>OZ010789.1:199461723-200796623 GCA_963932465.1 Maratus speciosus
TGAGTGAAAAAGTGCCCGAGATGGGATTCGAACCCAGAAACTTTACGTGCTTTACCGATTGAGTACCTGGACCCCGAGGGTAATGGAACACCATGTGTACTTTAATACACTAATACATTTTCTAATTGGTAAATGTATCATACGAAATGAATTTTTTCTAAATGAATTCTTAAGGCTGTTCTCAAATCCAAAAGGATAAATTTGTGACAAAAGTTTTAATTTATTTTTATTCGGAAATGCATGAAACGAACAGATGTTGTTGTTCAGAAACTATGTAATCGAGCTGTTTTTCCCGTTTTTTGCAAACGCAATAGGCCTTTCAGAAAATAGTGTCAAAGTGGGCGTTTTGAACAGAATTTCCGCGCGAAAGAGGCATAATTTCTCAAAAATGGGTGAAAAACATGTTTGTCACGTGATCAAAATCGTTTTTAACTAAATAGGTAATTTACTGATCAAAAGATGGAAAACACAGTTCGATTCCAAATCGCTTCCATGGTCAAACATTCCAATTTTATATCTTTCCGTTAAAAAATTAATTTGTAAATGTGTCAAAACGTTTTACGCTTGTTGAGCAGATCACTTAAGAACAGCCTTAAGAAAAACAATGAAAATGCTTGTTTAATTACTAGTGAAAATATTTTTTTAAATCTGACTAGAAACAGTTTTGAATAATGTAAGAAATATATCACTAGGCCATAAAAATTGCATTTTAATAGGATAATAATAACTGATTTTCAATTATTTTAATAATTGTAGAGTTACGCACTTTCATGCATATTTCACTATTTCATGTTTTTTCCTCAAACATAATTTCAATTTGAGAATCCTCTTTGTCAAAATAAATATATGACCAGCTACGAGCGCTCGAGTACCACTTTATTTCCACAGTTTGACGTCTTGTTTTTCTCTCCTGAAGAAGATGATTAAAAAAATCTCGAAACTCCCTAAGATTGTTGTTTTAATCAACTTACATTGAGGTTTATTACATAGAGTAAAATCTGTTAGAACAAGGAATTTTTGTAAAACGTTTCTTTCTTTCTTAAGATAATGAATATTTCAAAAAGCATAATGTCTAATAATAATAATAAGATAACAGTAACAGTGGTGGGTGGGATTGAAATAATTTAACCGCGGTTCGCTCTCTTAATGGCCGTTTTGAGTATAAAAAGGGAAAGAAAAATCACGTGCTACATATAGATTATTGACTTTCTCCAACACTGCGACATATATATATATATATTATATATATATAAAGCTGCATATTTTATGCTTGTTTTGGTTTAATAGATTTATGTTAACCCTCCGCCTACCAGAAGGGTTCAATGGCCCCGACAGGTACATTAATAATGATATTTCTAATTTATTTTAAAAACTGAAATTTCTGTAAATATGGGTTTTTTCTGGGATGGTCTATTCTTTTGAGTAGAACATTCCAGAAAAAGTCACATATTTACAAAATTTTCATTTTATAAAATGTGAAAAATCAATTTGAATGTATCTATCGGTCTGTTGCACCGGTCTGGTATGCGGAAGGTTAATATTGCATTTAAAAAGTTTTACAATATACGAATTTAATTATTGGTTTCCAAAGAATGCACGCTGTGATTTTGTACAGTTTTTTCAATTGTTATTTTACTTCTATTTCTTGCTAAATAATTAGAATTTAAATAACTGTGACTTTGTTTTAATTCAACGTAAAATAAAAGCAAAAAAAAATCGTTTATCGTAATAATTTCTTATAATAATTCAGATTTCTTGATCGTTATTGATACTCGTAAATCCCGAAATCAATGCCACGGTTAATGCCTGTTACTGTGGTGATGGATAATACATATCTGAGTTTAATTTCGATCAAATCGAGGCTCCCTTCATGCTAAACTAAATTTAATGTTTCAAGCCTAATACCAAATTTCCGTTTTTATTGAGGTAAAACTTACTGCAAATACGATACTAAATTTTATGTATTTTCCATTCTTATTGTTATTCTTTTCACTTAGAAGATATATTTATTTATTTTCTTTTTTTTCTTAAATTACATAAAGTTTTCTGAAAAGTTCGAATTTAACAAAATGTTTCATCTATTTTAAATAGTTTTGACAATAAAAAGTTTAACTCCGAATAAAAAATAGTCAAATTCTCAAAAAATTAAGGTTGGTATTATCTATAACACGTTTGCAACAGATATCTTTCATTCAACGGCCGAAACATCGTCAAAAGGATAGTTCTTTATATAGTACTACACTCTGTAATAATAATGGACATACTTTTAATTTGTTTAATTTAATTTAACCAATAAACCGTTTTTCAGTTAAAATGTTAGCAAATTTCAAATTTAAAGAAATAGAACTTTGAAGTTTAGTGAATCACTATATCTTTTGGCGGAGATAATATGTACTATATATGAATAAAATCATATATATTACTATATATATATATATATATATATTATAATATTAATGCATATAATATCATCTTATAAATATCACTAGCCATAGCCCTGCTAATGAATCTGTTTACAAATCATCTGAAGGAACTTCTACCCTTTCGTGTAACACAAGTGTTCCATGACTTCATGAGTTATGAAGCTCCAAAGATCCCAATCCAAACAAACATATTAGCATTGCAATTCACTCACACCGAACTGAAGTTCTGTATGATATAAGTGGAGAGAGGGTGACGGCGGATGAGGGTGTGAAATTAGAGAAATTCCTGTAGGTTCTCGTGAAATTGGAGATTCAAAAAGAGTTGTAAGTTTATTGAAATTCTACGTAGTTAACAGCAGTTCACAAATAGCGATGTTAGGGTAAAAGACAAGACATACATCAGTCACTCAGGAAAGACAGTGTGCAAAAACGTGCTTTACTTTTTAACTCTTTCCAATAAAGTTAGTGTTTATGAATGCGGTTTGCCTGTCCGTCAGACCGTCTGTTCACGCTCTAAGGCAAGTCACACGCTAAGGCGACACATAAGACATGTCGCTTGAATTCGCTAGAAAAACTGGTTTAAAACAAGTTTGCAACAACTTCGTTCTTTGTTTCGACCGGTTTTTGCACTTCATGTTGCGCTTTGTGTCGTTCTGTGGTCTCAGTGTGTAATATACCTAACTCCCGTAAATATACTCGGATTCCCATGCAATTGATATATGTTAATGATGTTTACCATGGGATGTTTGGTATTCAATATGAAGAGTGTAGCATTAATAGTTTATTTACAGGGGCACTCAAAAGTATTTCGTTACATTATGGTCAACGGGAATCACTGAATTGCACTACAAGATGAGTGCTATAGAATAGGGTGTTTCACTTCTGAACCAGATCCTGAAGGCGGTGATAATAATGTTGATGAATTATGCAAAATATCCTGTGTGCGTAAAGTTAGGGAGCTGAGGAGAAAGACGATAAAGGGCATAAAGTTATTGAAAGTACGGACACTGGAACAAAAATGTAATCTACTTTAACTAGTTACATATCCAAACCAGTAGGGCCATCCAAATGAAAAATGAGATTCAGAATGAAAAATGAAATTAAGATTACCTAGAGGTAGATTTTGAAGAGGAATCTATGAGACTAAAAATTCCTAGACCCTGGTGACAAATATCAGAGCAATAATAAAATTTCCTATACAGGATGTCCACTCTCAACGATGTCCAATAGCTAATTCCTAAACCGTTAGTCATAGCCATATAGTTCCGATTACAAAAATGTTTTAAATGGGGGTAAAGAAGTATTTAAAAAGTGATTTGGGTCAATAGAATCATTTCTTGAAAAATTATGAAATTTAATTTTTTATACGATCCCCCGGTCCTTCAAGTTATAGTTAGTAAAATTTTCCTATTACACTTACAAGTAAGACAAATAAAAGTCCTATTATTCTACGACTAAAACTGACCGAAGTAATGGCTGTTTAAACTTGGAGCATATTTTTTGCTGCGAAATAAGGGTCATTTACAAAATTACTAGAAATATAAATAATCTTCAGATATATAAGAAATATAGTTGATAGTAAAATTAACATTGCATTATAAATTTGAAATCTATAATCATTCTGAAATATTAATGCAAAATATACAGCTTGTACTAAACATATAACAGGAAAAAAATAATTGAATTTTCGTTAAATAAAATGTTGAAAAGCAACAGCCTCGATTCTTTACACACTGAATCCAAAAATGGCCTTCATTTTTTATCACAAAGTACATATTTTTTGCAAATCGTAAATTTGAAAGCTAAAAAGTGAAACATTTTCGGAAATCTGATTCTGATAGTATAAAATAGATGTGATTGTTATTTCTTTAACTTTTGATAATTGATTTTTATGTATTTTTTACTATTGAATCCGAAAATGACCTTCATTTTTAACCATCACGTCAGGATTTTTCGCACATCGTAAATTTCAAAGTTTAAAAGTTCAAAGTTTTAATTGAACCTCTTCCCTTCCCACATCATCGGATCCCCGAGCTGTTTAGCTGTAAGAATCCCAGTATAAGCCAAAAGTTGAGTAAATTCTTGAATTAAATAAAATTAAATTGAATAAAAGAAGTTTTACATCCATTTTACAGTATCAGATTTTCGCTATTTTTTAACTTTGAAATTTACCATTTACAAAAAAGTCTAACATGATGGTTAAATATGAAGGTAATTTTTACATTCATTGCTAAAAAGCACATACAAATCAATCGTAAAAGTTAAAAAATACAACCATCGACTCTATTTTATAGTATTAGCTATTTTTTCAATTTTGAAATTTACTATTTGCGAAAAATTTTGACATGATGGTTAAAAATTAAGATAATTTTCGGATTCAGCGCTAAAAAATACATAAAAATCATAATTTTAAAAATACATAATTTTAAAAATAAAAAAACACAACCATCGCAGTCTTGTGTTATCTAATCTAAAACTTTTTAGAAAACTTGTTGGCAGTAATCTATCCGAAATTTTTTGTGTTACCCTGTAAAATAAGTACATAATGGTAAGCACTGAAAATCATAATAATATTACATTGTTATCTGATTTACGTCAATATGTAAAATTTAACCTCGATCGCATATTTTAAAGTGAGTTGAATTTCGAGTACAAATTTTGAACTGGAAAGACATACATACGATCGTTTCAAGTTAACCCGTTACCCGCTGGTGTTGCGTTCAAGCAACGGTCAAAATAATTGCTCATGCTTACATTAATTACTTTGTCACCACTATTTTACAATTAAAAAAATTGCCTTATTTATTGGCAGAAATTTTGATATTTTAATAAAGCGGAAATTACCTTTCTGAATTTGTGGTGACAAACGACTTTCAACAAGAAATTTGAAAATTCCTACTTATAGTTTTGGCGGTTAATAGGTTAAATAAAAGCTTATAAAAATAGCATAGTTTTTGTTAAAAAAATCATGAAAAGAAACAGCTTCAAATCCTTACAAAAATCTGCCGTAATACGATTTCTTTCAAAGCGCAGCTACACATGAAATAAATCCTTCAAATACTTTAAGCACTTTGTTTACGACCCCTAGAAGTATGGCTAAACTCATGTGTATTCGGATGCAGAAAAGTGACATAAGTCTTGCATTTCAAAGTTTCGTATAACTTCATGAATTTTAGTGTTAGATGAATGGGACTTTTTTTGTCTTTCTTTTAAGAAAACAGGAAATTTTTACTAAATATCTCTTATAGGGCGAGGACCGTATAAAAATTTCGTAACTTTTTTAGAAATATTTTTATTGATCCAAACGACTTTCAGAATAATTTTTTACCTTATTTAAAACATTTTTGTAATTGGAACTATAGGTCTATGACTAACGGTTTAGGATTTAGCCACTGAACATCGTTGAGAGTAAAGACACACTGTATAAAATAATAATATAAATGGACGGTCATTTGACGACATATTTTCAAGAGAAACCAATGATTACACTGAAAATCGAATAGACCTTGCACCGCCCTTAAATTTCCAAGAGGAATTATGCTTTATACCATAAATCATTAAGTTAGAAATAACTGCAAATTAATTGCACACACTGATCAATGAAATGAACTCTTAAAAACAAAATCATCTGTCCAAAACATTACAAAATTAAAGCGACTGGATGCCTAAGAAAATGGATGGGTACATAAGAAAATAAATTAGTAAAAAATATTATGGATTGCATGTGGTTCTCTTTATCTCGGAAGTGTTTTTTCCCCTTGGAATCCTTTATTTTTTAAAATCGTTCTTTTTTTCTCGGAATCATTCCTTTTTTCTCGGAATCGTTCCTTTTTTCTCGGAATCGTTCCTTTTTCTCGGAATCGTTCCTTTTTCTCGGATTCGTTCCTTTTTTAGGAACGATTCCGAAAGGAACGACTCCAATGAACTCGTTCCTTTCTGTGAACGATTCCGGCTGGAACGATTCCTTAAATGGAACGATGTTGCCCATCTCTACAGTACAGTCGAGATTCTTAGGCGCGTTACTGAGCGATTGATGTCGTGTCGCTTTAACATATTCAATCGCACCGTGCTATTTACATTGCTCTATATAGGGGAGATGGGGGCACATGTGAACAGTTCGCATAAATATAGCTTTTTCTCATAACTGGATTAATTTCGATAAACAAAAACTACTTAATATAGTAAACAGAACTTTCTTTTGCACATGGTATTTTTTTCAAAATCACCTGTATAGTTCTTCTTACATTTTTTAATAGTTTTATAAAATCAAAAAATTGTTCACATGTGCCCCATCAGCGGGGTACTTGTGAACACACGTGGGGCACATGTGAACACAAGGAAAAAATACCCTTTAATGTGATTTTTATTCCTTTATTCATTTGTCATAGTAATCATTAGTTATATTACCTTTTAAATTCACCATAAAGAAAAATATATATGTATATTTCTCTAGTTTCTGCGTGATATGTTTAAGCAAAAGATTATAAAATGAAAATAAGTAGATTTGGTGGGGAGAGTCTTAGATGATTCATTAAGTATTGTTGCAATAAAATAAAAAAATAAAGAAGCAATTTAAAAAAAGAAATTAAAACTTTTAAATTTTGTTTAAGGGTTTTTGTTTGGGGGAAATTTTAGGGAGGGGGCATTTACATACTATTTATCGGAAATCTGCAGAAATACGAAAGATTCTCACTCCTGTATTTGCCTTATTTTCTTGTAAATTATAGATAAAGAAGGGTTTTTTAATGATTAAAAAAAATCTCGACTATAACACCCCCCCCCCCGCAACTTCTTTTGCTTTTGAAAGAGGGGGGGGGGTGTACAATCGGGATTTTACGGTAGTTATCAGTTTAAAAATTGTACTTTCTTAAAATATTACTGGTATCTATCTCCATTCAAAGCATCATATACATAAATGTTTTAGAGATGGAAGTAAGCCATAATTGCAAGGTTAGAACAAATGTAAAAGAAAAATTTGCAAAGTTGTTCAAAGTAATACTTTTGTATTAACAATGCATAAAAAATATTGTTGTAAACCGTTTAGTAAAATAATATATAACACTTATTGCATTTTAGAAAACATTAAATTTATTTAAAGTACAATTGAACGTAGACGAGCCTGTTGTTCTTTATGTATTTGCTGAAAGATGTGTTTGTGGAAGTTTCAATACAAAATCAACTTTGTGAGAGGAAAATATCTTCAATTTCAGGAAAATTGTAGATAATGGAACTGACATTATCTCGCATTAAGTTAACTGAAAGAAACAGAATCACAGAATGATTATTGGGGTACTTATGAATTGTTCATATCTGCCCCAACTAGCCTGTTCACAAGTGCCCCACATTGCTGCTTCTGTTAAATTGATGAATAATTAACAATTCTCAATTTTAGAAGAAAAAGAATTTTATCAAAAATGATTATTAGTATTCATAGTATATGGTAAAACACTCAAATTCAAATAAATGAATAAATAAATAAAATTATTCGCTTATGAACTTGGAGCAATGATTTTACTTTTGAGATCTAAAAACAGTGTTTTGGCTACAGAGGACAAACAAAATGTCATAGAGCTTCAAAAAATTTTTACCATATGTCTACAGATGCTATCATCTTTAGTTAATTTTTTTCAAATAAAAAAGCTTATAGTAACTATCGAAAAACTGCGATGTTCACATGTGCCCCGTGTTCACATGTGCCCCATCTCCCCTATAGAGATTCTGACTCAACACCAATTTAGTTTAACAACAGGCAAAGACGCAGAAAGGATTATACGACAGATATTTCACTACTGTCAGTTAATCACTATCTATGATCCAGCGTCGCGGCAGTAAACACGTAAACAAAATTACTCGCATTAAGCGCTAAATAGAGAAAATTTTTGCTGGAATGTGGTTTTGAAATTAGCCATTTACAATACTATTTATTAAATGCATGCAAAGTATCATTGACCGGTGAAATGTTTTCAATCGGTTAAGAGTCGAGATCTCATAGACATGTTTAGTGTATATTTTCACAACGGTAAATCAAAGACTGCTGTATTTAATATTTATTTAGACAGCTAAAAGAGTGTCTGAACCATTGACACATTTAGGAGACATTTAGAATGTACTTATTTTTCATTCAATTCCTACTATTAGCTCACACTCTCCCTATATTTATTTATATATTTATCTTGTTCAAATTTTCAATCGTTAATAAAATACTCATTATTCATCCTATCAAGTTGAAAACTTGTACTGGATGACAATTGATGTTAATACATTTTTTTTTTCAAATATTAATTAATTAATTAAATTTTAATTAATTAATTTTAGTTTTGCATGGGAAACAAAATGGCGGCCATTGGTTATTGAAGTTCAATGAAAGTATTTTCAATAAGGGGTTACCATAGGGGGACCCTGTTCTGTCGCCAAATACTGCCAAGTTTGTCGCCAACTTGGCGATATATCGCCAAATTTGGCGGCCAAAATGAGTCGCCGAAAGTGACGCCAACTTGGCGATATCTGTAATATTTCGCCAAATTCTCATAGAGTTCCATTGTAAACCTACTTGCTTATAGAAAATCAACAAATTGAGATATTTTAATGCAACAAAAACTAATATTAGCTTGATTATATTAAATTTTTCTTTGATAGCCTAAGTAGGAATTGACTTTAAAAACAAAATTTTTATATTACTTGTTAATAGTTTCGGTAGCGGATACTCGAATTTCTATTATATAAGCAATTACAAAAACTTGGGTTATTTTAGAACATATTGAAAAAAAGGGGATACTACAAATGATTAAAGATAGATTTTTCAGTGTTTCAAGCCGAATCTATTTTGGTAACATTTTTGTTCATTTGGCTACTGTTTTTCATTTCTTATTCGCCAAATCGCTAATGTTGGTCAAAATCCAGCGAGAACACTGCTTTTAAGTATTTCTTAGTGTTATTTGATATAAAGTTATTTTATAGATAATAGTGACATTTAATCAACTTCTTCTCTTCCTTTGAATTAGCGAATAATAAATGTATAACAATATGTAGATCATTGCATAAAAAGGAAAATAAGAAAATTTTTTAAAAAATAGTTTAGACACTAATAACGGTATCATAAGGGGGAGAGGGGGGGGGGGGGGGTCGTGGAATGATAACCTATGATATCATAAAGTACGGGAAGGGGTTCGAAATTGCCAAAAAGTTGATAATGTTATATACGTTACAGCCCCTAATGAACACCTAGATAAAAAAAAATATGTATTTTCCCTTTACTATTTCTTATATTTGTGGCATATATCGGATATGACGAACCCATTGATGAGCGAAACCAAAATTTAGTCAGTTCATACGGTTCGTTATAGAGGAGTTCAACTGTAGAAACAAATACTATTCTAGAGTTTTCTAATATATATATGTATGTAATATATGCGGTGACCCGTCATCGGGGGATGCTCTGACTCAGGGGATGACTACGGGCGCTACGGCATTTCAAAAGTTAAATAAAATTTGGGAGTTTTAAAATTTAAAACTTTTACTTTTAAAAATTAAATTTTAAAAAGGTTTAAGTTTTAAAAAAGGTTTAATCTTTATCATTTCATGTATATATCAGTTCTAATATATATATATGTATATATTAGTTCCTTTTAAAAGCTTCGAAAGAATTTGCCCATTAACGAAAAACATTTTAGATTTTTCTCTTAGCTATCAATTGAAGAACTTATTATGTCACACTAATGATGTGTTCATCCATCTAAGCTCATCTAAATTACTTTTCCCGTCACTGAATATGATTTGATACCGATTCTTATTATATGATAGTATATCCTCGGTGTTATTCTGAAAAAAAAAAGGTGGGGTCTGTGTGTGGAGGGGAGGGGGATGTTCATAGTCTTTAACATTAGTGTCTGTATCATCGATAAGGCAAAGTTGATTTTGAATCTGCTTTTTATTTTGATTCGCAAAGAAAAGTAATTGAAAAATTAAATTAAGATTAACAAAAATAAAATTAAAATATAAAAATTAAAAAGTTAAAATTAAATTTAAAAACTAAAATTAAATTTAAATTTATAGCTATTTAAAGTTAAATTAAATTTAATTAATTAAAGTTTATCTATCTGTTGATCGTTAAATAGCTTGCCATGGAATTTAAAAATTGGCAGCCTTATTTCCTTTTCGACTTCGGTGAAAAGTATTAAAAATCAATGCCTTATTTCTTTATTGGTGTACTCATCTTTTTTAAAAATTAATAAGTTTCGAATGCCTGCGTCCTACCGCGTCAATAGCATCCCCATTGAAAATAGTAAGTAAGGGGACGTTCGAGATAAAATAAAAAATGTGGGGGCGTCCCACTGAGTCCTCCCCCCCTACTATACCACTGGATATATGTTTCTAAAGGGAATTCAATCTCAGTTTTTATGAGAAACTTTCATCAAATTTTTCGAACTATTTTTGTCTGTCTTACTTTTTTTTGCATGGTTGCCATTCTCTAAATACGCTTGTTAGTCTTCCCGCACTTACTACATATAAACGGTCTCATTCGTTTTTGGTTAAATATAAAAAAGTTTATAATTTTTACATAAATTCTATGCATGGAACGTTCTTAACCGTTTAAAGGTCTCGAAACAGTTTTATCCTTAGCACTAGAGTTTAAAAAATTCTCTAAACTTTCTGTCTATTTTGTGAACATCGAAGTCTAATTGGAGTGGTTAGAAAATCAACCAAAAGTAAATTTAGTGTTTATTTTAAAATCAGGTCCACTGTTTCAAATAACTGGACAGGGATATATTAAATAAAAAGAAAATTTCCCAGTTAAATTGATGGCATTGAGCTCACAGGATATTCACACTAATTATATATAATTCTCTTATTTCAAAGAATAATGCCCATCGAAATCGGGGGGGGGGGGGGGAGGGGGGGGGGCAGCCTCACGCCCTTTTCCCCATATTTATCCAATGAATCTCCAAATCTAATCAGGTCTTATCAGAATAAACCGGTATACCAAATTTGAAGCAAATCTGATAACTGTGCATGAAAAACCCATTTATCTAAATTAAGGGGGATTAGCCCCCATCCCCCCCCTCCTTTATACTTACCCAATGAACCCAAAAACTAATAATGAAAGCGCCTTATCAGAATGAAGCTAGCGAAAAAAATCGAAGCAAGTCGGATATTTCTATCAAGAGTTATCGCGTTACGTACAGTCGTGTGTGTGTGTGGGGGGGGGGGGGGTAAACACCCCCTAATAACTCCTCAACAAATTATCGTAGAAGAAAGTTACTGGTACCGAACGATTGGAAATAAAGTCTACTTTTAAATGATGTACATAAAATTTGCTTAGGGGGTATCTACATATTAAAACGAATTCAAATTTCATTTTTTTCAATGGCAATACCCAATTTTAACAAGATATTTCAAATCTTCGGTTCAAACTATGCCTAGACACAGAATTTCACGGTTCAAACTATGCCTAGACACAGAATTTCATTTGAATGATAAGTTTTTGAATTATAAACATTCAAAATTTAGTGTTTCTAATGTTAAATTACATTTTCATATTTTTATTAATATCTGCTGAAATTATACTCCTAATGTGCTAATTTTTTGTGTAGCAATAATAATAAAGTAATACCCAAACATAAATCCGTTGTATTTGCAATGTTTATAATTTTATGATATGAATTATGAATTAGAATTTAATATTCGAAAAAAATAGGAATTGTAACCAACAATTTTTTTGATGGATTTAGATTTACTAAGTCCTGCTTTATGGTAATCCAAAATTTCACATTTTTCTTCCAAGTAGTTTTCAAATTATGCTTAAAAAACGACAAAATGATGGTTTAAGGGGCCATGATAGAAGTGACTACATATTTTGAAATTTCTTATGCTATCCTGTAATCTAGCAGTCTTCAATGACTGCTTGAGTGGCGCTTAAGGTGCCTGGATCAAGAAGGTAACTCTCTCGGTAAACAATGGAGTACCGAACTTCAATTTGGATACAGCCCCTAAAATACGCTCGTTTTAAAATAATTAATTTCTCGGAAACTTATCGTACGAATTGCATAAAAATTTGTTTTTAGGCTAATTGAAGAGTGTAGAGTTCATTTATGCTGTCAGAATTGTGTACTGCTATTGAAAAAAAAAAGTTATATATGTAGATGGCCCTCTAATCAAATTTTATATGCATCATTTAAAAGTAGACTTTATTACCAGGGGCGTAGCCACAGATATTTTTTCGGGGGGGAGAATTCGAAAATTTCCCAACTTGAAACAAATTGCTCCAATTTTCGACTAAAATGATATGCACAATGTGTGTAATAATTTTAATGATACTTGTGCATAAAAAATTCCTTTCCAAGGAAAAATTCTGAAACTGAAAACATAAAAATTCTAATTATAGGTTTGTTTACTAAAAAAAAATAAATACGCTTTTTACTTTCTTCTATTTTTACAAGAAGAAAGTATTGGATTCATGAAAAAATTTGACTTCCGGTTTTAGACTGATTTATACGTTTTAGTAAGTCCTGGACACGATTCGACTGTTTTTAGAAAATATCTGTCTGTCTATATGTGATACAAATTTTGTGGGCGCTCTAACACAAGAACTAATGCTCGAAATTTGATAAAACTTTAGAGATTCATTTATACAGTCGAACCTCGTTAACGCGAACACTCAAGGGGAAACTTTTTTTGTTCGTATTAAAAATGGTTCGTGTTATCGGAACTTAACTACATTACATACAATTGGACGAGGCAATCGGAAACAGTTCGTGTTAACGGGATTTGACTGTACCTTGATAAAAATTGGTGCTGATTTGTTTTTGGTGTAAATCGTCCAACAGGACTATGCGGCATTTTTCACGATTTACATGATTTTAGCGATAATTATATCTCAAGAACTATTGCACGGAATTTGATCAAACGCCATATTCTGTTAAACCTTGACATAATTTGATGCAGATTAGTTTTTTATGTGTATCATATAGCAGGTGGCGCTGCTATCTAACATTTTTCACGATTTTGCGATAGCTGTATCTCAAAAACTAATGCACGGAATTTAGTCAAACTTCATATTCCACATAAGTAGCACTTCCACATAAATAGATCCTTATTAGGCTTGGGTCTATACTGTCCAAAGCTATCGCTTTTGTGCACTTTGAGTAAGGAATTTTGGTTGCAGACATCTAAGAGGCTGGGTGCCAAAATTCAATGATTTGTTTGAAAAATGCTATGCTTATATCTCCTTTTTAAATGCACACAATTCAACAAATCTATACCTTTAGAGTTTGTTATTATAGGCAAAGAATTGTCATTTAATTTTGGCACTGTGATTGCAAATTTTGAGGCATTAACATGTATGGAGTAGAAGAAAATTTTGGGATTGGCACATCCGACTAGTTTTCACTTAATATTAATTCTTGTGGTCTTCAAAGAAGCCCACCTGTTAATAACATCGCTTAGTTTAATAAAATTCCCTATTTCACTTTCATATTTTAAAAGCATTAGGCTGTGAAGTCTGTCATCCCTCATTGTAGCTTGCAATATATATATTTTTTAATTTTTATTTGACTAAAGATTCTTTCATTAGATGCAACGCCATAAAGATAAGCTGCTGTGAATGTTGAGATACGAGTATATAATTTGACTGCATGACCCAAATAGTCTTTGAATTTCATGGCATGATTAAAAGGTTTGATAAGTGAGTTGGGATTTGGTTTATTTCTATTTGACTCTGCAAGTCATGTATATCCGGTTTCTCATATCCAGGTGGAAACATTATTAACTTTTCCCTTGCACAATTGTAATTTAAATATGGAATGCATTGCTGCAATATTCTCTTGATATAGGGAACATTGTCATTTAAGCCCATTACTAAATTCCCGAAATTTTCTTGTGTTTCTTATAATTCTTTACTGTAAAACTTATGTGTATCAATGTCTATTGCTGTGCTATTATTTTTATTTATTGCCTTTGGTGAAACCTTTTTCCTACGGTGCTTTCGGAACTCAGCTTCTCCAGTCCCATCCTAATATTCATAATTGTTTGTGAGCTTGTCTGTGAGGAAATCTTTATTTCTTCAAAATTTTATTCAAGTGCAACGTGACAGTGTTACAGTGCATGTCGATTTTTTCTTCAGTTGATGGACTGCTTTCATGGTCCCATTTCTGTTCCAAATTAAAATCATCCATTTTTTTACCTTTTTCATCCTCTAATGGATGTTTAGATGCTTTTGCACGAAAACTCTTTTCCTATTATGAAGGGTTTCTTCGTGCTGAGATTTATAGTAACTTTTTAGAACAGCTTTAAACACAAAACACTGGACTTTTGGTTTAAAATTTTATAAACACATATGAATATAAACGAACAGGACTGATATATATTTCCGCACACAAATAAAAGTAAAATGTGACAAATTTATCTAAACTAACGACTTATATATCTGCATTTGCTCTTATAACGCTTTTTAATTGACAGCGAAGGGTTAACTAATTTTTGCGGCAAAAAAATCACGAGAATGAGTAAAATATTGCCCAAAAATCGCAAAATTAGTCAAAAAAGTAGTGAAAACTCTTCAAATCTTCTTGCCCATAGCTGTGTTTCAAGTAGGTTACTACATTTCTTTCTGTTGTGCTACAAGTGATCTCCAATTTTCGAAAGAAGCTGCAATCCCTTTGGATTAAAATAGCTGGATTCCATTTTGGGAGGAGAAGGGGAGGTAGGGTGAAATTTTTGAGAAAGGAACAAAGTTTTGGAGGAAATAAACGAACTGGTTAGTCAGTTATTGATGGACAGGAGTAGAGAAATTTAGGTCTGGTAGATGTACAATATTTTTGTAGAACTGAAAAATACAATGATAGATTGAGTGTGGCTGATTTATTTTTGTATTTCTTTTGATAATTTAACTTGTCTACTGTTGCAGTACTAAAAATAATCACCAAAACAATACAAATTTCGTAATATTTTTTACTATTACTTTTAAAAAGAAAATGTCTCAAAAATCTAGAATTTCCCAACTCTAAGCTCAATTTTCCCAACTTCACATATATTGGGGGGGAGGCTCCCCCCCCATACCCCCCATGGCGACGCCCCTGTTTATTACGAATCGTGTGGTACTAGTAACTTTCTTCTAGTAATTATATCTATAATTTTTTGCAGAGTTAGTAAGGGGTGTTTACTTTTCTTTTCCACGACTCTACATACATACGTGCGTACATACAGAACCTGCAGGCACATTAGCTCCCAGGCTTTGATAATCTATGAGCTAATAAAGTGACAGCGGTTTCTCAGATGAGACTTTAAAATGCATGTAATTTTATGCCTGTGTATTAACTTTCTGATAATTAAAACATTCCTGACATTTGTTTAGTCATTGTTCAAATTAAGATCACAAAAGACAAAAATTTCTTAAATTTTTCGAATTTTAAAAGTGTGCATTTAAAAAAACAAAGCAGACATTGAAAATTAGAAAAATGTATAAATTAGATAGTTACAGTATATAAATACCTAATACAGAGTCTTTAAATTCTAAGCAAACAATGCCGCGCATGTTTGTGTAAATCATTTTTTAAAGTTCTTTGAGTTTTTTAAAAGGTTTTTACAACTTTTCCCATAAAGCATTTTTTACAAATTTAAATATCGCTTTTCATCTATAAAAGCTGGAGAATTGAAATTTCACATGTTTCTGTAGCTTATCTGTTTCTTACTTTGTTACTATCTAAAACGATAAATCTAACTATAAGGTCACAGGAAATATATTGTTTCTATGATTTTCTAAATGTTCATTTCTATTATTTTGTTAAATTATTTCTTTCTAACGGAAATGGAAAATGCTTATTATTATTAATAATAATAATTGATATATTTTAAACATTCAGGCATGACATGAAAAAGTTATGTAAAATACTTTTAAAGACGTGTACCTAGTCATAATCATAATAACTCACAGGCATTTAGACAGGGATAGGTAAATATTAACTCTTTAAGCTCTGGTGGGTGAATTTCTTCCCACTTAATTTTAATCCCCATATGCCATAACAGTATCGGAATTTATGATAAAGTTTATTTGAAAATAAGTAAGTGCATTTATTCGTGTAATTCGTGTAACATGTAATTAAAAATACAGGTGCAAATGTGACATATGGGGATTAAATTTAAGTGGGAGGAAATTCACCCACCAGAGCTTAAAGGGTTTAAATGGTGACGTAGAAAAAAAAATTATTGTATGTAGCAAGCATTTTGTACGTGTGTGTGAATGAATGTGTTACATTTGAACTGAAATACGCCTATTTAAAGCGACAATTGTGTATAAATGAACTATAAACATATTAAATAACAGTGGAGCCAACTTTTGAAAATTATTGGGTGAGTTCAACCATTTTAGGTTAAAATGACAGGTCTTTGTTTTCTTTGAATGTAAGGAGATGGGTGGGAAAGTTATGAAAATGAAGTTAGAATTTCGTAAAACAGATTATAAAGTTGTGATTTTATTAAATTATAATCTCATATGATGTCTTCATTTTATGAACTCTAATATTTGCTAGTATGCTATTACGAAAATGACTACAAATTAAAACTCAAATGACTAAAAAATGACGCATATCATAAATCAGTTTAAAAGTCTTCGACAGTATTTTGTTTAAAATCGTTTAATCTTATGGGGGGGGAAAATGGAAAACTATTTGATTTCTTGGTTTCCAAACACCTGAGATTTTCGTGCATTTAGGATGAAAATTGCATTTATGATGAAAATTGAATTCGCAAATGTGTCAGAAAACAGCCATTCTCTATTTCAGCCTAGTATTAATTCTTTTGTATGCATTTATTTGCTAATTTAGACTGTGCCTGTTACTCCTATCCTTACTGTGTTTTCAAACCAAATTATTTTTTCAGCTAATGAAAAATAAACAAGTAACAAAATAGAATAATGGAAATCGGAGGGGTTAAGAGCAAATTAATGGGTGGGTTCGGGGCCCATGAGTCCATATAAGTTGGCGCCACTGTTAAATAAATAAAATAATTGTAAACATCTAGCTAAGTCTGTTTCGCGCGTATGTCGAGATGTTACATGTGCCCAAGGAGTCATTAACACTATTTGTAGGATTCACTATTTGTGAATGAAACTATATTTAATCTTAACTCAAATATATCTTTAGAGAGTCCCTTAATAAACTATCATTGCTCAAATTCACCAATTAAAACCTAATGGAAATCAACATTTTTCTTTCTTAAAAGTTAGTCTTTATGGGGCTACTTCAGACCCCAGAAAAGGCCCACTCACTAATGCTAATCATATGGAAGAAATTTGTAAAGATATCTCGTTTGCATCTTACTATTAAAAAAATATTGGCATTGGGTAACTGAGATCGATCTGTACAAAGGGCGTTTTTTACTTTTTCGATTTTGTTTACAGATATTTTTAATTAGGACACTTTCATTTTCGGAACCTGTTTCGAAAGTGAAAGCATCCTCTTAAATAAAATATGCAAACAAAATTGAAAAAGTAAAAAAAGGCAGACATCGAGATCAATTTCAGCTAGCCAATGCAAAAAGAATTGTGTAAAAATATTAAAATGCAAACGAGATATCGTAAAAAAATCTTCCATGGGATTAGCATTAGCGAGCGAGTTTTTCCAGGTGACTGAAGTAGCCCCTTAAGAATTTTTCTAGAAATGTTCTTACATCGATATTGATTATTTTTCGCTGTTATATCTTGTATAAAGCTCTGTAATGACGCATATTAATGAATTGCATAAATATTAACAGAAATTTAAAAGAAAATGTGTATCATGAAAATATAGGACTTTTATTTGGCATTCAGTTTCGTTAACTCGACGGGGTTCGGAACACCTGAAAACCTGGCAGCACTAATCACAAGCAATATGAGGTAATTAAAAAAATTGTCAAAAATTTAATGCTTTCGGTTACTTTAAAGGAAGCGTTTTTTAATCGCCAAAAATGTGTTATTATTATTATTACCATTACGGTATTATTATTATTATTATTATCATCAACCATTTTCTCATAGATGTCAATATTTATTGTTTTAAATATTTTATTCGGAGCACAATTAATTTTGATGTTCTTTTGTTATTTTTTGACTATAATAAACTATTTAGACTTTATGAACTATTGAGACAGACTGCGTTATTATGTGCAAGCACTAAATGGCCGAAGCACGACCTATCTGTATTTTCAAAGATGAAATAAAATAACTAAAATATTTACATAATCCTTAAAAATCCTATAATTTCACTTTTCTAATTTTCTAGTTTTAATACTGAAACACTTTATTTAATTTTAATTCATAAAAAGTAATTCTTTTCTTATTCAAATGAAATGCTTAAAATTTATGTTAATTTAAATAATTTTATAGGATTCTTTTTCATTACTTGTTTGTGGAAAACTAATTTGAATTTCCCAGTTTTTCATTTCTTTTAAAAGCTTTCTCCTCATATGCTAAAAAAACCTTTTTAAATGTATTTTTTGCGTAATCCTTTTCTATTATTATTTTCATTTATGTGATATACATTTTCACTAAAAAATGAAAAAGAAAAAAAAAATCTTTATTAACTTTGTCAATCTTTTTATCTTTTATCTGAGCTTAATTTATTCAGAATATTAATTCTAATTTTCGTAGCTTACGTGAAATAAAAATGATTAGCTTATAATTCCTGGATTATACTTTTTCCCTAAACTTGCATTAATTTACTTTCATATGTTATATGTTTAAAATTCAATAAGATACATTTTAATAATTTTCCGCTAAGCTTTTTATTTTCAAAATAGCTTTCTAATCTCAGAGGATTTTCTTCAATAAAACAGCATTGACATTTTTATAAACTTGATTTCCTTTAATTTTTTATCGTTTAAATTCATCTGATCTCAAATAGATTTCTCTTTTGCTTATAAAAAATCACTAAACTTAAAAAAAAATCTAAAAACATACCTTTTTTTATTATTTTGAAGGAGTTTAAAAAAAAAAAAAAAAAACTGTGTTTTAATTTAAGGCGAGTTAGAATAATTATGAACATGGGGTAATTCAGAACAAGCGCCGCTAACGATCCTGTGAGAGTATATAGATCAAAGGTTACATCTCTGTTTAGAAGATGAGGGCATTCAAGGTTGGCACCCTTGTTCGGGCTTAACAAACTGTTTACCAGTTCAAAGTGACAAAAATTTTTTATAAGACCCGTGAATAGTCGTTTCTATCGGATAAAATCAAAATAAATCGTTGTTCTTAATCAATAATTGTTAAGTTATAATTACTCTAAAAGAAAGTCTCCCCCAAATATAATAATCATTTTCAAGGACCTACAGAACAATGTTCATAATTACCCCATTCTTTTCGTAATAAGGGTAATTATGAACAGTTTAAGGCTTTCTCCGGAACTTTCGTTCAGTATTGAAAGTTTAATACATTTAAATGACAAAAATTAAATCGGCAATCATTATAATGAGTATCTCTAGGTAACTTTAAGTTCTATAAAACCTTTTGCCTTTATCGAAAAGAGGGAAATGCTAATCGGTTTTAGCTAATGCGTCTAACATAAAAAATGAGTTTATAAATGTGTCATAAAGTAGCTACTTTGGATTTCGATACAGACTTAAAGAGTCATGCTGGAATCGCTAGGCACTGGTAAACAGTTTCCGTGTTAGACAGGTTCCCACTTAGCAGGTATCTTTATCTTACTATCCTTACGTTTTTCGAAAGAAACTTTTGTTTTCGGTCAATGAGGAAATTCCACAGCATTTGACATTTAGGGGAACTTTAAACTGTATCAAAGTTTTGGAGTTATCGAAAAAGTGGAAAGGTTATTTGATTCATCAAATGCGCCATAGTTACGCGATTTGGACATTGCAGTTTCATAAATAAGAAAGGGGAATTTATTCCAATGCAAAGAAAATCATTTTAAAATGCTGAAATTTAAATGAGATATCTTTATAAATTTCTTCCATAAGATTAGCATTAGCGAGCGGGTCTTTTCAGTTGACTGAAGTAACCCCTTAAGCCTAAATCAGAAGCAAATAATTGCGATAGCAGAATTATCGATCAAGCCCTATCACTACTATGGAATTTTTGGCCAGAATAATAGCTAAGTTTTCCAACAACTGTTTTTAGCTTCTCTCATTATAATCGATTGTAAAACATCTCGATTGTAGATTCTAGGAATTAATCGATGGCTGTATCGATTGTGATTTTTTACGATGAAGATTTTTCTCGTTTGTCGAATTCTCGAGAATCGCCCATCACTATCTCTTAGTTCTGTCCGTTTGTATAGAATTTCATTTAAAAGTATAAGGCAATGGGGCTCCCAACATTAGGTCCAGTTAGAAAATTTTCCATTTAAAAATATAAATTCAAAGCAGTAATCTCTGCGTAGCTCTGCTAGAGGCAGAGGGGGGGGGGGGGAGGGAAGGGAAGGAGAGACTCTCAACTCTAGGTTCGTTTTTGATAGATTTTCTGTAAAAATATAAAATCATACAAATTCGAGGGTGTACGCTGCCGAAGGCAATGGGGGCTCCCAACGTTAGGCTCGTTGATTTTCGTTTAAAAATATAAAATCGTTCAACACTGATTTTAGATGTATTTAAGGTTATTGTCACAGGCTCGGGTAATGATGGCAAATCTTCTAGAGGTAGAATAATATGTGTATGAACTTGTTGTAGGACAAAAATTGTGTATGAACTTGATTTTTTCTTTTTGCGTTATACCATCCCGATACAGAAATATATATTCGAAAGTATCGCGCAGTCTTTGGGGTCATTATGAACATCTAGGGTAATTACGAATAAACAGTTTTAGGCGCTTAATTAACATGTCACCGCTTTAAAATCCAATTGTAACGGAACTATAGGTCTAAAACAATAGTTTTATATATGCCAGTTTTACAAGATTTTACATGAATCATATGATTATTAAAGCTATCAGTAGTTCAAAATAATAAAATTTGTTCACAATTACCATAACTGACCCTACTTTATGTTTTTATGACTTTGTGAGTGACAACAAAAGAAATAAAATATTTCATTGCTTTCGTACCTTTTATAACTTTTCTTTGCTACATATAAAGGATTCGAAAGTAAAACAAGTTAACTAGCAAAATGCAAGTTTCCAGATACTAAATATTCAAATTGTTTTAAAGAAATCTACGAACAAAACTGTTGTCATTATTTCTTTTATAAAACAACTGATTTGTTAAGAGGAAACCTCCAATAAACTTATGTATAACACTTTTTTCCTAATAGATTTTTTTTATTATGTTAATAAATTAATAACAAACATTTTTTTGTATTTACCTAAAATTTATCTTCCGTAAATTATTTTTCAGAAAAAATGTATGAAATCTAATTTTGGCTATTTATTTTTAAATGTTGCTTATGTTGTATTTATTTATTGTTTCAATTTCTTATATGTTGTCAATGGTAATGTAATAAACTATTTTAAAGGTTAGAACTTGTTTAATGAAATGTTTTGGGAAAAAAAAATACAAGTATATGTGAAATTCAGAAAAGAGACATCATTATATTAAAAAGAAGTATTATAAATATGACAAAATTCAGTTAATACATATTTAAAAAAAATAAATATTTTTGTAAAATATTCAATTTTTGAAGAAACAAAATGCGCTTTAAATGAATATTTCTTTATAGGTTCTATATTTTTAGCCATTATTTTGTTTATTTATTTATTTAAATAATGAATGTTTAGAGGTACTCCCAGTTTGATTCTAGAAAATCTCCATTTTATCTGCCTTTCTATGAGAGATTTCTGTGGAATATTCAATGCAGAAAATGTTCCATTGTTTAAAAAACAGTCAATTACTTATGTCGAGTTTGAATGCAAACATCTTTGTTGCCAACAAACTGTGCCTAAATATCTACAGTACCATTGAAGCTGGTTTAGCGAGTATTCAAAATTATAAAAATTTAAGTCTTATTGTTGGATTCACATTAGATTTTTTGAAAACTTTTCTCCCTAAAAAAATGTGCTGACATAAGCTATAGATAGATAGATATAGATAGTTGAAGATATAGACTTTTCCCAATTTATTTTTTAATCTCGCGTTAATGCTAGCTTCTGCAAAATCTTTTAACACATTTTCCATTTTTTTATGCTGTTACTGAAAATTAAAATGTCGTCAGCAAACCGAAGACGGCTTAGGTGTTCTCTGTTTATGCTAATCCCTTTGTTTTCCCAGTCCAGCTTCTTGCAAATGTTTTCTTAAGACAGCATTAAAAGATTAGGCGAAATGGTGTCTCCTTGTCCAAATCCCCCCCCCCCCCTCCCAAGCTTGATCTTTGCTTTTCCTCTGTCCAAATGGGTGATTGCTGTTGCTTTCTCATAAATCTTCTTTTTAATATTGATGTAATGTTTTCTATAACGATGTCCTCCAGAGATTTTATTACTGCTGATATGTAGGCAGAATCAAGTGCTTTTCATAATCAATAAGAACGAGGCAGAGAGGTAAATTGTATTCCTTATGTTTCTCTATATGTTCCCTTACCAGGGATGTAGTAGAGGGTATACGCCGTATACCCTCTGGATTTTTTAAGGAACACCGTATACCCTCCGTTTCTCAAGAAAGCTGTAGTATATATATACTAGGGTATATCCTCTGCCTTGAGCGTATACCCTCTGCTTAGAACGTATACCTTCTGTATTTTTTACGACTACACCACTGGTTGTAATTAATATTCTTACACTCGAAAATAATTGTTGCCAGCTTTACTCATGTTTGACGTTTGACGCCATCCTTGTCTGTAGATCCTACCCTTACTGCTTAAATATAATCCATTGTGCCAAAGCTAGAACTGATTCAAGTCTTCTCGTTAAAACTTTGATGAAATTTTTATGAATTTCTTACAGTTGATCGAAAGGTAGTTTTTAATGTTTTCCTTCTCCTCTTTTTCGTAAAATACTCGTAGCACCATCAGAACATTATTCCAGTCTTCTCGTAGTACATCTGACTTCTTTGGACATTTGAAAGACAATATGTCTAGCATTTTTATAAATTATTCTCCTTTGATAAGGTCAATTGCGATTCCATCTTGATCAGAACTGTTATCCTTTTTCATACATCTAATATCTTGTAAAACTTCATGTGTCATTACTGCAATTATCTCTTCAGTTTTGTCTACAGTAACATTGCGATTAAAGAAGTACAGAGTTATGTGTGCCTTGGACATGAAATAACATCCGACAACTACAACATGAATGAAATCAATAGAAGAATTAGAAAGGGATAGAATGCTTTCAGCAAGTACAGTATTATGCGGAAGAACAACATGCCTCTTTGCTGGAAAAGAAAAGTGTTTAATTAATGTATCTTGCATGGGCAATAACTTATGGAGCGGAAACAAGGACGCTTACGAAACAGATGGTACAAAGATTACAAACAACAAAGGGAAGTAAGGGAAAATATATGCTAGGCATAACTAGAAGAGACAGAAGAAGAATATCCCTGATAAGAAGTTAGGCGAAAATTTCTGACATGGCCCAGAAAATTAAAATGGTAACCATCCGGGCACATTATAAAAAGATAAAACAGGAGTACAAAAACCCTATATTGGTATCCCAGAATTGTCAAACGACCAATAAGACGACCTGGAATAAGATACAGTGACAAAATCAGAAAATGGCTGGAGATAACTGGATAACCAAAGCACCAGACAGAAAACGATGGAAAAAGATGGCTGGGACCTACATCCAGCAGTGATGCGTATTGATGGTTGAGTGAAAACGTTTGTTGTTGATGATGATATATATATGTATATAATGTAGCTTTGAAATTAAACAATAACTTACAAGTTCGTATAAAAAAAAGACCGAATCTCTTATTTAAAGATGGCATATGCATCATAAATATGTAGGTTGACAGTCAGCTGTAAGAATAACTTTTTCATTTCCCAAATTAACTGAACATGTTTTCTCGAGTCATATGTGAGGAATTCAAAGGACTCTAAAACCAATCCTTGAAAACAACAGGTAAGACTTTTTTAATTGGTCATTTATTTTGTACATGTTTTTAGCAACAGTAACATGTATAATAATATTAATCTTCTCTTAGCAAATGGCTGCATTTTAGGGTTATGTAGTAAATGTGCAACTAGGGATTCTTGACCCAAGTCACCTAGGGATATTTGACACAAGATTGGAATTAGTAATATTCAAATACATTTACCAAATACATTAAGTCAATTATAAACATATAAATATAAGTATTATAAGTAAATAATGTAAATATTATAAAGTAAATGACTGAGTTCTTGTCAAATATTGTGAGAAACGGAATACAAGAAGATTTGTTGAAAAGGTTCTTGAAATCAATTCTGACAGACTAACTATTCAGTTTGCAAGAAGAATGGGTGGTACGTGATTTAAATGGCTTAAAATGAATGATATATCATAAGTTGGTCCTGACCAAATAGAAGCTATTATTCATCCACCTGAGTTTTTGACACAAATGATAGTGCGAGTTTTGTTTTTAAATATGACTTTACATTTGGAGTTGAATAAATTGTTATATTCTTATTCTGGTACTTATTTAGGCACAGAATGAACTTCCAGACTGCTAATATTTTGAACTTACTGCAATAAAAATTAAAATTGGGTATATTAATGTTAGGCCTATGTACTAAAAATTAAAAGTATTAATTTTATTTGACAAAAATAAAAAAAATTATTAACTTATGGAGCGGAAACAAGGACGCTTACGAAACAGATGGTACAAAGATTACAAACAACAAAGAGAAGTAAGGAAAAATATATGCTAGGCATAACTAGAAGAGACAGAAGAAGAATATCCCTGATAAGAAGTTAGGCGAAAATTTCTGACATGGCCCAGAAAATTAAACTGTTAAAATGGTAACCATTCGGGCACATTATAAAAAGATAAGACAGGAGTACAAAAACCCTATATTGGTATCCCAGAATTGTCAAACGACCAATAAGACGACCTGGAATAAGATACAGTGACAAAATCAGAAAATAGCTGGAGTTAACTGGATAACCAAAGCACCAGACAGAAAACGATGGAAAAAGATGGCTGAGACCTACATCCAGCAGTGATGCGTATTGATGGTTGAGTGAAAACGTTTGTTGTTGATGATGATATATATATGTATATAATGTAGCTTTGAAATTAAACAATAACTTACAAGTTCGTATAAAAAATAAGACCGAATCTCTTATTTAAAGATGGCATATGTATCATAAATATGTAGGTTGACAATCAGCTGTAAGAATAACTTTTTCATTTCCCAAATTAACTGAACATGTTTTGTCAAGTCATATGTGAGGAATTCAAAGGACTCTAAAACCAATCCTTGAAAACATAAATAGAGACCATTAATGAGTTAATGGTTTAAATTGAGGTTACCCAGATAGCAATTTTAGTTTGCAGAAAATTTTCAGCAATCTTACTTTGCAGATTTGCAATGTTGCAGCAAGCTCAGCATGACAAGTCTGAAAGTTTATAACAAGACTGCAACAAGATTATGCAAACTCCGAAGTCACCATACTTTGAACTTGCAGCTAAGTTGTCGTGCAAGTTGCAATCTTGTTGCATCAATCTTACTGCAAACTCATAGCAAACTAGTAATATTGCGATGTCAGACTATTTGCAAACGCATTGTAAATTTGCAATATTGTCATGTCAGAACATCTGCAAATGAATTGCAAACTCGGAATCTTGTCATGACAAGTATAGCTGCAAATATGTAGTAATTTCATTGAAATGTTGTCAATTCTCTGAATTTTGCGTGTAATACACAGGTAAAATAGGATTTTTTGAGACAACAGATGCCCATTCACCCAAATTTGGGAAGAACTTCGTTTTGATACTAAAAATGAAGATCCAATGAGTACTAAAAAAATAAAGTTGTTTTATCATGTTTTTTGCGCAAAAGGGGGCATTGTTAGCTCAGGGAGGGGGGTAACTAAAAATAAATAAATACGTAGGTGAAATGGGATATTGTATATAATGTTTTTTATAATTCCGAATCAGGTGAAATCATCAGCAAGTCAATACGATCATTTCTTACAAAGTTACGGCAGGTTTTATTAATACAAAGTCTTTTGCAGGTAAAATAGGTTTTTACAGTAACAAGTGATTGGTATTCACGAAAGCTTGAGACAAACCTCGTTTTGGCACTACAAATTAAGATCCGATGAGTCTCCAAAATGTAAAATTGTTTTACTGTGTTTTTTTTTTGGGGGGGGGGGGGGCATTTTTTGATGGGCATTTTAGCTCGAGGGGGGGGAAATTCAACTTTTTTTAAATAGGTCAAGTGGGATATCGTTTCGTATGTATTTGAATTACATTATCGGCAAGTCGATACGAACATCTATAAGAAAGTTACATAAAAGATTTTATCAATGCAAAGTGGAAAATTATATTTTATTTTTTACATAGTTTTGTCACATTTATTTTACGTTTAAAAAGAGTTTTTTATATCATATTAAGCAGGGCTCCCAAATGGTCCGCCAACTGAATACCAATAAATTTTAACAGAAAAATGTATGGTAGGTTTGCGCTAGAATTAACTTTCAAATGTGTTTCCGGGGCGGTTTGTAAGAAAAATCTAAAAAGAAATTTTTTCTAAAATAATATTGGTATTCAGTTGGCGGACCATTTGGGAGCCCTGTATTAAGTCATCTCAAAACTATTAAATGTCTTCAAAATAGCAATTGTCAAAATCAGGATAATTTTGAGTTTATTTCAAAGTCATTAAATTTACCAAAATCCACTACTTATAATCTGGCCTAACTTTGTAAACAATGATCGTATCGGCTTGCTTGCGATATCATTTGATTCAGAATAAAAAAATTCACAACAAACGATACCCCATTTGACATTTTAAAAATAATATATGTTCGCCCATGCGTGTTAAAGTCCCCCCCCCCCTCTCCTCAAAAAGAACCCCACGATGATTCAACTTTATTTTGGGGGAACAAATCGCATCTACATTTCTAGTGCCAAAATGAAGTTCTTACCAGATAAATTTTCTTGAATGGCTATCAATTGCTGCTGTAAAAACCTACGGTACCTGCACCAAATTATAGTTTTCGACTTCGTATTCATAAAACTTGTCGTAACTATGTAACAAATGATCGTATCAATTTGCAAATGGTAATCATTCCATTAAATAATAATAATAATAATAAACGATACCTATCTCTTAACATACCTAAAAAAAATTTAGTTTGCCCCCCCCCCCCCCCCCCGCTCCCCGAGTTAAAAATGCCCCCAAAACATGATAAAAGAACTTTATTTTTTAAGGACTCATCGAATATTCATTTTTAGTATCAAAATGAAATTCTTCCCAAACTTTGGTGAATGGTCACTAGTTGCCGCATTTCTACTCAAGTTTTGATTGTATATTTTTTATCTGTACGCTAATAGTCGTACTTTTGAAGGTTGTGCGAGTTTTGTGCAGGATTCCATATAATCGGAGGTTTGTCAAATGCTTGACATTTTTATGCTACATAGACCGAGTAAACAAAGACTTATAGTTTAAAGTAGATTCCAAATCACCACAAATATACTACCACAACCGCAGGAATTAAACCCGACATAGTTGAATCGGAGGCCACAGGGCTAACCATTCAACTACCTGGTAAGCCACAATAACTTCCAATAATATACCGTAATTTGTTTAGAAGTTTTA
Organism: Maratus speciosus; assembly: GCA_963932465.1. NCBI lineage: Eukaryota > Metazoa > Arthropoda > Arachnida > Araneae > Salticidae > Maratus > Maratus speciosus. The sequence goes on from OZ010789.1 coordinate 199,489,797, forward strand.
TTAGACTCGCCAATTCTCAATTAGTTGCTTATTCCCTTCTAATTCTTAGAAGGTAATTAAAAACTATCTAAAAATAAGTGGTTACATAACCAATGCAAAGCAAACCTAGATGAGTATAAACACACACCCTCAATTTTAATTTCATATATAATTTTATTAAAGAAAATATAATTTATTTTCATTTCTTTTTGGCCAGAGTGGAATATATTGCTAAAACTTATTAACTTCCAGAAGGAAAAAAAAACTCATTTTAAAATAAAATTTCCCTATGGGGAGATCCATAAATGATGTCACACTTTTTTTCAACATTTTTAACCCCCCTCCTCCCCTTTGTCACAAAATGTCACTCTTCACCATACCCCCTCCCCTCCCCTTGTCACATGTCACGCTATATTACGTAAATATATACTTGCAGCTCAGAAACAAAGCACTATGTTATAGGTCATATTTCAAATTTTATTTTTGAACTTTAACTATGTGTTTTAATGACATTTGTGAGCATAACAATAAAACTGATTCGTGTATTTATTTTGTATGAAATAAGATTACGGTTTACAACAAAAAATATAATATACAATAATAATAAAATATTAATATGAAAGAGCAATTGAAAACAGTAGTATTTTAGAATTTGAAATGGAATTTAATATATTTGGTTTTTAAATCCTATATTTACTTTATGAACACAAAATACTTTAAAACAGATTGATTTTGAAGAAGAAGCCTCAATATTAGTTTTACTTAAATGGAATTGCCATAACATTTCATTTGTCACATTAATATGAACATTTATAAAATTATATATTAAATCATAAAATAGAAATTACTCCGAATCATTTACTATAACGACTCTTCCTCCCTTGGAGAAAATATATCCTCGTCCATAGAGTACACAGGCATTTTGGCATCGCACTCATCCTCGGGAATAGTAAGTCCTCTAATATCTATGCAATGTTAGTTTAAGACCTCTAATGTTTAACCAAAATGTGTGATGTCAGACTTCTTCTTATCCCCTCCCACCCCCTTGTCACAAACTGTCACAATTTCACGAACCCCTCCTGCCCCCCTCCAAGCGTGACATCATTTCTGGATGGCCCCTATTCACAAATCTGATTAAATATAATTCCACAAAAACAAAATATTTGAAAAGTTTCAAGAATTGAAAAAGAACAAAGTTATAATAAAACAATACAGTCTATTAAATTACAAAGTTTATTTTCACACAGCTACAAATAATAGTTTCTAATACAAAGTATTAACATAATATTTATACCAAATTAACATACAATTATTTAACATTCTTCTATATATTATTTCCGTGTCTTTGCATCCTAAAAGAGAGAAACAATAGAGTGCATTTTAAAAGTTACAAGTTAAATTTTCACTGTTTTCAAGAATCCTGCTTAGATTTAGTTCTAAAGGTGATCACAAATTATAACTCTTCAGGCAAAATGACCGAATCGCTAATGTTAATCCAACGAGATATATTTTTTAAAATATCTCGTCTGTATTTTTATATTTTAAAAAGACTTTTCTTTTGCATTGGATAGCTGAGGTAAATTTCTGCAACTGCGGTTTTTACTTTATTTTAAGTTCGTTGAAGTTTTTATTTAATTTTCTTTCTTTCTTTTTTTTTTTTTTTTTTTTTTTTTTTTGTGCGGACACTTTCACTCTTTTCACTGTTTATACCGGCTCGAAAGGTGAAAGTATATAAAAAAAATCATTTAAAAATATTGAAATGCAACCGAGTTACCTTAAAAAAATTCTCTTATTGGATTAACATTGGCGAATTGGTGTTTCCGCTTGACTGAAGTAGCCTCTTAACCCTTTAAGCCCTGACACAAACAATTGTACGGGCGATTACTAAAGTAAAAGAGAATGACTACCTCCTGTTTTTGTGCGATTTAAAACCAAACCCGCACATTTATATGAGTTAATTGGCTTTAGATGTTTTGATAAGACACAACTAGGGGATACCATCTACAATACAGGGTTATATTTTCTGCTTTTAAAAAGACTATATCATCTGACAGCAATAGACAAAAAGTATGAACTGTCGTAATTTCATTTAAATATGATTTATAACGTTTGCTTCGATTTAATATTTCTTTTCATATAGTTTATTCATGATTTTATTGATTTTGTCTTTGATAAATTTAATTAGGCTTCACAAAAGTTGAAAAATAAATGAACCACACAATTGTGCGGGTCCGGCATTTACCATTTCCAAAATAGATACTATATTCCTAATATATATATAAAAAAATTTAAGTGATTTTTTTAAACTTATGTTTTTAGCAATTTATTTTTTATTAATTGCATTTTTAAAGCTGACCAATTTTAAATTAATAGGTTTGTACTATTCATGATTTCTATTTAAAATGGATAGTATTAGATATATAATATGAACATGTAACGAACTGTATGTTTCTGCTCTGAGTTATAGATGCCATATATGATATATAAGTTTTATATGAGTTATATGCATACCACGAGATTGATTTTTAAGTTTGATAAATTCATTCCATTTTGTCGACACAGCAAGTAAATGCTCGACAGATTCCGTAGTGTCTGCTTGAATTTACCATGAGATCAGGGAAAATTTTCTATAGATGAGCAGACGATTCCTTTTTTTAGGACGTGCCTCGGTAAAGCAGTATATAAAAAACAAACCACACTCTGTTGTAACAGCATCATCTGGGATAGTTTTAAATTTTGTATTCTACCAGTGGGAAAGTACAGACCTGGTCCACAAGGATCTAGGCTTAGGACCTGCTGTCAGGGCTGAAACTAAGGGGGGGGGGGGGGGCAGAGGAGGCATGTGCCCCGGGCGCTAGAACGAAGGGGCGCCAAATGAAGGATTATACCTTTGGAAAGGATTATTTTCTTCTGATGGACTGATGGCTTCCATTATTATGAAACAGCCATTATAAATGAAGTGTTAGGTGAAGATTAAATAGCAGTCGTAAAAAGTTAGAACTCTGATTTTTTGGTCAGAATGGGAAAAAAAAAATGGCCATAATTTTTTTTTGAAAAAAAAAAAAAAAAATAGGTATGGGAAAAAAGGGACTGTGAGGATGGAACGGTAAGGAAAATTATCACCTATTTTTAGGAAAATCATGTTAAGACTAAGTGATAGCCACAATGTTCATTGATTTCTAGAAACAGTTGTTAACATTGGATTAAATAATTTTTTTTTCTTAATTTACCTCGAAAAGTGCAGAAATAAACCTTGGGGACGGTAAGACATACCAATAAAGCCACGATCTTGAAATTGATATTTAAATGCTGATTTAAATTTTGCAGTAAATTTCCTGTCAAAGAATTTTAGACATTCTTTCTCTAGCATACTTCTCCATGAGAAAAAACTTGAAAAAAATTATGTGGCTGCATCTGAAGTGATTTTCTGTATAAGTTTAGCAAGAGGGACGGTAAGGAGGAAAAACCCAGGGACAGAGTTCAAAAAATAATATCAACCGTAAAAATGTGTGCAGGTTAATTTTTTGCACAATATTTATATTAAACAATTGTCCCAGTTTCGGAAAAAAATTACATCGAATTACTTTTATTGAAGTAATTTTATACAGACAGCTCCAAATTTAAAAATCAGCATCAGGGACGGGACGGTATACGAGTTTTCCTGGTATTTGGACCCCCAACATCGTCCAAAACTTATTTATCTCGTTAATATTGTTATATGCAATCATGCAATGGAATGTTCTCCAGTATATGAAATAAAAAAAACACAAAAAAATGTATTAAAATAAAAATTATTATTCAGGGACATAAGTCAAAAGATTGTGAGAATTCCCCATATATTGTTGTGCTTTTGTATTTTTTCGGTTTTGGTTACAGTTTTCTTTTATATGAGTACAGTTTCACTTTCAGAACAGGTTTCAAAATTGAAAGTATCTGCATATAAAAAATTGCATAAAAGCTCGAAAAGGTACGATTGCACAACTATATATATCAACCAGGTGTATTCTATGCAAAAAATAATATTAAAAAATATTAAAATGTGAGCCCAAAATATGCAAATAACTATCCATAGAATTAACATTAACTTGAATGTTAAATTTTACTTCGGGTGACTAATGTCGGTTTTTAAGAATTACATTTTTATTAAAGATTGTTATCATTGAAGAAAATAATAAATAAAGATGCAGTTGAACACTATTTTACATGTGAAAAAGGATTCAAAACGAAACATCTTTAATAATAACACAAATAAATAGTCTTCGAATCTGACATTAACAATATAACAATGGAATTAAGGTTGTAAGGTCCAAAGTTTTAATTATCAAAAAAAAATTATTTTGTAACTATTAAAATAATATTTTGGTGCTATGGTATCCAAGGTTTTAAGTATCACACAAAGCTATTTTATAACTTTTTTCTGGGGGGGGAGGGGGGGAGAGTTTAAGTAATTAGTCAATGCATTTTAGTTATTTAGCTCTAATTCATTGCAAAAATTCTGGATTTTTTTAAAAAGAGCTCCGTATAATCCCGGTTTCTCGAATAAATTTATATCGTACATACTCTAGACATGACGTTCATGACTTTAGCGTACACCCTCTGATTTTTTTTACGATTACAACACTGCAAACTAGATCAATATGTCATAATTTTACGAACCGGAATATTGTTCCGATTTGCTCTGCACATTTCAAGCCCAGGTTTGCTGTCGCGAAAAATTAACAATTTCAAAATATTCGTATTTAAAATTTAAGAAAAATAGGAAATAAAACGACTTATACACATCCGATTAACAAGCAGTTATGTCAAAAGAAAAGAGAAATTTTTAAAGAATTAAATAAAACTGACGCCGGAAGGAAATACTGTTAATAACTTTAATAATAATTAGAAAATAGCGATACAATAGAAGTCCATGATAAGAAGCATGGAGAATAGCACACTAAGAAACTGTTTAAAATACTTGATATTTATATATAGAAAGGGGTTTAATGGCCATGAAAAGATAATTTAAATTTAAAAATACATTCGAACGCACTGCTGAATTCAAGAGGAGGGGGATTACCCCCGGAAGGTTTGATATTTTATGCTTTTTAATAAGCAATTTCCACACCGAATCTCTAAAATGTCCCCCCCCCCCCTCCTCCTCCAGAGCCGCAGAAATTAATCCCGGAGAAAAATATCTGAATTCAACACTGCTCGATCAGCGTGAGAAAGAAAAAAGGCAAATATTAATTAAAACGATATCTTAGAAATTCCCCTTAAAGTTGAGAAAAATTCATTTAAAAATTAAAATTTTCAATAATGCCTTAACATGGACCAAAACCAAACTATTTAAAAAATGTAAGCATTCCTCAGTAAATAAACATAACTTTTTAATTTATTAAAATTTCTGTACGAAATAAGTTGTAGTTTGTACAGAGAAAATACAAAAATATCCGAATCACATTTGAATAATTAAAATAATAAATACCTTTATATCTGGGTTCTTTACTTGAACGCTAATCCAATGGCGCTGCTTCATGGAATTCAATAAAGAAGTGTTGTAATTTTGTCTTTGTAAAATTTCCGCGCATGCGCGTTTATATCTGTTCTCCTTCCAACAAAAGGAATTTTTCGCTTACGTCGTTATTTTACGACAGTGTTGTATCAGGTTTAGAGCAAAGTTGCGTTGCAAGAAAGCGATTGATTATATTCCGTCTACCTAGTAATGTCCTTGCGGCAATATTATTACTTCAAATTTTTCGTGACAAGAAAATATCAAGAAAAAATTAATCTTGCTGCAATTGTTCATGCTATCTGGGTAGAGCCCCCGAAGCTTAAAAATGACGAAGTGGTCAAGAATTTGATCTCATAATGTACTGGAAAATAATTAGAATGTAGAAAAGGCTTCACGGATTTTATACCGATGATGTTATGACTTTTGCTAGTTTTTAGATTTTTATTTCCTAGTTTAGGTTCTTATTGGGTGATTGCAAAAGTTCTACCTGTTTTTACAGATGCAAATTATAATAGGGGGAACTTGGGATACTTGACCCAAGGCCTTTTCCTCAGAATTGGGAAAGTTTTGTAAGTTGGAAGTGGCAACACTTTCTTTCTTTCAGTTAGCTGACCACATGTTGAAAATAATAACTAAATCATTCCTTAACTTTTCAAACTATCAGACAAAATACATTTTTATGCTCCAAAAGTAATTTTTTTATCCTGTAAACTCTGATGTTATAATTTTTTCTGTTTAAAGGTAAGACTTTTTTAATTTGTCATTTATTTTGTACATGTTTTTAGCTACAGTAACATGTATAATAATATTAATCTTCCCTTTAGCAAAATGGCTGCATTTTAGGGTTATGTAGTAAATGTGCAACTAGGGATACTTGACCAAGTCACCTAGGGATATTTGACCCAAGATTGGGATTAGTACTATTCAAATACATTTAGCATGTTTTGTTTATGAATTAAAAATATTATAATTTTAAATATTATAAACATATAAATATAAGTATTATAAGTAAATAATGTAAATATTATAAAGTAAATGACTGAGCTCTTGTCAAATATTGTGGGGAACGGAATACAAGAAGATTTGTTGAAAAGGTTCTTGAAATCAATTCTGACAGACTAACTATTCAGTTTGCAAGAAGAATCGGTGGTACGTGATTTAAATGGCTTGAAATGAATGATATATCATAAGTTGGTCCTGACCAAATAGATGCTATTATTCATCCACCTGAGTTTTTGACACAAATGATAGTGCGAGTTTTGTTTTTAAATATGACTTTACATTTGGAGTTGAATAAATTGTTATATTCTTATTCTGGTACTTGTTTAGGCACAGAATGAACTTTCAGACTGCTAATATTTTGAACTCTCTGCAATAAAAATTAAAATTGGTATATTAATGTTAGGCCTATGTACTAAAAATTAAAAGTATTAATTTTATTTGACAAAAATAAAAAAATATTAGCCTTAATATTAATTTTGTTCTTATGTAAAAGAGTTTTGTTTACTATTTTTAGTCATACTCCTAAATCTATGACTTGGGTCAAGTATCCCTAATGGATGGGTCAAGTATCCCTATACATTGGGATACTTGACCCAAATTGAAAGTTTTGAATATTCATATTTTTCTCCCTTTTATCATTAATATTTCGGAATAATAATAATAAATATTGTGTAATACTTTATTAAGTATATATAGACTGCATTTACACACCCATAAGTAACGTAAAAAAAATAATTAACAATCTAAAACTAACAATTGGGTCAAGTATCCCTATTAGATGTAAATTTCCAACTGGGCGAAAAATGTCCGGACCAGGATTCGAACCCGGGACTTCCTGGCTGAAGCCGCCAGTGCTCTGCCATCTGAGCTATCCCGGACGATTCTGGTCGAACTTTTTCACCCAGCTAACCTTGATGATTACAGCATCATAGAAATTTACATCTAATATGATTTGTTTACCAATTAGAATAATTGTGTTAATATTAACCTAGTGTAATTTCGTATCCAGCGATTTCTGGAGTTCCATTACCTGAGATTTATTCTGTTGAGCTGAACCAGGTTTCAGACCAGATGCTGTAATCATCAAGGTTAGCTGGGTGAAAAAGTTCGACCAGAATCGTCCGGGATAGCTCAGATGGCAGAGCACTGGCGGCTTCAGCCAGGAAGTCCCGGGTTCGAATCCTGGTCCGGACATTTTTCGCCCAGTTGGAAATTTACATCTAATATGATTTGTTTACCAATTAGAATAATTGTGTTAATATTAATCTAGTGCAAGTATCCCTAATTTCTCCTACGGAGTCCATTTGATGTCATACATGACGACGCTATAATGTTGAATTTTCGGCTAATAAAAAGAGCAGGCAGGCATTTATAAAAACAATCGAATAAATGTACTCGTATACGATGCTTGTAAGAGTAAATCATTCTTATTTTTTTCTTGCGGTTTAAGTGAGAAAATTATAGGAAGTATATCAGACATTATTTGTTGTATAAATTTGATAGACGCAGTATTGCAGCTCTTGCATGACGAAACATCCGTTAACTATATGGTATAGATATGATTCGCAATAGCATATGGACTTCAGAAATTCAGACATGGAGGCTGTAGCTATAAAAGTAAAGATCAACTGACATTTTCCCCATTATAAAGTTGGCAAATTGCTTTAGACTTGACAAAAACACAAACTTGGTTGGCAAACCAATTAAATGGTTTTCTTCTTTTCATATTCAGTAAAACAATTAAAAAATCATAAAAAATTCCAGTTTTTGACGGGTTTTCGTCGTATCACGTTTAATTGTATTATATTCCTTCTGTCGGAACCGTGCAATTTTTCCATTTTAGACTGGTTTCTGTTATGAACATGTTCCATTTTTCAGGATTTTACTGTAATACTCTGATTGCTGACTTGGCAATTTTAAGGTCCTCCCCCTACCCCAATAAAATCAATCATAGTGATGTCAAGCGGACGTCCATCAGAGGCAGTGGAGTAGTCGTAAAAAAATCCATTGTATACGCTGTAGGAAGAAAGTATACGCTGTAGCTACGGAGGGTATACGGAGTTAGCCAGAAGGTATACGGCGTATAGCACCGTATACTTCTACTACATACCTGATCTGAGGTTCTTTACAGACTCTGGACAAAGACTTGTAGAACGCCTCGCATCTATCTGCTTAGGAATTGGTGAAAACGCTATCCGTACACAGAATAGTTGAAAGAAGAATACACACACTTTGTTTCATCAGTTGGATTAGTAGGTTCCGCATCTCTCAAACGCATCAGCAGGTGAGAGCCAGTACTACTGTTTCTCGTCCTGGAAAGTAATCATTTTTTGAACGAATTATAAAAAGTGATGAGAGATTGGTATGCTACAACAATATCAAACGTTTGAAGGCTGAGTTAGAGGTCTGCAAGGGCCCGGGCTTGGCCCGAGGCCCGTAGCCGGCCTGGCCCGGCGGAATGAAGGCGAATTTTCAAACGGGCCGGGCCGGCAGAATTAGGACAATTTTTTCAACGGGCCGTGCCTACAGATAAAATAAACGGGCCGGGCCAGCCGGCAAAAAAATTGAACGGGCCTGAAGGGCCGATAAAAAAATTAATCGGGCCTATCGGCCCGATATAAGAATTCAAGCGAAGCAGATAAAATACGAGCCATTTTCAATGAATATGATTTTCTCGAAAAGTATAAATGTGCGTCACAAGTCTATGCGAGTTTACCAACATCAGTACATAAATGAAACATGTCTATCGTAGACATCGGCATCGTACAGTTACAAGATGTCTGAATCCGGGTTTAATTTTTTCCAGCAGACTCGTGCCGGGACGGATCTGGTCTTAATCGATCTCAGGATGTGTAGGACAGGCATTATGTTTTGTAAAAGTATTAATAGTGATAATGAACTTCTGTTAACAGTATCTTTGGATATATACTTTAAGGTGGTTCTGATATTTACTGCTCAACAATGCGAAATTTTCAGACACATTTTCTGACTCATTTTTAACTATAAAGGCATAAAATTGACAGGCCTGACTATTGAAGGCATTTAGAAACGAATAGCTTTCTCCATATTTGGTAAATTACTTACAGAGATAACAGAGATTCTTGTCACGTGACTGTACGTTTTTCTTCCGGAAATTCGATTCAAAACGCCAACTTTGGCAGTATTTTCAGAAAGATATATTGCTTTTATCTATGAAAAAATGGCATTTACATAGTTTCTGAATAAGAATACCTGCCAATCTTACGCATTTCCGAAAAGAAATGAATTCATAAATGTGTCGAAATGCAGCTCCTTTGGATTTGAGAAGAGCCTTAAAAATGAGAGAATTACTTTCACAAATCTACTTTTTATTATACACTGTAAAAAAAAAAATCCGACTAGCTTTCCTGTAGGAATCGGAAAAATAGTTGCCCTTATCGTACCGGAAAATTTTCCTCCCCAGCTCGGAATAAAATCCAAAAAATACCGTTTTAATGAATGTTTCCTTTTTTTTTACGGATTTTATTCCGAGCTGGGTCGGAAAATTTTCCGGTACGATAAGGGCAACTATTTTTCCGATTCCTACAGGAAAACTCCTCGGATTTTTTTACAGTGTACAGCTTCAAAAGTTATCATGTTTTTAATCCTTTATTCTGAACACATTAATCTTTTAATGAATCCTTATTTGAATTTTAAAATGTCTGTAGAGACGATGACTAAAACACTGTAAGTAATCGTTAATGTTTACTATTGTGTGTTTTCTGTTTTGCGAACACATAGTAATCTAAAATATACTGTAAAATGTTCCCATAAATATGTATGTAATATTCATTAAAAGAATCTTAATTGTATGTCGAGAAAAAACGAATTTTTTTTGTAGAAATTGAGTCGGGCCGGGCCTGTTTTCACTGATTTTTGTACGGGCCGGGCCTGTTTTCACTGATTCTTGTACGGGCCGGGCCGGGCCAAGATAGCTTTTGTTCGGGCCGGACCGGGCCTGGAAATTCCGGCCCATGCAGACCTGTAGGCTGAGTGTCGCATAACAGCACCTGCTACATCCTTCTTAAAAGAAGGCTTGCATTCCTAAAAGATTTTGTTAAGTCTATGGTGGGATATGTCATGTATAATTTGATCGGTTTTTCTTCCATATAAGCAAAAGCCTTATCTTTCACTTTTAATCACTTGGGAAAAAATACTCCACATTAAATAATTTTCAAGAGATTCATCTACTGTAAGACAAATTGTAAAGTTCATACTAAACGATTAAATCCCGTTCAGGACCGATGCGTTATATATGCACCCCAAAAACTCCTCTTCGTGGCCGGCAGGTTCATATGTGATGCGCATTAAAACTTTCCATACAGGGCCGTGGGGCGTGGGTTCAAATATGAGCTTTGTAATAGGAAAGTTTTTTGGTAATTTTAAATAATACCAGATGGCTTTAGCTACCTAAGGTTTTCAAATTCAGTAATCACCCAAACACTGAAATTCAAGTGAATTGACCAAGGTGTTTTTTCAGTTCTGATAGATAAAGCTTGGGGGGGGGGGGGCATTCTTCGGTTTATGTATACAAAAGCATGTGCAGTATGCTTTGAAGAGAAGTAAGTGATTCAAATGATGGGAATTTTTTATTGCTTTCTGCTTTGAGTATTTATTTATGATATGTACTTTAGATGCATGCGTTTTACAGGAATGAACACGAAATTTGTTACCTTTTCAGATACACTGGGTAGAGGAAACTAGGGATACTTGACCCAATTGTTAGTTTTGGATTGTTAATTATTTTTTTACGTTACTTATGGGTGTATAAATGCTGTTTGTATATACTTAAAGAAGTATTGCACAATATTTATTATTATTATTCCGAAATATTAATTATAAAAGGGAGAAAACTATGAATATTCAAAACTTTCAATTTGGGTCAAGTATCCCAATGTATAGGAATACTTGGCCCATCCATTAGGGATACTTGACCCAAGTCATAGATTTAGGAGTATGACTAAAAATAATAAACAAAACCTTTTTACATAAGAACAAAATTAATATTAAGGTTAATATTTTTTTATTTTTGTCAAATAAAATTAATACTTTTAATTTTTAGTACATAGGCCTAACATTAATATACCAATTTTAATTTTTATTGCAGAAAGTTCAAAATATTAGCAGTCTGAAAGCTCATTCTGTGCCTAAACAAGCTCCAGAATAAGAATATAACAATTTATTCAACTCCAAATGTAAAGTCATGTTTAAAAACAAAACTCGTAATTCTATCATTTGTGTCAAAAACTCAGGTGGATGAAGAATAGCTTCTATTTGGTCAGGACCAACTTATGATATATCATTCATTTCAAGCCATTTAAATCACGTACCACCCATTCTTCTTGCAAACTGAATAGTTAGTCTGTCAGAATTGATTTCAAGAACCTTTCCAACAAATCTTCTTGTATTCCGTTTCCCACAATATTTGACAAGAACTCAGTCATTTACTTTATAATATTTACATTATTTACTTATAATACTTATATTTATATGTTTATAATATTTAAAATTATAATATTTTTAATTCATAAATAAAACATGCTAAATGTATTTGAATATTACTAATCCCAATCTTGGGTCAAATATCCCTAGGTGACTTGGGTCAAGTATCGCTAGTTGCACATTTACTACATAACCCTAAAATGCAGCCATTTGCTAAAGAGAAGATTAATATTATTATACATGTTACTGTAGCTAAAAACATGTACAAAACAAATGACCAACTAAAAAATTCTTACCTTTAAACAGAAAAAATTATAACATCAGAGTTTACAGAATAAAAAATTACTTTTGGAGCATGAAAACGTATTTTGTCTGATAGTTTGAAAAGTTACGAAATGATGTAGTTATTATTTTCAACATGTGGTCAGCTAACTGAAAGAAAAAAAGTGTTGCCACTTCCAACTTACAAAACTTTCCCAATTCTGAGAAAAAGGCCTTGGGTCAAGTATCCCTATGGGTCAAGTATCACAAGTTCCCCCTACATAGTAACGTGTAGAATTTTCATCAGAAGCAAATATATCATCATGGTTGCAAGTGCCAGTATCTTACTAAAAGCGAAATTTCAGAAATATGAACGAACTCATTAATAGTAATACAGCTTTGGACAAGCATACAAATAGTTTATGCTTTTTATATTCCAGTGACTAAAAATTGACAGAAGTACATGATGTGGACGCTTTGCCTAAAAGTTCTTTTTCATTTTATAATTTCTTCTTTCAAATTTTATGAAAATATTTGTTACTATCCCCACATAAGCATTTATATTTTTCTCTTTAAATTAGTTTAAAGCAGAGATTTTGGTGCATTTTTATATAACTCGTTTAAATTTTATTAAATAATAGAATTATACATTCAAGACATCTCTAAAATGTTTACTCAAGCAGCACAAAATGGTTGGAGCAACGTTGACTATTATTGACAAATTATCGGTCAACGCTGGGCCACAGTAAGAAATATCCGTTTTGCTGTACCATTGGCCAACCCAATAACGACCCAACTGTGGTCGTTCGTTGCTCAGATTCTTGCTCAGGTATGCTCATAATTAGAGAGAACTCGACATCTACCATTTGCCAACCCTACTATTCCCAATCCAACCATTTCTCAACTGTTTTCAAAAACTGCCAATGATAGGCCAACAAACTGTGCTACTTGTGTATACATATAACGAATTCTTTAAATTTAACTAGCATTTTTACCAGTTGGTCAATTTTACAAGCATTAATTTACAGTATGTGAAATATTTGAAACATTGTGTATAAGTAAGTAAAATACAAATAATTGTGAATTTTTTTAACACGCTAAGCGTAACTTGGAGAATCTCCCGGCCCCCTGGAAGTAAATTTTCGCTGCGGCTCGCGGACCTAGATAAGCGCTTTGTCTGTATTACGTGGATACTTCGATGGCCTTCTAGTTTTTCTGATCGTTTTCTTTTTTTAATCTAAAATAACGAGACAAACTCTTGTATACACCTAATAGAAACACTTTCTCTAAAAATACTTATAATATTAAATTTTTAAATTCTTGAATTAAGCAAACCTATTGTTTATTCCTATTTATTAAAATTTAAAACAGCAGTATATTTGTTATAGAATTTTAAATGAAAAGTTGTTCTCCAGGTGGAAAATATCGCTTCTTCCAGATGGTAAAGATCCAAGATCCCCTGAAAACTGAAGTTCTTCCCTTTTCCCGAGTCATTATTTAAAATCATGACACCTTTGTTGACCATATCCGAATAAAAAAAAATCTGAGTTCTGAAACCACCATTCTTTTTATTCTTTCGCGTGCATTTCTTTAATAACCCCGGAGCCAGACTTGACGTTTTTCTCTTGCCAGATCCAACATAGCCATTAGGCATTTCCGGAGTCTGTGGGTTTATTCTAGAAGCAAGGATTTAGTTTTTGTCTGGCGGCATCACGTTCCCTTCAGTCAGTCTGCATACTTCAGAAACCACATCCTGCAGATTTTATTTTTAAAAATATCCTACAACGAGAAGTTAAAAAAAGTTGAATTTAACTGAGTAATTCGTAAACAACAAGTGTCCGACCGTTAAAAATACTGCCAGGAAGAATTTTTCATCTCATTCTTTTATTATTTCAATATGAAATGCAAAAACAGGTATTTTATGTTTTATTTTGGAAGATCAACCAATAGAAATTTTATTTTCTTTGTTTATTTTTTCTGCTTTGATTATTACAACTTTTAGTCTTATTTTTGAAGTTCATCAATTAAACACGTTAAGCACCAGGTCTGTCACTGGTGACTGACACTGAACTTTCCGCTTAGAACGCGTCATTCACCGATGATTGACGGTCTAAAATATAATATAAAACTAAAAATATATACCGGGTGTCCCAAAAAGGACTGACTGATTTTAAAATTCAATAACTTCCAAACGGTGACAGATATTAAAAAAATTCTTGCAGGAGGGTTATGCATAAAGTCAAAAGTTTTATTACAGTGATTTTCGATTTTAATTCGAATTACAAACAATAGATGGCGCTGTAAGCAATAGTCGCTAAATTCAGGCTCGATTTTTGGTACTTCGTGGCCCGGATAAGACATTTCCATCTCCTTTTTCTGCATGGAACAAGATAAAGGACCAAAAATCGAGCCTGTATTTAGCGACTATTGCTTACAGCTACATCTATTGTTTGTAATTTGAACTAAAATCGAAAATCACTGTAATAAAACTTTTGACTTTATGCATAACCCTCCTGCAAGAATTTTTTTAATATCTGTCACCGTTTGGAAGTTATTGAATTTTAAAATCAGTCAGTCCTTTTTGGGACACCCGGTATATTGTTGTAAATAATTACTGAAAATTTATTTAAAATTTACTTACCTTTTATTTATTACAGGAATATACAGTAAACTTTGTCTAAGGCGGAATCGATCGGGACCGAGAAAATTTTCCGTCGTAGACAATATTCCGCCTTAGAGAAATTTTACTCTATGTCTATGGATTCACAGGGACTTGAAAATCTTTCCGAGTTAGACAGATTTCCGTCTTAAACAGAGTCCGCCTTACAGAGAATTTACTGTACTTTCTTAAAAATTACTTAAAACATTGTAAAATTTTCCGCTTCAGTGTCAGTCACCGTGGTACTCAACGTGTTAAAAATACAACACAAATGAATAATTATTTCTATTTTTTAAATTAATTTTCTCTTTTTCTAATATTTATTTCTGGCTTTTGTTTCTTTGATTACTGCAATATCAGAAGCAACAAATACACGTTTTATCTATCATTTCGGAAATTTAATCATTAAAAAAATACTGCGCAAATTAATTTTCTTGCATCTTTACTAGCACGTTTTTAATGCTTACTCATGCCATGTTAATTTATATTTCTAATTTTGTGTATGATATATGTTACATTTATCTCTTGTACTTTATATTTATCTCGCGCTATTAATCTTCTTGATCAACTAATGGTTCTAATTCTAACTTCTAAATTCAAAGTTCCTTAAAGTTTTAATGGAAATCGACCAAAAATTATTTTGGATTATGATGAACTCAATATTAAAATGTATGTTTCGATTAAAACGACTGTAAGTTTTTCCCCAACACCAAATTTTCGTTACAAATTGCTTGACATCTTGGTCTCTAATATAAATTTTGAACTTTGTGCAGAAAAAGGATAGTTTTAGCATGTACTCTTTATTATTATTTTTATTAATTTCAAAATATACATTATTTGAAATTAATATTCGAAAAAAATATGAATTGTAACGTCTGTATGTTTTAACAGAAAACGATTGCTAGAAGCTTCAAATATGCGAATATAAAATTATAGCTAATTCTACCAAGTAATTATTTAGTTATGTTTGAAAATTTTTCCTCATTGTAATATGTTTTGCAACTATTAATTATGAATTTAACATTAGGAGTTTAATATTTTGAATCTGCATAATTCCTAAACTGCTTGATAAAATGTCTTACTCTTGATAAATTAAGGTTGTAAGGTAAATTTTAAAAGGAATAAAAAACTGAAGGGAGTGAGTTCGTTGGCTTGCGCCAAATACCCAGTTCAGATGCGCACTTATTTATCTATCATAAGAATAGAATATAAAAGTTTCTCTTACCTTTGCTGGTAAGTAGACGAAGAGTTTTCTTTCATCTTTTCGTCGATGTCAGAATTGCTAAAAAGGTTTGAAATAATTTTATTTTCTAATAAACTGTGTTGATTAGCTGTATATATGAGAAAGGTTATTTCTTCATGAAAGAGACTGAATTTTAAATCACTCTTCTTTTAATTTGGTTAACATATTCATGAATATAGATGAGCGTTGCGAAATAACAAAATAAAATGGGTTAGACATAATTTTTAAGCATCAAATACGCGCAGGGGAGGAGAGTTCTTTTAGGCAAAGGTTTTCTGCACTGGGAGTCCGTGTGTAGTTGCTTGTCCGGAACCAGCGTATGAACTGAAGGTATTGGGGCCTTCAAAAGTTCCAGAAACAGTTCAGTTAAAGAAAATTTCAAGCTTAGCATAATTACTTTTGTCAGTCTCATGCACACGCTAGCTGGCCCATGAAGAGAAATAAGACAGCATATTTCCTGTGGTGCTGCCATCTGTTGGGTTTGTGCAGAAATACTGGAATGAGTTCTTGGTTATTATTCACTGGGATGTTAATATAGTTTGTTTGAAGCACTGATAAACATATTTTACAATGGATAATTATGTAGGGCATACCTCACAAAAAAAGGGTTGTTTTCAAGTGCGGAGGGGTTTATCACGAAACACGCATGTCACGGGAGGAATTCCATCAAAAAAGAATTTTTAAGGCTTTCTTTCTGATCCACATTTTCTAGGTGTAAAAACAGATACTCAACATCAGGGGGAAAAAAGTACCGGATGACCAAAAAGTCCGTATAAACATTTAGAATTCATAAAAACCGAAAAAATAACCGAAATGAAAAACTGTTTGCAGGATTAGCATTTATAGGTCACGGGAATTTTTTTAATACAGAAATAAAAAATAATTCAAAAAACAGCCGACAGATGGCGCTGGTTCGTGCGATTTTGGTGGAAATATGCAAATGAGACGGTTGTAAGAACTTGCGCTCCTAATCTACACTGATGTCCAAAATTAAGGACCAGTCACAAAATGCTAATTTTTAAATAAGCGAATACTCAAAAGGAAACAATATAACTCAAATAATTACTATCCCTACAGCACAGCTAGTTCATATAGCATCTCATTCATGTCACACATGGTCACAAGTGTCACAGTCACTACGGTGAAACAAAAAATAGGAAATTCCACACGTCTCATTATGAGTCTCAAATGATCCCAATATGTGACTCCACTGAGACGTCAATGTGACTGCTGCTTTGTCACGAGTCACCAGGTGACTTTACAATGTAGTTACATTGTGACTCTCATGTGACTGTCATTTTTAGACTCAATTTCAAAGTCATCATGAACGTTGCATAAGGATAATTCACCAAACAATATCCCATTAAAGTCACATGGTGACTTTTCACAAAAGGGCACAATGGTGATTTCACAGTAGTCTCTCTGTCACCTGAAAATCATCGTGTGACTTTAATGTGACATTATTTGATAACTTATTACAATGCAACGTTCACGATGACTTTGAAATTGAGTCTACAGATGGCAGTCACATGAGAGTCACAATATAACTACATTGTAAAGTCACATGGTGACTCGTCACAAAACAGTAGTCACAGTGACGACTCAGTGGAGTCACATATAATGATCATTTGAGACTCATAATGAGATGTATGGAATTTCCTATTTTTTTGCTTCGCCGTAGTGACTGTGACACTTGTGACCATGTGTGACATGAATGAGATGTAATATGGACTAGCTGTACTGTAGAGATAGTAATTATTCGAATTATATTATTTCTTTTTGAGTATTCGCTTACTTAAAAATTAGCATTTTGTGATTGGTCCTTAATTTTGGACACCAGTGTAGAACTAGTTCACCGTTGTGAGCCGTGTGCCTGATCAAGGATGCTGAGTGTGAAAGATGAAGCTTTGTTGGTGAAGTTATTTTACATGAACCAGGAATCGGCGACCATTGTTTTGCGGTAAATTCCGAGTTCAGAAGAATGTGAGGACTGGAAAAGGGCCTTTAACAGCAACAGCCCTCATAAAGCTTCTTCGGCGGTTTGAGAAAACCGGAACGCTGGAGGATCCTGTAAGATCCGGACGACCATGTTTAATGAAGGCACGTTCGCCGTGTGTTGCAGCCGAAATGGAAGCGTTAGCGTCTGATTCTGCTGCGGGAGCCAGCAGTGCTCGTGTAGCTGCCAAACGCTTGAGCTTACCACAATCCTCGGTACGCAATATTCTTCATGGAATATTTGATCTGTACCCATACAGATTACAGTCGTGCCATGAACTTTTATCGGAGAATATTAATTGAAAGAGGCCGTAAATAACGTTTAAAGAAAAGCCAGTCAAAACTACATGCGCAAAAGTCTTTATGAATTTTTATAAAGGGGATAAAGAGATGAACTTTTTTTCTGCAATTTCTCAAATTCTAATGAAGATAACGATTATTTTGTCTTTAAATATTAAATCATAACTTTATAATTGAAACATTGTTAGTTTAGTTCCTTAGTTCAAGTTGTAAATTATTCCTTAAAAAAAAAAAAATCTAAACTTTTTTATTTTATGTGAAAGGGTTATTTTCAGATAATTAAAATAGATCGCGTAAAAAAATAAGTATAATTATGCTAGTTATGATTGAAACTATATCAAATATTCTCTCTTTATACTAATATTCTTGCATGAAATTTCCCCAGATTATTGATTATATCTGCATATTTTAAACCTGTACCAAAATTAGTTTACTATAACGCATGTTTCAATCATTAGAAAAATTATGCATAAATAAACTGTAAATGTTTTTTGAAAAAAAAATATGTAATACTTTTAAATGCATTAGAAAATAGACAATTTGTGGAATTACATACAAAGGTACGTGTTAAAATGTTTAAAATATGTTAATAACGCAAGATTGTTTTGTTCAATTTAAGATATTTTGAGCAATGATGCTCGCGTGTTTCCATATTACTTTTCTCAAGAAAAGTTATTAATTTTTTAACGCTCACGCTCAAACACAGACGCAAACTATATTTAAAACCCGATAAAGGTATTTGCTTACAAAGCACACTTTCTTTCTTTAATTATCAATAAGAAAATGTGGTTTTAAAGTATCTGCTTTCCAAATTATAAATTATAAATTGTCAAAAATCATGAATGTTTACCTACCCCTCCTTCTAATTTTTAGCAGTCTCATGGCCCTCTTAAGAAAAATAAACTTATGAGGTACTGTATGAGAAAAGGTTTCGATAAAAACCAAAACAAATCCCGTGTTGGTATTCAAGGTGGTAATGTAACTGACATTTCTTTCCCCATTTTCTGTCTATTAGCATTCACAATCTGTTTCCCTTTTTCCTGGAGTATTCCGCGCACGTCTTTTGCTATCAACATTACGAAAATAACTTTCAGGCTCAAAAGAAACCGACAAGTGGAGAGCTTCCGTTCCTTCGTCATCATCAGTAATCACCATCACATTGTTCCCATTTTTAGAGAAACACAAAAGATTTCACCTTTTAATCATCTTGTCAAAACATTATTGAAAGATCAGTAAGAGATTTCTCTTTATGAACATTTGCTGTCAAAGAGAAAACACATCAGCAATAATAACAGCAATTTAAAGAACAAATTGTTGTAAAAAAGAAATGCATAATTTTTTTTTTTTTTTTTGTGTTGCAATGTATATGTGCCCAGAAAGGAAAGATACGTATGGGAAAACTCAAATCACTGAAATATTTAGCGTATATAAGTATCGAGGTTTCCTAAAAGAACTCGTATTCCGTGCAAAGTAAATAAAGACGAAATTGCAGCCAGCAACAGCAATTACACACCTAGTTAGTAAATACGTGAAATAACACTGTATGTTTCAAGTGAAATTCTGAAATAACGCTTAGCCGTTCTTCATTTTTCTTAACCCTGGAGAACTCGCTAGTGAGAATTTTTCTCACGGTGCCCAATTGCTTTTCTTTTACTTTACATTCGCTTAATATCATTTTTTTGTTTGGCTTAGTACTTTTACTCAAAAATAGGTAAAATAATTGAAATAACATTTTTAAGTTTTAATTAAAATGAAAAATGGTTTAAATAAGAGTTTTTTAAAAAAAAGTACGACGGTGAGAGAAAACCTCATGCAGCCAGTTCTCCCGGGTTAACGAAAGGTTTATGAAGCATTAAAATAGTTTCTTGTACAATTTCATGATTCTTTTAACGTTGATATGCATGATCAATAAAATTTATGCGTGTATATCAGTAATTTTACATATAAACAATATATATTTTATAAATTATCTCAATGTCAGCTTTAACTGCTTTCATTTTGTTAATTTTAACACACTTTTTTCCAGTTGGCAATTAATTCATAAAAGTTGTAATTTTCCAACTGAGTGAAAAATTGTAAAAAAACAAATGCCCAGGCGAGAATTTAGGAACCTTTGGTGTAAGTTACCAGTGTTCTACTAATTGAACTAACTATCCTGGTCAAATCTGGCGCACCTTTCTCAAGCTGAGAACATTGTTTATTATGATACCTTAGTCAACTCAACAGAATAAATCACAGGTAATGCAACTCCAAGAAACGGCGGATACATAACTGCACTTTTATTTACACACTTTTTAAACACTTATTTACATACTTTTTAACACATTTATTCTAATTGGTAAATAATTCATAAGTGTTGTGATTTTCTAACTGAGCAAAAATTATAACTCTTATGAATAATCCTGGCCTGAACAATTTTTCACTCCGTTCAAAAATTACAACTACTCTTATATTTAATTTTTTTTTTTTTTTTTTTATCTTTTAAACATAGTTTAATTATGCTTTTCTGAAATGAAATTAGGAGTTCTTCTATTTAAGGGTTCTGTAATTATAAAAGGAAATGGATAATTATAATAAATAAGATAATATTAGATATGAATATATATAACTTTTAACATGCATAAAAAATGGATTAAAAATTTTGGGAAAACTTTCAAGGCATCTGTGTGGATACTATACCCTACTCATAACATGAGACCCCATCTGAATAATAAAGTAACTCCGAATCCGATACACTATTTCATCCAACTAGTTTTCCGGTTGTTGCTCCCGAAGCCTTTTGCCTCTTTGAAGGAGAAAATTCTATCGACCATAATTTCTATGTAAAAGATACTGGAAGTTAGTGTTGCCCAGTCCACTGCCCCCTCCCAAAAAAAGGGACAGAAAAATAGGCACACCAGCAGAATTGGTATATGAAATAAAATGCCATAAGATGTTACAAAATTACCCCCAACACACCACTTTTAAAAAAAGATCCTGTGCCTATTTAAAGCTTAAAATCAACCTGAAGTGCCAGTATCGCCTTTGGTGGCGAATATATGAGCTTCTCTCTCTTTTTTTTTTAAATCTATGCATAGGCGCTAACTTAACGGGGGTAACGGGGCAATTTAGGCAAAGTTATCATCACTAATTTTTAAAAATATATGTTTTTAATTATTCATCGTGATTAAATAAAACAAAAAACTTTAAAATTAGTGGTAGAGGTACTCCCGATTACTACTTATTTCGCACCGTGAAGTCGGTGCATATAAATCTGCGCTCCATGTCCTAAAAATAACTAAACTTATTTGTTTTCGTTTGGTACAGTGCATATTTAAGAATCTATCTCTAAACAGCCTCTACTATGGCTGTGTTGTATAACAAAAAAAAAAAAAAAAAAAAAGAGGAATACAAAAATGTGGATAAATCGGAAACACTTTCGTTATTTTTGGATGAAATTAGTTTTGTAGAATATAGGAATATACGAACAGATATAAAAAATTATATGGTAAAGACATTCTAAATTTTTATATTTTACTTTTAACTGGAAACATAATATGTTTCTGTTATCAACATCATTTGCATGTAAAAAAGAAGAAAAAAATAAATATATATATTTATCTGTGCTTGTTTATTTATGGGTATGGATGCATTGCATTATCTAAACTATAACAAAAATTTTAAATTTTAATTAAATTTGTTTCTTTTTTTTAAATTTAAACGTCGTTTTATTTAATTTGTCAAATTTTGTAAGATATATTTAATTCAAAAGAGGTAGTCTTTATTTAAAGCATTCATAAAATATTAAATTGGCATTTTATTTTCTATTAGTTTTTCTATCAATTTCTATCAAGTTTTTCTAAATAATTAAAATTATGATAGCACGTGTTCCATTTTCTACAAGTTATTAAATATAGTTAGCAGTATTTTCTGAAATAATAAAAAAGAATATTTTGGCCGTTTGTATAAAAAAAACCGGTAAAGTCGCTCTTAATACAATTTAAATAGTTTTAATAAAGCTATTAAGTTAAAAGATTATCGGATATTTAATGCGACTGACAAATATGTTCTTAACTGAAAACATGTTAATTTTTCAAATTTTACCATTAACAAAGAAAAAGTGGTATGTTTCTGCTATCAACGTCATTGTACACCCTATTTTCAAAAATATGTCTTTATCTGTGCATGTTCATTCATGGATATGCTACGCGCCTCGGCATGGTACAAGCCGATGATGCTATAAAAGACGCCGACATTTTTGATGAATTTTCGCCCAATCCGTCAAGCACCGTATGGCACGCAAACTCATTTCTACGTCAACGATTTCAGCAAAAGCAAGGACTTATCTGCAACCGTGGTGAAGAATGGATAAATATTTTGGGCCCTCCATCTTTTTTTTTTTTTCTTTTCGGTCCCTGTTATCGTTCAATGGATTTATCAACTTCCGACTTTAGAGAAATGAACATCTTCTAACATGGCGATTAAGAGAGAGGCGAATCAGCCTCCAGGAAATAAAGTGGACATCCGCTTTATAGGTAATTAGTAATTCTACAATAACTGCTTCACATGACTCGGTCAAATAATAATAGCACGAAGGTTTTCCTAAAGTCGCTTATTTCTTTACTTCGAATTTTTGGCTTGAAGTTTAAAATTAACAATATGTACTCGCGTATGTAACACTTTTTTTGTCGCATTTGATTATATCGTGATTAAACAGGGTGCAATATGTTATCTATCGCCGACTTTTAATTTCTCAACCGTTGGTCCTAGACATATAGTTCCAATTACAAAAACGTTTCAAATGAGCTAAATATTCATGTTGTGGCATTATTTAAAGTAAAAAATCAATTTGATAAAAATTACGAAAACTAACTTTTTATACGTCCCCCAGTCCCTATAGTTTTATTTAGTAAAAGTTTACACATATCATAACAGATGTAACGCAAAAAGTTTGACATCTGTACTACAAAAATTGACACAGTTATTAAATTTCAAAGTTTGAGATTTTTTCACATGATTTTGTCTTTCATTGAGGGATCAGTTAAAAGATGAATTAAAGTAATTCGAGATCAAAATCAGGGTGCAACGTCCTTTTCACGCGGCGAAGCCACTTTTAGCCGGTATCGTCACTACTTTTGAATGTTGTTCGACCCATAAAAATTAGCTCAAATTTTTAGATGAAATAACCCTTTGGTGATCCCCCGATTTGGTGATACCGGCTAAAGGTGGTTTCGCCATAAAAAGCACATTGCACTCTGATTTTGATCTCAAATTACTTTAATCATCTTTTAACTGATCCCTTAATGAAAGACAAAATCCTGTGCAAAAATCTCAAACTTTGAAATTTAATAACTGGGTCAATTTTTGAGTACAGATGTCAAACTTTTTGCGTTATATCTATTATGATATGAGTAAACTTTTACTAAATATAACTATAGGGACTGGGGGACCGTATAAAAAGTTAGTTTTCGTAATTTTTATAAAATTGATTTTTTACTTTAAATAATGCCGCAACATGAATATTTACATCATTTGAAACGTTTTTGTAATTGGAACTATATGTCTACGACCAACGGTTGAGAAATTAAAGGTCGGCGATAGATAACATATTGCACCCTGTATAAATACGTAGCACCTATAGTCATTGTTCGGTCCGTCCGTCTGTCCGCACATAACAGCGCAAAACCTACCCAACCGAATCGTTTGAAATTTAAAATATGTAATTGTCGCGTAATTTTGTCGAGCCATTTCAAATTTTATGAAAAGCGGATGTATAGTTTAATTACAGGGACAGTCAAAAAGTTTTACGTTACTTTACGGCCAATGGGGAAAAAATTATTTCAAGTGCATTTTAATGATGTTACAGCTTTTCGAAAAGGATGAAATGGATATGCACTTATGAAGTGCACTAAAATATACATTCAGTACAATATGTGGTGCAAAAAATATTTATAAAACTAGTTATAGTACGAAAGCGCCACGTTTGCCACATTTGATGTGCTGTTTCCAACTTGTTAGTTTTAATGCAGAGAGTTCAAAAATTCATTCATGTATTCGCAATTATTTTTTTTTAATATTCAATTATATACATTTTCTTTTCGGAAGACATTAATTTTTTTATCTTTTCGGAAGAAAAAACTTGAAGTAATAACAGTGTTTATGTTTAAGATGAATTTAATGCCTATATTTTTAAGCAAAAACATGGCCGTGAGTAACGCTGGCGTCCTACGACAGTGGACGCAATTTTGACAACCAATTTCGGTTTCTGCAATTTTTTAAAATTCTAAACATCGTACAATTTAAATATTTACACCATCAAATAGAGAAAACGAGTCGTTGGAGGCCACCGTAATACTTACCCATCGTGGATGTACAGAATATAAAATATGAAAATAAAACATACCGGGTGTCCCAAAAAGGACTGACTGATTTTAAAATTCAATAACTTCCAAACGGTGACAGATATTAAAAAAATTCTTGCAGAAGGGTTATGCATAAAGTCAAAAGTTTTTTTACAGTGATTTTCGATTTTAGTTCGAATTACAAACAATAGATGGCGCTGCGATCAATAGAGGCTAAATTCAGGCTCAATTTTTGGTACTTCGTGGCCCGGATAATACATTTCCATCTCCTTTTTCTACATGGAACAACAGAAAGGACCAAAAATCGAGTCTGTATTTAGCGACTATTGCTTACAGCGCCATCTATTGATTGTAATTCGAACTAAAATCGAAAATCACTGTAATAAAACTTTTGACTTTATGCATAAACCTCCTGCAGGAATTTTTTTAATATCTGTCACCGTTTGGAAGTTATTGAATTTTAAAATCAGTCAGTCCTTTTTGGGACACCCGGTATGTTAGCTATTTATAAAATGCATTGCAATTCCAAAATAGATTTTAAACTTATATTTAAATATTTTTAATACATAGCAACGCTCTATTACTGAATTGCGGGTGCTACTTTATGCCGTCGACCCATTTCGACAAATTATATAAATCACCAAATTACTCGCAAAATTATACAAATTGGCATTTTTTTTTTTTTTTTAATAACGAAAGAACAAATAAAATATGTAAAAGATTAATAAAAATATAATTAAAACGTCAAATTAAAAATCACTTCATGACGTAACAAACACGTGTTACGTGTTTAATGTCAAGTGATTGTGATATTTACGGTAAGACATTATTGGCATTTAATCTTATTAGTCTGGCGATAGTTTTTGGGTCGACGAGATAATCAAGTTAGTGCCGAATTGCGTAAAAGAAACATCCTTATAACTCCAAAAATGATAATCATATTAACCAACAGTTTACTGCATTAGATTAAGCGTCTCATTTCCAATTAAAATATATCTTTGAATTGAAATTTGAATGAAATACAGGGTCATGAAAAATCGAAGAGTGTGAAAAACATGGTTACAAATATTTCGGCAACTCATTATCCGATCAACTTTATTCTTTCTGCAAAATTTATGTTTTTTTTTTTTATTATTATTGTCTTTTATATTCACTCCTTAAAATAAACAATTTCGAATTTTTTTATTTAGGGGAGACTAAGGAAAGTTGACCATACGGGAGGCTTAACCCACCTATCAGTTTTCATATTCAAAGGATCGGAGCTTGGAAATTAATATTCGAAAAAAATATGAATTGCAATTTACAATTTTTTTGATAGATTTATATTTATTATGTCCTGCTTCGTGCGAATTATCAATTTCAAATTTTTCTTCCAAGTAGTTTTCATTCAAATTATGAGTAAAAAACTCCAAAATGATGGTTTAAAGGGGCCATCTATGGTGTCCAGAAAAGCATAAAAATATATATTCTACTCATTTTATTGAAACATTTGGGCTGGCAATATTCGAAACATTTTAAGCTAATGAAATGGTCCTATTGGCAAGAAATAATACATTATAATAGAAGTGACATAGTCATTCTACAGCATTTCGACAATCGAGTACCGAACTTCAATTTCGATACAGCCCCTAAAATAGGCTCATTTTAAAATACAGTAGATTTCCGTTACAACAGACTCCACGGGACCGCTAAAATATTTCGTTGTAACGATTTTTTCGTTGTAAAGGAATTACTCCTATTTATCTAATGAATTACATATACACGTAAACTAAATATTTAAGATGAATTTACCTTTCGTTATAGAAAAATTTAATGGAAATCGTAGTTAAATTAACATAGACAAAGTTAGTAAAACAAAATTCATTATTAAAAATACAAAATTACGGACTAACCTTTATTTAGTAGCACATTATTGCATAAAATCTTTGATTTAGTTTGTACAAAGGAATGTGTAGTTGATGCAATGACGTGGGCAACGATAACGAATGAATGTGAGAAAATACTTCCTCTGGAACATTCTTTTAATGAGCACGCATTTTCTCCAAACATAAAAGACCTCCAGAAGCGGTAACTTTTGAATCGTCGGTAACATGAATATAGTCATCACTGCTTTCGTAATTTTTTCGGTCTAATGTATTTTTAATGGAAAAATGATATCTTCATCAGACACTTCAGAGTATATTTGAATATTGTTATCCACAGATAAGAAATCCTCCAAATCCACATGGTCAGGGATTGATGGTAAATTTTTGGCAGCCTTCTAAATTGTGTTTATCCCAGAAGATTCACCGAAATCTAAAATTTCCGATTCATTTTCTTTGGTCTAACCGGACATGTTTCCAACAGTTAAAAATCGCTTTCTGGGATAATTTCCTGACACGAACCAGAGATCATTTCAGAAAAAGAAAAAAAGAGCTCGATGAAGATTTTTCGTAGTAAAGGAATTCCTAAAAAATGCATTTCGTTAAATCGGAATTTTTAATACATTAAGGTTAATGCAATTTGAAAAGGGGATTTGTCAAATTTCGTTGTCGTTGTAACAGGATTTTTCGTTGTAATGGAATTCGTTGTAACGGAAATCTACTGTAATTAATTTCTCAGAAACTAATCATACGAATTTCATGAAAATTTGGATTTAGGCTAGTTGAAGGATGGTGTCAAGCTTGGGTATTGCTATTGAAAAAACAAAGTTTGCGTTTGTTTTGTAAAAGTAGATTTTATCTAAACTTGTTTTATACTAGTAACTTTCTTGTATAGTGATTTGTTGCAGAGTTAGTAGGGGGTGTTTACTTTTTTTTCCCACGATTATACATTAGGAACATATTTGCTGCTTAATATCCTTTGTGTCACTAATGCCTGATTATATTTATTCCAATATTTCTGTATGGCACAGGAAGTACAGATACAAATCATCTTCCTATATTTTAAAACTACCTAACCAGCCCGGTATTGCCTCACTCCACCCCCCCCCCCAAAAAAAAAAAAACTCTAAAAATCGCGAGAAGTTTAAAAATCGTTGCATGAATTCCGAATAAACTTTATTGAATAGAAAACAGAATTTACTATATTTGGCTAGAAAATCTAAACCAAATTTCTTTTACTAATATGGAAAAGTAGCAGAAAAACGCTAAAAATTGCGTAAAAATCGTATAAAAAATCGCTAAAATTTCAATAAATCAATTAGGACAAAATTTACTATATTGCACTAAAAGATTAAAACAGGATCCCTTTTACGAATGACGAAAAAAACCCCACGACGCACGAAAAATCCTTAAAAATTGCATAAAAAATTCGCGAAAACTTCAAAAGTTGCTGTACGAATTTCGAATAAACTGTATTGAAAAGAGGACAAAATTTACTGTAGTAAGCTAAAAGTTTAAAACCGATTTATTTTTACTAATGTGGAAATATCGCTGCTAAACGCAAAAAAACCACCTCAAAAATTCGCATAAAAATTCAAAAATTGCAGATGGAAAATTTTAGTACAATGTACAAAAAAAAAAAAAAAAGGTTCTAATGCAGATACAATACCCCGTTGAAAGTCGCATTAGAAATTGCTAAAAGTTCAAAACTCTAAGAAGGCAAAATTTACTACAGTAAACAAAAATAATTTAACAGGCATTCTTTCACGAACAGAAAAATCGTCAAATCGTCAAAAATCGCATTGAAAATTGTGGGAAACAAAATGTACTATATTAGGCTAAAAGTTTTAATTCGAATTCATTTACTAATATGGAAAAATCGCCTGCAAACACGTAAAAACTCTAAAAGTTGCATAAAAACATTGGCGAAAACTTCAAAAATTGCTGTACGAACTCTGAATAAACTTTATTGTACAGAGGACAAAATTTACTATACTAAGCTAAAAGTTTAAAACCGATTTCTTTTTACTAATGTGGAAAAATCGCCGATAAACGCAAAAAAAACACCGCAAAAAATCGCATAAAAATTTAAAAAAAATGCAGAGAGAAAAAATAGTGCAATGGACAAAAAACATTGCAACCGGAATTCTTTTCCAAATGTCAAAAAAAAAAAAAAAAAAAAAAAAAAATCGGCGCGAACGCGAAATAAAATGCAAAAAACCGCGTTAAAAATTGCATTAGAAATTGCTAAAAATGCAAAACACAGGAGACAAAATGTACAATATTAAGGCTAAACGTCTGAAGCAGAATTCCTTTTACGAATGTCAAAATCGCCGCGAAACGCGAAAAAATTCTAAGAATCGAATAAAAAATTCGCGAAAAATTCCAAAATCGCCTTATGAATTCCGAATAAACTTAATTGAAAAGAGGACAAAATTTACCAATTTGGGTCAAACGATTGAAATCGGATTTATTATAATGTAAAAAATCGCTGCAAAAAGTAAAAAAATGCCTAAACGATTAAAAACAAAAATGTATATTTCAAAAGCGGGTTTCGAGGTGTATAACTACATACATAGAAGTGCCTTCCTGCCAAATTTTGCGGCTGTGCGTACAGCGGTCTTTTCAGAACACAAGAAGTTTAAAATAAGAATACATTTCTGTTAAATTCTAGGTATTAGTCGACTTTTGGTCATGAAAATTATCTTTTTTGTATTTTAGGTTGACAAAAATTCAAAGGAAAAGGACAGAATAAAAACCTAGTAAATGAAAGGACATCAGTGAATCGGTAAGTAGTTTTTATTTCTGTATGTTTGCCACGGGTCACTATACGATGACTACAGTAAAAATGTAGTCTTTTGAAAAAAAACCTCTTCAGAACTGATTCAAATTTCGTGCTGAATGACCAACTGTTAAAAATTTTCAACAAACTGTCCAGTTATTCCACTGTTTGTAAAGATAACTCTTACTTGACCATATTATGAAGTGTATCTGAATCTGACCATATTATAGTCAGAATAAAGATAAATTACGGTTATGTAACAGTTTTTATTTATTTATTTATTTTTTTTTTTTTATGAAAACGGTCGAATGACTGAACAGTTTATAGTAAATATTTAACAGAGTAGTACAGACTAAAAACGCGTGCACAACCAAATATAAAAATAATTAATAAATAGTACGTAAAAATAAACAGACAGACAGAAAATGTTACCAATTTTAGATTCTGGTGAAAATTACACGCCACTGCCACCAAAACGCGGCATTCCAAAAAAAAAAAAAAAAAAACGGGAAATATCTAAATCTAAGCATATTTTTTAAAAGCGATAGGTGGTTATACATTAAACAAACAAACAAAAAAAAAAAAAACTTAGACATATACGAGTAAATGTAAACGAACTGTATAAAGTCCTTTGTTTGAAATCGGCGAAAATGAATAGAAATTCCAGATAAATCAAACGTTTCATTATTTTAAAACACTGAGTTTAATTAGTTTTCCCGGTTTCTTTCGGTGTTTTTTGAAATTTTATATACGGCAGACAGATTTATTTTTTTCTGTGCATTTCTTAAATAAAGCCGACAGTCAACAGAAGTCTTCTAATTTAAATTATATTTCTAACAATAAAGTCGGGGTTTTCCTTTTATGCTTATTTTAATAATAATCCCCATTATTAATTACAGTTTGGTAAAAAGCAATTTTCCAAGCTTTCAAATATTAACTTTAAAAAGCAATTTTCATGTTTACCATATAATGCATAATAATATACTATAATAATGTACTATATAGTTTATGAGATTTATAATGCTTCCTTTGTATAAACTTCAAAGTAATATCATTTAACTGCGTATAGAAGATTAAACATAATTTTAAAGAAAGGCTACTTCATAAAAAGTATAATTTTGGAACTTTTTCCTCTTTTTGTGCTTTCACTGCATTTATACAAACGCACAAATATATCATAAAGAATCGTTATAACTTCCTGCACATCTAATCTTAGCAAATACAATACCTAATCATTTCTGAAGAAAGAAGTATTCAACTTATTATTTTTTGCCTTGAATGATACTAAAATGAAGAGCCATCTTTTTTTTCCCAAGATGTTTTATCATTATCCATCAAAATCCAACAAAGGGAACACCAAATAAATTATTACTTTTATGAAAATGGCGCTATTTTGAAATAAAAAATGCGTTGTGTATAATGAAAATGCTTTTTATTTTCATTGAATTTTAAAAATACGTTTAACATTTTCGAATATTGTTTTTGCCGACTATTATTAAAAGAGTATATTTGCACATTTAAAAATTTGAGAAGAAACAAACAAGGTAAAGGAGATTAAACTGGCGCCGTTTTGAAAATAAAAATACTTTATACATTAAAAAAATATATTTCTCTTCCCTTTGAAATTAAATATATATATATATATATATATATATATATATATATATATATATAGTATGCTTTTTTACTGAATTTAAAAAAGGTAAGTGCCCATCTTTTTTTTTTCCATTAAAAAAAAAAAAAAAAAAAAAAAAAAAAAAAAAAAAAAGAAGAGAAATTTAACAAATTACAACGACCATTTGGAAAATGCTTTTTCAAAGACTAAAATTTAAGACATAAAAAATCTCACCTAGTTGATCCTACATTACGTAAGCCATGAATTAAACATTAATAGTGTTATTACTACGTATTATCCACTTGAAACTTACGAATTATCCAAGCATTTCATTGGCTGTTCGGGAAAAGGGTTTTCCATCGTCAGATTTCTTGGAAATCTGACGACTAATTTTAAATGAAATTTCATTCTTAAACTTCTAAACATCCGACAATATTACTTTTTAGGGATAGAGAAAATCGGATAGAGAAAAAAATGTACTTTTAAATGCAATTTGTTTGAAAGCTGTATCTTAATTTGTTTCTGAGTTATGAATTTTTTTTTTGTAGTTTTTATTACTTTTTTGTCATAGTGGCAACAGAAAGTATCCATCGTTGTTGAATGTAAAGGGAAATACAAATTACTGTATAGACCAATCAGAACACGAATAAAATGCGGATTAAACCAATAAAAACCATCAGATATGCTTTTGATTTCCTACCCTGAGAGAGAACAATATCCATTTTTCCAAATGGTTAAAAATAATAATAATAATAATAATATTTTTCGGACACCTAATATATCCAGAAAAGAGACAACAATTTAAAAGGAACGTATCTACTATTATATATCTTCTGGGGAAATATTAATTTTTAAAAAAATTAAGAGTAAAACAATGAAATGTAAATCTTTCATATCTCTTCTTCATTTCTCTATCAATATGGAGCTTCGGCCAAAGGGATAACGGTGAAAAAGCTTAAAAGGAAAAAAAAATAATAATGTTTTCTGTAATGATCATTAAAGTATCTCCATCTTATCTTTATCACTGATCTTTTCGCCTGTACATTTTTTTACCTTTATAATTGAATATTATGTCCTTTAACAATTCGCCTCACGAAAATTGAAATTTATTTACATTCTGTGGCAACATACTCATTAAAACTGATATTGAAAGATGGTGTTTAAGAATAAAAGTTTTCGTAACATTAGGGTTTTAAGGTGACGATATAGTTTTAAAAGGAAGGGTGAAAAAAAAATTGAAAACGAAAGCAAAACTACTTCTTTCTTATAGTTATAAGGTTAGGACTTTTTTCTTCGTTAACTATATATATAAAATAATTAAATTATACGATAAAACATACTTTATAAATTGATTTATAAAATAAATTTGTCATTTTTTACGCTCTTATGATAGTCACATATTCTTTTAACACTGAATAAAATATGATATTTTTTTAACTCCATTTTTATTATCGAATACAATCCCTTTTCTTACAGAATGATCACAAATATTATATATACTGTTTTATTTATACAATATATTAATTGTTTAATATTAAATGTGTTAATGTTTAATATTAATTATTTTCAATAATTTATTATTAGTAATTTAATAAAGCTGTGATAGTACTTATGCAAAAATAGTATGATATAAATACATAGGGAATTCATAAAAATTAATTACTCTTTGAAATACTATACATTTTATGCATATATTTATTTGTGTAACTAATTAAATATTGTTTAAATTTAATGTTAATTGTCGAAGGTAATAATTGTTTAGACAATGATGATTAATTTATAAACAACTGTTAAGATTAAGGGGTCTCAGAACTCTTAAAGCTTCAAAGATTATTTAATTAAAATTTTTTAGATGTTAAACTACTATCGTTTCTTAACATTTTGAAATTCTAATTAGAACAGAAGTTATGGCTTTTAGAATTATATCCGCTAAATAGCTGAAGCAGCGTTTTCGAAACTTTGAAGTCATTTTTCTCCAAATGATGTTTTTGGGCATAACATGTACGATATCTCAAAAACTTCTCAATATTTTTTAATGAAACTTTCAAAACATTATGTTTCACTTTAGTCTGTATAAACTGAACCTAAAATTTCCTTTTTATTGTTCAAAAAAATGTTTTTTAGGTGATTATACTGTTGAAATTTTCAGAATTTTGCATTAAAAATATAAAAATACTTTAAATACACATTTATTTAAGTCCAGGGTAATTATTACAATCTGAAGTATAGTAGATACCAAAATTTTAATTATAGTTGCAATATTTATTTTGTAATCCTGCGCGTAATCTGTTACGCCGATTTTCTGCTCGTCAAATGTCTGACAGTTTGGAGCTGCCTATAAATGCTAATTCTGCATCTTGAAATTTTTTAAATACATGAAGTGAAAGAACATACTTATATCTTTCATCCCAATAAAAATTTTGTTTTTAAATATACATTTTAAGACATTAAATGTTGAAAATAGCCTTTTTTTTTTTTCCTTTTTTTCCAAATTAAGAGTCCTGAGACCGCTTAATTAAAAAAATATATGCGCATAAAGATACTTGCAAAATTGACGTAATCTTGTGTTTATGTAATATTTCATTTGATTACGACCATTTTTTTTTTTTTTTTTTATATATATATATATATATATATATATATATATATAATGAAAATTCAAAAAATAACGCTATTTAAAAATAGCCATATTAATTATTCTAATAAGATTTGTTGCTATTATTTTATAATGAAAATGACGTTACTTGGGTTGTTCTCTACAAAACTTGCAAATTTGGCCAGCAGTCTGACTTGAATGATGCATATGTAAATTTTCATAAAAATTAGATAAATGGTAAGAAATCAGACAATTATTGAAGATTTTAATAGCAACAGAAATTGTTTTAAAAATTTGACTTAACAAAAAAAATAAAATAAAAATTTGTGGAAAAAATAAAATAAAAAATGTGAGGGTATGACAAGTGAGGGAATGATGAAATAAGACATTTTTACTAGTTGTAGGGGGAAAATGCAAAATTATGAAGAAATCCAAACTGTTTCCTTAAAGAGAAACACTTAATATATAATGTATGATAAAATTAAAATTTTTGATATTTATAAAAAAAAATGAATATTCTGTGTGAGGGAATGACTGCTAATAAAAACGCTTCCGGATATACTGACTAAAAAAAAATTCTGTAAAATTAACAAAATCTTACACCACCAATTTATGTTGCTGGACTGACAAGTGCTCAAAATAGCTTCTTCTCTGTGAAGGATGCTAGACTGCTACTGTTCATTAGTGGTAGATATTTGAGATAATAGCAATGTGTGAGGGAATGATGGTCTAACATGGGGAAACATATAATTGATTGAGTAGACTATATAATAATAGTAAAAATTAATATTTTTATTATTTTTTGTAATGTATCAAATAAGAACTTTATTTTGCTTAGGGTATTTTTAATTATTTTTATTTCTGGATGGAAAGAAATAGGCAATAAAATTGGGTAGTACAGGTGGGGGAAAGATGAGGGAATGATGTTTGCATGATATATATTATATTTTTAAATACTAAATTTATTTATTTTTAAATTTTACTTTCTGCCCCTAATAAACTATGTTTAGATCTTCTAATAAAAATAAAAATAAATAAAAATGAAATAAAATTAAGAGCATTTATATGGCTGGGAAGCACTTTTTGCACTATTGCAGAGAATAACCCACTTATGGATTTTTTAACGGTATTACATGGTATAAAACTACTCTTGTTGCACTCAGCATTATGGAATAACCCAGTGTTTACCTGAATTGCAAAGATGCACTTTTTGTATCTAAAAATATTCTAAAACTTATTTCATATTTAATAATAATAATAATAATAATAATAATAATAATAATAATAATAATTTTATTAAAAACAATTTCACATAATAACATATTACCAATACTATTTTAATGCAACTCTGGAAAAAACTATTTATCTTATATTCATAACTTTACTAGATATACATTACATATTCCAGTACATCTCGTAAATATATGGAAAATTCGCACCAATGGAAATATTTTTACCAAAGTTAAAGAGTGGAACGAAATCATTATCATTATCATTATCATTTTTTCTTCGGAAAGATAAAATGTTACACTGCCATTTAATACTAAGCATGGGATCAAAATCCGATGAAAATGGACCAATTAAAAACAGATGAAAAATTAAATCATCAAGATTGAATATGCTATCAAAATTTGAAGTAAATCGATATAATAAGTAAGGATCGACTGAAACAGATTTTTAAGACCGAAACCGAATTTCGGTAATCTTCCTACTTTCGGCCGAAAACGAAAACGTCCAAAAAAAATTTTTTTTAAGTAAATGCACAGATAAATATAAATAATTATTAATTAATTATCAGTGTATAGAAACACATTTTTATTTGAAATTTTGAATAAACCTTTTTTATGTTTCATATGTTTAAATAACTTGTTTGCTTGATATTTGTTTATATTCATATAGTTACTTTTATTTATATTATATTTTATTACAAACAACTTTATAAAATTTTAATTATACTAAATTACTCACATGATATATAGCCTTTTAATCAGATCACAATATTTATATAGCATATTTAATAGTTTTATATATTCATGTAAGATTTTTATAATACAATATACCGCTCAGATGAAACATAATATTTTAGTTTCATGAGAGTGCTTATATAACATACTTAATAATTTTATATATTCTAGTAACATCTTGAAAATAAAAAAGATTTGTATTGCGCAACTCTCATGAAATAGGGTAGATGTGCCAGTAATGGACTCCCTTCATTGTTTTTGGTTTATAAAAAAATAACCAATAAAAATTTAGCTTTTATTATGTTTTTCATAACTCCTCCTTACATATTTTATAATCTTTCATTATTGTTGACACTTTTAATCAAACCAATCAGGAAGCAGAAAATAATGTTTCGAAGTTCCACTGTTTTCCAGTGAAAATCTTAATGAACATTCTTCATTTAATAAATTTATCTATTCTTTATTTTCTTGAAAATGTGCAGCTTTTTATTTTGGTAGTAATAGAAAACTTTGAATTTTATATACTAATAGCCATTTATAATTCATTTATTTTTAAGGTTTTAAGAGGGGGTGTCCATTACTGGGATGCTTAATTAGTCATTTTCTAGTAAAGGACACCCCAGGTAGATATTGCTAAATATGCAATTTCAGTAATGTTTACAGTGCGTAAACTATTTTGTCTTAACTTAAAACCTAAATATTTAAATTTAATTTTTTAATTACACTTACCAAAATGTGATAATACCAAAACTTTAAAAAATGCTGATTTAAAGTTATTTTATGTGGTTACTAAAATTTGTGTGGTACTAAAATTTCAATATTTTATTCTTTTTTTTTTATGTATATAACTCTGCTTTGCTTATTTTATAATCTGGCAATCAAACCAGTCAGGAAGCAGAAAATATTGTTTAAGGGCACAGTCAAAGAGGGACTGATATGGCTTAATCCCTCCCCATTTAAATAAAAACATTTAGGTTACAGAAGTTGTTAAAAATCTATTTACTGTCTTATATGTTTGCTTATTCATCTCTGACAGGCAAAAATAAATAAAGATTGTAATATTAATGAAAGTTATAGTAAACATGAAACTAGTGAATCTGCAGATGAGTGGCCTCAAACATCAGTTCTACAGTTTTATTTTGAAATTATTTTATTTACTATTTAAAATATCCAACTCACAGTATCATTTTTTTTATATATTTGTAACAGGATAAAGTAGTTTCTGGAAGTTTAATTGTTAAAAATACTGAGACGAAACTATACTCTAATTCTCTAAAACTTTTTTTAAAAGTTATTGTTACCTTTTAAATCCCCCACTGTCTCAATAATTTGATAGCTGTAATTGCCTGATATTTAGTATTTTAAACTTAACCATCTAAAATAATTAAAATATCGATCTTCTGATAATTGCAATAATAGATGCAAACAGTGAAGGATTATCACAAATATTTTATTAATTACTGGTATCCTAATTGGTAAATTTATTTGAAAATAACTATTTTGTTTCATTAGTATGCTTTTATTAAATTCTGGTTTTAAGTACAGTCATAAAAACAATTACATTTATTGCTCTTTATGGGGTGTCCATTACTGGAATATAGGGTGCCCAATACTGGAACAAAGGGTGTCCATTACTGGCATTTTAAGTGTTTTGATATATTTCTGTTATTTACAATTAAATTTCGATTTATATTGGAAAATGAGACTATAAGAAAGGTTAAATGTTGTTGATAGATTAATAAAATATTGATAAAAACTGGAATATAATAATTATAACTTAAATAAAAAAACAATTTTTAAAGAAATTCCTTAAGGGTGTCCATTACTGGCTCATCTACCCTATAATATTTTAGTTTCGTCACAATACTTATATAACCTACTCACTCACACACAGAGTATCACATTTTTTATATAACTTATACCTCTCGATTTATATTTTATAATGATTTTTGTAAATGATCATTTGTTATACTAGAACTTCCTCAAAGGACATTCGAAACACTTATGCGATTTCAAACTAAAATTTTTCTATTACTGCATGTCTTTTTCTATGTCTGCAGCTTTTAATGAGCACGTAAAAAGCGTCTTTAAAGTTTAGTCTTATATGCATTGCTTGCTTTATAATTTGGGCTGACGTCTTGAATCAGTCATGACAGATAATTATAAACAGTAAACTTCATAGCAATAAATAAAGAGTGTCTCATTTGAGCCGATACAGCTCAAATCATTGAGTAATATTGAAAATTCCCGAAGGAAGAAATGAGATTTTTGAAATACAGATAGTTTCGGTCCGGCCGAATTTTCGGCAGCATTTTTGCCGAAAACGAATGTTCTGCGAAACTCATGTTTTGCGCCGAAAACGAAACTGAATTTTCTTTCGATATCTAAAAATAAGTATTTCTGTGGGAAAAACTCACATTAGAGAATTTGACACAATAGAAAATTAAATCAATAGAAGCATTTGAGAGTAAAATAAATTTTGAAATGTACCTTATCGTTCTTTTTACATTATAGGAGCTATATTTTAAAATACTTTATTTGCACGAATACCGCGTAAGATTATGTTTAAAGAAACGCTAAGTTGTTTAAAATATTTTAAAGAAGACGGTTATACCTGCACATAATGTTAGCATTTTATTGCTACGCAAGCACATTGTTTGAAATACGGAAAGTTTCGAGTAAGCACCTTTTGTGCCGAGGCTATAATCAATATATCATCTGTATCTCAGTGAAATAACTTTATCGATCAGGTCATTTAACGCAGGTTTCCCAGAACTTGTCACATATGTATTACACACTAAAACAATCCAAGAAATTTATGCTCTTATCTTATTCTTATTGAGCTTGCGGAAAGATTTTATGTTTCAATTACTTAAAATTATAATGTACAAAGTGATTAAAACGTTATCATAAATGGGCATGATAAAGATGCGAAAAAGAAATAAAATGAAAATAATTTAAAAATAAAATTCAGTAAAAATATGCATATATTAACCATGGAAGAAGGAAGAATAACTATTTAATTGGTAATTCTATATGATGTTAACCTCTTATCCATGTAATAGATTTTTCCTCTACCAAATATAATTAGAATAATCAGAAAATACAGAATTATAAATGTGCATGTGTATTCGAAAGGAAAACAGAATGAATTCGCTATTCAGGTAAAAAAATCAGATACTTTACAAATCAAATTGCATTTGAGTAATCACAAATAGTGCGAGTTTGAGTTCTACGAACTGAGTTCGGGCGGCACAGCTAAGGTGTTAAGGGACTAAGACGCACTAATGTTAATCCTATGGGAGCGTTCTTTTAAAATATCTCGTTTGAATTTCAGTAGTTTTAAATATTTTGTTTTTTCATTAGATAGCCGAGGTCTATTTCTGCAAAGGAACTTCTTTACTTTTTCGAATTTTTTCTTTTTTTATTATTTTTTTTTATGAGGATACTTTTACTTTTGGAACCAGTTTCGAAGGTGAAAGTATAAAAAAAAAAAACCTGCAACCAAAATTTTAAAAGTGAAATAAAAGCCTTTGTAGAGATAGACCTCAGCTGTCCAATGAAAAAAATAAAATATTGAAATGCAAACGAGATGCTTTAAAAGAACGCTCTTATAGGTTTAACATTACACTGTAAAAAAAATCCGACCAGTTTTCCTGTAGGAATCGAAAAAATAGTTGTCCTTATCGTACCGGAAAATTTTCCGACCCAGTTCGGAATAAAACCAGTAAAAAAAAGGAAATAGTCAATAAAACGGTATTTTACGGATTTTCTTCCGACTTTATGGATTTTATTCCGAGCTGGGTCGGAAATTTTTCCGGCACGATAAGGGCAACTATTTTTCTGATTCCTACAAGAAAACTGGTCGTGTTTTTTTTTTTTTTTTTTTTTTTACAGTGTAGCATACGAGTGTCTTCGCGTGAGTGAAGTAGCCCCTTACTGAGATTGTTAAATTATGAATAATTCTAGATGCTGGTTTTCTCAAAGTATATTTAGCACCAAAAACGAAATTTTAACTTTGAAAATATTAGTTTTCTGTATTATATTTTATAATAATAAGTATTACACCAGTTTTCATTAGTTACATTACTTCTGTAGAATTAAGTATTACATTATTTTTGGCAATAAAATCATAAACTTAATGCTTAAATCGGTATTCTCATCATCCAAGAAATCATAAGATAAGAAAAAATTGCAAGAAGAAAATACAGATCCTTTTTGTGCTAGTTTTCTCCTTATAGATTATGACTGATTTATTTTAAAATATATTTTGCCAATCAAAATGTAATAATAATAATAATAATAATAAAAAGATAACTGGATTTTTTTTATACAATATGTACAATTTTATACAAAATGCCTTTATGTCTCATTTATGAAAATTTAATATATTGTAATCTAAAATAACGTAATAATGATCAACACATAATATGTTATGTAAATCGATCGCATAATTTATAACGTATCATTTGAAAAATAATTATACAAAGTTTATTCTGTTTTGGCATTTTTTTTCTATAAATTTTTTTTTAAATCGGAAACGGAAAATTCTTCACTTAAAAGATTGTTTCCTAATGTATAAAATAGCGCGATTAGAGTAAATATAAATCAGCTCAGAAATACCAACTTTTCATGCGACTTTTGAGTTTTAGACGATTTTTTGTGTTCGGGGTAAGGAAGTGGGAATATAATTTAAATAACTGAAAAAATTATACCATGTAAGTATCGAATTATATAATGTGCCGCTTTTTATACTTTTAATGGAAAATATGGTAATCTTTAAAAAAAAGTAAATCTAAATATTAGTGACAGAAGATTATATGTTTCTTTTTATCTTCAACATATCTCGCATTTATTTTTTAAATGCATTGCAATCGAGTAGGAAAAAGGAAACATATATTTTAACGAAAGATTAAATTATTTAGTTTCTAGTTCTAATTTCATCTATTGATTAGCTTATTTCCACACTGGAAAATCTTAACATTCGACTAATATTCTTGTATCTGTAACATACAGAGACCCCTTTTAGGTGCGTTCGTAATTATATAAATACGTAGCACCTATAGTCGTCGTTCAGTCCGTCTGTCTGTCCGTCCGCATATAACAGAGCAAAAACTACCCAACCGAATGGTCTGAAATTTTGAATATATGATTGTTGCAAAATTTTGTCGAGCCATTTTAAATTTTACGAAAATCGGATGTATAGTTTAATTACAGGGACAGTCAAAAGTTTTTCTTTACATTACGGTCAATGGAAAAAAAAAATATTGCAAGTGCATTTTAATGATGCTACAGCCTTCCGAATGATCTGAAATTTTAAATATATAATTGTTGCAAAATTTTGTCGAGTCATTTAAAATTTTATGAAAATCGGATATATAGTTTAATTACAGGGATAGTCAAAAATTTTCCGTTACATTAAGGCCAATGGGGAAAAAAA
Organism: Maratus speciosus; assembly: GCA_963932465.1. Lineage (NCBI taxonomy): Eukaryota > Metazoa > Arthropoda > Arachnida > Araneae > Salticidae > Maratus > Maratus speciosus. Next base: position 199,530,790 of record OZ010789.1, read on the forward strand.
ATTTCAAGCGCATTTTAATGATGTTACAGTTTTTCGAACAGAATGAAATTGATATGCACTTATGAAGTGCATTAAAATATACATTCAATAGAATAAGCGGTGCAAAAAATATAAAACTAGTTATAGCACGAACGCACCTCATTTGCCACGTTTGACGAGCAATTTCCAACTTGTTTCTGACTGTAAACGCGTCTTGGAAGACGCCAATCTGATATATATATATATGTATACAGCAGTGGCGTGGCGTGAAAATTTTCGGTGGTCATCGCAATTATTTAAGTTTGTGGTGAAAAATTATTAACTCTAAAATTCAATGGTTGAATGTTCAAAAAAGAAACTTTAAATCTTACCTTCACTTATACATGAACTCCAAATGTTCTGCTAAAACTGGATCGTAGAGTTTTAAATGCTTATTAAGAGTTTTAAAATATTGCTTGGTCATCGCCGCATCCAGCGATGACCGGACGCCACGCCACTGGTATACAGAGTGATTCAAAAAAGTGTTTACGAAATAACATGTCAAATCAGGCATACAACTAGGATAAAAAATTACATAGGAACATAGGGTCGCAAATCACTTATTGAGTGACAAATACAGGGTGTTTCTTCCTAACTCAATTTGGGATGACGGTCATAACTTTCAGAAAACTGAAGTATATTATAAAACATTTCACAGACATTCTCACCTTTATTGTAAATGTGATAACATCAAACAAAAGTGGTAGAAGTTTGCATTATACGCGTCAGCAATATGCACTTGACTCCCCCACATTTTGGACTGTGATGATCAATTCATACGGTATCATCGATTGCTTGAACAACATGTTTTTCCAGATCTTTACGTGATGGTATCCTATTTCACGCAAAACAAGGTACATATCATTACATTTTCATTACATTCTTTTTATTTTTCTCGAAATTATGACCGTCAACCCGAGTTCAGTTAGGATGAAACACTCTGTATTTGTGACTCAATAAGTGGTTTGCGACCTTACGTTCCTATGTGATTTTTTATCCTTGTTGTACTGCCCGATTTGCCATGTTATTTTGTAAACTTTTTTTTTTAAATCATGTGTATATATATATATTATGTTTAGTTTTTGGGATTAAAGGCAAAAGAATATACATTTCTAGTTAATTACTCCCTTTTCCAAAAATATTGCTGTATAAAGAGTATAAAAATGGAAATTACAGTATGTGATTTCATAGATACAACAACAGCAATAACGCAAGTTTTTTTTATAGTTATCGAGTTTAAACTACTTTTAAAATAGGGTATTATTATTATTTTTTTTAAAATCATGATCTATGGCCGTTAACCTCATTTCTTCCTTTTTCTTCATAATGGTCTAGCGTAGCAAGAATGTTTCAATCTATTATATTGTTGCAATTATTCACATACTTCTAAACCTACTTAACCCTTAAATGCCTGATTTTTCAAAAATCATTTTAATAATGTTTTTCGGCTTTCGTTTGTTAAATAAATCATGGGAAAAATACTTTTAAAAGTTATATTTTGTTTTAAGTATAGTTTACGGCTAAAAAACTGTTTGTTACTAATCGGCAATACTGGTCTATAATTGAAAAAATAATTTTCCTCCATAAAATTCTATAATATTAAACACACAAGAATTTTAGGAACTATGATAGGAAATAAATTTTACTTGCTCGCTGCAGAACAAAATAGGGTATTTCGCAAGCTTCAAAACAAAACAAAAAGAACATGTAGCAACAATTGAAAAAAATAAATCTATCTTTATTCTTAAACAGCACAAGTGTTGCCATCTACATGTTGAAAATCGATTCAATAATACTTTCAGAATGTATTTTGTTGGCAACATTAGACATTATAGCTTCAAAATTATTCTAATAGTATTTTAGAAGCCTAAATTGGGTATGTTGCCGAAAAGCAACACCCGGCATTTAAGGGTTAACAAATGTTAGATTAATAAAAAAATATATATTATTACAAAATAAATTAACCTATTTTTGCGATTTTTAAAAATTAAATTATTATTGTTATTATTATTTTAATTAAAAAACTGACGCTTAAAAAAAATATCAGTTTTTTAATATATATAATAGCATTATTTATTTTACTTTGAAGTCTTTGGTATTTTTTAGATCAAAAGAAACTAATTATTTTCTTTTGTAAACCAATTTAAAAATGTTTTTTGAAACCACTGATTTTCTTTTCCCAGTGAATGAACTTTTGTTTCTACATTAAATCAATATTTATCCAAGAGATATTTTTTTTCACTGTACGTAAAATTAATAAGAATAAAGAACAGGCTATTTGCATTTGTGAAACTGATTCATATACAAACAAATTTTAAAGCTGTCGACTAAGCACGCATTCTTATCAAAAGTATTTTCTTCTGCTGTGGTGATCTTATATTACAAAAATTTATTTTTTTTTTATACTCACGCTTGAAATCTCGCTTAAATGTACATTTTTGCTTTTTCTATTTTTCTTCTTTTTCAGTTTCAGTTTTTTTTTTCTCTTTTACTTTTTTAATAAAAATTAGAATTAAAGGGCAGTGCAATAATTCTACTATTAAACTGATTTGGTTTCCTAAAATAATATTGTAATTGCCCTTTAATAATAATAATAATAATAATAATAATAATAATAATGAAAATTCTACTGATAAAAATACTACTTTTTTTTTTTTTTTTTTTTTTTTTTTTTTGCTTTTTTTGGTCGGGGGAGGGTGTGATAATTCTTAACATTAATGATAAAAATTGTGTTGTTGATTAAAACGCATAAAAATGTTTTATTTCACTAAAGGTTTGTGATTTTGAAATATCTTAACATTTTGAAAGAGAAGGGCCTTCTTTTTCTCGTGGCATATAAAATATATTACAAGTAAAGTGGGAAGAATTTGTAAATGAGGAAAAACCATAAAATGGGGCTTATAAGCTTTTCTACTTACAACTCTTTCATTTCGTTTAGGCATCTATTACACTATATTACTTCTGTTGTTACTGATACTTTGCAACCTCTAAGAACAACGTTATTTTCTGTTAATACTTATTTTAATGCGTAACATCATTTCTAAAAAACAAATTTTTGACTAGGTGTATTATGTTAATTCTACTTATGTTTTAGTCTGTATAGTAATCCTGATTAGAGTCCTGCATTGGATCGCGTAACCGGATTTCACCGTACCCGTGGATTGGTTAAAGTCTGGTTGGAGCTAAATTTTTTTCAATGCGGTTCCGGTTCGGATCGGTTTTGCATTGATTCCGGGTTCGGTTTGACCCTATTTATCAAAAGAAAGTCCAAAATATTGCTTCAGATCTAAAACTATACCTTTGAATATGATTGAGCCTATATATGTATATTAGTTTTAATTCCAAAAAGATAAAATTTGTGTTAGAGATATGGTTGTAGAATAATTTTCATAATTGCACTAAATTGTGGATCAATTTTCTTTAATTTCGGTTTTTAAATCGGGTTCGTGTCGAGTTTCGGGTTGACGGATTCATAAAATTTATTTACCTTTTTCTTAATTTTTTATAATTCAATGACTGTCTTTGCAGTTCTCCACTCACGCAAGGAGGAAACAATGAAATTTCTATTAAATATTCACCAGGATGATAAGATATCACAGAATTTTAAACACTTTCCAACAAAGTTGAAAAATGTTTATGACTTCGGTGTGTCTGTCCGTCTGGCCGCGCTCTAACTCTCGTAAATATACTCGGATTCTTCTGAATTTTTTGGATGTTATTGACCTCTACCATAGCAGGATCCCTATTTCAAATGAAGTTTGTAACATGTTTAGTTCCTTTACAGGGACAGTCAAAAGTATTCCGTTACATTACGGCTAATGGGAAAAAATCGTTTCAAATGATTTTTAATGGTGTTACACCCTTTCAAACATAATAAATTTGATATACATTTATGAAGTGCACTAAAATATGCATTCTGTAGAATATGCGGTGCAAAGAATAGTTATTATTCATTTACAAGGTCACACAAAAGAATTCCGTTACATAACGTATTTCAATTATGTTAAACTATTTCATATATATACTGAAATTAATATACATCGCTGAGGTTTACTATAAGTTATTTCACCTATAATACAAAGTGCATAGCATTTACAGGGACACAGAAAAGTTTTCAGATACTATATTGTATCCGAATTATATTAGCAATGATTGCTGGAAATGTATTTTTAATTATGATATGCGCTTTTAAGTTTCGCTATATTTATACATACTATATGGTGTGTATAAATGCTATAGTTCATATACAGGGCTACAGAAAAGAATTCATATATGTTGCACAAAATCTAAACCAATCCTATATATCTGCATACAACAAGTAACACAATTTTTTTATTTTGTTTTTGTTTAAAAATCGTGCAATCAATTCCCAAGAAATCGAATTCTTATTATTTTAATGGCTCTATTTTATTATTTTTATATTTTCTATGATCAGAAGTACCGACATCCTGCATTTTTTTTTTCCTTTTTAAATGCAAAAAAAATAAATAAATAAATAAATAAATAAAATAAAAAAAAATAAAGTTTTGAAAATTTGAGAAGTATGCAATTTTTAGCGTGAATTATGTAATTTAATTCTTCTTTACATAATTTTTCCAAAAACTAGGAGCACTTTTTTCGAAAATTGTTATTAACAGTAAATAAGACTCGCCATTCTTTTTTACCCTAATTTCAACTGTAATACCTAGAACTCATCTGGCTTTTAGCCAGCGTTTACTGTTAGTCATCAAAGCTGATGTTTACTTGTTTTTCAAAATTTAATTGTACTCTTTTCTTTGGTTGAAAAACGTAATTTATGTGTTGTTTATCTCTGTGAAATGATCTGTGACGAAATTTCTTGTTGTTCTCTTAACACTTTTTGAGTAAGCTAAAATTAAATGCTTTACCAGAACGGGACAAAATAAAGTAATATATAAATATAAATACACTAATACACATAATGCCAATGAAATTTCTTTGTGCACACTTAAATATTTCATGAAAAGTTATAAAACAACAGTAAAATCCATAATTGAAATTCAGTGCTTCGTGTTACTTAACACTTTAAAAAAATGTATAATGGAGTCCAGTTATATTTAATCAGAACTGGATTTTTTAAATTATTATTCCAATCAATGAGCAACCAATATTTGAACTATCATATCAATATGCTCAACTTTAACCTTTTATGCCCCAAATTATATGAATCAAGAAATTTCTACACCTCAATAATATCTTCTTTAATGTCTGAAAATTTATATAGTAATATGAAATTTGGATAAGTTTTGCATTAAAACTGTTTTGATAAATCGGTAGTTATAGTTATTTTTGTAAAATATTTACAAGAATAATAAGATTAATTACAAAATAACGATATGGATATCTCGCAATTCTTTTAAAAACAACGTAAATAAATGTAATGTGATCCTATCTGTAAAGGAAAGGTTTTTATGGTTTCAAAATTTACATATAAACTTTTTTAGAGAGTAAAGCTACACCTATGTAAATAGTTGAGAAAATAAAAACTTTAAAAAAATATTTAGCTTCGACTGTTTTGCTTTCCTTTTAAAAATTGACCGGGTGAAGGTATTTCGTACGAAAAGTAAAATCTACATTTATTAATAGATGGATTAAATAAATTTTACGTTAAATTTTCTTTCATGGTAGTTAAAAGTACCTTCGGTGTATAAAGGATTAAATTTACAAACTCTAATCCATGATTTCGAAAACTGAAATTCGCTTACCAATTATCTCTTTCTCTTTCACAAGCTTTCATTTACTGGCACGAAAAGGCTACATAAAAAGTCATTGTAAAAAACAAAACAGAACTACTTTCAAATTTACTCTATGACTAGCACTGAACGATGTCTTATCATCCATCTAATATCGCTATTTAGTGATAAAACGTTAAATATCAATATTATAGAATATGGAACCTATTTTTAGGTAGCTTTCTTTACAAAAAAGCTACCTATTGCAGCCGTTCGGAGGAAAGCGATTTCAAAAAATTTTGGTATATTTTCATCGATCATGACCCCCAGACCCCGAAACCACCCTCCGTTCAAAATTGATATATATATATATATATATCTGACCTATGTCACACTGTAACTCCCGTAATTATGAACCGATTTCGATGTAATTCGGTGTGTACATAGTACATACCAATGTCTCGACCGAGTTCGTTGGCCAGCTTCATCCGCCGTTTTGTTTCAAAATGGCGGCCATTTAAAATTTTTAAAAAAATTTAAAACTTGAAATGTGGTACCAAAAAATTAAAATTGGAAAAATATTTTTTTTCTTATGTATTTGACCTTTATACAAAGATTCCGGAGCAGTTTTTGTTTCGTCTATACCTTAAAAAATGGCTGAGTTATAGCATTTTGAATTTCTAGCGTGGCTGACATTTTGAAACGTCCTGAATTTTGTCACGCGATAAAAGGCGTATTTATGAACCGATTTGGATGTAATTCAGTGTGTACATAGTATATACCAATCTCTCAACCGAGTTCGTTGGCCAGCTTCATCCGCCGTTTTGTTTCAAAATGGCGGCCATTTAAAATTTTTAAAAAAATTTAAAACTTGAAATGTGGTACCAAAAAATTAAAATTGGAAAAATATTTTTTTTCTTATGTATTTGACCTTTATACAAAGATTCCGGAGCAGTTTTTGTTTCGTCTATATCTTAAAAAATGGCTGAGTTATAGCATTTTGAATTTCTAGCGTGGCTGACATTTTGAAACGTCCTGAAATTTGTCACGCGATAAAAGGCGTATTTATGAACCGATTTGGATGTAATTCAGTGTGTACATAGTACATACCAATCTCTCGACCGAGTTCGTTGGCCAGCTTCATCTGCCATTTTGTTTCAAAATGGCGTCCATTTAAAATTTTTTTAAAAATTTAAAATTTGAAATGTGGTACCAAAAAATTGAAAATGGAAAAATAGTTTTTCTTATGTATTTGACCTTTATACAAAGATTCCGGAGCAGTTTTGTTTTCGTCTATATTTTAAAAAATGGCTGAGTTATAGCATTTTGAATTTCTAGCGTGGCTGACATTTTGAAACGTCCTGAAATTTGTCACGCGATAAAAGGCGTATTTATGAACCGATTTGGATGTAATTCAGTGTGTACATAGTACATACCAATCTCTCGACCGAGTTCGTTGGCCAGCTTCATCTGCCATTTTGTTTCAAAATGGCGTCCATTTAAAATTTTTTTAAAAATTTAAAATTTGAAATGTGGTACCAAAAAATTGAAAATGGAAAAATAGTTTTTCTTATGTATTTGACCTTTATACAAAGATTCCGGAGCAGTTTTGTTTTCGTCTATATTTTAAAAAATGGCTGAGTTATAGCATTTTGAATTTCTAGCGTGGCTGACATTTTGAAACGTCCTGAATTTTGTCACGCGATAAAAGGCGTATTTATGAACCGATTTGGATATTATTCAGTGTGTACATAGTACATACCAATCTCTCGACCGAGTTCGTTGGCCAGCTTCATCCGCCGTTTTGTTTCAAAATGGCGGCCATTTAAAATTTTTAAAAAATATTAAAACTTGAAATGTGGTAGCAAAAAATTAAAAATTGAAAACATATTTTCTTCTTATGTGTTTGACCTTGATAAAAAGATTCGGGAGCAGTTTTTGTTTTGTCTATATCTTAAGAAATGGCTGAGTTATAGCATTTTGAATTTCTAGCGTGGCTGACATTTTGAAACGTCCTGATTTTTCTCACGTAATAACAGGCGTATTTAAGAACCGATTTGGATGTACCTTGGTGTGTACATAGTACATACAAATATCTCGACCGAGTTCGTTGGCCGGCTTCATCCGCCATCTTGTTTCAAAATGGCGGCCATTTAAAAAAATTAAAAAATAAAAAAAATTAAATGAGATACCAAAAAATTGGAAAGTGAAAAAGATTTTTTTTGTATGTGTTTGACCTTAATATAAAGATTCCGGAACAGTTTTTCTTTCGTCTATATCTAAAAAAAATGGCTGAGTAATAGCATTTTGAATTTCTCTTGTGGCTGACATTTTAAAACGACCTGATTTTTGTCACGCGATAACAGGCGCAATTATGAACCTATTTGGATGTAACTTGGTCTGTACATAGTACATACCAATGTCTCGACCGAGTTCGTTGGCCAGCTTCATTCGCCATCTTGTTTCAAAAGGGTTGCCATTTAAAAAAAATTAAATTTAAAATTCAAAATGAGGTATTAAACAATTGGAAAATGAAAAAGATTTTTTTATGTGTTTGGCCTTGATACAAAGATTCCGGAGCTGTTTTTGTTTCTGAAAATTTGTTCTTTTGTTTATATCTTAAAAAATGGTTGATTTATAGCACTTTGAATTTCTAGCATGGCTAGCATTTTGAAACGACCTTGTATTTGTCACGCGATAACACACGTATTCGCCTATTTCGATGTAAGAAGGCATGTGGATAGTATACATCAATACCTCGACCAAGTTCGCTGGCCAGATACATCAGCCATCTTGTTTCAAAATGGCGACCATTAAATTAAAAAATATATATATATTTAAAGTGAGGTGCAAAAAAATTAGAAATTGAAAAAGGTTTCTTTCTTAAGTATTTGACCTTGATATAAGGATTCAGGAGCATTTTTTGTTTGTCTTTACCTTAAAAAATGGCTCAGATATAGCAGTTTCAATTTCTATTGTGGGTGACATTTTGAAAAATCTGATTTTTTGCATGCGACAGCACTCCTATATATTAACCGGTTCCGATGTGAGTGAGCATGTGCACAGCAATTACTAAGGTCTCGACCAAGTTCACTGCTTAGCCTCATCCACCATGTTGTCTTAAAATGACAGGCACTTTAAGAAATTGCCGAATTTGGCAGCCAAATATATGTTACTTTAAAGAAAAGCAGCTTGGATAAAGCTGACTAATTTCGCGAAATTCTCATTCAGTATATTGATAAAAATTAGTATTGAATCTCCTATATCCGGTTTCCACTAAATTGAGCTTCGTGTGTTTGAATGATATAATTTGGCTTTTTTTAAATAAGGATTATGAAAGCTACCTCTTCCTCCCGGCACTGGCCGGAAGGACTTTTTAATTTATAGTGGCAAAATAAGATATTTATGCCCTCCCCCCCCCACCCCGCTCATGAATTATATGGTATGCTTAGTTTTCAATTTTCCAAGTAACTTTAAAAAGAGATACATTCACAGATAAAAAGTTGGAATGCCCCAAAACCATTCGACTTTTTGGATTTTAAAAATTAGTGAAATTTGATAAACTCATTCTTTAAGAAACAATATAAAATAAAATGATTTTTTTGTGTGTATATGTGACTCGTGATGGCTGCTACAATCTAAATCCCTTACGTGGGGGAGGGAGACTCCCACCCTGCCGAAATAACGCCCCAGTGCTAACAACATAAACTTCTTTTTACTAACACAGTATTAAAAACTTAATGAGGTAAAACAGCAGATTCAATAAACTTAATAATGAATTTCAACATTCATTTACTGTGATTTGAAAAAAAGTAAAAAAAAAAAAAAAGAAAGAAAGAAAGATATGAGAAATATCGTGCATTTTTATTTCCTTTTAGGTTTTAGATTATAATAAAATTTATTTAATATAAATGCTCATGTTTGTAGAGTGGATGGAGAAGGATTGAAATTGTCAGCCTCGGAACACCCATTTGCTGAAATTCGAGATCTTTTGATGACCGTTGGCATGCAGTAAAGTTAATAATGAAATATATTTATTTTTTAACAATAAAAAACAACAATAAAACAGAAAAGAGCAGATCCACGGGAAAATCCCATGAATGACTCCCCCCCCCCCCCACACACACACACTTCCATCCCTCTGTAAAAATCAGGTTACGCGACCCAATGCAGGAGTCGATTCTAAAGTATTTTTAATTAATTACAAAACAATAATAAATTAAAAGTAATGTATTCAAATATTATCCAAACATATGGAAATTAATTTTTCATCAAAAGAATGCATAAAAATATAAACAGAAAATCGATGAATTTGGATTTTAAACACAAAACTTTATTTTTTTCATCCATGAATATTGAATCAATTTCAGGAAAATATTTTCATATTGCAATAAAGTAAAAATAAAAAATGCGCCTAAAAATTAATCCACGTGTTTGGAGTCGAAATTAGTTATCCAACCCCGATGCATGGTTCTACTTAAAAGCATTTTAATTCATTACAGAAAAACAGATTCAAATTTTACCCAAACATACGAAAAATTAATTTTCCATCAAAAGAATGCATAAAAATATAAACTGAAATTCGATGAATTTGGATTTAAAAAATTAAATCTTATTATTTTTTGTGGAAACTTAAATACTGAATCAATTTCAGGAAAAAATTCTTAATTCAAAAACAACCAAATAAATAAATAAAATAAAATAAAAATATCGATTTAAAGCTAACATCGACGATCCGACTTATCTATGATATTTTGGCTTTAAATCGATTTAAAAGAAAATATAGATTTACAGCTAACATCAGAAATCCGATATTTATCTCTTGGTTTTAAATCAATTTAAAAAATATAGCGATATCGGACCCAATTCAGGACTTTTCTTTAAAATATTTTAATTAATTACAGAATAATAGAAAACAAAAATATTCAAATATTACGAAAACATGTGAAAAATGAGTTTTTTATCAAAAGAAAGCGTAAAAATATAAATTGAAATTCGATGAATTTCGATTTTAAATATAAAATTTTATTGGGTTTTGTTTCCCAATTATAAATACCGAATAAATTTCAAAAACATATTCTCAATTGTAAAAAGGACCCCCACCCCTCAAAAAAGGGGGAGAAGAAACAAAAGAGAGGAAGAAATCCACGAGGCTTGCAACAAATCAAAGGCGGTCGGCAGCCCGGATGTATGACTCTACATACTTTAAAGGGTTTTAATTAATTGCAGAATAATAGAACATAAAACAAAATAATGAAGTATTACTCAAACATATCAAAAATTAATTTATCATCAAGAATGCATTAGTATATAAACTGAAATTCGATGAATTTGGATTTAAACTATTAAACTTTACTTTTTCTTTTTAACTTTCAACCATAAGTACTCTCATACATCAAGTAAAATACTCTTATTTGAAAAAAGAATAAAATCAAAAATTTAATCCCCAATAAGAAAATCGGCTCTTTCTTAAATCGGAAAGATTGGCTGGAAAGCACTCGAAGCTTGCGGCTTCTTCCTAAATTGGATTCTAATTAAATCGAAGAGATCGCATAGAAAGCATTGCGGCTCCCGACGTTTGTTGAAATCGGATCCTGCTAAATCGATTTAACCTCGGATTGCCACACGCGTGGTAGATACATCGAAGTAAATCGGAACTGCAGAATGAATAGATAGTAGCATGCTAAATTAGGCTCTCACTGTTTGCACTAAATCAGATTTAGTACATCAATTTAATTTTGGATTGCCGTACGTGTGGTAGATACATCGATGTAAATAGGAATTCCAAAAATTTTCTGAAGATTAAATAAATAAATCGGATATCCAATGTTAGCTTTAAATGAGTAGTTTGTTTCATATCAAACTAAGCAATTGATAAATTAGATTTCCGCTGTTAGCTCTAAATCGATATTTTGTTTTAAATCGATTTAAAGATCAAATCAAATTTCCGATGTTAGCTTTAAACCGATATTTACTTATAAATCGCTTTAAAGCCAGTAGATAAGTCGGATCACCAATGTTAGCTTTAAATTGATATTTTGTTTTAAACCGATTTAAAGTCCAGCCCTATCTACGAGATTATCTTGTGCTGAAAGAATCGTCTCCTCTTTTGTCGACTGCCTTATTTGGCAGGTATGTAGATCATAGGTACTGTAGTATTCCCCTCAGAAAATTGTATAATGATATTGTATATATTAGAAAACTCATTCGAATAGTAACCTGAAAAGTTTTATATGCCTAAAATATATTGTCATTTATAAGTAATCATAAATTCATAAATTTTCTGTGCAAATTTTTCAGCTATGTTCGTATTTTTAAACAACTTTTCTGATGTAGTTATAAACTATAATCATGATGTTACTCTTTATTTGAAAGTCAATAAAAAAAAATAGTATACGTGTTAATTAAGATACATAATCATACCATTTTAAATATTAGAATTATTTTTCATAACACTGGTGCAGCTAAAATATGAATTTCGATTTGGTGGTAAAAAAATAAAAAAAAATTGTGAACCCCCTGCTCTAATCTATATTATTTAGGACCAAAACTACCAAACCATTTTTTTCATGTTTTTTTACTCAACGTTATTCAGTAAACACTGTTTTTTTTTTTTTTTGGTGGAGGGGGGGGGTGGGGGTCATATTTAATTTAGCACAATTTTTTATCGGTCCAATGCTCATAAGTTAAAGATGGACGCGGTGCCACAAAGCAACTATCAAAGAGCAATCTGCTTTCCAAAATGTAAAGCACGAGTTTAGAGTGAATGAACATAAAAAAAAAAAAATCATCTTCTGATTAAAGCATCATAAATAAATAGTTAAAGCTTAAGAAAATTCTGAGAAATCACGTTTCTTATCTTCTGTCTCTGCCTTACATATCTTCTGTTTCTTATTTTCTATCTTCAAGCCCTACCCCTTGACTTTCTCTAGGACTCATCCAACGTAAAAAAATCTTTGTTCATTTCTATTGCACGTTTCTAGCTGCCGTTTCGAACCTACCGTTAACCCTAGAATGACACACATATATTTTTTGAACGAATCTGATACACTGGTATGTACAAAACCTCAAAACGTTTTTTGGCTAAGAAAAAACATTTTTTCTTTTTATAAAAACGTAATTGTGGTAATTTTATGTAGACTAAGTCATAGGAAAAAAGATGAAAAAAAAAATGTGTATTAGCCCTAGAACGACTTACATATATTTTTCGAACAAATTTGATATAATAGGGTCTACAAAACCCAAAAGGCATCCAGCTATCCGAAAGTTCGCAGTGATTCCAAACGATATCGAAGTCGGTGTCGAATAGCTATCAATGTCGTCAATCCATCGGAACAATGAAGGTACCTTTATACTCAAAGTGCACTGTTAAAAATATCGTGAAAAATTACCTCTGTTTTTAAAGGCTATCTATTTTCTGACCAATGAAAACGATCCATAGGCGTTTATGTAGCGTTCTCATTGGTCAAAAAATAGATAGCATTTATAAACAGAGGTAATTTTTCACGATATTTTTAACAGTGTGGGGGTGACTATCAGAATTGTGGGGTTTGAGATACCCCAGTGTGTCATTCTAGGAATTGACAAAATAAAACTCATGGGGATTTGTGAGACCCCAGTGTGTCATTCCAGTGTTAAATAATCCTAATCTGAGACAGTTACTACATTCCTCTGAAAATTGTTCACAAAAATACTGATTCGGTTTAAGGAGGTAATAGTCTGGGATTTCTATCAGAACTAGCAAAATTCAAAGAAAGTTTTTTTTCTCAACAGACGCGACCTTTTTATTATATTTTGTTTTTAATAGTATTATCTAGAACTCGAAATAACTGGATTTATTTTTTACTGTCCGCGAGCATAGGAGAGTGGTATATTGCTCTGCTTGCTATGTTCTTAATAAGATCTGTGATTATCTTCAGCTCTTTTTAAGCAAAAATTAGTAACCCCTTTAATTTATCCTAACGATTTAAAGCTTTCAGAGAATTTCTTACGGTGTAACTCTAGGTATTTCTGTTAAGATTTCTATTGTCGCCATAAAGATTTCTATTGTCGATAGCATTTTTTACGGCATTTGTCTTTTAAGTTTCAACTCATCCAGTCATATCTTATACTATAATGCGAGCAAAAATTGTGTGTGTGTGTGTGTGTGTATGTGTATGTGTATGTAAATTTTATCTTAAAAACGGCTCTAACGATTTTGACTAAATTTTGTATTTTACCATTTTCGGGCATGATAAGACCATTGGGCTAGGTCACGTGTTCTAGAAAATTCGATTAGTGGGTCATTTTGGGTCGTAATGGGTCAAGGTCAAGCTAATTATATCTAAAAAACGGCTCAATCGATTTTGACCAAATTTCACATCCAACCGTTTTTCGACACGAGGAAACTTTTGGGCTAGGTCACATGTTCAAGAAACTTCGATTAGTGGGTCATTTTTGGGTCACTATGGGTCAAGCCAATTTTATCTAAAAAACGGTTCTAACGATTTTCACTAAACTCTATATTCTACAGTTTTGGATTACGAGAAAACTATTGCGCTAAGTCACATGTTCGAGAAAATTCGTTTAGTGGGTCATTTTTGGGTCACCGTGGGTCAAGCTATGTTTACCTAGATAACTTCTTTAACGATTTTGACGAAATTTTGTACCCTACTGTTTTCGGGCACGAAAAGACCATTGGGATGGGTCTCGTGTTCGAGAAAATTCCATTAGTGAGTCATTTTGGGACATAAAGGGGTCAGGGTCAAGTTAATTATATCTAGAGAACGGCTCAATCGATTTTGACTAAATTTTGTATTTAACCATTTTCGGGCACGAAAGGATCATTGGGATGGGTCTCGTCCAGTGGCGTGGCGTGAAAATTTTCGGTGGTCATCGCAATTATTTAAGTTTGTGGTGAAAAATTATTAACTCTAAAATTCAATGGTTGAATGCTCAAAAAAGAAACTTTAAATCTTACCTTCACTTATACATGAACTCCAAATGTTCTGCTAAAACTGGATCGTAGAGTTTTAAAAGCTTATTAAGAGTTTTAAAATATTGCTTGGTCATCGCCGCATCCAGCGATGACCGGACGCCACGCCACTGGTCTCGTCATCGAGAAAATTCGATTAATGGGTCATTTTGGGTCATAATGGGTCACAGTCAAACTTATTACATCTAAAGAACGGATCAATCCATTTTGACGAAATTTTGTATTTTACCATTTTCGGGCATTATAAGACCATTGGGCTAGGTCACGTGTTCGAGAAAATTCGATTAGTGGGTCATTTTGGGTCGTAATGGGTCAAGGTCAAGCTAATTATATCTAAAAAACGGCTCAATCGATTTTGACCAAATTTCACATCCAACCGTTTTTTGACACGAAGAAACACATTGGGCTAGGTCACATGTTCGAGAAACTTTGATTAGTGGCTCATTTTTGGGTCACTATGGGTCACGCCAATTTTATCTAAAAAACGGCTCTAACGATTTTCACTAAACTCTATATTCTACAGTTTTGGATTACGAGAGCACTATTGGGCTAAGTCACATGTTCGAGAAAATTCGATTAGTGGGTCATTTTTGGGTCAACGTAGGTTAAGCTAAGTTTATCTAGATAACTTATTTAACGATTTTAACGAAATTTTGCACTCTACTGTTTTCGGGCACGAAAAGACCATTGGGATGGGTCTCGTGTTCGAGAAAATTCTATTAGGGGGTCATTTTGGGTCATAATGGGTCAGGGTCAAACTAATTATATCTAGAAAACGGCTCAATCGATTTTGACTAAATTTTGTATCTAACTATTTTCGGGCATGAAAAGATCATTGGGATGTGTCTCATGTTCGAGAAAATTCCATTAGTGGGTCATTTTGGGTCATAATGGGTCAGGGTCAAACTAATTATATCTAGAGAACGGCTCAATCGATTTTGATTAAATTTTGTATCTAACTATTTTCGGGCATGAAAAGATCATTGGGATGTGTCTCATGTTCGAGAAAATTCCATTAGTGGGTCATTTTGGGTCATAATGGGTCAGGGTCAAACTAATTATATCTAGAGAACGGCTCAATCGATTTTGATTAAATTATGTATCTAACCATTTTCGGGCACTAAAAGACCATTGGGATGGGTCTCGTGTTCGAATAAATTCGATTAGTGGATCATTTTGGGTCATAATGGGCCAGGGTCAAGCTAATTATATCTAAAGAACGGCTCAATCGATTTTAGCTAAATTTTGTATCTAGCCATTTTCGGGCACGAAAAGACCATTGGGATGGGTCACGTGTTCGAGAAAATTCGATTAGTGGGTCATTTTTGGATCACTGTGGGTCAAGCTATTTTTATCTAAAAAACGACTCTAACGATTTTCACTAAATTCTATATTCTACAGTTTTGGATTACGAGAAGACTATTGAGCTACGCCACATGTTCGAGGAAATTCGATTAGTGGGTCATTTTTGGGTCACAGTGGGTCAAGCTAAGTTTATCTAGATAACGGCTCTAACGATTTTGACGAAATTTTGCACCCTACTGTTTTCGGGCACGAAAAGACCATTGGGATGGGTCTCGTGTTCGAGAAAATTCGATTAGTGGGTCATTTTGCGTCACAATGGGTCAGGGTCAAGCTAATTATATCTAGAGAACGGCTCAATCGATTTTGACTAAATTTTATATCTAACCATTTTCCGGCACGAAAAAACCATTGGGATGGGTAACGTGTTCAAGAAAATTCGATTAGTGCGTCATTTGATCTCAATGGGCCAGGGTCAAGCTAATTGAATCTAAAAACATGCTCAAAACATTTTGGCCAAATTTTATATTACGTATACCATTTCTGGGCATGAGAAGAGAATCGGCCTAAGTCACATGTTCGAGAAAATTCGATTAGTGGGTCATTTTGGCTCACAATGGGTCAGGGTCCAGCTAATTGTATCTAAAAAACAGCTTAAACGATTTCGACTAAATTTTATATTCAATCGTTTTCGGGCTCGAGAAGACCATTGGGCTAGGTCGCATGTTCAAGAAAATTCGATTAGTGGGTCATTTTGGATCACAATGGATCAGGGTCAAGCTAATTGTATTTAAAAAGCGTTTCAAAACATTTTGACATAATTTTGTATAATACCGTTTCTGAGCATGATAAGAGCATTATGCAGGGTCGCATGTTCAAGAAAATTCAATCAATGGGTCATTTTGGGTCCTAATGGATCAGGATCAAGCTAACTGTATCTAAAAAACCCCTCAAAAGATTTTGACAAAACTTTGTACTAACCCGTTTCTGGACAAGATAAAAACATTGGGCTGGGTCGCATGCTCAAGAAAATTCTATTAGTGGGTCATTTTGGTGATAATGGGTCGGGGTCAAGCTAACGGCATCTCAAAAAGGTTCAAACAATTTTGGCAATTTTTTTTTGTTATACCGTTTCACAGTACAAAAAGACCATTGAAATAGCTCACATCTGTCGATGAATTTCGGTTAGTGGTTTTTTGAATCAACGTGGATCAAGCTTATTTTACCTAGAAAACGACTAACGATTTTCACTAAATTTTGTATTCCATCGTTTTCAGGCTCGAGAAGAGCATTGTGATAGGTCGGATGTTCGAAAAATCTCGATAAGTGGGTCATTTTGGGTCACTATGTTTCATGGTCAAGCTAATTGCATCTAAAACAGCAAGAATGATTCAGTGGGGAAAATATATCGAGATAAACAGAAAGCTAATTTTGACCGAGCTTAGCTCGGTCATTCCTGCTAGTATGAGAGTAATTAGTGCTTATCTTCAATACAAAAGATTACAGGTAGCATAATATCTATCAATAAAAACTTCCTGTTTTTGTATCACCGGGTGTTGTTTTCGCTGTAACATTGAAATGGAGTTGTGTTATCCGGTTAGTTAAAACTGTTTCATTAATAATTGCAATATCTTCACCATAAATATTTTGTTTCTTGGTCATTTATTAAATGAAGTATATAACGTTGTAACTGTATAAAATTTAAATCTTTCAGGCATTTCTTACATTGGCTAAAGAGATATAACGAGGTTTGACTTTGTAGCATACAGTTATTCGTTTTAACCTTTTGCATAATTGTTTGACTGGTACCATTTGCCCAATAACTACAGCAAGCAGAGATCTGAAATGAATCAGGGTTACAATGTTAATCAGCCGAGCGTGAAACCACAAGTATCGATCATTTGGAAGAGGTCATTGTCCTGTTCCCTTTTTTACCATCCTTAGTTTAGGTAAGGCTTTAATTCAGTATCACGCAAAAGAGAAAGGCAAAAGATCAACATTCTGTCATGTTGCTCAATAGAAATTGACTTTTTTCTTCGAATTAACTAATTCTGAGTAATATATAAAAAATAATGATGGTTAGCCCACAAACTGCATTTTTGATCATAGCTACGATAGCCATACCTACGATAAAGGCATAGCACACTGCTACGATTTTTGATCACCAGTATTTATTTATTTTTATCTACGCTTTATTTAATAACAAATTTCTGTGATTAAATTAGGCGACGATTTCCATTAAAAAATACTTGCTTTCCAAAAATCGTAGCAGTTGGCAGTTATCTAAAGTATGGGCTGCACAACAGCATATGTTTTGGCCCTACTTTATAAGATTTCTGACGTTGGTTTTCTGAATTTCAGGTTACTCAAGAATTTATCAATATCCTCTTGAGGGTGGTTGGTTGGTTGGCTGGCTTAGAGTACTATAATCTTCTTGGTCATCCAACGTCATAAGTAGGCATAGAGTAGACATGAGTAGGCTAAACAAACCAGGATCTTTTTTAAAAGTAGAATCCTACTTGTCTGAATTGGGACTGGTACCAGGCACCTCTTAACTAATGGTCATCTCCCTAAACATCAGACGTGTAGACAGGCATCTCTTAAAAATCAAATTCATAAACATCATTGATAAATTTAATACTTTTTGGATGGACATTGAACGCACTTTTGAAAAATTTCAGTGGCTTCAAGATCGTATGCTCTCCGCATACGCTGATTGTGCCTAATATATATGTATATATATATATATATATATATATATATATATATATAAACCATTAATTAAACATTACTGACCACCATCAATAACTGTGATAGTATGAATGAATTTACAACAATACAGTGTCCCCAAACACACTGAATGGATACCATATATGTATATACAGGGTGCGTAAGATAGTTCAGGGCATACATTTCTCTGGCTATTGCTGAATTTTATTAAATTAAATTCATTTCTCAACAACGATAATAATGGAAGACACTCAGCTTACTTAAGAAATTTAACTCAGTTAACTAAAGGCATATTATAATTGTAGCTTTTAAAGTTGAGCATGGCAATTTTGAAATAGCCTTAAAAAAATTTAAAAGTCTTTAATGTTTGTAAGGAGTTGTACACCGAAATTGGAAACGCTTCACCAGTATCAAAAAACAAAAAGCATCACAAAAGTTTTTACATACATTACCAGAACGCGTGAATTTATCTAGTAAACACAACAATCATTCCATAAAATCAAATTTCACTTCTAAAAGATCGATGCCTTAGAAGAAAAAGTCAGTGTTGATCATGAAGACATTAGATATAAATCGTATGGGATGAGGAGGACAATTTATGTTACAAAAAAATAAAGGAAAATCGCTTAATCAGTTCTAAAAGGCTCTTAAATCAACTGAAAATTTCAGCAAAAGAGCAGATTTGGTTTCTCTCAGATAGATGAGAGAAACATTGGCCAAATTCAAAACATTAGACGAAACAAGAGACGAAATAACAGATTATTATGTAAAGACACTTCTGACGTTCCAAAAATTATGCACACAAAATCTCCTGCAACTGTCGTGATTTTGGGGATTGCCAGGTATAAAGATCACGTGATGCATCCGTATGTCTTTCCACAAGGCCTTAAGATCTAACTCTGCTGCATATATCGACGTTCTGGGAAAAGTTTAATGCATGAAATGAAAAGTATTACATTTTTTAGCAGGACTCTGCACCACTACAGAAGGATCAAATAAGGCTTAAAATTTCCACAGCCCCATTGCACCCTTGCTTTAAAAGTACTATAATTCAAAAAACTTCGTTTTTCAGGAAATGCAAAAAACTGCTTCCGGCTGTGGAAGGGTCAGTGACCAACTGGCAAACACAACTGCTACCTAGTGACTGGATTTTCAGTGTACTATCTTGTACTTTATATAATTGGTAGAGGCATAACAACCAAGTAGAAGGGCAACCATACCTCAGAAAACCCAACTTTTGAGTTGTGGCACTTTTGAAGCAAGGGTGCGACATGATACCTAACATCCCCCTCACCCTAACTTTCTAGATCTCAATCCATTGGACTAATAGAGCAGTTCACACCACGTGACTTTTGCCGAAGAACAATGGAAAAGTTAAGGACACACAAATAGAAAAAGCATCGATAAAGGTAGCGATAGCTGCGCTACAGCAGCAGCAAAAACCTGTTCTTGACGTCACTTTGCACATCTCTATACGTATGGGACGTTGTTAAGAAAGAGGTCAATGAACAACTTATAACACCAAAGATTTTTTGAAAGCCGCCATAGTCAGAGTAATGTCTAATCTGATTCAGGAACATTTAATTCTTGCATGTAGACGATTGCGATCTCACACAGAAGCAGTAATGGAAGCTAAATGTGATATTATTAGATAAAATTGTTAAAAACATAATTTATTTTTATTCTTATAGCATTTTTCAATAATAAAGTTATTATGTGTTATTGTATTCTGATTCGTAAAAACATTAATTCGTCCTCAAATACCTTACGCATCCTGTATATAAGTGTATAGAATGTTATTCATCAAAACTATGTTATTTTTAAGTTTCTCAATATACGGAAAGAAATTCAGCTACGTGAAATCGACCCTTGAAAATCTCAAACATTTAGAAACCCTATCAATTTAATAGAATAACTATTTATTTTTAAACATAACAACTTTAAAAGTACTTTAAGTAAATCATTTGTACTACATGTGTTTCGCTTCCTGTTATTTATTTTCCGAGCCTGGAAAATGACGAGAGTTTTTTATTAGTTGCAGCGCTTAGCATCCTATCTAATCCTATCTCGCTTGTAATACTGGATGTTACATGGGAAAAAATAAAAATAAACTTTTCATCTTTTTTACTTTCGAAAGTGGTTTACAGTTAAAATATATCTTCTCTCCTTTTAAAGATAATTAGCGGTGTTTTAAAACACCTATAAAACTTAAGCTGAGGGAATCCCGCTTATTTATCGCGCCAGTTCATTGCACCCGCAAGTAGCTGTAAAAATCAATAAGGAGCCCGGTGCATTGGCATCCCTTTCCTTTTTAAATTTGTCGAATTCAGCCAATGAAGGATTCTTGCATTTTGCCGGCACTGGCTAGAGACTCATAAAAAGGTCGTTGATTCACATAATTAAATGTCCGAATGGTAATGTGGCCTTTTCGGATGCCACTTGATGAAGTTGTCAGTCAGAATGAATTGCTTAAATTAGAGCAGTTTTGTATCGAATAAATGTTTAAGTTAATAATGTGTACAGGACGTTCGTAAACTATTTTTACCAAATAAGGGAGGTGATAGTACTCATCAAGAAGAATATTTTTTGGATAGGATTTGGTCGTAAGTCACGTATTCTGTCAAAAATACAGGGTGTATTGCTCCAAGCCAGAGTGGTTATACGAAGATTATACAAGGGATTTGTTGCTGGCCCAACCAGGAATTTCGTTCATAACTGTAACAAAGCTGAAGATATCGTAACTAAAACTTCAACACTAACATTGTTTTGTGAGAAATGTGACGGTATCACGGGAAATGTTGGAAATACACTAATTCAGGGAGTATAGCAAGGAGCTCGGTGCATTGACATCCCTTTCCTTTTTAAATTTGTCGAATTCAGCCGATGAAGTATCCTTGCATTTTGCCTAGGGACTACTATCAACTATATTCTGAATTGAAGATCTGAGTCGAAGAAGATGTTATGTAACAAAAATTGGAATTCGAGAAAATTGAAGGGAAAGTTTTTTGTTGTAATTTAGTTATTTATTTAATTCCTTCTTAGTAGTATATGTAATGAATATTAATAGGTGAAACTAAACTCTCCTAGAACAGAATACTGATATTTAATTATTAGCCATTAAAAATTATTTTCACCATTTATATTATTAAATATAAAAATATTAAATATTTAAAGATACTATCTCATATCTTCAATACTAAGTAGAATTTTAGTATTTTAGTTTTATCATATGATATAATACCTCATAACGCTTTCATCTATAAAATAAAACAATTTTTGAGAAAATATTTTATAACATGTTCTTCCACCAAGTTCTTCAATTATGTAACGGCTAATTCATCGTTGTATGCGGAGGCAAATTTAAAGAGTTAGGCAGCATTTCTGGTAATGTCATCTCACAATGTTTTACACAAGTCAAAGTTATTCTGGGAGAAATACCATTACAGTATCAGATTATTGTTATAGTCAACGAAAATCCAGGTTCGGATCGCAGTGACACACTTTGTATATTTAGCAGAATAAGTGTTTCGCGACACTAGTTTTCAATACATACATTATTCGTTTTAAATACTGTCACCTCTCTTATTTCGTAAAGACAGTTAGCGAACACTAAATAAGAACAAGTTTTTTGTTATGCCTTTTAATTCGTACACTGTAAAAAAAAAAAAATTGCAAAGTTACTAAAGTTTTTCTAGGAAAGTGGGATTCCTAGAACTTTTTATGTAACAGACGGTGTTACTGGAATTTTGTAGGAAAAAGTTCCAGTTTCCTAGAAAAACTTTAGTAACTTTACAGATTTTTTTTTACAGTGTAATTAAGCATACTTTAGCGCATCTTCCTGTAATGGAAACGGACGGAAAACTTTTAAAAGTACATACGATACTTATTCATGCTACTTCCCATGAAAATAGCTCAACATTTCAAAGAGCCAAAGAGCATGTCAAACTTGTTCGGGAACATATCATCTACCAGGATTAACATTATTGTGCAGTATGTGCGGTTAAAAATGTAAAATAAAGATTTGCACGGTTTATGCAAATAAAAGAAAATTATATAATTATATATAAAAAGATAAAAATATTTTTCAAGGTAGGAAATTTCCAAGATGTAAAATTTTGCATAAATGAAGGAAAAATAAATTGCTTTATAAGCTGAAATTCTTTGGTGAGTGTATCGTTTTAAAAAAAATTATAGTTTTCAGCGAGCCCATCTCCGAAAAATGCACATACAGAGCTATCAATCCTCTTAACCACCATTCAAGACCGTTATTTTCGAATATAAATATTAGCTTTATCTAATACAGAAATTCCGCGGTTAAATAAGATGGAATTAATATTCGAAAATAGTACTATTAAAAAAAAAAAAGGGGGGGGGGGAGTTTTTTTCAGCTCTGGATTTGTATAGAATTGTACAAATTTTAGGATGAATTGACAGACCAAGAAGGTTAAATAGGTAAGCTATAAGGTAAAACAGTACGATATAACGCCGAGTACAAGCAAAAGCATAGAGCAATTGAAATTATGGTAAGCGAAAGAGATTGTAAATGTGATTTCAATTAATATTAATTTATCGGAAAATAAATTCGTTATAAGAAAACTATAAACACTTTAAAGTCCGGAAAATACATTAAACTGATGGACTGGGTGGGATTTAGTTAATGAAGTGAGAAGTATAAAAAATAGAGGCCTTAACTAATTACTAAAAAAAATTTGTTAGTGTAAGACAAATTATATTTTTAGTTTTGAAAAAAATTCAAATATCAGATTTATTGCTATAGAAAAATCTTAAATAAGAAGTTACTTGTATTTCGAAGAAAAATTCGAATTAGAAGAATAATAACTAAAAATTCGACAGCTGGCAGAACCTGTTCCACTTTATATTCATCCATTTAATATTTTCAAAATCTATAATTAATTAGGTGTTTTCGGAGTAGTCTAAATTTATTTATCGTTGTTTTTATTGCTTTAGTTACAATACAGTTTTATAAATTATAAAATAAAATGTGCTGATTAATATAAAACTCGTCCAATACATTATGTACAGCACAATAAAATTTTATCAGGTTTTAGAAATTTTCAAATGTGCATTAAAATGTTAATAAACAATTTAATTTAAAAAATCAAAAAACCCGACTGCGTAAAAAGCGAACTTATTAATTATTTCTCATGAATGTGAAACTATTTTTTTTTTTTTTTCAGTTCCTACTATTAGCTCACACTCTTGCTAATATATATCTTGTTCAAATTTTCAATCGTTAATAAAATATTTATTATTCATCTAATCAAGCTCGAATAATTTTTTTAAAACTTCTAGTGGATGACACTTGATGTTAATCCAGTTTTTTCAAATATTAATTCATTAATTAAATTAAATTAATTAATTTTCAATAATCGAGAGAGTTATCTTCTTGATCAAGGTATTTTAAGACCGAGAGAGCCCTCTTCTTGATCAAGGCGTTTTAAGCACCACTCAAAAAGAAAGAAGAATGGGAGAAAAAAAATATCTTATTGACCTAAGTAGGAATTGACTTAAATATTTTTTTTATATTACTTGTTTATATTACTTACCTATTTTTTTTTATTTACTTGTATTGATGGCTTTTAAGTTGTGTTTAATTGTTAGTTCCTATCTATAAACATTGTTTTGATGCGGTCTATAGATGTCTATGATGGTTAGAGTTGCAGTAAAGCTTCCTACTTACTTAAAAATCCTACTTACACAACTTCCGGGTTGTATAATATTTTAACGAAGCTTCTGACTGTAAAATAGTCAATGAAACATCGCCTTCATTTTGAAAGACCTATCCAACGATCTGTCACTCAATAGGGTGCGTAATTTTTTTTTTTCGTTTCTACCGCCATTTTGAATTTATAAAAATAAAACCTAGCCTATAACCATCGGGCCGTAAAGACGAATTGATAGAGACCTCGTTCATTAAAATCCATCCAGCCGTTGGGATGTTTAAAGGGTATAAAGAAATCCACATACACAGATACGCGTGAAAGACATAACCCTTCTTTTCAGTCGGGTAAAAAAGCACTGTTTTTTTTTCTTTATCAAGCACTGCAATTATTCATATTCGGGCGGAATATTTAATCAGTACTTTTTCGACAGCATGCATATTTAAAGCTCACGTAATCGATATTTTAATAGAAGTGTCATCATTATGACTGGCATCTGTTGCCTTTTAGAAACTCATTTTTTAACTCCTCTTATATTCATTTATTTATTTCATGATTTTTTAAGTTTGAAACAGTGATTTAATTAAAATCTCAGCGTTTAGATTTTGCAAAAAAAAGTAAAACACATTTCATATTATATTTATATTTTCATTTTTCACAAAAGTTTACTCTTCGGATTTAATTTTGTTACAGTTTAAAAAAATATAACGTTTAATTCAATCAAAAATATTAATTTCGAAATAAAATAATTGAAAAGAATAAATCTTTTTAACTAAAATTAGGTATTTTGGATAGTATCGATATAATTAAATTTGAGAGTTTAACTTTAAATTTAATTTTCACATTATCATATGATCATTTTTGTTTTTAAACATGTGATAATGATAATTTTTCATAAAAAGAAGAAGAAAATCTGAAAACATTTCCATTTAATTCACCGAAGATTAATTACCAAAACATGTGTTTTATAAACCAATCTAGTAATTTTATTTTTAAATATCTGAATGATTTTTGCGAGTTTTGATTTGATTTTCATTGCTTCTGTCGTTTTATATACCACATCTCTTAAAATGTATATATATTCCGAGTATGAACAGCTCTGACCCAAAATAACATGTATGACAGGTGCTATAGAAATTTATTAGTCTTTATCAAAAGTCCTTTCTTTTCTTCCTTTCTTTACCTTTTCTAGCATGAAAAATAATTTACAAAACGTATGTTAAAATGTTATAAAAAATATTAATCATTTCTGAACTCTGTCCTTATGCAAAACGTCTCCTACTTGATATTTTAATAAAAGCGCCACCATTATGACTGACAAGAGCAAGGGCGGATCTGGAGAGTCCTAAAGGGGGGGGGGGTGATTTTAGAAATTTCGAAACACCAATCTGATGCGCGGGTCGGGGCTAATTTTTTCACTGCGGGCCGTGTTTCTTCTACTTTTTGCTGCGAGCCGGATTTCGGTCCGGTTAACTTCTATTTTTTGCTGATGGTCGTGTTAACTTATACTTTTTTGCTATGGGTCGCGTTTGGATCTGGTTCACTTTTACTTTTTGCTGCGGGTCGGATTAACTTCTACTTTTTTGCTGCGGGCCGGGTGAACTTCTACTTTTTTGTTGCGGGTCGTGTTACTTCTACTTTTTGCTGCTGGCCGGGTTAACGTATACTTTTTTGATGTGGGTCGGGTTTGGGCCCGGTTGACTTCTACTTTTTAGCTGCGCCTAGCGCGTTGGGTTTGGGGCAGATTGACATACATTATTTCGGGTTTGGGTCAGTTTCGGATTCAGTTTTCATTCTTGCGAGAAGGGTTTGGATTGACCCGATTTTTGTAAAGAAAGTCCAACTATTTTTGAAGATAAAAGCTATATACTGTATAAGCTCAATAACGGACACGCCCAAATAATTATTTAGGAATATTAATCATCAGGATTATGTAAAAAATATTAATTTGATATAAGACTGTTTGTCTCTTTATATCTAAGATCAGCTGTAATTCAGTAAAGAATGCTTTGAAATTCATTAAAAAAACATACCGGGTGTCCTAAAATTAGCTGGCAGATTTTAAATTTCAGTAACTTGCAAATTGGTGACAGCAATTTAAAAAAATCTTGCAGGAGGGTTATGTAAGATGTCAGGGGAATTTTTACTGCGATTCTTGATTTTACTTTACAATAGCAGCGATAGATAATGCTGCAAACAACAGTCGTTAAATTGGGGCCGGATTTCTGGCCTACCTCCTCTGGAAACCGATTTTACTTCTATTGCTTCCAGCGCCATCTAACGTTGCTATTTTAAACTAAAATAATGAATCGCAGTAAAAAAAAACTCCTGGTCAGAGGTAATTCTGAGTAAAAAGAAAATTCTGAAATTCAAAGCAAATTTTCTGAAAGGTTACAGCAGATGGGGGGACTTTCTCCTGGCACTAATTATTTTTGTTGCAAGTCGGGTTAGCTGTTTTCGATTCGGATCGGTTTCAGGCTGAGTTTTTTTCAAAGTTAGTTCAGTATATTATTTCAGGTTAAAAACTATACCTATAATAATAAACACAGATGTAGGTATGTGTGCTGTTTTCTAAAGAGACCAATGTATTTTTTCCACGACTGTTTGAAGAAGTTCGCATTTCTTCAACCCTTTGACGAAATTAGTGCAATTTTGCAGCCCTTTGATAAAATTCGCGTTTTTTTTCCGCGACCCTTCGACAAAATTCGCGTTTTTTTCAGCGATCCTTTGACGAAATTCGCGTTTTTAAAGCGATTCTTTGACTAAATTCGCTTTTTTCTGCGATTCTTTGAAGGAATTCGCGTTTTTTCCACGACGAAATTTGTGATTCTTTGACAAAAAGTGTTACGGTTACGTTGGCCGTGGAAATCGCAGGATGCGCTGCGAAAGGGTTAAATTTTCGGAAAATTTAGAACAGAATTACCCCTGTTCCTGACATCTTGCATAACCTTCCTGCAAGTATTTTTTAATAGCTGTCATCATTTGCAATTTATTGAATTTTAAAATCAGTCAGTCCATTTTAAGACACCCGATGTATTCAGTAGCTATGGGATGATGGCTGAAAGAAGTATTTAAAAAAAAAAAAATTAAAACTTGCTTCGATATGTCAGTTAGAGGTTTACCCGGGCTGAAGTTTCCAGACCCAGACCAGGTCCAACCCACACAAAATACATTATTGGCCCGACCCGGTATAAAAGCTAGAAAAATTACTCCAGTCCTGCCTTACATTTTGCAATTAAAATCATTCATAAAGCACACTTATTTATGCTCATATGTTATTTTATTATGTGATTATGTTCGAAATTCATGAATAGAAAAAAACAGTAATATTAATGACTATTTAGGCAATTATGTACGTAAACACTACGTAAAAATATGACTTAGACTATTATATTCAAGTGAAAATCCAGTTAGAAAATCAGTCTAGAATGGAAGATACGGATGATAAAAGAAAATCATAATTTTAAATCTCTACAAAGAAAAAAAGTATATTTTAAAAAATACATCTCTGCAACTTTTCAAATCAAATTAAATTTCTTGTGATTTCGTTAACCCCTTGGGGACGAGCGGCACGTATACGTGCCGCATGAAGCACTCGGAATCGTTGTTTTTCCTCACCAGTAAAATTTTACTGTAAAATTTGCCTTATTTAATCAGCGCATTTTCTCGATTCAAGAAGACACAAAATTCTGTTTTTAAAAAACGGTGACAAAAGATTAAAAATTTCGTAAAAGGCTCCGGTCTCGAAGGGGTTAAACAAAACATAAAAAAAAAAAAAAAAAAAACATCGTGTTACATTATCACATTGTCTATTTATGTATATCATTGTCTATTTACGATATGTCCCTTTTGAGAAAGCTGTCTGTATATGTATTTCAGTGTTCGATTAGTGCGATAACATTGCGGGATCGCACTAATAAAGGGAAACCTATGCACATGTAAGAAATGGTAGCCTTACCGTTATTTGATGAAAATCTTAAAGAAAACTGAATCGATTCTTTCATTAATAATTAGACATTTTTGGAGTCCCAAGCTCCAAAATATACTTAAATTTCATCTTGAAATGTTTTTAAATTTAAGAATTGACGTGAAAAGAAACAAAACTGACATGCAAGTACATATTATATGCACTTAAACGCAAAATCATTTTAATATTGTGTAACATAAAACAACATAAATATAATTTTTACGAATAACCAATAAGTAAGATGCCAGACCAACTCGGGCTCGGGGGGAAGAATTTAGAGGAGTGCACGGGTCACAGTCAGGCCAATAATGCTTGTCATACGTGCTGACACGGACCGAACGTTTAGCTTTTATTCCGAGCCGAGCCCCGACCAGGAAATTTTGGCCACTGCAGACCTTTAGGAAAAATGAAGTCCAGACCAGGCTCGACCTGGAAGAAAAAGAAGTCTGGCCCGACCCGACTCTGCAGAAAATTTTAAGATCAGGGCACGGCTTGGCTCTAAAAGAGAGAAGACCTGACCCAGCCCGAGTCTCGTGGATTTAAACTGGCGTGACCCGCGTCGGGTCGCGCCGTGCTCGAGCTTTGCCTCAAGTGATTTCCCGTGAGGATGCATAGTGTCGTTATGTAAACCCTTTATTGGCCCAAGGGAGGGGGCGATCGCCTCTTCGCCCCCCCCCCCCCCCCTAGATCCGCCATTGGACAAGAGTTGCCTTTTAGAAATTCATCTTAATTCGAAACCCTTTTTTATATGTTTTTTTCTTCCATAATCATTTTAATTAACCTTTTCAGGAACGATTTTTTTATGGGGAAAAAAAGACCTTTTTTTACGATTTATTCATTTTATATTAACAGGATTTCAAAAAGAAAAAAAAAAGGAAAAACAAGAAAAATTCACACATACACACACAAAAAAAATAATAACATCCACATTTATGGCCGCTGTGCATTAATGGTAATTTATGAGTGAAAGGATTTCTTATAAAATAAAAAACTAACAGTAAATTTCTTTCTTACATTTCTAGAAATTATTGAAACTTAATATATTTAATATATCTGATATAATTTTTATCAAATATTAACGATTTGTTCAAAAAATGAAACAACACTGACTGCCGAAAAATTACTTTACGCTCTTTTTTATATCTCTAAGGCTAATAACTTATTCACTACAGAATCCCTCAACAAGAGAAGTAAAAATTTTTTGGTTTGGCTGCAGCTATGCACAGTGAAAAAAAAAAAATGCGCAAAACGTGCAAAAACGTTCGTCTGACAAAAAAAAAAAAACAACAACAACAACCAAAAAAAAAAAACGTGCAAATAGACGTTCGTCTAACATTAGTCAGACAAACGTCTATTTGCACGTTTTTTTTTTTTTTTTTTTTTTTTACAGCCTTACTACAATGGTTTAAGAATGTGTAAGACGGAAAAAAGCGTGCAAAATGGACGTTCGTCTGACATTGACCTAACTGTGCATAGCTGCAGCCAAACCAAAAAATTTTTACTTCTCTTGTTGAGGGATTCTGTAGTGAATAAGTTATTAGTATAAAATTTTTGTTCTTTTTATTATCGACAGTAATTATAATTATAAAAAACTAAACGTCCACATATGTAGCCAAAGGCGTGAAGAGGTTAAAATCTGTGTATTGTGATTTCCTATGAAAAAATGATCTGCGCATATCGCGCGTGGCACGTTCTATGAAATCCTGGTTAAATTACGGAGACCTCAAAATGCATTTTTTGTACTTTGTAAAAATACAAATTAAAACTTTCCGTTTCTATTTTAGAGAAAAAAATGAATGTTTCCGATTTGTTTGCGCTAAACTATCTGGCTGTTCCTCAAGTATAACAATAAATTGTGACGCAAAACTTCGAAATTCCGAGAAGAGCGGATGTTACATCTAATATGCTTCAGCCAATCATTTAACGTTAGGGTTTTACTCCTTCTAAATATATCTATTTGTTCTGTTATTATCAGCTGGTTTAAAATATTTTAGGAATGATTTCAACAATGTATAACTGATTAAATAAATAAGAATGCTCTTAATACTTTCTTGAAAACTGAAAATGATAATTATAATTTATGAATGATTATTTTTTACATACAAGTTTTTAATGCATCATGCATAATTATTTGCAAGTTTTTAATGCATCATGCATAATTATTTGCATGGGCCTGGAACTGTAAAATACCTTTTTTCCCCACAAAAAGAAAAAAAATATATGCTTTAAATTTTAAGTTGCACGTAAAGGTGTTTTATATTATATTAATATTATAAATTTTGTAACAGAAAGAATATTTTGGGAAAGGGTATTTATAAAAGTCCATATCATAGTCTCTGTGCCCCAGACATCACTTGAAGTTTATATGACCTTGTATAAAAATTATGTAATCAGTAATTGAATTGTATCATTGGTTGTTGAAAAGGTGATAACTTTTTCAACTCAACAGAAAGTTGTGGAATACAGAACATAACAAGCTTTAAATTTATAATAAGCTTTTCTAAAACCTTAATTCGAAGAAAGTCTTATGACCCTTAATTTTTACATTTAGCAAAGTTTTAAACACCCGAGTTATTATTACATAGAATCTTAAAATGTTATTTACTATTCGAACAACAACAACAAAAAAATAAATAAATAAATAAATAATAAGCCATAATAATTAAAATTTTTGCAGATAACTTAAAAGAAAACTGCAATTTCCTTTCACATAAGATTTTTTTAAATAATTGTTATTTATATAATGCTTTTTATGTTAATGTAATTTATTTGTACATTACATACTGTTATCGTTATTTTCTGAATAATAATAAATGTTTGTTGAATCTTTTAACAATCCTTCAACAATTGAAAATTTCAGCTTCGTATGTCTTATGAAATGCGCACACAAATGTATTTATTTTTTTTTATCAAAAATCTTATTATTTTTTTAATATAAAAATTAAACTACAAATGTATATTTACATAAAAAGAAAGAAAAAATTAACAAATTATCTCTTTCCTTCCTTATCAAACAGTATAACCATTTACGCTCTGTCCTAATATTTAATGATTAAGCTTTTGGGCAGCGTGCATATACAAACTTTGCTTAATCGAGAAGTTAATTAAAACCCCATCATTTATAACTAGCATCAGTTACTTTTTAGAAATGCGGATTTTTCACAAAAGCTTTTTTATTTTTTCTTCTGCAATTTTCTTACTCCGTAATGATGTAAGAGTTTATTAATAGTAATAATACTAAAACTTCAGCTTTACAGTATTTTATCAAATATAATTGGGTCGTTTCCTTTTTTTTTCCACTTTTCCTCAAATATTTTGGAACATAAAGCATGTACAAAATCCAAATTTGTATTGAAGTTTTCGAAAGACGTAATTTAAAAGGCTGTTATGAGCATCGGACTCATTATTATGTAGAAATCTTAAATAAAAACATAATACAAAAAATTCCTGCCCGCTCGATCTACAGGTGGAAGTAGATTTCGAAGTTAAGTACTAATTTCAGCGACAAAAACTAAATCAAGATTAGAGATAAACCCAATTAAAAATTTTTATTTGGCCGCTTTTGACGAATTTTTAATTTCATTTTTCTGTAAGAGCTGGTTTTATTAGACTCATGTTAACAGGATAATTTTTACTTCAACCTCTATTTTTGTTTAATTTATTTTTGCTGTAAGAGTTGGTCCTATGAAAAACTTGTGAATATAAAAGTTGTAGATAATATTAAGCAGATTTATAATAAATCTAGATTAGATATCTTGTGAATTGCTGAAATTATGAATTTTTTTCTTCTTCTAGCCCCCCCCCCTCCCCCCATTTTTTTTGTTTTTAATTTTAATTTTATTTTTTTATTTTTTTCGGTAAGAGTTGGTCCTGTCAAGAATTTGCCAATATAAAAGATGTAGGTAGTATTAAGGAGATTTATAAGTTTAAGTCAATTTGATATGTTGAGAATTGAGGAACTTATGAATTTTCTTCTCCCTAAAACCCTATTATTTTCGCTCCTTGGGGCCATTTTTAATTTTATCAGAAGTCTGTGATACATAAATTTTTGGCCCTTTTCCTAGAAATAATAATAACTTTAAACTGATTTGATATGTATTATAATTAAGTACTGGGGGGGGGGGGTGTCGGTTTTCACGAAAACCCTCCCCATTTCCACCCCCTTGGTCCGATTTTGCCCATAAACGAACTTGACCGAGATTTTCTGCTCCTTGATTTTATGTATCAGTTTGGAGAAGATTTGTGCTGAATTATGGAAGTTATCGTGGCCATAAAAAAGTGATATAGATAGATAGATAGATAGATAAAGTTTTGAAGTGGGGAGCAGTTTTGAGTTCTAGCGGTCATGATCGTGGTAGATCTGTAAATTTTTTTTCAGAAATTCCAACATAGGGGAGAATGTAATAGGTAGTATTTCTTACGAAACCTACCTACAGAAGGGAAAAAATAGAAGGAAATAAAAGGAAGAGAAGGAAATTATAGAAGGAAAAAAAAAATCTGAAGTGACTCTACTCGATTTCTCCAACACTGGTATACGTAACTAAAGGGGGGGGGGGGGAGAAAGATGTAATCTTTATAAATTTCTGAAACAAGGGCATCCGGCGGCTTCGAGCGTTGTTTCTCTCGTTTTGAAATTAGAGACACTAAATATGCATCACTGTTACCTGATTTCGTTGCCGCAACATTTATCACCTATACTCTGTCACATTCCCTTGGTGATTTTCCCTATAGAAACGGTCGCAAAAGGATTTGAACATTGTTTAAAAATGTAATAAACACCTAATCCATCGGTCTATTTTTACGAAAATCTATACAGGTCTCGCTTTTCCCCCTTAAAATACAAAAAAATCCCACGTTAGTTTGCTCATTTTCCTCCAAAATACAGCCATAATTCACTAATCTAACGTAAAAATGACTCAAAATCCTCTAATCTAAAGTTGCACTGTCGTCAAATCACAGCGGTGTTCCAACAACTGTGCCGCATACCCCCCCCCCCCCTCCCCCCCTTCTTCTTCGTATTAGAAATTAAATTTTTATGTGTGTTTCTTTTTACCCAAAAGACAAAAAATTCGACAGTCGAAGCTGAAAATGTGCATACTACGTGTTCAAAAAGTAATAAATAAATAGGGATTCAAAAGAGACTTTTGCGATTATGTTTATTGAAAACTTATAATTAATTGCAATTTATTGATACAATGAAAAGTAATTTATGCTTGTTGTAGTGGTGACGTTTTAAAATTATTCGCTTAAGCGAATTTTGCTTATGCACACTGTCGAGAAAATAAGGATTAGATCATTAGATATTAAGCCATCAATTCTTTTAAAGCATTTTGTATTTTAAGTTTATTTCTTATGTAAATTTATTTGCGATAGTAAAGAATTGTCCTATTATCTTTATTTTTAAACAGTTAATACTTGTTACACAAATTTAATCCTTTAACTCACGAAAAAGTAGTTGCAAACCATATTATACCTTATGATCACCAGATTTAACATTTTTGTAATTAAAATTATTTAACATCAGCCAGAGTTTTTAAAGCAGTTTAAATTTGCTTAGCAATATTCTTACTTTTATTTTTATTTATATTTTTTATAAAATTTTAAAGAAACATATTTATTAGTTATATATATCAATTAATAACTTTTACCCAATACAGCAAATAAATGATAATAAAATTTCGATTATAATTATACAAAGTAAAACTTTTATTTTATTTTGTTTATTTTTAATTGGAAATATTTCTTTTTCTACTTTGAAAGCTAATTTAAAAATTTGTATTTAAATGCTATAAAAACCAATTTAACAAATTATCTCTTTTCTTCATTATCAAACACTGTAATTATTTACGCTCTGTCCGAATATTTAATCATTACTTTCTCGACAGCATGCATAGGCAAACTTTGCGTAATCGATATTTTAATTGAAGCGTCATCATTATGACTGGCGTCAGTTACTTTACAGAAATTCATCTTTTTCCAAACTCTTTTTATATTTATTTTTTCCCCGTGATTTTTTACGCTAGAATACAAGAGTTTAATTAAAATATCAGCCTTGTGGTTTCCTATCTAAATATAATCAACAATTGAGTCGTTTCTTTTATCAACCTTTCATCAAAAAATTACTGAACACAGAGCATTTCAGTATTGATCAATGCTAGCTAAAAATAAACTGTCAAATACCATTTTGTTTAGTTGTAGGAACTGTGTGTTGCGTGCTAAAGTAGAATTATTCATTCAATGGGGTGAAATTTTTTGAAATGCAGAAAAATTACTTGGAGAACTTTGATGATTTATTATTTTAATATGTTCTTTTTCAAATTTAGTTTTTTCGACTACTTGTATTTATTTAATCTTTCCTTGTTGCTTTTATTTAAATTTTTATGTATTTTTTTTTTATCTCTGTGTGTGTGTGTGTGTTATTTTTGTTTTTGCTTTGCTTATTTAAATTAAAATTTGAATTATTTCTTTGAAAATAAACTGAAATTTTTTACATTATTCTTCTATTTGATGAGACTGGTCTTTTTTTCTTTTCTTTTCTTATTTTATTTATTTATTTGCAATGATTGAATAAATACGTCATATTGAATGTAAAATTGAATGAAATGTTCTTGTTTTGCAATAATAATTTGTTTCTAATTCGTAAGTCTAAATTTGTTTTTGTTTTTGTTTTTTGACAGAAGTAATCTTACAAAATGATTAAAATTATTATTAAAACCAGAGGATCCCAAACTTTATCGTTATGCAACCCTCCTTTAATGTTTCAAAAGTTTACGCGATAAGGTTACGTGCGGCGACTAGGCCATGATTTTACAATGTGACTCTGGAGAATCTGGCACTTCAGCTTCAAAAGGCTAATATTCATTTGAATTAAAGTCTGAACTTTTGTAAATGTGTTCAGTTAGGTTCCCTCTATCAGACAGAAATGTTCAAAATTACATTTTAATATATATATATATATATATATATATATATATATATATATATATATATATCCAGGTGGGTCTATGTTCCACATGCGGTTTTTTTTTTTTTTTTTTTTTTTTTTTTTTTTAAATATAGGGTATCAAGTCCTGTTTGAAAAAGTGTAAACAACTAAAACAAATTTTAACCAGGCAGATCATCTACATTATATATCAACTAAAGAGGGTTGTAAGGGAAACCTTCAGTGTCAATGTGTCTAAAAAAAGCACTAAAAGTGAAAATTTTAGATTTATTTATACAAAAAACATAAAAATTAAGTAAGTACTTATGTACTTTAGCATAGGTAATAAATATAAAAGTTACATGGGTATTTTAAGGGGGGAGGGGATAACAAGATAAATCTTTGAGCAAACGGCTACGTAAGTACTTAAGTATATCATTCTCTTTTTTATTTACCACAATGGAAGTTCGATATGTCCAATAAACGTGTGGAGAATGTAACCATATTTTATATCGAAAACTATTTTTTATTCGTTTTGATAATTTTCTAATAATCTCACTTTGCCTTAAGTACGCATCTTCATCTATCTGTATCGTAAAATTTCGAGCTATAGCTATCACACTTAAGAAATTTGGTTTGATACCCCACCCCCAACATGATTTTTTTTAAATATTTTATTATGTAATTTTAATAAGGTATTATGTAATTTTCTTTATTGCAAACAAAAAAACAATGGAGAAATTATTTTCCCGTAGTAAGAGATCTCAAAAAGATATTTATAACTGTTGGGGTAACTGGAACCCATATGGTCCAGTTACCCCTGAAACATGTCCCAGTTATACCATTTTTGAAAAATTTATGGAGTAAGGAACACCGGCTTGCATTTGAAACATGAAGTAAATATGTATAGATACCTAATAATAATGTTAATGTATTTATGTGTCTAATCTTTTAAATAAAAACATTGTTTAATAAAAGTACTTACTGTATTTTAATAAAAAGCCGAGGAAGTTCAACCAAATGGACTTCATTTAAAAAAAAAAGAAACCTAAATTTTCGGCAACTTATCACAGCAAAGGCAGAGTTATGATTGTGTTGATAACGTTGTTTTAAGAAGTAGAGATGGGGGTACAATGTTGACGAATGCTGAAACTTAAAAAAACATCAACGGTTTTTTATAAAATAGCCTATGGCCCAGTTATCCCAACTTGCCTTACACCTAATATGTAGGTATATGGATGTTTTTGTATAAACGCAAACCAAACCAAACCTGATGATGATAAGAAAACGACGTTCAGAATATTTTTTTATTTATTTTTATTTATTTATTTATTTATTTTTTGTAATTAAGTATTTATTTTTTTTTTTCATTTTAACGAAAGATACAATTAGTACCAAGAAGATACCAGCTATTTGCAGGTATCCTCATTTTTTTTATTACCTTCGAGTACCGAGCGATCACAAGTTTAATCTTTAAAAGAAAAAAAAAAAAAGAAACATTTTCCTCCCATTTTCGTGCTCTGTGCTGATAGAACAAAGTTATCCCTTGGCAGGCGTGGAATCGATCGTCAGGACAATCAAAACTGTTTAATTACATTATTAAAAATAACATGAAAAATAAATTTAATAACAAATCCAAAAACTGCCTTCGAGGTGCATAATGTTAGGCATACAGGGACGTTCCTGCCAAATCGTGGTAGATCTGCGTACAGCAGTCTCATCGGAAAACTTTTGACAAACACACAAACGTCTATCTCTTTATTATTATAGACTAGTGAAGTTTCGCTAGTCGATTTTTCCCAACGAACCCGGGATTGGGTGCTCCACTGACCCGTGCGTTCGGTCTCTAATCAAACGAACAGTGAATTATTGTGATTTTTTATTTTGATCAACATTAAATTCAAATTGTCAGCTTCGTCGCTCACGCTGGTATAGAAATCGATTTGACATTCTTCCAACTCAAATTTAACAAAATTTACCGGAGCATTCTTCCTGATTAAAAAAAAAAAGATAGTCGAAAAATCTCCGCGGAATTCTAAAAATCCCAAAAATTTAAAAAATAGCAAAGGATATAATTTACTATATTGGGCGAAGATCGAAAGATTGAAACGGGATTCTTTTTATCAATGTTGAAAAATCTGCGTGGAACGCAAAATAGCGAAATAACGCTATAATTCAAAAATTGCATATAACAAAATTCACTATATTGGGTTAAAAGATTGAAACCGGATTCTTCCTATTGAAGCCAAAAAATCGCCTCGAAACGCGAAAAAACGCTAGAAAGCGCATAAAAAATTCGCGAAAAATTAAAAAATTGCAGACAAAATTTAGCACACTGTGCTAAAAGATCGAAACCGGATTCCTTTTACGAATGTCAAAAAAATCGCCACAGAACGCGAAAATCTCTAAAAATCGAATAAGAAATTGGCAAGGAAAAAAAAAACAGCTGTGCAAATTCGGAATAAACTTTCTTGAAGATATTACAAAATTTAGTCTATTAGGCTAAAAGATTGACAGCGAATTCCTCTTACTTATTTGAAGAAATCGCCGCAAAATACGAAAGAAAGCTAAAAACCGCATAAAAAATTAATCCCAAAACTGCTTTCAATGTAATATATCGGTATACATACACGTACCTTCCTGCCCATTCCTGTAGCTACGCAGCGGTTTGTATAGAAAACAGCAGACAGACAGACATAGAAACAAACATCAATCTTTATTATGATATACTAGCTGTTTAACCCGTTCTACGTACGAAAGTTCATGTTCAATAACGATTCGATTTAGAAAAACATTTTTCTACTACTGTGTATTTTTTAATGAAATTTAATTAGCAACATGATTTATTAGCAATTTTATATCGTAACTATATCATAATTATATCATCATTATATCATAGCATAATTTCATGGCAACATGATAATTTTGCTATGGCAGCAGACAATAAAACGATATCTTTGAAATAGAAGGAATAAATAGAATAAAAAGTTTTCTTGATGCCTGTGGTAAAATGTTTTTCTTTATTTAAAAAAAAAGGGAAATTAAGCTCAATTAAATAATCCAATTATTTGCATGCGAGGTAAAAGAATTATCGTAATACCCGCTACAGCTTCT
Organism: Maratus speciosus; assembly: GCA_963932465.1. Lineage (NCBI taxonomy): Eukaryota > Metazoa > Arthropoda > Arachnida > Araneae > Salticidae > Maratus > Maratus speciosus. Next base: position 199,569,188 of record OZ010789.1, read on the forward strand.
TAGTATTGCAGCGTGGCGTACGTAATATGTATATCTCAGATTGCAGTACAGACTTACAACTGATTAGAACTCGCTCGATTAAGGGTTGAACATAGAAATAAAAGGCAAAAATTCGTCAAAAACATAAAATAAAAAATTCGTTCATGGGCCCCCTACCAGCAACGATTGGGCCAAATTTCGTAGTCCTCCCTGCAGTTTCCGAGTTTTTGAGGTTACAAAGATACGCGCACGGATTTTAATAGGGTAGATTTTTATGTAGATTATTATTACAGACAAAAATGTTTAAGTGGGAAAAAACAGTGACAAATACGCTTATCTTACAGATCCATTTAATATTACAGATGAAAACGCCGCTTTATTAAAAGAAAAGGAAAAAAAAAAGAGAAAAAAAGAAAAATTATAAATGTTATTCTAATTGAAAGTAATGATTGAAATTACATAATGAATCATTAATAACAATGACTCCCTAAATATTTATAACATCCTTCATTGTCTCTGCGTCGTACACTAAATGGATGAATAAAGACAAATGATATGTGATTCTTTATCATAAAAAAATGCATAATATACGTATAATGAATTTTTATACAAATAAAAAAAATACATTTTTATAAAATTGTTTTATAAAAATGGGGGTGGGGGATAATTATTCGATCGTTTAAAATTTAGTTTAACTGTTGTCATACCCATACGTCACTCTTATATTTATTTATATTTTATTTATGTAAAACTAAAATATATGTAAAATTGTTAGAAATATGTAACCGCTTTAACCCTTTATGTACTGAATTGTGAATTCATGAAAATTTTATCTTCTAAAGTATTTTTCGTGAATTGATTAAACTACATTAGAAGATTTACATAATAATTTTACAAATTTTAGAATGATTAATCAAATTTGAATTTATTAGGATTTTGCGCAATATTTATAACCCCACTCAAATCTTTTATTTTAAATATTTTTCTTTGTATTTTGTAGAATTAGGAAATGTACATATATAATGATCTTATAACAGAAATATAGAAGTATTTCCGAATTGAGAAATCAAATCTTTTATTTTAAATATTTTTCTTAGTGTTTAGTAGAATTAGGAAATGTACAAATATAATGTTCTTACAATAGAAATATACAAGTATTTCCGAATTGAAATCCCCCCCCCCCCCCAACGCCAAGAAAGCTGAAAAGATGCAAAGGCAAAAGAATTCATCCTTTTAAAAATATTTTTGTTTTGTGTAACCCATAATGCTTTTGGAACAAGATAAAGTTATGTATTTATAACTCATTCTAAACTGTATTACAACTAATCGATGTATTAAATGAATTTTATAGCAAGTTATTTTAATGGTACTTATAAGCACCGTCAGCAGATAAAGGGTTAACATAAAAATAGAAGAAGAACAATAAACTTGTTTTTGTGAATGGAATATTCGATATAGGGTTTCTTTTTAACCCTTTATGTCCCGAATTATAAATCAGAAATCTGCTCCTCTTCAATAACTATCTTCGTTAATATCTGAAGATATCCAAAACAACTTATATAATAACAATTTTATTTTTAGATAGATTTTTAAATAAAGTAGATTTAATAAATCGGTAGTAATTTTTTTTTTTTTTTTTGTGAAATACTTACAAGAATAATTAGATTAATTAACAAAAAATACTGTTATGGAAATCTCACAATTCTTAAAAGAACAATGTAAATAAGTGTATTGTGATCCTATCTGTAACTGAGAAGTGTTTTGTAGTTGCAAATTTTTCGTAAAACATGTTTTAATAGGAGGAAAGCTAAATCCATGTAAAGGGTTGAGAAAATAACCACATTAAAAAATATTTAGCTTCGACTCTTTCGCTGTACTTACTGAATGGTATTCAGCAAAGTATTGTGTATGAAAAACACCATATACTTTTATTGCTAGACGAATCAAATAAATTATTTTATATTGCATTTCTTTAATGAATTTAAAAGTCCCGTCGGAAAATGAAGGGTTAATTCAGGGCCGAAACTAGGGGGGGGGGGGGGACAGAGGGGCATGTACCCCGGGCGCCAGAGCCAAGGGTCGCCAAGTGAAAGATTATACCTTTGGAATCGATCATTTTCTTCTGATGGACTGATGGCTTTCATTATTATGAAACAGCCATTATAAATGAAGTGTTAGGTAAAAAAAAATTATGGCCATTTTTTTTCCATTCTGACCAGAAAATCAGAGTTCAAACTTTTTACGACTGCTCTTTTATCTTCACCTAACACTTCATTTATAATGGCTGTTTCATAATAATGAAATCCGTCAGTCCATCAGAAGAAAATAACTCGGTTAAAGCGGAAACTCGGTTAAGCGGGACTCGGATAATCGGAACTCTACTGTATAAGCAAACACTATAAATAGCCGGTAATACATGCGAATTCTTTTATGTGAACAAACCATAATTGCAACAAACGTCACATTCAATTTACGTAGTTCAGTATTACATATTTTATTATTACATATTTTAAGTTTTAAAATAAGTCGGCCATAAGAAAATTAGTAAAATTCTCTTTGTAAATATACTTTGAGGAAGAAAGGGGGGGGGGGGCAAAATTCATGTTACCCCGGGCGTAAAAAAGGCTAGTTTCGGCCCTGTGTTAATTCAAGTACAGAAGTATCTGAATTCCTCAAATCATGGACTCCAGCTGAACGAAATTTAGAGAGGAGCATGATTTCGAAAGAGATGTGCCTGTGGTCAACGCCCCCTATAATGTAGAGGGCGTTGCTATGGTACACAGCCTTGGCTTGATGGTTTTTAAGAAACCGTGCCAGAATGCGGTCGGTTTCTGAAGTTAATCGCCAAGGTGAACTTTCACAAAGAGGCCGTAGAAACCCCAGTTGTCGAAATGACAATCACTTTTAAAACTTTTTTGTTTCATCCTTTTTTTCATGGAGAATATAAAAATAATATAGGCTAAACTAAGAATTTTTTAACAGAACACACCGTACAAGGCAATTTTAAAACATATCAGCACTAAAAGCAATACAATTAAATTAAACAATTAAGAAGTATAAATCTTTTCATATGTTTCCATTTTTTTTAGCAAAAAATTCTTAGTTTTTTTTAATCATTATTACTAAGTGTTTAATTTTTTTAAAGTGAATTGGTATGAATAAATTACACTATTTGTTTCCCTCATTTCATTGGTCAAGATAGTATACTTACAGCAATTTTTTATATGTTTTGCGTAGTGGATATCTTACCAGTGTTGAATTCAGACGCTTTTCTCCGGGAGGTATTTCTGTGGCTAGGGGGGGGGGGGGGGCATTATAGAGCTCTAGGGGGGGTACACTTTTTAACCTTTGTAAATACAAAATCTCTAATCTCCCGGGGGGACATCTCATTGCTCCGAAGGGGATAACCCCCCTCCCCAGGCCATCATCTGATTTTTTACAGTCAACCTCTTAACAGAGGCGAATCCAGTCCTCCATTTAGAAGGGTCATGTCTCCTTTTTTTCCTCTGTGTGTGTGTAGGGGGGGGGGGGGGATCGGTCCATATACCTTCATTAGTAAATTTTATATCTTTAATCGAAATTATCTCTTTTCTGACATATACACTAATTCATTACTATTCATAAATACTTGGCATTTTCAGATATGTATAAAATTATTTATGTATAAATCATAAATGTATAAAATTTGCAGGTTCTGTTTAGTCACCGAGGACAGATACTTAGTATGTGTTCAGAGTTTCCCTTTTTTTTTTTTTTTTTTATATAAAAGCAAAGAATCTTGGAATAAATGTTTTCAAAGTTCATATTTTAAGCCGATTTTCAGGTCTCAACAGTCATGAAAATGCTGCCTTGAGGAAGCAACTAAATACCAATTCAAGATTAAACTCATTTATAGGAATATGGAAACATTGTTCAATTCTTTGGTGCTTAAACTGTAATACCTACAATTTTCACGCATTTCTATATAAAAATAACTCCTTGAATGTATGAGAAAGATTAGCATTATTATTAAGTAATTGAAAAAAAAAAAGGAAAAAATTAAAACACCTGAAATGCATATTTATCCTCTTCAGTTCCGAAGCTAAAATAACAATACAAATGCTTATTCATTGGTTTTTTCCAAACAAAATGACATCGTAAATAACAGAAAAAATATCTTTTCTGAAATTGATCCTTTAGGTGCTTAGTAATTTAGGTTAAAAAATATGGATCTAAAACTATAAACCCCCTTAAAATATTAATTTAATAACCATTAACCTAAATTAACGAAATCACAAATTTAAGAGCTTTAAACAAGTCAATAATCTACAAATCTTCAAAATTTTTTATTGAAAATGATTTAAGTGAAATATGAAAATTTCTCATTTTCTTGGTCGTACTGTTTTTTGGGTATTTTTAGGCATTTTGCAAACTCAGATGAAAATAACATTCATTTAATGTTGGAATCAGCTTTTATGCTGCCATTTATTCGTTTGCTTTGAACGCAAAAACATATTCAGCTATTAAGAAGTGCTGTGAAAATGCAAAAAAAACGTACATTTTAGTTTTTTTGAAGAAAAGAACAGAAGTAGGTCTCCGTTGGGTTCCTTGAATTTCGACACCAAATGATCTTAATAGAAATTTTTTGACTTATTGGATGACGGCATTTCAGTGATTAAATAAAACGAAATTTTCTAAACAGAAAAAGATCGGTTTTGAGAAATTTTAAAAAAGTGTACGCGATGGTCATCGGGAAGAGGTTAAACTCAGTTCAGAACAGGGTTGGCAAGGTTTTTCCCACCCCCGGTAAATACCATGGTAAAAACCGGTATTTACCGTCCTGGGAAATACTATGTTTTTCCCACATGGGAAAAACTGATTATTAAAAACATAAATATAAATTCAAAACAACCTTTAAAAATGTCAAAAATGAGTTCTAAGTAAATAGCTTGAAAGGTTAAAAAAAAAAAAAAAGTAAGATCTGCAAAAACAGACAATGAAGTGCATTTATTTAAATATTTATGTGCCACACATATTCCCAAACGTTTACCAATCATAATCAGATTCTTCGTTTGCCCCTTCCACATTGGATTTTAGCATCATATAACAAAATACTAATTTAGAGGCTTTTTGTAAACCAATTTTATTTCTAATCTTGTTTTGGATGAAAAAAACATTAGAAAAAATACACTCCAGAGATTTTGATGATGCAGGACATCCCTGAAGATGTTCCATTAATTGGAGAAATTCTGCATCTATTCCAGTTTTACTTAAATTCTTCCACCACAGTGCAGGTGAAATAGTGTTTGTAATATCTTCGGAAAAGGTGCATCTTCTCACTTGAATTGTATTGTGAGTACTTTGGATTTAAAGTCTGTAAATATTCACGAGCAGATTCCTCTTGATCCTGTGATAACTTTTCACCTTTATATTTCAGATTCATCAGGTGTGCCAAAAAATGGGTCATTGCTTTATCACAGTTAGATTTCACTTTGGTGAAATGTGGATTGAGTTCTTTATTTTGAAGAAGCTCTAGGTAAATTTCACAAGCATCAGCAATATTGGCATTATTATCGAGTTGCAACTTTGTTAGAGCTTTTGGAACTGGTTCCATTTGGTTGTACATATTTTTTCCTTCTTTATACAGAGATTATTTACTAAGCAATTAATGTTTTTATGAATTTCATCTTTGTGATTATCGACAATTTGAAGATAAAAAGTCCTGTTAGTAGTAAAAGTTTTTAAACATGCTATTTGTGAGTTCCACCTGGTTTCACCTGGAATTTGTGGTTTAACTGAATTGGCATACTCTTGCAATATACTCCCAGAGTTATGGTGATTTCTAAAAAAATTCTGAATTTTGGCAACATTAGCCACAACAAAATCAGTAGTCACATTCTTGCCAAGGATATTTAAATAATGCAATGCAGATCTGTATGTAACTGGTATAATATCTTCCGTTTCAAGATTCTGCCTTATTGTAAGCATTTTCTGTTCATTATCCGAACCGAAACTTTTTACAGTGCATCCATATGTAGCTCTGCTGCTGCAATTTTTGCCCCACGAGCAAGATTTGTACAATACTCTCTTGTTTTCTTATTTTTCCCGAAATCTACTGCAGAAAGAAGCATACTTTTTCCATTACAAAATATGGAATTGGCTATAAAAGGGTCATTATGGACATTACTCCATCCAACTTGCATGAGAGTAACAGTTCTCCCAGCTATTTTCTCTACAGCAGATTCTTGAATTTCTGCTTTATTCAATAATTCTTATTTATATTCCTTTCCTACAAAATAATTTTAAACCTAAGGAAAATTTGTTATAACTATGTATTTCTATCTTTAATTTTACACATCAGATTCAGAAAGCCAGAATATTTCTTACATATTGTCATTTGGAAGTTTTTCCCGGTATTTACCAGTTTTTCCCAGTGGGATGGGAAAAACAAGTTTTGGACGGGAAAAAGCCAACCCTGGTTCAGAAGCAATGAGAAATAAATGAAAATGACTTATTTTTGTCTCAGTCTTAGTAAAATGTTTCATTTTTATGAATAAATATGTATGTTTTTTGTAACATCATTATCAATAATAGAAGCATTAGGGCCTCCTAGGTTAACTCTATTTCGTTCTTTCAGCTTTTTCTACTTAAACATAATAATATCTGAATTTGCCAAACCACAGTCCAATAATTTTTGATTGGTACCTCGTTCACATGTATCAACTCCTTTTTTCTTAGAAAAAAAAAAAAAAAAAAAAAAAAAAAAAAGCACGTTTACGATCGAATACCATACATGATTTATCATCGGCTTATGAGACTTTGAAATGGCAATAGAGTAGAGATGAGGCAGGAGTGGAACTACACTAATTTTCCTTAAACTAAACACTATTATTTTTTTTTTTCGGTTTATACAGCAGATGGAATTCTTATATATACTCTACAAATTTTATAGTTGCAAGCTTAAAGTCATTTGTAGTTGAAAATTCTTACATTTACAGATCAAAAATAAATGTTGAATTGTACTTTGAAATTGATTTTGACGCTATATTTGAGCCTACGCTATAGCCATGTGCAAGCTAATGTTAAAACAATAGTAACGTTACTTTCAAATTTCTCGTTTGCAATTTATTATTTTTAATTCTTTTGCATTGGATATCCGAAGTCGATGTCTCAATGTATGGTCGTTACTCGGTACTTTCATACTTTTTCTATTTTGGTTGCAGTTTTCTTCTTCTTTTTCTGAGGACACTTTCACTTTCGGAACAGGTTTCCCTCTGCTCCCTGGGTGAGAAGCGAGAAGAAGGGGAAAAAAAGTTCTTTCACAAAAAAAAAAAAAAAAAAAAAAAATGTGCAAAATGTTTTTTTATGAAAATTATTTTATTCTTTCTTTCTCCCATGAAATAAATCGAATTATGGCCTAAAAAATTCACTTTTATTATATTTTTACGATGCAGACTAAAGAACATTAAAATGTCATTTTTCTTCGAATCTTTTATGACCTGGCAGGTTGATAAAAAAATATGATAGCAGATTTTATGTGTAATGCAAAATATTGTCCTTTATCATATTTTAAAAGCACTGTTAATTTAATGAAGCCGTGTATTTTTAAAAGTGGATATTTTCTCAACCTTTTACATATGGACAGCTTTTAGGGTATTCAAAGATGCAAAATTTTACACATATTTACATTTATTATAAGGATTGAAGATTTAAAAATATATTGCTTGTTAATTAATCTGAGTAGTGTTGTAAATATTTTATGATAAGGCCTATAAATACTGATTTAATAAATGTTTTAATATAGGAATCCTTCCTACATTTCATATTATTGTTATATAAATTGTTTAAACCATCTTCAAACTTTAACCCTTTACCTACTGACAGTACTTATAAGTACCATACTTGTTATGAAATTCATTTGATAAATCAATTATTTGTAATACAGTTTAGAATGAGTTATCGATACATTACTTTATCTTGTTCCAAAAGCATTATTGGTTACACGAAACAAAAATATTTTTAAACGGATGATTTCTTTTGCCTTTGCATCTTTTCGGTTTTCTTGGCGTTGGGAGGAGGGGGGTGGGAGTTTTTCAATTTGGAAATATTTCTATATTTCTATTGTAAGAACATTATATTTGTACATTTCTTTATTCTACAAAATACTAAGAAAAATATTTAAAATAAAAGATTTGAGTGGAATTCTAAGCATTGCACAAAATCCTTATAAATTCAAATTTAATTAATCCTTCTAAATCCTCCAATGCTTCTAAAATCCTTCTGAAATTTATAAAATGATTATGTAAATCTTCTAATGTAGTTTAAACAATTCACGAAAAATACTTTAGAAGATTAAATTTTCATGAATTCATAATTCAGTAGATAAAGGGTTAAAAGGAGATAATTATCAAGGTGAAATTTTTCTTAATTCCTAACTCGGGACTTAAAGGGTTAAAATCTCTCTTGTTAAATGTTTAATAATATGATTTGTATAGAAGAATTTTATTTATAAAAGCAAAGTAAAACATAAATGTTTTACTTAATTATTATTCAATTATTCAGATATCAATGCGCGTTTATATTGTCTCATAACCATAACTTCTTTTTTTAACAATAGTACCTTTTTTAATAACATTATTCCGAAATATTTATAATTGCAAGAATCCTTTTCTGATTTTCTCTTTAAGAGTTTCATTCACCCTTTTTACACTAATTTGTTCACGAACTCGTCTTCTACGATAATAAAACTAATTAAAATTCGCGTGCGTGCGTAGATCAGACACGCTAATTACTGAACTTTCAACCGCCTGTTTTTATCTTTTCATAATACATCAGTTCGTTTTCAAAACGGAATATGAGGCATTCTCATATAATTTTGACTTTTAAGTCCCGGAATAATAATTTTTATTTTAGTACATATTCTTGTTTTTTTTTTCTTTTATTATTATTATTTCTTATACTGTAAAACATACCATCGCATGACTGTATAACAATATTAACGAGATAAATAAGTTTTGGACGATGTTGCGGGTCCAAATATACCACAAAATTCCCGTGTCCCTTATGCTGATTTTTAAGTTTGAAGCTAAATGCATTAAATTGTTTCAATAAAACTAATTCGATATATTTTTTTTCTGATACTGGAACTATTGTTTTATATAAATATGTAGCAAAAAATTAATCTGCACACATTTTTACGGTTGCCATTATTTTTTTTAACTCTGTCCCTGGATTTAAGATTCCTTACCGCCCCTCTTGCTAAAACTATATAGAAAATCACTTCAGATGCAGCCACAGAGTTTTTTCAATTTTTTTCTCATGCAGAAGTATGCTAGATAAAGAATGGCTAAAATTCTTTACCGGGACAGGCGCAGACATAATCAGCGACACGATGGAAGTTCATTATTTTGCGATGTTCATTAGGGTTTTTAATTAATATCCCGGCTAATTATAAACATATTAAAAAACTCGCTTCGAGGTGCATACGTTCAGACATATGAGTAGTTTCCTGCTAAATCTTGTAGTTCTACGTACAGCGGTCTCTCCAGAACACAGCACGTACGCATACACACATGCATATGCATACGTACGGACGCACACACACACACACACACACACATTATTATTATTATTATTATTATTATTATTATTATTATTATTATTATTACACATCTGAGAAAAAGAAATAGCTTATTACTTTTAGGAGTAATAAAATTAAAGATAATATAATTTCTTTGACCTTTTTTAAACGTGTTTCCTCCCTTTTACATGGTAATTGCTTTGAAAAATATTCATTTATCAGTTTCACTCAAATCTATTAATTCATCTGAAGCATTATTTTTTATTTATTTACTCTCACTGCGGATTTACTCTAAATCTCATTTTACTTCAATCATATATTAAAATTATTTTATTATTTATTTTTTTAATTATCTAGCTTCATCTATTCTTTTTGAATCAGCATGAACTGAAATAATTTAAAAAACATTAGGTTAAGCTCATAATCCGTATATAGTCAGCATATATTTTGCGGTCAGGTAACGTAAGAAAGTTCTCTCGAATTTTAAATCTCTAGTCATTCGAAAACATTCATTCCAAAATTGCAAACCACAGAATTCTATCTAAACGAAGTAATTATTCAGGGGGGGGGGGGGGGGATAAGAAAACAAATACACAAATACAGAAAAATAATAATTGATTTGATCATGTTTTCTTCACTGCCTGACTACTGCGAACAGAATATCTCTTCAACCAGAGATATTTACTGGGTGGTGGAGCAGGGCAAGGATGGAAAATCTTCCACGGATTCGCAATTTTTCGAATTTGTATTTTTTTTTTTTTTTATGATGTTATTGTTTGTTTTTATAGTTATTGTTATTATTAATCCTCTTGCAATCTTTTAAAAGTAGATTTACTTAAACCCAACTCTTCTTCTTTTTTTTCTTTTTTTTTCTTCTCTTGTAAATTTAAACAGAGTGAAATGAAAAATGATTTAAAAAACTAAAAATAACGATTGACAAAAATATTTGTAAGTGTTTCAGGTTATTTTACTATTTTAAACTATTAAAATATCTAGAAGGGGTGAGTTCGCGATTAGCGTGTAGCTAAAGACCCAGTATAAATATAAAATAGTTATACCAAAAGTTTTTTCATTAATAATGAAAGATAGAAATTTATTTTCTTACCTTTCTGGTAAAGCAGACATACGTTGGTTTACTGCATGTGAAAACAAACTATATATTTTATTTATTTATTGGATGTGAAAAATATCTTCTTAGAATGATGGGAATGCACTTGTACAGAAAAACTATTTAATGCACGACGATGTCTAGGTTACATGGACGAACACATACACACTAAAAAAAGGAATAAAATAAAAGAGTTAAGTGTGGGTACTATAGAAGCAATAACATTAAAATCCAGTAGGAGATGCAAATCTTCCATTGGACTGAGAGTTAACGCACTAAAAAACCGTGCGTCTTGGCCTCACGAAATCGGGCCTAGAAGTGTAGAAGTAATAGGGGCCCACAAGAGTTAAAACAGAGTAAAAGAAAACTTGAAACAATACAGTCTGCTTAATAAGCAAAAAGGTTCTATTTAAAATCAGTTTATCAGAAAATTTCTGTGGTGCTGCGATCTATTGACGCCTTTTCGAAACACAAGTCTTTTACACAATCCTTCTTTAGTTTGTGGCCTTAGGCTACGATGACTCAGAGAAGTGTCGCCATCTAGGAACATATTTCACAACTAAAAGAAACGCGTTGCACGTATCACGAGGAAATCGTCATTTCACAAGCGAAGTGATGTTTGACATAAAATTACTTACACTGTGACGTTTTCCAACACCCCCGCTTTTTATGTCAAACCGACGAGCGTAGAATGTTTAACTTGTTTCTCAAACACTCGAAATGAGGCTTAGGCAACGGCTTGGTGAGCACGTCTGCCAGCATTAACTTCGATGGGCAATAAGTTATTTTGATTATACCATTCTGGCATAGATGTCTGATGTGGTGATACTTAACTTCCACGTGTTTAGTCCTTGTCTGTGCCTTTTCGTTTTCGGTCAATCTTATGGCTGATAAGTTATCTTCGTACAACGTTACGGGTAGTTGTTGACACAGTTCGAGGTCATTTAATAGGTCTAACAACCACGAAATCTCTTGACCTGCATTAGAGGCAGCGATATATTCAGCTTCCGTGGAGGAGAGTGCTGTGCAACTCTGCTTCCTCGATGACCATGCCAATATATTATTTCCTAATTTGAACAAGTTTCCAGTGGTTGATTTCCTGTCTATTCTGTCGTTTCCCCAATCGGCATCGCTATATGCCGTTAGGATTGGAGGTTTTGTTTTATCTATGACGAATTTAAGATCTTTGGTAGTAAGCAGATATCTAATTAATTTCTCGATAGCTTGCCAATCGACTTCCCTTGGGGATTCATTCCTTCTTCCCAGGATGTTAACGACTGATGCTATGTCGGGTCTAGTTAAAGTTGCAATGTATAGAAGCCCTCCTATAGCCTGTCTAAATTTTACGTTATCTCCCATTAGTTTCCCGTTTGGATCTAGATTAAAGTAGTTAGTATTCATGGGTGTATACGTAGGCTTACCATTTAACAAATTGAATTTTTCTGCGATTTGTATTATTTTGTGTTCCTGGTCTAATTCTAGATTACCGTTTGCCTTTTCCTTTATGTTTATGCCTAAATATTGTGTTACTTGACCCAAATTTTTGATTTCGTATTGCTTTGATAATTCAGTGTATATTTCGTGTGTGTCTGTTTTGTCTCCTGCGACTAAGATGTCATCAACATACACTATTATGTATGCGATTTTTCCATCTTGGACTCTTTTGTACAGACATTTGTCTGACGCGCATTCAACGAAATTTAGTTCTTTTAGAGATTTACTTATTTTTTGGTTCCATGCCCTAGCTGCCTGCTTAAGGCCGTAAATCGCTTTGTTTAAACTACAGACTTTATCTTCTTCCCCTTTTGTTATGTATCCCTCTGGCTGATGCATATAGACCTCCTCTTCTAAATCGCCATGTAAGAAAGCAGTTTTGACATCTAGGTGAGTTATTTTAAGATCTTTGTACACCGCTGCGTTTAAGAATGCTCGTAGGGTGGTATGCGCTACAACGGGTGCGTAGGTCTCGTCGAAATCGCTTCCATATTTTTGAGCATATCCCTTAGCGACCAATCTGGCTTTATATCGCTCTATAGACCCGTTCGCTCCCCTTTTTGCCTTAAACGTCCACCTACAACCTATGACGCGTTTTCCCGGGATAGGTTTTATTAATCTCCAAGTATTATTTTGCTTCAGAGAATCTATTTCCTCACTAGTGGCTTTTAGCCATTTATCTTTAGTTTCTGCGTCATTGATATTTTGTAGGTCTGTCCATGACTTTGGCTCCTGAATGTGACACAGGTTTGCGCTTATTCCATAACGGTTAGGTGGTACACCACGATTTTGTCTCTGCGATCTTCTCGGCTCAAGGGATGTGTCGGTCGGGGTGTTATTCTGATCATCGTCGCGCTCTTCTAGATCAATTTCAATATTATCTGCGGGAGTTTGTTCGATGTTTTGATTTTCTTTGGCGGGTATAATTTCCTCATCTTTTATACCTTCTTCGAAGAATTTTACGGTTCTAGATATTATAATTTTATTTTCGCCCGTATATATCCTATAGCCCTTGCTTCTGAAATCATATCCCAACATTATTCCCTCGATGGCTTTCTCATCTAATTTATTTCTTTTAGGTTTGTCGACATAGGCAAATGCCTTACATCCGTATGTTTTGATGTTCGAGAGATCGGGTTTTCTTTTATGCCAAAGTTCATAGGGTGTCATGTTATTTTTGTTAGCCTTTGTTGGTAGACGGTTGATGAGGTAGGTGGCGGACATGACAGCTTCCCCCCAGAATTGCTTAGGTAACTTGGCGTCCGACAACATGGTTCTAGCCATTTCCACTATCGTTCTATTCTTTCTTTCTGAAACACCGTTCTGTGGGCTAGAATAGGGAACACTCAATTGACGCTCTATCCCGTTTTCTATCAGGCAGTTTTCAAATTCGTCACTGATATACTCTTTTGCGTTATCGGACCTGATTGCCTTTATCAACTTGCCAAATTTATTTTTTGTTAGCGCTATGTATTCTTTCAGTTTGATAACGGCTTCCGACTTATGCGCGATTAAGTATGTTATTGTGTACCTGCTATAATCATCCGTGAATGTTATAAAGTACCTTTTCCCTCCTATCGTTTCAGTATTCATGGGGCCACATATATCGGAATGTGCGAGGGTACCGATGTCTTTGCTTCTGTTTGTGGCTACTTTAGGGTAGGGCAGAGCGGAAAGTTTCCCTTCAATGCACTTGGTGCATCGCGTGTCATGTTTACATTTGTTAATTGTTATCCCATTGGCTAATTCATGATTAACAAGGTATTTAATATCATCAAAATTTTTGTGTCCGAGTCTTCGGTGCCACAATGAAATACAATTTGTATTGTTACAGAAAGTTTGAGTACTTATAGTATAGCCGTAATCATCTTCAGGGTTTAATACGTAGAGATTATCATTTAATTTAGCTGTCAAGATTATATTATCATCTTTGACAAATAAACATGCATTTTTCTCGAAAATTACCTTTATATTATTTTCAGTGGCTTTCTTAACTGACAATAAATTGCCCTTTAGTTCTGGACAGTACAAGACGTTTCTTAGTGTAATGTAGTGGTTTTTGTCTGTTTTTATTTTTACGTCGCCCATACCTTCCGAATTAAGCCTTTTTCCATTAGCGATTGTTATATTCCCAAAATTCCCGGCTGTGAATGTAGCAAAATTTGTTTTTGCTGATGCAACGTGCCTGGTGCAATCCGAGTCAATGATATATGTGTTTGGATCTGTTGTTTGTGTTTGGTTAATTTTTACTGACTCAATTTCAAAATTGTTTTCCACTGGGAAGAGAGGAATGATCGATTGGTTGACCTCATCCTCTATATTTGATTTGCTGTTAAAGCAAAAATTCGAGGAGTCTGTTTTACTACCATTGTGCTGATTTTTGGGGTTTACCGAATTGGCTTTAAAGTTGGCATGGTTGTTAAATTTATTACTGTTATAATTTTCACTTCTTTGGTAATTGTTTTTCTGTTTGTTTTTCAATTTGTAACACTCTGAACGAGCGTGCCCATCTCGTTGACAGTAGCTGCAATATTTTTTGTTTCCTTTATTTATTATTTTATATGCTGTGTCCCTTGGTCGTGTGCTGGTGTTTTTGTATTCGGTTCGATGAGAGTACTCGTCGATGAGTTTGTTTTTCACAAACTCGAGGTCTAGATCCTTTTCGTCTCTAGCCTCCATGCTCGTTATAAGAGGAGCATATGACTGAGGCAAGCTGCAAAGCATAAGAGCCACGATGTGCGAATCATTTATGAGCTCTCCAATGGCAGCGAGTTTGTCGCGGATAGTTAAAATATTGTTGATATGTAGATTTAAGTCTCCGCCCTCATTGAGCCTTTGCGAATATAGTTTCCTCAAAAGGAATAATTTGGATGATAAATTCGCCCTTTGGTGAACACTTTTTAATCTTTCCCAAATTTCTTTGGGAGATGTCAAATGTCTAATATGCACGATTTGTGTATTTTCAATGCACAAACAAATTATGGCTTTCGCCTTAGCCGCGTTTTTAGTATATGTATCATCGGGTGTGGCAGGTGGAGATTCTGTTATATATTTAAATAAATCGTCTTTAATTAACAGATTTTCTAATTTGAAACACCAATGATTGTAATTATTATCATTTAGTTTCTCCACTGCCGTAATTTCTTTTGTGGCAGACATAGCGTGTTATTCAAGTTTTATAAATTCTTTGATAACAAATATATTTACTATAAGAAGTTTGTGACTTTCTTAAAATAATTTCTTAGAATATATTCATAAATATAAATAAAATGATCAGTTATTCACAATAATCAATCAATATTCGTTCACAATAATACTCTTTTTGCGATATTATATATATCGTTATTTATTCATGCACATTTATTTTTATTTTCATGTATATAGTTCAATATTTCATATCTCATATGTGCATCTTGTTCATCATTTTATCACAATCAGATAAACAAATTTTTATTACTGGGTTTTTTTTTATTTATTTATTTATTTATTTATTTATTTACTTTCCCCTTCAACTCATCTCTCATAATCTATTAAAATATCTAGAAGGGGTGAGTTCGCGATTAGCGTGTAGCTAAAGACCCAGTATAAATATAAAATAGTTATACCAAAAGTTTTTTCATTAATAATGAAAGATAGAAATTTATTTTCTTACCTTTCTGGTAAAGCAGACATACGTTGGTTTACTGCATGTGAAAACAAACTATATATTTTATTTATTTATTGGATGTGAAAAATATCTTCTTAGAATGATGGGAATGCACTTGTACAGAAAAACTATTTAATGCACGACGATGTCTAGGTTACATGGACGAACACATACACACTAAAAAAAGGAATAAAATAAAAGAGTTAAGTGTGGGTACTATAGAAGCAATAACATTAAAATCCAGTAGGAGATGCAAATCTTCCATTGGACTGAGAGTTAACGCACTAAAAAACCGTGCGTCTTGGCCTCACGAAATCGGGCCTAGAAGTGTAGAAGTAATAGGGGCCCACAAGAGTTAAAACAGAGTAAAAGAAAACTTGAAACAATACAGTCTGCTTAATAAGCAAAAAGGTTCTATTTAAAATCAGTTTATCAGAAAATTTCTGTGGTGCTGCGATCTATTGACGCCTTTTCGAAACACAAGTCTTTTACACAATCCTTCTTTAGTTTGTGGCCTTAGGCTACGATGACTCAGGGAAGTGTCGCCATCTAGGAACATATTTCACAACTAAAAGAAACGCGTTGCACGTATCACGAGGAAATCGTCATTTCACAAGCGAAGTGATGTTTGACATAAAATTACTTACACTGTGACGTTTTCCAACATAAACGTATTTACTTTGCAGTGGCGGGAATCGTGAATAAACAAGCGAGCATTTTACGTTTACTATTCTTAGCATTTATGTGCACAAGAAGTCTTTTTGTTCTAAATCGATGCTGCTCTCCAACTTTGCAGTTGGCTGTTTTATTGTATACTGTGGTCTAATGCGACTAAGTATTCCAGAAATGAATCTTATTTACGCTGAAATGAAAGATACCAAACTGATGGGTTTCCTTTACCCATACGTCGGTAACGGAGGTTTAAAAAAATCTATAATCAAAAAATGTATGGCATAAACATATGTAAACACTCTAAAATTGAGAAGAGTGAAAAGTTCGCTCTTTGAAAGAGTGAAGGGCATTTTCACTCTTTTTGGAGTGAATTTTGTAAAAATACACTCCTTAAAAGAGTGGAATTTTCCACTCCCTAGAAAGGACTGAAAGCCTGGTATTATATACTTCTTTAAATTTCCGTTAAAATTTGAACCAATATATGGAGTAAAATAATGAAAGGCACCAAAATATAGTATTTCTTAATTTTCAAAAACTCCATTTCATAATATAACCTTGGAAATCACGCTAATTCGGTATTAAGTTGAATCATGTATTGGTATTACTCATCAGCCAATCAGAACAGCAAGTCTACGATGTTTTTATAAGTTAAGAGAAAAAATTGCTTTTTCGACCGTCATTTTAGGAATAAAAGAAACGGATATTATTAAAATGATTATTTATGGAACGTAAAGGTATGTCTTATTTAATTTAAATTTTTTATTCCTGTAAATTTTGTATCTTATGATTATTAGTTAAATCTGCCATTTTTAAAGGAGGCCCTCCCGATTTTCAGCCTAACGCCTGGTTACATGCTTTACAACATATTCGCCCAAATTTTTATTATTTTTAAAGAAATTTAATATTTTCCAATGATCTGTCGTCAAAAGTCGTATTATGATTTACAAAGTTCAATCTTTCTTCATCCACTGCATCAATATTAGCTTTCGTGTTATATTTTCTTCAGCGAAATCTTAAGTCAAAAATAAATAAAGCTATGCAATATTTCGGATTACCTGTTTTATATTGTAATTTTTACAGTGATTTTTGCAGTGTCAAATGCATGGTGAAATTCATTACCAAACTCTTCACTTTGCTGTTTCTCGATCAGGTTAAGTCAAACACACAAGATTTCTGAAAGTGTGGAGAACTAAATTGCATTGCCAGGCATTTATTTCGTCATCTTAATAAAGCATTTAAAAAAATGTATATTTTTATCTTGTTTGTTATTCTCTTTTCCTCTTTTCTCTCTCTCCCTCTCTCTCTCTTTTGAATGCTTGCCATTTTCATACCAGTGGGAAAATTCAAGGCTTCATATGCTTACATGTGGTCAAAAGAGCAAATTCCCCCTCCCGAAAACTAAATAATGACCTCATCCTCCGAAGCTGCAAAAATGCGATTATTATTCTTATTAGGTTTACCATATTCCTTAAAAGCTGTAATTTTCATGTTTATTCCTTTTTGTAAGTTGAGTTTTGCGGCCTTTCACTACTATTGAGTAGAAAGTTTACAGTGGAATTGGATTTTTAAATCAAGGTCAGTAAAGAATCACGAATGATCTTGATTATAATAAAAATTTGCATAAATCAAGAATAAGCGTGCTTAAAATTACGAAAAAAAAAAAAAAAAAAGAAGAAGAAGAAGGAAGTGAACCTATCTTTTTGAAACACCTAAAAAGGGAAAGAAAATAAGCCTTTTTAAAAAACTTTAATAATTTGTAAAAATATTTGTCGTTCTTACTCTCACAATTTTAGACAAAAAAAAGTCTAGCATTCTTTCACAAAAGCATTTGCATGTTTTTTTTTTTTTTTTTTTTTTTTTTTTTTCAGAAATTAAGCTTATTTTTAAAGATGAACCTATCATTATCATTATGCTGCACCTTTACTAGAGAATCATGTATCCAAACTGCAACCAAAAGCACAATAACATTTTTATATTTTTTAATCAACTTTATAATTTAGATCAATTTAATTAACTTTCGTGTTATCAAAATTGAAAATTGTAGTGGGAATGATGACAATTGCGGACCTCATCTGATGGCCCATGATGCACACGATTAAAACTGACCCACTAAATTTTCGAATTACATAAAAAAAGAGTTTAGTTTACAAATTTTATTACATTTTTCTTGAATTTTTTCAGTTTTAACTTTACAATTATCCAAAATTGCAGAAGTATAAAATATGGCATGATCGTTCACGTTTCAGTGGTTGTTTAATTTTTCAGTGAGTAATTTTTATTTACATATAATAATTTCTTAAAACTAATGCTATATTGAAAAGCCATCTGATAAAAATATAATTTTACTGTAGATTCACTTTATATATTTTCAAATAAAATAAGGGAAAATTATTTAACATTTAACAACAATCAATACACGTTCTTTAATCTTCATATAATTTATTATATATATAAATAATACTTTCTGTCCAAGGCTACTAATATTCTCATCGATTTCAAATTTCAAATGGAAAAATGTACTTAAAAACTTTGTATTAAAATTAAATAGAACTTGCTAAATGGTACTACATATCATTTAGCAAATTGCATTTAATTTGAATACAAAGCTTTTAAGTGGAAAAATGTTTTTCATTGTCGCATGTAGTGGATGTTAATTTCGCCTCTTTATAGCAATGTAAAGTGGAATGGAAATGTAATTGATGAAAGCAATATAACTTCAGCATCATCAATAAGTTTTTTTTTTTTAAGGAATATATCTATTTTATATAATTTTCAACTATTTCTTTGTTTGTATTAGTTTGCATTTTATTCATATAATGTGTATGGCAACATCTACAGAAAGGATAATAAAAGATGTATATACTTTTTTTAATGATATTTAACAAAGATAAAAATGTTATATTTATTTGAAAAATAATTTTGTTTATAAATTATTTCGATTCTATATATTGTTTTTCTCATTGTGTTTACATTTGCATAAAATAGACTTTCAAGGTTCAGCAATTGCGTTAACCCATTTACATTATTATAATATTATTAATCCACATCTTGCCGTATAACGTTTATTAAAATTTTTGCATCATACTAATATTTTATGATAAATAAAACTACTAAATACTATCGACAATACAGAAAATAAAGGGGAAAACAAGTAAAAATTAAATTTAAAAAATCAAAAAACCCAGTGAACTAATTAATTAATGCGAAACTATTTTTTATATTATTAACCTATTTTTTTTATGTTTATTTACTTGTATTAATTACTTTTAAGCTGTGTTTAATTGTTAGTTCCTATGTATAAACACTGTTTTGATGAGGCCTATAGGTGTCTATGATAGTTAGGGTTGCAGTAAAACTAGAGATCGTACCTACACAACTTCCAGGTTGTGTAATATTTAAATGGAGCTTCTAACTGTAAAATAGTCAATGAAACATCGCCTTCATTTTGAAAGACCTATCCAATGATACCACACTCAATATGGTGCATAAAAAATTTTCTTCGTCTACACTGCCATTTTTTATTTTATGGCCGCCATTTTGAATTTATAAAAACAAAACCTAGCCTATAACCATCGGACGGTTAAGACGAATCGATAGAGACATCATTCATTAAAATCCATCGAGCCGTTGGGATGTTTCGAGGGTTTAAAGAAATCCACATACCCAGATACGCGTGAAACACATAACCCTTCTTTGCAGTCGGGTAAAAAAGATTTACTGTTCGCTTTCGAAAGCCGCGCCTAGCACTCTGGGGCGATTTTACTATCCAAAGGAGTGTTACGCAAAGATGGGTATTTTCCGAAGTTCTACTTCGTCGCTCACTTAGAGGTCTGCACGGGCCGGAATTTCCAGGCCCGGGCCCGGCCCGGCCCGAAGGAAAGCTTTTTTGGCCCGGCCCGGCCCGGTGTAAAAATTGAAAGTTCGGCCCGAGCCCGGCCCGGCCCGTTTACATTTTTACCGTTCTCGGCCCGGCCCGGCCCGTACAAAAATCAGTGAAAACAGGCCCGGCCCGGCCCGACTCAATTTCTACAAAAAATTCCGTTTTTTCTCGACATGCAAATTAAGATTCTTTTAATAAATACTGCATGCATATTTATGGGACCATTTTACAGTATATTTTAAATTACTATGTGTTCGCAAAATAGAAAACACACAATAGTAAACATTAACGATTACTTACAGTGTTTTAGTCAACGTCTCTACAGATGTTTCAAAATTTAAATAAGGGTTCATTAAAAGATTAATGTAGTTTAGAATAAAGGGTTAAAAAACATGATAACTTTTGAAGCTTATAATAAAAAGTAGATTTGTGAAAATATTTCTGCCATTTTTAAGGCTTTTCTCAAATCCAAAGGAGCTACATTTTGATACATTTATGAATTCATTTCTTTTCGGAAACGCATGAGACTGGCAGGCATTCTTATTCAGAAACCATGTAAATGCCGTTTTTTTCTTAGATAAAAGTAATATATCTTTCAGAAAATACTGCCAAAGTTAGCGTTTTGAATCGAATTTCTTGAAGCGATAGCACAGGAAAGGAGAAAAACGTACAGTCACGTGACAAGAGTCTCTGTTATCTCTGTACGTAATTTATGAAAAATGGAAACGCTATTCGATTCCAAATGCCTTCAATACTTAGGCCTGTCAATTTCATGCCTTTATACTTAAAAATGAGTCAGAAAATGTGTCTGAAAGTTTCGCATTGTTGAGCAGTAAATATGAGAATCACCTTAAGGTACATTTCCAAAGATACTGTTAACAGAAGTTCATTATTGCTATTAATACTTTTACAAAACATAATGCCTGTCCTACACATTCTGAGAACGATTAAGACCAGTGCCGTCCCGGCACAAGTCTGCCGAAAAAATTAAACCCGGGATCAGGCATCATGTAACTGTACGATGCCGATCTCTACGATGGACATGTTACATTTCTGTATTGATGTTGTTAAACTCGCATCGGCTCGTAACGCACATTTATACTTCTCGAAAAAGTCATATTCATTGGAAATGGCCTCGTATTTTATCTGCTTCTCTCAAATTCTTATATCGGGCCGACAGGCCCGATTAATTTTTTTTATCGGCCCGGCCCGGCCCTGCAGGCCCGTTCAATTTTTTTGCCGGTCCGGGCCGGCCCGGCCCGTTGAAAAAATTGCCCTAATTCTGCTGGCCCGGCCCGGCCCGTTTGAAAATTCTCCTCCATTCCGCCGGGCCGGGTACGGGCCTCGGGCCAAGCCCGGGCCCGTGCAGACCTCTACGCTCACTTGTGCGTTGCCACCAAGATTGGAACTTAGCCAAACAAACTCCGCTCACCCATATTTTGATAAAATCAAAGCAGACATGACGCATGCGCAAAAGCGCGGAGGGTTTTGCTTTCCGAAAACAGTATTAGCTTGAGAATTTTAAAACGGCGCAAAAACACATTATCAGGAGAACTTGTCAAAATAATTAGATGTAATCAGATTTTGATAAAATAGAAGAACAAAATTTTTTACTTGCATGAATTCCTTCTAAAATAAAAATAAAAAAAAAGCAGGGAAATTCAAATATTTATTAAATATTTCAATGCACTTAGTCAATACAATCATGTTGCATTTTTGGAGAAAATTCAAAAACTAAAATTTCACAATTTTAGTTGTTTTTACGTAAAAAAAAATTGTAATTGACAACCAAAAAAATTTTGACTCAAACGTTGAATATTTAAAACGAACATTCTGGTTTTCAAGAGAAAACACTGTTGATCCAAACATTTATGTTCATAAAAGGGGGAAGGGGACTTAAGAAAATGGTGCGTTTTTCACGCCATCAGTAGAGAAAGGGTTATTAACTTCAAAGTTTTTAATGAATAAAATCTGTTATGTTAACTGTAAACTAACAGAAATAAATAACACAATACTATATGCATCTTTGTTCAGAGCAAATTTTTTAATAAGTACAGTAGACTAATTTTAACACAATTATTCTTATTGGTAAATAATTCATATGAGTAGCAAGTTACCAACTGGGCGAAAAATGTCCGGGCAGGATTCGGACCAGGGGCCTCCTGACTGCAGTTGCCAATGCTCTGCCAACTGAGCTATCCCGAACGACGAACCTGGAGGACCTAATTCTCCCAGCTAACGATTTATTCTGTTCAGCTGATTCATATATCCGACCAGATGTCATGATCATTAAGGTCAGCTGGGGTATTTAGGTCCTCCAGATTCGTCCGGGATAGCCCAGTTGGCAGAGTATTGACAGCTTCAGCCCAGAGGTCCCTGGTTCGAATCCTGGCACGGACATTTTTCGCCCAGTTGACAAATTGCTCCGCATATGAATTTTTTACCAATTAGAGTAATTGGGTTAAAATTAATCTAGTGTACTTACGTATCCAGCGTTTACTGGAGTCCCACTACCTGCGATGTATTCTGTACAGCTGATTCATATATCAGACCAGATGCCATGATCATTAAGGTTAGCTGGGGGAATTAGGTCCAGGGTTCGAATCCTGGAACAGACATTTTTCGCCCAGGTGGAAAATTGCTACTCATATCAATAAGTACAATCTCGGGGAGGGGGAAAAAAGGAAGCGATTTCTCCTACTATAACTTTATTGCAAATAATCGTGCAAAAAAGATACGGAAAGAACAATTTTGTTAAAACAACAAAAAAATAGTTGTGCTAACCAAATTTTGCCCCATCTAAATATTTTTTGTTGAACTGACAAAATCATTTTGTTAGTTCAATAAAATTTTATTGAATGGACAAAATCATTTCATTAGTCGAACCAACATTTGGTCAATCCAACCAAACATTTTAGCTGGTGCTATATTAACTAAATCTTTTTTTCCGTGATGGTATAAATCGACTAATTAACGTTATTCATAAATTAATATTTGAGATCGCCCACACATTAAAAATCACACCAACTTTCATTTTCTAATGGTAACACCCATTTTGACATTTTATTGAAATGCCCTATTTTCTGCATTTTTATTAGAATATCCGTATGTTTCGAGCGATACATGATGCGAACTGTATATTTCTATCGACAACTGTGTTTTTTTTTATTATTATTATTAGTCTTCTTTTTTTAAATAGGGTAGTCCATTTCCTGAATGCCCGATATAGGGCGATGATGCACATCTAAGAAATTCGCCCTCATCAATGATTTTGAAAATCTACTTGAAAACCTTCTTCCTTTTGAATTAATTTTAAATAGATTTTTATAAATGTTTTGATTTTGATACTCACTGGAGTATAAACCTCGAAATCTGTGGCTGAAGACTGGAAATTTCATAGGTTGATCGATCTCGAAGCGTAGGCGCAAGATACGAACGAAGATAAGAGGTTTTTCAACATCAAGCAAGCTCAAAGGAACTGAAAGTAAAAGAAACATAAAATTCGGAATGTGTGGGTGTAGGTGTAAAGCGCGGGTTGGTTTGAGACAACTCCTCCTAGATATTTGAGAAAGTCTTGACACGCGTCACGAAAAGTCATACAAAGCAGGCAAAACAAAGAAAAAAGATCATTCATTGGCTCGTGGATATCCAAGAGCCAATGAATGATCTTTTTTCTTTGTTTTGCCTGCTTTGAATGACGTTTTCGTGACGCATGTCAAGGCTTTCTCAAGTATCTAGGGGGCGTTGGTTGAGAGGGGATTTTCCGGAATTTCTATTTCTAGAGGGCGGCTAAACTTTCGGGGAAATTTTTGTGATATAATTCGGAATCTATTGCTGCCGAAAGCTGAAGACAAGGACTTTGTAGAATTGTAAGTTCTACAGCATAATAAAGGGAGAAGAATGGAAGCATTTTTTCACTAAATACATCCTCCATTGCCCAAGAGCGGAGGAATGTTACAGGGTAAGAAAATTCTGATACCTTTCGTCGAGTAATTAGGAATCTAATAGGAGAGAAAACGATAATCAACAAATTTTACAAGATAATAAATATTGCAGCAATGTGCGATAAAGAATCAGGCCCTGACTAAACACTTTAGGGAATAGAAGCACTCACTCACCGCTGCTTCCGAATAAATATTTTGTCTTGGTTATGAAAATAATTTCCAACTTTAAATAAAGCTAAATATACTATTCGAAAAATGGTGTATTTTGTTTCCATGCAGTAATTTGACTTTGAAGAAAATTACTGCTTGCTTCCTTACATCATTTTTCAAGGGAGGTTTCCGACGCGTTTCGTGGATATCGGTCACGATAATGGCCGGAAAAGTAACGTCACAGGCAGTAATGTAGTCGTAAAAAAAACAGAGGGTATACGCTCAAAGCAGAACGTACACCCTAGAGCAGGGTTGGCGAACCTATGGCACGCCTGCCAGAGTTGGCACGAAAGACAATTTCTCTGGCACGCGAAAAAATAAATTTTATGAATATTATACAGATAGCATTTAATTTCTATTATAATGAATAAAATTTTGTTTCATACGGATAGACTATCACAAATAATGCAATTATTTTTGCATGAAAAGAATTTTCTTATCTTGTGATGTTATGCAGCGTTTGCGGTAATGTATTATGCCTTTCTACATATGATTTTATAAAGCTGTTTTTTTCAATTTAATTTTTTTAGACAGTCCCTTTAATAAGATGGCAAATGGATCTAATTTATATAATTATCAAAATATGAATCAGGTAAAGCATTCTCCATCGAATATACAACAGCAAACATCTCATCAATAATTCATTGATACAATGTTTAATGCAACTTGGATAGTTATAACTAAATGTCGCATAAATAATAAGGTCAAAAATTTCTATAATAAAATTTCGTATTTTTATTTCCTTATTATAGTGAAAATTATTACATAAATGAATCATATTTACGAATTAAAATTCCATTTATTTAATGGCTTATTCCAATATACAGAGTAATAGCATCTGATTTTTTAACTAGTGTTTTGCATATATAAATATCGTACTTTGCAAAATTATTTTATGTCAAAGTGTGGCACGTTACACTGTTGACAGATGTTGTTGGTGAACTTTTGGCACGCGCCCGTAAAAAGGTTCGCCGATCTTGCCCTAGAGTGTATATACTATAGCTTTCTTGAGAAACAGATGGTATACGGTGTTCCTTAAAAAAATCCAGAGGGTATATGGCGTATACCCCGTATACCCTCCATTACATTCCTAGTCACAGGATATTGGGTCTTAGATATGTAGTGGAGGATATATAGTGATGTACCCTGTATATCATCAGAATTTTTTTAAGGAGCTCCGTGTACTCCCTGTTTCTCAAGTAAAGTTATAACGTATACACTTTAGTGTAGCCTCTCTCTCTCTCTTTTCTTTTTTACGCCTACAGTTCTGTTGGGTATCGAAGCATAAGCACAAGAAATTGAGGACTGTTTCGAAACTTGACTTCCCTGAACACTTTTGAAAACCAAATTTACACACAAACGGCGTCATTTGATACAAAATGTTATGTCCGTTTAATATTTCTCCACATTCTATCGAAAAATAAAAACGTTTCATAGTTACACTGTACTTGCATTCAGTAATTACTTTTATTAATTAACCTAAACTCTATTAATTAACCTAAACAACACCTGACGAATCACGTCTTAATTAACTTAATCAACACCTGACAGATCAAGTTACTGAATTTAATGATATTAAAAAGTTGTCTTAAAGTATCAAAAAATTTCTATTTGGAAGTAAGTTTAAAAACTCTAGTGTGTTGTATTATGAGTATATTTCATACTGTCACATTTCGTTTCATTTCCAAAACGCATTCATCATTTTTGACACAAATCTAATGATTTCTTTGTTTAATATAAATAAAAGAAAAATGCATTGAATGACTCGTCTCTTTCGTTCCGTTTATGGATAACCCCTTCGGGTTTTTTTTATATATACAGTCTGCGGTCTGTGACGTATTCTTCAGACGAGCGCATGCGTCTACATCGGAATCGTTGCCAGCAGTTGTGCAATTTCCTCCGATTTCGTGGGCAGCCGCTTTTCCCACTCTGGTTGAGGCGGGATTCGGGTCAGCTGATTTTTTTGCTTCTCGTCGGGAGAAAGAGTCAGAGCTATTTTTTGCTGATACCTGTGGCTAGTCGCCGGCGGAGACTCGGAAGAAGTAGAAAAGGAGTTAAGGGAAGCAAAAGGTAGAAACAATAGATTGATGAATAAGTTATGAGTGCGGCGGCTGTCTTTAAACTGTAAATTGTCATGCGAAAGGCTTCGCTTATCATTAATAGAAAAGGCTTGTCTGACTCCGAAAATGATAAAAATGCAGATTTTGTACTGGACAACAATATAGATCTTTTTTTTTTTTAACCGATTGTTTTAATGAGTCTGATACATTTGATTTCATTTGTCAGGAATCGAACTTCTCTTTTTCCGCACCCTACCAACAAGACGTTTGGCCTCGACTTATTTAGCTTAGCCCCGTTCGCATTAAACCTACTAAGTTTTGTCCGACAAGAGAGTTCGAGCCCGAAACCTTCGCGTACTCTATTGATCTTTACGGATTCTAGCTACAATTTTCGTTTTTAAACTCGTGTTTCAAATGACTAGATATTTTCTTATCTGTATTCATATAATTAATTATCCGGAGAAAAGAGTCAGAGCTATTTCTTGCTTATACCTGTGGCTAGTTGTCGGCGGAGACTCGGTAGAAAAGGATTTCTCGGTTTAGGGAAAACAATGGATTGATGAATAAGTTATGAGTGCGGCGGCAGTCTTTAAACTGTATTGTCGCTTCATGCAAAAGGCTTCCCTTATCAGTGATTAATAGCAAAAGCTTGTCTAACTACGAAAATGATAAGAATACAGGTTTTTTGTTGAACTATGAAAACGAAAAAAAGAGATGGATTATTTTTAATCCTTTGTTTTAGCGAGTCTCATACATATTTTCTTGGTTTTATTTGTCACAAAATAAAACTTTTCTTCTTATTATTCACCCCACTTCAGCAGGTGGAAGTTCAGCCTCATCTGGCGACTTATTTAGCTTATCTCAAGATCCTTAAGGCTCCTGCCCCTGCCGGCGAAGACACTCACGAGCTAATGCTAATCCTATGGGAAGGGATTTTTTTAATATCTCGTTTGCATTTCGACATTTTTAAATATTTTTTTTCTTTGCATTGGATCGCCGAGGTCCGTCTCTACATCGCACCTTTTTTACTTTTTCGATTTTGGTCGCAGATATTTTTTATAAAGTTACTTTCACTTTCAAAACCGGTTCTGAAAATGAAAGTGTCATTCTAAAAAATATCTGCAACCAAAATCGAAAAAGTAAAAAAGGTGCGATGTAGAAACGGATCTTGGCTATCCAATGCAAATAAATAAATAAATAAATAATAATAATAATAATAAAATAAAATAAAATAAAATAAAATAAAATAAAATAAAATTTCCAAATGCAAACGAGATATTAGAAAAATCCTTCCCCATAGGATTAGCATTAGCTCGTGAGTGCCTTCGCCGGCAGGGACAGGAGCCTTATGCCTGCTAGTCACTGAGCTTCCGAATTTCCCCTCACTAATGTTAAGTCTATGGGCATTTGATGCATTCATATATTTAAAATATCTCCTCGGGAAATTAATATTTTTAACTCCTTTTTACTGTGTACTCTTTTCAAAGGATGCTTTTTTTTTATTTTCCCCAAAAATATTTTACATGACCTTGACGTGTCAACTAAAAACAAATTTAGTAGATTGAAAAATAATGAATCAAAATTACTTGAAAAATACTTATTAAGATTTCAAAAATATGCGTAACATAAATGTAGGTATTACACTATAGAAACAATTATATTTTAGACATTAATAAAAAATATATATGTGATTAATTGTGTTTTGCATCTTGGACGAAAAAAAATGTACCTTGTTCATAATCAATCAATTTTAACAGAATACAAACTGAACTGGATTTATCTGACAACTACTTTCTATTTGTTTTTTTATATTATTCATTTGCCAAAATAATGACTCGCTGGCATAGATGATAGGAAAAATTATTAAAATGGCAAACACCAGTTTCTTTAAATAGCTCTTAAATTAATTTCCAAGTTGTCATAATTTTAACATCAGCATTATAGTTCTAAATATTTTCTTTGCTTGATAAATTTTTGAGACCGCTCTTTGCTTGATAAATTTTTGAGACCGCAATTAAAATTCTTTAATTTCTAATTAATCGAACTTAGACAAAATCAGATCATCTAAGTTCATGCATTTTGTGTAATATCGCTGTACCTTGATTTAGAGCCACAAAAAACGACGTGCCAATTTTTTTTACTTTCGCGTACCGGAAGTGGCTTGCGTGCTATACAGCTCATATTCAAAATATTAGAATAATTGAGAAAAAATATTAAGAAAAAATTATTTTTCATTTATTTATTTTTGATACTAAGTAAATGCAATTAAATTTCTTATAAATTAAATCTGGAATGTTTATATAAGATTTTAACATTTACAAAATATAAAATACAGTACAATAAATTAAGTATACAGCTTTATGAAACACATCAAAATATTAAAATAAAATTTAGATTGGTTCAAAATTTTAGAATATTTTATTTTACTCAACAATATTACCTTATGAATGTGAAGTAAATGGCAGTTAATATTTTGTAGCATCCCCTTTAGCTTTCATAACAGCGTACAATAGATCTTGCATACTATATGCAAGGTGTTTACAAACATTTCTATCAATTTCTACCCAAATAGACTTTATACGTGCCACTAACTCAGTTTTATTTGAAAGAGGATTTTCTTGGAGTTTTTTCTTCATTATACACCGTAAGTTTTCGATAGGATTAAGGTCTGGCGAGTTGAGTGGCCAAGGAAGTACCTTAATGTTGCGTTGGCGGAACCAATTCTTAGTTGACACCGAGATATGTGGTGACGCTAAATCTTGTTCAAAGATTAAATCATCTTCAAATAAATCTTCTAATGATGGAATCATGTAATATGCCAAAACTTCTTGATATGTCTGAGAGTTAACATTTTCGTAGACGATGCATAACTTTCCAGGTCCTTCTGCACTCATGCAACCCCAAACCATGACACTAGCAGCAAATTTTACGGAAAGTTTAAGGAATTCTTTATCAAATGCTTCTTGCTTCATTCTCCAAACTCTAATACCTTGATTACCATATGAAACACAAAACATACTTTCATCACTAAATAACATATTTTTCCAATCTTCTTCGCTCCATAAACTTCTTGATTTACACCAATTCAATCTTATACACTTTTGTTTTGCAGTCATGAGAGGTTTTATTTTCGGTACATGAGATTCAAACTTAAATTTATGGAAACGTCTTAATGTTGTCCTTCAACTCCTTCTTCTTTCCATTTTCGGCGCAAGAATCGCACACTTTTAAAACGGTTTTTCTTAACTATACGCTTCAGTTTCCTGTCATCTCTAGCAGATGTTTTTGGTTTTCGGCCGCCATTTCGGCGATTATTTTGAAATTTTCCATTTTTTTAATATTGTGTTAGTATTTTACTAACGATTGATTGCAAACTGTGTAAATAATTCGCTATATAACATTGATTTTTACCGTGCTAATACAAATTAACCATACGAAGTTTAATGGATTCAGGAATATCACTCACACGACCCACTTTAAGACGAAAAAGCAAACAAACTACAAAAAGAATACTCATTTTACATAAAATCGTCTGAATTTAATCAATGATGCCACCAGTTATGAATTGGTGATAATTAACGGAGAATTAATGTGAGACATTCTAATATTTTGAACCACTTGAATAAATATTCTAATATTTTGACTTTTCAAAATAATTTTTTTTCAATTAATCTTTTCAAAAATGATATTAATTTTAATATAATAAATAATTTTAATCAACAATAAGCTCTTAATAAAAATATCGTTTGCATATTTGCATTAAAAGGCATTACATAGCCAAACGATATTTTCAATTTGTAAAAAAAAAAGTAATTATTAAAATATTTTGAATATGAGCTGTAGGATCGCGGTCCCTGGACTACGTGATGACGTTGATCTTGAGTTTCCAGCCTACTAGCCTTCATTGGACCCCAATTAACACAAAGAATTTTATTTATATCGTTGCTACTTTAATTTCTCCTACCAGTGTATGTAACATCCTTTCTTTTAATTCAATACAAATACAGATAGTATTATGCATGAATCCATTTTGCACACCATGTACGGATATTTATCAGTTTTTGTTTATTAACTGTAAACAACTTTATAAGCCATAATAAATCCGATTATGCTAGCTACCGATAGAAACTGATATGCATACGAAAGTAGAATGTCAAAACACAAGATTCACAAAGCATACATGGTATTCGTTCGTGTGATGTCGACCGTGAAAAAATTACTCGGATGTTTTTATTCTTCGAAGGAAATTAATTCTGTTAATTATAATTAAATGTCATTGTTTATTATAATTTTTTAATTTTCTGGGGCCATTAATGCAGTTTTGTTGTAACCCAAAACAAACTGAGATTATAATTTGTAAAAAAAATGTTAAAATATTATATATTATACACTTCAAAGTGGTAAAATTTGTATAAAATAAAATGAAAAAATGAAGTTCATATTTTTTAGTCTTCAATATACAGGTTGTTCCAAAATTCGACCAACAAATTAAGAGGGGTGATAGAAGGCATCAAAAGGATGAGAAATTACCATAGAACATGGGGTCGCAAATGACGTATTTAATCAAAAATACAGAGTGTTCTGCCATAATTCAAGTGTTGACGGCTATAACGGTTAAGGGCTATACATATGTAACGTTATCAACCTTTTGCTAATTTTAAACCCCTCCTCCCCTTATGATATCATACGTTATCATTCGTCTACGCTCCCCCCCCCCCCCCACCTGATGATATTGTTTTCAATGCCTAAAAATTATTTTATTTTTACATTCTATTTATTTCTTTTTATACGCTTGCAGTGATATACACATATGATCAAACATTTATTAGGCGCATACTTTACGGATTTAAGAAATCAATAAAATGTCAATACTTGAAATAAATTTATATAAAATAACATCTAAAAGAGTCAATTACTATTTAAAAGTATTTAATAATGGCTTATTATTACATAATGCATTCAACAGTAATATTTTCTTCTTAAGCAGAACTTATCAACAAAACAGTCGACACCATTCTTTGTCTTTCTTTACTGATAAACAGAAGTATAATTTCCTACATATTATGCTCCTGATTTCTCTAACACCGAATTGTATCCGCATATGGCAGAGGAACAGGAATGTCAAACGTTGGGTTATTCCAAATTTTGGAATGAAATGATTTTATAAACTCATTTAATGGTTTTAATAATAGCTTTGTATTTTCATAAAAACATATAAAAAAATAATAATAATAAAGGGAAGAGGCTATTTGGATGTAAAGAAAAAGTTACTAAAAAAAGAAAAGTTTGATTGGATCAAAAATGATAACGATATCAAAAAGCAAACCCCTTTCCCGCACACTGTAAAAAAAAATCTGTAAAGTTACTAAAATATTTCTAGGAAACTGGGATTCCAGGAACTTTTTATGTAACGGCAACAGCAAAAATTTCTGTAACAGCAGCTGTTACAGGAATTTTTCTTGTTGCCGTTACATAAAAAGTTCCTGGAATCCCAGTTTCCTAGAAATATTTTAGTAATTTTACAAATTTTTTTTTACAGTGCAGATATATCTTACGATATCAGTTGTCAGACCCCCCGCCCCCCTAAAATGATAACGTTATATATGCGCAGCCCCTTAGAAAACACAAGTATATTATAATAAAAATTTTAATAGGCATTCTCGCCTTTGTTGTAAATGTGATAATATCGAAAAAAGTGGTAGAAGTTTCCATTATGCGCGCCAACAGTATACACTTGACGCTCCACATTTTGGACTGCGATTGCCGGTTCATACGGTATCATCGATTGCTTAAGCACCCTGCTTTTCCAGAACTTTTCGTCGTGTTATAACATTTCACATAAAATAAGGTGCATATCGTTGTATTTTCATTGTATTTTTTTTTATTTTTCTCAAAATTATTACCGTCAACGCAAGTTCGGTTACGATGAAGCAAAACACCCTGTATTTGTGACTAAACACGTGGTTTGCGATCCCATGTTCTATGGCAATTTAATCCTCTTGGTGCGTTCTATCACCCCTTATAATTTGTTGGTCGAATTTTGGAACACCCTGTATATGCACTCCTTCTAAATATATTACTGTGCTTTTATATTTTCGTAAAACTTTTTAATTTCTTTCTAGAACTCTCTTTTAAATTACTGTTTGCCTTTCGCTAAGATTTTCTGAATCTCTTCAATCTTATTAAAGTAATGAAAGGGATCACTGGAGTAGCTTCACTCGCGAAGGCTCATGATAAAGCAGAAATATGAATTATGATTAATTTTCTTTTCGCTGTACATGTAAACAAATATGATGGGAAGTTTAATCAACTGTTTGGGGGATATAGTAATTCAAAAATCGTTACGTATTTTTGGAATTTTAGATTTTAAGTGCACTTTTTGAAGAGAATGATGAACATATTAACTTCAAAATGATTATGCTTGTCGAGTAATATCATAAAATAATAATAAGCAGCATTTTACATTCATAAAAAAAAAAAAAATTTTTTTGGTGTTAAATTTTGAAATTCATCTTTTTTATTTTTATTTTCAATTTTTATTTATTTAATTTTCTTTTGATTTTTTTTATGCTACTGCTCTGAGTGAAATTTTACTTCTTATTTAAAAAGATATCAATAAATTTAACAAGCACAAAAAAATGTACTCCCCAAGTTTGACTACATTATTATTATTATTATTATTACTATTATTTATTTATTTATTTATTTATTTATTTTACTTTATTTAAAATTTTATGCAACGGTTCTGATAGAAATTTCACTTGTTATTTAAATATATATATGAATATATCGATAAATTTAACAGACACGGATAATTTTACTTTTTAAATCTACTAATTTCTTTTAACAGCACTGAAATACATTAAACACTCGTATAAAATGAGAAAAATACATCAAAACCCATAGGATATAGTGTCGTTTATATATTTGATCATTAATTTAGTTTTCCGTGGAAAACTGATTTATATTAAACAAAAAAATTGAGTTTCTGAAGCATTTTATTTTATTTTACTCCATTTTATTTTATTTTATTTATTCATTTTATTTTATTTATTTATTTTATTTTATTTATTTATTTTATTTTATTTATTTATTTTATTTTTATTTTTATTTTTATTTTATTTTTTTGCTACCTTGATTTAACAATTTGAGTAATTTACGAACTTGCCATTATCATAAAAATAAAACTTAGTTCTGATATATCACTATTAATTCCATAAGTTTTAATATTATTAACTAATAATGATTTGTAATTTATTATTTTATTTTATTTTATTTTTATTTTTATTTATTTATTTATTTATTTTATTTTATTTATTTATTTATTTTTTTTTTTTTTTGCTACCTTAATTTAACAATTTGAGTAATTTACAAAGTTGCCATTATCATAAAAATAAAACTTAGTTCTGATATATCACTATTAATTCCATGAGTTTTAATATTATTAACTAATAATGATTTGTAATTTATTTCATTTTATTTAAATAATTTGTTTTGTGCTGATTTATTGTATCATTCGGTGCTTTATATCGATTTAATTGCATATTGCTGTTAGTATTTCAAACCAACATTAGTGCTCCTATTTTATGCGTTACTGTAATTCATAAAATCAACAATTTAACAATTTCTAATAATAATAATAATTGATTTCTTAAATTCTGCATATAACTATATCGTTTCAAATATGAATACAATTATTATCAATATTTATTAATTACATATTTTTAAAATATACCTGGTAAACCTATAAACAGAATGTGATAAGAGATGTGAAATTTTATTTTCTTGCGATTAAAATGTAGTTACTGAATGGATAGTTATCTGAGTTTTAGAAGATGACCTAGCGCGCAGAATTCTGTTGAAGCCGAATAATAATATTTAAAGGCATAGTAGAACTACCTTTCAAAAAAGAGCATAGCGGCTATCTCCAGAGCGAAATTCAAAGATTATCAAAAATAATGTTTATATTGAAAACCTGTAGAAAGTTATATATGAAAAAATAGCCGTTGTAAACCTATGATCACAATATAACAAGCGCTGTAAACTATTTATTTTCTTTCATTAAAGTGCAGTTACTGAACGGATAGTCATCTGAGTTTAGAAGATGATTTCACATTCAGAATTGTGTTGAAGCCGGATAACAACAATTGCAGGCAAAGTAGAAATATCTTTGGACCAAGACCGTAGCATCTATCTCGACAGACAAAATCTAGTAACACAAAAAAAAGTTTACTTCTGGAAATCTGCAGAAAAGAAATCACTTGTAAACCCATTATCACAATTTAATAAGCGCTGTAAACTATTTTCTTTCTTTCATTAAAATGCAGTTACTGAACGGTTGGTTGTGTTTACGACGGCCAATTATCAGCACGAGGGATATAGGCCCTAAGAGAAGGGGGTGCCCTCCGTGGGTGTCCTTCTAAGGTAACCTAACCCGTATTTACGCTTGGAAAACAAGGTTTGGAGAAAACCACGAAAACTCCGAACGATTAGGCCGACGGGCGCGATTGGGATCGAACCTAGCACTTCCCGCTACCAGATTCGAGAGCAGAACCTCTCGACCACTGGTGGGGCCGGGTACACGACATTTCGGTCCCGACACTTCGGTCCCGCCATTTCGGTCCCGCCGTTTCGGTCCCGAGACATTTCGGTCCCTGGCCATTTCGGTCCCGAGACATTTCGGTCCCTGGCCATTTCGGTCCGGAGACATTTCGGTCCCTGGCCATTTCGGTCCGGAGACATTTCGGTCCCTGGCCATTTCGGTCCCTGGCCATTTCGGTCCGGAGACATTTCGGTCCCTGGCCATTTCGGTCCCTGGCCATTTCGGTCCGGAGACATTTCGGTCCCTGGCCATTTCGGTCCGGAGACATTTCGGTCCCTGGCCATTTCGGTCCCGAGACATTTCGGTCCCTGGCCATTTCGGTCCCGAGACATTTCGGTCCCTGGCCATTTCGGTCCCCAGCCATTTCGGTCCCTGGCCATTTCGGTCCTTAGCCATTTCGGTCCCTTGTCATTTCGGTGCCCACCACCTTATAACTCCTATTCTAATTGTCGTGGGCCGCCAAACGCTGTAATTTAAACATTATTTGGGACCTTTTTAAATTTTTTTAACATCCCCCAAATTAAAAAAAAAAGCTAAATGTAACAATCCGATAAATTTAAACTTTTATAACTCGTGATAATGAAATCACAGCGAGCTGAAAATTTGTTTGATTGAACAATGTGATATAATTTTACAGGGGACATTGTCTTATTATTATTATTATTATTTAACAAAATGGATTTTTTAAGCTTTATTATTTGTTATTAATATTAGGTATTTTATATATACTATAAACTGCCATAGATGATTTTTTGGTTGTTTTCATACGTTTTTTAGAACCTTTAAATTATCATCATTAATTAAATAATTTAAAAAACTGTTCTTATTTTTTCTCCTTCTTACAATTAGATTAATAATAAATGTCTTCAATAATTCAATTGGACACTTATAAGCTATTGTAGGTAAATATTTCCCCAAATCATTCTTCTACATCCTCTCCTTTAATAATTCAGAAATGAGATATATTTATTGAAGCAAAAATATTTAATTTTTCTTATTACTTTTATAATACAAAGTTATAATTTTGTTTTCATAAGTTACTTTACCATTATAAACATTGGGAAAACAATAGTGATTTGGTAATTAGGTGTGCCAGGAAAAATATTTTGTTGTCAAAAAACTCCACCCACCGCTTCATTTTTTTAAAAATAATTATTGGTTGCATTTTTAACAGTCTTCTCACCCATTGTAGACGATTTTTGTGAACTAATTTTATTGAAACTGGGCCTATTTCTTTGTAATAAGATGATTATTTTTTATTTTATGTAATAGTGTAAGTATTATTTTAATTAATTTTATTTTCAATTTTTAACTGACAAAACTAAGGTTTTTAGGTGCGTTCGTAATTATATAAATACGTAGCACCTATAGTCGTCGTTCAGTCCGTCCGTCTGCTCGCCTGCCTCTCCGCATATAACAGAGCAAAAACAACTCAACCGAATGGTCTGAAATTTTAAATATATGATTGTTGCATAATTTTGTCGAGCCATTTCAAATTTTATGGATATCGGATGCATAGTTTAATTACAGGGACGGTCAAATTTTTTCTTTACATTGCGGCCAATGGGAAAAATTATTGCAAGTGCATTTTAATGATGTTAGAGCCTTCCGAATGGTCTGAAATTTTAAATATATAATTGTTACAAAATTTTGTCGAGCCATTTCAAATTTTATGAAAATCGGATGCATAATTTAATTACAGGGACAGTAAAAAATTTTCCGTTACATTACGGCCAATGGGAAAAAATTATTGCAAGTGCATTTTAATGATGTTACAGCCTTCCGAGTGGTCTGAAATTTTAAATATATAATTGTTACAAAATTTTGTCGAGCCATTTGGAATTTTATAAAAATCGGTGTATAGTTTAATTACAGAGACAGTCAAAACTTTTGCGTTACATTACGGGGAATGGGAAAAAAATATTGCAAGTGCATTTTAATGATGTCACAGGCTATGCACTCATGAAGTGCAAAAAAAAATATACATTCAGTACAATATGGGGTGCAAAAAATAATTATAAAATTAGTTATAGTACGAACGCACCTCATTTGCCACGTTTGACGAGCAATTTCCAACTTGTTTGTATTTGTCATTTATTTATTGATTTTTAATATTACCCTTTTCCTCCCACTTTCCCAGAAAAAAAAAATTAACAATTTTTTATTTTAGTTTTATTATTAATTATATTAATAGTTTTAAATTTAGGTGACTTTAAATATAAAATAAATAAACATGTAAAAGATAAATTTCAGTTTATAACTACTATATGATAAATTGAATATAAAATGTATTATGTATTGAGTTTATTTTAAAGTAAAAAAATGTAATGTATATTAATAATGTTATTATTTTAATAAATTAAGGATACATTAAATAAAAAATATATTTAATAAAATATTAATTTAATTTTTATACTAAAATTCCTAACTTTTTTGAGAATTAATTAATAGCAATTATTAGTAGCAATTATTAATAGCAATTAAAGTTTTTATTCAAAAGTTTTAATTTATAATTTCCAAAAAATAATATAGGAATTTTTTGAAAAATCAGCCAAAAACATAAAGTCTAAGTATTAATTAATTAATTAATTAAACATAATAATAATAATAATAATAATAATAATAATGCAACATTGTACAAATACGTAAAAATACCTCTTAACAGTGTTAGGTGATATTATGCAGATTTTAATTTTTTAAGTACAGTTATAATTTACAATTCGCAAAAAGTAAGAAATTATTAATTAATTATAATTAAAGAGCAAAAATAATATTATAAGCTAACTAATAAATGAATAAACAACATGTTTATCTTCAGAACCCTTATCACTTTTATACATCCTAATGAAGTTAATAACGTTATAATAACCGAAAATTAAAAAAATATATATTTGTATTTACCCTATAAAAACTATTATATAGTTCATGTAATAGTTTTTAAACAAGCAATTGATAAATTAGTTATCTAAACAATTAATAATTAAAATAATTTTGAATTTATAAATACGTTTAATAAAAACAATTTAATTTTTGATTTTTTTTTTTTACTTAACAATATAACTATGAGTGTTTTCAACTTGTCGTGCAAGTTAAATTCATGCTGTATCAAATTTATTGCAAACTAACGGCAAACAAGTAATCAAAAATACTGCAAACTTACTGCAAAGTAGTAATCTTTCCATATCACACTATAAGTTTAACCCCTTCGAAGGGGTCAATAGACCTGATCAGGTCTATTGATGCGAAAGCGCCGTCAGAAGGCGCATGCATAGGTTTTATCACCGTAAACAAGTTTAGGTAATATTCGTACTTTTCATTTCGAGCATTTTTTGGCGTTTAATAAGTATAGCGTTTAGAAAAAACGGTGCCTACCGAATAAAATTTCTGCAATTTCTGCGTATGTGCTGATTCTCATTGTTGTTGAGTCTCTCAACAGAGAGATTTTTTGCTTTCGTCACTTTCGTGAATTAAAGACAGTCTTGCCACCAGTTTCACATCATCAGTCATGAGTAGTTACTCATGCAAGTGGGTGATGGTATACCTTGCGGGACATTTGCTGCGAATTTCTCAATTCAAATTTGTCACGGCAAGATAATATCAGAAAAAATCAAACTTTCTGCTAATGTTCATGCTATCTGGGTTACCTCAAAAATTTCCATGGGGAGCGCGGCGGATCGCATGAACGGCTCATGCGATTGACACTTATGTGAAATCATTATCCAATATCTGTTACAGCACAAATTCTTAATTCAATGGCAAGAAATTAAACATGAAAATTGCTGTTTTACACTTAACCACTTGGCCCTAACTTTATTGCAGGCAAATGTTATGTAATATGAAACTTGATTTAACCCATTCGCTGCCAAAACTAAGAATTTTCAAATTTTTTGTTGAAGGTCGTTTGCCAGCACAAATTCAGAAAGATAAATTTCGCTTTACTAATACAGCGAAATTTCTGCCAATAAATGAGGCTTTTTTTTTTTTAATTCTAAAATAGTGGTGACAAAGTAATCAATAAATTAAAGCCACGAGTATACTCGTGAATGACAGCGAATGGGTTAATTAAATTTAACTCTTCAGTATGCGCTCAGCTTTTTACATCATAAGTGAATCTTTTTCACTGGTAAATATTAATGTAACTTGAATGTATTATTAGTTGCAGTTATAGAGATTGGCCTTATATTTTTTATTCATGCTTTTTTAAAAAATTAAGAAATTAAATAAGGATATACCTAAATTCTTAAAGTTACTCGAAATACTTCTATCATATATACACAGTCAAGACAAGATTCCAAGCACTGGTAAAAAGCTCCATTTTAGACAGGCTTCCATGTAAAGAAGTGTAATTAATTATACCTCTAAGATACACTACCTCAATAAGATCTATTGTTCGTTTCGCAGGGATTCTGAAACTCTTCCGTTTGAGACAGGATTCCGTTATAGAAAGATTCCGCTTTCACAGGTTTCACTATGCTTCACTAAAGACGGGTGAAAATCCCCTTTTCAGACAGGTTTTCAGCAAATTTAATTGTATCGCAATTCATATTAAGACCATGTAACGCTTACGTTAAAGACAGGATTCTGTTATAGACAATTACTATTTTGACAAGTTTTATTCTATTCATATGATATATATAAGTATATTTATATAAATACACAAAACTTTTAAAAATGGAACCTGCCTATAACGGAGTTCTGTCTTAAACATAAATGTTCCATAGTGCTACGGAAAAGAATACTATACAAATACACCAAATAACACGGAAACCTGTGTAAAACGGAATTTTTCACCAATATTTACAATTTCATCTTGACAGGTGTTACTATATATATAACATGAAGGGAAAATTCTGGACCCTCCCACCCCCCGAAACGAAATCCTGGCTACGCCACTGCATGTCGTCCCGGTTTTTTTAAGCCATTAAAGTTGAAAAATGCAGTGTGGCCACAAAAAAGCGCCGGCTGACTAGAATAAAGAGAGCGCGAGTAGAATAATTCTTCTATCTGGATCTTTATTTAGCATAATCAAATGGGGGAAGCCAGGACATCTACACTTGACATATATATATACATGTATAATATTCTTTTGAATGAATAACATATAGATATGAAGAAAAGCCAAACATGTTTTCTAAATTTCCAAATTTCTTCATTGTGATATATTTATAAAATTTCTTAATTTAAAATGAAATTTTACGTAAAAGTGATTCACTATACATTACTATTTTGAGATTTTATGTTATTTTTTTGTATTTTCATTTTTATTTTTTATTTGTCATATTAAAACATGTAGGCTGCTTTAATTCTAAGTATATAAGTCAAATAAATAACAAATAAATATTTGAAATACAGAATTAATTTTAAATACGAAAAGAATATTTTATGACAATAGAAATTTTAAATTTTTGATTTATGTTTATTGTGCTCGTAGTTTTTGAATGTAATAAGCATATAAAAGTCTTAAATATATTAAAAAGGATTTGTAATTGTGCAAACCACTTCACCGTCGACAGGTATGGGGAAAAAGTGCTTTTATCCCCGAGTTATCTCGCGGCAAACGGTGAAGTGTTTCAAAATTAAAAATATTTTTAAACTTCGCATTCGATTCCGGTAGAAATAGCAGTAATATTATTGTTACATGTAAAAGATTAATGCCAACTTTTAAATAGTTTTTCAAAAAATAGTAAATTAAAATAATTATTAAAATAAAATAGAAAGTTCTAGTCTGTTCCGGTGCAGAATTTAAAAAATAATGTGACTTTATCACAATTCCATGTTAAGAACCCCCTTTTTAAAAAATATGTAAAATGCAATACATTTAAAATTGATGCGCCGTTAAATAATAGGATAAAATAAAGATTTGTAAAAATATTTGCAGATTTTTTCATTATTAATCACATAGTGTGCAAATTATATACAATTGAATATGTGCATTTTGGCATGGGCATTTGCATATGAAAATTAAAGCTCGACTTATAAATATTTTTAAATTGTCTGGACTTTATATTTATGATAGACTAAAATATGAGGAGCTTCTATAAAGAATCCACAGAACTCTCTCTTCCCCCACTCCTGAAAACGATTACTTCTACCATATAAAATCTGCATGGGGTGCTACAATTTGATTGCGAGTTATAAGTGTTTGCGGTTTTCGGGCCCTTATATTCGGTTATACTAAAACTTCAAGGGTTCAGTTAAAAAATCTTATAATGTACCTCTTTTTTTAAAGATTACGTTTACCGTACAAAATATGAGTGTGATTACGATAATTACAGAGAGAGTTATAAATGTTTTAATTTATCAGGACCTTATACTTAAGATACACTAAAATGTATAAAAAGTCAACAGAGGCCCCCCCCCCCCCCTGCCTTATAAAAAGATTATGATTATCATAGGAAATTTGTGTGGGCTACGACAATTTTGATCTGTGTTATAAGTGTTTGCGTCTTCGAGTCCTTATATTCGAGTTATACTAAAATTTAGGGAGTTCAGTTAAAAAATTTGATAATGTCCCTCCTTTTATGAAGATTACGTTTACCATACAAAATATGAGTGTTTTGCGATAATTATAGATCGAGTTATAAATGTCTTACTTTATCAGACCCTTATACTTATGATACACTAAAATATAGAAAATGTCAATCCCCCCCCCCCCCTTGTTTTTTAAAATGATTACCATACGAAATTTGTGTGTGTTTACTAAAATTTTAAGGCCTTTATTTAAAAAACTCTACAATGTCCTCTATAAAATTGTCACCTATTTCAAGTGCACAAAATTTCAGCTTGCTGGAGAAGGGACCGAAATATCTCGGGACCGAAATGTCTTGGGACTGAATTGTCTCGGGATCGAAATGTCTTGGGACTGAATTGTCTCGGGACCGAAATGTCTTGGGACCGAAATGTCTCGGGACCGAAATGTCTTGGGACCGAATTGTCTCGGGACCGAAATGTCTCGGGACCGAAATGTCTTGGGACCGAATTGTCTCGGGACCGAAATGTCTCGGGACCGAATTGTCTCGGGACCGAAATGTCTCGGGACCGAAATGTCTTGGGACCGAATTGTCTCGGGACCGAAATGTCTTGGGACCGAAATGTCTCGGGACCGAAATGTCTTGGGACCGAATTGTCTCGGGACCGAAATGTCTTGGGACCGAAATGTCTCGGGACCGAAATGTCTCGGGACCGAAACGGCGGGACCGAAATGGCGGGACCGAAGTGTCGGGACCGAAACGTCCTGCTTCCGGTGGGGCCAGTTACTGAACGGATAGTCATCTGAGTTTAGAAGATGACTTCACATTCAGAATTGTGTTGAAGCCGGATAACAACAATTACAGGCAAAGTAGAAATATCATTCGACCAAGACCGTAGCAGCTATCTGGACAGATAAAATCTAATAACATAATAAAAAAAGTTTACTTCTGGAAATCTGCAGAAAAGAAAACACTTGTAAACGTATGATCGAAATATAATAAGAGCTATAAACTTTTATTTACTTTTACTTAAAAGGCAGTTACTGAAAGGATAAATTGAGTTTTAGAGGATGATTTTCCACATAGAATTGTGTTGAAACTGCATAACAACATTTACAGGCAAAGTAAAATTACCTTTGGAACAAGAGCAGAGCAGCTATCTCGACATATGAAATCCCATAGCATAAAAAAAAGTTTACCTCTGGAAATTGTAGAAAGTTATATGAAAGGAAAGCAATTGTAAACCTATAATCGGAATATAAGAGCTGTAAAAATTTTTGTTTCACTTAAAATGCATATTAGAGCTGTAAACATTTTTTTTTTCACTTAAAATGCAGTTACTTAAAGGATAGGTATGTGAGTTTTAGAATATATATGACTTCCCATGCAGAATTTCTTTGAAGCAGGATAACAATATTTATAGGTAACGTAGTACGGATTTTTGGAAGAAGAGCAAAACATCTTTGTCTGTAGATACCTTAAAGATCTAATAACATCCAAAGGAACTGTCTACGTTGGAACCTGTGTAAAATTACATGGTAGGAAAAAAAAAGAAACCTTCTAAACCTACGTTTTATTCAAAACCTGCAGAAAGTTATATGAAAAGAAAACTATTGTAAACATATGTTCATAATATAATCATATTTGTAAACTATTTTCTTTCATTAAATTGCAGTGACAAAACGGACTGTCAACTGACTTTAGAAGATGACTTCCCATGCACAGTTGGGTTGACGCCGGGTAACAACAATTAAGTCAAAGTAGAAATATCCTTGGGTAAGAGCATAGATCAACTCACAAAATTTAATAACATCCAAAGAAAAAGTTTACACTTGAAAACCTATAATTAAAATAAATAATAAAAAAATAAATAAATAAAAACTCTTGTAAACCTATGATCGAACTATAATAGGAACTGTAAACTTTTTTTTTCTTTTTTACTTAAAATGCAGTTACTGAAAGGATAATTATCTGAGCTTAAAATATATATGACCTCCAGCACAGAATTGTGTTGAAGCAGCATAAAAACATTTGAAGGGAAAGTAGAACTACATTTCGTCCAAGAGTTCAGCAGCCATCTCGACATATAAAATCTAATAACATCAAAAAAAAAAAAAAAAAAAAAAAACGTTTACTGCTAGAAATCTGTAGAAAAGAAAACACTTGTAAATCTAATGATCAAAATACAATAAGAGCAGTAAACTTTTTTTTTCTTACTTAAAAGGTAGTTACTAAAATGATAGTTATCTGAGTTCTGGAAGATGACTTCCCACTTCCCACATAGAATTGTGGCGAAGCAGGATAACAACATTTACAGGCAAAATAGAATTAATTTTGGAACAAGAGCATAGCAGCTATCTCGTCAGACTAAATAACATCCAAAGAAAAATATTACATCTGAAAACTGTAGAAAGTTATATGAAAAGAAAGTGCT
The DNA here is from genome assembly GCA_963932465.1 of Maratus speciosus. Taxonomy (NCBI): domain Eukaryota; kingdom Metazoa; phylum Arthropoda; class Arachnida; order Araneae; family Salticidae; genus Maratus; species Maratus speciosus. Next base: position 199,613,246 of record OZ010789.1, read on the forward strand.
TGTAAACCTATAATCGGAATATAATATGGATCGTTAAATGAGTTTAAAATACATCTGATTTCCTGCATAGAATTGTGTTGCAGCAGGACAACAACATTTAAATACAATGCAGAATTACCTTTCGAAGAAGCGTATAATAGCTATCCTGACAGACAGAATATAAATACATCCAAAGAAAAAGTTTACATCTGATCACGTGTAGAAAATTTTATGAAAAGAAAACTCTTTTAAACCTATAATCAGAATATGATAAAAGCTGTAAACATTTATTTATTTATTTATTTTTAGATGAAATGCAGTTACTAAAAGGATAAATATCTGCGTTTTAGAAGATATCTGACTTCGCACGCAGAATTTTGCTGAAACAGGATAACAATATTTATAGGTAAAGTAGGACTATTTTTTGGAAGAAGAGAATAACATCTGTATCGACAGACACTCTAAAGATCTAATAACATCAAAAGTAAAAGTTTACATTGGAACCTGTAGAAAATTATATATAAAAAAAAACTTCTAAACCTAAGTTTACATTCAAAACCTGCAGAAACCTATATGAAAAGAAAACTATTATAAAACTATGATCGTAATATAATAAGAGTTGTAAACTATTTTCGTTCATTAAATTGTAGTTACTGAACGGACAGTCAACTGAATTTAGAACATGATTTCCCACGAGTTGACGCCGGGCAACAACAATTAAAAGCAAAGTAGAATTATTTTTGGGGCAAGAGCATAGAGCAACACACGAAACCTAATAACACCCAAAGAAAAAGTTTACACCTGGAAACATATAGAAAACTCTTGTAAATTTATGAACGAAATATAATAAAATCTACAAACTTTTCTTTTTTGCTTAAAATGCACTTACTGAAAGGATAGTTATCTGAGCTTAAAAAATATCAGACCTCCAGCCCAGAATAGTGTTGAAGCAGGATAAAAACATGCAAAAGCAAAGAACTACCTTAAGGCCCAAGAGATCAGCTGTAATCTCTATTGATAAAATTATTACACCTGGAAACATGTAAAAATGAAAAGTAAACCAATCATCAAAATATAGTAAGAGCAGTAAACCCTTTTTTGTTGTTGTTGTTGTTGTTCTTTTTTTTACTTAAAAGGCAGTTACTGAAATGATAGTTATCCTAGTTTTAAAAGATGACTTCTCACATAAAATTGTGTCAAAGATGGATAACAAAATTTACAGTTAAATTAGAATTACCTTTGGAACAAGAGCATAGCAGCTATATCGACAGACGAAATCTCATAGCATCCAAAGAAAAAGTTAAAATCTAGAAACTGTAGAAAGTTATACGAAAAGAAAACTCTTGTGTGAAAAGAAAACTCTATGATCGAAATATAATAAGGGCTGTAAACTTTTTTTTTCTTTTTTACATAAAATGCAGTTATTGAAAGGATAGTTATATGAGCTTAAAAAATATCAAACCTCTCGCACAGAATAGTGTTGAAGTAGAATAAAAACATTCAAAAGTATAAGTAGAACTACCTTTCCCCCAAGAGTTCAGCAGTCATTTCGACTGATAAAATCTAATAACATAAAAAAAAAAAACATTTACACCTGGATACCTGTAGAAAGGAAAACTCTCGTAAACTTATCATCGAAATATATTAAGAGTAGTAAATTTTTTTTTTACTTAAAAGGCAGTTACTGAAATGATAATTATCCGAATTTTAGAAGATGACTTCCCACATAGAATTGTGTCGAAGCTTAATAACAAAATTTACAGTCAAAGTAGAACACCTATGACTGTACCACTGTTGTTGAACCACTTGTCACCTTTGGAACAAGGACATAGCAGCTATACCGACAGACGAAATCTCACAGCATTCAAAGAAAAAGTGGAAACTGTAGAAAGTTTCACGAAAAGAATAGCTTTTGTAAACCTATAATCGGAATATAATAAGAGCTGTAAGCTTTAATTATTTTTTTTACTATAAATGCAGTTACTGAAAGGATAGTTGTCTGAGTTTAAATGTTCTTTAACTTCCCGCTTACCCGCTTCCCGTATTGAAGCAGGACAAAAAAAAATTAAAGGCAAAGTAGAACTATCTTTCAGAGATCAGTATGGCAGCTATTCCGACAGACAGAATATAATAACATCCGAAGAAACAGTTTACATCTGCACACGTGTAGAACATTTCATAACGTATAATCAGAGTATGATAAGAGCTGTAAAGTTTTATTTTCTTACGATTAAAATGTATTTACTGAAAGGATAATCATCTAAGTTTAGAAGATGACTTCCCATTCACAATTTTGTTGAAACCGGATAACAACAATTACAGGAAAAGTAGCATTACCTTTCGACTAAGAGCACAACAGCTATCTCGACAGACAAAATCTAATAATATTAATATCTGGAAACCTGGAGAAAAGAAATCGCTTGAAAACATATAATCGAAATATATTAAGAGCTCTAAAGTTTTTTTTTTTCTCTTAAAATGCAGTGTTTAAAAGGATAGTTTTCTGGGATTGAAAGATGTCTGACTTCCAGCATACAATTGTGTTGAAGCAGGCCAAAAACATTTAAAGGCAAAGTAGAACTGACTTTCTAACAAGAGCATAGCAGCTATCTTCAAGGAGAATATCTAATACTATCAAAAATATAATTTACATTGAAAACCTGTAGAAAGTTATATATGAAAAGAAAACTGTTGTAAACCTATGGTCACAATATAATAAGCGCTGTAAACTATTTATTTTCTTTCATTAAAGTGCAGTTACTAAACGGATAGTCATCTGAATTTAGAAGATAACTTCCCATTCAAAATTGTGTTCAAGCCGGATTGCAACATTTGCAGGTAAAGTAGATCTACCTTTCGACCAAGAGCGTAGCAGCTATCTTGACAGACAAATCTAATAACATAACAAAACGTTAACGTCTGGAAACTTGTAGAAAAGAAAACGCTTGTTAACATATAAACTAAATATAATTAGAGCTGTAAATTTTTATTCATTTTCACGTAACAGGAAGTTACTGAAAGGAGTTATATGAGTTTTAGAAGGTGACTTCCCACATAGAATTGTGTCGAAGCTAGATAACAACATTTACAGGCGAAGTAGACCTTTGGAACAAGAACAGAGCAGCTATCCCCACAGACGAAATCTCCTAACATTCAAAGAAAAAATTTACATCTGGAAACTGTAGAAAGTTATATGAAAGAAAGCTCTTGTAAACCTATAACCGGAATATAATGATAGCTGTAAACTTTTTCTTTTTCAATTAAAATGAAGTTGCTGAAAGGATAGTTATCTGAGTCTAAAAGATGACTTCCCGTGCATGTTTAAGCCGACTATAAAACCACGCAAAGTGGAACTGCCTTTCCACCAACTAAGTATCAGCTATCTGTACAGACGCAATCTGTTAACATCCAAAGAAAAAGTTTACATCTGTAAACATGTAGAATAGAAAACTCTTGTAAACGTATGATCGAAATATAATAAGAGCTGTTAACTTTTTTTTTATTTAAACTTAAAATGCACTTACTGAAAGGATTTTATCCTAGTTTAAAATATATCTGGCTTTCAGCACTGAATTGTGCTTCAGCGGTGTAACAACGTTTAAAGGCAAAGTAGAAATAACTTTCAACCAATAGCGTAGCATCTATCTCGACAGATAAAATCTAATAACAGTCAAAGAAAAAGTTCACATTTGGAAACTTGTAGAAAAGAATGCTCTTGTAAACCTATGTTCGAAATATAATAAGAGCTGTAAAAATTTATTTTTTTTTTTTCACTTAAGATGCAGTTACAGAAAGGATAGTTATCTGAGTTTAAAAGATATCTGACTTCCTGCACAAAATAAAGTTTAAGGAGGATAACAACATTTAAAGGCAAAGTGGAACTAACTTTCGACCAAGAAAGAGCGTAGCAGTTATCTTGACAAATAAAATACTAATAACATCCAAAGAAAAAGTTTATACCTGGAAACCTGTAGAAGAGAAAACACGTGTAAACCTATGGTCGAAATAACCGGTATATAATAAAGATCGTTAAATGAGTTTAAAATACATCTGACTTAATCATCTGACATAACATATCTGACTTAAGTTTAAAACAAATCTGACCAAAGGTAGTTCTACTTACTTGTAAATGTTGTTATCCTACTTCGACACAGTTCTATGTGGGAAGTCAGCTTCTAAAACTCAGATAACTCTCTTTTCAGTAACTGCATTTTAAGTCTAAAAAAATAAAAGCTTTCACCTATTATTATATTCCGGTTGTAGGTTTACAAGAGTTTCTTTTTTCATGTTACTTTCTACAAGTTTGCAGATGCAAACTTTTTGTATGTATGTTTTCAGAATTTGTCTGCCGAGGTAGCTGCATGCTCTTGTTCGAAAGGTAGTTCTATTTTGCCGTTACATGTTTTTATCTTGCTTCAACACAGTTCTTAACAGGAAGTCATCTTCTAAAACTCAGATAACTATCCATTTAGCAGCTGCATTTTAAGCGTAAGAAAATAAATAGTTCACAGTATAAATTTTATATGATGATCATAGATAGGTTTACAAGAATTTTTAATTCTACAGTTTTCCAGATGTAAACCATTTCTTATCATATTCTGATTATAAGTTTACATGAGATTTCTTTTCATGAAATTTTCTACACGTGTTCAGATGTAAACTTTTTCTTTGGATATATTTAGATTCTGTCTGTCGGGATATTTATCATACTCATCCTCAAAGGTGAATTCTGCATTGTTGTCCTGCTGCAACAAAATTCTATGTGGGAAGTCAGATATTTTTTAAACTAATTTAGCGAACCATATTATATTTCGATTATAAGTTTTCAAGGGCTTTCTCTATATGTAACTTTTTACACGTGAGCAGATGTAAACTTTTTCTTTGGATGCTATTGGATTTTGTCTATGCAGAATGCTGTATGCTCTTGTTCAAAAGGTAATCCTACTTTGCCTGTAAATGTTGTTATCCAACTTTGACACAATTCTATGTGAGAAATCATCTTCTAAATCTCCGATAACTATCCTTTGTTATCTGATAACTTAATTGTTATTATCCGGCTTCAATACAAATCTTTATGGGAAGTCATCTTTTAGACTCAGATAACTATCCTTTCAGTAACTGCATTTTAAGTGAAACAAAAATAAAAGCTTACAGCTCTTATTACATTCCGATTATAGGTTTACAAGAGCTATGTTTTCATAAAACTTTCTACAATTTCCAGATGTAAACTTTTTCTTTGGATGTTGGGAGATTTGGTCTGTCGAGATAGCTGATCTGCTCTTGTTCCAAAGGTAACTCTACTTTGCCTGTAAATGTTATTATCCAGCTTAGACACAATTCTGTGTGGGAAGTTACCCTCTAAAACTGAGATAACTATCCTTTCAGTAACTTCTTTTAAGAAAAAATAAATAAAAATTTACAGCTCTAATTATATATAGCTCGGTTTACAAGCGTTTTCAGGTGCTACAGGCTTCCAAGTGTAAACTTTTTTTTATGTTATTAGATATTGTCTGTTGAGATAGCTGTTACGTTCTTGGTCGAAATGTAGTTCTACTTTGCCTGTAATTGTTGTTATCCGGCTTGAACACAATTCTGAATGGAAAATCATCTTCTAAATTCAGATGACTATCCATTTAGTAACTGCACTTCAATGAAAGAAAATAAATAGTTAGTAACTGCATTTCAATGAAAGAAAATAAATAGTTTACAGCGCTTATTATATTGTGATCATAGGTTTACATCAGTTTTCTTTTCATATATAACTCTCTACAGTTTTTGAATGTAAAGTTTATTTTTGATAGCATTAGATTTTCTCCTTGGAGTTAGCTGCTGTGCACTTCTTCGAAAGGTAGTGCTACTTTGCGTTGGAATGTTTTTATCCTGCTTTAACACAATTGTATACGGGAAGTCAGACATCTTTTAAATTCAGATTACTATCCTTTCAGTAACAGCATTTTAAGAGAGAAAAAAAAGTTTACAACTCTTATTATATTCCTATTATAGGTTTACAAGAGTTTTCTTTTCGTATAACTTTCTAGTTTCCGGATGTAAACTTTTTATTTGGATATTTTTAGAATTTGTCTGTCGAGATAGCTGCTATACTCTTGTTTGAAAGATAGTTCTAATTTGCCGTTACATGTTTTTATCTTGCTTCAACACAGTTCTTAGCGGGAAGTGATCTTCTAAAGCTCATAGCAGCTATCTTGGCAAACAAAATCTGATAATATCCAAGTAAAAAGTTTATATCTGGAAACATGTAGAAAGGAAAACATTTTTATACCCTGTGATTGGTATATAAGAAAATCTGTAAACTTTTTTTTTTTCATTTAAAATGCACTACTGAAAGGAGAGTTGTCTGAGTTTAAAAGGTAAGTGAGTTCCCGCAAAGAATTTTCTTGAAGCAATATAACAAAATTAGTCAAAGTAGAACTACCTTTCAACGAACAGCTTAGCAGCTACATCGACAGACGACATCTAATAACATGCAAAGAAAAAGTTTACATCTGGTAACCTGTAGAAAAGAAAACTCTTATCGAAATATAATAAAAGCAATAAACTTAAAATGCAGATATTAAAAGGTTTCTTATATGAGTTTTAGAAGAGGTCTTCCAACATAGAATTATATCGAAACTGGATAACACCATTTACAGGCAAAGAAGAACTACCTTTGAAACAAGAACATTAGCAACTATCTTGACAAACAGAATCATGTAACATCCAAAGAAAAAGTTTACATCTGTAAACCTGCAGAAAATTACATGAAAGAAAGCTGTTATAAACCTATTATCCAAATACGTATAGTAAAAGCTGTATTTTTTTTTTTTTTTTTTTTTTTTTTTTTGTCGCTAAAATGCAGTTATTGAAATGATCGTTAACACGTTGAGTGCCACGATGACTGACACTGAAGCTTTGAAAATTTACAATGTTTAAAGTAACTTTTAAGAAAGTATAATCCTGTAATAAATAAAAGGTAGGTAAATTTTAAATATTTGTTCAGTAATTATTTAAAACAATGTATATTTTTTCAGTTTTGTATCATATTTTAGACGTCAGCCATCGGTGAATGACGCGTTTTAAACGGAAAGTTCGCTGTCATCCACCGGTGGTTGACGTGGCGCTTAACGTGTTAACTGAGTTTCCAAGAAATCTGACTTCACGCGTAGAATTGCGTTGTAACAGGACAACAACATTTAAAAGCAAAGTAGAACTACTTTTCAAACATGAATATAGCAGCTATCTTGACAGACGGAATCTAATAACATCCAAAGAAAAAGTTTACATCCGCACACTTATAAAAAATTTAATGAAAAGGAAACTCTTGTAAACCTATAATCAGAATGTAATAAGAGCTGTAAAGTTTTATTTTTATACGCTTAAAATGCAGTTCCTGAACGGATAATTAATCTGAGTTTTAGAAGATGACGGACAAAATTTAATAACATGCAAAGGAAAAGTTTACACCTGAAAGCCTGCAGTAAAAAAAGCTTTAGTATACCTATAATCGAAATATAATAAGAGCTGTAAACTTCTTTTCCCCGAAAAATGTGGTTACTGAAAGGATATTAGTCTGAATTTAAGAATATAATTTCCCACATAGAATTGTGTCGAATCAGGATAACAACATTTACAGGAAGAGTAAATCTCGACAGGTAGAATCTAATAACATCCAAAGAAAAAGTTTACAACTGGAAACCAGTAGAAGAGAAAATTCTTGTAAACTTCTGATCATAATAAAATAACAGCTGTAAACTATTTATTTTCTCACACTTAAAGTGCTGTTACTGAATATATAGTCCTCTGAGTTTTGGGAGATGACTTCCCATGTAAAAATTGTGCCGAACCGGTGTAATAGAAATTACAGTCAAAGTAGAACTATATTTGGAACAAGAGCATAGATCAACAGACAAAATCTACTAACATCCACAGAAAACGTTTACATCTGGTAACCTGTAGAAAACAAAATTCTTGTAAAACCACATATGATCTTAATATAATAAAAGCTGTGTTGTAAACTATTTATTTTTTTACACTTAAAATGCAGTTTCTGAACGGATAGTCATCTGAGTTTTAGAAGATGACTTCCTATGCAGAATTGGTTGAAGCCGTATAACAACAATTATATGCAAAGTAGAACTATCTTTGGAACAAGAGCATCAGACTAAATCTAACAGCATCCAAAGAAAAAGTTTACATATGGAAACCTGCAGAATGTTATATGAAAACAAAACTCTTGTAAACCTATGATCGGATTATAATAAGCGCTGTAAACTTTTATTTTTTTGCACTTAAAATGCAGCTACTGAAAGGATAGTTATCTGAGTTTTAGAAGATACTTCCCATGCAGAATTGTGTTGAAGTAGGATAACAGCATTTACATGCAAAGTAGAGCTATCTTTCGGACAAGATCATAACAGCTATCTCGACTGGCAAAATCTAATAACGTCCAAAGAAAAAGTTCGAATTGAAAACCTGTAGAAATTTATATGAAAAGAAAACTAATTTAACTCAGAGTCTTAGAAGATGCCTTTCCGTACAGAATTGTGTTGAAGCAGGGTAACAACATTTAAAGGCAAAGTAGAGCTACCTTTCGAACAAAAGCATAGCAGCTATTTCGACAGAGAAAATCTAATAACATCCAAAGAAAAAAGTTTAGGTCTGCAAACTTGTAGAAAGTTACATGAAAAGAAAACTCTTGTAAACCTATGATCGGAATATAACAGGAGCTTTAAACATTTTTTTTTTTTCAAATAAAATGCAATAACTGAAAGGATAATCATCTTAGTTTTAGAAGATGACTTCCTACTTAGAACTGGATCGAAGCAGGATAACAACATTTACAGGCAAATTAGAACTACCTTTGGAACAGCAGCTATTTCGACAGACATCTAGACAGACTTATAAGCATCCAAATGAAAAGTTTACATCTGGAAACCTGCAGAAATGCTCTTGCAAATCTATGATCGGATTACAATGATAACTGTAAACTTTTATTTATTTTACTTAAAATGCAATTACTGAAAGGATAGTTATCTCAGTTTTAGAAGATAACTGGTTTCCAACGCAGAATTGTGTTGAAACAGTATAACAACATTTGCAAGCAAAGTAAAAGTAAAACTACCTTTGGAACCAGAGGATACCTCGACAGACAAAATCTAATAATATCCAAAGACATAGTTTAAATCTGGAAACTTTTTTTTTTAATATCAGGCTTATAATTATCAGGCTTATTTTAATAATAGGCTTTTGAAAAACTGGTTGCAAATTCTATCTGATTAAAAATTAGCAAGTATTCAATTACGCTCTATTTTATGGACGAGAATTTGTGAGATTGTTTGTAATTCTTCCATCTCGAATTACACAGTTTCAAGATCATTACAAAAATTCAATTTTTTAAAATCTGATTTATTTTTATAGCCTAAATGATGGCATATTACAAACTATTTAAATTCCCCTTAGTATAATACTCATCTGTGATTTTCAAAATATTTTAATTTTTCTATTTGAATTATCCGAAATGTATTATGTCGTTTGCAATTTCATTATCTAAAATATAAAAATAATTTCCAAAATACGATTTCACCCTATATAGAATTTTTTTTCTCTACTATGTATGAATTTTTCCAGAAATGTTTATGAGATTTTTAGCTAGTGAATTTTTTTACATAATTTTTTTCCTGACACGGAAAGAACTCCCTGGTAACTTTTGCTACTGCCGTCATCAAATTCAAGTTGGAAGAATGTCAAATAGGTTCCTATAACGATTGAACAACGATAATGAAAATTTTAATTTAATCTGGATCTATAAAAGATCGCAATAATTTAAGGTTCTCCTGATTCGAAAGGGGACGAACGTTTCCGAAGCCAGTGAGCCCCTCAAACCTAGGTCCGTTTAAGAAATACCACAGGCAAAGCGTTTAACATTGAAAAAAAACTGCATACAAATAAAATTTCCTTCATAAAGTTAAGCCGCTTTTGTTAATAAAGTGTCACTCATCCTTTGTCGGATGATAAAACAAACGGTGCATCCTACGCGTTAACTGAAAAAGTGCAAAGCAACAGATAAAAGGAGATAGTTTTTGTAATTCTTATTTTTAAAAAATGTATATGCAATTTATAGAAGAAATTTAAAAACAATAATATACCTTTTATTACCTTAAACAGAATAATTTTTTCCAACAGTAACTGCGGAATGACCAATTTTACACGATAGTATTGACTTTAAAATCTGATAAAAACAATTATTCATTTTAGATTTTATTGTAAACCATTAAACATCACGATTATACGTTTTCTTAACGGAGTTAAGTTTCGTGAAATAAATTCAAAAATAATATTTTAATACTTAAAAACTAAATTATTAGACGCAAAACTTTACAGTTAGTCAAGAAATATTACATAAAGATTCACAAAGATTACATAATGGTTTTGAAAGTATTCACAATATAGGAAAATCTTATTTTCAGTTATATAGAAAGCAAATACCATGACATAAATAAAATATCTTTACTGTGAATTGTACTTTTTTTTAATTTATTTTTCCCTTTATTTTCACACTATCTGATTTTATTTTAATTATATATGTACAAATATACGCATGTAACATAAATAGAAGTTTAATAATAATTATTAAAATTTATTTTAATACTTACTTGCTTATATACATAATATATTAAATGAGAAATTTAACTTAGACTGAAGTATAAAAATCTATAAATATATAGTCGTGCTCTCTTATCCTTCAATGGAATATTAGGATCGGCATTAAATTATATAATTAAATGTGATATATTTTTCACCAACAATGGCTAAAAAATAGCCAACTTTGTACCTTACTAACAGTACCTTACAGTACCTTAACTTTAAAGAAGGAATTTATTCACAAGGCAAGGTTTACTTCTTACTTACTCACGATATTTTAAAAATAATTTCAAAAGATTTTCAAGTTAAAAACGTGTAAAATTTAGAAGTTTTGAAGGAAATTATTGGAATTTAGTTAATCAATTGAAATCACTTTTCTTTTTTAAAAAAATCACTTATCTATTGTTCATAAAATAAAGTGGAAAACACGCTTAGCCGAAACAGCTAAAAAAGTAACGCATTTAAAAATAAATGTTTTCAATCCAAAAAGAAAAAAAAATGTACTTAAACTTTTATTACAAATATACTCGTTAATATCTGATTTTTTTTAATGTACTTTTTATCTTGAGAACTGCATTTTTTTCTGTGCAGATGAAGACTGTGTTGTCAAAATTTCAAAAGTATCATGGTAAAAAATAATAATTTCTACTTTTTTTAGTCAATCTTAAATTATTAAATATTCACCTAACATATTCAAAATAACATTTAATATATTATAAGTCAATGCAGATATTTATATTTTATGTTTTATAATTTTCATTTTTTAAACTACACTTAAAAACAGAAAAAAAAAACCTGGCACTTTATTTTAGAACCCAAAAACTTAATCTTGACTTTTATCGACAAACTGTAACGTGCGTAAAGTGACTTTTCTTTCCCTCTTTCCTTTCTACCTCTCTGTCTGTATTTGCTTTATTTTAAACAAATTTAAGTCCAGGAATACATTTAATTTTTCTAAATATTATAAACCAAATACATAGATTGAAAATGTTTTCATAATTTTAAGAAAGACATAATTTCTTTAAAATGTGACGCGTATTTACTTTCTATTTATTTTTAAATATTAGTATCAGTCAAAATATACGTCTGCGATTGATAATTGCATGAAAATTAAATTATCATGTGACTTTATCAGCCATTCTTGTATCAGCTCACGATATCTAACAAGACTAATTACTTTCAAATTAATCTAATTCTGTTGAAATCAGTTGAAAGAAATATTTCCTTTAATTAAATAATTTATGTCTTTTTAGCTATACATTTATATAGCTTGCATTTTCTTTTACGCCCTATTCGAAACATTTGGTTGTCAAAAAAGGTAACAAACGATTACCCAAGAGTGGAGATCTTTCTTTCTCTCTCTCTTTTTTTTTTCTTAAACTGTATTATTTATGAACTTTTTAACATAAGTTATCGATTTTAATCTCCGTGAGTGGGAAAGCGTTTGCATTATTTATTACGCCTTATCTTAATTTATCAATTACGTTTTCTAAAGTTCAGCTTTAAAAGGTTTGACGATCTGTGTGTGGCTGGAATTGTGAACAGGTTTGTTTAAAATGTGCTCGCACCTGCGATCAGCTTACAAATATATCGTCTAAGCTTAACTTTTATCTTGCGTTCCTAATCGGAATTTTAAAATTTAGATAATGATTGTAACTTTTCATGAACAAAATTAGAGTTAAGTGAAATCATTGAAGCGTTTGATGGAGATTGAATATTATAGCAGTATTTCATTATACATGGGTGAGTCTAAAATCATGGGACAAGCTTTAAGAAGAGGTAGGGGACATCACAAGAATTCAGATTTGCATAGCAGCCCATCGTCGGAAACGTATTCCTGGTGCGGTAGTAACGACACAAAACACAAGAAAGACAGGACACGAGAAAGAGGAGAAAACATATTTATTATCCTTAGTACAGCAAAAAACTAAGAAAAAAGTACATTAAAGAGACAATGATAGTCATTAAAGTAGGTGTTTGAAATTACGCCCCTGGACCGTGTTGCATGGAAGCGCATCTCCGACGCATGGAAGATTTAATGTTCTCGAAAATACCGGGAGCATCCCGGACTTCCCCCAGCAGCTGCCACGATGCGTGCAACAAGTTCCTCAGTGCTTTCCAGCCTTGCCCCGTCATTTTTGCAGCACTAAGAATAATAAACATGTTTTCTCTCCCTGATCGTGTCCTTTCTTTCTTGTGTTTTGTGTCGTCACTTCCGCGCCAGGAAAGCATTTCCGACCATGGGTTTCTATGCAAATTTGAATCCTTGTGATGTCCCCTACCTCCCCTTAAAGTTTGTCCCATGCTTTTAGACTCACCCTTTATCATTTTGTTCTATTTATGAAATTTTTGTTGTCATCCCCCCGTCCCCCCAACCACGATCTTTGTCAACAATAATTTGTAAACTTTATTTTCATTATTTTAAGAATAAGGGCGAATGTTTTACTTTTAGAAGACAATGTATGTAATAAAAAAAAGTATGATTTATATGAATAATTTGTTTATAAATTACAGGATGAAAAGGTATTGGAGTACCCTTTTTGATGTTTGGAAGTTGGGATAAAGCAAGTGCATTCTAATTTCGCTATGGTAAGTTTTGTTAATATTTTTGCTCCTATACATACTTTTTAAAGCTTATTTAATTTCTTGATGATATCAAATTAAAAAACACCTTACTGCGTGAGGCTGAAACAAATGAAAACGCAATTCGTCAAAAATAACTTTTTTCTTCGTCAAACATAAAAGTTTTTCAATTATGTTACTGTTTTAGCTCATTTAACCTATTCGCGTCTGACGTCCTATTTATAGGACAAACCTTTATATGGGTTGTTATTTTGTCTTAGCAACTGCTTTCATTATTATCTGCATGTCGTAATGATGGTAAATGTTTATACATTTATTGTTATTACCTCATTTATATTCCAGCATTTAGTAATAAAACAAACGAACAAAAAATTCACTTAAATCTCTTTGCACCGTTGGTGATTATTTTATTTCAAACATATGAAGAGTTCAGATGATAAAGGTAGTAAGAGACACAATCATACCTATTTGCGTTTATTGTGAAATGCCTCCTTTATCAGTTAAAATCTGTATGAGTATTAGATTTTTTCAAATAGTAATTTAACAGATCGTAGAGGACCATTGATTATCTTCAGTCATATGATTAACTTTTTTTTTTTTTTTTTTTTTTTTTTTTGTCACATACCACTTTTATTATCCGAGTTCTTCATGTATTAAACGCAAAAGCCACCCCAGAAGGAAAAAAAAAAAAGAAAAAAAGAAAAAAAAAGAAAAAGAAAAGATAATGTTTTCAAAAGGGTTAAAACCAGGGCTGCGTCGGTGAAAATAATGGTCGATACCGACTCCGACTCCGGGCTGGGGTACTAGTGTTGCCTGTTGGTTAAAATAGTAATGGAATATAAGAAAAATAAATCTAAAATCTCACTATTTCGGCATTGATTATCTTTTTAGGGCTTAAACAGAAAAAGTTATATTTTCCGCTTTATTAATTTTACAATTTCGCCCCTGCAAACCCGAAAAATCCAACTATCGAAGTCTAAAGAACGCAAAATGGAAATTTTATTATTTTGGATCTACGGACTGAGAAGAAAAAGTGAAATCGTTACAATTTAGTTGTTATTTTGCTCCTCCAGACTCGAAAAACTTATATGGAAAAGAGGAAAAATAAAGATGAAAATTTTATTATTTTGGAAATAATTCGGATCCTGTGGATTCTAACGAAATAGTAAAAAAAATTACATTTTTTTAGTTAAGTTTATAATTTTGGCTTTATTTCGGGTTCTGCAGACCTGAAGAATCCGAAATTCAAAATTAAAACAGTTTTCATCTACTCTGTACATGGGTACTGAGCCCTGTACCTATGCCTGTATCTACTTTGTACACCGCAGTAAATCGGCCATCTTTAACTTGAGTAGTCTGATGTAGTCCATAAATAACAATAATAATTCATATTATAGATTTAAAATTACATATAATTAGTTTAATTTCACCTTAAAATATCTAACAAAAAATTTTGGGGTCGGAGTCGGCTTGTTTTTTAGCGACTCCGACTCCTTTGCACAAAAATGGGTCCGACTCCGCAGCCCTTGTTAAAACTACATTTCTTGCGTCAACTTAGCATCTGTTGAGAATTGAATGATGGCGATGCAAAGACCAGTACGGATATATAATTCTCGTGATTTGACTGGAATATTAGTGAGCGTTCGAGAAGAATTTCTTACTTCTTCAAATACTAACTGCTATTATTTCCGCTATTTATTCCAGTTATCTCTCATTTCTTTGAACTAAGACATTCTGATTTCATATTTCAATGTCAAATTATTTATGTCCACAGATAAGTACAGAATTTTATACTGGGTGGCGTTTTTCGGAAAATATTTTACAAATATACACGCAATCTAGCAATCTAGGAATCTATATATTTACATCAATATAAATTTAGAATGGAAAGATGCATGCAAAGATACTCAACCCAGGTGCTTTTCAGTCACAGAAAATCTACCTAATTCGAAAAGAAAATCATGCAGTGATATTAGCTAAGACAAAAGCCCATCTAAAGCGGAATTTTTTGACGGTTTCTTGTGCTTCCTTTTGTGGCACTGTATCTATATTTATGTATATATATATACAGGCAGAAAAATAGCCATTACGCTCTAACCCCTCCCCTTTCCCCTTTATAAATTTACTGCATGCACTACTACATTGTGCAGACTTTTTTTTACGGAACACAAATAAATTCTACTATAAATTAGTGAACGCCAATCAATTTCGAACATGAAAGAATCGGTACACAAATATTTGAAAAATGAAAGTAGAACTGCATTTCTATCGTAAACAAAACATAAAATAAATTAAATTAAAGCCATTATTGTTTATTATAGACATGATAATAATTATTGATGTTTATTGGTGAAATAGATAAGAAAACAAAAAAAAAGTAACTGAAACTTAGGAATTAAAAAAAGGAGAGAAAAATGGATCAACAAACTTTGATGTAGATAAAAAACAATCAAACCTTACAAGCAATGGTGAAAGATACAAACTCACGATATTGAAATAAAGCTGTGGAGTTAAATAATAGATTAGATTAGCTAGCTATGGCACAAAAAGAGAAAAGAAAAAAAGAGAAGAAACAAGGAGAAGATCCAGAAAACCTGATTACCACAAAGAATACATATGCAGTAGAGTTTACAGTTAATGAAATCCCAGTCATCAGCAGCACTTCATATTATTTTTTTAACAAACTAAATGTCTGTTTCGTTGTTATTTATTTATTTTATTTTATTTTATACTTATTTAAAATTTATTATTTTTCGCCTAGTTATTATTTCTTTATATCTTCCTACAAAAAGCATATCATGCTCATAAAGCAGGCATGCTCATAAACCTGACGTTATGACTTAGTGACTATTAGTTAATTTGAAATTGGAATGTAATTTAGATGTTTTTCATTCTATTTTCCTCCTAAATGCAAATAAGCTACATACATCTAAGTTATACATCATACTAAAAGGTTTTATTTTAAATGTATTATAACAGGTTAAAACTTACGTAGTTATATTTAATTTTCAAAAACTAAGGGAGAAACGATATTTTATATCTTAAAAGTACATTTGTTTTCAGAATTATTATTATGGCGTATTATTAAATAACATTATGAATGTTTTTAAAAAGGCACTCGGTATCTGTTTTTGATAAACATAATAAAATTAGAGATTATGCAACGTTTCATGTGATATTTTATCTGATTACGTCTTTTCTTTCTTTCTGTTTATTTTTGTGTACAAGATTATGCTCTATTTAAAGCTAATTTACTCATTATCTTTCGTCTATCAGTATTCATTGTTAACAGCATAATTGAAAGCTTAATCTTGGAAAGAAATCTTCAACATGTACAAGTTTAATGTATCCGCGCAATCACATAGCAACAATATATGTTTCAGACATGCGCATTAGGAGCTATAAAATAACATTTCAAATTAAAGAATAATAAAACAAATAATAAGAAAATTTTTAAATAATTTCCGTTATACTAGATAAAAAATACTAAAAACATTTCTTTAAGGGGGCTCAGGGCTTGATCGATAACGAAAAACATGTAAACAGAGCTCTCGCTTCGAGTCCATACAAAAACAGAAGTATTCAATGTAACTAATTTAAACTTTCGGATATTTTTAAGGTATGTTTGTAGTCTTATAAAATTATAAAATGAAGTACTTCAATGCAATAAAACAAAAAATATTACAAAATTTATGTAACACAATTTTCGGAAAAAATTTTAGATGTCATATCACAATCCGTAAGATATCTTAACGATAAATTGACATAAGAACCTAATTTTTGCTTTACAATGATCAGGAAACTTTATAGAATGAATTAAGGATATAACTATCACTCAAAGGAAACCTTATTTAAAAAAGCTCCCAAATCGGAAAATTTAAAAAACCCTAAAAAATACAACTTTTTTTTCATTAAAAATACCCAAAATATTAAACTATCTAAAATATATTAATTCATTTTATAAATAATGATGTTATATGCATGCAAAAAAAAAAATTAAGCCATTCCATCAATTTATTTATTTATTTATTTTATTTTTTATTTATTTATTTTTTTTTTATCTTACGGATAGTCGTCAAAAACCAAGTTTTGAGAAAACGCGACTTAAAGTTGCAATTAAATGGGTGCGGCTTTGTAACGATTGTTACATAAATGTTCATAACTCCGTTAAAAATGCAAATATTTTTATGCGGTTTTTTGCAATGTGTTCAGAATTAATTAAATAATCAAAATAGATACTAAAAGAAAAATCAATTTTAAAAAAAATTTCAAGCCCTGAGCCCCCTTAAAAAGTCTCAAATTTCCTAATTATATGCAGAAAATGTGAAATGTATTTATAAAATTCAATATTCTTGTTCTATGGAAATTCATTAAATTATTTTTTTCTTTCTATCTAATGAATTTAAATATAGGGGAAGTTGGCCTAAAATGATCCTAGCGGGCAAAACGATCCACATAGGTTTTCTCCCAAACAGGTCGCGCTATCTACAGGGTAAAACATAAACTAGTTGTGTCAAGTGAATAAGAAGCAATGGCGGTATTCAAACGATCGCAGTATAACGCGTCTGAATAGAAATCTTTGAAAAAGTGGGTTTTATAATATTTGCTATAAGATAAGCACTAACTTTCATATTGATTTACATATACAGTTTTTCATGTACAGAAATATGACTTGGCTTACTTAATAGAGTATGTTTTTAGATGTGAATTGCACATGCTAAGTTTGTTATGTTTCTAGACGTCATCTAGTTATATGACCTAAAATGGACATTCATGTAGCCGGATAAAATGATCCACTATGTGGATCGTTTTACTACCATTTTATTGGCTGAAGAAAATCCGATACCGCTTCCTAGTCATCGTGGGAGCCAAATGTGTGACTGTCCCAAACCTTTCTCTTTGAGTCCACATGTTATCCTAGCGTCTCCAAAGAAAACGGAACCAAGCACTTCGAGAAAAAGGAAATCGGTGAAAAGTGTCATTTTAACGAGCAGTCCTTATAAGAATCAACTGTGCTTGGAAGCGAAAAATGGCGAACGGAAAGAGAAGATAAAAGAGGCTGCAGCTAAGAAAATCCAATTAAAATATTCTAAATCTAAAATCGAAGTAGCTAGAACAAGCAAGGAAAAGAGTATGAAGTCAAAGCAAAGACGTATTCCCATAAGTGTTGCCAGTGGGCTCCTTTTTTTAAATTCAGATTTCTTGATTGGCACCACTTTTTTGAAACGGTAAAATTGCTCTTGTATTCGCCTTAATTAATATGTCATTAAATACGGCGAATTTTGCTATTTCAAAAAAGTGGTGCCAATCAAGAAATCTGAATTTAAAGAAAGTAGCCCACTGGCAACACTGGATATGTTGTTATGGGAATCAGAAGAAAAGGGTGTCTAAAAAACAATAGTGAAACAGTTTCAGAAGGTAAACAAAAGTGTATTTATTGCGATGAACTGTTTGCCTCCTCTGCAGAAGGTGAAGGTTCGATCCAGTGTCGCAAGTGTCGTAAGTGGGCGCAAAATGCATGCGCAGGGATAGATGAGAATGAGGATTATATGTATCTTTGCGATATGTGCTTAAATATTCCTAGATTTCCGATGGGGCGGAAATAGGCGTTACTTTTCCATCATAAATTTCAAATATTCCATTTCATTGTTTTTTCGAAATTATTTGTGACACTTTTTTATTTTAAAATTTACATTAAATCAATTATGTATGCTATTTGATTGTAAAGCTTATTTTATTTCATTATGTATTGTCATAATCACTTTTATATCCTTTATTTTGCCGATAAAAAACAATTTACAATAATTTTTAAATGAAGGATCATTTTACCCTTGGGTGAGGGTAAAATGATCCTTTGGACACATTTTCAAAAATCTATTTTTTTCGTTACTCAATTTGTGTTTAAAATATTATTAAAGTGTGTTTCTGATGCAAAATATAGTGTAAAAGATATTAGCATAGGACCAAAGATTCATTTAAACAGTTATGTTATTTTACACAAGTTTTCCCCTTAAGGGGATCATTTTAGGCCAACTTCCCCTAAATGATAAATTTACCCATAATTATTCCGCGTTTTTTTTTTTATATATATATATAAATTATTTCTCACTAACGAAGAATTTTCAGGTACTAAATCTCGATTTTTACCTACAGTGAAGGTTAAGTATTCTCATTATGAAGCCAGCATCAGTGCTATCCAAGATAAAATATATTTGACTATTTATAGTTTTCGGATGTTTTTCTTCTTATGTAACATTAATATATATATATTAAGTATGTATGAAACATTTTCTGTTTGAAACATTTATAGATCCAAAGCAAGTTTACCATAAACAAGAATCTGCAAATCTAAAATTTACTAAAAATATATTTCATTATCATCATTATTATTATTATAATCATTATCAGTATTATTATTTTTAATATAATATTTTGTATTTTTATTTTATTTTCTACGTTACTTTTGTTTTAATTAAAAATTCTCATTTTAATAAGGAATTCCAGTTTGTCATTGACATCACATTATTGTAATCTTTTCTTTTTTTTTTTTTTTTTTTTTTTTTTTTTAAGTCAAATATTAAGATTATTTTAAACAAATTTACTCAAGTAACATATAACTTGCACATTTTTCATACTTTTTGTTGTTTTATATACAACAAAAAAAAATGAGATGCAATGCAAGTTTTTTTTATTTATGTTTATTAATATTACAAATAAAAAAAAAAATATAGTTTTTGAATTACCAAACAAATCGTAAAACATACATATATTTTTTAGTTTAATAAACGCGGTGGAACCCGTCGAAATTCGACGAAAGTAAATATTTATACAAAGAAAAAAAAAAAAAGGTTGCATGAAATTTATAATAAAATTTTAAAAATAATTACAATCAAAAATCCATCTTACACTGCTTATTCCACCTAAACACAAATTTTAACCTAAAGTTTACGAAATTCTATTACTATCATAAACTTCAACTGTTAAAATTATTTAAAATTAAACTTTATTCGTATACGTAATCAGTAGCATATAATAAAGATAAGTAATTATGATAAAATTATTAAAAAATTAAACTTTATTCGTAGTATATGTAATCAGTAACATATAATAAAAATAAGTAATTATGATGAAGTTATCAATTCGGATTTTTTTTTTTTTTTTTTTTTTTTTTTTTGTAGATTCCGTTTATTTTCTCTTAGAAAGACCTCCCCCCTTCCCCCCCTCCTTACCAAATGGAAATCTTCCCTCGGCCTTTATCGCCTCACGCAGATAATCGGCCTTAACCAATAACAATCAATAGATTATTATATTTTAGATCTCAGTATCTCAATTTCCGAATTTAAATCTCTAAGCACGGCTTTAATTGTATTTTTAAGTGCAGATATATGACCACAATAAATTTGAACAAGTATTTTCGATATCGTCGCTCCGTTCTCATGAAATATCTGACTAATTAGTATTCAATCAGAATAATCCACGCGCTCGTTTCAAAAGATAGGGAATTAAACGATGAAAATATTTTCGGAAGACTGAATCCTTTCTCATTAAAGACGAAAGGAAAGGAAACCTGTTTCACCTTAGGTAACAAAGGAAGTCGCCATTACTATCGTGGATCCGTATATTTGGCACTGCTTGATTAGTAGATACTAATGGTTGATAAAGTTAGAATTCGAAATTCATACGGAGCATTGTAGCAACTACATGCTTTGTGATATTATGTAATTAAAATGCCACTGAAAGGAAAGGATATTTTGTTACAACTATCAATCATTATAATAGAAGTGAATGATATTAAAACAGTCTCGGATTTTTGTTATGCAAAACAAGCTTTCCATTTGAGGTATCTATTTTAACCGATTTATGTCTAGCGTCTCATTTTTGGGACGTTTCGAATTTTAATAATTTTTTATAATTTTCTTCTTCTTTACAACATGAAAATTGTATGAGGTAATTGTCTATAAATGTCTTTATCTATTACCGAGAGATGACAGCATAAGATTGATATTTATTTGCTTAAATTAAGGCCTTTTTTGGGGTGTTTATAGATTTTTCATTTTTCAAGATAGCGAAATGTAAAGAGTAAGTTTATTTGTATTTTTTTGTATCAAAGATCCAAATAAATAAGTCATAATCTTCGCTTGTAGACTTCTTTGAAATGCGAAATTATATGTTCAAGCCTATATTTTTTATGCATGTTGTAATATACAAAATATAGGGCGCTAGGGGAAAATGGGTATATATTTCTATTAGCTATTTAGGGAACAGTTATTGATGTAAATTTCATTTCAAGATATTTTGAAATAAATTGTTTTATAGCCTCAAATACGATTATTATTATTATTAATTATACTCATAATTAGTGTGCCAGCGATTTTAATCAGTTGATTTAAATCAACGATTAAATCGTGATTTTAATAAATTGATTTTTTTTAAATAATTGATTAAAATAACAAATTTTCAAAATTTTGAACTGACATACAAAAGTATTAAAGTCTAAGATGAACATAATTTGGAAAGTTTCTACAGGTGTTTTGACTTATGAATAAACTAGCAAAAGCCATGCTTTATTTGGATTCGCGAAGCATTATTTAATAAGACAAATATTTGAAAGTAACAATATTTTTTATATTATTTTTGCATCTTTATTAAGCAAAAACGTTATTTTATGTTTTGGCATATTTTAATTTTAGAAATGTAAATTCAGCCAAATGACTAAGAATTTCCTCGGAATCTTTTGTTTATGATATAAGGAATTTAACAATTAATTTTATTTTTTTTTACAATTCTTTTGTTGCCACTTTACAAAAAAAAAAAAAAAAAAAAAAAAAAAAAGAAAAGAAAAAGAAAGAAAAAAAAAGAAAAGAAAGACGAAAAAAAAAAAAGAAAAAAATCATAATATAATTATTTTAAAATGCGTAAGTATCGTCTGCGTAAACGATTTCACGCAATAAGAATAAATTGCGTATTAAAATTCTTAACACTGAAAAATATTTTTATAACTGAATGTAAATAATTGAATTTTCACAAATTTTAGTTCATTAAAAATATGCTATAAGTTTCATAATAAAAAGGTATTTTAAAAATTTCATAAAAGAAATCCTCAAACCATTTAATTAATCATGATTCTATCTATAATGACTAACTCCATGATTTATGTTTTCTTCTGAAAATATACGTGTTTCATTTTTTATTCGTAAATGCGTCCGTAATGGAAAAACATGTAAAATAAATTAATTAAAATAAAATTTTTTTTAGGGTTATTCTGTAAAAAAATAATATCGTGCAAATCTGCAGATCATAATTTATTTTTATTTTTAATTTCAAGTCAAAATGCTGAATAGTTTTTTTGTAAATTGTACGAAAAAATGTAATTCGTGTGTAATGTAATAGAGGATTCGCTTCGCTCATCCTAACAAAAAAAAAAAAAAAAAAAAAAGCTTTAAATAATTGTTTCTAAGCTTAATTCCTGAGTGATGTAAAAAATTAAGTATAATAAGTTTGTAAATAGCATAGTTTTTATCTAACATAAATAGCATTTCATTTAAAAGCATTTAAATCTAATATAATTTGCAATGTCGTAATTTTCTTTAAGTAATCAAACTATTCATTCTTTCATACATAAAATAAGAATAGCAAGTATAGTAAATTTCTACAAGTAAAAGAATAAAATAGAGAAAATTTCATTTTCTCGTTCTACTTTTGCAATAATAAATTTATAGCAAATATTGGAGTTAAGAATGAAAGAATGACATCTGTTCAACAGTTATTGTAAAAGAATGTATAAGAGAAAAAGAATTGGTATAAAAATATTAAGAACAGAAAAAGTTTCTTCAGTGTAGGTTGTTTAACTTTGTAACTCACATACACAAAGCAAAAAAAAAAAATTAGGGATTGAAAAGGCAGCAAAACTTCTTTCTTTAAGAAAAATTAAGAATTAAAAGCTAATAATTTTCCACTGAGAGGTAATAATGCTATTATTGAATATTTTTAGGATTTCAGATATAACTAGCTATTATTATATTTACTCCATATGTGTGTATGAATGGGTTTAAACCCTTTTAGGTAGATTTCGTATGACATACTACCTATTAGGATCGTTCCTATGTTGGAATTTCTGAAAAAGTTTTGCAGATCTACACTGATCATGACCCCTAGAACGCAAAACCAACCTCAGTAAAAAACTTTATCGATCTATCTATCTATCTATCTATCTATATCACTTTCTTCTGGACACGATAACTTTCGTAATTCTGCACCAATCTCTTCCAAACTGATACATAAAATCAAGGGGCATAAAATCTCGGTCAAGTTCGTTAATGGGCAAAATCGGACCAAGGGGATGGAAATAGGGAGGGGTTTTGTGAAAACCGAAAACCACCCATAACTTCTTAATTTCTGTACATATCAAATCAGTTTAAAGTTTTTATTACTTCTAAAAATAGGGCCAAAAATTTGTGTATCACAGATTTTTGATAAAGTTAAAAATGGGCTGAAGGGGCGCAAAAAATAGGGTTTTGGGGAGAAAAAAATTCATAACTTCGTCAATTCTCAAGATATTAAATCCAATTAATTTTATTATAAATCTCCTTAACATTATCTAAAACTTTTATATTCACAAGTTTTTGATAGGACCAATTCGTACCGCAAAAAAAAAAAGAAAAAAAAAATTAAAAACGAAAACAAAAAGGGTGTTTGAAGAAGAAAAAAATCCATAACTCCGTCAATTCAAAAGATATAAAATCCCCATGAATTTATCATATATCTCCTTAATATTGTCTACAACATTTATATAGACAAGTTTTGGATAGGACCAATTCTTACAGCAAAAACAAATTAAAAATACATAGCGGTTGAAGAAAAAAATCATCTTAGTAAGGGTGTATTCAATCCAAACTGCTTATTTTCTTACTCATTTCACAATTCAATTCTGCTCTCAAAGGCTTCCAATTGGTACGTTTTCTTACTCAGAAACTATATAATGTACCGTAATGGTCGATTTTTTCATAGAGGCAGAATGTATTTTTTTAAATGCTGTTAAAAAGGGCATTTTGAACCGAATTTACCGAAGCGGATTGTGTTGGAAAAATCATTGTATTAAGGATGATCTCAAATCTAAACTGCTTATTTTCTGACTCATTTTTAAATTCATTTTTGCTCTCAAACGCATTTAATTGGTAGATTAGCTTATTCAGAAACTATATAATGTACAGTAATGATCGATTTTTTGATAGAGGCAGAATATATTTCAAAAAATTATGTCAAAGTGGGCATTTTGAATGGAATTTCCCGAAGCGATTGTGTTAGAAACGAAAAATATTGTCCTTCTGAGAAAATAATTGTTTATATATCAAGTTTTAATTAATTGAACAGAAAATAAAAACACAGGTCGCTTATAAATCTCTTCAAAAATCACGTCTGCAAGTTTCATATTTTTTTTTATATTAAAAATGAATCTGGAATTATGCCAGAAAATTTCGAGTTGTTGAGCATGGAAAAGTATTTTTTTGAATACCGCCCTAACATGATTCTGATAAAACCAGCTATTATATAAAAATGAAATAAAAACTCGTCAAAAGCTTCCAGATAAAATTGTTAAAGTGGATTTATCTCTAATCATGATTTAGTTTTTGTTTGTGAAATTAGTGTATTTGACTTCGAAATCTACCTCTGCCTGTAGGCCGGGCCGGCAGGGATTTTTTATAATTTCTTTAGTTAGCATACACATACAAGTGTGTAAGTTTAGATCTAGGCGATTAACAGCACAAATGCAAAACCAACTTGCAAATAATATGTGTTAGTTTTATTATTTAGGCTACTACCTAATGAATTTAATTATTCGCAGCTTTTATTAATTATGTAATTACTTACTATTTCCTCTATGCCATTTTTAAGGGCCCCTTTTGAAATTGTCAAAACGCACCCTGAATTTATAAAAAATATTGAAATTAACTTGTAGCTGTAGCAGAGATTTCTTTTAAAAAACTTCCCCACTCCACAGTATTTCTAAATCCATGTGCCCAAGATCTTGCAAAAATGATAGAACTTTATTTCTTTAGAAAAAATGGGATATTAATAAAACATGTCATTTAATGTACTTTTCAATCTGCAATTCATAAAACTCTTAAAAATTAATGACACTTTTTTTATCGTACTAAAAAATTATATATTTTTTATTTCTTATATGTTACTAAGCACATTACTAATATATTTCCTCATGAAATAATTTAAGCATAAAAATGTATATTATGTTCCTAATTAGAAAGTTAGTTGTTTAATATTTATTAATTTTAAGTAGTGTTAACAATTAAATATTAAATACAATTGTTAATAATTTCAATAAATGTAAATATCACTAGTATTTAACCAGGGAGAACGCGCACATACCCAGAGTAGGAATGGTTTTTACTTTGTCACCAATAAACACAAATAATAATCGTCACCTTATTTAGTCAGAGACAATTGTTACAAATTCTGCGGTAAAATAAGATGAAGAATACTTTAAAAAAATAGTGGTGACGATTGTAAAAACCATACGCACTCTGGGTCTATCTAACCAGGGGCGAGTCCTCTCGGGTTAACATAGTTTTACATAATTATTACAAAACATAAATGTATATAACGTTATTATATGCTACTAATGAAACTACTAATTTACAATTTTTATAATTTCTGTAATTACTAACTATTAATTATAATTTTATTTATCAAAGTGTAAAAAACATAGATTACATATTCAAGGTTGGAGTAGCACAGTTGAAGTTTATTCCAACAGAGCGAAAAATGTCCAGACCAGGAATCGAACCTGGATACTTGGCGTGCCGTGCCAATGCCTTGCCTGTTAGGCTATCCGGGCGATATCTGGCTGACATAATTCACTCTTACTTGTTGGACTTGGCTGCGAACTGCAGCGCTACTTTCATTCATCCGAGCTATAACTATAGCATTTACATGATGAAAGTTCTTTAACGCGGAAACTCCTGTATACCATGTAATTAGGTCATAAATGTTAAAGAACTAATAAGAGTGAATTATGTCAACCAGGTATCGGTCCGGATAGTCTCACAGGTAAGGCATTGGCACGGCACGCCAAGTATCCAGGTTCGATCCCTGGTCTGGACATTTTTCGCTCTGTTGGAATAAACTTCAACTGTGCTACTCCAGCCTTAAATATGATTTGGTCCAGTTGGAAAGAATGTTCGTACCCTTCATTCTAATTACATGGTATACAGGAGTTTCCGTGTTAAAGTAGTTTCATCATGTAAATGCTATAGTTATAGCTCGGATGAATGAAACTAGCGCTGCAGTTCGCAGCCAAGTCCAACTAATAAGAGTGAATTATGTCAACCAGGTATCGGTCTGGATAGTCTAACAGGTAAGGCATTGGCACGGCACGCCAAGTATCCAGGTTCGATCCCTGGTCTGGACATTTTTCGCTCTGTTGGAACAAACTTCAACTGTGCTACTCCAGCCTTAAATATGATTTGGTCCAGTTGGAAAGAATGTTCGTACCCTTCATTATGACCTAATTACATGGTATACAGGAGTTTCCGTGTTAAAGTAGTTTCATCATGTAAATGCTATAGTTATAGCTCGGATGAATGAAACTAGCACTGCAGTTCGCAGCCAATTCCAGCAAATAAGAGTGAATTATGTCAGCCCGTTATCGTCCGGATAGCCTAACAGGTAAGGCAATTGGCACGACACGCCAAGTATCCAGGTTCGATTCCTGGTCTGGACATTTTTCGCTCTGTTGGAATAAACTTCAACTGTGCTACTCCAACCTTGAATATGATTTAATCCAGTTGGAAAAAATATTCTTTCCCTTCATTATAACATAGGTTACGTTAGCAATTCGATGTTTAATTATTTTAGAAACCTAAAACTCTTGGTGGCTATTCAGTATTTGAACGTTGGGAAAAAATCATAAAAATCCGATTTAAAGCAAAAAAAAAAAAAAAAAAAATCTGATTTAAATTTAAAAAAAAAATCCGTTTTTTTTTTTTTTTTTTTTTTTTTTTTTTTTTTTTTAATTATGATTTCTTTTACACCCTACTTATAATGTAGCCTATGTAAAGAAATAAATATATATTTTTAATAGTTCATAAAAATACTAATTATAGTATATAATATACAATTTAAAAGCTTAACTTATATAAATTTAGACAAAACATATAATTATGCATTTTTCCACATATCTACATTCCCATATTTAGTACGTTTACATTTAATCAAATAAATACAAAAATATTTTCGCGTAATTTTTTTTAGTGTTTTTCCAGTTCATTTTGCAACATTTTAAAGTGATTTCACCAACAAATTTGAGAAAACAAAAATTCAGGCATAAATGGTTTAAGAAGTAGTATATTGCACGAAGTCTTTCTAAGGATATCTGACCCGAATCCTTAAAAAAACATTAAAAAACTTAGCAACTTTATTGGAGTTACTATTAGTTATTAAAATGAATGATATTAAAACAATCTTGGATTTTCTATACAGAACAAACTTTCGATATGAGGCATCTGCGTTAAAAAGTAGTATATTGCACGAAGCCTTTTCAAGGATGTCAGACACTATATCTTGAAAAATGTTTAAAAGCTTATAACAGTTTTATTGGAATCGTGTCATATTCCATTAAAGCCATTTTAAATGTTCAAGTAAATGTTATAAAAAACTAATATGCCAAGCAATAAAATATAATAAGAACTATATTGTTCTTTACTTTTTACTTTTTTAGTGAACTTCAAATTCTTTAATCTGGTTAGCCATGAATATTAAAGAAAGTTTTTTAAATCCAAAAGATGATTTTCTTTGTTATTTCAACGTACAAGAAATTTTGTCTTCTAGCTTAATAAAAACGCAAGTATTTATTTTAAAAGCACAAATATTTATCATTTCATTAAAATATTTTTCAACAATGTATTACTATTGTGACTTACTAATATAACATAAACTTACATAAAATTAATATTCAACACCACGTCCTTGAGTAAATGTTAGTAAAAGTGTTAATCAAAATTCTTTGCACGTAAAAAATTCTAGTTACAATCATTTAAAGGAGAAAATTGGTAGGCAGATTCTTTGCATCTATGCACTTATAAGCTTTTATATGGAATAAAGCAGTAATTAAAAAACAGGTGAATGAAAGAAAGCAAAATATGTCGAAAGAAAAACATTACTCTTACATAGAACTTTTTATTTTTTCTCTTTTATCTGAATAAAAATGTAAATTTCTTATTTTTCACGTTAAACATCAATGAGCTTAATAACGTGTTACTTTAAAGTGAGTTTTGTGCTTGTAAAGTTATTATTTAATTAGTAAACACTAGTTGTGTTAAGACTTTCCATTTGTTTCTTTATAATTTTATTTAAGTGGAAGGTATAAATATTTAGTTAATTACTTCAAAGCCACAGTATTTCAATAAAAAAGATTACGTCCTAAATTTGAACGCTGTATGAATAGAGAATAAGATTAAATTTCCATTAAAAATAAATAAACTGAAAAAAAAATGTAAGATGTGGTGTTTTTTTTAATGAAAAATTTAGCTAAATTTACTATTTCTATTTATCACGTTCAACCAAGCATAAACACCAAAGTTGAAAGAATTTTTCACTTTCACTGGAGAACAAAAACATATTCCGCGGAAAACCATAAAACGGAGAAGGCTTGACTCAGATAATCGTAGCTGAGCGTCACATTCATCAGCTAAAACTAAAAATAAAAAAATGCTGTTCAACGAAAAATGCTATATAACATCTTTTGTTGCATATTATATCTTAGGGAAAAATAAAAACAAATAAAATTTATTTGTTACATGTTTTCCCTTGATTAAGTTACACGAAAAGAAATCATAGAAAATTGGTTAACACAATTTGTGATATGAAAATTTCTTAAATTTACCATGAAAGCACGAGAAAAATTTTGGGTTTTGAAGGAGTGAATCTTTCTTCTACAAGAACATATACTCGGCATGCTACTCTCAATCATAAACACATCATAAAACATAGATTTAGTTTTTATTTAACAATAAAGCAATGGAGCTTGAGTCCTTTCAACTTTACTGTATTCAATTCAGTTTACCCCACTCATTATGCAAAGGTCATTGATTCTAACATCTTCTATTTAATTTTATTTTAAGTATTTGGGAATTCTTCGGATTTTATCTTAGTTAAATGCCAGACTGTGCTAACATTATTTTATAGCATTCCACTGCCGTTTTCGTAACTGGCTTTCTTGTAGCTCTGATTAGCCAGTATCATACTTATTTCACCATCCTGTCTGATGATTGGAGTGCTGATTATTAGTTGAGAAGTATTGGGTTCGAATACTGGTTTCGGCTTGGATTTTTATAGGATTTCGAAATCATCATTAAATTGGAAGCTGGAGGTCATGATTTTTTTAGCTTTAGTAAAGGAAAAAGGAGTTTAGAAGTACAAAAACTCAACTTTTTAAGTCATTCTACATCTATACATCTGTGCGCTTCACCATCCTGTCTGATGATTGCAGTGCTGATTATTAGTTGAGAAGTATTGGGTTCAAATACTGGTTTCGGCTTGGATTTTTATAGGATATCGAAATCATCATTAAATTGGAAGCTGGAGGTCATGATTTTTTTAGCTCTCGTAAAGGAAAAGGGAGTTTAGAAGTACAAAAACTCAACTTTTTAAGTCATTCTACATCTACACATCTGTGTGTTGCATTTCAACTTGCACTGTCTCATCGGACACAGTTTCCTTGTAACAATCTAGAAAAGAACATTCACTTCACAGTTTAATGCTATCAAGAATAACAATCCGGGAACCAGCGACATTTTTTACTTAAATATTGTATACAAGTTGAACTTCAAATATGTAAATTGGTCTTAATTTACCGATCTTACTTAATCAATTTATTCTTTATTTAAATTTTCGTAAATATGAGTAATATGATTTCTTGCTATTTAAAATAAAAATCGAAGGCAGGAATAAACAATTTTATCTTCTAATCTGGAACGAGAAAATATCGGTGATTGCTGCTGTTAATGCTCAAGCTGGCGATAACTGCATTCCGAAGATTGAGTTTGTAAAGTCTGTAGTAATTTTAAAGTTTCTTGACCATTATTTGACATAAATAGACAAATTATTTCCACGCGAGGTAAGGTCTAAGATAGGATAGGATGTAAATGTGCTTTCTTCTAATTTTAGAGTGAAGATTTGTGATAAAAATCATCCTGGCAGATTTAGCGCTCTCACATTGATTAACCCTTTCCGGCACAGAACAATTCTGTTCGC
Source organism: Maratus speciosus (assembly GCA_963932465.1). Classification (NCBI taxonomy): domain Eukaryota; kingdom Metazoa; phylum Arthropoda; class Arachnida; order Araneae; family Salticidae; genus Maratus; species Maratus speciosus. The sequence goes on from OZ010789.1 coordinate 199,643,714, forward strand.
AAAATGATGAAATGATTGACTGACACCGGAATTTACAAACGACTTCTTTAGAAATTAAAAACTCGTTACTTTAAACTTTCATGGTAAAAGCAAAATTTTATTAAAATATTCATGGAGCCGTTTATACGTTTGAAATTAAAATTTGGTGGCCCCGACGTGGGACCACTGCGTCGGAAAGGGTTAAAGATGCAATCGAGGTATTACTGCTTCTTCAATTCCTTAGCTATTCAAAAATATATGAAATATTATTTGATGCACTTAATGAGCATTAATAAAATCAATTTTGATCAAGGATGGCGTTCTTCAATTGCAATATTGATTCTCGGATTTCCCCTGAAACAGTTTTATACAAGATACTCTCATTTGTCTAGATATTCACAGAAGTGGGGGGTGAAGTAAACACCCGCTATACTAACTCTGCAACAAATTATTGTAGGAGAAAGTTATAGGAACCAAACGATTGGAAACAAAGTCTACTTTTAAATTATGTATATAAAATTTGCTTAGGGGGGCATCTACATATCAGAACGAACCCAAACTTTGTTTTTTTCAATACCAATACCCAAGTTAGACACCATAAATAACTTCTACACCCTTCAATTATTAGCCGACATACAAATTTTCATGAAATTCGTATGATTAGTTTCAGAGAAATTAATTATTTTAAAATGAGCCTATTTTAGGGGCTGTATCCAAATTGAAGTTCGGTACTCGATTTTTGCAATGCTACAGAATGACTATGTCACTTCTATTAATGTATTATTTCTTGCCAATAAGACCATTTCACTCGCATACGAAGCATATTAATGCTTCGACTATCGCCAGCCCAAACGTTTCAATAAAATGAGTAAAATATATAATTTCAAAATTCATATTATAAAATTTTTTTAATTACAAATTCAATGTATTTATGTTTGGGGTTTTTTAGTATTATAACCGCACGAAAAAATGATCACATTAGGATAATAATTTCAGGAGATATTAATAAAACTGTGAAAATGCAATTTAACATTAGAAGCTTTAAATTTTGAATGTTTATAATTTAAAAAGTTATCATCCAGATGACTTGAAATTTCTCTTCTAGGTATAGTTTGAACCGAAGATTTAAAATATATTGTCAAAATTGGGCGTTGCCATTGAAAAAAAAAAACAAAGTTTGCTCTGGGTTTGGTTTGTAGATGGCTCCCTAAGCAAATTTTATGTACATCATTTAAAAGTAGACTTTATTTCCAATCGTTTTGTACCAGTAACTTTCTTCTATTATAGTTAGTTGCAGAGTTAGTAGGGGGTGTTAACTTTTATTTTTTCTCCCACTGTACCTTAGCTATCGTTTATTGAGCTTGTTTGCATCCCAAAATACAAAACATGCCTATCCGGATTATCTCTTGACCCTTAATGGTAATTTCCGCGAGCTTTAGAAAACCGAATGTAGTGAAAACGTCTTAGAATGAGTAACTCTTCAGCACTTGTCATTACACCTACAAATTGATATCAGCCACTGAACCGAACACTTTCCATTTCTTCAGACAAGAGTCATTTAATGCGACTTTAATCCTATTTCGTATGCAGTCTGTCGGCGCAGACAAAGGCCAACAACACGTGTCAAGAACTGGTTGTTTTGAAAGTAGGCCTCCAGACTATATAGGCTATGCTAATGACCCACGCGATGTCTGAATATTCCAGCTGATTTCGACTTCAGTTATGGATGAGATGAGACTGTATCCTCACGGTGCGTTTTACGGTGTTCCACTACTGTGACAGTCGATAAGGTATGGTTGTATTTATGATTGAATCCTTTTACATCTTTAACTGCTAGAGTAACCCCTAATACCTTATGTAATTTCTTGAAGAAGTATTTTGTTAACAAAAAGAAATATTCAAATGACCGTTAAATAACACTTCCTTTTGCAGAAGGTCGTTTTCAGTGTACGTGTGTTACAACGAAGAGATTTGTAGATTTGTTAATAAACACAATTATAATATTTGTTTTTAATTTGTGCGTGCTAGAAGTTCAATTAAATTACCAATTGAATTTGAGATCTTAATTGCATTTTTATCTCTATAATATTTTAATACGTTTCCTTATTTGGAAATCCAGTTATTATGTAACGTAAACACGTTATGAAAACGTCATGAAAATATAATCAACAGCAAAATCTTTTGACTTATTAGTCATAATAAACATTTCTTTTTATGAAATAGATGTTTAATTAATTTTATAAGATGATTTTAGCTTGTTTAAAAAATAACGAATAACTTCAATCTTATTATAAATTTTAATTTTGGAAAGTAGACAAATTTTTAGACAGCATTGCATTTGACACAGCTTATCCCCCCTTCCCAAAAAAAAGAGGGTGTGTGTGGGGGGCAAGGGGGGGGGGGGTAATACCACACTAATACCATACTACAACCATAATAAGTACTAATTTCACTAACAAAACTAAATCAAGATTAGGGATACACCCAGTTTAACAATTTTATCTGGCCACTGTTGACTAGTTTTTAGTTTTATTTTTCTGTAAGAGCTGGCTTTATCAGAATCATGTTAATGCAATAATTTTTTCTTCAAACCCTATTTTTGTTTAATTTGTTTTTGATGTAACAATTGGTCCTATCAAAAACATATCAATATAAAAGTTGTAGATAATATTTGAAAGATTTATAATAAATTTAAGCGGATTTGATATGTTGTGAATTGACGAAGTTATGAATTTCTTTCTTCTTCAACCTCCTCCCCCCCTTTTTTTGTCTTTTCTAATTTTTTTTTTTTTTTTTTTTTTTTTTTTTAAGGTAAGAGTTGATGCTATCAAAATATTGTCAATATAAAAGTTATAGATAGCATTACGACGATTTATAATAAGTTTATAGGAATTTGATGTCTTGAGAATTGGCGAAGTTATTAATTTTTTTCTCTCTAAAGCCCTATTTTTTTCGCCCCTTGAGCCCATTTTTAATTTTATCAAAAAAAAGTCTGTGATGCATAAATTTTTGGCCCTTTTACTAGAACTAATAATAAATGTAAAGTGGTTTGATATTTATTATAATTAAGAAGGTGAGGGTTTTTTTCGGCTTTCACAAAATCCATCCCTATTTCCACCCCCTTGGTCCGATTTTGCTCATTAACGAAGTTGACCGAGATTTTCTACCCCTTGGTTTTATGTTGTATCAGTTTGGAAGAGATTTGTGCAGAATTATTGAAGTTATCGTATGCATAAAAACGTGATACATACATATAGATAAATATAAAGTTTTAAACTAGGGCTAGTTTTGGGTTTTAAGGATCATGATCGGCGTAGATCTGCAAAAAAATTTCAGAAATTCCAACATAGAGGAGAATGTAATAGGTAGTATTCCTTACGAAATCTACCTAATACAACGCTGCTATAAGATTTTGCGGTTGACATATTAATATTCAAGAGATTTTTCAACCTGCCTCTCCTCCTTTTATTTATTTATTTATTTATATTTTCATCTATTTATTTATTTTTATTAATCTACCTATTTTTATTTATTTATTTATTTATATTTAATTAATTATTTTTATTTATTTATTTATTTTTATTTATTTATTTATTTATTTTTAATTAATTAATTATTTATGTATATTTATTTACTTTTTTTCTTTTTTTTTCAGAAATCGCTTTCTTTTTTTAAATATGGTATCCAAAATTACAACTTGTTCCTCCTAATATTTTTTTTAGTTTGCTTAAAAACTGCCCGCAGTGTAATCTGTTTTTTTTTTTTTTGTTGTTGTTTTTGGGCCGAGTGTACTTATTAAAGTTGTACAAATTAAAACTTTAATTTCAAATATTTTATATTTTGAACCACTTTACATAAATGCATCTTTAATTAGTGAACTTTTATACATTATTTTCCTTTTCATTCGTTAAAGCACTACCCTTAAATTCAAGAATACGAAATATGTGATAGTTAAGGTTTTTTTTTTCTTTTCTAATTTTGATATTTACGTATTTTGTTAAGTGAAAAAAGCAATTATTTCTTCCTAAAAAATAAAGAACTGTAAAATTAGGACGAAAAATCATTGAATACGCAAAAAAAAACTATTTTTGCTACATTCAAATATATAAAGCACTAATTTATAAGTTTCGACTATCAGTTTTCAAGTATTTGCGCTTTCTATCAAGCGATCGAAGTCGGAAAGGAAAAGAAAAAGAAACAGGAAAAACCGTCCACTCATAGAATTTAGCAACTCATTCATTGAGATATTTTTAGAAATTTGTCTCGGAAAGGAAAATCCCTGACTACAGCAATTTGAGTCTTTTTTGGAAAGACTGGTTGCGTTTAGGGGATAAGGTCACTCAAATAAGTTTAAATTTTTGAGAAATATATTTTTTTAAATTAATTTTCGAAAAAAAAAGTATCAATTGTTGTAACATACATTTTTAAAAAACAGAAATAGTCTTCTGTATTCAAATACAGCGAAACCTCCCTGTGCGACCACCTCCCTAAACGACCATTTTTTCATAGAACGAAATTTATTCCCATAGACTCAATACTAATTTTACCTCCATTCAGAGACCATCCCAATTGAACTCCCTCCATGAGCGACCCATTTCTTTGAAGAAAATGAAACAAATTTCGTTTTTTCCTGGCCGTTTGAAGAAGGTTTTATTAGAAAAATAATTCCGGAGCGCGCATTATTGATAAAACTTCTAAAATAAGTTTAGGAATTTTTTTATTCCAGTCACTCTTAAGTGTTAAAACTCCTTTGTACTTTTTTATGCAATGAATTTAACTCTGATGACAAATTAACAATGACGGCCAATAAACTCCTCTACCCTTCTGTCAGGAAACTCTCAAAGAAACAGATAAATTAAGGAAATCGTCATTATCTGTTCCCGTCCCACCCCCCCCCCCCTAAAAATTGCATTTATTTACTGAACTTAGAAAGGACTTGGAAATAAAAGTTATAAAAGATAAAACCGTAAAATCAAAGCAAACATCAATGTATTAATTTTTTTAAGTCTGCATTAATTAAATTATATAATTAACTTTTGTTTTGATACTTAAATTTTCATATTCTTTCCTAATGTGAAAAATAAATTTTAGTAACATTAATTCCAATTAATTGTTACTTTTTTCAAACAATTAAAATCCAGATTTAAACATGACCTCTATTAAGATACCACCTCTCGGAGCGATCAATGTTTCTTGAAACGGAACGTGGTCACTTTAGGGAGGTTTTACTGTACCTGGATCCAAAATTTTACAGCTGATTAAATCCTAATTAATGATTGGTAATTTTACAGGGTGTCCATGAAAGAATCCACCAGTTATAAATTTTAATGATATCAACTGTAAGAATTGTAGAGTGTTGGTTCAAGGTCACAAATAAAGAGTAACTCAAACAGTTTTAGATAAGCGCATGCGCGAGTACTGCCTTGTTACTGACTTTCAGTGCCACGTACGCAAAATGAAGACTCCTGAACGAAAAGCGTTATTGCTGGACTGAAGATTTAAAAGCTATTAGAGACATGCGACTTTTTCCTTTGGTATTTTATAAAAGATTGTGTTTACGTTCCGCCGCGACCTAATGATTTGCCAGAGTTGAGACACAAACTTGAAGAGGCTATAGCTTCCATTACTCCGGACTTGTTAACCGAAGTGTGGGAAGAATTCGACTTTAGGTTGGGTGTGTGCCGTTTAACTAAGAGTACACCTATTGAACATTTGTAAGAAAAACTAGGTTAGTTTACCTTCAATTTGATTATTTGTAAATAGTCTAAATTAAACTGTTATAATATACCAATGAAACTGGGACCCCCACCCCACCTCCTTTCAAGCTAGGTACCACCTCTCATAACTAAAACGAAAATATGTTAAAATATGTTAATAAAAAAATATGTTAATATAGCAGCTACGGTTCTGAATTTGAGCATATAACAGCGATGGAACAGCGGCGCAACAGTTGGGCGATTGTCACCACTAAATTTTAATAGTACAGTCGAACCTCGTTAACGCGAACACTCAAAGGGAAACTTTTTTTGTTCGTGTTAAAAGTAGTTCGTGTTATCCGAAGTTAAATACATTACATACGATAGGACTGGGGAATCGGAAACAGTTCGTGCTAAAAGAAATTCGCGTTAAACGTGTTCGTGTTAACGAGGTTTGATTGTATTATTCGCCTTCAAAAATCTCAGAAATTCTGTCTTGAAATTAAACGAACAAAACTAATTAAATTTTCCGGTGTCAATTGATTCTCTGCTGCTACATTGTTCAATCAAAGCATATAGACATCTAAGGCATTAAGCTTCAATATTCCACATCAACCACCGCAGTACAAATGTTTCATACACACTCGGGACAATAATTATTGAATCACCCTCGTATATATATGATTAAAACAAAAGACATAGTTTTTAGAGTTAAATACCGCAAACTGCATGCTTTTATCAAGATTAGATCCGGGGACATAGAATTTTTTGTCTTGTGATGCCTCGCTTTAAATGAAGCTAAAGAAACTTCATTTATCTCATAATGAATTTTTTCAGGATTTATCAACTTTGAAAGGATATATCCAAAATTCCTTATAAGGGTATATGTATGGAAATTTCAACAGAGTTTCTGTATTATATTTCCAATAAATTGTCTTCAGATTTTTTTTTTATATTGAGTGAGAAATATTGAAATTGTGAATTCTAATTAATGCAAAAGTCACTCATGAAAAAGTTTCATTTTTAACTTTAAAATTTAGTGCGAACTTTATAATTAATATTTGGAAAATTTTCCAGAGAGAAACATTCGCCTTGTATACAATATTTCAAATGAAAATCAAATTTCAAATTACTTTTGCTTAAAAGGCGCAAAGGCCAACCTAGTGAAAAAGATTCCATGCCGGGAATCAAACCCGGGCCATCAGTATAGCGCACTGACGTTCTACCGACTAAACTACATGGAACGATACGCAGCCTGGAATTTCTCACAATTACAGGTTGGCAAGGCTACAAACGCAGCACAAGATGGAATATTTTCCTTGAGCCGCCGACATGGGGCAAACACAGACCCTTAATTAAATCCAGCATCGAATGAATCTAGCAAAAATAATTTGAAATTTGATTTTCATTTGAAATATTGTATACAAGGCGAATGTTTCTCTCTGGAAAAATTTCCAAATATTAATATAGATTCATTCGATGCTGGATTTAATTAAGGGTCTGTGTTTGCCCCATGTCGGCGGCTCAAGGAAAATATTCCATCTTGTGCTGCGTTTGTAGCCTTGGCAACCTGTAATAGTGAGAAATTCCAGGCTGGGTATCGTTCCATGTGGTTTAGTCGGTAGAACGTCAGTGCGCTATACTGATGGCCCGGGTTCGATTCCTGGCATGGAATCTTTTTCACTAGGTTGGCCTTTGCGCCTTTTAAGCAAAAATAATTTGAAATTTGATTTTCATTTGAACTTTATAATTACTATTTTTTAAAATCCAGAAGACAAATTAAAATTACACATTTTCTGTACTCGACAGACAAAAATCAGGCAAATTGTCCAAGAGTTATATCAAAAATTAAATATGTTTAAATTTTGAAGTACAGTTTTGACCAGATTATGCAGCAAAGAAACTTTACAGATTGTTTTTGAAAATAGCAAAATACTTTATCCATCAAGATTTTATTTACCATCCATTATCCGGGAATCAATAGGCATATTTATACGCAGTGAGAATATTTGCAATGATACAGTCTACCTTGAGTTACCTAAAATTTGGAAAGAGATGCTATGTAAGTTTATTAGCAATCTTAGAAATTAATTTACGCTCACAAATATCATTTTTACTTTATTTTATTTTTGCACTGGTTTTCATTATACATAAAGTCTCGTAATATTATTTACCAAGTTCTTGTTTAAAAAGAAAAAAAGAAAAAAAAAAAAACGAAAATATTTCTATCAAGAATGATCTTGAAAATATCGCCGTTTGTGCGATGAATCGTATGTTGATCTAAGTATTAGCAGTTTTTTGATTCATCATAAGTGATTATCATACATATTTTTATAACTATTTATTTGTTTAACTTCAAATAAGGGTTTTAAGAGGATGGTGGACCTTTATTTGATCAAAAATCCACTCCAAAATCAACATTTCGTTTTGTGTGTACTATTATTCTCCAATTTGTACTACGTCATTCGTGGAAAACTGCACGCAGATGGGATTATTTTAGGCAAAGTTACAAGTTATTTAACTTTGTTCACAAGCAATTTTTTTGGCCTTTTAATATACATTTAATCTGTTTTTTCTGAATACTGATTTTTTAGCTGTTTTAATATTTGAAATGCACCTTGCTGCTTAAATTTTGAACAAAATTCTTGAAACTGATAAGAAAGAATCCTGATATTGCTTAAAAAGAAACTGTGCATGCATTTTAAAATTCGATTTCATTAAGACAGTTAAATTTGATTATTAACTTATTATAAGGCAGAATTTTGATGAAAATCGATATGGAATTCAGAAAAATATCTCTAAAAAATTAACTATTTAAGCGATTGACAAATCGATACACAAATGTTTTCGTAATAGAGTTTGACGTGATTAAAATCCAAAATTGAGGAAATATCTAAAAAATTAAAACGCAAGGAACGTTTTAAAATTTCGTTTTAAAATTTTAAATTTTTAAAAAGATTGTAAAATTTAAATAAGATTGGAAATTTCCTTTAGGGTTGTTCTATATACTTGTGGTGAAATGTATATTTACACAAAATATCAAATCTCTATTGCGAAGATTAAAAGAATTTTTTTAAACAAATTTTTTTTTAATTTTTTTTTTTCAAACGTTGGTAATGTCCACCGTCCCCTTAAGGGGACTAAAGTTTTTTTTTTTTTTCATAATAGAGACATGAAATTTTGTGGAAATTTACATTTCACCATAAGTATATAGAACACCTTAAAAAAAAAACCTCCAATCTTATTTAAATTAAAAAAAAAAAAATTAAAATTTTAAAATGAAATTTTAAAATGCATCATGCGTCTTAGTTTTTGAGATAGTTCCTCGATTTTTCATTTTAATAACTTAAAACTCTATTTCAAACAAATCTGTGCATCGATTTTAACTAACCATCTATCATCGCACTGCTTTTCTATGTAACCTACATAATGTCTATGAATAGTATGTTTGTTCTTCCTTATCAATTTCAGTAGCTCTCGCTGTAAAACAATAATGAATATTATAGTCCTTTATTAATTTAAAAGTAAAAAAAAAATTGTTAAGTTTAAAAAATACAAGTGTATCATTTTTCCCTATCATGCCTTATTGGATTTTCAATCACTTTGTATAAAATCAATTGCAAAATGCCAATCTGCTTTCTACTAAAACTCACCTTAACAATGTGCTTTACAAATGAAAAATATAATTATAAGATATTACCTTCACTGTAATAAGAGTTATGAAAGAAAATCAGTATTTAAAAAAAAAGTACATTGACATTCAAAAAATCTTCAAAATTTAAATTTAAAAAAATGCTGTCAGTTCTTCACTGCTATGTCCAGCTAATGATGGCCTCTGCTAATAAAAGAAGCCTTTACATCTGTTACAATGACTGTTAATGCCATTTGTTGAGAAAAATTGTCAATGTATCAACTCTCCCTATGTATCAAACCTTTCCTACATCCCCTACCTTTTACTCGTGCAAGAACTTTTATGTTAGAGCGATACTTAAGGAATGCCTTAATCGATATTTTCTTTCGAAGTAATGTTAACGAACTCTAAACCGTTTACTGTGACAATTTTCGACAAGTTATATCAAGAATACATCCATGACTTTAATTATAGTGATCGATTTTAAATTTGAAGTAAAGTTATTGGTATGACTACGGCAATTTTACTGACGTTGCTGGAGTAAGTTTTAAACAAAAATTGCAACTTTATTACTTACTTGTCTTGTTTTATAAGGATTCGTACAAATTATTACTTTTGCAAATGAAAGAAAATATAAATGCTAAAAAGGAAAATGATATTATCATTCTTTCAAATAAACAATATTAGGTTCAGGGATAATACTTATCTGCTTTTTGCATACCAGTAAAATATTAGAGAGAATGCTGTTCCGTTAAATTGCAGTATTTTCCGATTAAATAACATAACATTTTCTCTAAGATTATACTGGTATGCAAAAAAGCGGAGAATTCTCATGCCTGTAGGTTACATTGATTAACTTCTTTCTGTCTAACAGTACATTTCAATGTTATATTTATATTGCAATTTTATACTAGAATATCATTAATTAAAGTAAGCAATAGCATATTTTTAACATTTAGCATAGTCAGCATGGGCGTTATCTCAGATAATTTTAAAGAGAACGTGCTATGTTTGCCTTAAAATAACTTACATACTTTCTACTTGTATAGTTTTCTAAAGTTATATTTAGAAAGGTATAGCTTTATTAAAAAGATATTCTAAAACTTAAGCTTACCATGTTTTTTTTTTTTTTTTTTTGTTAGAAATCTTTAAAAAAGTCACAAGCCTGTTTCCTGTGGTTATTTAACATTAGTAGCAAAAGCCATGCTTTGCTTGGGTTCGCGAAGCATTATTTAATAAGATAAATATTTGAAAGTAACAATATTTTTGCATCTTTAATAAGCAAAAACGTTATTTTATGTTTTAGTGCATTTTAATTTTAGAAATGTAAATTCAGCCAAATAACTAAGAATTTCCTCGGAATTTTTTATTTGTGATATAAGACTGGTATAAATAAAAATATTTTCGAAGCAAAATTTTACAAAATATTTTTAAATTTTCAACTAAAAGCTCTTTTAAAGATGTTTTTAGATTTTATTAATTACAAAAATTAATTTTATTTGTTGACAATTTTTTTGTTGACGCTTTACAAAAAAAAAAAAAAAAAAAAAAAAAAAAAAAAAAAAATCATAATATTAAACTTTTAAAATGCGTAAGTAAGTAACTAAAAGCTCTTTTAAAGATGTTTTTACATTTTATTAATAACAACAATTAATTTTATTTGTTTACAATTCTTTTGTTGCCACTTTACAAAAAAAAAAAATCATAATATAATTCTTTTAAAATGTGTAAGTATGTCTACGCGAATGATCACATAATAAGAATAAATTGTAATTAAAATAATAAAACTTAGTAAAAAATCACCATAAAATAAAACAATACACAGGACGCGTTTCGAGCTAAAAACATAACAGCTCGTCTGGCCTTGTTCGCTTGCGGTCACGTGTTTGTTGTAGCTGATGACGAGCTGTTATGTTTTTAGCTCGAAACGCGTCCTGTGTATTGTTTTATTTTATGGTGATTTTTTACAAAGTTTTATGATTTTAATTACTTCAAATCGCTAGTTTTCGGTGCTGTTTCGCCAAGAATAAATTAAGTATTTGAATTCTTAACACTGAAAAATACTTTTATAATTAAATGTAAATAATTGAATTTTCACAAATTTTAATTCATTAAAAATATACTATAATTTTCATAAAAAATGGTATTTTAAAAATTTCATAAAAGAAATCGTGAAACTATTATATAATTAAAAGGAATGAGCCCCAAAATATGCGCTATTTCCAACCAATCTTAATAAAGTATTCTAATAAAATGTATATTTTCATCTCAAATAACATACATTTTTAATATAAAAAAGTTTAATGTTCTTTTACGGTTTGAAGTAAATTCTGCAGTTATTTTCAATATTTAAGATATTTCGTCTTCGCAAAATGCAGATATATAGGTTTCTTTCCTTATTTAAATAATTTTTTTTAAAAACGAGAAATTTTGATGCAACGATAATATTTTACGCACGTAATCATTCATGACTTTATTTATTTTTACTGACTCAATGATTTTTATTTATTGCAAGAAATACGCAAGTTTCATTATCGTTTACAAAAATAAATCCGTATAATGGGAAAATATATTCAACAAAAAAATAAAAAATGTTTTTTGTTAAATCATTCGATAAGAAAATAATATTGTCATAATCTACAGATTATATTTTATTTCTATCAAGTCCAAAAATATTTCTTTCCTTAGTTAAATTTAAAAAACAGTTTTTGAGATACTTTGGTGGAATAATGAAAATATATTTATTTAATTAATCATGATTCTCTCTATAATTACTAACTCCATGATTTACTATTTTTTCTTCTGAAAATATACGTGTTTCATTTTTTATTTGCAAAAATGCGTCCGCAATGGAAAAACATGTAAAATAAATTAATTAAAATAATAAATTTTTAAGTTTATTCTGTAAAAAAATAATATTGTGCAAATTTACATATTATAATTTATTTTTATGTTTAATTTCAAGTCAAAATACTGAATAATAGCTTTTTTTGTAAAGTGTACGACAAAATGTAATTTGTGTATCCTAGTAGAGGATTTTGCTTCGCTCATCCTAATAAAATGTTTTGATATTATTACTCTAGCTTTTAAACAAAACAGTATTAAATACTTGATACAGAGAAATCCCTGATATTGATTTTATAAAATCTGAATCCCTTACACTATTTAAATTTGGAAAAAATGCGAAAGGAAGATTAATATCAAACCATTAGTCAAAATAACGGCATAACTGCAGAGAGAAAATGTTAAATGCAGATTTATTAAATTCTAGTTTCGGGGGAAAGTATTTCCAACCAGAAGAGACGTGTGGAAGAAAACATAAATATGTCAAAGAAGAATATGCGGAAGTGGATCTTTTCTTTGATTTTATGTTTCATTGTAGAGCATCAACACTGTTCAATGGATAAGTGAGGCAAAATTAGCTGCATTTTTTATTCATTTGTCTGTTTAATTTTATTTTATTTTTCACTTTCGAAAAATATTTTAGTTATGTTCTTTAAAATTTTCTTTAAATTATTAAACATTTCCCTATCAATTATTTTTATAAATAAAGATATTTAAGCTTTGGTCATTCTTTTTTTTTTTTTTTTTTTTTTTTTTTTTTCTATATTGGATTCAATTTCCTGATGGCGCCTCGCAATTTTAAAAACATCCCAAAATGGAAGTCCTATCTATCTCTTCATTTCCTCGTGCTCTAACTTTTGAAAAAATTAGTCGATTCTTACGAAATTTGAATTCGTTAATAAAATAATCATAGTTTCTTTTCTGTACAGAATGGTTATGGTATCCTGCGATTTTTCTTTCTTTTTTCTTTCGCAGTATGCATTAAAAGACCGAATATACATTATTAAGTATGATTCACTTGAAAAATGCTCAAGTTCATGAAAATTATACTATTCATGTAGAACACAATATTTTCCGGTTCAGAGTTTAGAATAAAAATGTTACTTTTAAGAGTTTGAAGTTCCTGATCTGCTATTGAGTAAATTTTTGTTAAATATTGTAAGAAAATGCAATGACCTCATAATTAGGCTGTGGGAGTTTTTATAAAATATTCCTTTCGGTAAAAAATAAAATAAATAAATAAATAAAATAAGAAATGTCACTTTAGACATATTACATGAGGTGAAAGGAGTTGGTGGCCATTGAAAATTTTTATAGTAACCATCTACATCAAAATACGATATTATCTTCGTTTCAACTTATCTTCTTTTAATTCGTATTTTATAATTTTTTAGACGGAAATTCTAACGCCTACATCCAAACTGAGACAACGCCTATGGCAAACTTTTGTGAGTGTAAGAAGGAAAATATCACGTCGTATTTTCATAAAGTAACGCAACTAAAAGATAAAGTTTTTCCATGAAAATGAAAACAAAAAGTTTTCAAGTATGAAAGCAAAATTTTTTATATGAACTAGATAAAAATTTTACATCCAGAGTAAAAGATACCTCATTTCTGTATGAGCTAAGTTAAGACCAATTATTTGAATATTTGCAGAGAGTAGCTCTACTGTTCAATGTCAGGTACAAAAAATGACAAAATCGCTCTAATATCGTTATTTTTAAACATATTTGCAGGATTTTAATGAAAGATGGTCTCTCTGTATCTCTCGGCTGTATCATTCGTGAAACATTTTCAAAAGGCCTTAACCCTTTCAGGGGAAAAAGAGATTATGTTGCTAAATATTGAAATGATTGAATTTCACCAGAATTTAAGAACCGATGTATTTAAAAGTAAATAAATACCTTTCTCCATGTACATTATAAAATCAAAATTTTATTAAAACATTTTGGGTGCCAATTGGGAGTTAGGAATTAAAATTAAGTGGTATATATAATGGTTAGGAATTAAAATTAAGTGGTATATATAATGTACCACCGCACTCGAAAGGGTTCATTTTAAATATCTCCAACCTACAAAGTCGATAAGTATGGTCACATAGAGTGATTCCTTAAGATGACCGTGGACCTTTATTTGAGCAAAAATTGACCCCAAAATCGACATTTTTTTGTGTGTATTTGTATTATTGTACTACGAAAATATTATATTGTTTGTATTATTGTACTACCAAATTGCACTACGTCATTCGTGGAAACCCGCATGCAGATGCAATTATTTTACGCAAATTTACAAGTTCTTTAATTTTGTTCACAAACAATTTGTTCTTTATTGCCTTTTAATATACTTTAAATCTATTTTTCTCAATACTGATGTTTCAGTTTCTTAAAATTTTTGAAATGCGCTTTGCCACTTAATATTTGATAAAAATTCATGAAGCTGATAATCCTGATATTACTCAAAAAGAAACTATGTATGCATATTAAAATTCGACTTCATTAAGGCAATTAAATTTGATTTTTATCGTATTATAAGGCAGAATTTTGATGAAAATTTGATATGGAATTCAGAAAAATATCTCTAAAAATTAACTATTTAAGGGATTAAAAAATCGATACACAGATTTGTTTGTAATAGAGTTTTACGTGATTAAAATCCAAAATCAAGAAAATATCTAAAAAATTAAAACGCAAAGGAGCATTTTAAAATTTCAAATTTTTAAAAATATCTTAAAATTATAATAAGATTCGAAATTTCTTTTAAGATGTTCTATATACTTATGGGGAAATATATATTTGATCAAAATTTCAAATCTCTATTATGAAAATTAACAAAATTTTTTTAAAACGTGCACCGTCCTCTTAATTTCTCTTCGTCTCAAATAACTGGTGAATCGAGTTAACTACAGACACGAAAGTGGTGACTAGGAAATAGTAAAACGCGTATGCTTTTATGATGAAATACCTGGCAGCACAGGAAGCAGTTTGTTTTAATTATTTAATAGTAATTAGATTTTTTTAATATGAAAATCAAAATAAACGTATTCAGTGTTTTCACTATTGGTCGCAATGCATCGGGCCTTCTGCATCTATTGGTGGTGACATTGACTGCTCTTACCTTCATTTTTCTCATTAAAATAAATTGTATCTTACTTACGCGTGTTAGCTTTTTAGTAAATGTGCATTCAACTTATAATTCCACACTTCTGCATGCAATTATTCGCTTATTTAATTTGGTAATTGGATATAAAAAAAACAAATTAGGACTTCTAATAAATTTACTTTTACATGCAAAACACAGTGTCATATTACATGGAGGGCGTTCTACAATTTTGTAATTGACTTTTTTCCACGCACCTGGTAATGTTTTCGAGTTAGAGACTCAAACTTCAGAGCCACCAGCGCCAACAGCAATGTACCTCATAATGTAGTCCATTCCGGTATTACTATATCTAGACACCGCATTCATGATTCATGGTAGTAGCTAACTTGATTTATCAGTTATTTCTGGCGAAACAGAATTAAGAAATCCCCCTATAGTATATCAAAGGAAAACGGATTTCAATTTATTTTTCGTAGAACATTTTTCAATTTTTGGACGCACTGCAGTAAAGCATTTAAAGTAGAAAATTATACTGAGTTTTTTAAAGAAAAAAATACATACAATTCTAAACCGGAACTTCAAGAAAGTAAAACACCTGAATGTGAATAACTATCTACAAATCAATATAAGGTCTAGACGGCCACACCTTCGTGACTAATCATGTGGTGGGATGGAAGGTATTGCCGATGAATGGTACTTCCAAAAATACCACCAACTGGTATTTTTGGTGATATTGCTGGAAATACCATAACCCTGGGTTTTACCTTCCAAGTCTCAACCTTAAGTTTGATTTTATTGCATGGAGTAGATTAAATATGTCAATCCTCCCTTCCTCACCAAAAAATGCGCTAAATAAAACATAAAAATTATAATTCTTCAAATAATCTTATATTGCTTTTGAAAATGAAAAGCTCTAAGTGTTCTAATCCAGTTTCCAATGAATTGTTTAATCGCTTATTAAGTTTATATTCATTTTCAGCTTCAGTGAACTTCGTTATTTTTTGCACTTGCATCAAAATTTTATGAATTTTATCTAATTCACTTTTAAAAGTATTACTTTTTTGCATATAATTACCAAATTTATAATTATTTTTTAATAATAATAAAAAAAGTGAAATTAGTTTTACTTTTCCAATAAAGGTGGTTTCAGTTTAGTGATACATATTATTTTTAATATTTTAAACATTTTAAATTATATATATTTTTTTTACATATTAAATTGTACACATTCATTTATACAACGACAATAAGACAATTGGCATTAGATTAAACACTTGATAGGAATTATTTTTCTTTCTTATTAACTTGAAAAAAAATGTCAAAACATCTCTTAATCAGATAAATGGTGATGATTAAAAAAAGAAAAGAATTTTAAAACTTTTTAGGAGATAACAGATGATCTTACAAATCTGACTAAAGATTTCGAATTAATGAAGTAGATTTAATGTCAATTTAATTAATTAATTGTTTAGGATCTAATTCTTATAAATCAATAATACGCAAATTTCAAGAAGTATTTTTCTGTTTTTCACATTAATCACCTTCTGAAATATGCAATTGAAAATTCTTTCACTCTTTCTCTTCTCCCCCCCCCCCCCCCCCCCACACACACACACCTTCTTTTGTTTATTTAGAGAAAGATTCAAATATAGTGACTTCTCACTTAAAATACTCCCTTGGTTATACGCTTTAGGAGAAATAATGTTAGGTTTTTTTTCTCAAATATTGAACATTCATTTTCATTTTTGTTGATCATGTAAATTAAATGGCTAGTGTTTTTAGTCTCATTCTTAAATTTTATTTTTTTTTTCAATTTTAATTTTTATTCTTAATATATTTTCATTTTTCTTCATATGGAATGAAACTTTAATATTTAAAATATAAATCGTATTATGAAACAACTGTAAAAATTTTCAGTTTTTTTTTTTTATCCTATTTTATTGTAGTGAGTTAACTTGAAGAGAAATTTCTATGAATTTGTGATCAGAAAAAATACGTGTTTGTAAAACTTGCCAGCTTTAGATAAAAGGATGTGCAATAGGGTTAACCAGGGTAATGTCTGGGAAACTCTTGGATACTGTTCCCAGATTTTTTTTGCCCCCGGTGTGCTATTTCTTTCTCCCAGCTTATTTTGTGTCGTCTCCAATAAATAACGTTACCTTGTATAAGTCATCCGTAAAACAAAAGCCGATGTTTCATTGTACGATTAAATACTCTACAGCATTTTTAAAAACTTCTAAGCATCGCACATTTTCAGTGTTTATACCGTCGTATTGGGAAAAAAAGGGTACTTTTTAATGCAAATTATTTGAAAACTGCATCTCCATTTATTTTTAAAATATTAATTTTTTCGTAGTTTTTAGCGACATTTGTTTCATTTTGGCAACTCGAGTACTCCATTTCTGTAGAAAGTAAAGGGAAAATAGTTGAAAAATAGCAATTATATCTTCTTGTTGCCATTTTCCCATAAAAACTGAAAAAATGTAATTAAAATACGTGATATTTTGAGAAAAATATAAATGAATGATTTATGATAAAACATGGAGCTATTATGAACTATATTTAATTTTAAGTATCTAAATGCAAATGACGTCATTTTACACAAAATAAAAGCGTGTGCTTTAAGTCAAAATTGAAATATGTTTTGCATTACTGTAAAGTCCCGATTATCCGAGTCCCGCTTAACCGAGTTATTTTCTTCTAGTGGACTGGTGGTTTCTATTGTATTATGAAACAGCCACTATAAATGAAGCGTTAGGTGCGTAAAAAGTTAGAACTCTGATTTTTTGGTCAGAAGAGGAAAAAAATGGCTATAATTTTTTTTTCCAAAAAAAAAATTATGGCCATTTTTTTTTTTTTTTACATTCTGACCAGAAAATCAGAGCTCTAACTTTTTACGACTGCTCTTTCGTCTTCACCTAACGCTTCATTTATAATGGCCGTTTCATAATAATAGAAACCACCAGTGCACCAGAAGAAAATGAAGTAATGGAAATGTCGGGGGCGACACTGAATTCTGAAAAAGCAAAATTCCTGTTTTCTAGTTGTTGTTTTTTTTTTTTTTTTTTTTTTTTTTTTCTTAAGAAAAGTGTGCTGTCGATTATCTATGTTGTAATTCTTCAAATATTATTAGTAACAAGATATTCTATAAGGTTTTCCCCAATGAAGTCCTCCCTAGGTCTTCC
Organism: Maratus speciosus; assembly: GCA_963932465.1. Taxonomy (NCBI): domain Eukaryota; kingdom Metazoa; phylum Arthropoda; class Arachnida; order Araneae; family Salticidae; genus Maratus; species Maratus speciosus. The sequence goes on from OZ010789.1 coordinate 199,662,148, forward strand.
TCAGAATGCAAAGTTCACATTGAAACCGCACCACATAAAAGAATGGTTTGTTTTGTCTTATTAGATGCTACCATTCGTTTATTGTGTTTTCGAATTCTATAGATAGCCCTATGTAATTAGAACCGATGATGGACACTCTTTCCGCCGATGTTATTGATAGTTTTAATTAATACATCACAGAAAAATCTAAGCTGAGAAGGAAAACCCACTCGCGAGTTTGCAATGATTTTTAAATAATCTGTTGTCTGATAGCGTTCTTCTTTGCAGAACATATTGTCGAGAAGAAAGAGCGTAAGTAGCATACCTCAACTTTGTAGAATGTTGGTGAACAGGGAAATATCATTTAAAATATGTAATCTATACTGATCTATATTTTGCGTGCCCCTTTCGTCACCTAACAAAAATAATAAAAAAAATAAAGAAAAGGAAATGATGGATTGACAAAAATGAAAAACCGGTTTTGTCTTGCTATTTTTCAAATAACGTGTGGCTTAATATGCTAAAATAAGAAGGGAAAAGCTATATTATTGCGTTTTTAGTAAGTTTTATATGCACAGTTACGTGATAGCTTCCTCAGTGGCATAGCTAGCATTTTTTTTTTTTTTTTTTTCGGAAGAGTCCTAAAGTTTTCCATTTGAATGAAAGCAACTTTTTTTTACATATGATAAGAAATGTTAAAGAAATAAGTTTCAGCTTCACAAACTAAAAGACTAAAAAAAAATCCAAAGAAAACTTATTTGTAAAAAAACTTTATTTATAAGTTGCCAAAAAAAAACTTGTTCTGTTTTGAAAAAAACACAAGCGTTTCGCAAATTTTTAAACGAGTTTGTTTTAGTGTTAAAAAAAAAAAAAAACTTCTGCATAGAGAAATATTTTTTTTGCACAGATAATAGGTTTTTTGAAAGTAGAAATTCTCGTTTGGCAACTGAAATTTTTGTTTATGGGATATCCATAATTAAACGACCCTATTTTAAAGTTGTTTTCCGACGAAACCATTGCTCAGAATGGTGTGAAATTTTATGGAGGACATAATAAAAGTATGGGAATTCATTTGAAAGAAAAAAAAAATAGTTCAAATTTCGCCGCCAGTGGACCTTTCTTAACGAATTAAACATTTACGATAGTTTACGAATTTTGTTACAGCCAAACATGTTCCATATGGCGGTCATCATTCCCAAGTACCCATCTGGAATCGTAAGATAGCATGTTCCACAGTTGACTGCAGTGTGCTCTGGAAAATGCTAAGAACATGTCGTGTTACCCATCTTTAAGATCAGGTAAAGTTAATAAATAAAATTTCTAAACTGTCTTAAATGTATGCTAAATGTGTAATTCATTAAAAAACGCCCTCTGGTGGTGAAATTTTGAACTTTTTTCGCTTAAAAAATTCCCATCCCTTTATTATATCTTTCCCAAAATTTCACAACGTTATGACCAATAATTTCGTCTGTAGACAACTTTAAAGCGGGGTTGTTTAATTATAAACACTCTGTACAAAATGGCTCTTTTAAAGAAGCGAGAGATGGAAGGCTATATTTCAGCACTCTCCGAAGAGAATTATTCGTAATCCGTTATTAAAAAATGTGGTGAAAGACACGATTTTTCTATATTTAAAGCCACAGTAGGTATTATTGCCAATAAGGTAAAAAAAAAAAAAAAAAAAAAAAAACCATGAATGGCAAAATCGTTCTAAATATGTTCCAATGACATATCGCCGAACGTAGAACACGATGCAGAATTCTTTATGAGAAGCATTTATCCGGAGAAAAATAGAACAAGTGGGTAAAAGTGATGGAAGATCTCACAAAGGTTTTCGTTTAACATCCTTTTCGATTCACTTTATCCTTTAGTTAATAAATCCAACTCGTTAGTTTATAGTTATTAAATCCTTAATGTTTTTCAATAAGAGCATAGGTAGCAGCACAATTAAATTTAATTTTAAAATTATTACAATTGGAAGGTATTTCTTTAAATAAAATTAAAAATATTCAAGAACTGCTTTTCAGACAATTGTAACAGCATATGTTTGTATAGCTGAAAAGCATATTTAATTACAGGATTTAATTTCACCTTTAAAAAAAATAAAGAAATCCTTAAAATAAGATAAAATGTACGAAAGTTCCTTTAATTAAATCAATCGGACAATGAAATTTAGTCTATTTAAAATTTCGCAATTTCCCCTCAAATAAAAGAACGTTTGAATAAAAAAAATATAATTGATAAAATATTTTACACAAACTTTTGGCTTTAAAATGGCCCCCAAAAAATTAAAAAAATTTTGTAAATTTGCATCTATTAGATAACGAAATCTATTAAACTCCAACGCTGAGTTTTGAATCGGGAACCTTCTGATTAGCAGGGAAATGCGACATCACGGAGCTATGTAGCCGGCTGAAAAATACTGAAATTAAGGTTCTGTTTTAATCTACAGTCGAACCTCTATTTAACGAAGTCGCTAAATCCCGGAAAAAAAGTTCGTTATATGGAAAATTCGTTAAATGGAGACTCACCTTTTAAAATACTTTAAACTACATAAAACAGATTTTAAATTCATGAACACTAAATATTTTTACTTAAAAGTAATTAATCACATTTTTTTAAATACATTATATCGATTTGTTTTATTTATTTTACCAATCAATAGCCATCATCAATTCATTTTTTCAATGTGTTTAAATCTTTGAAATCGGCAAGGAAAACAAAACATTATCCGGGAATACACTGTATTTTCCATATAAGTAAATAGTTTTACATTAAAATTAACGAATTTTAATGACATTATCGCATTTATTATTATTATAACAAATAATTTTAATTATACATTAACATATGCATCCTTAAATTTAATTCCTGAAAAACTCTGTTAATTTTGCCTCAGTTTTTTATTTAAAAAATTGTTTTCTCTCATAATACGTCTCGCATCTGTGCAATGCACCAAAACCCCCTTCATGCGTATTTTCTTCTAACTATAATCCGCGTCGGTTGTTTCAAATGATTTTAGCATTTCATCATACGAAGTTTTGTTAATTCCTCCATAATGATCATTTCCATCATCATCATATTTGTCCTCATCACAATTCATTGCTGTATTGTTTTTATTTTTCACACTGTCGAAAATATCCAATTCGGATAGTGTTTCCGAGGTCTCTTCAGAATTAAGTGAAATATAATCATCAATCAGCACATCATGGTTAATTTCTTCTTTTTTTCTCACTGTATCCACATTTTTTCAAGTTACTCTAAGGGATTATCGTCTTCGTTCTCTGTACTTAACAAATTCTCACTGCTGACAAAAAAGACGCCTGGTAAAACCAGTTGAAGACCATTGAACATCATAAAATGTGTTTAAAGAAAGAATAAGTTTGAAATGTCCAGAAATATTTTGAGAAATGTGGAGAAAAAAAAATTTTGATCACAAGAAAAAATCCGTTAAATAGAGAATGCACTTCGCTATTTGGAGGTTATTTTACGAAGAAATTCGCACAATTTTCTTGGTTCCAAGGAAAAGTTCGCAAAATAAAGAAATTCGCAAAATAGAGGTTCGTTAAATAGAGGTCCGACTGTAAATTGCAAAGGTGGTCGGATGCCATTAAAATTCATTAATTTAGTTAAAATAATGTAAGACTTTTTCAAAATTGTATGACTTGTCGGGTGATCGGAGATATTCAGCTACAAGTATGCAACATTTCAAGTCTCTAACTTATCAGAACGAGCTGTGTGACGTAAAGACAGATGAGTGAGACGAATAGGGTTTCGTCAGATGAACGAAACACAAACGATGTTGTTACAATAGATTAAGCTTGCATCGTTTTAAATGATTTTATTAAAAAGAGGTCCATCTATTATCATCAATGAGGAGTAAAAAAAATCTTAAAACATGGCTCCATGTATCTGAAAAAAGTTTTAGCAAAGTATTTATGATTGTTGTTGGCTTTGCGTATAACAACACATTAAAAATAAGGAGAGTGGAGAAAAATATTAAGATCAACTCCACATGCTATCAGAAACATATTTTATTCCCAATCTTCAAACATCAAATACCGCCCTGTTTACACCCAGTTCAATCAATCTGTTAAACTGCACCAAGATAAGGCAAGCAGCCCCAAATCACAATCCGCTGTTAATTTCCAGGGGAAAATGGAACGAGAAACGGGTATCAGCTAAATCCTTCATTGATGTACTACCTGTTCGAAATTTATTTATCGTCTGCCAAGGCTCAGAGCGAGAATTTTTGTGTAAGTCTGTTTCTGAAAATGGCAACGTTCTGTTTTTGTTGACATGTAATTATTCTATTCTAAGAGACTGTGAAACCAAGAGGATTTATAATTAAAAGCGTGTGATACAGTTCACTTTTATATTTAATGTGTCTTTGAGTTATTGACGAGTCCGTGTTTTACTTAATTTACAACCAGCGCGCTATCATAATTTTTGGTTACGTCAGCCGGTGATTTGATACATTCTTTTTGTAGAATTGAGTGATAGAACGAACTTTAAGATGAGTTTCGTTTTCAAGCGTAATCATGTCATCGTTCCAAAGTTTTGATGCGATAAATAAAGAAGCTGCGTCATTTAAACATCTATACTATTTGGTGAGTCTTTTTTGTTAATAATTTTACTCATTATGACGGAATTTAAAGATATTTTAGTTAGAAAAAGAGTGTTAAAAGCTACTGTTACTAAACTAGAAAACATTATTATTTGTTCGATAGATGATGCTGATTCTAGTCAGTTTGCTTTATTCGAAAATAAAATCGAAAAATTAAATGAAGAATTACATGAACTTTTTAATGCAATTTTTTCTCAATGTAAAGAAGAAGATGTAGATAATTTTGTCGATGAGCAACAAACCGTACAGGACAAACTAGATAATATTTGGTTAAGTGTTAATCGGAAAAACTCAAAATTTACTTTAAACGAATCGAATCTAAGTAATAGTCTTTCTAAATCCCAAACACCAGAAGTAAAGCTCCCAAAACTGACACATCCTACGCTTAGTGGTAATTTAGATGAATGGATATCATTTTATGAATTTTCAAACAACTCTGTGTCGGGCTTACATTCATTGCAAAATAAGCAAACTCTGCTTTGTACAGCAGTGATTAAAGTTCGTGTTACGATTAAGTGTGTCGATTAAGGTTCGTGTTATGATTAAGTGTGTCGATTAATGTTTGAGGCTCTTGACTTAGTGGGTACTCTTGTAAACTATCGCGCGTTGCTGGTTAGTGGCAGTGAAGCTTCTTTCATAAGGGAAAATTGTATACGCAAATTATTTTTGCCAAGGCAATCTACCAAAGTACAGATTACATGTTTAGATTCTTATAATGCTGAATCTAATGAAGAGGTAAATTTAAGTTTTACTCCCCATTTTGATTCTGAAGTGAGATTTGCCACTAAAGCATTTGTGATAAAAAGAATCACATCAAATGTGCCGTGCTATTCCTTAAAATATTGTGAATAATTTTAATGATTTAGTTCTAGCAGACCCATTATTCTTTGAATCAAGACCAGTAGATATCTTATTAGGAGTTAGAGTTTTCTTTACATTGCTTAAAGGGGAAGTGATGAAAAAGGGGAAAACTCTGGCCTTCGCTATATGTTCTAAATTTAGTTGGATAATTACGGGAACTACCTGTTATGATACAAGTCAACGTACATGTTCTGTTAATAATATTCAATGGAGGATATTCCATTTTCGTTTTGATCATGTGGTCAAGGTAAAAACTTCTAGTGTAAAGAAGGGAAGGCCCCATAGACGTGTAATATAAATCCCCGCTAGCCAATGAAAAAGTTCATGAGGCAAAGCAGTAGTATCTTCTCTTCTTATTGGTTATAAATTCTTTGGGTAAATTACCGGTATCACGTGACTTTTTTCATCCTCGAACCCAGATTTGGAATATCCTCCATTACAACTAGATGATTTAGTTCAAAGGTTTTGGCCTTTAGATTACATTCTTGAGCTAGTTCGAATTTCTAAGGAAGAACATGAATGTGAAGACTATTTTAAGCGGAATTATTTTCGAAATAGTTCTGGAAGATTTGTTGTGAAACTTTCATTTAAATATTCTCCATCGCAATTAGGTGATACTAAGGAACTGGCCATGCAGCGATTTCGTTCTTTGAAACGCAGGTTTTCAAAACAACAGACTATTTACGAAAACTGTCGAGAGTTTATGAAGGAATACTCGGACTCGGATCATAAGGGAAAAAGTTCATGAGGCAAAGCAGTAGTATCTTCTCTTCTTATTGGTTATAAATTCTTTGGGTAAATTACCGGTATCACGTGACTTTTTTCATCCTCGAACCCAGATTTGGAATATCCTCCATTACAACTAGATGATTTAGTTCAAAGGTTTTGGCCTTTAGATTCCATTCTTGAGCTAGTTCGAATTTCTAAGGAAGAACATGAATGTGAAGACTATTTTAAGCGGAATTATTTTCGAAATAGTTCTGGAAGATTTGTTGTGAAACTTTCATTTAAATATTCTCCATCGCAATTAGGTGATACTAAGGAACTGGCCATGCAGCGATTTCGTTCTTTGAAACGCAGGTTTTCAAAACAACAGACTATTTACGAAAACTGTCGAGAGTTTATGAAGGAATACTCGGACTTGGATCATAAGGGAAAAAGTTCATGAGGCAAAGCAGTAGTATCTTCTCTTCTTATTGGTTATAAATTCTTTGGGTAAATTACCGGTATCACGTGACTTTTTTCATCCTCGAACCCAGATTTGGAATATCCTCCATTACAACTAGATGATTTAGTTCAAAGGTTTTGGCCTTTAAATTCCATTCTTGAGCTAGTTCGAATTTCTAAGGAAGAACATGAATGTGAAGACTATTTTAAGCGGAATTATTTTCGAAATAGTTCTGGAAGATTTGTTGTGAAACTTTCATTTAAATATTCTCCATCGCAATTAGGTGATACTAAGGAACTGGCCATGCAGCGATTTCGTTCTTTGAAACGCAGGTTTTCAAAACAACAGACTATTTACGAAAACTGTCGAGAGTTTATGAAGGAATACTCGGACTTGGATCATAAGGAACGTATATCCAAATCGGAAAGGGTCCCTGCATTTGTTTTTTATTTACCTCATCATGCGATAGTTCATAAATGAAGTACGTCGACAAAATTAAGAGTTGTTTCTGATGCCTCTGCTAAATCTACCTCTGGTGTGTCTTTGAATGATATTATAATGGTCAGACCCCGTATACAACAGGAACTTTTTCCAATTCTTTTAAGATTTAGAACTTTGCTTATTGTACGCACAGATATAGAGATAATGTTTAGATAAATCTTGATTAATCCAGAAGATAAAGATTTTTTAAGGATTCTTTGGGGAGAGAATTCCCGGGATCCTATAGAGGAATATCGTTTAACAACAGTCACTTATTTACTTAATTTACAACCAGCGCGCTATCATAATTTTTTTGTCCTTGTTCGGGAGCCACAAAAATTATGATAGAGCGCTGGTTGTAAATTAAGTAAAACACGCAATAACTCAAAAACACATTAAATATAAAAGTGAACTGTATCACACGCTTTTAATAATAAACCTTCTTAGTTTCACATTATCTTAGAATAGAATAATTGCATGTCAACAAAAACAGAACGTTGCCATTTTCAGAAATAGACTTACACAAAAATTCTCGTACTGAGCCTTGGCAGACGATAAATAAATTTCGAACACTACCTGCTAAATCCTTTGATGGAAGCCATGAATCCATTCATGGTTTTTTGCGCTTTCAGACTTTTAAAAAGCTCGTTATTCAAACGTCATACAACACTTCATGGACTTTGGAAAGCTGTTCAAGAGGAATGTCCCAAAATACCTCTTGCAAAGTTACAAAAGGCATTATTTTCATGGAAATTACGGTGTTGAAAGGTTGTTCAGAATAAGGGTTACCAAACTGAACACTTCACTTGAAACACAAATATTTTATGTAAAATAGTTCTGTAAGTACCATGAAAACCGTCTAAAAAATGCCCGAACATCTTCTGTATTTTAGAATAGTGTCAAAAAATAAATTACAGTGATATTTTCTCCACTAACAAGTTTCTTAATGATCTTTTTGGATGTGAGTAATCCTGATTACGATAAATAAAGATAATCCTTAGTCTAACTGAGCAGTCTTTTTCCTTTATGTTTCTGAAATACGTTTTTGCCGCAGAATAACATTCTTTTAGCTGAACACTTTGTAACGAGAAACTCATTTAAAATTTCTATTACTAAATTGAGCAAAAAGTTCTGGAAAATTCGTGAAAGTTACGTTGTTATACGCAAATTAACAACAAAAGCAACAAGAACTATTCTTCAAAGTAGAAACCATCATAGTACACGACTTTCTGCCATCGTTCTGCCAGATTCCGGATTTACTGAATGTACCACGGCGGCTCCTTGGAATCGAAAAGCTCTTGACATGCTTCTTCAATTTCAGTAAAGGAATCAAATCGACGGACCTTGAAAAAGTGTTGCATTGATCGAAAGAGACCATAATCGGATGGAGCCACATTTGGACTGTACCACTAGTACTCCTATATACGATACAAATTCTGGTAACTATTAGATTAAAAATTTCCCAGAACTTTTTGCTCAACTTAATAAATACGATAAAATTGTCAAAACAAAACAGAGCCCTTATATAACGGAATCCTGCCTTAAAACGGATTTAAAAAAAAATATATTTCCTCGCTCAACAACGCAAAACTTTCACTCATTTTTAAGTATATAAAGCTCACTAATTTTAGAAGACATTTCATGCCATTGTGAAAAAAAAAATTAATGCGTCAGAAAGTAGCCAACTCACTAGCAAGCATGATTATCGAAGTTATTTGTAATCGAACATTTTTTCCCTTAACTTTTCGATAAATAAATTGCATCTTGAGTTATAAGTGGTTATTGCCTCGCGATATCAGTTTTTCTTCCTTGGCGCGCTGGAAATTTTGTTCAAAACGCCCACTTTGAAAGCATTTTCTGAATGATCTTCAGTTTTACCGAAAAATGAAAAAAACAGTTAGATTACAAAGTTTCTGAAAAAGATAACCTTTTTCATGTCATTTTGGGGGAAAAAAATAATGTGTTAGAAAGCAGCCAGTTTTGATTTGAAAATAGTCTTAGTTAAATAATTGGACTTATTTCTTAGAGATAGAAATCTAGAAAAAAATATGTTTCCAAAATTACATAAATACAGTGTATCAGCAGATTTTTATTTACATTTTAAGTATACTTTTTTATGTTTTAATCAGTTTTCTTTTTTAATAATTTGAAATATACATTTTTTAAGCATGCCTATCTTTAAGGCGCGCAGTCAAAGAGATATTTAATTCTACAAATTCAGAGGGAAAACATCTTCAGCGCAAATACGATTTTCCGCTCTTTTATTCATTTTAATTTTCTTTTTGAAGGCATTTTGATGCTGTTTCTTTCTCCATGTAAAATTTTCCTAGCAACTCTTGGCCAGCAAAATAGAATGGCAGAAGTAAGATAAAATTCTCTTTGGATTTTGATGAGAAACTCACAATTTTCAACCTGACTGCCGTTTACATGTTATACAATGTTTTTCTTCTGTTTTTGTTTTTTTCCCCCATTCCATATTTGTCATTGTCAAAGAAATTGAATCTTTGCCAATAGCTTACCGCCGAAATCTGTGTCAGGATTTGCTGTGTTTAATCTTTTCCCGTCCACAGCATGAATGTCAGTGTTCCCGTTGTAATACTTCTTACTTCATTAAAACTGTAAGGGAAATTTAAACGTAAAAAAGACCAGTTTTCGGGCTTTGTTTTATTCTGAATTTTTTTAAATTTCGCAACAAACTCTAACAACAATGCAAAAAACTCTACTCCAAAAATCTTCATTATTTCTTAAGTTATAATCACTTGCAGACGTTGAGTACAATCTCGTATTAGTAAATTTGGAGTTTGCGCGCACTGTTACTTTCAATTTTCAAACTACATAGGCTGCAGCTTTAAAAAAATAACCAAATATGCGTTTCTTTATGGTCTTCATGATAGCAAAAAAATCATATATTTTGGTTAGTTGAAAACTTTTTTTTTTTTTTTTTTTTTGTGCAAAAATTAAATTTTAAAGATAATTTTTTGTATATATTTGGGTCAATCCATTTCAAGTGGTCCAAAAAATCAATTATTGGTTGCTTGACCATTTTTAAAATTCTGAAATTTTTTGTACAACAACCCTAACATGATGCAAGTTCAAAATGGCTATTATTTTAATTTTATTAATTTTTATTTTTGTGCATGGCGTCCATCTTTGTTTCATCATCTGCAGCAATTTTCTCACATGAAGAATTTACGGAATTGTAAGACCAATGTCAGACGGGCGTCTTTTTTGCTTCTTTTTTGTTTAAGTATTATCCATGCACAATGCTATAGTATTGTGAATGGATAATACTTAAGGAAAAAAAGCAGCGAAAAAGACGCCCGTCTGACATTGGTCTAAATATCTCATCCTTTATTTCTCCAATTCAAGTGCGGTTTAAAACAATTTGTACAGAATAAAATGTGCTAAAAACTTGGTAATAGAATAGTTTCCGAAAATAAATCCTTATTGGTGAAATTTCAGCATAAAATTTAAGTTTTTTTCCAAAATTTGTCCGTTTACAAGAAGAAATTTTTCTAGCAAGGAAAACTGCCAACATGACATAATATTTTTTACAAATAGGCAGAAAGTACTTGTACTCACACGCCAAATTCCAGATCTGGGACTTTCTTTCTCTGCTAAAATAAATCCCAAATTTTTCAGAAATTTCAAAAATCGCACTTTTGTGGCTTTGATATGTCTGGTGGGCACGAGATAAAAATCTGAAATTATGGCTTCTGATAGTATTTTATGGTACTATTATGCACAAAAAATTTAAAGATGGAGATTTGACTGCAAGCTGAGATATAGCGAGGAAAAGATATGAATAAATGCTATTAAAAGTACCTTAGAATTAATTAGATTTATCCCTTTTATTACAATATTCCCACATGAAATATCGTTTGTTGAAAACAGCGTAATAACAAATATTTAATTTACTAAGAGACTATATATGTTCAACAAGAATCTGAGAAATATCTTCACAGAACTTAGGAGAGATGTTATGAGTTCGACCAGTTACTGTTGTCAGTTCCATAGGGGTGATCTTTCTCTAAATTTTATTTGTCGGAACCAAGTCTTGTCATCTCTTGATAACTTGATTCAAGTTCTTGGCCCTGCTGGCTCATAGAAATAACTTTGAAATCACTATGTTCAGGTCTCGCTTCATTAATAATTCCTAGCTTACTTCTTATCATACACACATGCAACAATGTCATTTTTCTGCAGTATAAACTTTGAAAGGGCTTTGGATATCTTTACTTTCTGAAAATTACTTGAGGCTGATGCATGGTAACATCGTATAAATGTTACATTTACAGGAACGTGATTATGGTAGGAACAAGTTTCAGAGGCTGGCAAGCAGCATTGAAATTGTGGTTTTTAAACCAACAAGCAGGAATGTGTTTTGGCACATTTGATCATGTCTCAACAAATATGTCAACATTAACAGCTTTTCCCTTTCCCTATTCTGTTTTTGTCTCATGTCTTGCACAAAAATATTCTTTTCTTTATGTAAAATTCTTGAGGTTTCTTTTAGTTACTAAAATTACTTAAAACAAAAATTAATGAAACCATACCAAATGTAGACCTTAGGCATAATTTTTTTTTAATTAATTGCTAAGCTTTGAAAAGGCTTTATTTTCTGTTACTATTATTTAAATATAATGAAAAAATAAATTTAAATGACACTCTGAGATAAATACTTACCTGTGACTGCAATAAAACAATAGTTTGGCAGTATTAGTTTGACAATATTGCCTTTGTCATATCTGAGTTTGTAGTCAAATCTTCATCCTGAAATTTTTTGTGCATAACACTACCATAAAATACTATCAGAAACCAGAACTTCAGATTTTTATCTTGTGCCTCACAGAGATATCAAAGCCTTAAAAGTGTAATTTTTGAAAATTTTAAAAAGTTTGGGAATTTTTTTAACAAAGAGATATCAAGTGCCAGATCTGGGACTTGGCGTGTGAGTACAAGTATTTTCGGCATGTTTGTAAAAAAAAAAAAAAAAATGTCATGTTGACAGTTTTCCTTGCTAGAAACATTTCCTCTTGTAAACAGACAAATTTTGGAAAAAAACTTAAACTTTATGCTGAAATTTCATCAATAAGGATTTATTTTCGGAAACTACTCTATTACCAAATTTGTTAGTCCATTTCATTCTGTACAAATTGATTTAAATCGCACTTGATTTGGAGAAATAAACAGTGAGATATTCACAATTCTGTAAACCCTTCATGTGAGAAAATTGCTGCAGACGATGGAACAAAGATGGCCGCCATGCACAAAAATAAATAAATAAACAAATAAATAAACGGTCAAGTGCGAACATTACTCGCGCACAGAGGGTTCCGTAGAATAAATATATGAATTTGTAATTGTATTATTATTTAAAAAAAAAAAAAAATCGTTGCTAAAAGAATACTAAGACTTTGTAAAAAACTATACAATGTAGGGTTGGGTATAACTGTATATATTAGAAAAGTGTAAATGAGTATACCATGAAAGTTCAAAGAGATATGGAACCTAAATAATATCAAATATTCGTATAACTCTTTTTTTTTTAAATATTATCCTAATCTGTTTATGATGAACTTAATTCGGTACTGACAATAAAAGCAGTGCATAGTTAAACTTCATTTGGCATTTCATGAAACTAAATTCAGCGTAGTAATAACCTTTATTTCTACAGTGTAGCTAAAACAAAACCTTTGTTCAAAGTTTAAATTTGGCATTGTGCTAAGCGCCCTTCGAATTGAGGTTTCAAAGTTGCAACGCCGCCTTGGTCATTGCCGCGTTTTTCCAGATAGGTGTTTAATTAACTTTTAAAGTCACTCGAGGCGTATTGAGAGATACAGTCAATGCATATCGCGAATCCCACAGTATTTATGCGATTCATTCTAATTAAATCTTTCGAGGGCGATGCCCTTAAAAAACGGACACCTAATTTTAATTCCAAAACAGACAAACGGCACCAAGAATATTTAATTAAAATTTTCCTTTTATCATGTACGTGAAAATAAACAAGTTCGCATTTTCTAATAAATTCGTTTATAAATTCTGGTGTCAGTTCATTATTTCATAAGTTTATGATTAGAATTACTCAGTGTCGGAAAGGATTAAGTGGTCGCAGGACTCTTAAAACTTCAAAATTTAAAATTTTAATTCTTTTAGATGTTAAACTCCTATCTTTTCTGAATATTTTGATATAATTGTTTCCTTGAAATTCCCATTTGAACAGAAGTTTTAGCTTTTAGAATTATCCCCGTTCAATAGCTGAAGCGGCGTTTCCGAAACTTTAAAGTCATTATTTTCCAAATGGCGTTTTTTGGGCATAACGCGCAGGATACCTCAAAAACTTCTGAATATTTTTTTCATGAAATTTTCAAATTATATATTTCATGTTAGTCTGTATAAACTGAACCTGAAATTTCCTTTTTATTGTTAAAAAAAATATTTTTTTAGGTGATTTTACTGTTGAAATTTTTAAAATTTTGCATTAGCTAAATGCAACATTGCATTAAAAATATAAAAATGCTTTAAATGAAAATTTATTTAAGTTCAGGGAAATTATTACAAGCTGAAGTATAAGTAAGCACCAAAATTTTCATTCTAGTTGCAATATTTATTTTGTAATCCTGCGCGTAAACTGTTATGCCAATTTTTTGTTCGACAAATGTCTAACAGTCTCGAGCCCCCTATAAATACTAATTCTGTATCTTGCAATTTTTTATCCTAATTAAAATTGTGTTTTAAAATCATATGCATTATAAGACATTAAATGTTGAAAATGGTCTTTTTTTTTCATTTTTTCCACTTTTTAGAGTCCCGAGACCCCTTAAATTAGTATGTTTTTAACAATTTGACGTTTATTGCTTTTATACTGTTACTGGACATTGTATTACACATATATATCATTAAAAGTTGTTAACTAGGCATACAGTACGCCGAGCCTTGTACAGTACTTGTGTATGCCCAAACTGACCGTACCTTTAAGGGTTAATATCTCCGCTAATTACCGGTGATTTTTTTCGAAAATCATTATCAACAATGCTTTTATTCTTCTGTAACGATAGGTATATTCAGCGATGCTCAACAATTTTTCTGAATGCCCGGAAATCGAAATTTGTGTGTAACAGAAAAATGATAGTTACTCAAAAACTATGTGACTTAGGGTAATCGCTATAATTTTCCGGCAAGGTTTACATTAACGTGTACTACCTCTAAGTTTTTCATAATTTTAGTTTCAGTAGATTCCGAATTAGATGGGGGGGGGGACATATTTTTGCGCTACATTTTCAACAATATCTTTGAAAATATAATACCTAAAATTAAAAGGAATGTATTTTTGAGTTCAGCGTTACAAAAGCTTTCACAGGATACCCCACATGATGTGCAAAGAAAAGATTTTTTTTTTTTTTTCAAGTAGCATAATTAGCCCTTCTACTTTTTTACTAAATATATTTATGAATGTTTATTAATCTGAAAATATGCGGGTCATTGGTCTTTATTACTTCCCCGAATTTGAACTTTCCGCGTTCCATAGTTTACGAGTAAAATGGCTGTGACTGACAGACAGACAGACACGGGAGTGATCTTATAGTGGTTCCGTTTTTACTTTTTAAGTACGGAATCCTAAAAATTAATAAAATTAAAATAATAGCCATTTTGAACTTCCATCATGTTAGGGTTGTTGTACAAAAAATTTCAGATTTTTTAAAAATGGTCAAGCAACCAGTGCTGGACCACTTGAAATGGGTTGACCCATTTTGGTTTTAATTTAGAAGTAGGTGTGTTATGATTCGATTCTGTTCAAAAATTGTTTTCTATATGCATAACGTGGTGTTTTATCATGCGCGCAGCACTTCATGATTTTAATTCACTCATTAGTAAGAGGACATTTTAAATTTTAAATTTAAATATTAATTTTGTATATTCAATATTTATTTTCCTGAATGAATAAAGTTAAGAATGTATACTTTAAGCAGAAATGGAAAGAAAAGATCTTAATTGCATATTATTTGTGTTTTGGCACTTTGAAAAAGGGGGTGTTTTTGATCGTTTCGACAAACTCAAAGGTTCTGTGCCCCTTTAAGACTTAAAATAACTAAAATAATACTATATGTCATATATATCGTACATGAGTTTTATTTGATAATTATTGCAATGATAGAATTGCTAAAATCCACTTCCAAAGTCCTTGGATTTACTCTTATGCATTAAATGAATTTAAAAAAAACAAATTTTCTGGTATGAATGGAGACAAATACACATTGCCATGTACTTATTGTATCATTTCAAGAGTGTGTATAAACGGAGCCGTCGCGAAAAGACTTGGAGAAGAAAGTTCTTTCGCGACGGCCCCGGTACAAAGGGGAACAAGAGGGGGAGTAGTTGTGCCGGACTCTAATCCGAAAAGGCCTTCTCCTAATGCATATATAGGGGGAGGAAGGATAAAGTGGTCACTCTAAGGTTTGATGAATTTTTGTGATAACTTTTTAATCCGTATAAAGTTCTAAAAACAAGTACCAAAGTAACAAAAATTACTTTAGTTTCAATTGCTATTTTTTTTTTTTTTTTTTTTTTTTTTTTTTTTAATGTACGTGTTACTTTAAAAGAAAAATTACAAAATGGCCAATTTTCCCGCCTAGGTTGGGTAAAGTGGTCAGTATAGGTAAATGAACAAATCACATTGATTCAGGATGTACATTTTTTAATCAACTCTAGCTAAAGTAACACATATTAAGAATAAGTATTATGTTTTGTAATACTTTAAGTATTAAATCGTTACAAGACCAAATAATCAGTAATGAATATCAATATGACGAATGGGGAATACTAGTGCCCCCAGCAGTCAAACAGATTGCAAATGTCGAGAGTAAGCCTTTAGGAAGTATTGCCCCGACTTGACTTCTTTATTTCAAAGAAAATATTTTTGTGTAGTATTTGGTTACAAAAACGAATGTGTACAATATCTTTTCCTCGCAAAGTAGCCATCTGGCCATTTTGCCCCGTTTCATTGTGACCACTTTACCCGGAATGACACCATCACAAAAACTGTGGCCTAGCATCTAATCTACATAACTTAGCGTTTTCAAACACACATCCTTTAAAAGGTACTTCACGCTTATCAAACAACAAATAATTATGACTGCATATTATTTAGCTACTAGCTAACCCGCCCGGCGTTGCACTGGCCCTTCGAAAAATAGCACGAAATGCGAAAAAGCTCTAAAAAGTACAATAAAAAAATAGCGAAAAGTTTAAAAATCGGTGCATGAATTTCAAATAAACCTCATTAAAAAAAAGAAAAGAAATGTACTATATAGGGCTAAAAGATTGAAACCGGTTTCCTTTCACTAATGTGGAAAAATCGTTGCGCGAGTCGTGATAAAACACTAATGAAAAGAAGGCAGAATTTATTATATTAGGTCAAAAACCGAATGCAAAAAATCTCCGCGGATAGTGAAGAAACGTAAAAGTCGAATTAAAATTAGCAGAAACTTCAAAAATCACTAATGAAAGAATGTACTATATTTGGATAAAATTTTGAAATATAATTCCTGTCATGAATATCAAACAATTGCCGTGAAAAGCTGAAAAACGCTAAAAAATCGCGATAAAAAGCGTTAAATATCAAAAATCGCAGAGGAGAAAATTTACTATATTAGGCTAATATCAGAAAATCGCCATAGAACTCGAAAAAAAAACCCCACCAAAAATTGCATTGAAAATCGCATTAAAATTCGCTGCAGCTCGACAATCGCAGAGGAGAACATTTACCATAATTAGGCTAAAAGTTTGAAACAGAATTATTTTTACAAATGTCAAAAAAGTGTTGTGAGAGCTGAAAAATTGCATTGAAAATCGCATTAAAAATCGCTAAAAATGCAAAAATCGAGGAGGAAAAATTTACTATAATAGGCAAAAAGTTTTAAATCGAATTCCGTTTCCTAATGTCAAAAAATGGCCACGTAACTTGAAGAAACGCTAAAAATCACATTGAAAATCACATTAAAAATCGCTAAATATTAAAAAATTGCAGAGAAAAAAAATTATTAAGGGGTAAAACATTGTAATCGGAAAACATTCATGAATCACAAAAAATCTAAAAATCTCTAAAAATCACATTGAGTATTGCATTTTTAATAAAGAAAAATTTCTAAAATTCAAAAAGCGTAGAGGACAAAATTTATTAGTATTAGGCTAAAAGTTAGAAACCGAATTCCTTTTACCAATGTTAAAATAAATTGCCGAGAAACCCGAAAAATCTGTAAAAATCATATTAAAAATCACTAAATTAAAAAATCGCGAAGGACAAAATTTACTATAGTTGAATAAAAGTTTCCTACCAAATTCCTTTTCCGCTAAATATCGCATTTAAAAGCGCTAAAATTATAAAATCGTAGAGGGAAAGATTTACTAAATTCAGCTAGAATGTTAAAACCGAATTCCTTTTATAAATGTCCAAAAAAGCCGCCGGATTCGAAAAATAGCTAAAAATTGCATTATAAATCGCTAAATATTCAAAAATAGCTGGGATCAATATTTACTATAATGGGTAAAACACTGTAATCGGAAATCTTTCAAGAATGAGAAAAATTCGAAGGGGAAATAAAAAAATCTCGAGAAATTGCTAAAAATTGCATTGAAATCGTTAAAGTTCAAAAATCTTTGATGGCAAATTTAACTATTTTTGGCTGAAAATTTCAAACAAATTTCATTTTCTGAATGTCAAAAAATCACCCTAGGATTCGAAAAAATGCTAAAAATCGCATTGAAAAACACATTAAAAATCGCTAAATATTCAAAATAGCAGGGAACAAAATTTACTATAATAGAGTGAAACATTGTAATCTGAATTCTTTCATAACTGACAAAAAATCGACGCAAAACGCAAAAAAACTAATTTTGAATTTCTTTTTTTTTTTAAAAAAAGCCATAATCCCTAAATATCGCATCAAAATACGCTAAAAATAAAATAAAAAACATAGAAGACAAAATTTACTACATGAAGCTAACATTTTGAAACCTAATTCCTTTTACAAATGTCAAAAAATCGCCGCGGTACTCATACAATGCTAAAAATCGCATTGAAAATCGCTACATATGAAAAATCGCAGGGATCACACTTTACTTTAATGGGTCACTTACTGTAATCGTAAATCGACAGAAAATCACTGCGGAACGTAAAAAATCTCGTAAAATAGCTTAAAGTGGCATTAAAAATTTCTAAAATTCCAAATCGTAGATGTCAAAATTTACTATTTTAGGCTAAAAGTTTGAAACGAAATTCCTTTTCCGAATGTCAAAAAATCACCGCGGGATTCGAAAAAACGCGAAAAATCGCAATGAAAAATTCATTAAAAATTGTTAAATATTAAAAACCGCAGGGAACAAAATTTACTATAATGGGGGTAAAACATTGTAATCGGAAATGTTTCATGAATGACAGAAAATCGACGCGGAACGTAAAAAATCTCGAAAATTCAAACTGAATATTACATTAAAAATTGCTAAAATTCCAAAATCGTAGATGTCAAAATTTACTATATACTATACTATTAGGCCTACTATACTATTAGTTTGAAACCAAACTCCTTTTCCGAATGTCAAAAAATTACCTTGGGACTCGAAAAAACGCTAAAACTTGGACTGAAAAGGGCAATAAAAATCGCTAGATATTCAAAAACAGCAGGGGATAAAATTAATTATAATGGAGTAAATAACTGTAATCGGAAATCTTTCATGAATGACAAAAAATCGGAACGGAACGTAAAAATTCAGATTGAAAGTCGCTTTAAAAATCGCATTAAAAATCGCTAAATTAAAAAAAATCGTAGATGGCAAAATTTACTATATTAGGCTAAAAGTTTGAAACCAAATTCTTTTTCTGGATTTCAAAAAATCTGCGTGGAACTCTAAAAAGTGCTAAAAATCGCATTGAAAAGTGCATTAAAAATCGTTTAATATTAAAAATCGCAGGGAACAAAATTTACTATAATGCGGTAAAACACTGTAACCGGAAATCTCTCATGAGTGACAAAAAAATTGACGCAGAACGTAAAAATCTCAAAAAATCGCCGAAATTAAAAAATCGTAGATGGCAAAATTTACTATATTGAGCTAAAAAGTTTGTAACCAAATTATTTTTCCGGATATCAAAAAATCACCTCAAAATTCTAAAAAACACTAAAAATCAAATAAAAAATATTCGCGAAAAATTCAAAAATCGCCGTGGGACTTAAAGCGTGCCGGATTACAAAAATTTCCGGATTATAGGATGAATGTCGGGAAAAACGTGTAGAAGTTAGAATTAAACAAAAATTGACAGCTATTTACGTTTTTTATTCTTTAAACAGCTTGAATAGAATGAAAAAATGCTCAAAAATTTAAAGTACAACATATGTGCATGAGTATAAAGGACCATATGAAAATTAAAACTCTGTAACTTTAAACAAGTGGGTAAGTGTGATCACAGATCGCACAGAGGGTTTCGTTTAATATTCCTTTCAAAACACTTTATCCTTTTGCAAAATCTGCTAGTTCCACATTTCGCAACCAGGGGGCGCAATCTATTCTACAGAAAGATCTATCCGAGCGAAACTCCGTTTTACAACCTATCCGTAGATATATTAGTCGAGGGGATCGGGCCCATAGCATCCGAGTTAGGTAGGCGCCCCCTGACGGTAAAAAGTGGAACTGAAAGATGCAAGGCTATGTGCATAATATGAAAGAGTGGTCAAAGGGGTGTTGGCAAAAGTTAGAAAAGTATCCACCGGGTGCATTGGGGAGAGGTTAGAAAAATTGCTTAAAATACACAAGTTAGAGCCCGGATGGGTAAATAATATAAGACTTTTTGAAAATTTTATTATTTTTCGTGTTATCGCAAGTGTTCTGCTATAAGTATGCAAAATTTCAAGTCTTCAGCTTAAATAGGGGCTCAGTCAGAAAAAAAGCTTAAAACACACAAGTTAGAGCCCAGAAGGGTATAAGACTTTTTGAAAATTTTAGGATTTGTCGCTTGATATGAGGTGTTCAGCTATAAGTATGCAAAATTTCAAGTCTCCAACGTATATAGTTTCTGAGAACGGGCTCTGTGATGGACAGACAGAGGAGCGAGACGAATAGGGTTTCGTCAGATGAACGAAAAAAAAAAATAATAATTTTGCCGTAAATGGATTTTCACATGGTAAAGAACAGCATCTGAAACATTTTTTCAGTTCGAACTATTATACATCTAAATCTAACAGTTTAGGAATTATTTGAGGTGCTCCAACCATTGTAGACCAAGTCCATTTTGAAAAAAAAAAAAAAAAAATAAAATAAATAAGGTAGTCCATTTAGAAGGTGCATATAATCTGTTTTATTCACTCCCACAGTAGAGGTCTGCACGGGCCCGGGTTTGGCCCGAGGCCCGTACCCGTCCCGGCGGAATGAAGGCAAATTTTCAAACAGACCGGGGCGGCAGAATTAGGACAATTTTTTCAACGGGCCGATAAAAAAATTAATCGGGCCTATCGGCCCGATATAAGAATTCCAGCGAAGCAGATAAAATACGAGCCATTTTCAATGGATATGATTTTCACGAGACGTATAAACGTGCGTCACGAGCCGATGCAAGTTTAACAACATCAATACAGAAATGTAACATGTCCGTCGAAGAGATCGGCATCGTACAGTTACAAGATGTCAGATTCCGAGTTTAATTTTTTTCAGTAGACTCGTGCCGGGACGGAACTGGTCTTAATCGATCTCAAGATGTGTAGGACAGTCATTATGTTTAGTAGTATTAGTAGTGATAATGAACTTCTCTTAACAGTATCTCTGGAAATATACCTTAAGGTGGTTCTCATATTCACTGCTCAACAATGCGAAACTTTCAGACACATTTTCTGACTCATTTTTAACTATAAAGGCATAAAATTGACAGGCTTGATTATTGAAGGCATTTGGAAACGAATAGCTTTTGCCATATTTGATAAATTACTTACAGAGATAACAGAGATTCTTGTCACGTGACTGTACGTTCTTCTCCTTTCCTGTGCTATCGCTTCCGGAAATTCGATTCAAAACGCTAACTTTGGCAGTATTTTCAGAAAGATATACTGCTTTTAACTATGAAAAAGAAAACCGACATTTACATAGCTTCTGAATAAGAATACCTGCCAATCTTACGCGTTTCCGAAAAGAAATGAATTCATAAATGTGTCGAAATACAGCTCATTTGGATTTGAGAAAAGCTTTAAAATGAGAAAAATATTTTCACAAATCTACTTTTTATTATACAGCTTCAAAAGTTATCATGTTTTTAATCTTTTATTCTGAACTACATTAATATTTTAATGAATAGTTATTTGAATTTTGAAATGTCTGTAGACACGATGACTAAAACACTGTATGTAATCGTTAATGTTTACTATTGTGTGTTTTCTGTTTTGAGAACATCATAGTAATCTAAAATATACTTGAAAATGTTCCCATAAATATGTATGTAGTATTCATTAAAAGAATCTTAATTGTATGTTGAGAAAGAAACAGATTTTTTTTGTAGAAATTGTGTCATCATTTGTGATTCAACGATAAGAAGGGACTCCATGTACATCAATAAATAAGCAGACTGTTAGTTTATCGCAGTAAAACCTGTAAAAACGGAACCTGTCTGTTACGGAATCTTGTATTAAATTTAAAATTTTCACGGTCGCGGTGAAAGGAGTACAATGCAATTACTATAAAACCTTTAAAAACGGAACCTGTCTCTAAGGGAATCCTGCCTTAAACGGAATTTTTTATAGTCCTGGCGAAATAAATACCTGCAGTTGGACCATTCCATGTCATGTATGGGACAGCTGTACGACATATTACTGCTATTTTAACAATGGTATTAATTATTATATACTCAAATTAAAGCAACTATGCTAATCTGAAAATGTAGTTTTTTTTTCTTTTCTTTTTTTTTTTTTTTTTTTTTTTTCTTTTTCATGGAATGGCCCTGAAACGAGCAGATAGATTACTTAGGCATGCCTAGGATTTAAAACGTGGGGATTTTTAAATGTATTAAAATCGAGCAGCTTACTGAGGTCTTAGGGTTTAAAATATGCCGACTTTTAAACTAATTATAAGGGTCAATCCATATCACGTGTGGGACAGCTTTTCTACATATTACTGCTGTTTTAACAATGTTATTAATTATTATATACTCAAATTAAAGCAACTATGCTAATCTGAAAATCTAGTTTTTTTTAATGTATAGTTTATATTTTAACAACTTATATGTTAATAGATATAGGTATTTATGTAAGTGTCACGCGTACAAGATTTTTTCTGTTTTTCATGGAATGACCCTGAAACGAGCAGATAGATTACTTAGGCCTAGGATTTAAAACGTGAAGATTTTTAAATCTATTAAAAACGGGCAGCGTACAGAGGTCTAGAGTTTAAAATGTGGCGACTTTTAAACTAATTATAAGGGTCAATCCATATCACGTGTGGGACAGCTTTACTACATATTACTGCTGTTTTAACAATGTTATTAATTATTATTTACTCAAATTAAAGCAACTATGCTAATCTAAAAATCTAGATTTTTTTTTTTTTTTTTTTTTTTTTTAATGTATAGTTTATATTTTAACAACTTATAAGTTAATAGATATAGATATCTATGTAAGTGTCACGCGTACGACATTTTTTTTCTGTTTTTCATGGAATGACCCTGAAACGAGCAGATTGATTACTTAGGCCTACGATTTAAAACGTGAAAAATTTTAAATCTATTAAAAACGGGCAGCGTACAGAGGTCTAGAGTTTAAAATGTGGCGACTTTTAAACTAATTATAAGGGTCAATCCATATCACGTGTGGGACAGCTTTACTACATATTACTGCTGTTTTAACAATGTTATTAATTATTATATACTCAAATTAAAGCAACTATCCTAATCTGAAAATCTAGTTTTTTTTTTGGTTTTTTGTGTGTGTGTGTGTTATTTTTAATGTATAGTTTATATTTTAATAACTTACAAGTTAATAGATATAGGTATTTATGTAAGTGTCACGTGTACGACATTTTTTCTGTTTTTCATGGAATGACCCTGAAACGAGCAGATAGATTACTTAGGCCTAGGATTTAGAACGTGAAGATTTTTAAATCTATTAAAAACGGGCAGCGTACAGAGATCTAGAATTTAAAATGTGGCGACTTTTAAACTAATTATAAGTGTCAATCCATATCACGTGTGGGATAGATTTTCTACATATTACTGCTGTTTTAACAATGTTATTAATTATTATATACTCAAATTAAAGCAACTATGCTAATCTGAAAATCTAGTTGTTGTTGTTGTTGTTGTTGTTGTTGTTTTTTTTAATGTATAGTTTATATTTTAACAACTTATAAGTTAATAGATATAGGTATTTATGTAAGTGTCACGCGTACGACATTTTTTTCTGGTTTTCATGGAATGACCCTGAAATGAGCAGATATATTACTTAGGCCTAGGATTTAAAACGTGAAGATTTTTAAATCTATTAAAAACGGGCAGCGTACAGAGATCTAGAGTTTAAAATGGGGCGGCTTTTAAACTAATTATAAGTGTCAATCCATATCACGTGTGGGATAGATTTTCTACATATTACTGCTGTTTTAACAATGTTATTGTATCCAAACTAAAACAACTATGCTAATATGAAAATGCAGGTTTTTGTTTTTGTTGTTTTTAATGTATAGTTTATATTCTAACAACTTATATCTTAATACATATAGGTATTTGTGTAAGCGTCACGTGCAGGACATTTTGTCCGTTTTTCATGGAATGACCCAATTATACCTACGAAGATGAAAACGTGTATGAAAAGAGATTCCCCCCTCCCCCCGGTAGTTAGCGATTCCGTTTTAACAGGTTTTAAAGTATAACCGAAAGGTTCGTCTAAGATGGAAACCTGCGTAAAACAGAATTATTTTTCCGTTACCTTGTCTTGGATTCTGTCTCAGCAAGTTTTGATGTATTTAGTTAAGTAGCATGCATGATGTGTGTTATTTCGCTAAAGAAAATAATTGTTACTGAACCCTGATAATTGTTATTGTATGCCCCGAATGACAGGGATTTCACGTTGAAATCCAACTAACACCTTGGGAAGAACGGTTTATTATGGATGGAAAATCCAGCTCTTTTGTTTCGTCAATGAGAGAAGATGGTGCCAAATGATGAGTCACTGTGAGTCACATAAAATGATGATTACTGCGTTTCTTGTATCACTGAAACGTCACAATATCGCTTCTCAATTAATATAGTTAGATGAAGTAAGAGAAAAACAAGAATAAACAAACTTGTTTTACGAGTAAAATAAGAACTTGTATCTCAATTTGGTCGCATTCGGTTACGATTATTACAAACATGGTCATCAAATGATCCTGTTTCGCGCATAGTATTGATCGATCTGATGAGAAATATGAAAAAATCCTAACTGTAATTTTTTTTTAAAGATAGATGATTACATATGATATCATGGAATATTCCGCCAGATTGAATTTATTGCTAGCAACTTCGAAACACCAGCCATATCACCACTCCATGCCTATGTACCGGGTGTCCCAAAAATGACTGATGGATTTTAAAATTCAATAACTTTCAAACGGTGACGAATATTAAAAATAATTCTTGCAGGGGTGTTATGTAAGATGTCAGGAGTTTTTCTGCTGCGATTCTCAGTTTTAGTTACAAATAGCATTGATAAAAGGCGCTGCAAGCAATAACCGCTAAACCCGGGCTCGATTTTTCGACCTCTCTGTTCTTCCATTCGAAAAAAAAAAGAGACTAAAATGTTTTGAATGGATCCCGAAGTACCAAAAATCGGGTCTGGACTGAGCAAAAAAAAAAAAAAAAAAAAAAAAAAAAAAACTCTTGACATCATACATAACCATCCTGCAAGAATTTTTTTAATATCTCTCACCGTTTGCATGTTATTGAATTTTAAAATCCATCAGTCATTTTTTGGGACACCGGGTATATATTTAGTACTTATAAATCTACCAATATAATTTCGAAACAAAATAATGGTTTTTATTTCATTTGACAAAATGAAAATATTTATGTGAAAACATTGAAAATGTATTAAATTTTCATTAATGGGAGGGTGATTATCTAATGAAATAACTTACTAAGTTATTTACGTTAAGCGGTATGGAATTCCGTGGCTCTTAAAATCACGGAAACGATCATATGTGTGTGTGTGGATAAATTCAATTCTTTGAAAGGAACAATAGGAAAAAAACAAATTTCACTTCTCTATTGACAAACTGTTGAAAAATTCCACTCTGTAAAAGTAAAAAAAAAAAAAGGGGGGGGGGGAGAATCGGCAGAATAAATGAATGCTTAAAATAAATCAAATCTTTTGGAAGTATTATGTATTTTAAACTGTCAAAGTTTTGCAAAAAACTATTTTAAAACATATTAATGTAAATTCAAAATTTATTTCAGCGTTCGAAAACTGTAAATAATAATAATAATAATAATAAAGAGGACTTGGGATAGGGAAAACGGGGGGTGGGGGGGGGGAGTAAATATTTCCATATAAGTGCGTCCCGGTTTTTTGTTTCGCGAAATCCGGATAACCTTACAGTTATAACAAATATATCCAAGAAAATCCAATGATTTTTTTTTTTTTTTTTTTTTTTTTTTTTTGAGAAGTTGAGAAAGACTTTTCAATGTCTTACTTAAAATAGGATTGAGATATCCTTTCTACCTTCTCTCTCTACATTTACTATTTTTTCTTTATTATGTAATATTTCTGCTTTTTTTATCACTTGTCTTGCATATTTTCAAAATATGCACTGCATATCTGACGTGGCTAAGAAGTTAACCCTCTAATTTTGCGCATTTTCTGCTCCCTAGTTTTTAAAGTTTTAAAGTAGTCACGCTCAGTGTTGAATTCAGATACTTTTTTCGAGGAGGGATTCCTGTGGCTCCGGTGGGGGGACATTATAGAGTTCCGGGGTGTAAATTGCACTTTTTGGCCATTGAAAACACAAAATCTCAAATCTTCCGGGGGTACATCTCATTGCTCCGGAAGGGGGGATGTCCCCCCCCCCCCGGACCACCCCGTGAATTCAACATTGGCACGCTGCCTCACCATCAGCGCGGCCCGGAACGGGCGCGCAAGTCTACTGGTTTCCAAAGTAGTTTCTGTGTGTATCGTCCTGCAGCGGACAGTCTTTCTCATGAATCTAGTCTTTAAAATAATAATAATAATAATAATCAGGGGCGTAGCTCAGATATTTTTTCGGGGGGGGGGGGGGGGAGAATTCAAAAATTTCCCTACTGGAAAATCATTGCTCTATTTTCCAACTGAAATTATATGTGCAATCAGGGATGTAGTGGAGGGGCTACGGGGGTATACGCCGTATACCCTCTGGATTTTTTTAAGGAGCACCGTATACCCTCTGTTTCTCAAGAAAGCTATAGTATGTACACTCTAGGGTATACGCTCTGCCTTGAGCGTATACCCTCTGCTTAGAGCGTATACCCTCTGCTTTTTTTACGACTACACCACTGTGTGCAATGTGTGTTTAATGATAACGATATTTATATGTAAATAATAAAAAAAAAATCCTTCCAAGAAAAAATACCGAAACTAAAAACATAAAAATTATAACTACTGGTTCATTTAATGAAAGATTTTGTCTTCTAGTGTGTACGAGTCATAATATCGTACTTCATATTAAAATAGCCTCATGATATTTTGAGAACGGAACAAAGTTTTGGAGGAAATAGATTAGAGAACTGTTGATGGACAGCAGAGCAGTACAGAAATTCAGGTCTGGTAGATGTATGATATTTTCATAGAACGGAGAAACGCAATGACAAATTGAGTCTGGCTGCTTTTTGTATTTCTTTTGATATAACTAGTTTACTGTTACACAACTCGGAAAATCAGTCGGCAAAACAATAAAAAATTCTTTTTTTTTTTTAAACTATTATTTGAAAAAAAGAAAATGTGTTTCAAAAATGTGCAATTTCCCAACTCTAAGCTCAAATTTCCCAAGTTCACATATATTGGAGCCCCCCCCCCCCCCCCCCCCATCGCGACGCCTCTGATAATAATAATATAGCGAATAACTGCTTTTTAGTGTACACATGTACATATTCCTCTCCGAGATCTGTAAATGACTTTTTCGATCAATTTACAGTATAAAATTTACCATACATCTTCGAGAAAATGCTGAAGTGAATTAAAATAACTAAATATTAAGAGGGAAAAAAAGGATTGAGATATAAATGTTTTATTTATTATAAACAAAATAACGGGGAATGATAGATTTATCAAAGATCCCCATCCAAAAAAAAGTAATAGAAGAGAAAAACAAAAAAGAGAAAGAAAGAAAGAAAAAAAGAAGAAAAGGGAGAAAGCAGACGTTTACCTCTACATTTCGGTTTGGCGGCGCGACGTTTGGAATTATTTGAGCTACAAATGAAAATTCTGAAATATATATATATATACACTATATGATGAAGAAAATAATTTCTGAATTTCACACAATACATTTTTTTGTGATGTGTGATTGATGTTGAAATAAAATAAATTTTACGAAGTCTTGTATGACCAACTGCCCATCCCATCCACGCATCCGGTTGAAAAGAGCCTTCCGTGATCACAAAAGCTCATATTCGAAAAAGAAAAAAAAAGAGAGAAAAGAGATTTTTAATGTCAGAACTACAAAAGACAACGCCAGAGAAAATACCGTTGTATTTTAAGTATTATTTTTCTTATCTATTCATTTTCTGCGTAAGTAGTCGTACTGCCGACAAGAGAAACGAGGTCTTTGATTGGATTGAGTGCAGACGATCTATCGGCAGCCACAATTGGGCAGACGTCTGCGCAGACAGCCAATAGGAGCTGTGCGAGATCCGAGAGTTCCGAGAACCGAACAGACTTGGCAGTTCAATGAATGGGTCGCAAGCGGCAGACAGAATTTGCCGTCTGCTCTTTTTGCCTGACGCGTTTCGCTAGGGTAGGTGCTAAGTTAAAGGGACACTGAACTTAGTTCGTCGCAAAGAGAACGACGTAGAAATTGTGGAATATTTTTGCGCGTTTCTGTGCTACATTCCTTTCTTGTCTGTCACTCTTCAGGTATGTTTGCTTGCATTTATTATTCGTCTTCTGGAAAGCTCTGCATTTAAATTATTCTCGGGATAGTTTGGTGCTGAAATAATATTTGGATTATATAAATTCGAAAACTTAAATGTCTATTTTAAAAAAGTTCTAATGATGTTGCCAAATAGGATATTTATTCAGTTTGGATCCCTTTGGAATTCCTTTTTTTTTTTTTTATACCTAAACAACGAAAGCATTTAATGATTTTATACATATAAAAATTTGTTGTATTACATTTTCAAAAATGCGTTCGGATTTAATAGATTAATTCTGTAGTTTTTAGTAAAATAAAATATAGCCATCATTCAGACAATTTAGTTCACTTTCACTTGTGAAAATAATTTAATAATTTTTGTTAATGTGAACCAATCTCTAGATATCTTTATGCGTCTAAAAAAGAAAACTTAAAATCTTACAATTATCTGTCTTGAAAATATAAAGTTTTACAGCAATCATTTTTTTTTTTTTTAATATTTTTTCGTAGTTGTTTAAAATGTTTTTTTTTTATTTTGTATATTAATCACTAATTTGCATTTTGCAATTCATTAACCTTCTGTGGTGGATTCTTTCGAACATGTTATTGCGTCATGCGATGATGTCATTCGGTATGACATCATCGCTATGTTTCATCTCTCAAAGTCATAAATATGAATCTGTTTTGTTATTAAAACATCCCAGTACTTTAAAGATTTTAAATTTGGAAGCGGTTACTTATACTTTTATATCCGTATTTTACACGACTTGCGCGACATTTTTTACCCGTCTGAATGGTTTCGATTAGTTTCGTGGATTTAGAGGAAACAAGTGCGCACTAGACAAAATTGTGTAAATCTATATGTATACATAATTGAGAGTGTTATTAAATTCTTAGCATGTGTATGAAATTCCTATTTTGAATATATACTATAGTTGTCTTCCATTATATCGCTGATTTGGATTAAAAGTTTTTATTTATTTTATTTAATTTTATTTTTTGAAATGCCTAATTTCAATATATACTATAGTTGCTCCTCATTATATCGCTGATTTGGATTAAAAGTTTTATTTATTTATTTATTATTTTTATAAAAAAATAAATAAATGTATATATATTTGTTAACCCGTTCGGGACCATGGGTACCCTCAAAAAGAGCATACAGAATTTGTTTTAGGCACCAGTAAAAAATAAGAGTAATATTTAGTTATATTAGTTTCTTAAATTAGAGCATTTTCGTGATTGTTTAACGAAAGGTAACTTTAGTGGTGCCAAACGAATAAAATTTGTGTAAAAGCCGACGGTCCCGAAGGGATTAAAGTGAAGTATTATATTGTTGTTGCAAGGTGTATTATAAGTCTTATTTTATTATGATAGTAATGTATTAGTATGACTTAATATAATTTTGTCTTCTACTGCATTCATAATATTTTCTGATGTGAAAAACAATAGAACCGAGTTTGTTTTTTTTTTTGTTTTTTTTTTTCTCTCTCTAACGCATATTTAAGTAACTCATTCCTCATATATATGTGTCAGTTATATTAAATACAATTTTCAATTATTAATTTTACTAAGAAAAATATAATGCATATATAATGTTTTGGGGGGGAAATATTTATATATATAGGTTTTCTTAATTTTCTCAATGACCTCTGTTATATCGCGCTTTTGGATATATCGCATTTTTTGTTGTATCCTCCCGTCGAGCACGATATAATGAGGGGTTATTGTATTAAATATATATTTATATATACATATATATAGTAGAAATTTTATGAATAAACTCTTTAAAACTTATTTGTCGATTTTGGTATTACTGTAAATATTATTAAATATAATTGCGAATGTGTGGGTATTCAAGTGAGGTTTAAAATAAATTTTAAATGAGATCTAATTGTTAAAGGGAATTACTAGTATATCAAAAGACACATTTTATTATGACGATGGTGATTTCTTAGTAATTTAATTTTCTTAGTAATTTTTGTTGATAAATTATATTTAAAAAATTTCGAGATTTTAATATCTATATACTGATTATGCATATTGTCGAATTATATATATATAGTAGGTATGATAAATTTTATTGTTCGTAGTTAAAAATAAAGTTTAATAGTTTTGTGTCAGTATATCTATCAGTAAAATAAAAACTAACATAAAATTTACATTTTTTTTTTTTTTAATGCTTGTACGTTTAAAAGGAGGATTAACAAAACAAAAGGAATAATAAAGCAAACTTCGTTATATTTAGAAATAAAGAAACTATACTATAAAACTAAACACCAGACAATAACATTATTTATTGATAAATTAATGAAATACGGACATGTTTTAACAACCCCCTTCTTTTTTTCTTTTTCTTTTTTTTTAAGTAATGACAGATACTTAAAGTTTCTTACTTACTTACAGGATCTTTTTTCTCTTATAATGGATATATAATATTCTGTTTGCATTTGACATAATTTTTTTCCTGGAAGTGATGTTATAAAGGTAAGTTATTTCTTTTGAATTAAATTATTTTTATAGAGTTTTAATTTAATGCAGTGAATTTATATATATATATATAACATATAATAATATTTTTTGCAAATAAAATTACTATTAAACCGCAATAACTTTCGAGCTATTCATTAAGTTTCTTAACAAAATACACGTAGTTTCGAAATTAAACAACTTCACTTTTTATCTTCCATATACTTTTTTTTAAATGAACATTAAAATATTGCGAATAATATAGGAATTTAATAGTAAAGGAAAATGTATAAGCATTTACAGTTTTTATAGCCTTTATAGTTATGGTATATTAATGTATATGTTTTTATACTTTATTTCATGTTTCAAAGAGTTTATTGTAGCTATTTTCACATTATCAAATTTATTAGCATATAACAGAGATTTCTGATAAAAATAAATAAATAAATAAAAAGTTTATTTTATTAATTAATGTAGAAATATTTGTAGTTTTTAAAATTGCCAAAAAAAAAATTAAGGATTATATTTGTAGATATTAAATTGTTTACCTGTATACCTCATGCCTTTGAAAATTAAGAGGAAAAATCCTAAAGTCATAAACCCTAAAGAAAATGTGTAAAAGGTCAAGGAATTAACGATTACGCAATTAATAACATTTTATATCTAATATGAAAAAAGAAGTTATCTAAATAAAATTTAAATTATATTGTCATTTTATATGTATATAATTTTTTTTTTTTTTTTTGTTCTCTGGCAATTAAAGTTTTTAAAAAGAAAATATTTCGTTTCATTGATTTGAAAGGATTATATTTTCCATTTATAACAGTTATACAAAATTGATTATAGTTGTGCTAATAATGAATTTCCAGGGTTTTAAAAATATAATGTATTATTTAAAATATAATATTGGCTTACTCTTGAATAATTGACTCTTTTACCCAAAAATTTGTCATTTTTAAAAAGTTTCATAATTTTAATTTGCATCAGAGTTTTAGCTTAGATTTTCCCTAAAAAAAAAGAACCAGAAAAAAAACTACAAAAGTAGAATTTAAATCAGATTGCTGGACGTTGATTAAATAAAATGAAATTAAAAACTGACATTCGGATTTTGAGGCTACTTATTTACCGAAAAATACTATTTAAATAGAAATTGAATTCATTTCAAGAATCGATGTAGTCAAAGAATCTTATCATTATTATTACTATTTATAAATCAATAGATTTATCCCTTTACTTCTCTCAAATTGCTTGATTTTGATTAAATAAATAAATATTTGATTTTGGGGACTTTTTAACTATAAAAGGTTTTTAAAAATATATCTAGAATTAATTTCAAGCATCGGTATAGTAAAATAATAATAATAATAATCAATGGAATTCTCTCTCTTTCTTCCCCCCTCCCCCCGAAATAATCATTTAGTAGACAGCTCTTAAAAATTAATATCTTCTGCAAAACGCCATGGCCTTATGCAGTGTTGTAATCGTAAAAAAACAGAGGGCAGAGGGTATACGCTAAAGTCATGAACATATTACGCCTAGAGTATACGCTATAGTTTTATTGGAGAAACAGAGGGTAAGCGGAGCTTCTTAAAAAATCCAGAAGGTATACGGCGTATACACCTGTAAACCCTCCACTACACCCTTGGCCTTATGTGAAAAAAAAAATATATATATATTAAGAAAATTTAAAAATTGATTAAAATCTCTGTGTTAACATTACAATTAACCTTAAAAGAAAAAAAAAAAAAAAACAGAAAACGTTTTTTAAAATAATTTAAGATTGCGAAATTCTTATATTAGGATGTGATTGGAGAGAGAATTTGTGAATTTTGAAGCATATCTTTAAAAATCCCAAATACTTAAAAAAAAAAGAAATCCTGATCATTTGGAAAATCTACAATTTTAGTGAGAAATGAGAAAGAAAAGCTTAACATGAGTAATTCGTTTTACTTCAGTTTCTTAATTTATAAAAAGGAGGGAAATTCTAAAAACTTGTGAATTTATTAAACTGGTGCAAAGTTACATAATTCTTATAAAAATAGTTCATAAAAAATCATCTGGAAGTACCTATTGATTTATTTTATTTTATTTTCGAAATGATTTCATCATATTTATCAATGCATTTCTCCATTTCTTTTACTCGCGCACCGTGCTTTCTGTATAATATATTTTCATAGTTTTTACATAGAATTTAATATAACTATGTCGAAATTTAAAATGTCATTTTCAAATTCATAAAAGAGTAAATTATATGAAAGAATAATGTGTTGTGAAAGACAAGTTCTGTGTTATGACATTTTTTAACTGCACCGTTCACAATTACTACTTTTGTTCTGTCATAATTTGTCATGAAAGCATGGCTGCTGGCAACAACTTCAAGCTTGGTGAATGATGTCATTCGGATTTCTACCAATGAAGAATGAACTCAGATAATGACGTCACTGTTAAGCGCGGGTGGAAAAATAAAAATATTGAAAATTCGCAGGATGTTATGTGCTTGTTGCTCGTCATATGATAGAAGGCGTTTAAAGTAAATGAAGTGTTCATCAGTTTCCGGCAATTCCCTGTTTTTACTAGCATTAATTGTATGTATTTTAATTATTCATCGTAGTAATGTTGCCATTATTTGCTTAATTAACTACATTAATATTTATCATCTTTCTTTTTTATTTCTTACTTGCCTAATATCGCATTTAAATATTGCATTCGGTTGACTGCCGTTGCTTGAATAGAAATTTTTATGTTGAATAATTAACTTTTGCTTGAATAGTAATTTTTATGTTAAATAATTAACTTCTGCATATGTCTCTATTCAAAATTACCATTTTAAAGTTATCGTTTTATATAAGAGTAACATTTTTGTGGGTTTATTGTGTATATTTTAATGGATTTTGAACATTTTCACCTGTCAAATTTAAGATTGTCAAAACATTAAATTTTATTTAAATATTAAATATTTAACGTTTAATCCCTATTAAAGTTTTGTATAATTTAATAGTCTTTTATGTGTCTGGAAATTTTGTGATAATTTACTCCTATCTGTATCCTAAAATAATAAATGTTAGTATATTAATATTTCAATGGAATTAAAAATACTTTTAAACAATCTGCGACATTTTTTTTAAAGAGAGAAACACATAGTATCGTATTTTCTGAAAAGCTATAACCTTTGTTACGCTAAATATGTACAAAAAAGAGCATTACTCATTCAATTTTTTAAAATATATTTTTAAAATTATTATTTGTGGCTGGATTTGTGTATAATTCATATTATGAAAATTTTCATAACATAATATACAGTCGGACCTCTATTTAACCCCTTCGCGACGGGAGCCTTTTACGAAATGTTTATTACTTTGCTACCGGTTTTAAAAAACAGAAGTTTGTGCCTATTCAAATCGGGAAAATGCTCGGATAAAATAAGGCAAATTTTACTGGTGAGGATGAACGAGGATTCTTAGGCCTATTTCCGGCACGTTTACGTGTCGCTCGTCCCCAAGGTGTTAACGAAGTCGCTAAACCCCGAAGAAAAGTTCGTTATGTGGAAAATTCGTTAAATAGAGATGAACCTTTTTAAATACTTTAAACTACACAAAACAGATTTTTAATTCATAAACACTAAATATTATTAAAAAACTTAACTAATCACACTTTTTTGTGTAAATCATATTTTTATTATTATTATTATTCATTTTACCCATCAAAAAGAAATCTGTGAGGACAACAAGAATTTAAAAAATATATTGTCCGGAAATACACTGAATTTTCAGTTTTAAGAAAATATTTACATTAAAATTAATGAATTTTAATGACATTATCGTATTTATTATAACAAGTAATTTTAAGCATTGTATTACTACATGCGTCCTTAAATTTAATTACTGAAACTTATTTACTACAGAACAGCCCTTTTGAGTATGAAAAGAGGAATATTGAAAGTTTGCATTTCCAAGATGAAATGCAAAGAATGGCAGGGATTTTACTGCTCTCGTTGAGTTAGGCACGTGGTAAAACTAATTCAAGGTTATTGAGCATTATAAAATGTGTAAAAGAAAGAATAAGTTTGAAGTGTCCGGAAATATTTTGAGAAATAGGGGGGGGGGGGGGGGGGAAATTATATCAGAAGAACAAGTTCGTTAAATAGAGAATATACTTCGCTATTTGGAGGTTATTTTACGAAGAAATTCGCAAAATGTTGTTGGTTCCGAGGAAAAGTTCGCAAAATAGAGGTTCATTAAATAGAGGTCCGACTGTAATTATTTGGCATTATTGATGCATCGAATGTTCTATTCGGCCATCTTGTTTAATTATTTGATACTTGTATAAATATAAATGAATGCGGGCGGAATTTTTTTTAATGCACTTTTAAATGTATTTAACAAAGAAAACAGCTGAATCGCTGAAAAATTGAAAACTTTTAGTATATTAGTTATTAAAACAAATCTAAATTTTAAATTGCATACTACCTGAGTGTATAGTGTTGTATAAATAAAAATATGTTTCTTATTGCATGTTTAAGTTTTTTTTTTTTTTTTTTTTTTTAAGCAAACAGTACATTTTTTTTTTTTTTGTATTAAAATATCTAACACTTTTAAAGGGCAAATGATTTTAATAATGTAACATAAAATTTAACATGTTTTATCTGGCCTTCACAATGATTACTTAAACAAAAAAATTAATCATTTGAAAAAGATATTGTACTATGTTTTATAAAAACAGTTTGATTTTCTGGAGATTTTTCGTCGACAATTATGGAGCCAGAAAGAAAAAATAGTCTGAAGAGCGAAATAACATAACGTCCCGAGTTACAGAAAGTCAGTTTCTTATACTTAACTAGGCGATAAAAAATGAATTAAATGCCAATTCTTAAGTTTTTGCGTGCTGAAATAACTTTTCTATAACGAAAAAAGTTGAAAAGTATACTTAACAGATGTATAACATGGGCATGTGTTATCATAGGGGCCGCCAAAGGAGAAGGGAAGGCCCATTGCCCTCCCTGGATTTTGAAATTTAATTAACTAAAAAAACTTTTTATCCCTGATTATTAAAAAAAAGAAGATGAGAAAATGTGTTCGTCCCAAGTGACTTTAAAATAATTAAACACTAAAACAAAGTTTAACTAATTTTTCATTTGGAGGCTCCTCTCCCCTGAACCCCCTCGCCGAAGACAATTTTTAATTCTCTTTTTTGCTTTTAACGTTCATGTGTTTCAAATTTATCTTAAACGGCGATTTCAGGGGGCAGAATTCCCCTTATGATTGAGCCAGTTTAAAAATGTTAGAATTTTTAATTTTTTAAAAATATTTAATGTATTTTCATTGTTTAGATATTTGTATTGCTTATTGTGTTGATATGTTTTAAAAAAGTCTTGCACGGAGAGCTCTCACAAAAAAAAATCCTACTTTAGGTTATTACATTTTTATTTATATTTTGCATTAAAAAAAAAAAAAAAAAAAAAAAAAAAAAAAAGTGGACTATGCTGAGGACAACCGAAATTTAGCTCCTCTCTATATTTCGTTCTGTCGACACACATGTCACACGGTATTTCAAGTTATATTGTACTATTTTCAAAGATTAAAGAGGTGACCCTCTTCTGCACCCCTCTACGTACGGTCAGTGATAATGGTGACAAAATATATAAGCAAGTATTTATAGATAAAATTGTAATTTAAGAATTAATTAGCTTTATGAAGTGAAATTGAAACTTTCTCATTATTAATATCAAGATATTTTATTTTATCCTAAAAATGTTAAACATTTAAGCAATAAAGTTTCAGTTTAAATTAATCCAATTTTATTATGATTTACAATTTGAATAAATAATTTATTTGCAATTGAAAGGAATTATTGTTATTATCCTCATTATTATTAATATTATTATTATTATTTATAGTTAGCATTCGACCAAATCATGCAATCCAGTGTATCACTAGGAGTTGAAAGTTAATATTATTTCGTCAAGTTAAAAAAAAAAAAATGATTCGTACACTGAAAAAAAAAAAAATCCTGTCGAATTGACAGGAAAAAACTGTCAATTTTGGCGCCAGTGGAAAACCGTTTAATTTACAGAAAAAAGCTGTAAATTTTCATTAAAACAAATTTTTTTTTTTTTGTAAAAAATACAGATTTTTTCTGTAAAAATTGCAAAATTCAGTTTCTTTTACAGGAAAAAACTGTTTTTCTTCAAAACAGCTTTTTTCTGTAAAAAATACAATTCTTTTCTGCAAAAATTACAGATTTTTTTTTACAGTGTAACAAGACTGATTTATTTATTGTAGTTACTAAAATTTACAATTAAAGATTTTCTACATTTATGTAGGGGTTTTTTTTTTCATTCCATTAAACAATTTTCATTTCCTACCTTGTTTTTTAGATATATTTCCTTTAAAAAATGTAGATGACCGCAATTTTATCATAATATTCCAAGAAAATACATGCGTAAAATAGAGAGATTGAGAAATGTTATTGCGTAAGGGAAAAAAAAAACTTCTAGCCATGAAGTACAAGTGTAGGTTCTGAAGTGTCATAGATAAATTTTAATATTCATGATAAATCCGGTTTGCTTGATTCTTTGCAATTTAAATATTTTGTTTTCGGTGGAAATTCCTGAAATCTTCGAGAAATGGCATGGTGCATTGCCATCCCGTGAATCATGTTTGCTTCAGGAGCTTGCGTAACTATGTGCAATTTGTCGTGGATGACTAATGTGTTGATCTAGTTTGTGGTCAATAAAATGACGCCTCTCCTTAAAAAGTTAGAGCTTGCCATTTCTCGTTTTTAAACTTTTATTGTAACTATTTATTTATTGTATTTTTTGTAATAATCTTTTCATTTTTCCTTTAGTTATTTAACATATTTTGTATTTTTGGTTATTTGCCCTGTTTCATTTAACAAATAGTTAGATCGCGGCTTTAGTAATTTATAGCAATTTATTTATTCGTTTTTTGAGAAATGTCTTTTTTATTTGCAGTAATTTCATTTATTTTTAATGCACATTTTTATTTTCATTTTCAATTTTTTTTTCTCTAAGTGTTTTATTTTTAATAAAATTTTATTATTATTATTTTTTTTTATGCAAGACTTTTCTTAGTTCCTTTTAGCAAGCATATATTATGTATTGGCTTTATTCATTTATTGGATCGTTTGGGAGAAAGATTTCCTCCTCTTTGCAGTAATTTTATTTATTTTTTCTAACCTTTTTTTTATGTAAAAATTTGCTTTCTTTTCTTTCTTTTCCTTTCTTTCTTTCTTTTTTTTTTTTTTTTAAACAAGCAGTTATAGTTTGGCATTTTTTCACTTCTACTCATTTAGAATAGTTTGTTAGAAACTTTTCTTTCTGCTTACTGTAAATTTGTGTATTTTGAATGTGTACTTAAAAAAGTTTTTTTTTTTTAAGTTTTTTTTTTCATACAGTTAGAGCTTGTTTTCTTTTGTGTTGTTGTTTTTTTTTTCTTTCTAATTGTTGGCAATTTTTACAATCGTTTGTAAGAGGAATTTCTTTCTGTTTGAAATCATTTTATTTATTATACATTTTTAATTTTTTATGTGTTAGAATTTACGTTCTTTGTTGTAGCAAACAGTTTTTAAGGATCATTTACTAGAAAACTTTCTTGCGCATACTGAAAATTCTAATTTATTAATATTTTACTATTATTATTATTATTTTAATATAAGAAATCTTTCCATATTCTCAAACAAAGTTAGAATTTGACATTTTTTATCTTGGTAATTTACTGAGCCCCCCTGAGAAACTTATGAATACACAAAACAAAGCTTTTTTAAATAATTGTTTCTAAGCGTAATTCCTGAGTATTGTGAAAAATTTAAGTACAGTAAGTTTGTAAAAGCATGGTTTTATTTAACAAACATAAAAAGCATTTAATTTAAAAATGATATTTAAATCTAATATAACTTACAATGTCATAATTTCCTTTTAATAATCAAGTTATTCATTCTTTTATATACAATAAACATAGCAATAGAGTGTTAATGATTTAAATCAACTGATAAAATAACATATTTTCTGTTTTTTTAAAATGGTGTGAAAAAGCATTATAATCAGTAATGAAAACGATCACTAAATCACTTGTAAAAAATGTAATATTTGTTATTGTTAATTATAACAATATTAAACTGCGTAAAAAGATGTATTATACATTTAAAAAACATCTAACTAAATGTTAAATAACTTCAAAACATTATAATATTTAATAGCTATTCAAATATTTTAATGTTGTGGGGGAAAAATCTGATTTAAATTTCAAAAATACAATTTTTGTAATCTATTTATAAATTATGTGTGAGTTTGCTAAATACATTGCTACAATTTTTGATCAATTTGATATATACATACACTTTAGAACCTGTGTGAAATTACTGGTTGCTTTATGAATTTATCAAATTATTATCACCGGTTTTCAACCACTTCTTCAAAAATGTAGATTGTGTTCTTAATTAAATGTAAATTGTTTAATAATTACAAAATTTAATCTGTATCATCAATTTAAAATTAAATGCAATTTATCAATAACTTTAAAATATAAGCAGTATTTAATATTGGTTTACATAATTATTACAAAATATTAATGATCATAATGTTGTACGTTACTAAAGAAATTTTTAATATGCAGTTTTTTGTAATTTCTATTATTACATAATTAAAATTTTATTAATTAAAGCAAAAAAAAGATAGATTATGTTAGTAATTGGAGGGTTATTCATTTTAGAAATGCTTAATTCTTGGTATATGTTTAATATTTTAACACAGGGGAAAAAATCTGATTTAAATAAAAAAAATCCGATTTTTTTTATTTTTTTACACCCTAATATATTATACTATTTTACTCCGCCCATTTTATATTCTGAGTTTCAGATTAATTAATCCATACCTTCTTTCACGTAAAAATATTTATTGTAACTTGAAAATTTGTATTAATTTATTTCAAAGGGTTTTAAAGAAAACCTTTTTCTATTTTCAAATCTTGGAATTTAATGTGATGTGCAGATTTCCGAAAAGCTAGAAAAGCCAATTAGCTAATATATTCATGACTAATTAGAGTATTAATTAGCAAAGAAAACTGGATTTTTTTATGTTATACCAAGAGTTTAATTATCATTCACTATTTTTTAATTGATACTGAAATGAAATGATTAAAAAAAAAAGTTCTTCTAAATTTTAGTTATTAACAACGTTTATGGTTAAAACTTAATAATATGTTTATTGGAACACTCATTGTTGATTATTCTGACGAGGCATTTAATAATTATTTCGCTCTTTTTAATAAACTTTATCTAGGGTTTTAAAGTTTAGTGGTAAATGATGCGTTCTCGTGTACTTAAATAATCTGGTTTTTGTAAAAAAAGGTAAACGTACATGTACATTTTAGTACATGTTTAAGTTTAAAATCAATAAACCATAACAATAAGCTCGTGATTTCTAAGCGAATTTTACTGCATAGGTTTTAGATACTTGATATTCTGTGAATAATATTTTAATACTTCGTTAATATATCCTTAGTGTTTAATGTCGTTTTTCGTTTAAGATAATATTTTAGCATGGGGGCTATGCTTAATGCTAGATCTCTATTTGGGACCATTTGCTGTTTGCTGCTTATATATGGGGCATTCTCACAATCTTTTGACTTTTAAGTCCCTGAATAATAATTTTTATTTTGGTACATATTTTTGTGCTTTTTTTTTTTTTCTCGTATACATCCCATTGCATGATTGCATAACAATATTAACGAGATAAATAAGTTTTGGACGATGTTGGGGGCCCAAATATGAGGAAAACTCCTATACCGTCCATGTCCCTTATGCTGATTTTTAAGTTTGGAGCTGTCTGTATAAAATTGTTTCAATAAAAGTAATTCGATGTAATTTTTTTACGAAACTGGGACAATCGTTTTATATAAATATGTAGCAAAAAATTAACCTGCACACATTTTTACGGTTGATATTATTTTTTTAACTCTGTCCCTGGGTTTTAGCTTCCTTACCATCCTCTTGCTAAACTTATACAGAAAATCACTTCAGATGCAGCCACAGAATTTTTTTTTAAGTTTTTTCTCATGCAGAAGTATGCTAGAGAAAGAATGTCTAAAATCTTTGACAAGAAATCTACTGCAGAATTTAAACCAACATTTAAATGTCAATTTCAAGCATCGTGGCTTTATTGGTAGTCTTACCTTCCCCAAGGTTTATTCCTGCACTTTTCGAGGTAAATTATTTATTTATTTTTTAATCCAATGTAAATAACTGTTTCTAAAAATCAATGAACATTGTGGTCATCTCTTAGTCTTAACATGATTTGTCTAAAAATAGTGGTAATTTTCCTTACCATCCCATCCTTACCATCCTTTTTGTTTTCCATTACCGTCCCGTTTTTCCTATACCATCCCCTTTTTTTTCCTTCCGTCCCTTATTTAACACCCTTTTAAGACAATGTTATACCAAAATTTTGTACTACATTGTTATTATTTCTTTCTTGTTATTATTTCTTACTATGCAGGGCACTATGCAGATTCATTATAAGTAAAAATTTAGAAGAAAATAGAAAGTTCTAGTGGTAAAATGGTAAGGAAAATTAAACTCGCAAGTTTAACTTAAATCTCAGTTAAATAAAAATAAATTTCGCAGCTGACCATTTTTTCTTTATTTTGAATCATTAAGGCATTCGTCTATCAGATTAAAATGTTATTTCAGTAAGTTTAATTTCACCAGATTTTTATTCCCGAAAGTCAAAAGATTGTGAGAATGCCCCATATATATGACATAAACAATAAAATATTTAACATTTCTAACTTTTTAATTACTATATACAAATATGTCTGTATATTGACGACACATATATCTTAATATTGACCTGAGCATTTTTCATATAAATATTCCATCATTTTTACATTAATACTATTAGCCACTAAATATATTACTTATCCAATAAACTTTTGATTCAAATTTTGCGTCTGTTAATAGTTAATAATAATATGGTAATTAATAGTTAACAATAATATAGTAATGGCAGTAACAGTTTAACTACCTCTTACAATTAAGTTTGCTATATAAAACTTTCGAAAGGTTGTAAAGGTGCTTTTGTATAATACTTAATTTAGCTATGTGAACTCAGCAGTTTAACAATGATTTTTTTTAAATGACTGTTTATTATTATTTTTGTTTTTATTAATTGGTTGATTTATATAATTTTCATTCAAATTAAACACGTATATTGAAAAACTTCTGTCTGTTTTTCTCCTTCCGCTTTAAATGAAATATAATTTTCATTGCGTAACCCCATTTCATAGTTTTATTAGCCGTGTTATTTATCAACTTTTAGTAAATTGTGATACATTTTACATGAATATCTTTCTCAATAATTGTATTTATGCATTTATTCTGAATTGTTTTTATTACCCTGTTCTTTTTATTGTTTTAAAATTTCACATACACACCTTCCCCTAATACTGATATCTGTAGAATAGCAGAATTTTGTATAATAGCTTAGATTAGATTTCCCAAACGTGTGCATAAGAATGCGTTAAAAAATCATAAGACGATTTGATATGTTAATTATTTAGTTGCTAAATTATTGACACGTTAATTTTATTCGAGATGGGTTTTTTTTTCCCTCTCATTTTAAATTATTTTTCTGAGACGAATGATATGGTTAAACTGCACCAATCTAGTGAATCATATTTAACATTTTTTTAATAGAAAAATTATTTTGTATTACAATAATCATTTTAATTAGTATAAATTTATTTCTTTAAATGACCTTTCCTTTAAAAGAAAGATACTTTTTTAATATATTATAGTATGAAATATAATTTGTATAAAAATGTCAGAATGTTTAATACAAAAATACTTTTTATTAATATGAAACTCAATATTATAGGAAACTCTATTTTTAGAAACTTATTTCTTTTCTGTGTGTGCTTGTAATTTTGATTTAAAAAAAAAAAAAAATTCAAAACTATCTTTATTCTTCCGAAAATATTTATCAATCTATTTAATACTGTTTTTATGGCCATATTTAATCATAATATACATAGATATATATAATATTTAAAAATTTATTTTGTGAGACTATATGGATTTCTACTAATGTGAAATATGATAATTGAGTTAAACTTAGTTTTAAAAAAATATTTCATTTTTTAATACATGTGCGTGAAATATATATTTCTAAATTCTCTTCTCATATTCAATACATTAACAGCAACAATAACCGCAAAATGCAGAAAGCTTAAAAAAGAGAGAGAGAGGGGGGGGGGGGAGTAAATCCCACCCAATACTTAGATAAATAATATAAAACAATAAACAGCGAAATAAAACTGACAATTAAATACGAAACGAAAATGAATGGTTAAAAAAGGTGTGTTTTTCCATTAAATAAACATAGTTTTGTGCCAAATGTAAGTAAACTGTTTAGTCAACGTCTGTAAGTGTAGTAGTAATCCGTTTACAAATAATCGCCCCTTAAAATATGATACGGTTTACACAAACTATGAACGTTCTGATGTTAAATTCTTTCAATGCAAAACTATAATTCATATTTGATATTTGTTCATAAAGTTATATAAACATAATTAATTATCCTTGACTTCTAGTAGAGTTCCTGCATCGGGTCGTGTAACCCGATTTTATCCAAACAAGACCCACGATCCAGTGGCTCTTTTTTTTCCTTTGGTGGTCGGTTTGACTTTAAATGGTGCTGGTTGCGTGAGTTTTCATTCTTTCGGGTTGATCCGGTTTTTCAAAAAAGAGCCTTGAATATTTAAAAAAAAAAAAAAAAAATCTATATATTTGAATATTTGTTAGTATTATACATGTTAAGCTTACATGTTTATTTTTATACAAAAAAAAAAGATAATATTGATATTATAGATATGATTGTAGACTACTTTTCTATAATTGAATTAAAATATGGGTTAATTTTCTTTTATTTCGGGTACGGATGTGAATACCCGGATGTGAATACTTCGCTTCGGTTTGGTTTGGAGTGTGTCGGGTTCGGTTTGACGAAATTTGTTTTGTTGGTCTGAGGTCGTGTTTCGAATTAACGTTAAGCAGAATTTTCGGGTTCTGGTCGGGGTACAACTCGACTTTTGCGTGAAACACAAAAAGGACGTTATGGTCGAAGAAAACGAAGATATGCAGACTGTAACCTAATTTCAAGATTCTCGCATTCTTTTAATAACTGCTATTCGATTTATATATTTCTGGTGTGCATCCACCGGTTTATCTAAATTTCAAGTTTAATTGAATTTATATGTGTCGTCTCTGGCATAAACAAATAAATAAATCAGAAATTTTCAAAAATGTTAAATGAACCAACTTTATGCCGGCTATTCAACAGCAATTTTTAAAACTTCTAAGCATCACACATTTTCAATGTTTATACCGTCGTATTGGGGGAAAAAAGTACTTTTAAATGCAATTTGTTTGAAAACTGCATCTCCATTTATTTGTGAAATGTTAATTTTTTTGTAGTTTTTGGCGACATTTGTTTCTTTTTGGCAACTCAAGTACTCCATTTCTGTAGAAAGTAAAGAAAAAATAGTTGAAAAATAGCAT
Organism: Maratus speciosus; assembly: GCA_963932465.1. NCBI lineage: Eukaryota > Metazoa > Arthropoda > Arachnida > Araneae > Salticidae > Maratus > Maratus speciosus. Next base: position 199,706,412 of record OZ010789.1, read on the forward strand.
TTATATCTTTTTGCTGCCATTTCCCCATAAAAACTGAAAAAATGTAATGAAAATACGTGCTATTTTGAGAAAAATATAAACGAATGATTTATGATAAAACATGGAGCTATTATAAACTATATTTAATTTTAAGTATCTATATTGATGCAAATGACGTCTTTTTACATAAAATAAAAGCGTGTGCTTTAAGTCTTAAAATTGAAATATGTTTTGCACTACAGTAGAGTCCCGATTATCCGAGTCCCGCTTAACCGAGTTATTTTTTTCTGATGGACTGGTGGCTTCTATTATTATGAAACAGCCATTATAAATGAAGCGTTAGGTAAAGATGAAAGAGCGGTCATAAAAAGTTAGAACTCTTCTTTTCTGGTCAGAATGGGGGGAAAAATGGGCATAATTTTTTTCTAACTTTTTACGACTGCTGTTTCATCTTCACCTAAACGCTTCATTTATAATGACTGTTTCATAATAATAGAAGCCACCAGTCCATCAGAAGAAAATGAAGTAATGGAAATGTCGGGGCGACACTAAAGTCTGAAGAAACAGAATTCCTGTTCTCTAGTTTTTTTATTTAATAAATTGGTAATATTTTTCACTAAACTATATACAGTAGAGCACCGATTAACCGGATCGATCAAGGGCCATGCGTTTTTTTTTTTTTTTTTTTTTTTTTTTTTTTTCCAACCTTCTCCAAAAAATTTTAAGTTAAACTTCTTTATGCGCGGTAGGGTAAATTTGACTGGATGTCACAAAAGTTAACCTTTAAATAACCACTTACTAATTCTGAAATAATAAAATTGCCAACAAATGCAAAGACAGAAATGCATAAAACAACTGTTTCTAGAACCTAAGAAGTTTCGCATCTAACGCTCGAGAGTCCCACGCAGATAAAAGAATTTCCTCTATGAAGCAGAAGACTACCAAGAATTTCTTTTCCCTATCACAATTAATATATTTTTTTTTAATGTACATACTGCACAGTGTATGTAATAATTTTGATGTGTACTTCTATGTATAACTTCGTAACAATTTTGTAGAAAAAAAAAAAAAAAATTAAATTAAAATCACTTCTAAAAACGCCATTTGTAATATGCTAAAATGTGCTCTACCACAGTTGCCAGTCCTAAACCTAGAAAAAGGGTGAAGGGAATTTACCTTAAAAACATTGCCATAGGGTTTTTTTTTTTTTTAAGTTTTCCAATTATCCGGATTTTTCATTAACCGGATAGTCCTCGGCCCGACCGGTTCGGATAATCGGCGTTATACTTTATATGGCTCTAAGATTACTATTCCTATCCTCTAACATTTAGGCTAATGTCAGACGAACGTCTTTTTGTACGCTTTTTTCCCTAAACATATCGGCATTGTGTAGGGATGATATGTAGGGAAAAGGGCGTGCAAAAAGACGTTCGTCTGACATTAGCCTTACTTAAGTTAGTTTCGGCGTGTACTTTTGTAATAGTTACGAATATAGATGCTTTGCATCTTTCCTTTCGTGCCAACATTTGAATTAGATGCAAAGTGGCGTTTATCTACGGAAAAGTACCAAAATATGTTTAAGAAACTACAACCTTACTGCATTTGAATAAAATGTTAGGTGTATCTTTAAGCTACTAAATTTTGGTCATAATTTAAATAAGTCTCAGTACAGCGTGTCTTAAAAGTAGCGAGAAAAGAAAAATTTATTTGAAAGAGCTCTTTCAACACAGCAAAGCCTGGGGCGGATAGATACCAAACATTGTTTCCGTGAATCAGCTGTTCGCTGAAAATTTATCCATTTATCCTCGGAGCTCCCTTGATCCTGTTAACAAGTTCTGCCCGGTATATTTCTCCTCCCTTTCACTTCCATCTTCAAAGAAAAGAGTTTTCTCGAAATTGTGTGTTTCAAAAAGTAACCTGCGCCCTTTTTATATTCCTGTTTTTATATTTGAGTGAAATAAATTTTACGTCAGATTTTCAAGATATTTGTCGATGTATTTTATTATTATTATCATTATTATTATATTTTTAAGAAACACATTTAATTGAATAACAACAATGTTATTTGAAGATATGTTGAATCTCTTTACATTTAGCAAATTTAGCCCCAGCATAAAAATATTCAATTTTAAAATTAAAATTAAACCTTTTAAAGTTGTATTTGGTATTTTTAAAAAATTTAACTATAATAGCAGAAGTTACATTTAATAAATAAAAAATGTTTTCTTCAATAATTGTATGCAAATAAAGGAATTTGTATTTAATGTAAAATTTCTTTACTTATTGTTATACAATTTAAAAGTATAATTAATCTTTAAAACAACAATATTCAAAATTAAAATTGAAGGAAGAAAAACACCTACCTCAAAACCTGAAGATATTAAATTCTATGATCAACAAGGGACAGATTTATATATTTATTTTTATTTATACTTATTTATTTATTTTTGTCTTCTAGGAAGTATTTTCTGCAATATAGATTAGTAGCGCTCTCTGGGGACACAATTCTTATTATTTATTCTACTAAATAGAAATGTAACATATGCTACATTTTTTATATTTTTTAAATTAGTTGCATGGAGCTAAAAAAATATTTTAATGAATCAGAATATATTTACTAAACTATTAAACTTGTTAATTACTTTAAAATCTATAAAGATTGTATTAGTAGTGATTTTTAGAAATATAGTCTGCTTCAATTTGCGTCTAAATTCATACGTACAGCTTAATTTAATATTAAACAAGTTGGAAATTGCACGTCAAACTTGGCAAATGAGGTGCGTTCGTACTATAACTAGTTTTATAAATATTTTTTGCCCCGCATATTGTACTGAATGTATATTTAGTGCACTTCATAAGTGCATATCAATTTCATTCTGTTCGAAAGGCTGTAACGTCATTAAAATGCACTTGAAATAATTTTTTCCCGTTCTCCGTAATGTAACGGAAAACTTTTGACTGTCCCTGTAATTAAACTATCCATCCGATTTCCATAAAATTTGAAATGTCTCGACAAAATTTTGCAACGATTATATATTTAATATTTCAGACCATTCGGTTGGGTAGTTTTTGCTCTGTCATATGCAGACAGACAGACGGACCGAACGACAACTATAGGTGCTACGTATTTCTATAATTACGAATGTACCTAAATAGGGGGAAATGGTTTAATTGAGGAGAGAAAAACGATGAGGAAATATGTTTTAACTAAATAGTTACCATTGTTTTCTAAGAGATGACAAAAAATTATGTTTCTTATATATTAATGTAAAGTTTAAAAAAAATATGTAATGTTGGTTTTACTCTTCTATAAATAAAAAGAAAATTGCGAATAGAAAGGTAAAACAAGTAAATGAATGAGTATTATGCGATTTCTAAAAACTAATAGTCTTTGGAATTTTTTTTTTAATGTTTACTCGAAGTAGTTGTATTGAAGATAGAGTTACTGAACGTTTTTGATCTCGTAACCCCCATTCAAACTTAAAAATTACGAAGTCCCCCCCCCCCTCCCGTGCGCCACCTAGAACCATGATGTGTGTAGAAGACAGTCTGAATATGGGACAGATGTTGGAGACTAGACTCAAATACAGAAGGGAATAATTTTGTTTAATTGCAATGAAAAAAATTAATAACTTTAATTCTCTGCAGTTTTTTAAAAATTATTGACATTAATGATTTACTTTTGAGCAATTTTGATAATCATTGAGCAACACATGTGCTATTAAAATAATAACAACAATCATAATAAATTAAAAATTAGTATCTAAACTCAGTATACATATTTTCATATAATTTTGTATTTTTAATATTTTTATCTATATCGCCATTTTTATACTTAGTAAACTTATTAAATAGTTGAAAAAATAGATTACTCGTCAAGTCTTCTCCTATCCTCTAATAATACACCCCCCCCCCCCCTCAATTTAAGAACCACAATTTTAGAACACTTAGATTGTAATTTTTTAAGCAAGAGACTCGGAAATTTATTTTATTCATTTTTAATATGTGTGACATAGCATATAGGGGGAAAAAAAAAAACCTTGCATTCTTCATATATAATGACCGTACTGAAAATAATAATGTTTAAGACAGCTTAAATTTTTATTTTTAAAGCCACAGAAAAGATATTTTTCATTTTTGTGTGTGTGTGTGTAAGAGATGCTTTGAAAACAAGCAAACCAATGAAAATGCCGTACATTCTTTATCATAATAAATTTTAAAATGAATTTCTGTTGCTTTGCATTTTAATGAAATAATGGAATTTAATGGGGAGAAAAGTTAGCAAAAATAGAATTTGTTTTATTATACAAGAATAACTCTAAAATTTAAACTAAAGATTAATGATTTTGAAATAATTTTTTATGGGGATGTACAATGTGCTTGATAATCCGAATAGTTAAATTGTATTTATTTATAAAATATTTTACGTTTTTGATATAACAGAATTATTTTTAGAAAGATAACTTTTCTTTTTACTTCATAAATTTTATCTAAGAACAACAACAACAAAAAATCCTTTATTTTTATTTTTTATCATTTTAGAATTACTTTTTAAAATATTTAAATTTGCTTTCAGTAATTAATTATGAGTCAAAATCTGACCGATTTCAACACTTATCTACTAATCAGTTCTTAATTTGCACAGGAGCTCACCGAACGCAGCTTCAGTGCTTTTAAATATTTAAACATACTTTAGCTTCGGTACTTTTAAATATTTAAACACAGTCAACTCTGTGAAATCCGCCGATGTATAATCCGCAAACGTCTATTATCCGTATTCCGTACTACACACTGTAATGTAAACAATGAAAATTGTCATTAACAGTTAAACTAACAAAGCTAAATTTGGTACATATTTTTTTTCGGTTACCAATTTTCGAATGAATAAATATTTTAAATATAAATTGGATATAAACATTTAAATTTCCTTGAGTAACAAAATTTCATCTTGGAACAAGAAGTAATGTGTTTACATAGACTACAGGGGAAAAAAAAAATATTGACAACAAACCAAAATTGAAACTGCCGCATTGTGTTTTGTCAATGTTTAAAATGATAAATAATCAGTAAAATTTGTATTGTATATAATTAAATTTTTCTTTAACCTTAGTTATTAAATATATTAAATAAAGTTTTTCTTTTCCATTGTAATTGTATTTTTTGTGCAGCTGTTCCTAATTTATAGCCAGGCTTAAAAAAAAAAAAAAAAAAAAAAAAAAAAAAAAAAAAAATGTAAACAAAGGGATGATCTATAGTCCGCAAAAATGTATAATCCACAAAACCCTCGATCCCTAACTGTACAGATTTCACAGCGCACCGAAACTTATAAAAACCGCACGCTGAAGCGCTCTGTGTGGTGTATTTTGATGGTTGATGAAAGGGGAAAAAAACAACCTAGGCGAGTAGTATGTTTCGAAAATTCCCAACGCCTGATTAGCGTTTCTCTATTTGTTCATTCGTTAGATTTAATTATATACGATATTTAGTTTCTAGTTTAAAATTATCTTGTTTATATTATGCAGTTATAATGAACAACTGTTTTGGAACAAATGCGTATAAATTAAAAAAGAAAATAAATTTAGTTTTCTTTTTGTATTTCATGTAGTTTTAATTAATAAATGTGTATTTTTTTAATCAATAAAAAATAAATTAACTATATGTAATTTTATGTTTGCCTCCTATTTTTAATTGTAACTGAATTGGATATTCATTCTGTTATGTTGGATAGTAGGAGAGCTGTTGAACATTTTTGAGTAGGTATTTGAGGCACCCTGAAAATTTGTACAACACTTCTTTTGTAATGCCTGAATACAAAATCGAATGTCTGGCTGAAGGATCGTGGCCCAAAAACTGTGCCAGACACGTGTCAAGTGCCATTTGGCCCTTGACACGTGTCTGGCACAGTTTTTGTGCCGACTAAAGTGTCTGTCATTTTCAAAATATTTTTTTCTAAGCATAAATATTATTCTGCCTCAATCTCAGCGTGCCTCAAATACCTTTTTTGGGTAGTCAAAAAATGGCACTTTACACGTGTCTGGCACAGTTTTGGGGCCAACTAAAGTGTCTGTCGTTTTCAAAATATTTTTTTCTAAGTATAAATAGTATTCTGTCTCAATCTCAGCGTGCCTCAAATACCTTTTTTGGGGGTAGTCAAAAAATGGCACTTGACACGTGTCCGGCACAGTTTTTGGGCCACGATCCTTCAGCCAGACATTCGATTTTGTATTCAGCCATTACAAAAGAAGTGTTGCACAAATTTTCAGGGTGCCTCAAATACCTTCCCTAAAATGTTTAACAGCTCTTGGACTAGGAGGTGTATTTGCATGTTATGAAATAATGTGAATACAATTCGTCTTTTTTCCGCTCTAAATCGATTATTATTTATTTTTTTCTTTTTTTAGCTTTAATATATGTTTTAGTATAACGAGTAATGTATAATAGTCTTTATTTATAATTTTGATTAATATTGTTATATAAACTTTATATATATAAATATATATTAATTAGAAATTAAGCCCTGCAACTAAATGAGGTACATACTTAAGTTCATTTAACAGAATTCAGGCTGAACTGGTTTTTATCTGACAACTGGTTTATATTTCAGTTTTAATATTATCACTTGTGAAAATAATTATATGCAGTCGTAGATAGGCGGAAAAGTTTTTCAAATACACCAGTTTCTTAAGGAAAAAAGAAAAAGAAAAAAAAAACTGGAATTAAATTCCAAGTTGCTGTAATTTTATCATCAGCATTTTTTATTTATATGTAAATTAATAATCTTTTCGATATTTTCCATATGTTGCCTTTGTTTGATAAAATTTTCAGTCCATTTTCAACTAGATTGGAATTTAATAAGCTGCAATTTAAATTCTTCAATATCGAATGTAAACAAGCTCAACACATCTATATCGGTATATTTTGAGTAATGAATGTCACTGTATCTTGATTAAAAACCTCAATCAACGGCGTGCCAAAAATATTCTTTTACGTGCCACTTCTGCACGCGTGCCATAGGTTCGCCGACCCTGCTATAGGCTATTTGAAACCGGTTTCGAAACTGAAAGTACCTTTAAAAAAAAAAAAATCTGCAACCAAAATTGAAAAAGTAAAAAAGAGTCATATTAAAGATTGAGCTCAGCTATCATGCAAAAAAAAAAAAAAAAAAAAAAAAAAAAAATCGTTTAAAAATATTCAAATTTAAACGAGAAATTCGAAAATAACCTGCCCATAGGATTAACATTGCGGAGGGTGTGTTTTCAAGTGAGTGAAGAATCCCTTTGGCAGAATTCATCGTTTCTGTTAGTTATGAATGAGGGGACGGTTTTAACGAGGTGTTTCGCATCAGGTGTAAAATGAAGTTGATGCGGAGTTAGCTACTGCAAAAAATAATTTTTTTTAAGGTGTTACTTCTTCGATTCGTTCAGATTTTGTCCAAGGATTCAATCTACAAACGAAAGTGAGAACATGGGTTAAATAATACATACCCTTTCCCGTTATATCGCGTCTGCCGGTTCACAATCAGATGAGTACGATATAATCGATGACATTAAAAAATTAAGAACGATAACATACAAGAAAATGTTTTGTGTTTGTCTCCAAAATGTTAGATTATACACATATTACAACATTTTGAGTGAAATTAAGAGAGATAGATGTATGTAAATACCATCAACATTTAAATACAGGCACAGAAAAAAATACGATTAAACTTCAGCTTATTTTTCCGGGAGGTACGAAAACAGAGCGATAGCCTATATCTGAACGAACGATATTACGAGCACTGCCTCTTATATATAAAATATTCATGCGAAATCATACACATTGTTTAGTATGATAAATTTGTATGCTAAAAATTTTAACAGCAAAATAATATTACAATAAAAATTAATTAATTCACTAGAAGCAAATATTATAATCTATATGGGGCATTCTCACAATCTTTTGATTTTTAAGTCCCTGATAATATTTTTTATTTTAGTACATATTCTTGTGTTTTTTTTATTTCATATCATATCCCTTTGCATGATTGCATAACAATAGTAACGAGATAAGTTTTGGACGATGTTGGGAGTCCAAATACCAGGAAAAATCCTATACCGTCCCGTGTCCCTGATGCTGATTTTTAATTTTGGAGCTGTCTGTATAAGATTGTTTGAATAAAAGTAATTCGATGTAATTTTTTCCCGAAACAGGGACAATTGTTTTATATAGATAAGTAGCAAAAAATTAACCTGCACATATTTTTACGGTTGATATTATTTTTTGAACTCTGTGCCTGGGTTTAAGATTCCTTACCACCCTCTTGCTAAACTTATACAGAAAATCCTTCAGCTGCAGCCATATAATTTTTTTTTCAAGTTTTTTCTCATGCAGAAGTATGCTAGAGAAAGATTGTCTAAAATTCTTTGACAGGAAATTTACTGCAGAATTTAAATCAGCATTTAAATATCAATTTCAAGCATTGTGCCTTTGTTGGTAGTCTTACCGTCTCCAAGGTTTATTCCTGCACCTTTCAAGGTAAATATATATATATATGTGTATATAATTTAATCCAATGTAAATAACTGTTTCTAAAAATCAATTAACATTGTGGCTATCACTTAGTCTTAACATATGATTTACCTAAAAGTAGTGGTAATTTTCCTTACTATCCCATCCTCACCATCTCTTTTTTTCCCATTACCGTCCCCTTTTTCCTTCCGTCCCTTCTTTAACACCCTTTTAAGGATAATGTCAGACGAACGACTTTTTGCACCCTGCTTTCCCTACATATCATCCCTACCCAATGCTAGCGTCTTTGTGTAGGGATGATATATAGGGAAAAAAGCGTGCAAAAAGACGTTCGTCTGACATTAGCCTAAGACAATGTTATACCAAAATTTTGTACTAAAAATACTACATTGTTGTTATTTCTTATTTGAATGTCCTCTGGATACTATGCAGATTCATTATAAGTAAAAATTTAGAAGAAAATAGAAAGTTATAGTGGTAAAATGGTAAGGAAAATTAAACTCGCAAGTGTAACTTAAACCTCAGTTAAATAAAAAACCAAATTCGCTGCTGACCATTTTTTCTTTATTTTGAATCATTAAGGCATTCGTCTATCAGATTAAAACGTTATTTTAGCAAGTTTAATTTCACCAGATTTTTATTCCCGAAAGCCAAAAGATTGTGAAAATGCCCCATATATATAAAAATCGGTGTTTGGGTGTATGTTTCCCATACAAGTCTACAAATTTTGGCCGAATTGCGCGACTCAGTAATTTAATATGCATACGTTTAAGAACAAGAGTAAAATACACGTGTTTTAGAGCAAGAGTAAAATTACTGGCTATTTTTTTTATTTATCAGACCACTCTCTTTTATGGCTAAGTGTTGTAGTACTTTAGATGCAGTGTTAACATTTTCTACGACTTAGATTAAATGGAGAACCAGTTCTTTAACTTATTCTTCTGAAATCGCCATCCATTGTCTATTAATGTAAAGGCTTTTTTTCTTCAAGCCACACGAAAAGAATTTCTTTAAATGTTACGCAGTTTGGATTTTTTACATTTTTTAGTTTTGTCAGGAAAATCGTATACATTTTTCTGTTACAGGCACCAAAGAAAACCTGCATTCTCATTTATAAAACTGGAGGATTTTACTATGATTGTGTCAAAGTAACATCATTTTTTATCTGATTGTCATTTTAACGGTTTAAGGTCACGAATATACAGAGCTCCGTTTTGTGATCGCCGTATTTTTAGGATATTGTATTTTTTTTTTTTACTCGAAAGTCTCCAAACACGGTTTGTTATGAAAGTGGCTCGTTATTGAACAAAAGTCTCTATCTCGACAAGGGTTAAACAAAGGAAAAACATATTACAACAAAATAAATTTCAGTAACAATGAAAGGTTCTGGTTTATCTGCTGTTGGTCGTAGCTTTAAACAGCCAAGATCACCAAGAGCTATTGAAAAATACATAACTTCTGTCAATATGTTTATTGATCATTTCAAAAAAAGAAATTATCAATGCCTGCTTGGCGCCATCAAATTAATGTTTTCTCACTCAATTTTCTGTTCTCGCATGCGCTTCCCTAGTACAGTCCGTCTCAAAAGTTCAGGCATACACTAAAGTATGATAATAAAATTGGAAGCAGAATTGCATTGAATAATTTCACGAATAACATTCAAAATGTAATAGAAATGAAATACATATAATACAAATATTACAATGGTTACATCACCACTATTTATTTAAAAACTACGCCTTTTTATATACGAGGGCAGTATGATAAGTACCTGGCCTCTGCCAGAGATGGTGCTACTAGAATTTAAAAAAGGATTTATTTCGCAAGGGTGACCTTTCACATCAAACCTGGTCATTTGCCAAAGCACTAAGGGGTTTAGTTTGCGAGTAGAAGCCATTTGAATAGAAGAACTTTGGTGATATTTCAACAATGGAAAAAATTGAATATTGAGCAGTGATAAAAAGCCTGTTTTTGAAAAACAAAACAAATGAGAAGATTAAAGCGGAACTCAGAAATGTTTGTAGGGACTCTGAATCTCCGTTATCAACCATAAAATCTTGGACAGCTGAATTCAAACGCGCTGTACAAGCATTTTTGATGAAGAACATCCAGGTCGTCCAACTGAGGTTACGACATCAGAAATGATGAACAAAATCCACGATATTGTGATAATCGATCGGAAAGTGAAAGTGCGCGAGATTGCTGAGACTGTAGGCATCTCAACTGAACGGGTGTAAAATATATTAACAACTCATTTGGATATGAAAAAGCTTTCCTCAAAATGGGTGCCGCAATTGCTCACTATTGACATGCAGCACACTCGTGTGTCAATTTCAAAAGAATGTTTGGCGAAATTAAAGCGAAATCCAAATGATTTTTGGTGTCGATTCATAACTGTTAACGAAACATGGATTCATCACAGTACACCAGAAACTAAAGAACAGTCCAAACAGTGGGTTTTTCGGGGCCAACCTGCGCCAAAAAAAAGCTAAAGCGACTTTATCTGCAAACAAAGTCATGGCTACAGAGTTTTGGAATGCATGCGACATAATTCTCGTCGATTACCTTGAAAAAGGCAAAACGGTCAATGGAGAATATTATGTATGCGAACTTGTTGGATCATTTCAACCATTTTGTGAAAGAAGAACGTCCGCATTTGGCGAAGAAAAAAAATCTCTTTCATCAAGACAATGCACGCGTGCATATCTGTGTCGTCGCCATGGCAAAATTCTATGAATTAGGATACGAACTGCTTCCGCATCCACCATATTCGCGAGATTTAACCCCTGGCGATTATTTCCTATTTTCAAATATGAAAAATTGCTCGATGGAAAAAAATTTGGCTCTAACGATGAGGTTATGGCTGAAAAAAAAACGCCAATTTTGAAGGGTTGAAGAAATCGTATTTTTTAGAGGGGATAGAAAACACAGAAAAACGTTCGGCTAAGTGAATCGAACTCAAAGGAGATTATGTTGAAAAATAAAGTACATTTTTGACATAAAAATGTGTTTTTCTTGTCAAGGCCAGGTACTTATCATACAGCCCTCGTATATTTTTTTTACAAAACCACTGTCTCAAGAATTTAGGCACATTCTGCAAATGTTAACAAATGCTAGATTGGACCAACCAATTTTAATTTTCGTTGGTACTTTAATATGCCGAAGGCTACGCAAAAAAAGTAAATTTTAACGATTTTAAGTTAAAATCGAAAGGTAAGCCCTTTATTAAAATTTCTTGACTATTAAAACTTTGAAATATAATGTTCATGAGAAATACGTTAGTACGTGCTAAAAATAACAGTTTTGACCGAAAACCAAGAACGGGCATCTAGGTGTAACAAGTGTTCTTCAGACTGATCGGATGAATAATTGGAAGATTTATGTCAAAACTATATATATCTAAAAGACAAATTAAAATAATATTGGTGTCAATATCTCAAAGGGCACAATACGTTGGCGCATAAGAAAATGCAAGAACACACAAATAATAATAAAAAAAAATGGGTCTTGAAAAACGAGCCTAAAATCACACCAAAACATGCCAGAATGGATTGTGCTTGAAAATACAGATCGTACGAGACCAAGTGGCTCACCGTATTATTCTACAATGAAAAGAAGTGAAATATGGATACCCCTGATGGCTGGAATTGCTACTGGTATGATCTCAGAAAAATGACGTGTATATTCTTCTGTAGACTGACAAGGCGATAAGTCTCTGATGATTTGGGAACGATTGGCTTTAATGGCCAAACTTCCCTGGCATTTCTCCATGGCCACAAAATTCAACAAAGTATCAAGAGATACTTGAGCAACATCTACTTCCATTTGATGACATTTAGAGGGGGGTTCAGCACAACAATGCTTCAATCCATATCTCGCATAGTACAAAACAATGGCTTTGCGCGCAAAATGTTTACGTTTTAGATTCGAAAGGTTTATGAGTAAAGACACAATTGTGAACATTTGGCTATCCCAACCCGTGAAGTATATAAGAACGGAAAGCAATATTACTTTACGAAAGATCTAAAAGAAGTCAATGAAAACGCAATGTATCCTTTACTACCAATATTTCAAGAACTAAGTGATTCAAGAGATACGCGATTATTTGAAGTTATCCCAAACAAGAAAATTGATATTAATAAATAACATCATGTAAAAGTGTTAAATGATGTGTTTTTTCACTGTGCCTAAACTTTTGAGGCACTAGATAGATACATTTTTTTATGAATTTTTATTAAAGCTATAATAATGTTCCAATTTGTTAATTTTGATGTGATTTATTTGAATAATTTCACAAAATCTAATAAGGAACTAATGAATTTATCTTTAATTTTGTATAGTTATTTATATAACGACATTTTTCTGGTTGCGCCTAATATTTTGAGGCAGACTGCATTACTATTTTTGATTATATAGTTAAAATAATATTAGTGCTAGCATCATTTTTGTTGGACGCCAACCTTGCCTTTGGATCTGACTACGAAACATTAGTTATTTTCTTTGAGCATATGTAGCATAATAAGCTGTCTCATTTCGTAAACCACATACGATTCCCAAAATTTTAAACACTTTCCAACATTTTAAACACTTTCCAACATAGTTGAAAAGTGTTTATGAATTCGATTTCTGTCCGCCTGTCTGTGTCCGTGCTCTAACTCCCGTAAATATAGTCCGATTGCTATGAAATTGATAAATGTTATTGGGGATCACTATGGCATGTTCGGTATTGAAGATGAAGTGTGTTGCATTATCGGTTCATTTACAGGGCCACTTAAAAGAATTCCGTTACATTACGGTCTATGGGGAAAAATCGTTTGTCGTATATTTTAATGATATTACAGTATTTCAAACATATTGAAATTTATATGCATCACTGGGGTATACTATAAGGTTTTTACAACAGAATATGGTGTTTATAGGATTTATTGTTCATTTACAGGGACACACACAAGCATTTGGCTATAGAAGAAAATGAGCAATAACTGAACTATTGAAGAATACGAACAATAATTGCTGGAAGCGCGTTTTCATATGTGGTATGCGTTTATAAATTTAATTTTTTTAAATAATACTTGGTGTGTGTAAATTGTATAGATCATATACAGGGTCGTACAAAAGTTCCCAACAACATCCGTTTATTGGCGGAAATTGCTGAGTGAAAAATTTCAACTGTGCTATGCGTTTAACTGAACTATTAGCGTAGTATGTAATATACATACATATTTGTAGATCATATATAGGGCTGCACAAAAAAAAAAAAAAAATCGTATATTTTAACGACTATTCATGCTAATAGGAGAAATCGTGTTTTTAAATGCGTTATGCATTTTCCAAATTCTTCATTTAGACATCATCTTTCACAGTGTTGATTTCATGGGGTGACCCGGGGGGGACATTCTCCTCCCCCTCAGAGCAATGAGATGCCCCCCCCCCCAGAAGATTTGAGATTTTGTGTTTTTAATGGTCAAAAAGTGCAATTGTCCCCCCCTCCCCGGAGCCACAGAAATCCCTCCCGGAGAAAAGTGTCTGAATTCAACACTGATCTTTCACCTTAGTAAACAATGAAGTCTTGTTATAAGTATTCTGAATGTGTTGGAAAGTGTTTCATAATCTATGCTGTACGCATGATTTTTCGTTCTTGTTATATTTCATTTCAATTTTTAGGATTTCCTTTACAAATTTTATGCTTTTAGTAATGATTTCCAACTTTGCGAAGAGCGACTATCGCATAAAACTATTTTTCACACAGATGACACGACACACTGACTTGGGATTTCTAGATCATAATAACATTATAAATAAGAAGTATTATAACGAAAATATACAGTGTGCTAAAAAGAATTTTCGTTATGGGATCATATCTAAAAATAACTCCCAGCACCATAAAAGTGAGACTATGCATTTTGCTCCATTAAATTATTTGCTTGTTATCGAGTCTCAGCTTATAGTCTCATTTTCTTTATTTAAAAAAAACGGAAAATGTCATATTCCACAATTATTTTTTTTTATTATTATTTCACTTATTTTCTTTTTATTACTATCCCATTTAAAGTCATTATTTCCTTTTTTTTTTTTTGGGGGGGGGGGTAGGATTTCAATAAGACACACTTAACTGCTTTTAGAAATTTATAAACCCATTGGCAGTATTTTTAACATTCTTCGAATATTTCAAAGAATGTTTTAAACTGCTTCCTGTAAGCACGTCATTAAAGAAAAAGAATGAAAAAAAAAGGAGAAGAAAATGCGCATTTCGACAATAGTTAAGATGAAGAAAAAAAAAATAGCAAAATAATGTAAAACAATTGTACCACAAGAAAACACATTCCTTTCTAAAGGATAAAATCGCATTTTAAGCCTCGCGGAGGCAGAAAGAATGGAATCTCTTCTTAAAGATTCATATCTAACAAGGGACTGTCTTTAAATTACCTGAAGCACGAGGCAGACGGGATTATTTTTCACAACGTTAACAGGGACAGTTTGGGACTGAATTGTGGGTCTTCTAATAGTGAAAGTTTTAAGAAGAGAAATTGTCAGATGTTTGAATTAAGTTTACAGGGAAAGAAAAAATAAAGACACAAGTCGCTTTGATACTTTAAATTTTATCTATCCAAAGCCTTCATTTTCGCTGATGTGAACCAGTCAATAAGAAAATGAAAATTAGTGACTGTGTCTTCCAGAGGAATAAGTACAGTCGAACCCGGTTAAGACGCGTTTCAAGGGAGTGGACAAAACTCGCGTATTAAGCGGGATCGCGTATTAAACGTGATTTGTATAATGTTTCAGGAACTGGGGTTATTTATATATTTAATCGTCTAAATGATCTTTTGAACTTTAATTTATATGTTTAGGGTCGAAAATTGTGTCTTTTACGTGTATTTAGATTAAAATTTAATTGTATTTCCCTTTAACTCATTGTTTCTTTTTACAGAACCAACTGGAATAAAAACGAAAATTAAATATGGACTCTAACATGGATTTATTGTTGATTAATATGCTGCAATCAAAAGTAAAACAACAAAAATAATTTTCCGACTAGACTGATTTTTTTAACAGAGAGAAAAAATATTAACTCTTTGAATCACAACCCAGTTTTTAAAATCATATTTACCTCTTTTAATAATGAGTACCATTATAATCTGTCCTTTTTTTAATTTAGTAAAAAACTATTCTTATTTATCTCTGTGTAAAAAATATTGTTTCCATAGCAAAAAGTAAAGGAAACATAGAAAACAAAAGAATTGCAATTATCCAACCGCAATCGTATTTGTTTAACCTTAACGAGTTACATGTTTTGTTGACTATAACATGCATTATAAAACATAGTAGTGATATAACGTACACTTAAAACCTCAGTAACAACAGGTATGATCATCTCTAATCATAATAATTTTTATGATGTATCTGAGAAACCTGAATCATTCTATATTTCTGTACTACAGTAAAAATATACACGAAGCGTGAGACAAAGAAAGTTAGAAGGCGGGATCAAAAAAGGATTTGCAGTTTTGCTAATTTATCAGGTTTTTGTTTTATCCAAATATCTATCACTATTTCCGGTTAGTAATTTTCACCTTAATTAATATGTTATTAAACAAAGTAAATAATACTATTCGGAAAGTATTTTTTATCTGTATAAAAAAAGTTCGCTAAATAGGCAACACTCAAGAAGAAAGAAAGAATTCGCATCTTGATCCATGAATTCGCGTCTTAAGCGTGATTTTTTTTCCCTCAACGGACCGAAAATTTATCGCGTATTAAGCGGGATCGCGTAATAACCGTTCGCGTATTAAACGTGATATTTTTATATTAGCCTTATGGGCAATGTTCAAGGGATCGGAAAAAATACGCGTATTAAGCGGGATCGCGTATTAACCGTGAGCGTCTTAACCGGGTTCGACTGTATTTTGCTTTGTATTGAGCTATAATAATAAATACGATTGACACAAAAAATCCAGAATTGATGGATTTTATAATTATATTGAATGAAACTTATAAAAATAACTTAATGTTAGATGCAGTAATAAATAGCTATCTTGTTCAATTATTATAGAAATGTTTTAGTCAATTATGTTTTATCTATCTACCCTATATATATAAAATCCTAATGAAACGAATTTATGAAACGGATATATGAATCGACTGATTAAACAACTGATTATGTTTCAAGCGATTTCTCCTAAAATATGGAATACTTTGCGATGAAATTAACACCAAAAAATTAACACCATTGATCCACAGATCTCAAAACTGGTATTAGAATTTTTAAATCGAATTAGTTTTCGAAATATTATTTTTTTTTTCTAATTTTATATACATTTTTCTAATGATGGCAACTCAAATTTTAATCAAACAGATATATTTTTTTTTCATATTTCAGAAAAGGTTGACATGGTAACCCGGCTTTTGTTGTTTATTTGATAATAAATGTTTATTTAGTTTTATTTCTTTTTATAAATTATATAAATTATTTTGTTCCATAATTATTAATTATTTTTTTTATATTTCCTTTAGAAAATAATAGAAAATAATTACAAAATACGGTACTACTTAGTTATTCCGTCGACCAATTTTGCCAAATTATATAAATCGCCAAAACACTCGCCAAATTATACAAACTGACATAATTTTTATTTTAAATAACGAAAGAACAAATAAATTAGTATAACATTAATAAATATACAAATAAAAAGTCGAAATAAAAATCACTTGATGGCGTAAACACGTGTAACTTGCTTAAAGTCAAGTGAATGTGACATTTACGATCAACCATTATTGGCATTTAATCTTGTAGTTTGGCGATAGATTTTTGGTCGACAGGATAACTAAGTAATACCAAAAATGCATATGTAACTGGTATTTGAAAAAGAGGTTTTCGCCAAATTTTCGTTAAAAAAAAAAAAAAAAATCGCGCCAAACCATCTGGCCAAATAGTACCACTCAAAAAAAAAAAAAAAAAAAAAGCTAACTGGCGAGTTGAAAAAAAGCTGTTGGCGAGATTTGCATCCGGCTAGCGTAATAGTACCAAGAATTCTTTGCAGCCATGGTAAATTTTATGTAGTTTTATTCGAAAAAAAAATTTGATTTTATAATCAAAATCGAAAACTTACGGTACCATATTGGCGCGATTTTTTTCTGACGCCAATGTCATATACGGAACGGGCACTTAACTGGCGCCAAATTATCGTTATTTTGCTTGATATGGTAAGCCGGATGTTCTTGTTTATGCTGTTGATGCGTTCCCCAAATTGGCGTCGTTAAAAAATCGCGCCAATATGGGACGTATATGACATCTGTACCAAACTTTCATATGAACGGCGAACGGATCAGTCCGCATTTGTTTATGGCAGTTGATGACTTGAACTATTATAATATAGATGAAATGATGGCGATAGAATAATATTTGGCGACTTATCACCTGTGCCTGGCTAACATTAAAGTACCAAAATGGCACCTAGAGTATAAAAAGCGAAGTGGTCCGCCTGGAACTGTTGATGATAGTCACATGACTTAGACTAGTGTTATACAGATTGTTTTAAAATACTGGGAGACAAAGACTGTATACTTAATTTATTTTATTTTAGCTTCTTTTCAAATGTTTAACTGATCCTCTTTAATCAAAAACGAAAACAAACATTGGATATCTTAACAGCAACTGATTCGCCCTTAAATTTTTGCAATCAAAGGGAATTGAATGGAAACCCGTTTACAGGGAGATCTATCTGCACAGCTTTTTTCAGTATAATTCAATCTTCTCTAATATTTTTAAAACCCATCAGATTAGCGTGTTTTTAGATTCTGCGGTGTCTAAACGGGGGTTGGCGAGCGTAGCTTGCAGGGGGCAGAGCCCCCTAGTATAATTATATTAATGTAGTGGCTGTACGAAATTGCATTTATGTAACATTATTAGGAAACTGAACAATTTCTAACACTTTACGACATAGTTGAAAAGTGTTTATGAATTCGGTTTGTCTGTCTGTCCGTCTGTCCGTGCTCTAACTCGCGCAACTATAGTCCGATTGTCATGAAATGGGTATATGTTAGTGAGTATCACTGATGGCATGTTTGGTATTGAAAATGAAGTGTGTAGCATTCACGGTTCATTTACAGGGACACTCAAAAGAATTTCGTTATACATTACGGTCTATGGGGAAAAATCCTTTGAGGTGTATTTTAATGATATTACACTATTTTAAAGATATTGATATTTATCACTGAAGTGTACTACAAGGTTCTTGCTATAGAGCATGGTGAGCATAGATTTTATCGTTCATTTACAGGGACACCCAAAGAAATAAGCCTACAGAAGAAAATTAAAAATAATTAAAATATTGAAGCCTACGAACAATAATTGCTGGAAGTACGTTTTCAGTTGTGGTATGCGTTTTTAAATTTAATTATTTTTTAAATGTTACTTGGTGTGTATAAATTCGAAGGATATGTACAGGGCTGCACAAAATTTTGAACAACATCCGTTTATTGGTGGAAATTTCTGAATGGGAATTTTCAACTGTTCTATGCGTTTAAATGCAGTAACTTCTAGCATGCTATGTAGTATACATATACAGTAAAAGTGACCACGTTCCGTTCCAATAAAAATTGATGGCTCCAAGAGGTGGTCTCTTAATAGAGAACATGTTTAAATCTAGATTTTTATTGTTCAAAAAGGGTAACAATTAACCTTACTAAAATTTATTTTTCATATTGGGAAAAAATATAAAAATTTAAGTATAAAAAATGTTAATTACATAAGTTAATTACTGCAGAGTTTGAAAAATGAATACATTGAAATTTGCTTTGATTTTAGGGTTTTATCTTTTATAACTTTTATTTCCATGTCCTTTCGACGATTTCGTTAATTTATCTAATTATTTGAGAGTTTCCTGACAGAATAGGGCGGGAGAGTTTATTGACCGCTATTCTTAATTTGTCATCAGAGTTAAATTCATTGCCTAAAAAGGCACAAAAGGGTAATAGCAGTAATTGGGTTTTCAAATGCATTATGCGTTTTCCAAATTGTTCATTTAGACATCATCTTTCACCTTAGTCAACTGGGAAGATTTGTTATAGTATTCTGCATGTGTTGGAAAGTGTTTCATAATCTATGCCGTACGCATGATTTTTCATTCAGTGAAGTGGAAAAAATTGGGTTTTCAAATGCATTATGCGTTTTCCAAATTGTTCATTTAGACATCATCTTTCACCTTAGTCAACTGGGAAGTTTTGTTGTAGTATTCTGCATGTGTTGGAAAGTGCTTCATAATCTATGCCGTACGCATGATTTTTCATTCAGTAAAGTGGAAAAGAAGGGGAAAAAATTGGGTTTTCAAATGCATTATGCGTTTTCCAAATTGTTCATTTAGACATCATCTTTCACCTTAGTCAACTGGGAAGTTTTGTTATAGTATTCTGAATGTGTTGGAAAGTGTTTAATAATCTATGCCACGCATGATTTTTCATTCAGTGAAGTGGAAAAGAAGGGAAAAAATACAGCATAATACGATTATTAAATTTTTTTCCGACGTCAAATTCTATGAACAACTTGATTCAAAACATCGCCAAATAGTGCGTGTGGATAATCGGATAGTGTCATTATCAAAGTTAACAGTACTAGAAATAATATTGTCTTGTACACCAAGACCATTCTGCGAAATCAGAATCGAATCGACAAGGATTAAAATTGTCGAAAACAGATCCTTTAATTCGCAAGGATTAACTGTTTTGTTCAGTCTTATATATGACTTTTTAAAACTAGATATTATCTTCATGCTTTATTACTGATCCAGATTTTTACATATTCAGAATCATTTGTCTTGTATCAGTACATAATATATATTTATAATTTTCAGAAAGTTTACAATATACAGTTACAATATACAGTTTACAATATTAGGGATGCACAACCTGTGACCCGCGAAGGGTTAACGAGTGGCCCGCGAACTTCGTCAATTTATAACTGGAAAAAATTACAATTTTTGTCATAGATCTCAGGAAAAAATCATGAATTTTGTCAATTTGCCGCGGAAGAAATTAAAATTTCGTCAGACAGTTAAGAATCGCGAATTTCATTGATCGGGCGCGGAAAAATCACGAATTTCGTTGATCGGGTGCGGAAAAATAGCAAATTTTGACGATGAGGCACGGAAAAAATTGCAAATTTCGCCGATCGGGCACGGAAAATTCGCGAGTTTTGTCGATCGGGGTCGGAAAATAGCGAATTTCGCAGGTCGGGCACAAAAAAATCGTCAATTTTGTTGATGATGCACGGAAAATTACAAATTTTGTTGATCGGTTTCGGAAAAATCGTGAGTTTCAGCAGTTACGAGAAAAAATCCCGAATTTCGTCAATTTCCCTCGAGAAAAAATTGAAAAATTCGTCAGTCAGTTAAGAATCGCGAATTTCGTCGATCGGGTAAGAAAAATGTTGTCGATTAGGGCCGGAAAAATCTCAAATTTCGATGATAGGGTGCAAAAAAATTGCGTGTTTGGTCTGTTTATTGCAAATTTCGTCTATTTGCAGCGGAAAAAATGCAAATTTCGTCAGAATCAATTAATAATTGCGAATTTCGTTGATCGGGCGAGGAAAAATCGCAAATTTCGTCGATCAGGCGTAGAAAAGTCACAAATTTCGACGAACATATACGGAAAATCGCGAGTGCTGTCGATCAGGCGTGGAAAAATCCATTTCGTTGATCAGGCACGGAAAATTCGCAAATTTCCTCGATGATGCGCGGAAAGATTGAAAATTTCGGTGATCGCCTTAAAAAAAATCGTAACTTTCGTGAGTTTATCGCGAGAAAAAAGCTCGAATTTCGTCAATTTACCGTGGCAAAAAAATGCAAATTTCAAAGTCATAAAAGAATCGCGAATTTCGTTGATCAGGCGCGGAACAATAGAGAATTTCGTCGACCGGGCACGGAAAAATTCAAAGTTTTGGCAATCAAGCTGCGAAAAATAGCGAATTTCGTTGATCGGGCACGAAAAAAATCGCGAATTTTGTAGATCAGGAGCGGAAGAATTTCAAAGTTTGCCGATCAGGCGCGTAAAGATAGCTAATTTCGTCGATCCTGTGCGGAAATATCGCGAATTTCGTCGATTATTCATGGAAAATCGCAAATTTTGTCGGTGAAGGGCGGAAAAATCGCAAATTTCGTTGATCAGGCGAGGAAAATTTGCAAATTTCATTGATCAGTTGCGGAAAAATCTCAAATTTCGTTGATCGGCTCCTCCTCTCCCCTCCTCGTTCGTACAGTTCACATTTTTTTCCGCACTAGCCACATTCATGCCTATGTTTGTTTTTTAGCTCTTTTAGTAAAACAAAATTTATTCCCGAATAAAGTCAAGGAATATTATCAGTCCCCTTCAAAATAATTCTTGCTATATCTCTGTTATTTGAAAAATATATCCTTGCCAGCTGAATTGGATATGTTGACTGGGTAGGGGAACCTAGAGGGGTACCCCCCCCCCCCCCCTGAAGCCTGAGACCATATTTTTTATCTGATTAATAGGCGACAGATCACCTCCCTAAAATAGAATTCTCTCTGTGTTACTGATGTGGCCCTCGACAATCCAGACATTTTTGTAAGTGGCCCTTTTCATAAAAAGGTTGTGCACCCCTACTTTACATATTGCACTAATAAATTAAAACGGCTTACAAGAAAGGGCATGTATACTATACATTGTATAGTGATGCTTAAACGTTTCAATAAACATTTATTTTTTACCAGTCGTTGATCAGTTTTTCCCAAACGAACAGCGAATTAAGGCTGTTATCAAATCCAAAGGGTCGACTTTCTGACATAAGTTTTAATTCATTTTCGGAAACGCATGAAACTAGAAGGTGTTGTTATTCAGTAACTATGTCATCGAACTTTTTTTTTTTTCCGTTTTATTGTAAACGCAATAGATCTTTCAGAAAAAAGTGTCAAAGTTGGCATTTTAAACTGAACTTCCGAACGAAAAAAGAAAATCCAGTCAGTAAGGGGAGAAAAATGCCGTGTAACGTGATTAAAATCGCTTATAACTCGATAGGTAATTGATTGATCAAAAAATGGAAAACACAGTTCCATTCCAAATCGTTTCCATGGTCAGGCTTTCCACTTTTATATCGTTCAGTTAAAAAATGAATTTGTAAATGTGTCAAAACGTTTTGCGCTTGTTGAGCAGAGCAGTTGAGAACAGCTTTAAGAGAATCTGGGGTTGGGAGCCCCGCTGTCTTCTTCTGCGTACAACGTGCGGGTTACGCCCGCTTCGGTCTCGAATGAAGCAAACTTTGAATTATTGTTATTTTTTTATTTCGACCTAGATTAAATTCAAATTTTCAGCATCGTCATTCACGTTGCTATAAGGGCCGATTTGGCTATCTTACAACTTGAATTTAATCACGGAAGTAGCAAAATTTACCGGGGAGTTCATTCTGTTTCAGAATATATATATATATATATATATATTAGAAAAAAATCGTCGCGGAACGCGAAAAAACACTAAATATCGCATTAAAAATTTTTTGGGAAAAATTAAAAAATCTCACAGAACAAAAGTTACTATATTGAGATTGAGGTAAAATATTGAAGTCCGATTCTTCTTACAGTTGTCAATAAATTTCCGCGAAACGCGAAAAAACGCTAAAAACCACATAACAATTTCGTGAAATATATAAATAAAATTTGAAGAAGACAAAATTTATTGTATTAGGCTAAAAGATTGAATTCTGGGTTCGTTTTACGAATGTCAAAATATCATCGAAAACGTAAAAAAAAAAAAATCGCAAAGAAGTTTCGAAAAAAAAGTACAAAATTCCAAAAGACAAAATTTGCTATGTTGAAATAAAAGATAGAAACCGGATTTTTTTTATCAATGTCAAAAATTTAACTCTGAATGCGAAAAAACACTAACAATTTAAAAATTGCATGGAACAAAATTTACTGTATTGAGCTAAAAAATTGAAATCGGATTCCTTTTACGAATGTCAAAAAAAATTCTGCAAAATGCGGAAAAACGCTAAAAATCACATAAAAATTTCGCGGTGTGTGTGTGTGTGGGGGGGGGGGAATCAAAAATCGCAGAGGATACAATTTATTGTATTGGGCTAAAAGATTGCAACCGAATTCCTTTTACAAATGTCAAAACATCACCGCGAAACGTGATAAAATGATAAAAAATAGCATAATAATTCGCTAGAAATTAAAAAATAGCAAATGATAAAATTTACTATATTGCGCTAAAAGATCCAAACCGGATTTTTCTTTACGGATGTCAAAAAAATCGCTGCGGAACGCGAACAAAATTTCCGAAAAATTCAAAAATCGCTGTACGAATTCTGAATAGACTTTATTGAAGTCATATTCCTTTTACTAATGTGGAAAAAGCGCTCCAAAACGCAAAAAATGCATGAAAATTAAATTTAAAAAATCTAACAACAACAAAAAAAAAAATAAGCAACTTAGGTGTAGGTTATCAAAAAACTTAGTCATAGGTAACTTCTTTCCAAATCTTGTAGCTCTGCGCGCAGTGGTCTCTTCAGAACACAGCACACACAAACAGAGAGACAGACAAACACACATCTATCTTTATTGTGATAGATAGATAGATATATTTTTAATACACGATATGCAAAGAAATAAAAATTTAAATATACTATCACGAATTCAGAAACATTATTATGACAAGCTAATGTTTATTAAGTGTCGATAGTGATACACTTTGCCTTGGTTAATGAGTGATATTAATAAATTATGATCATTTGATTATATTCATTGCCAAAAACGAAAAATGTCTTGGAATCTTTGAAATCTTGCCATCTGCAAAAAATCCTTCATTCAAGTTTCATAAATGATATATATATATATATATATATATATATATATATATATTATTCATAAACTAGTTGGATGTGCCAATCCCAAAACTTTCTTCTATCTTATACATCTTAATATTTCAAAACCTAGTTACACATGTTAATACTTCAATATTATTAGTTCAATACTATACCAACTTTGATTTTCATCTTAAATTTCTGCTCAAGTCAATTAAACGGACTAAAAACGAGTTAATCTATATCATGATATTTGTTAAAATTATTAATTTTTCCTTATTCTGTCGTTATCAGCTGTTTGCGAATAGCCGGCATAGCAGGAAGCGAGTTCCCGCCGATGCACAATAGAACTACGAAAAATCAAGAAAAGTATACAAAAATCGCTAGCACGGAGCCCCTTTACCGCGCAATATTTCCAAATTCAAGGAGACCCTGTTGGCCAAAACCAAAAACAAGCACAAACATTTTGGTTCAATTGTATACATAATTTTATACGCTGTTCGATGGTACAATAATGAAAATGGCACAGAGATCGGAATTATAGCGCCCCCTTCTTTCGGAATTTTTTCAAGTTCAGGGAGGACTTGTTTGCCATAGCCAGAAACATGCACAAAAAATTTGATTCAATTATATGGATAACTTCATACACTTTTCGATGGTACAATAATGAAAATGGTACAGACATCGCAATTATAGTGCCCCCTTCCGGCAGAATTTTTCCAAATTCAGGGAGGACCTTCGTGACATGACCAAAAATAAACACATAAAATTTGGTTCAATTCTATGCATAACTTCATACACTTTTTGGCGGTACAATATTCAAAATGGCACAAAAATTGTACAAAAATCGCTATTACAGCGCCCTCTACGAGCGATTTTTTTACAAATTAAGGGAGGACCTCCTTGCCATAGCCAAGAACTTAAAATTTTTTTTGGTTCAATTCTATGCATAACTTCATACACTTTTCGATGGTACAATATTCAAAATCGCACAAAAAACGCATTTACAGCGCCCCCTACCGGCGAATTTTTTCCAAATTCAGGGAGGACCTGCTTGTCATATCCAAAAACTTAAACTAAAAATTTGGTTCAATTCTATGCATAACTCCATACACTTTTGGATGGTACAATATTCAAAATCGCACAAAAATTGTTATATCAGCGCCCCCTACCGGCGAATTTTTTCCAAATTCCGGTAGGACCTGCTTGCCATAGCCAAAAACTTCTAATAAAATTTTGGTTTAATTCTATACATAACTTCATACACTTTTTGATGGTACAATGGCGACAGACAGACGGACAGACGGACACACAGACAGACAGACATTTTCTATAAACATGTTTTTTGGAATCTCTGACCCCTAAAACATGCAAATCCGTCGAAAACCGGAAGTCGGAAAAAATTTCGATTACAATACTTTCTTCTATTGAAGATAGAAGAAAGTAAAAAGAGGAGAGGTGGATCTTCATTGGGAGGATGTTTATCTTAATTTGATTTTTTTTCCCTTATAATAATTTTTGCGGATATTCTATTTTGCTAATATTTTCTTAGCAATAAATAACTTATAGTCGGTATTTTTTTTCTTAATTATCATTAAATCCTTATTTCAAAATAAAATAAGATTATTTTTGTTATTTTTACCTTTGAAAAGTTAGAAGATATTTAATTCATTTTACATTTCTATAACAGATCGTGACACTAAGAAAAAGGTAAGATAATAGAAAGTGATAATAACATAACATGAGACATTTTTGAAGAAATCAAGATTATATTTAATTTATTTATTTATTTTCGTTGTATAAGTGTTGATTTATAATATATTAGACGGATCCAGAATTAATGACACTTTTTTTAAGCAAATCAAAACCAGACAAATTTTGTTTATTAAAAAAATAAGCAAAATATTTTATGTTATAATTTTTTTTTTTTTTTTTTTTTTTTACTAAGCTGTAGAAAAAAAAAATATTTAGCCAAAAATATCTCGATAAGGTACTTAAATAACTTTCATGGATTAACGCGAAAGGAAGTTGCAGTTAACTACGATATTCGTTACAGATGAATTATTGTTTTCGCAAGAGTAAAACTTCAACCTTTTGAAAATGAAATCGATTCAATTTCAATATATCACCCTCTAAAATTTTCTCAAGTTAATGCAAATCCTCTTTCCATTATATGTATTGGCCATATGAATGTATTGTATGCATATAAGGAAAGGGAAAAATCGATGTGCGCGTGTTAAACCAAAATTTTGAAATAATATCAAGTTAATATAAATCTTATTTTCATTATGTAAGCTAGCCATATTAATGTATTTTAAATACGCATACACAGAGACAGAACGGAGGGGGGGGGGGGGGAGGATATTTGAAAAGTAAGGTATATCAAATAATATCAAATAATACAAGTAATACAAAATGTTCTTAAGTTATTCAGAATCATCTTTCCAATATGTAAATTGTCCATATCGATGTATTATACACACATAGAGGTAAATTCATATATAGATAGGTATAAATTTATGAATAATTTAGTTTAGGGGTACACAACCTTTACAAGAGGAGGGCCAGTCACAAAAATATTTGAGTTGTCTATGGCCAACATCCATACCATAAACAAAATTTTGTTTCGGGGGAGGGGGTAGAGGAATTTTTGGTCTATAATCTCATAAAAACATTGATTTCGAAGAAGAGGATTTTAGCTCCCTACATTTACCCCTACCCTCACTAGTCAATAATTATACAAATAATTATAACAAATGTTTATGAAAAATAACTTCATTTTCAAAAAAGTTAACTTTTTTTTTTTTTTTTTTTTAAATAACGAAGCGGGATTAAGTAATGTTGAACTCCACCCCCCCCCCCCCTCCCCTCACGATAAGTTGAAGAAATTCCTGATTTTTCCGTGCTCGAATAACGAAATTCGTGATTTTTCCACACCCAATCGAGAAAATTCAATTTTTTTTTTTTTTTTTTTTTTTTTTTTCTGCGATCTATGGCTAAGATTCGCAGTTTTTTTTGCTCGAGCGATTGACAAAATTTATGATTATTTTCCCAGTATTATATGTAAAATTCGCGATCTTTTCTCGCGATCGATTGGCAAAATTAACGATTTTTTACCGCCAGTAAATGGCGAAATTCGCGGACTTTTTCCACGACCGACTAGCAGAATTCGCAAATCCGGCATTTTCGAAGATGTTGATCTCCTCGGGCCATAGGTTGTGCAGTGCATCCTTAAAAATCCAAATTAATCCAGATCCCCCTTTTTATTATATAAATTCGATATACATTAAACTCTCTGTAAGGCGGGATCTGTGTAAGACGGAAACCTGTTTAACTCGGAAATATTTTCAAGCCCTGCGAATCCATAGACATAGAGTAAAATTTGTCTAAGGCGGAATATTGTCTACTGTGGAAAATTTTCTTGGTCCCGATCGATTCCGCCTTAGACAAATTTTACTGTATCAGTGCTTACACATGCACGCACATATAGATTGATAGATAATAATAGATACAAATTGAAATAAAAAATTATTTTTTAAAACAAAATATGTTGTTCCATTGTAATAACATAATTAAAAATACAGTAAAGTCCCGATTATCCGAGTCTCTCTTAACCGAGTTTCCGCTTTAACCAAGTTATTTTCTTCTGATGGACTGATGGCTTCTATTATTATGAAACTGACATGATAAATGAAGTGTTAGGTGAAGATGAAAGAGCAGTCGTAAAAAGTTAGAACTCTGATTTTCTGGTCAGAATGAAAAAAAAAAAATGCCATAATGTTTTTTTTTGGAAATAAAAAATCTTTTTTTCTTCTTTCTTAATAAAAAAAGCTCTTTCATCTTCACCTAACACTTCATTTATAATGGCTGTTTCATAACAATGGAAGCCATCAGTCCATCAGAAGAAAAGGATCCATTCCAAAGGTATAATTTCGATTCGATTGAAAAAACTACTTAATACTTTGAGCAGAAAGAAGAGGCTACACCTGCAATTTTCATGACACTAATAGAATCACATAGCTACCAACTTGTACGGTTTTGTTACATCTAAAATTTAATACAAAATTTTGCCATATTTAATCGTTGACAATTGTTAGATTTCGGCAATTGAATTGGGCAAAATTTACTGATAAGTTAGTGGTAAGAAAAAATCTGAGAAATGGGTAGCTATGTAGTAGTGTAATACATAACCCCCCCCCCCCCAAAAAAAAAAAAAAAAACTGCAGCAAAATTGACATTTCACAAAACAAAAAACTATCAAGGGCTTTTTCAAATAAACAACTTCATTCCCCGTTTTTCTTAAGAGTAACGGAAATGTACAGTCGTGGAAAAAAAAAAGTAAACACCCCCTACTAACTCTTCAACAAATTATCGTAGACGGAAATTACTGGTACCGAACCATTTGAAATAAAGTCTACTTTTAAATGGCGTATATAAAATTTGCTTAGGGGGTCATCTACATATTAAAATGAACCCAAACCTCATTTTTTTCAATGGCAATACCCAATTTTAACGAGATATTTCAAATCTTCGGTTCAAAATATGCCTAGACACCAAATTTCAAGTCATTTGAATGATAAGTTTTTGAATTATAAACATTCAAAATTTAGTGCTTCTAATGTTAAATTACATTTTCATATTTTTATTTATATCTTCTGAAATTATGCTCCTAATGTGCTAATTTTTTGTTTAGAAATAAAACTAATATGCCCAAACATAAATACGCTGAATTTGCAATTTTTGTAATTTTATGATATTAATTATGAATTATAAAATTAATATTCAAAAAAATTATGAATTGCAACCTACAATTTTTTTTGATGGATTTAGATTTATTAAGTCCTGCTTTATGAAAATCCCAAATTTCACATTTTTCTTCCAAGTAGTTTTCAAATTATGCTTAAAAAACGGCAAAATGATGGTTTAAGGGCCCGTCTATGATTGAAGTGAGTAGATATTTTGAAATTTCTTCTGCTGCCTTATTATCTAACAGACTTCATTGACTGCTTAAGGTGCCTTGATCAAGAAGGCGGCTCTCTCGGTTAGCAATCGAGAACCCAACTTCAATTTGGATACAGCCCTTAAAATACGCTCGTTTTAAAATAATTAATTTCTCGGAAACTTATGGTACGAATTGCATAAAAATTTGTTTTTAGGCTATTTGAAGGGTGTAGAGTTCATTTATGCTGTCAGAATTGGGTATTGCCATTGAAAAAAATGAAGTTTGGATTCGTTTTAATATGTATATGGCCCCCTAAGTAAATTTTATATACATCATTTAAAAGTAGACTTTATTTAAAATCGTTCGGTACCAGTAACTTTCTTCTACGATAATTTGTTGCGGAGTTAGTAGGGGGTGTTTACTTTTTTTTTTCCATGACTGTACATGAAAGAAATGTTGCCAGCATTATAAAAGAATAATGAATGAATTAAAAAATTATATTTTATCTCCTTAGTTGGTGACGATTTGTGTAAATCCGGTTTATCCGTTATATTAAATTCTTTTTGCTTATCCGAGGTGAACTTGTTCCATATTAACTCGGATAATCGGGACTCTGCTGTAACACTCTTTATATCATTAGAGTTTTAAAAAAAATAGCCCTTACGTTCTATTCGTTTTAATAATATATGTGTAGAAAAAATTATGTTTCAAAATTCGTTGACGCTGAATATTTATTAAACTTTTGGTTATACATCTAATCAGTAAAAAGCGGAAGTACTTTTTTTTCTTCCCTCAGAGAACAAAAACATATGATTAACATCTTATCGAAAATGAAAGAAAAATTGCCTAAAACTTATTTTCAGGAGAATCTAATATTTTAAGAAAGAATCTTTAAAAGATAACATGCTAATAATAATAAAAAAAGAGCTATAAATTATGAATTGTCTGGAGAAAAGTAATTATGTACGAATAAACAAGGAAATATTTTGCAGAATTCGCAACATGTTAACGATATTTTCTAATTACGAAATGAAGTTGTTCGTATTGAGAGATTAAAACAAAAGTCTATAATAATAAAGATAGATTTTGTAAATAAATAAAAATAATATTGGCAGTCATTCATTACAACAAGAGATGGCCTACTCGGCAAAGAACATTGGGGAAAGTAGGGTAAAATCACATTTATTATTAGTTGCTTCTTTGATTCTTGAAATCGGAATTTCCCCATATAATTTAATGTATCTTTGTGTACGTACTCTGCATATGCATAATCTTATCCTTCTACAATAACATCGTTTTAAATATACGATTTGTTCATCACATTTTTTAAATGAACGATTATCTATCAAAAGCCAAATATTCCGCCGCACCGCACTGCCGCTCTCCCCCTTCGTTCCACCGGTGGGGTAAAACAGCATGGATATTTTAAATAACAATATATTTTATTTTAGAACTTAAACAAAGGAATTAAATTAATAATAGTTTAATTATATGTCTAATGATTTAATTTTTAAAAACAAAAATCTTCAGTACAATTTGAGGGAAACTGCAGAAAAGAAGTTCGCCTCTCTTTCAGCTTTATGAAAATCATAAACACTCGTGTCCGTGCAATTTTGACTACCTTTTCCTATACGCCAAGAGAATAAGCATCTTAAAGCAAGTCATAAAATTGTATCTATAAATGTTAGTAACGATTTTAATTGTGGGGATTAAATCCTCAATAACTATGCTATGCATACTAATATAAAAAGTTTCAATAACTTTAAATGTGTTCATATTTAAGAATTTTGAAAAGTAACAAATATTAAAAAAATAATAATAAAACAAACTTTCCAACATAGAAACTTCACAAATGCCTGGATGGAGATAGCTGCTTCTTTTTGATCAAATTCAAGTATTCCAACCATTAGACGCTGGAGGGCCACTTCATGGGAAAAAAAGAACGGTTTTAAACATCCAGGTCAAAATATGTTTTGACCATCAATGGTCAAAACTCACTTTGACTGGGAAAAGAAATTAATTAAGCAATTACCGTAAATATTGAAATATTTTTAATAATTTGATTTACGAATCCGATTTTATATAAAAAGTGACAGAAACTAAATCATATTACAAAATAATTACAAATAAAAAGAGTTTCTGTGCTGAGCTAAGGCTATTGTGGATAAGATCAAAGCTGGAAAATAATCTTTCTACTGATCCTATTCATCAAGTGCATTATGAAATTAAAAAAATTCAAATAAATATTTTCTAACTTTGTATTACTCTTCATAAAATGATGTAACGTATGAGTTGCACTTTAAGAAAAATAAGATTTATTCAATCTATGTGATAAAATACTATGTGACCCCCCCCCCCCCCCAAAAAAAAAAAAAAATTCCAACTATATTTATTTATTATTTAATATACATAATATACTATTCCATTAATATTCTTATAAGCAATTTATGTAAGCTTAAGTTGTTTAATAGAATTTGGACCACGTGTGAAGGGTTAAAACTAATTGTAAACAGTTTTAGACGATTGAAACCAGTTTTGACTCCTGCTCTGGTTAAAATTAGTTTTGACCCATCAAAATTACAACCCTGTCTTAAATTGAGTCAAACTGAGAACCCGGTTTTCACCCAACTATACGGTTTTACTCTTTTACCCGTATTTATTAAATAAAATTTTAAGTGGCGATGCAAAAACAGATAATATTTAAATTTACCCTCTCGTTATGATTGAGAAGTTAGTAACACATCTATGAATGTACACTTAGAGCATTTCAAAAAATTTCATCATATTCCAAAATTAACTTAAGTTAATGTAAATACTCTTTCCACTGTTTAAATTCTTTATGTTGGTACACACATACCCATAAATAGACTAATAAATAATTATAGATTGAAAAGTAATTTACACAATTGTTTATGGAGGAATTATTAGCACATTTAAAGCTGCAATATTTCAAAAAATTTCCATCTTCCAAAATAATCTTAAGTTAAACCGAATCTCCTTTCCCTATCATTTAAACTAACCATTGCCGACATAAACAAATAAATAAATAGATAGCTATAAAATAAACAGTGATTTAATAAATACTTTAACGATATTTTTTAAAGATAAAAAATCTGTTTCTATTGTAGTAACATGATTAAGAGTAATATTCTTTTTAGGGGTTGGCCGAATACCGAATAGTCGATTCGGTACTCGATGGTTCAGCATGCAAACCGAATATTTGATTTCGGCCGAATTTTCCAAATAATTAATTTATGAAAACAATAGGTAAAGTATTATTAGTTTTAAAAATACATGATGCTCATTTGATGTTATTTTAACACGCTTCATTTTTTTTTTTTAATCATTTATAAAAGCATATACATTACTGTTTGCAATTAAAATTTAACATGGGCAAATTACGGTGAAAAAGTAAGAGTTTTTCGACATTATCTGGCTGTAATCTGTTTCTTTTCTTTTTATAAATCTGTCCATTTTCCGAAAATAAATGTTCGCTATAAACACTTCTGACGGATCGGTACGGATAGGTATTTTCTTAGAGATAGAAAAAATCCCTTTTACTTAGAAATAGAATAGGCTAAGGATGAGTTTCAATATTATGTACATGAATTCAGTGTTCAGCTGCACTACAAAAAAAAAAAAAAAAAAAAAAAAAAAATCAAAGGCCATTTTTAATTTTTTTTTTAAATGAACTTTTTCCTTTCTAAAATAGTCTATATAAGGGTAAAATCAAAACACTTTACTACATCAGAGAAAAGATGTATGTATACAAATATGTCAATATGAAGATGGGGTGATTTCCATTATCATTTAATTTTAATTATTTCTACATAAGTTTTAAAAAAAATAATTTATCTAATGTATATTTTCTTTAATATACACATCCAATAACTAAACCCCTATGCCTATCCTATAACTTTTATATCCATTAAATAAAATCGCTCAGTTTTTTTTTTTTTTTTTTTTTTGTTTTGTTTTTAATCTTCATCACCACACAAAAATCACTAATCAAAATATAAAACAATTTACCAGAAAAAAATAAATGTACAAATTGACATGTTACCTTAAATGTTCAAATTGATGTGTTACCTTTTGTATTTCAGAACATTTCTATTCAATGTGTTTATAATTAAACGTTGACAATCAGTATATCAGCTTAATGATAACATCTTTTTATTTGAATAAACTTTTGTTTTTCTGACAATCCTTGTCCGTAATAATAGTATATAAAATTTAATATTTTCATAATTTATTTTGGGTATTGACTAGTGATAAAATAATTAAAAATAAGTGATGGATTAATTTGTGAATAAAAATTTTTTTTAAATTCGATTTTCGAATATAAAATATTCGCGTATACACTTTGACCGAATATTCGGTATTCGGCAAAATTCTAAATTCCTGCTTTGGTCAATCGCTAATTCATTTAATGCTGAAAAAATAACTAATAAGTAGCCTTTACACTTTATTTGTTTTAATGTCGTAAAAAAAAAAAAAAAAAAAAAAAAAAAAAAATGTTACCAAAATTAATCGTCGCTGAATATTTATTAATTTTTTGTTACATACCTAATCAGTAAAATCGAAGCACCTCTTTTTTTTCTGAGAATAAAAACATCTGATTAACATCTTGTCGAAAATGAAAGGAAGATTATCTAAAACATTTGCAAGAGAATCTAATATTAAGGGAAGGAAACTTTAAAAGATAACACGTTAATTAAAAAAACAGAGTTATAAATTATGGATTGTTCGAAAAAATGTAATTATATGCGTGTAAATAAGGAAATATTTTGCGGAATTCGCTGACTGTTAACGATATTTTCTAATTACAGAATTACGTTTTCCGGATTGAGAGTTTTACTTCTTTTTTTTCCCCTTTAAGATTGAATTGGCAGTACACATTGGGTTTATTATCGATTTACGTTTCATTGTTTTTCTGTTTAGAAATGCTTTTTGATTCGTTGTAATCTTCACGAATAAAAATTGATCACTCTATTTAAACTCGCATGCAGAAACTCAATTTTCGTTTCCTTTAAGCTTCTTTTTAAAAAAGTAATTGCAAAACTATTTTATCTATTTAAATATTCCAGATTTTTTTCTTCTTTTTAAATCATGTATTTCACGTAAGGAAGTTACATTATTTTCCACTTCATCTATCTTACCTTTGGCAATTTAAATTCAATGAAAAATTCAATATCTAAAGAGTTTCCAATTATAATTACCCAAATCCATCGTGTAAGACAATTTTTCAATTCTGTCTTTTAACGTTCATGTGTTTAAAATTTTTCGTAAATGGGAAAATGTTAGGACTAAGAAGCATTAAAAAAAAATTCAAATCTTTACTAAAAAAAAAAAAATAATAATAATATAATCTGTAGAACACTTTATTTGGACTTTTAATAATTCTAATTTTTTATATTTCTGTATTGCTTTTTATGTTTAAAACTGTCTTGCATAAAAGTTCTCATTAAAAAAAAAAAAAAAAAAACTTAGTTTATCCGATTTTATGTTTTTATTCCTCATTAAAAGAAAAAAAAAAAAAAAACAGAAACCAGGAATTCTGGCTTTTTCAGAATTTAGTATCGCCCCGATGAAAAAAGAAATATATGTATATAAATATAGATTTCAAGACTTAAAACAACGCTTTTTATTTTATATAAAATGAAGTCTTTCGCATCCGCTGAAGAATTCCACATTTACGATCAAATCTTAAATATCCCCAGAAAAGTATGCATATGACGTCACTACCGCAGAAAAATTCACAAATCCAGCAAAAAGCGATGTCGTCATTCAAGAAACTCGACAAAAAAAAAATCGACTATCTAATGATTCATATGCCTTCATTTATGTGTAACATTAATATGGATACATAAAATTAAATATAGCTTATAATATAACTCCATGTTTTATCAAAAATCATTCATTTATATTTTTCAAATAGCACGTACTTTAATTAATTTTTTTCTTCAGGTGTTATGGGAAAATGACAACAAAAAGATATAATAATCTACTATTTTCCAACTATTTTTCCTTTACTTTCTACAAAAATGGAGTACTTCAGTTTCCAACATTAAAGAAATGGCGTTAAAAACTACAAAAAAATTAATATCTCAAAAATAAATTGATGCAATTTTCAAACAAATTTCATGTAAAGGCATTTTTTCCGCTATACGACAATATAAAAATTAAAAATGTGCGATACTTAGGAATTTTAAAAAATTCAGTACAGATTATCCGTATTTAATCGTACAATGGTACATCTGCTTTGTTTTACGGCTGACTTATACAACGGAACGTTATTTTTTAGAGACGACATTTTAATTGCTGCCAGAAAGAAATAGCATATCGAGCGCTAAGAAAGAAAAATTTAAGCTAAGTTTAAAAGTAGGGTGTAAAAAAATCAGATTTTTTTTTTTTTATTTAAATCGAATTTTTATGATTTTCTCCCCCGCGTTCAAATACTGAATAGTTATCAAGAATTTTAGGTTTTCAAAACAATTAAAACACTAATTGTTAACATAATCTATGTTTTTACACTTTAATTAACAAAATTATAATTAGTAATTACATAAATTATAAAAACTGCAAATTAGTAGTTTCATTAGTTAATATCATACAATAATGTTACATACATTATTGTAATAATTATGTAAAACTTTATTAAATACTAGTGATATTTAACATTAATTATTAATAACTGCATTTAATATTAAATAGTTAACACTACTTCAAATTAGTAATTATTAAACAATTAACTAATTGGAACATATTATACATTTTTAAACTTTTATTATTAAAGTGATAATTAATAATGTAGTATTCATTTTAGAAAGAAAAAAGGGCAGGATGCTAGTTCTAAAAAAGGGCACTATTTCATGAAGAAATATATTAGTAATGATATAAGAAAAAAAAAAAGAATTTTTAGTATAAATAAAGTGTCTTTAATTTTTAATAATTTTATGAATCACAAATTGAAAAATGTATTTAAATAATATGTTTTAATAATATCCTGGTTTTTTTTTTTTCTTTTAAAGAAATAAAGTTCTATTATTTTTACAAGATCTTGGGCACATGAATTTAGAAATAATGTTGAATGGGGAAGTTTTCTACAAGAAATCTCTGGCTTAACAAAAACTTAATGAGTGATTTTTTTTTCTTTAAGGCAGGGTGCATTTTGCCAATTTCAAAAGGGGCAGGGTGCGGCAACCTTAAAAATATGGCCTAGAAGAAACAGTAAGTAATTACAGATTTAATAAAAACTGGAAATAAGTAATTTCATTAGTTAGTAGGAAAAATAACATAACTAACAAATATATTTATGCAGCTCGTTTTGCATTTGCACTTAAAAAAATTACTGTTCATCACCAAAATCTAAACTTACACACATGTATGTGTATGCTAACCAAAAAAAAAAAAAAATTATCAAAATGAGTAAAACCCATTTATACACACATACAGAATAAATATAAGGATAACCAGTTATATCTGAAATCCTCAAAATATTTATTATAACAGCATTATTGCCTCTCAGTGGGGATTATTAGCTTTCAATGGTTCATTTTTAAGAAAAGTTCTGCAGCCTTTTCAATCCCTAATTATTTTCTTTATTTAGTATATATGAGTTACAAAGTAAAAAAAAAAAAAAAAGAACATTTATTCAACCTACTCCGAAGAAGCACTTGCTGTGCAACATTAATATTTTTACACCAATTAGTTCTTTTTCTCTTTGGCATTCATTTACAATTTAGCTGTTGAGCAGATGTCACTCTTTCATTCTTCTTTGACTCGAAATTGATATTAATTTATTATTACAAAAGTAGAAACGTCAAACTAAGACACCGACTATTTATTCTTTTATTTGCAGAAATTTATTACACTTGCTATGTTTATTTTATATAAAATAATGAATAAATTGATTACTAAAGGCCTGGCATTGCAAATTATATTAGATTTAAATATCATTTTTAAATGAAACTCTTTTTTATGTTGGATAAAAACAATGCCTTTTACAAACTCAACTGTTTTTAATTTTTTACAATACTCATGAATTAAGCTTAGAAACAATTATTTAAAGCTCTTTTTTTGTTTATTCATAAGTCAAAATACCTGTAGAAACTTTCAAATTATGTTCATCTTAGAATTTAATACTTTTTTGACATTTTAAACATTTCGAAAATTTTTACACGATAATGATTTAAAAAAAAAAAAACGGTTGATTAAAATCGCGATTTAATCGCTGATTTAAGTCAACTGATTAAAATCGCTGTACCCTATTTAAAAGTGACTGTTACTTTGAAAACCAGAGGTTCCGTGGCCTTAGCTTGGTGGGGGAAAAATCAAAAATTCTCTATGGGACAGTTTTGAAAAAATATATAGCAACGATTTGGATCACTTACTATTCCGAAATCTTGTCCATTTCCTGGACTTCATTCAACCGATACTCGTCAGTACCATTTAATGAAACATAAAAGTAACTGCATATTGCACTGCGCTCTAAATTATAAGCTATTTGGAGAAAAAAATTAATTGTATGAAAGCTTTAAAAGCAAAATTCCATGCTAATATTTTGTAACGTAGTTGAAATATATTTATAACTTGAGTTTTAAATGTATAAGAAAAAAGTTTCATAATGTATATGTGACATATGATTTTTCTTTATTTTTATGTGAACTTTTTCTTTAAGTGTTATTTATTTATTTTTTAAATAAATGCAAATTTTTATTTCTGGTTTTCAATTTTTTTAAAAATAAAGTAAATTTATGTAACTGTAAATTATATATGGCGCCGAATAAAGTAGTTATGTAAAGGGCTTTCAAGTTTTCTATAGGGTGTCAACGATTTTAATCAGCTGGTTTAAATCAGCGATTAAATCATGATTTAAATCAAAAATTTTCTAAATGTTTAAAATGTCAAAAAAAAAAGTATTAAAATTTAACATTAACATAATTTGAAAGTTTCTACAGGTATTTTGACTTATGAATAAACAAAAAAAAGAGCTTTAAATAATTGTTTCTAAGCTTAATTCATGAGTATTGTAAAAAAATTAGTATTGTAAAAAGCATTGTTTTTAAGTTTTTATCCAAATTAAAACAGTTTCATTTAAAAATTATATCTAAAGCTAATATAATTTGCAATGTCGTAATTTCTTTTAGGTAATAAATTTATGCATTATTTTATATAAAATACACATAGCCAGTGTAATACACTTCTACAAGTAAAATAATAAATAGTAATTAATAGCAATCTCAAGTT
Organism: Maratus speciosus; assembly: GCA_963932465.1. Taxonomy (NCBI): domain Eukaryota; kingdom Metazoa; phylum Arthropoda; class Arachnida; order Araneae; family Salticidae; genus Maratus; species Maratus speciosus. The sequence goes on from OZ010789.1 coordinate 199,744,904, forward strand.
AAATAAGAATGAAAGAATGACATCTGCTCAACAGCTAAACTGTAAATGAATGCATAAGAGAAAAAGAAATAATTGGTATAAAAATACTAAGCACAGAGAGAGCTTCTTCGGTATAGGTTGCTTTTTTTTTTTTTTTTTTTTTTTTTTTTTTTTAACTTTGTAACTTATATATACTAAATAAAAAATGATAATTAGGGATTGAAAAGGCAGCAAAACTTTTCTTAAAAAGAAAAAAAAAATTGAACCATTGAAAGCTAATAATCCACACTGAGAGGTAATAATGCTGTTACTTAAATATTTTGAGGATTTTGAGGCTAGCTTATATTTATTCTATATGAATGGGTTTAACTCATTTTCATAATTTTTTTGGTTAGCATACACATACATGTGTGTAAAATACAAATGAAAAACTAAAATGCTAAATGCATACCTGCCAACTGCTACGAAAAAATCGTAGTTGCTACGATTTGGACCTATAAACTACGATGCTACGAAAATCGGTCTTAAACTACGATTTTTTGCAAAAAACAAAAAAACGCATTTTTTGTTTCTAATTGCGATTTTTATCCCGCGCAGTATATTTTTCAGAAGTGATTCTGTTGCAAAATTTCAAAGTATTCCTTTCCGAAAGTTTTAAAAAACTTGTCATTTATCCGAAAATTCGGACATTAAAAAATGCTTATGGGATAAAAAAAAAAAAATCTGGGCTGCAAAACAAACTTCTTAACATAAAACCCTCATTATGTATATCAACCACAAGTGAATCGTGTTTCTGTAAATATTTATACAGGAATTTCCTTCCTTAGAAACAGGAATGCCATTTTAAGAATTTCTGGAGGCGGGGGGGGGGGGGGGAATCTTTGAGGGGCAAGATTTGAAATAGATTTCAATTTACGAATTATTATTAAACATTTCAATTTTGTGTGGTAAGAAACACAAAATTTGTCAAAAGTTCGTGGTAAAAAGTGCAGATTTCAACAAAGAATCGTGATAGAAAAATGTGAATTACGATTGTGGGGAAAAAATTGTGAATATCCTGAAATGGTCGCGGGAAAAAAAAATTCGAGAATTTGGTCAAAATTTACAGCACTGGGCTAAAAAATTGGAACCAGGCTTCTTTTACAAATGTAAAAAAAATGCTGCAAAACGAGAAGAAACTTTAAATATCGTATAAAAATTTTCAGAAAAAAAAATTTACTATATTGAGTTGAAAGACTGAAACCTTATTCCTTTTACGAATGTCAAAAGATGGCTCCGAAACACGAAAAACCAACCAACCAACCTCCAAATTACTTTTAATATTCTGTGCTACGATTTCTCATTTTCAAAAGTTGGCAGCTCTGTAAATGCTAAATTTCCTAAATGCAAATAATATTTGTTAGTTTTGTTATTTATGCTACTAACTAATGAAATTACTTATCTGCAGTTTTTATTAGTTTTGTAGTTACCAGGGTTGTAAAATACTTGGGTTTTTTTATATAAAAAAAAACCCCAGCCCGGACGGGTTTTATTAAAAAACCCGTGTTAAATGGGCAATTTTCCCCGGGCAAATTGGATTAAAATGCCAAAATGTGGACTATGATTCCACCTTCCTCACAAATAATAATCTTCAGGGGTTGCCACTGTATAGGGAAAACTGGAAAAACTGAGGGAATTTAAAAATGAGTATTAAAAACAAGGAATTTTACTAAATTTTAGTACTTTGCAAAATTTATCCATTGAAAATTCTCAGAGGAATTACTCTGGGAAAATTTTATTTTTTGCTCAGGAAAGTGCAAATAATTCGACTGCCAAAATAAATTGCAATCCTGATCTCAAATACAATCTTTGTGAACACTTCTTAGTCTAATAGATGGGAATGACTTCATAGTCTTAAATGGGCAATTTTCCCCGGGTAAATTGGATTAAAATGCCAAAATGTGGACTATGATTCCACTTTCCTCACAAATAATAATCTTCAGTAATAAAATACAGTAAACCCTATGATAAGGGAACCTGTTTACAACAGAATGTAAAAATCTCATTGTCCTTACAGTAAGAATAATGCCATATCTGCTAAGAAGGTAACCTGTTTAACACGGAATTTTTCTTCTGTCCCTTGAAATTCCGTCTTAGTCGGTTTCATTATACTAAATAAACACAACAATCTTATCAGGGTTGTAAAAAACCAGGGTTGGCAGGTTTTTGACACATGTCAGTTTTTGACAGTTTAAACTGCGGTTTAAACCGTCATGTCAAAAACCCCTTGTCAAAAACCTCAGATACTTGCAGTGATCTGTAAAATTTCACATTAAATGTCACACATTAGATGTAATATTTAAAATTCACTATCTATATTATAAAGGACAAACATATCTGTGCGTAACGCATACGTCATTTTGCGAATGGCAACACTTTGAAATTTGAAATAAAATTTTGGCTTTGCAATTTTCTCTACTGCAAATTTTTAAACTTCTAAACATTGCACATTTTAAATTTTTACACCGTCGTATAAGGAAAAAAATGCTCTTTTAAATGCAATTTGTTTGAAATCTGTATTTCAATTTATTTTTGAGATACTAATTTTTTTGTAGTTTATAATACCATTTTTCTTATCGTGGCAACAAAAGTACCTCATTTCATTGAAAGTCATTGAAAGTAAACGGAAAATAGTCGAAAATAGGAGATATTGTATCTTTCTGTTGCCATTTTCTCATAAAACCTAAAAAAAAGGTTGAAATTAAGTTATGGGCTATGTCAAGAATATTGTCTGTTATTCTTTGATAGTGACGTCATATGCACACTTTTCTATAGACGAAGTTTAAAACTGGATTGTAAAAGTGGATTGCTTTAGCGGATGCAAATGACGTCATTTTATAAAAAAGCGTGTATTTTATTTCTTAAACCTGAATTATGTTTTGTAGAAGTGCGTCATTTTCACAGCCCAGCTGCTTTGAAATTCTTCATGGGTGAAAATGCTTCACATTTAAAAATAATGTAATCGAAATCACACACTGATAAAAAGCAATGTTTTACAAAAATTTAGAGTATCTTTATAAAGTATATTTTTCAATCTTCTGACCATCGTTACATTTTCAATTTTCGTCGCATAGAGAAAAAAATTACTTTCAAATGCAATTTGTTTAAAAACTTTATCTTAATTGACTGATGTATTATATTTTCTAAAATAATTTTTAAGCATGATTTTTTTAAGTTTATCTTATCACGTGCCGGTTTCAATACATAATAATAATAAACATTTTTCACATAAAGCAACAAACATTTTTCAGCATTTGTTTCTGACTATTTTTGCATAAGGAAATTAATACTTCCTTTATAAATAAATAAAAGAATAATATTAAAATAACCACCAATCTAACATATTTGTGAAAGACAAATTAACGAAATTAATACTTCTTTTATAAACAAATAAAAGAATAATATTGAAAAAACAACAAATCTAACATATTTATAATCATACAATTTAAATTTTTAGATCACCAAATAGGATTTTTTTTTTAATGGAATAACTTTGCAAAGTCCATCTCAGTTTACTGATTGTCTATAGTTTTAAAAACAATTTTTAAGCATGAAATATTTTTTAATTTATCTATATCGCGCGGAGCTCGATTATGAAAGCTTAATCCGTTTGCCCTTAAAACAAAATACAGACTTCATCATTTTCTTACGGCTAATATCCATTAAAAAAATTCCCTATGAATAAATAAATAAAATAATTTAAATAAAACACAAATTTACCAGACATGTATAAGCTCTGAAATTATCAGAATATAAAAGGATGCCATAAGTAGCAAAATCTTGGCAAATAACTCTTATTATGCGACTAATAAGAAAATATATAGATGTAAATTTCCAACTGGGCAAAAAAAGTCCGGACCAGGATTCGAACCGGGATCTCCTGGCTGAAGCCGCCAGTGCTCTGCCATCTGAGCTATCCCGGACGATTCTGATCGAACTTTTTCACCCAGCTAACCTTGATGATTACAGTACAGATTTTCGCCCAGTTGGAAATTTACATCTATTATGATTTGTTTACCAATTAGAATAATTGTGTTAATATTAATCTAGAATAAGAAAATATCGCTTTTGATAAATTTCAAAAATTTATTTGATTGTATAATTCGTATTTTCCATATGAAAAATGCTTTTTTAATGTAAGTTGTCAATCTAAAAATATTATGGAATATAAAAAAAATTATTAGTTTTCAATTTAAAAAAATGATTTCACCTATATTCTTTAACCCGGGAAGCCCGGGTACGATCCCCTAGTTATTGTAATTGTATAATTAGTATATAGTATTAGTAATAATTACAGGGTTGGCAGGTTTTTGACATGTGTCAGTTTATGTCGGGTTTAAACCATGGTTTAAACCGTCATGTCAGAAACCTCAAATACTAAATTGATCTGTAAAAATTCAAATTAAATGTCACACATGACAACATTACATGTAATATTTTAAATTCACTCTTACTGTATATCAGTAATTAGTACATAGTAAAGTATTATTGTTAAGTACAACTTTTTAACAGGGTAAAATTTTATTTAGTTTTTTGGAAAATTGTGTTTTCTTAAAAAGTAGACAATAAGCTCACCTGAGCTGTACATTTCTTCTCTTACTTAAAATCGTTTTAATTTCACTTACTTTTGAGAGCTTAAAGCATTAACTAGCTTTTTTTATGGGGAAAAAAAAACTTAGAAAAGTGTAGATTTTTTTGTATATATAACAAGATAATGTGCATCAATGTTATTCTAGTCCAGGCAATAACCATTCCATTCAAAATTGAAATTGGATTATTAATTTTAAACATTACAAAATAAGAGAAGTAATAATAAAAAAAAAAGCTTAAAGTCAAAATCTTTTTAAAACATGCTTTCTTTCAATATATAAAAATGTTTTCGATTTTAAAACTGAACAAAATTGGCTCGGTCATCTAAAAGAAAATTCCTGTAATCCCATATTGAAAAAGTGCATAATAGAAGGGATCAAATCATGAAACCATACCATTGTTTGGCTTATACTTTGCATCCCAACCATCAGGGGCAAGGGTTGACTGCTGTATCAGTTGATTCAGCTCGCGCTTCATCTACGGAGAGAGTTTATGGATGCTTACCCATACTGATTGTGTATGAAGCTAAAGAATTCCCTTTCCAGTCTTCTTATTTCAGTGCTATAGGGAGGACTCCATTGCTTGGTGGAAAGGTATCACTAAATGCAACAGCTTTTTGAGCCTGCTTCAAAACTTGCTCATCTAGCAATGCTTTTGCTATCAAGTCCTACTAGCTCAGCATCAATTAAGAGACAGACTATTTTCTTACGCTTCATGCACTCTAAACTCAAAAATCTTTTGGGTGTAAATAAATGTGCTAAACAAGTGGTGTGCTGCACCATGCTGCGGGGTAAAATTGATCCGGATTATTTAATTGTACAAAATTATTTTCTTCTGGTTGAAAATCCCCCCCCCCCCAAAAAAAAAAATAGTTTATTGCAAATATATTTTTTAAATTATAAAATTTCAATAAAAGATCACATAAATCATTGACTTATTTAATGTTTATCTATTGTTAAAATGTTTTAGCGTGTTACATGTACCGGGTGTCCCAAAAAGGACTGACTGATTTTAAAATTCAATAACTTGCAAACGGTGACAGATATTTAAAAAATTCTTGCAGGAGAGTTATGCATAAGGTCAAAAGTTTTTTTACAGTGATTTTCGATTTTAGTTCGAATTACAAACAATAGATGGCGCTGCGATCAATAGACGCTGAATTCAGGCTCGATTTTTGGTACTTCGTGGCCCGGATAATACATTTCCATCTCCTTTTTCAGCATGGAACAAGAGAAAGGACCAGAAATCGAGCCTGTATTTAGCGACTATTGCTTACAGCGCCATCTATTGTTTGTAATTCGAACTAAAATCGAAAATCACTGTAATAAAACTTTTGACCTTATGCATAACCCTCCTGCAAGAATTTTTTAAATATCTGTCACCGTTTGCAAGTTATTGAATTTTAAAATCAGTCAGTCCTTTTTGGGACACCCGGTATTTGGCAGTTTTCGATGGTTTAAACTAGTTTTCGACAGTTTAAACCAGTTTATGACAGTTTAAACCAGTTTTTGACGCTTGTCATGTCAAAAACCAGTTTTTGACGTCAAAAACCCAACCCTGTAAAAAACCCGGGTTTTGTATAAAAAGCTCAGCCTGGGTGGGAAGCTGGGCGGGTACCCGGGCAGCTACCCACTACAACCCTGGTAATTACTCATACTGTTTCTTCTAGGCCATTTTTTTTTTAATGGTGCCACACCATGCCCCTTTTAAAATTGGCAAAATGCTCCCTGCCTTAAAAGAAAAAAAAAAAAAAGAGTTGAAATTCACCTGTAGTTGTATAGCCACAGATTTCTTGTAAAAAACTTCCCCATTCAACAGTATTTCTAAATTCATGTGGTCAAGATCTTTCAAAATATCGAACTTTATTTCTTTGAAAAAAACAGGATATTATTAAAATATGTATTTTAATTGTATTTTTTAATCTGTTATTCATAAAATTATTAAAAATTAAGGATACTTTACTTATCATACTAAAAATTATTCTTTTATAGGGTTTCGTTCATCTCACGAAACCCTATTCGTCTCGCTCCTCTGTCTGTCTGTCTGTCCGTCACAGAGCCCGTTCTCAGAAACTATACATGTTGGAGACATGAAATTTTGGGTACTTATAGCTGAACACCTCACAACATACGACAAATCATAAAATTTTGAAAAAGTCATACATTTAACCCCTTTGGGCTCCCGCATGTGTATTTTAAACAATTCTTTCTAAGTGAGTTCCTAATTATGTTGGAGACATGAAATTTTGGGTACTTATAGCTGAACACCTCACAACATACGACAAATCATAAAATTTTGAAAAAGTCATACATTTAACCCTTTGGGCTCCCGCATGTGTATTTTAAACAATTCTTTCTAAGTGAGTTCCTAATTATGTTGGAGACATGAAATTTTGGGTACTTATAGCTGAACACCTCACATTATACGACAAATGATAAAATTTTGAAAAAGTCGTATATTTAACCCTTTGAGCTCCCGCATGTATATTTTAAACAATTCTTTCTAAGTGAACCCTAATTAGGTTGGAGGAGTGAAATTTTGCATACTTATAGCTGAATACCTCACATCAAACGACAAACCCTAAAATTTTGAAAATGTCGTACATTTAACCCTTCGGGCTCCCACATGCGTATTTTAAACAATTCTTTCTAAGTGAGCCCCTAATTAGGTTAAAGGCGTGAAATTTTGCATACCTATAGCTGAACACCATCATGCGACAAATCATAAAAAATTGGAAAAGTCGTACATTTAACCCTTTGGGCTCCCACGTGCTTTTTTTAAGAAATTCTTTCTAACTGAGCCCCTTATTAAATTGGAGATTTGAAATTTTGCATACTTATAGCAGAACACCTGAGGCCAGGTGACAAATCATAAATTTTGAAAAAGTCTCACGTTTAACCCTTTGAGCTACCACATATGTATTTTAAGCAATTCTTTCTAACAGAGCCCCTAATTAAGTTGGAGACATGAATTTTTGCCCACGTATAGTTGAATACCTCAGAACACACGACAAATCATAAAATTTTCTAAAAGTCTTATATTATTTACTCCTCCGTGCTCTAACTTGTATATTTTAAGCAATTTTTCTAACCTCCGCCCTTTTCAACCGGGGAGCACTTTTCCAATTTTTGCCGACACCCCTTTGACCATTCTTTCATATTATGCACCATAGCCTTACATACTTTAGTTCCACTTTTTACCAATAGGGGCGCCTACTTATCTTGGGTGCTATGGGCCCAATCCCCTCGACTAATATATCTACGGATAGTATGTAAAACGGAGTTTCGTTCGGATAGAGGTTTGTTTAGAATAGAGTGCGCCCCTGGTTGCAAAATGTGGAACTAACAGATTTTTCAAAAGGATAAAGTGTTTTGGAAGGAATATTAAACGAAACCCTCTGTGCGATCTGTGATCACACTTACCCACTTGTTTTTTCCTTATATCATTACTAAACACATAACTAATATATTTCCTCATGAAATAGTGCCCTTTGTTGGAACTTGCATCTTGCCCCCTTTTTCTTTATAAAATAAATACTACATTGTTATCATTTTAATAATTAATGCTTAAAAATGTATAATATTTTCCTAATTAGAGAGTAAATTGTTTAATAATTATTAATTTGAAGTAGTGTTAACTATTTAATATAAAATGCAATTAATAATTTTAATAAATGTTAAATATCACTAGATTTATAAAGTTTTACATAATTATTACATTACTTAAATGTATATAACATTACTGTGTGATACTACCTAATGAAATTACTAATTTGCAGTTTTTGTAATTTTTGTAATTACTAACTAATAATTAAAATTTTATGAATTAAAGTGTAAAAACATAGATTATGTGAGCAATTAGTGGTTTAATTGTTTTGAAAACCCAAAACTCTTGGTAGCTATTCAGTATTTGAACGCTGGAAAAAAAAATAAAAAAGAAAAGTGCCCAGCTAAACTGATGGCATTGAGCTCACAGGCTATTCACACTAATTGTATATTATACTCTTATTTTAAAGAATAATGCCCCTCAAAAAAAAATAAGTGAAGGGGATTAGCCCCCGTTTCCCCCTTTATACTTAACCAGTGAACCTCCAAATCTAATCAGGGAAGTTCCTTATCATAATAAACCGGTATACCAAATTTGGAGCAAATCGAATAATCCTGCAAAAAAACCATTCATCTAAATTAAGGGGGAGGACTAGCCCCCCTTTATCCTTAACCAATGAATCCCCAAAACGAATCAGGGAAGCTCCTTACATAATAAACTGGTATACCAAATTTGGAGCAAAGCGAATATTTCTGCATGAAAAACCCGTTTATATAAATTAAGGGGGGTGGACTAGCCCCCCTTCCCCCTTTATCCTTAACCAATGAACCCCCAAAACTAATCAGGGAAGCTCCTTAACATAATAAATCGGTATACCTACTTCGGAGCAAGTCGAATCATTCTGCATGAAAAACGCATTTATCTGAATTAAAAGGGGCGGACTAACCTCCCTTTTCCCCCTTTATCCTTAACCAGTGAACCCACAAAACTAATCAGGGAAGTTCCTTAACATAATAAACCGGTATACCAAATTCGGAGCAAATCGAATCATTCTGCATGAAAAACCCATTTATCTGAATTAAAAGGGGTGGACTAACCATCCTTTTCCCCTTTATCCTTAACCAATGAACCCCCAAAACTAATCAGGGAAGTTCCTTAACATAATAAACCGGTATACCAAATTCGGAGCAAATCGAATGATTCTTCATGAAAAACCCATTTATCTGAATTAAAGGGGTGAACTAACCCCCTTTTCCCTCTTTATCCTTAACCAATGAACCCCCAAAACTAATCAGGGAAGTTCCTTAACATAATAAACCGGTATACCAAATTCGGAGCAAATCGAATGATTCTGCATGAAAAACCCATTTATCTGAATTAAGGGGTTGGACTAACCCCGTTTCCAACCCCTTTATCCTTAACCAATGAACTCCCAAAACTAATCAGGGAAGTGCCTTATCACAATGAACCTAGAAAAAAAATTTGAAGCTCTCAGGCTTTGATAGCCTGTGAGTTAAAAAATCATAAAAATCCGATTTAAATTTAAAAAATCCGATTTTTTTTACACCCTAGTCTTCAATAATTTGTTATTAGTTAGTGGACTTCACATTTTTCTGGATATTACTTATTTTACATGCACTATACATTTTTTATTCATATTTCTTGACTACTTTACATTTTTCTAATGTCACTTTTTTTTAATCCAACTAAAATAATTTGAATTTAACTTTACAAATCCTACGTGTCAGTGGTGTATAGTTTTCAAATTGCACTTTAATTAATGCAGTAAAAAATTGCGCGTTATATTTCTACTAATCCTATTTCATGGTATATATATACTTAACGTTTCACAAACTGCGATTTATCGTACACAATAATGTTTTTTGTGTGTAGAAGGAAATATCGTTAAAGTATAAATTGTGGGTTCGTGAAAACATGATTTATTACTGTTTTGTTTTAAATTTTTTAACTATTTATCATTTATTCTTTTATTAGGTGTGTGTTTTTTTATATCGAAGCTCTTTGGTTTTCATAAAAACCAGATTTATTGCATTCTTTTTTTTTTTTTTTTTTTTTTTTTTTTTTTTTGGTTAAATGTCTGTCTTATTTATCTTGGCAGCATACTTTTCTGTTTTAAAAAATGCTCTGTCCAATTTTATTGCCGGAAAGCTCCAAAGTTTAAAAAAATTCAAAGGATCATATGTTGGTGAACTTTAGTAGTAGAGGCAGGGGCGTCGCCATGGGGGGTATGGGGGGAGCCCCCCCCCCCCCCAATATTTGTGAAGTTGGGAAATTTGAGCTTAGAGTTGGGAAATTCTGGATTTTTGAGACATTATGAAATTTTTATTGTTTTGGTGATTATGTTTCTGACTGAGTACTGTAACAGTAAGCAAGTTAAATTATCAAAAGAAATACAAAAAGAAATCAGCCACACTCAATCTATCATTGTATTTTTCAGATCTACAAAAATATTATACATCTACCAGACCTAAATTTCTCTACTCCTATCCACCAACAGCTGACTATCCAGTTCCTTTATTTCCTTCAAAACTTTGTACCTTTCTCAAAAATTTCACCCTTCCTCCCTTTCCCCTCCCAAAAGAGAATCCAGCTATTTTAATCCAAAGGGATTGCAGCTTCTTTTGAAAATTGGAGATCACTTGTAGCACAACAGATAGGAATGTAGTCACCTACTTGAAACTTAGCTGGGCAAGAAGATTTGATGAGTTTTCACAAATTGCACTAATTTTGCGATTTTTGGACAATATTTTACTCATTCTCGTGATTTTTTTTGCTCCGAAAATTAGTTAACCCTTCGCTGTCAAGACAAAAGCATTATATGAGCAAATGTGAATGTAAGACGTCGTTAGCTTAGATAAATTTGCCACATTTTACCTTTATTTGTGTGCGGAAATATATATATATGTCCTGTTCATTTATATTTATAGGTGTTTATGAAATTTTAAACAAAGTCCAGTGTTGTGTGTTTAAAGTTGTTCTAAAAAATGACTATAAATCTTAGCACGAAAGAACCCTTCATAATAGGAAAAGAGTTTTCGTGCAAGATTTTGGAGCATCTAAAAATCCATTCGAGGATGTAAAAGGTAAAAAAGTGGATGATTTGAATTTGGAGCAGAAATATGACCATGAAAGCAGTCCATCAACTGAAGAAAAAAATCGACATACAGTTTGACATAAACACTGACAGGTTGCACTTGAATAAAATTTTGAAGAAATAAAGATTTCCTTATAGACAAGTTCATAAACAATTATGAATATTAGGATATGATTGAAGAAGCTGACTTCTGAAATCACCGTGGGAAAACAGTTTCACCAAATGGAATAGATAAAAATAATAGCATAGCAATGGACATTGATACACATAAGGTTTACAGGGAAGAGTTATAAGAAATACAAGAAAATTTCGGCAATTTAGTAATGGTCTTAAATGACAATGTTTCCTATATCAGGAGAATATTGCACCAATACATTCCATATTTAAATTACAATTGTGCAAGGCAAATTTGAGTATCACTAACTTAGAAAAGTTAATAATGTTTCCACCTGGATATGAGAAACCGGATATACATGACTTGCAGAGTCAAATAGATATAAACCAAATCCCAACTCACTTAACAAACCTTTTACTCATGCCATGAAATTCAAAGACTATTTGGGTCACACTGTCAAACTATATACTCGTACCTTAACATTCACAGCAGCTTATCTTTTTGACGTTGCATCTAATGAAAGAATCTTTAGTCAAATAAAAATTGAAAAAATATATATTGCAAGCTACAATGAGGTCTGACAGACTTGACAGCCTAATGCTTTTAAAATGTGAAAGTGAAATAGTGGATTTTATTAAACTGGACGATGTTAAGTTAGCTTCATCAGGGTTAGCTTCTTTGCAGACAAAAGAATTGATGTTAAATGAAAACAATTTGGATGTACCAATCCCAAAACCTTATTCTATCCCATGCATGTTAATACTTTAAAATTTGCAATTACAATGTTAAAATTAAATAACAATTCTATGCCCATAATAATGAATTCTAAAGGTTTAATTATGTGCATTTAATTTATAATTCGTTTAATTGTGTGCATTTAAAAAGGAGATAGAAGCATCGCATTTTTCAAACAAATCATTGAATTTCGACACCTATGCTCTTAGATGTCTGCAACCAAAATTCCATACCCAAAGAGCTCAAAAGTTATACCTTTGGACAGTTATACACACAAGCCCAATAAGGAAGTGTAACCGAATATGAAGTTTGACTAAATTTCTGTGCATTACTTTTTCGGATATAGCTAACGCGAAAATCGTGAAAAATGCTACACAGCAGTGCCACAGATATATACAAAAGCCTAATAAGCACTAAATTATGTCAAGGTTTAACAGAATATGAAATTTGATCAAATTCTGTGCAACAGTTTTTGAGATATAACTATCGCTAAAATCATGTAAATCGTGAAAAATACAGCATAGCAGCGCCACCTTTTGAGTTATTTACATCAAAAACTAATCAGCATTAATTTTTATCAAGGTATAACTGAATCTAAAGTTTTATAAAATTCCGCGAATTAGTTCTTGAGATAGAGCACCCACAAAATTTGTGTCACATTCACACAGACAGACATTTTCTAAAAACAGTCAAATCATGTTCAGGACCTTCTAAAACGTATCAAACCGTCGAAAACCAGTTGTAGAATTTTTTTACGAATTCAATACTTTCGTCTTGTGAGGACAGAAGAAAGTAAAACGCGTGTTTGTTTGTTTATTAAACAAACCAATAATTAGAATTTTTATGTTTCTAGTTTCAAAATTTTTCTTTGGAAATGAATTTTTTATGCATAAGCTTCATTATCATTATTACACACTTTGTGCATATCACTTTAGTTGAAAGTTGGAGGAATTTGTTTCAAGTTGGGAAATTTTCGAACTCTACCCCCCGAAAAAATATCTGTAGCTATGCCCCTGAGTATAGGAATGGAACTTTTATTGCTGTTCTTGTCACAGCATGTTTGTTTGTTTTTTGCTTATCCATCATACAGAGTAGAGTATAGGATGAGTCTTGTAATCGTTTTAAAAATCGAAAAAAAAGAAAAAAAATTGACGGATTTACACGTTTCAGATACTGTAGATTCCGAAAGAAAAAAAAATCTGCCGTCTCTGTGTGTGTAAACGCTCTATCTCCCGAACAAATTGAGATAAAGACTTGATGTGTACTTAGTATGTAATAATGGAAGAAGTCTTGAATATCAGTAACCTCGTTTTCCGGAACTACTTTATTTCGGACTCTCGAAATATTCAATCTAATAAAAGGTATATACAAAATTTGATGTGTACTTAGTATGTAATAATGGAAGAAGTCTTGAATATCAGTAACCTCGTTTATCCGGAATTACTTTTTTTCGGACTCTCGAAATATTCAATCTAATAAAAGGTATATACAAATTTTCGAAATTGTTTATATTAAGAGTGAATATAAAAAACAATAAAAAAAAACATAAAATATTAAGTCGATCGGATAATGAGTTGCCGAGATATTTGTAATCATATTTTTCACACTCTTCGTTTTTCATGAGCCTGTATTTCATTCAAATTTCAATTGAAAGGTACATTTTGGAAATGAGACGCTTAATCCGACGCAGTAAACTGTTAGTTAATATAATTATCATTTTTGGAGTTATAAGGATGTCTCTTTTACACAATTTGGTACTACTTGATTATTCCGTCGACCAAAAAACGTCACATCCACTTGACATTAAGCACGACTTCACTTGACGTTACACGTGGTTGTTGCGTCATGAAGTGATTTTTCATTCGACGTTTTATTTATATTTTTATTAATCTTTTACTAATTTAGTTGTTTTTCGTTGTTTAAAATGAAAATTATGCCGATTTGTATAATTTTGGGAGTAGTTTGGCGATTTATATAATTTGTCGAAATGGGTCGACGGAATAATCAGTCGTACCCGCAATTCAGTAATAGAGCATTCCTGTGTATTAAAAATATTTAAATATGCGTTTAAATTTTTTTTTTTTGGAATTGCTATGCATTTTATGAACAGTTTACACGTGTTTTATTTTCATATTTTATATTATGCATATTCATGATGGGTAAGTATTACGGCGGCCCCCAACGACTAGTTCTTTCTAAGTATAATTTGTAGTATTCAGGAACACTATAAAAATTATAAAAAACGTAACTTTTTGAAAATTAGTCGAAGGACTTTTTCATGGATATAATATTAATTCATACTTTACTTTGAACTTTTTTTGCAATTTATGTACGTTGCCATCTCCAGTGAGTAAAACATTAAAACGCATTTCAGTCTTTTTCCGGCGCTCTGCATACCGGGTGTCCTATAAACCTGTTTCAATTTTAAAAATGTAAAAAGAGTTAACTGATTGCTATATCGGAGTACTGTTTGCACCATGGGACTCTAAAGAGCCCAATATTTTGTCACAAAAAATAGTTCAAAGAAAGTATGAACCACTTTCTTTTCTTTTGACACAAAAACTCTTGTTTATTCTCATGGTACAAACCGTATTCCGATACGACAATTAGTTGAATTTTTATGAATTTTTAAAATAGAAGCGGGCTTGTAGTACCTGTAGCATCTTAAATGAAATTTGAAATTAATTTAAATTTTAAAAATTTGCACAGTTTTGTATATTTTTTGGGCCCTTTTCCTCTACTGTTATTTGTTCTTTTATGAAAATTTATTGATTGAAGTGAAACGTACATTGTTTCTTCAAGCTATGGTGAAAATTGAAAAATACATTTTAAATAAAAGTGCAAGTTCAAATGATTTAACTTAAAATCTTACTTCAAATTGTTGCGCATTTTACATTAATGGTAATCAAGTTTTTTGTTTATTTCCCTTTTTTTTTTTTTTTTTTGTTCTGTATATCTTTTTCTGTAAAATTCTTTAGTATAGATATAATTTTGTTCTATGGAAGTAGATTGCAGGATTTTCTTTATTAAAAGTTTTATCTTTAGTATCACTTATTAATTTATATTGGTGAATTGTTTTCTGATGATGTTTCTTTTCTTTTCTTTTTTTCTATTAAAATTTTAGATAGACTCTAAAAAATTTTTTACATGACGATTAGTAAGTGAAATACAGTTCACTCCCTCTAATCTGCGACTCTATAATCCGCAAACACCTATAATCCACACTATATTTCAGATGTAAACAAACAGTTAAAATCTTTTTTTAAGCAAGATAATGTACTTTTTGACCACAATAAAAGTTTTGATATGATAAATTTATTATAAATTTTAAATGCATTAAACATTTTTAGTGTATTTCTGCAATTATTAGAAGAAAATGTTCTGGGTATCTTGTTAAATAACTATTAGACTGCTATATTTTGAACACATTTGTTGGCTACATAAAAGGTAAAATTGTTTTTGAAGAGGAGTTAGCTCTTTTGGATAAATATTTGTTTTAGAAAAACAAACTTTTGTTACTGGTCCAGAAATCCTGATTCTTAAAAGGTTTCAAGATTAAATTGCAGAGCATAAATTAAAAGCTATAAACCAAAACCATTGACACAGTGATATTTGATATTTAAAAATAAGAAGAAACATTTCTATCATTTTGTATTATATCATTTAAATTTATTTCTAATATTGAATATAATTTTTTTTCATTTCCGTGTTATTTATATACAGTGTACTATATTTGTTGATAAATTCCAAATATTAGAATGTAAACAAAGAAATGACCTATAATTCGCAAAATTCTATAATCTGCAAAACTCTTGGTCCCAACCTGTGCGGATTAGAGGGAGTGTACTGTAGTTTTCCACTGAAATTTGCAATCATCTTCAATTTAAGAAAGAATCAGCCTTGAAGTGATGCGCGATAGAAAATTTTACTCTCTTTATTTATAAAAAATGTTTTTTTTTTTTTTTATTCTCTTTTTTATTTTTTCTCGAAATAAATAAATAAATATATATATATATATATCCTTTTAAAATGTAGATTAAAACAATCCTTTCATTAAAAAATATATATATATATATATATTTACTTTAGCCATATTTAAACAAGTTGGAAATTGCTCGTCAAACGTGGCAAATGAGGTGCGTTCGTACTATAACTAGTTTTATAAATATTTTTTGCACTGCATATGGTACTGAATGTATATTTTAGTGCACTTCATAAGTGCCTATCCATTTCATTCTGTTCGAAAGGCTATAACATCATTTATTTTGCACTTGAAATAATTTTTTTCCCATTAGCCGTAATGTAACGGAAAACTTTTGATTGTCCCTGTAATTAAACTATACATTCGATTTTCATAAAATTTGAAATGACTCGACAAAATCTTGCAAAAATTATATATTTAAAATTTCAGACCATTCGGAAGGCTGTAACATCATTAAAATGCACTTGCAATAATTTCTTCCCATTGGCCGTAATGTAACGGAAAAATTTTGACTGTCCCTGTAATTAAACTATACATTCAATTTTCATAAAAATTGAAATGACTCGACAAAATTATGCAACAATTATATAGTTTAAATTTCAAACGATTCGGTTGGGTAGTTTTTGCTCTGTTATATGCGGACAGACGGACGGACTGAACGACAACTATAGGTGCTACGTATTTATATAATTACGAACGCACCTAAAAAGGATACATCTCCTAAAAATAAAACTCTTTTTGCATACTATTTTGTGTACAGAAAAAATTAAGTACTAATTTATCTTCAGAATTTACAAAAATATTTATTTTATAAAACAATAATCTTTCAGAGGGAAAAAAAAAAAAAAGAGTGTGCTATTTTTTAAAACAAAAATCCTGTTTAAAAAGTTTTCTCTCTAAATGAAAAATTTAATTTGAAATTTAAATTTAAAAAATTTAAATTTAAAAATACGTAATTTAATTTTTTTGAAATTAAAAGAAATTTAATTTAAAAAATTGAAAATAAATGTACGAAGCCTGGTTACGTTATCTTTCACTGAAATTTAGAAACATCAAATTTAAGTAAGGATGAATTTTTTTTTAAAAGTTACACTTTCAGATAAATAGATTTTAAGTTTTAAGTACTCCTTAAACAAGGACGCGGGACAGAAGAGCGCCATTTGAATGTTTCTTATCACTTGTGTATTATTATTACAGTGTAGAGCGCCGATTGTCCGAACAAGATGGAACCGACCCTAGTTCGGATAAGCAAAAGTTCGGATAAATGGACAGACAATTTAAGGGATGTTCCTGACTATACTAAAACCTCCAGGCTTAGGAATGCCAGCACCAGTTACTTTAAAAATTGTTTTATATATTTTCTTTTTCCTTTTTCCTTTTTTTTTTTTTTTTTTTAGGGTTTCGTTCATCTGACGAAACCCTATTCGTCTCGCTCCTCTGTCTGTCTGTCTATCTGTCCGTCACAGAGCCCGTTCTCAGAAACTATATATATTGGAGACTTGAAATTTTGCATACTTATAGCTGAACACCTCACATCAAACGACAAATCATAAAATTCTAAAAAAGTCTTATATTTAACCCTCTGTGGTCTAACTTGTGTATTTAAAGCTTTTTGTTCTAATTGAGCCCCTAATTAAGTTTAAGACTTGAATTTTTGCATACTTATAGCTGAACACCTCACATCAAACGACAAATAATAAAATTTCGAAAGAGTCTTATATTTAACGCTCTGGGCTCTAACTTGTGTATTTTAAGCGTTTTGTTCTAACTGAGCCCTAATTAAGTTGAAGACTTAAAATTTTGCATACTAGCTGAACACCTCACATCAAACGACAAATAATAAAATTTTGAAAAAGTCTTATATTTAACCTTCTGGGATCTAACTTGTGTATTTTAAGCTTTTTGTTCTGAGTCCCTAATTAAGTTGAAGACTTAAAAATTTGCATACTTATAGCTGAGCACCTCACATCAAACGACAAATCATAAAATTCTGAAAAAGTCTTATATTTAACCCTCTGTGGTCTAACTTGTGTATTTTAAGCTTTTTGTTCTAACTGAGCCCCTAATTAAGTTTAAGACTTGAAATTTTGCATTCTTATAAAAATTTCAAAAAGTCTTATATTATTTACCCATCTGGACTCTAACTCGTGTAGTTTAAGCAATTTTTCTAACCTCCCCCCATTGGACCCGGTGGGTACTTTTCTAACTTTTGCCGACACCCCTTTGACCCCTCTTTCATATTTTGCACATAGCCTTACATATTTCAGTTCCACTTTTTACCGCCAGGGGGCGCCTACCTCTCTCGGGTGCTATGGGCTCGATCCCCTCGACTAATATATCTACGGATAGGTTGTAAAACAGAATTTCATTCGGATAGAGGTTTGCGTAGAATAGAGTGCGCCCCCTGGTTGCGAAATGTGGAACTAACAGATTTCGCAAAAGGATAAAGTGTTTTGAAAGGAATATTAAACTAAACACTTTTTGCGATCTGCGATCGCACTTACCCACTTTTTTTTGTTTACTATTTTATCATTTAAATTTTTTTTTTCTCTTTTTATCATTTTCTGAACTTTAGAGATTATCTTAGAAGACATTCTTTTCAATGCTGCCATATCTCGAATTCTTCTTAAATACATTAGTTTAATAGAATCAACGTTCTTCTGTCGTTCGAGTCATTTCATAGCTGTTTCCAAACATCCAAAGGCTTTGTTATCTGATGGACCTGGGTTATTTTAAGAACATTCGTTTTCATTTTCTTCAATTTCTTTTTGATCTTGAATCTCATCGACAATCTCATCATCATTTAAAATCTGATATCCAGTGTCATGTACGTCACTATTTAACCACTCGTTAATTTCATTTTCTTCATAGCTTAGGATTCTTCCCATCTCCTATATTGTTTTAAATTCCTCATTTTCTGTTCCACTATCAGTTTTCCTTTATTTAAAATTTTATTCCAAGCCTTTTTTTAATATTGAGGATTTTACTAGATTCCAGGAATCAGAAACCATTATACAACAATCTTTCAAATCAATTTTTATGGTATCTTGGGAATCAGGCTCTTCTGTTTCTTCTGATAAAAAGAGCATTCTTAACATTTGCTTTCTATAAAGTCGTTTGAATGTCTCTATCACACTTTGATCTATGCGTTGGATTACAGATGTAACATTAGGTGGCAAGAACTTTAACCGAAACTTTACCCGAAATATGCGAGAAATAGGGTGTTTGAATAATTGAAAGTTCGGTTTAATTTTTTTTTCTTTTTTGAGAGAAATAGGCTGTTTGAATAATTGGAAGTTCGGTTAAAATTTTTTTAAAGAGAAACACATTGTTCGGATAATTGGGAGTTCGGTTAATTGCAGTTCGGTTGATTGGAGTTCGGATTATCGGCGCTCTACTGTATTGTTATTATTTATTATAAAATCCATTTTAAAAGATGCATTCTTTAAAATCACTATCTTTTTTGTAATAAGCATCAGTTTTTGGCTTCTTTGCAATTTTTTAAAAAATTAGTCTCTCTCAGAAAAATGTAAATCTAAATGTACTATGATTTATGTTTTTCCTCACTTTAAATAGAAATGTATATCGTAAGGGACTTATGTCTTCCACTGTTCATCCTAAGATGTCTGTGTATCGCTACTTCTGTCTAGAGATGGGAATGCTCGGAAAAAACCCGGAAAAGTTGGGGAAAAAAACCGGTTTTTTTCCGAAGGGCTTAATTTCAATTTTTCCAATTTGGAAAAATTTAAATTTTATTTATAAAATAATGTAGTCAAAATTTTATAATTGCTACATTCTGATACTTTTATTTATATATATATTTTTTCATGTTTAGTGGCCCTCATGAAAACCTTAACATGGAAAATCTTATCTGTAAGTAGGGATCTCTTTAGAAAGAACTTGAGTCTTGAGTCTCTTAAAGGATCCTTCACAGTTTTTTCTCCTTAAAACATATGACCTTTAACAAAATTCTTTCACTTAAAAATAGACATCTCAGAATTTGTTTACAATCTCCAAATTAAATCCTTTACAAAAGTAATGATTTTAGAATTAAAAAAAAAACCTGTTGTATAATAGCTGCAATAACTAATGAATCTATTATTTAGCTGTTTATAGGTACAAAGGACAATAATGTCTAAATAAGAACTTAAATATGTAATTTCTAATTTACAAATTCCGATTAATTTTTTTACATTTCATTCACATTTTTTACAAGTTCATAAGTTTTTATAAAAGTTCACAATTTCGCAAAAACATGATCGTGGGAAAAAAAATCTAGGCAAATCCTTGGTAAGATAATTAAATGGAACTTCTCTCATTAAAAATGAAAATTCATTCAGTATTTCAATATTATACCAATAAATGAAAATGGTAAGATGGAAAATTTAATGTAAAATATGAAATATACATTTATTTTTATTCGCATGGCTGTAATTTTTCACTATTGTTAGAAAAATTTCTTTTGATAATAACATGCAGTTGAAATAATGTATCTTTTTTTTTCTTTTCTTGAAATATAGATTCTTAGAATTGTCTAAATGTATTTTCAAAAAACATAAATCCATACAAACTTTGCAAAGAAAATGTAAGCAAATCTCTGTGAAAAATCTATTTGAAAACAATTTTTAAACATATAGAAAAATCCACCCGTTTTAAAAGTTTCATTTAAAAAAAAAAAAATACCGCTTTCAATATTAAGGATCTAAATCTTACTAAAATATAGTATGGGTTAGGTCTGGAAAGTTGTACCAAAACCACATATACAGGAAATGAAAATTATAACTGTAAAGGGGGGGGGGGGGGGGGGAGAGTAATATTGTAAAATAATACCAATTTTTAACAAACAGAAGATTTGAAAATGATAATAGTATTTATAATAATACCAGAACTACTATAATTTGTTTCTTTTACACTGGCATCCTTTATGAGTACTATGTAGATGAGATGTACAATACAGTTTAACTCTGCTTTAAAACTACAGTGATATTTGTTGAAATAAGTGCTACTGAAAAATCATTTCAACAGACACATGATATATTGTTACAAACACAGGTGTTAAATTAAGCAAGAAAAGCTACTGTCAGAATTCTGAGACTGAAAGGATAAACTTTTAAAAGCTGGTTTTTTTTCTCTCTCTCTCGCTCTTTTTTAATAACATATTCACATATAAAGGGAAAATATTTTTTTTAGTGTGCAAAAATATTGAAAAAGTTTATTATTGTATACTTTTTAAGAAAATATAACTTATTTTTGAGAAACATTTATAGGAAATCAATTTTTTCCAACTTTTCCAATTTTTCCAGAAAAAAACTGGAAAAAAACCGGGTTTTTTCCGCCACTTCAACTTTTCCGGAAAATTTACATCTCTACTCCTGTCATAGTAAGATAATATTGTTCTGTGTTCCCAGTGATGTGAATGTGAATAATAGCGCCATTCTTTATTTGCCACTAGAAGTGTGCCCGCGATTATTGAAAGGTTGCGCTGCACAGCCTGCCTTACAGGGCAACCAAAAGCAGTAGTAGTAGAACATAAAATATGTTTATTTATATGCGATTTCCGTCATTTTATTATAAAACAAGCAAAGAAAGTATAAATCGCAAAACACTTTTAAGTAAATTGTCGACTTAAATATGTCTTAAAAAAAATAAAAAATGAAAAAAAATTGTCCTGTAATATGATTAGTTATATATAAAGTAAGTGAAACTGTAAGGTTCTTACGATTTAATTAGCTTTCACGTTAATTATTTTATGAAATGGATAAATTTAATTCAAAGATTCAAATACCGAAATAAAGAGTCAACATATTGAATTACATATTAGCAAATTGAAACAGAGACTAAAAAACAGCAGTATTTGAATTCATATTTATTTTATGTATGATTTATTGCATAAATATGTAATTATCTCAATTTAAGCATATGTTTTTTATTTTATTTTAATTTATTAATTAGTTTGTTTTTGCTTTTCGTGTGCTTCAGAATCGTTTAACATAAAAAAAAAAGTTAATATATGTATTATTATATTTTATACATTATCATGCATTTTCTTACATGCAGTTTTATATCTTTCAAATGAATACGGCAATTCTCATCGATTATTGTTTTATGCTATAATATCTTAAAAAATTTTGTGATTATAGATTTTATAAAAATATTATAAATAATTATATAATATTATATATATAATAATTTATTATAATTTTATAAAATCAATATAATTAAATTATTATAATATTATATATAATATTATATAAACATATTATATATATTATATAATATTATATAATATAAATTATTGTGCAATAATTTTATTAAATATTGTCTTTATTGTTTGCACTTTTATGCAGAGAAAAGGAATTTTTCCTTAATTCTATATCAAAAACGTGAAATTACTCACAATTTACATTTTGACATTTTGAAACAGTTACAGTTCTATGCAACTTCAATTTTCTCTCCACTTAAAAACTGTATAAGAATTAAAATGCAAGAAGCGCTCAGAATATACCTAATATTTAGAAACTGTATTTACATAATATTAATTTACCATACAGACTCTTTTTTATTTATCTTTTTTAACTGGAATAAATGTAACTTCTAGTATGTTATGGGAAATTTGCGTATCATTTATAGCAAATTTTTTTTTTAAGTCCTTTTATTGCTCAAATTTTGTGAGAGCATTAAAAAAAAGGGGGGAGGGAGGAGGCATTGCATTACACAAATGTATCATTTAAAGTTGTTATCTAGGCTTAAAAGCCGATGGCGCATAGAGTACGCTGCCCGTCACTATGTATGTCCAAACCGTCCGTGTCTTTAAGGGTTAATATCTCCGCTAATTACCGACAATTTTTTTCGAAAATCATTATCAACAATCCTTTTATACTTCTGCGACGATAGGTACCTCCAGCGCTTCTCAACTTCTTTGCTGAAAGCCTGCAAATCGAAATTTGTGTGTAACGGAACAATGCGATTTTCTCAAAAACTATGTGGCCCAGGGTAATCGCTATAATTTTCCTGTAAGGTTTAAATTAACTTCTACTACCCCTAATTTTTACATAATTTTAGTATCAGTAGATTCGGAAATAGAGGGGTAGGAACATATTTTTGCATTACATTTTCGACGAATACTCTGAAAATATAATACCTAAAATTAAAATAAATATGTTTTTGAGTTCGGCATTACGAAAGCTTTCACACAATACCCCACACGATATACAAAGAAAATATTTTTTTTTTTTTTCAAGTAACTTAACTAGTCCCTCTATATTTTTCCTAAATATATTTGTGAATGGTTAATAATCTATAAATATGTGGGTTAATAGCCTTTATTACTAAACTAAACTCTGTGGCTATACAATCCATGAAGGATCTGGGCCGACAGTAGTGCCCATCTCTGTTTTCTTGACCCTGGGACCCGAGGTGCTATGCAGCATGCGTCTCAGCCAGGTGGCCAGCCTAACGCGAAACCCTCGGTGTTTAGTTCCCAAGCAAGCTTGGTATACTCATTTTATCGACCCCGAAGGGATGAAAGGCCTGGGTGAACCTTGCCCAATCGGGAGTCGAATTCTCGACCTGCGGCGCGGCAGTCAGATACTCTGACCACTACGCCACTGGGCTAATAGCCTTTATTACTTCAGCCAATTTGAACTTTCCACGTTCTATAGTTTACGAGTAAAATGGCTGTGACAGACGGACAGACAGACACAGGAGTGATCTTATAATGGTTCCGGTTTTACTTTTTAAGTATGGAGCCCTAAAAAAATCGTAAATTGAACAAATTTTCCCTTTGATTATATTTCGTTACAATACGAAAATGTTCGCCATTTTTTGTCCATTTCCCCACAAAAAATACAGAAAATTCCGCCATCTAACATAAAAATTACTTGGAACCCTCCAATCTACAGCTGATTTCTTATGAAATCAGAGGGATGTTCATGCAATTGTGCTACTTGGTACTCTTTCGTATTAGAAATTGAATTCATACATATGCCCTTTTTCCTCAAACCACAAAAATTGCAAATATAAGCTCAAAATAGCTCAAAATTTGCTGAAAGTATCCAATCAAAAGACCCCCCTCCCCCTCTCTCTCTCTTATAAAAACTCATACTGTAAATGTTTAAATGTTTGGCATAAACATCCCTTTTCCATATTTCTTCGCAACATGTCATTACTCCCTGATTATTTGCTCATATTGTGGTTCAACCGCAGCTCCAAATGTTGAAATGAGATTTCACCGTCTTATCTTAGCATCAAAATGTTTTTCAACTCACCACAAAATTTTTAATAGTGTATATTGAAAAATATGATACTAATAACCTTAAATGCATTTAAGCATGAATCAATTTTCTTTCAGTGATCTGTTTTGGTGCAATGCGCCTAACGTAATAAAATTTATTGAAGTTTTTTGAAGTTAAAACAAAAAATTGGATGTATTGTTTATATATTTTAAATGTAAAAAGTAGATGACTAATAAATAGTCTATCTCTGTGCAGATACTCGTAAGCATTAATGTTTCGACATAGCGCAAAATAGAGATCTCTAAATGATGTAAAATTTAATTCAATAAGATTCAAAATGAAAAAAATAAAATTTGGGGATATGCATGTAAAAAATTTTAACTTAAAAAAAATAAAAGATTTCTGAAATATATACATATATAATCACTATCGACTACTTTTAATACTTAAAAGATTTAAAATGTGTAACCTGATGTGAAATATAAAACCTGAAAAAAAATTCAGTTTTAAACAGCTTTTTATTGTAGTAGATATATTTATTGTATGGTATTTCTTTTAGCCAGGACTAACTTTTCCTGTTTAAAATAGGATTTCGTTATTACAGATTTTACTGTACTACAGTTATAACTCTAGGAAATTCCCAGAGTAATAAAATTAAAGTTGTCATTTCATTCACGAATTTGGAAATGAAACCTAACTTAAATGATAGATATTTTGACTTTATTACACATTAAAAGGTAAATGCCTAGAATTTTAAAAGGTTTTTCATTTATAAAAGGGCCAAATCCTCTAAGGCGAAAAACATTTATATTACTCTAATTATAGATATAATTCACAAATTTTGATGTGGAAATGGAAATCTAGAATTTCATTATGTATGTATGCATAAAAAAGGCCTTTTTATGAAAAACTATGATTTCTTTATAAATACCCACTTAAAGTTTGCATTCTACAGCCTTCATTTTTTCGACGGCTGAAGTTGGAACATTGAGATCCATAGTTTTTGTTTTACCGTTACATCCTGTTTCGAAAAGAACGCTGAAAGTCCATCTGATATTTTAGTCATCTAATATAATATTTTTTAGTCTCTTTTATTTCATTATTGCTCTTATGAATGTTTTAATCAATTTTAGCTTATAAAATTTTTTCGTGACCCAGAAAAGGTTAGAACAAGAAATATTTCGAATGAAAAACACATATTAGAGGAACTTTTTTTCTTCAAGTTTTTCATTCACAAATATAATTAATGAAGTCTAATAGCCTAATTTACTTTTCTCAGAAAGTGCAAAAATTACCTTTTCTCACATGCTTGCGCCCATTCTAATTTTTTGATAGCCGCCCCTGGAGTTTGCAATAAAAATCCGTTTATTTCCGTTTTTATTTCAAACTAATTATTTTTAAATTAATTTTGATTTTGTTTAAACTGTAAAAGTTTAATTGGATTATTTTTTTCAATCCGCTTCTCTCCTCTCGATAAGTACAGGATAAGCTGATAAGCTATTTATTGCATGTAACATTGCAAATTATCTTGATCCTTTTTTTTTCTTTGTCATTACGCCCTTTAAGTTCTGGCGGCGGCGTTCGCCCGTAGAGAGTCGCGTCCCTGCTGAGATATTCGATTCAATGAAGCATTGTTTAATTAAAACAAAATGTAAATATAAATAATTTGCTTGGTTTCGTAACATTCCCTAATTTCTCATAACTAAGTAATCCGTGTATTATTTTGTAGTATTAAAAATTTTCTTTGAAAGATTTTCATTCTCCCCTCCCTCTGTTTTAATTTACTTATTATAGTATAATCAAAAAATATTATAATGTTTTAATAAAATTTAAGGCAGTACAGTTATTCCCTTTAGAATTTTATTAATCTTGTGTGAAAAAAGAAAAACATATTTTTCTCAGATTTAATTATTACTTATTAAGATTTTTTATTTTAATTTTGAAGTGTTTACAGATGCATTTCTGAAAGTTTGTGGCCTCTATTTATTTTGCAAGATTAAAATGACCCCAAAAATTTAGTCTCATTTTAACAATTTGAATTATTTAAATTCTAAATAAATAGGATATCAGAATGGTTTCATTTAATCTATTTCTCTGTGTGTGTGTGGACTTTTTATTATTATTATTTGCCTATGTAATCAGGTCCTCTGTCTGTGCGTGTGTGTGATTTTTTTTATTGCCTATATAATCAGAGCCTAATTACTCCTCAGGCCTACTAGGCCACGGCCTTGGGTCCACGCGAATGGGAGCCTCAAAATGAGTAAAATGATTTCGAAAAAATTCATATGCAAAACATGATCGCCAGTGAACGTACATAAATCTGCAATGTGTAGTACCATACCAATAATAATATCCAGTTTCCAGTAATCTCTATATTGTTATTATCGTCAATATTATGTAATTTTTGTTCAAAAAAAAAAAAAAAAAAAACTCAAGTATTGTGAAAATCGCTTTTTTCATGTAATATATTTTCAGCATTCGAAAAATATCCAATATATTAATGGAATTGTGTTTTGTTACAGGTTGACAGTTAATTTATTTGAAAACTTGCGCATGAATGCATACATTTGAAAACAAGTAGAAAATGCTTGGAAACAAAGAAGTGAGAAAAAACGTGTGGAATCAATTGGAGAAAAAAAAATCATTTGCATTGTATTCTGGTGGTTATAATTTGCAAGCATAAATAAATGGATCAAACAGCAAAAAATGAAAAGAAATCCTCTCAGCAAAAAAGGTAACATATTTTTCTTTCTCTAACTTAACACCCAAATAAAATAGCAACACGGAAATACTACTTCCTGCTTACAATAAGTTATTTAAAGCCAACATACAAATATAACTGAAATAATCTGTTTTCAAAGACCGCTTTTTAAACTTTAAATTTTAAAATCTATTTATAAAATGAACTCATAGCAGTAAACTTGTAAATGAATAGTTTAAGAACTCCAGACAGTGTTTTTCTTCCAGCTTTCTTTTCTTTTTAACTTCGAAGCAGGAAGTGTCGAAGTCGTTTGTGTTTTGTAAATGATATCTTTGAACTTTACATTTTTGTGTTGTTCTTTTTTTTTTTTTTTTTGTATGCAGTTACGAGTACAGTTTAATTATTAAATGATTTTACGTACCATTATCTTTAGATTAGGATTTTTTAGTTTTTGTACGTATGCTAGTTTTTCTCCAGTATTATTTATTGTAATTATTTCTATCCCGGTTTAGTAAAACTTTTAAAATTCACAAATCTTACCTTTAGGCGGTTCTCAAATCCTCTGCTCAACAACGCGAAACTTTCTGACACACAGACTTAGATAAAATGTAAAACTGTCTGCGAACTCTAAAAATTTCTTAACCCCTTGGGGACGAGCGGCACGTATACGTGCCGCATGAAGCGCTCAGAATCCTTGTTTTTCCTCACCAGTAAAATTTTACTGTAAAATTTGCCTTATTTAATCAGCGCATTTTCTCGATTCAAGAAGACGCAAATTTCTGTTTTTAAAAAACGGTGACAAAAGATTAAAAATTTCGTAAAAGGCTCCCGTCCCGAAGGGGTTAAACATTTTCTGCAAAAAACCGTCCCGCGTCCTATATCGCCGCTAACAGCAAAAATGAACAGTTATATGGGAGTGAATTGCCACTAAGCAACACAACTAAAAGAAAAATATTAATTAACAAGCATTATTAAAACTCAGTCAAGAAATGTAGTATTGAATGGTATGTTTAACACAGACAACTAATGAATGAAACAAAAACTAATGAAAATTAAAAAATATATATATTTATTAAAATGTGAAATATTTTAATCATTAACTTATATAAAGATATTAATTTATGATTACTCAACAAAACTGTTATTTCGTTAATCTATAAAATAACTGAAATAGTAATAAAGGAATGTTAAAATAAAAAAAGTTATTAGTCCATGAATGGAAGAGATGAACTCTTACTCATCAGTTTATCTACTGTTTTTGAGATAAACCATTCCTTAATATTGTGACTCTTTCTTAAAAGTTTTAAACACTTTTTTTTCTCCAGTTGAAAAATAGTCTGCAGACCTTCTCAAGAGTTTGCGATGTACATCGCACCAATTCTCTGCCAGGGGTCTTAATAATTATTTTTATAAAGAAATTTGTAAAAAAAAAAAAA
The DNA here is from genome assembly GCA_963932465.1 of Maratus speciosus. Lineage (NCBI taxonomy): Eukaryota > Metazoa > Arthropoda > Arachnida > Araneae > Salticidae > Maratus > Maratus speciosus. The sequence goes on from OZ010789.1 coordinate 199,773,376, forward strand.
ATAAATCATTAAAACTGTCTGCAAACTTTGAAAATTTTCTGCGAACGGCGTTTGCATGTTCGTCTATATTATCTGACTCTGCTGATACATTTTCTGACTCATTTTTAAAAGTAAAGGTATAAAATTAGCAGGTCTGACAATTGAAGTGATTTAGAATCGAAATGCGTTTTCCATTTTTTGATAAATAAAATATTTCTGAAGTTATAAGTAATTGTGGTCACGTGACGACCGGTCCTTTCTCACGGTGTCGCATCCGGAAATTCGATTCACAATGCCAACTTTAACAGTATTTTTTGAAAGATCTTCTGCCTTTACCAAAAAAAAAAAAAAAAAATGGAATTTCTATTACATAGTTTTTAAATAAGAACACCTGCCAATTTTATGGGGTTTTGAACAGAAGTGAATAAAAAAATGTGTCAGAAAGTAGCTCCTTTTTATTTGAAGCCTTAAAGATTTAAGAACAAGACGCATCAGAGAAAAAGGTTATCCTTTACTGTCGTAGCTATCCCTATAATTATTATTTACACTGGTATCAAATTTATTATGTTAACTTTTCTTATATGAAATTGCTGATATGAATTTAATAAAATAATTAAGATGCAAAGTTTTAATCAATTAGTTGCCAATTTTAGTGGATTTTCAGAAATCAACATTCCGGAAAGGACCATTTTTGTGGAGCAATCGATTTTAATTCAACAGGTATTACAGTTAGGGGGGAATCAGTATTCTTAAGCACTCATTGTTTGCAGAAATTAATTTTAAACTCTTGTGCACTGACAGCACTTTTAAAGACCAATAAAGAAAATTTTATGTAAAATTTATTTAACTCGTCTATTAATAAAAATAGATTTTAATTTTCATACAAAATGCATTTTTCGTTCACATTTAGAAAGCACAGCAAATCATTCGAAGCCAAATGTTTTTTAATGTGGTAAGTTTCTCAACCTTTTACATAGGTTTAACTTTTCTCTTACTAAAAAATTTTATATGAAAAATTTGCAACTACAAAACATTTCTCGGTTGCAGATAGGATCACAATATATATATTTACATTGTTTTGTTAAATAATCTAATTATTTTTGTTAATATTTTATAAAAAGTGCAATAACTACCTACTTATTAAATTAGTTTTATTGAAAAAAGTATCTAAATTTTATAGTATTATTTTACAATCCCTTTAATTTATCCTCATACATTAAGGAATATAATTATTGAGGTGGAGCAATTTCTTGATTCATAATTTTGTACATAAAGGGTTAAAAAGATACAGAGCAAAGTTTCACGTTGCTGAGCGGGGAATTTTTTTTCCTACCAAAACGCTCTCAACCTTAACCACTGTCGCAGAAATTGTCGCATGTAGTGATCATAGTCTATGAACCCGCTTGATCAAAAGTTTGATTTAAAAAAAAGCTGGATTAACTCACAGGATACTGTTTTTATCCGACTGAAAAGCAGGGTTATGTGTTTCACGCGTATCTGTGTATGTGGATTTCTTTACACCCTCGAAACATCCCAACGGTTGGATGGATTTTAATGAATGAGGTCTCTATCCATTCGTCTTAACGACCCGATGGTTATAGGCTAGGTTTTGTTTTTATAAATTCAAAATGGCGGCCGTAAAATACAAAATGGCGGTAGAGACGGGGAAAAAATACGCACCTTATTGAGTGGCATATCATTGGATAGGTCTTTCAAAATGAAGACGATGTTTCATTGACTATTTTACAGTCAGAAGCTCCTTTAAAATGTTTACAACCTGGAAGTTGTGTAGGTAGGATCTCTAGCTTTACTGCAACTCTAACCATCATAGACATCTATAGACCTCATCAAAACAGTGTTTATAGATAGGAACTAACAATTAAACATAACTTAAAAGTCATCAATACAAGTAAATAAAAAAAATAGGTAAGTAATATAAACAAGTAATATAAAATATATATATATACTAGCTGTTACCCGTGACGTCGTTCACGTAACATAAAAAGGAGAAGAAATGAATTAATTAAGCAAAGCATTTCCCCTTCCGATAATTAAAAACATATATAATAAACTAATTGTTTATTACATTTTACAGTAGACAATCTATTTATATATTACGCTATCGTACTGGCATAGAAATCGCAGTTATTTGTCAATTGTTTAATAGCAACGCCCAAATAAAACGCATCTCATTGGTTATTGAACGCCTTTGTTATTGAACATTGGTCATTGATTGGTTATTATTGGTTATTTAATACATCCCCATACCTATAAGGGGGTTACCATAGGGGGTACCCTGTTCTGTCGCCAAAAGTGACGCCAACTTAGCGATATCGCCGAATTCCCATAGACTTCCATTGTAAACCAATAGGTTTTACTTGCTGAGAGAAAATCAACAAATTGAGGTATTTTAATGCAACAAAAACTAATATTAGCTTAGGGGATTATATATAGTTAACCCTCTTGCAGCCTAAGGCGAAATCAGGGCTGTCACTGGAGACTATTTTTATAGTTTCGCACCACTATTTTAAGAAAATCAATTTTGCAGTGTATTTTTCATGTAGATGTTGTTAATGTCTATATGGAATTTTTTGTACTTAAAAAGTGGTCCGAGTTGAATTAAACAATAGTCGCCAGTGGAAAAATTGAATCCCCGAGGAAATCTCGGATTGCACAAATTTTGCTACTTTTACGTTTCTTGAGGAAATCTCGGGTTGCGCAGCGAGAGGGTTAGGGGAGTCCAGTAAGTTAAATTATGAATAAAAGTAACATTATAGAATGCTTATCATGCTTTCCCAAACATAAATTTTAAGGAAACCAAACTGGTCACCAAGGCGGCTAGTATAAGATATTTCTTTATTATAAGGTCATTGACATAACTCATGTTTATACGCTGAACCAGGATGTCTGTTTATATCATGAAGTAATAAGAAAATGGCACAGATGACATATACGCACCGAGGTACCTAATTGTCGCCAAAATAGCTTATTTTGCTTGACATGGTAACGCCGGCTATTGTTATTTATTAATAAATTGTTTATTTACTTGCGGTCAGTGTCTTCTTTTAACCTATGTTGCGACAGTTCAGGTGATCCACATTCCCTCCTTGAAGCCAAATAAGCACCGTTATAATGGTGACGCAGTTGGGACTTTTCAGCTGTATCAGCATCTCTAAGATTAGCCTGACGATCGACTTGTTCATGTCTACGCAATTCTGCTTGAGGAAAAGTTTCATTAATTTTTGATATTTTCAATGCTTTTGCATTACGTGAATTTCTCGATAAATTTGATTTCGCTTTGATGACATTCCTCTCTTTAAATTTTTATAACATTTTAAATTCAGTTAGACATTGAATTAAAAGCTAAGGCATATTTATCTCAATCTATCATACTTCACAAAAAGCTATTATCCAAAAGGGCTTAGATGCAGCATATTCTCGCGGTCGCCATATTGGAAGTTTTAAGATTTCTTGGCGATTTTTTGTAGGCGATGTTTTACATTTTATTTTCGTTAAGCCTAACATGAGCATAAAACACTGCTTGGCGACATTTACTACTTGGCGGAAAGGAGTGTTCATGCCAAGAAAAGATCCAAGATGGCGGTCGCTGGAATATATAACATCTGTTCCTAAAAAAGAGCACTAAAAAGAGCTACTTTTTAAAATGTCAACAAATATTTTTACCCTTTTAAAGGTAAAAGAAATGTAGAATTAAAATTCAGCTGCCACACTGCGATTTACAAACGTTTTTCCAATAAAAAAAATTATACTGAATGTTACTTTGATGACGCAATCATATTAAACATTAGGGACCACATGCAGGCATTTATGTTCTTTGAACGAAAAGTAAATTTCTTTAAAAATAAAGTAACTGTTATTTAAATTTCCTGGAATGAACGCTTAAAAATTAACACTCACAAAAATTTTTTTATTCAGGTAATCTAGTTAACTTTTTACTTTTGAAGAATGGAAATACATTTCCTGCTAATCATTACGTCATTTTCGACATTGATAATTTTACTGTACATATTATTGACATTTGCTCTTCAAAAGTTTTTTTTTATTTTTAAATTTTAAATTAAAAATTCCATCTTTATGTTAACCGCGCGCAGACGATTTTCGACATTGATAATTTTACTGTGCATATTATTGACATTTGCTCTTCAAAAGTTTTTTTTTTTTAAATTTTAAATTAAAAATTCCATCTTTATGTTAACCACGCGCAGACGATAAACCGTAAGCATTCATAACAATTTTCTTTAAATAATAAGAATTAATACCATAACACAATCTCATTTTATTTCTACATCAAAGCATATCCGTTTTATTTTCCATATATGACGTCACATTTGCCTTTTTCCCGCACTTACTCAAAATCCATGCACCTTGTTTTATTAAAAATACTTGAAAATTTCCGTTTTAATCTTTCAAAGGGGAAATTAAATTATTATTCTGGGTTTTTATTTTTTGGCAACGAAAAAAGGAAGATGGTTAAATTTTATGAGAAAAATGTCAATTCATTGTGCATGAAAAATAAGGAAATTTTGGATTATTAAGCAAAATATTTGAATAAAATAAATTAAACATAGCCTATGTTCATTTCCGGGTTGTAATCCATCTATAACCAAAAATACAAAAGCATTAATTCATCCGTTTAGACGCTGTCTTCATTCAAACATTCGGGCACACATTGACATTTATAATATTATAAGGATAAGGATATATATATATATATATATATATATATATATATATATATATATATATATATATATATATATTAAGTCAATTCCTACTTAGGTCAATAAGATAATTTTTTTTCTCCCATTCTTCTTTCCTGTAATTTCTACTTAGGTCAATAAGAAATTTTTTTTTCTCCCATTCTTCTTTCCTCTTGAGTGGCGCTTAAAATGCCTTGACCAAGAAGAGGGCTCTCTCGGTCTTAAAATACCTTGATCAAGAAGAGCGTTCTCTCGATTATTGAAAATTAATTAATTTAATTAATTAATTCATATTTGAAAAAACTGGATAAACATCTAGTGTCATCCACTACAAGTTTACAAAAATTTATTTGAGTTTGATTGGATGAATAATAAGTATTTTATTAACGATTGAAAATTTGAACAAAATATACACTGCTCAAAAAAATTAGGGAAGCAAGCAAAAAAGTGAAGAGAACAGTGCAAAACAGCAATGTATGGGCATAAAATGGATAGTACACGTGTAGCAATGCGCAATACATAAAAAAAGACGCAAAAAATGGTAAGGGAGCTTTTGTTTTTTGAAAAGATGAAAAGATGGTTTAGGGCAACAATTTGGTTTCATGTAAATCATAAAAAAAAAGTATTGTTTAGAAATGATGCAAGATTTTTAATATGGCGTGTGATCTCCTCGAACAGCTAAGACTGCTGCACACCTGTTTTCCATGGATGCGATGAGGTTATCGATAAGACTTTGGGGAGTACTGTTCCACTGCTCAAGAATTGCAATCTCCAAGTCCCGGACAGTAAAGGGAGGCCTCGGTCTTGCAGCAATGCGTCGTCTGAGTATGTCCCAAACATGCTCGATCGGATTTAGGTCAGGAGAGCATGCTGGTCATTCCATACGCTGTATTGTTTTAGCTGCAAGCATGTTTTCCACAAGACGAACTGTATAAAGTTTGGCATTATCATGCATGGAAAAAAAGAAATCACTAATTACTGCAACATAAGATACGACATGAGATCTCGGTATCTCGTCTGTATAACTTCGGACCGTCAAAATGCCATTCCGAATGATATGCAGGCCCGTACGCCCACCTATGCTGATTCCAGCCAAGAGCATCAACCCACCTCGTCTGTAATGTAATCTTTCACGAACGAATGTGGGATTATTTTGAGTGCCTCTTTCTCTCCATGCCAAAACACATCAGATGTCACATCCAGACTGAATCGGGACTCGTCTGTAAACAGAATTTCACTTCAACAACGTTGCCTCGAAACTCGATGTTCAGTTCCCCACCTTCTTTGGCCCGCACAGTGGCTTGAAGTCAACGGAATACAGTCCATTGGCTTACGTGCATAGAGACCACCCTGCTGAAGCCTATTTCGGACTGTTTGGCTGGACACCCTTCGTAACTTTGGCCAAGAACAACTCTGTTTGCAGCTGAGTAGCATTGCCCGTTCCGTCTCGACGGGCTGTTAACAGGATATATCGGCCATCAGTTTCTGTGTTAGCACATTTTCGACCTCGCACTTGTCGATGACTTCCATTCCATGTGTTTTGGAATCGATTCCACAGCCTTTCATGGACACTTCTTGCGACTCGAACAGCGTTCACTACACTTCGTTGTGTTTCCCCAAATTCAACTGTCCCGATAACTCGCCAAGCCATGGATTGCGGTAAATCATGTTGTTGTGACATTTTCAAGCCACCTTTTCTCAAAACACAAGCTGAGCAATTGAATTTTACAACTGAGGTAGTGAAACAGACGTTTCTGCAAAATCCCGATTTCTGCACTTATCACATTTTTCCAGTTTTTGACGTCATAAACTTTAATTTACGTGTGAAGTTTTCTTTATCTGTTTTCTACAGCACTTTAAATTATGGATGTTTTATTTTACGTTACTTATCGGTGTAAATATTTGCGTAATTTCGTTAAAACCATGTGCTCCCCTAATTGTTTTGAGCAGTGTATATAGCGAGAGTGTGAGCTAATAGTAGGAATTGAAAAAAAAAATAGTTTCACATTGATGAAAAATAATTAATTAGTTCGCTTTTTACGCAGTCGGGTTTTTTGATTTTTTTAAATTTAATTGTTTATTGTACTATTGGGTCGTTCGGAAAGTCGCGTCTGTTTGGGAAAATCAATTCGTACCGGAAAATTCTATCATTTAATTATTAGACATTGATTCCGATATCTAATGTCTATAATTACCGGGCAGAATTCTCCGGTACGAATTGATCTTCCCAAACGTTCACGACTTTCCGAACGACCCAATATTATTTACGTATAGAATTTTTATAATTAAAATTCACTTATTCAGAAGTCTCTAGCGATAGTATTAGGTCTCCAAGCGAAACAAATTTTCCCTTGTATCTGTCGTTAAAATGTGAACATAGAAAAAAGCAGCTGTCTGTGAGACCGCTAAGAGCAGTTAAACAAAGGATAAACTTATCCTTATAATAAAAAGGGTACTGTTACTTTCACTCGTAGTTTCTCTTTGTGTTTAGTCACTCATAAAAAATAATTTGTAATTTTTTTAACCATTTAGAAAATTGGTTATTGTCGTCGGTCAGGGTAGGAAATCAAAAACATATCTGAAGCGTTTTATTAGTTGAATCCCGCATTTTATTCGTTTTCTGATTGGTCTATACAGTAATCTGTATTTTCCCTTTACTTTCAACAGAGATGGATACCTTCTGTTGCCACTATGACAAAAAAGTAATAAAAACTACAAAAAAAAATTAATAACTCAGAAACAAATTGAGATACAGCTTTCAAACAAATTGCAATTAAAAGTACATTTTTTTCTCTATACGACGGTGTAAAAAGTAGTATTGTGGGATGTTTAGAAGTTTAAGAATGAAATTTCATTTAAAATTAGTCCAGGAATATTAATGTTTAATCCATGGCGTACGTAATGAATGGCCAGCTCCGTAGAAGTTAAAAAATTTACAGTATGTCTTAAATTTTAGTCTTTGAAAAAAACCATTTTCCAAATGGTCGTTGTAATTTGTAAAAATTGCATTTTTTTTTTTTTTAAACTCATGTAGCGGTTTTAATTCTTTAACCAAAATAATTAACTAAAAGATTTATTTTAAATTCATCTAAGTTAAACAATGCAGTTAAAATGTCAAAATCTCACGAGGGACCATCGACATTGCCCGCCTCTTTCTTGCTGGTTTTTATACTAATACAATAGCTGGTAATGACAATGTGAAACAACATGATGTAAATCTTTGCATATTTTAAATAATAAATCGCAGCTAACTCTCCCTTCAACAAAATTACTTTCTTTTATTCGCATGGAATTTATTTATTTATTTTCACTTTCTCTAGCATTGGATTTGTCAATGCTGCGAATGAAAATCCCGTGGCAACTTAACTTGCGTAAGCTCTTGCAGCCGTGTCTTGAAACGCATTTTTACCTTGTCATGGAATGCGTGTTGTTCAAACCAGCCCAATTTTTTGACTGAAAGTACCATCGCATATGTCGAACTTAACCGCGTGTGCCTGTACGCGTTGTTTTTAATGTTGCTGGCAAGTTGCCTGAAATCCCGTCAAAACATTATTTCCGCGGACATTTGCGCCTTCTTTCTCATTTATTTATTTATGCAATATCTTCTTCTTCTCTTTTTTGGAAATACGTAGGGAAAAAGCAAATGTTAAGTAGGACTCTTACCTTGCACGTGTGTCCTTGGGATGTCAAATTCGTAATCTGTTGTAGGATTATGTTGTTTGTTTGAGTTCGGAAGAGTTTTAGAAAAGGGCTATCGTTAAGTTTTATTGTCGTCAAATTTAAATGTCGTTTGATGTTATATTTGTATTAACCTCTTAAGCAGCACGACATACCTGCGTGCGTCATGAACTCTTCTATTTGAAATACCAGGACGTATGTGCGTACGTATGCACTTTAATCTTTAAATGCGTGATTTTTTATTTTGTTTCAAAAAATTATATATGATTCTCTGAAAGGTTTATTACACAGGAAAAATAATTTAAAAAAAAATCAGATATACATTTTTCATATAATACATCAATCTTTTCTTCTATTGCACTGCAATACAAGTAAAAACTACTGTCGCGTGGCTGTTTAACGCTAAAATATTGCAAATTAATAAATATTTGAATAAGTATGTCTCCAAATACCTTATTTTATATGATTATTTATTTTATTAAACTTAACCTTTAACCCTTTAATTCCCATGATAGAATACGATCTAGAAATTACGTAGTTCAGAAATTCTGCCTTTACACCAGAAACTTTCGATGGTTAATTTCGCTTTATTTAAAAACGGGATGTCCGTTATTAATTAAAGTATATATTGCTATTTTAATTTTCTAGTGTGAATTAGATATATATACGAATAAAAAAAGTCTATTAAATTCAAAACACTGTTATTTGCATATATGGAAAGCTGCGCACTAAAGGGTTAAGTCCAGACTGCAATGTTCTAAGTGTCTGTTTTTTTTTCTTTCGTCGCTAATTGCTATTATGATAAGGCGAAAATGACGAGATTTAATATGTCTGGTATTCCGCATACTATCACTAAAGGACAGAAATTTTCGCATAGCTACTGTGAGCGATCTCTGAGACCGTTTTATCTTGATCGAAAGATGAATATAAAGTTAGATTAACGCATGGAATACTGTTATGTACTAAACTTTATATACAAGACTATTATAATTTAAATTCGCCTTTTCAAAAGTCTCAGTACTAGATCCACAGACGAAACAAAGTTTCTCTAGTATCTATCGTTAAACTGAAAGTTAACCTTTTGGGGACGAGCAGCACGTATACGTGCCGCCTGAAGCGCTCAGAATCCTTATTCTTCCTCACCAGTAAAATTTTACTGTAAAATTTGCCTCATTTAAAGCGCATTTTCTCGATTCGAGAAGACACAAATTTCTGTTTTTAAAAAACGGTGACAAAAGATTAAACATTTCATAAAAGGCTCCGTCGCGAAGGGGTTAAAAGCCAAACTGCGAAGGTTGAAAAAAAAACAGTGGTCTGTAAGACGCTAACAGCAGTTAAGGGTTAAAAAAAGAAGTCTCTTATACTATGCACGTCTTGGGATGTTGTGTATAATAATAATAATAATTATTATTATTATTGTTATTATTATTATTTTATTTATTTATTTTTTTTTTTAGCATTTCTTAAATTTAGCCAATGTAATCTGTCTGAGCACTCGCATCGTAGTGTTCGAAAGTGGTGGTGGTGGTGGGGGGGGGGGGGGGTCGATCAATTTAAATTGTAAATGTTAATGAAATAAGCTTAATTAGAACAATTTTTTGAATTAATTATGGTAATCGAATAATTTTTGTTAGGGGGTTAAAAATTAACATTTTAATGGAGCTAGTATATTAGGGAACATTTAATATGTTATTGCAATATAGTGTTAAATTAAATTGTAAGCTATTTATCATCTAAAATACAATTCACAAATAAAGCTGCAAAATGTGCTATTATCTAAAGTATATAATTTTTTGCATTAATTTTCTTGTCAGTAAGGTGAAACCCGGGCGGCGGATTTCTTTATTATCTATTCTTTTAGATAGTGCAACGGGGCGGCGACAAAATGACTACGTTATCGAGTTTCGAGATGGAATTATATGTAGGACAAGATTATTAACAGTACATGAAAGAATAAAGAATGACTGATATTTCTTGGCATATGTTGGTACCTTGTACGATATTGCCGATCAGCTTGTGCGATCAGCGCCAGGTGCAGCAATTCGTTATTTTGGCGTTACCATCAAGACATCGAGTTTCTAGATACAATTGGCGTAAATAAAAAGCTTAAAAGTATTTAAAAATATATTTTTGTCTAAGTGGGCATATCCTGGTAGGATTTTCGAGCAGATTAAAATTTATGACAGAAAATGACACCAGCATTATTGAAACTCAATAAACATCATATTCACATTACATTATCTTATATCAGGGATGTAGTGGAGGGTATACGGGGGTATACGCCGTGTACCTTCTGGATTTTTTAAAGAAGCTCCGTATACTCTCTGATTTTCAAATAAAGCATTAGCGTATACCCTACCTATGAACATTCATGACACCAGCGTATACCCTTTGCCTATACCGTATACTCTCTGCTTTTTCTTACGACTACAACACTGTATATAACACCGTCATTGAGTTACAAGATCAATTATGTTAGGAACAGGTTATTAAAAGTACGTCAAACAATGACTAGTCTGCCTCGGCATATCTTGGTTAAATATGAGCAGAAGGCCGCGCTAATTCGTCATTATGGCGGTATTACCACGTCATCGAGTTTCGACGTGAAAGTTGGTTTAACATGTTATAAATATCGAATAGTACAATGCAATTATTTCAGTGTGTGTTGTGATATCTTGGTACGAGACGAGCATAATGGGGCGTCATTTCGTCATTTTTGCATGACTATCCCGTCATCGAGTTTCGGCATGGGATTTTAACATTTAAAAATATCGAATAGTACATTAAAAATATTTTGGTCTTCCTTGTGATATCTGGGTACGAAATGAACAGAAGGGCCGCCAATTCAACTGCATTAACACTTCATCGCTTTTAATAATTTACGATAATAAGGAATTAGCGCTCCGTTCTGTTCATATCGTACCAAGGTATCACGAGGTAGACTGAAGTTTTTTTATTATTTTTTTTTTTTTATTATTGACTACTCTATATCTAAAACGTGTTAAAATTTTATTCCGAAACTCGATGACGTATTAATACCGCAGAATGACGGTTTGGCGCCGCCGAGCCAGGCTAGACATTGTTTAATGTTCTCTAAATAATGTGTTACTACGTAATTAATTCATCTTGAAACTCAATTACGTTGTGATACATAGGGCAATTTAATGTAAAATATTATGTTTATTGACTATCGAGTTTCACTTATGCAACATGACGTCATTTTCTTTCATAAATTTTAGTCTACCGAAAGATCCTATCACGATAAGGCCAGACAAATCAAAATATTTTTAAAATACTTTATTTAAAGCTTTAATTTTACACCAACATTTCACCTCGAAACTCGATGACGTGATAGTACGTAATGCCAAACTGACGAATCGATGACCCTGCTGCTCATACCTTACCAAGATATTCTGATGCAGACCAGTCATTTATTTCATGTACACTTAATAATTTGTTCTACAATATAATTTCATCTCGAAACTCGATGACTAGTTTTGTTGCCGCCACTCGCTGTAAAAGAATAATACAGAAACATACTTTTTTGCTTTAATCTTTATATGTTTTGTTGATTTTAATTGAAATTAGTTTATTTATTTTGCTTCCTCATTGTCCTTTATATCAGCTGTAAACAGTATGTAAATATTACATAATTTTTGTCTTGGCTTTTTCTTTTTCTGTCACCGAGAAAAAGATATGAATTTTTACTTTTCCTATCAATTGAATGCTGCTAATATTCTTATAAAGGTAAAAAAATAAATAAATAAAGAGTGAAAGAGAAATCTGAAATCTTTTGATTTAATTATTATACATTCCGATACAGTTTTATTTCTCATTTTTTCTCGCTCCTTTGTTTTAATGTGCATGAAACAATGCGTCATATAACTGACAGAATTTTTTTTTTTTTAATCTTCCTTTCTTTATCCTTTCTTTTATTTTCCCGTCAGTGAGCACCCTCTTCTCTTGTCTGTGTACTTTTCTGTAATTTTCATTCTGCAAATATTCATAAGAAAAATAAGAGAGACAGAAATCTACAATCATTTGCTTTTTAAATATTATAATTCTGTTACGTAATTCTTTCTTCTTGCGTCATCACATTAATATATATGTAAGTGATTCTTTATCTCTGAACGAGTTTTCTTTATTTATAGCTTTCTCTCATTTTGCTTTGTTTTATTTTCCTACAATTCAAACACTTCGACTGTGAACCTGCAGTTTTTTGTATTATTTTAATGCTGCTTACAGTATTTATAACATGCGTTTAATATGCGTGGGGTGAAACAGTAGGGTGGGGCACCTTAAGACTTTTTTGATTAATGATTTTTGTACATTTTATTTTTTTCTCAATTTTTACACAGCAAATGCTGCGTATTGATTGGTATCTTTCTTAGTAAAAGAAAAGTCACTTAAAATGGAAAGAAAAAGCATATAGCAAAAGCTTTATTGAAAGAAATGTACACACATCCAATTGTTCATCCTGTTTCATGATTTCTACATTGTTGAGTGAGATACATTATTCTATAAAGAATATTTTCTAACGATATATGATAATAAAACTCATCAGTCATTAAGGGATAAGTTAGAATCATTACAAAAGGAATTATTTATATAAAATATTCATGAAAGCATTGATAATGATCGTGATAGAGCTATTTTTACTAATAGTTGTTACTTTTTGTCATATTATTTATTCATAATTCTATATTAATAGCAATTTAGGTGCTAAAAATATAAATTTTGTTACCTTAAGCACCTTATTCTGGGTATAACTTGCCCCCATAGCTATGTATCCCTATCTGCCCCGCTTCATCTCTACTTGTTTTCTGGATAATTTCTGCTTGTTAATCTTGGGACTACGATGACAATTTTTAATTTTATCGGCATGGTAAATGTGTGTTCATTAAAAGCTTGACATTTCTTTTAACCCTTTAACCCCTTGAAGGGCGGTGATCCATCCCTTCAAGGGGTTAAAGGGTTAAAAGAAATGTCAAGCTTTTAATGAACACACATTTACCATGCTGATAAAATTAAAAATTGTCATCGTAGTCCCAAGATTAACAAGCAGAAATTATCCAGAAAACAAGTAGAGATGAAGCGGGGCAGATAGGGATACATAGCTATGGGGGCAAGTTATACCCAGAATAAGGTGCTTAAGGTAACAAAATTTATATTTTTAAATGAAAAATTTCATTTCATAAAATACTGGAAGAAATGCTTTTACTTATTTTTATATAAACTTGATTTTAAATTCTGGTGTCATTCAACCATTTCAGCATTTTACGAATACAAGTACTGTGCCCCTGAAAGGGTTAAGACCTGACCTACGCAATTGTGTAGATGGTCCTAAAGAAAAAGAAAAAACATTTTCCCCTTCTTGTATGATTTAAAGTCGAGCCTGCAGCCACATAATTGCGTGGATCCTCCATTAGCATAACCTGACACCGGGTATTTTTTCAAAAATTTTTAATCTTCTTACTAAAAAAAAAATACTGATATCAATAGAATCAAACTGCTGCAAGATTGTCAAAACAAAGAAAGTTATATAAATTCTAATCTGATCATCGCATTACTTCGTAGTAAATTACTCTGTAACTTACACTGTTAAAAATTTTGTAAAGGGTTAAACCAACTTTTGGTGCTGGACTAGCGTCAACCATAAGATGGTGAAATTTTGTTCCAACATTTGGAGCTTTTGTTCAACCAGAGCTCCAAATCTTGGAACGAGATTTCAACATCTTGTGGTTTCAGCAAAGCTGCGGAGTTGGTGGAAAAAATGGATGACTCCCACTCCGAAATAAGGAAATAAAAATTCAGTGAACATGTGGAACCAAGGCAGATTCTTCAGTCCTTAAGTTCCACAAATAACATGTACCGTTCCATACTTGCATAAGCCATATCAAGCTTTAAAAAATAATTTTAAAAAAACCCAGCAAAATTTGGGCTACCGTACGTAATAAATCCAGTAAAAAGAATCCAAAAATAACAATAGATTAAAAAAATAAATAAATAAAATGGATTAAAGATATCATTTACCAATTGAAGACCCAATTAAAGTACCAATTAAACCGTCTATGACACAGGAAGTTTAAAAAATGCTTAGAAATGATTTGCACTTGTTGCGAGAAATATTTAAGTATGATACTATTAATTCAACCACAGAGTTAGAAAAAACAGTGCAATAATGTCGAAACAGATTAAATACAGTATTTCCACTATACTAGAACAGAAATAGAGCTGCCCTGTATTATATGATAATACATTTAAAGATCTCCTGGAATTGAAGTACAGTAGAACCTCTTTTATCCGGAACTCTTTTAACCGAAACTCTCGGTTAACCAAAATTCATTTTTAAAGCCTTTCCCCCCCTCCCCCCCTTATCATATTCTTTGCGTGCAAGCAGTCCTTTTCTAACTACGAGTACATTTAAATATTTTCTATCCCTTTTCTTAGAGTTACTTTGAATTTAACTAAACTCCCGTAAGCTACGGAATGGAACGAAGAAAACGGACAAATTAGCCATTCTGAAGCTTTTGAATGTTTTGCAAAAGTTTTGTCATGGCTGGAGCAGCAGAAAGACTGTGATACTCGTGAACTAATAATATTAAAAAACTGTGATAGAGTTTCAAAGCAAAAGCAATCGAAACTGCGCAAACAACCACAAAAAAATTTCAAACCCATCTGGTATATGTAAAAGATACTTCATTTCAAAATTAAAAATCAGGTAATTTATTCTTGTTTCTTTTTTGCTATTGCTTTATTTTTATTAAGCACTTGTTACCATAATGAGAAATATTGCCTATATTTCTCCTTAATCTTAAAATTGAAGCATTCTCGGTTATCCGAAAATTTCGATTTTCTGAAAGATGGTTGGTCCCAATTACTTCGGATAATCAAGGTTCTACTGTAATAATAATAACTATATCTAAATTATATAAATTTAAAAGCAACGTTAAAAACGCCAGAATATGCAAACTTTCAACAGACTAATTTCGGTAGCGTTTAGCGTACCGTCCTAAGTGCAAAGAATAACGGAAACTTGCTCATTTATATAAGAGGAGAAGCGGATTCATCTGAGAAGTTCATTAACCAGTGGGGAAATAGAAAAATACGGGTACCAGCCAATAGCAGAATAGTATAGGTGATGCCAACAAAAATGTGGAAAAAACCCCTTGGAAAAAAAAAAAAATCCTTGGGGGAAAAAAACCTTCCTGTTTCCCCATTGGTTAAACTTCTCAGTTGAATCCGCTTCTCCTCTATATAAATGAGCAAGTTCCTTTTATTCTTTGCACTGAGGACGGTACGTCCTCAGTGCAAAGAATAACGGGAACTTGCTAAAGGGCTAAACGCTACCGAAACTGGTCTGCTGAAAGTTTGCATATTCTGGCATTTTTAACGTTGCTTTTAAATTTATATCATTCTGTGTCAAGTAGCATCTTAATAATTATATATTTAAGATTAACCCCTTCGGGACGAGCGTCTTTTACAGAATTTTTAATCTTTTATCACCGGTTTTTTTAAACAAATTTTTGACTCATTGAATCGGGAAAATGCTCGGATTAAATAAGGCAAAATTTACAATAAAAATTTACTGGTGAGAATAATCACTGATTCTGAGCACCTCATGCGGCACGAATACCGGTCGCTCGTCCCCAAGGGCTTAACCTTTGAAAACTGGAACTATATTAATTGAATACAAATGATTTTTAAAGAAAATAAATATTTGATATGGATAAATTATTAAATAACGATTCAATTTTAAATAGTTGTAAATGTACTGTACTATGGATGAATCATAATTTAAATATAGTGATATTTAATTATATTTTCCACAACAGTGCATAATAATTTAAATTAACTAAATAAAAATAAATGAAGTTCGTCTATTAAACTGAAGAGTTGAAAATATTTAATATAAATAAATTGTTTTTAAACTTGCATAAAATTTAAAGTACGCAATTTAATTATGGAAGAAGGGAAAGAATAAAGAATAAAACATTTAATTAATACATAACATTTTTATTTATATTGCAATAAAATTTACTATGTATGAGATATGAAATGATATTGATATGATAATGTCCTCAATGTGCTAAAAATAGAAATAAAAATTAAACTTTGACCAATATTATTTAATAAAAAAGATGATATATATTAAATCAACTTAAATATATGTATACCGCTCAGAAAATGCATATTTAGAGATCACGCAATGAGCAAAACAGAAAGAAAAGCAGATGAATGTACATAAGCTTATTTATAATAAAAATAATTAATTATCTATAATATGATTAAAAAAAAACGCGTTTGAAAATATGAAATCTTTGCATAATTAAATTGTTTGCTTAACCCTTAAATGCCGATTTTTTATTTTGCTTCGAAAAAATTATATGTGGCTCTCTGAAAGGTTTATTATACTCAGGAAAAATAATGAAAAAAATCAGGGAGACATTTTTCATATAATACGTCAATCTTTTCTTCTGTTGCACATCTGCAATACAAGTATAAAAACTACTGTCATGTGACTGTTTTACGTTAAGATATTGCAAATTAGTAAATATTTAAATAAGCATGTCTCCAATTGCATGTCTTATTTTAAGTAATTATTTATCTTATAAAATTTAACCTTTAACCCATTAATTCCCATGTAGAATACGTTCTAGAAATTACGTAGTTCAGAGAATCTGACTTTACACCAGAAAGTTTCAATGGTTAATTTTGCTTTATTTAAATACGGAATGTATGTTATTAATTAAAGCAAATATTGCTATTTTAATTTTCTGGTGTGAATTAGGTATATACGAACAAAACATATCTGTTAAATTCAAAACACTATACATCGATTCACTTCAAAATTTTTATGTATATATTTAGTCTAAATGAAAATCTAGAATCTTAGTGATTTTTACAAAGATGTGAGTGATTTTTGTATTTTTAATTTCATTCTTGAACTTTCGTGAAAGCGTACGGATCAAAACGAAATTTTAATAGTACTTTATAAAGGTAAACTCCTTTATGAATTATAATCCTTAATGAAAATAACGATAGTAACCAAAATGTTTTATTATTATTGTTGTTTTAATTATTTTATTTTTCTTGATACATCGCAGTTAAAATAAATTGGAATACTTGTCATTTCCAATAGATTTTAAAAAGTTTTTTTTTCTTCCCTCCAAGGATGGGCAGTGATTATTATTTTTTTTCCCGATGAACTTGATATGCCATTTATTAAATCAATGATAGTTTAATCAGTGATAATTTCTGCAATTCATATTTCTTTTGCCTAATGCCCTAAACCAGTAGTACTCACTATGAAGCCCTGCAAGTTAGACATCTAATTGAAATATAAATATAAATAGACATATATACATTTTGTAAAACGCATTTTCAATGAGCTGACGATTGCTTTTTAAAATTAGATATAATAGAAAATAAATTAAAACACATAGTTATGCAGAACGTATAGTTGTGGAAAAGAAAAAGTAAACACCCCCTACTAACTCTGGAACTAATTGTAATAGAAGAAAGTTACTTGTACCAATCGATTGGAAGTCTGTTTTTAAAGAAGAATATGAAATTTGCTTAGGGGGCCGTCTACAAATCAAAAACAGACCAAACTTTGCTTTTTTTTTTCAATGACAACACTCAATTTTGACAATATATTTTAAGTCTTCGGCTCAGACTATGCCTAGAAACGAAATTTCTAGTCATTTGAATGATTAGTTTTAGAATTATAAACATTCAAAATTTAAAGCTTCACATGTTAGTTAAATTACATTTTCAGATTTTTATTAATATCTCCTGAAATTATAATCCTTATGTGATAATTTTCTGTGTGATTATAATACTAAAAAACCCAAACATAAACACATTAAATTTGTAACTTTACAAATTTTATAATATGAATTATGAATTACGAAATTAATATTCGAAAGAAATATGAATTGCAACCTACAAATTTTTTGATAAGATTTTTATTTATTATATCCTGCTTTATGCGAATTCTCAATTTCAAATTTTTCTTTCAAGTAGTTTTCGAATTATCATTAAAAAACGTCAAAATGATGGTTTTGATGAGAGGCCGTCTATGATGTGCAGAAAAGCATAATTTGAAAAAATATATTTTACTCATTATTTTGAAATATTAGGACAGACAGTAGGAATGAAATGGTCATATTGGCAAGAAATAATACATTAATAGAAGTAACATAGTCATTCTGTAGCATTTCAACAATCGAGTACCAAACTTCAATTTGGATACAGCCCCTAAAATATGCTCACTTTAAAACAATTAATTTCTGGGAAATTTCATGAAATTTTGGATTTAGGCTAATTGAAGGGTGTAGAATTTATTTATGGTGTCAAACTCGAGTATTGCTATTGAAAAAAAAAAGTTTGGGTTCGTTTTGATATGTAGATAGCCCCCTAAGCAAATTTTATATGCATCATTTAAAAGTAGACTTTATTCCCCATCGTTTGGTTTATGTAACTTTCTTCTACGATAATTTGTTGCAGAGTTAGCAAGGGGTGTTTACTTTTTTTTTTCCCACGACTGTACATTTGAAACTTCAGAATTTGTTTCAAACTTAGCATCTTGTGTAAAAAAAAAATGTAAGACTTTTTAGTTCAAAATATTCATCTGAGATAACAATATTGTATTAAAAATAATAATTAATAAATACAGGTCTCGACTCTCAAATGAAAATCTGCTGCAAAATTTCATTGAAAAAGTTATGTAGTTTACTTCTGTCATAATAGTGCATACTCGTATTAAATACCGCTATTATTTACATTTAGTGAAATTATTAATAATTGAAGAGCTGAGTGGATGAACGTGTTATGCTACATTTTCTAAAAAAAAAAAAAAAAAAATATCTTTTGGATGAAAGCGTTATGAGGTATCCTATCACAGGGTGAAGCTAAAATACTAAGATTCTATTTAGTCTTGAAGATTTAAGACATTATTCATTAATATTTAATATTTTAATATTTAATAATGTCAATAATATTAATAATTCTTAATATTTGAAAATTAAATATGGATAAGTTTTCCTGGGAGTGTTTCGTACCATACCTGTTAATATTTTAAACACATGGTATCAAACAGAAAATAAATCATTAAAATTTACAGCCAAAATCTTTCACTTCAAATTTCTTCAAATGTAATTTTTATTACTTAACATGTA
The DNA here is from genome assembly GCA_963932465.1 of Maratus speciosus. Classification (NCBI taxonomy): domain Eukaryota; kingdom Metazoa; phylum Arthropoda; class Arachnida; order Araneae; family Salticidae; genus Maratus; species Maratus speciosus. The sequence continues at coordinate 199,792,937 of OZ010789.1, forward strand.
CCACTTAGCTCTTCAGTTGCATAGCATTAAATTGTAAACATTGGTTAAATAAAAATCAATAATTATGTATTAATATTTAATATGTACCACTGGACCTGTACGAAGCTTTCGCACCGTAATCTTTGCAATTATTTTCTAATACATTTCATCCTTAATTTTTAATCAGCTGCAATTTTTAGTCAAAAACTGTGTTTCAAAGATATTGGAGCGTGCTGTATCAAAAACCTGTTCTAAAATCTTTCGAGTGATACCTATTTCTTCGTAGCGGATTTTGTATGTACTTAGAAAAAGGATGTTGACATCAGAAATAATTTACACTAAGTGCAAAATTACTTAAAAGATGACACAGTATTTAAAAATGTTAAATTATTTTAATACCTTAGTATACTTTCAACTATAAAACATAGTCTTCTTCGGAGGAATATAAGAAATACAATAGTTATTGATTGAACGCCTAATTTTCAAAATCCACGTAGATGGTGACGAAAGGAGTGAAAGTGGAAGTAATCCTTTCGTCACCATCTACGTGGATTTTGAAAATTAGGCGTTCAATCAATAACTGTTGTATTTCTTATATTCCTCCGAAGAAGACTATGTTTTATAGTTGAAAGTATACTAAGGTATTAAAATAATTTAACATTTTTAAATACTGTGTCATCTTTTAAGTAATTTTGCACTTAGTGTAAGTTTAACTTTAACTTTGAAAGATGAATTAAGCATTTCTATTTATTTATTTACTGATCAGAAATAATATTTAGGATGATTAGAAATTCATTTTAACCTATAGAGGTCTGATTGCAAACATTTAAGTGCGGCCCTCGGGAACACCCTGTTGAATTAGATTTATTATAATAAATAAATAAAAATACTTAAACAGTTTAGCTCAGTTGGAAGTTTTTTTAGGGGGGGGGGGGGGGTGTAGAGAATGAACGATATAACGAGACGCCATACAGCGAAGAGCTACTAATAGAAATGTCGCGACACGATTTTTTTCCCCCAACAACTCAAATATCTATGCGGGGAAATGAGTTTTACAGGGAAAAGAAATCGGGAATCTTCATTGTGCAGAGTCGACTCCTATCCGACATTCTTAGGAGGATCATGTGTACTTCGTATAGTAAGTAACATATCATTGGCATTTTCTAAGAGTATAAAATAGCATTAGAAGTAAAAATATCATAAAATAAATAACTATAAGTTAACTAAAGTTATAATTAATAATTAAACTTTTATTGGCAAGATAGTCAGGGTTCGTACAGTCCTTGAAAGTCCTTAAAATTACTTAAATTTTTCCAAATTAAGTTTTAGCCCTTAAAAGTACTTTTTTTCTTAAGCAAAATTAATTTTTGGTCCTTAAAAGTGCATATTTTTGTGCAAAATCTGCAAAAAATCCTTAATTTTACTTGCATTAGTTATTAATCAGGGATCAAACTCTTCTGTATTTCATTGAATTCCTGATTAAAAAAAATAATCTAAATCACCTCTTGCCTCCCTTTCTTTTGTTCGAAATTTTGCTTCCTCCCTTTAGCCCCCCCATAGTACCAAAGTTTAAAATCGTTAAAACTCCTTAATTTTTTTTTAAATGTTTTTGCTCTACTTATTACTTTATAGTAAAAATAAATAATCAATCATAAATTTCATTAACAATTCATTCTATCACACTCATTTGATTAAAATTTCATCTAAATTCGCCCCCCACACACCCTTTGCCCTTTTACTCCCACCCACACTTTACCCAGAGTTTAAAAACTCTTTGATTTTTTAAAACTTTTTCTGTTCTCTTTCTCATTTTATTGTAACAATAAATAATCGATCATAAAAGTTTCTATACCCCCCCCCCCTCACACACACACACACACACACACACACACTTTTTTTATTACTTTTTTTACTCTATTTGTTGCTTCATTGTAACAATAACAATAAGTAATCATTTAAATATTCTCTCATTTAACTCCCGCCCAGTTTTTTCTCCTTTCCCCCTCTTCCCCAGTACAAAATCTAAATCCTTAAAGAAAAACCCTCAACTCCAGCAGGAAATCTTAAAAATTGGAGCTTTATCCGCACAGAATCGTTTGCAGTATGTTAGTGACAAGCGCTAAGATCTTTCACATAAAAATGCATAGCTACCTTCCATTTGAAGTCAACATGCAACCCAAGCCAAAACCGACGAATAAAAAAAAAACATCGACCCACAACCCGACCGGAAAACAAAATACTTGCACCCGAAATCGCAATGAAAGGAAATTAATTCATGTTTTAATGCAATTTTGAAAAATGCTATACAATTGTATATCTAATACCAATTTTATTTTTTATATAGAGAAAAATGTATATATATATATATATATATATATTCTTCATATTCAAATATAGTAAAACCTGTGAATAGCGGACACCTTGGGATCGTCGACTAAATAATATCAAATATTGCTATTCTGTACAGTAACTCTTTTTAACACTTTCTAACAAAGTTGAAAAGTGTTTATGACTTCGGTTTGTCTGTCCGTCTGTCCGCGCTCAAACTCTCGTAAATATACTCCGATTGTTCTGAAATTTGTGGATGTTATTGACCTCTACCGTAGAACGATCCCTATTTCAAATGAAGTTTGTAGCACATTTAGTTCATTTACAGGGACACTCAAAAGTATTCCGTTACATTACGGCCAATGGGAAAAAATCGTTTCAAATGATTTTTAATGGTGTTATACCCTTTCAAACATAATAAAATTGATATACATTTATGAAGGGCACTAAAATATGCATTCTGTAGAGTATGCGGTGCAAAGGATAGTTATCATTTATTTACAGGACCACACAAAAGAATTCCGTTACATAATGATATAGAGGGAGGGGGAATTTTTTGTGGTGTATTTTAATTATGTTAAACTATTTCATATATAATAAAATTGATACTATATTGTATCCGAATTACTGTATATTAGCAATGATTGCTGGAAATGCATTTTTGATTATGATATGCGCTTTTAAGTTTCACTATATTTATGCATACTATATAGTGTGTATAAATGCTATAGTTCATATACAGGGCTACAGAAAAGAATTCGTAAGGATTACTGAGTATGAGCTTAAATTTCTTAAAGGTGGCTTTTGAATGAGTTATGCATTTATACGCTAAACTGCATTTAGTTTACTAAGAAATGTTTGTACAATATAGAAGAAAATGATATACAGGGTCAAACAAAGAATTGGATACATAACCGTCTATTGGTGATAATTTCTGGAAGTGTAATATCAGTAGTTTTAAAAGTGTTTCAGTTTGAATTAAATTTTAGCTAAATAGTGGCGTGTAATAAAGGTACTAGGTAAACTACAAGGCTGTACAAAAGTATTCAAGTATATTTGCATTTATTAGTATAAATTGCTGAAAGAGAAATTTCAACCTGTTATGAGTTTTCTTGCTAAACTAAATTTTCCCATTATATAGTATATATATCAACCAAAGATCAAATACATGGCTCTTCAAAATAATTGAAATACATATTTGGTTATGGACAGTAACTACTGAAATCAGTTTTATAAATGTTTTATGCGTTTTCTAAAATGTTTACTTAGTTATCTTACTTACCTTATTTCCCTAAATAACGAAGTTTTGTTAAAGCTTTCAGGAAGTATCGGAGAATGTTTCATAATCTATGCTTCACGCATGATTTTTCTTTCTTGTTTTAATTTTATCCTAATCTGTTTATGATGAACTTAATTCGGCACTGACAATAAAAGTAGTGCATATTTAAACTTCATTTGGTATTTCATAAAACTAAACTCAGCGTAAGTAATAATCTTTTCTTTTTACAGCGTACCTAAAAGAAAACCCTTGTTCAAAGTTTAAACCTGGGATTGTGCTAAGCGCGCTTCGAAAGGAGGTCGCAACGATGCAACGCAGTCTTGGTCCGTGCCCCATTTTTCCAGATACGTTTTTAATTAATGTTTAAAGACACGAGAGGCGCGTCGAGCGAGCCACTCAATGCAAACTAGTCGCGAATCCCATAGTATTTATGTGATTAATTCTAATTTAATTAGTCTGGTTTTAAGAATTTGACATTTATTGTTTTTATACTGGGGCATCGCATTACACAAATATGTCATTAAAAGTTGTTATCTAGGCGTTAAAAGCCGATGGTACATAGAGTACGCCGCCCCTGTCATTAGGTATGTCCAAACCATCCTTGTCTTGGGTTAGGCAGCCTAAGAGAGACTGCTCAGGGCCGGCTAGGCCTGCCCCTTAGAGCTTAACGTCTCTCCCGGTATGTTCCCCGACACGTTGGGGCTCGTTAGTGAGACCAGCCCTGTCTGGCCGTATGCAGACGGACATACACAGTCTTTAAGGGTTAATATCTCGGCTAATTACCAACGATATTTTTCGAAAATCATTATCAACAAAGCTTTTTATACTTCTGCTATACGTTAGGTACCTCCAGCGCTCCTCAACACCTTTGCTGAATGCCCGCAAATCAAAATTTGTGTGTAACGGAAAAATGCGCTTTTCCCAAAAACTATGTGACCTAGGGTAATCGCTATAGTTTTCCTGCTTAAGGTTTAAATTAACGTCTACTATCTCTAATTTTTTCATAATTTTAGTTTCAGTAAATTTGGAAATAGAGGTGGGGAACACATTTTTGCACTACATTTTCGACGATTTTCATGCGGGTCTGTAGGTCCCCCAATTTGAACTTTCCACGTTCCACAGTTTACGAGTAAAATGGCTGTGACAGACAGACAGACACAGGAGTGATCTTATAATGGTTCCGTTTTTACTTTTTAAGTACGGAACCCTAAAAAACGCGAATATCTGTGACCAAAGATGTCTGTCATTCTCTTTTAGATTTCTAACAACTTACAAATGCAACCGAAATTAATTGGCTCCCTCGCATGTTTTATGTATATATATGTAAAATCCCGCTTTTATTTCCCATCCATTGATATGAATAAATGTGTAATTTTATAATTATAATTGTGTATTGGACAATTGCACCATAGGATATACCTAAAAAATTTTGTATTCAAATCAAATACAACATACTAAATGTTACATACAACAAAACAGTGATTTCACAAACACGTTAAAAACCTACGTTTCGAATCGCTTCTGCGATCGTCATCAGGATTAAAAAAAAAAAAAAAAAAAAAAACTTGTAGTAGTTTTTGTAAAATTTTTTAGACTTGTGTAACATCATTTTATCTCCGATGATGATCGTAGAAGGGATTTGAAACGTAGATTTTTAATGTGTTTGTGAAATCACTGTTTTGTTGTATGTACAGTCGTGGGAAAAAAAATAAACACCCCCTACTAACTCCTCAACAAATTATCGTAGAAGAAAGTTACTGGTACCGAACGATTGGAAATAAAGTCTATTTTTAAATGGTGTATATAAAATTTGCTTAAGATGCCATCTATGTATTAAAACGAGCATAACTTTGTTTTTTTTTCAATAGCAATATACAATTCTGACAGCACAAATGAACCCTATACCCTTCAATTAGCCTAAGAACAAAGTTTTATGCAATTCGTACGATACGTTTCTGAGAAATTATTTTAAAACCAGTGTATTTTAAGGGTTGTATCCAAATTGAAGTTCGGTACTCGATTGTTAACCGAGAGAGCCCCCTTCTTGATCAAGGCACCTTCAGCAGTCAATGAAGCCTGCTAGATTACAGGACAGCAGAAGAAATTTCAAAATATTTAGTCACTTCTATCATCGACGGCCCCTTAAACCATTATTTTGCCGTTTTTTAAGCATAATTTGAAAACTACTTAGAAGAAAAATGTGAAATTTCGGATTTCCATAAAGCAGGACTTAATAAATTTAAATCCATCAAAAAAACTGTTGGTTGCAATTCATAATTTTTTCGAATATTAATTTCATAATTCATATCATAAAATTATAAAAATTGCAAATCCAACGTCTTTATGTTTGGGTATATTAGTCTTATTGCTACACAAAAAATTAGCACATTAGAAGCATAATTTCAGGAGATGCACTAAATTTTGAATGTTTATAATTCAAAAACTTATCATTCAAATGACTTGAAATTTGGTGTCTAAGCATAGTTTGAACCGAAGATTTGGAATATCTCGTTAAAATTGGGTATTGCCATTGAAAAAAAAAAGTTTTGATTCGATTTAATATGTAGATGACTCCCTAAGCAAATTTTATATACGTCATTTAAAAGTAGACATTATTTCCAATCGCCCGGTACCAGTAACTTTTGTCTACGATAATTTGTTGAGGAGTTAGTAGGGGGGTGTTTACTTTTTTTTTTTCCGCGACTGTACCATTTAGCATGTTGCATTTGATTTGAATACAAATACAAAATTTTTAAGTATGAATAAATAGGTTTTGATCATTCTACAAAATCAATTCAAAGATTTAAATTATGTATGTGTGAACATACAAGTATTGAAACAAGATTAAACTTCAATGTTGGTACCAAAAAATTACCTTAAAAATTTGACCGTACCTTAAAAATTTGAAATGAAGTTTATTTATACTAATGTAAATGCAGTCCTAAGCAAGCGATTGCGCAAAAAAAAAAAAAAAAAAAAAAAAAAAAAAAAACAATGGCTTTTCCTGGATTTCGCCATGTGAATTCTTGAGATGTCTTGGATATGGAATTGACAGGAAAAAAAGAAAGACAAGGAGACAAATCTATTGCCTCTATGGATGGAGTTGGATGGAATACAGATAGATGGAGGATTGATAGAAAGAAAAATCGTATAGTTTTACTTTTGTAAAAATTAGCAATGCGTTCGCTTTTTAATCTGTCTAGAGGTGCCTTTTTTTCTGTAGTAGTACAAATTCTTTGTTTTAGATTCAGATGAGATTTATAAATAAGGAAAAAGTTTCCGATAACTTTATTTTCATTACTATGTAAAAAATGCTTCTAAAATATTGTTGAACTTTTCTTTTTTTCTTTTATATGTTTTCCATATGAGGTTTCCAAAATTTACCGGTACTTTTCGTTAATGTATTATTTATTAATACTGTTTAAGCCAATATTAATCACATTTATGCATTTGCTTTAAATAACGCCTATTTTAATTCATGATTACAATAAAACCTTATTAACACGAATTCCTGGGGAATGGAAAATTTGTTTGTGACAAAAGCAGTTCGCTTTATTCGTTCCACTTTACAATTTCAGAAAGTCGCTAAGTTAATGCATTCATGTTTTCAAATTACGTTTTTGATGCATAATTAGGTGATTTTAATGTTTCTTATAACTGTATGATGATTTAATAGGTAAACAAAATCTTCAAAAAATATCCTGTTATTCTATTTTAAGACAATAAAAATAATCTCTAATGCTTAGCTGCTACTTTTTATTTTCGGAATCTTACAGAAATCAATCTTACAGAATTACTCCTCTGTGACATATTTAAAGCAGGTGAGACTGCTTTATTCCGGAAAGTCATGCTCAACCGAACTTTATTTTTGCAAGAAGAAAAATGCTCTGGAAGCACATGTAGCAAAGAAACATTATATAAATCCGGCACATTAACATTATAAATCCCATTTAATTGTTCCAATACCTCCGCAAAGTTCGGTTGCTCTAAAAAAAAAAGGTGAGACAGTGTCAATTGCTTGATAAGCTTTATTTACATTGAATAATTGGTGTGCAGCTTCTGATTCGGCATCCTCCACCTTCATCAGGATCGGGAAAAAAAATTCTTTTTTGTGATTTTTGGTACAGTCGTGGGAAAAAAAAGTAACCACCCCTTAGTAACTCTGCAAAAAATTATCGTAGAAGAAAGTTACTGCTACCACACGATTGGTAATAAAGTCTACTTTTAAATGATGTATATAAAATTTGCAAATGAACAATTTGCAAATGAAAAATAGATATTAAAATGAACCATAACTTCGTTTTTTTCAATAGTAATACACAATTCTGACAGCATAAATGAACTCTACACCCTCCAATTAACCTAAAAACAAATTTTTATGCAATTCGTACGATAAGTTTCCAAGAAATTAATTATTTTAAAACGAGCTTATTTTAGGGGCTATATCCAAATTGAAGTTCTGTACTCGATTGTTGACGGAGAGAGCTTTCTTCTTGATCAAAGCATCTTAAGCGCAATTCAAGCAGTCATTGAAGACTGCTAGATTACAGGATAGCATAAAAAAATTTTAAATACCTAGTCACTTTTATCATAGACCTTAACCATCATTAAACCATCTTAACCCCTTAAACCATCATTTTACCGTTTTTTAAGCATAATTTGATAATTACTTGGATGGAAAATGCGAAATTTTGGATTTCCACTTAATAAATCTAAATCCATCAAAAAATTATATGTTGCAATTCATAATTTTTTCGCATATTAATTTCATAATTCATAAATCATATCACAAAATTATAAAAAATGCAAATTCAACATATTTATGTTTGAGTATTTTAGTATTATTGCTACACAAAAAAATTAGTACATTCGGAGTATAATTTCAGAAGATTTAAAAAATATATATGAAAATATAATTTAACATTAGAAGCACTAAGTTTTGAATGTTTATAATTCAAAAACTTATCATTCAAATGACTTGAAATTTGGTGTCTAGGCATAGTTCGAACCGAAGATTTGAAATATCTTGTTAAAATAGATTGTTGCCATTGAAGAAAATGAAGTTTGGATTCGTTTCAATATGTAGAGGGCAAATTTTATATGCATCATTTAAAAGTAGACTTTATTTCCAATCGTTGGGTACCAGTAACTTTCTTCTACGGTAATTTGTTGAGGAGTTAGTAGGGGTGTTTACTTTTTTTTTTCCACGGCTGTACATAAAGTTACATTTATAATTTTTCCGTCTGGTAATACGTCCGAATAAGCACATTGTCGTCCATTTTTAAATAATCGCGAAACATGACTTGAATCAAGCATTAAATCCAAAAAAAAAAAAAGAACGATCATCCTATATTTTATATTAGTATATATATTTTATATTAGTATATATCTTATATTTTATATAGTATTTTATAAGATGATATTTCATCATTGCTGTCAGTTGTCATCAAATCATTAGTCATAAATATGCCACTCTTCCCGGAAAAATATCTAAGGGCCAAATTTTAGCAATGACTTTGAATGGCAAGTATACCATTTTTATACCTTGCATAGTTGAAACGTGCACACATTACACTTGCACAAAATTAAGCATAGGTTCCTTTTCAAATTTTGGAAATGTCTTTCTCAGTATTGCATTCGAAATCTATCGATATTCATCCACGCTTTTTTGGTTGATTTATAGCTAACTGATCATATTGCAATATTTTTAAATCAACGTGCTTTTGCCAATGTACGAGTGTTTCTCGAGCCAATGTACTTTTTCAGAGCCATCCACGTTTGAGACTAAAGATCAGTTGGTCTTCTTTCCTTCATTTACTTACAGAGCATTTTTCTCCTTTCAACGATTATGTTCGGTTGAACATGGCTTTCCAGAATAAAGCAGTCTCACCTGCTCTAAATATGCCACACAGGGGAGTAATTTTGTAAAGATTGCGAGCAGTTTTTTTGAAAGGATATTTTTAATGCTTTATCATCCACTGCGGTTTCTTTACGACAGACTCAATATCACGCACAGCATATTGTTTCTCTCTTTAAATCTCTGAAGCCAACTGGAAGAAAACTGATTCGTTTAAATAATCTCAGAAATATTTAGATTCCTTTTGTAAGGCTGCTTTCGTTATCATTACTTTTTGACATGTTACGAGTTGGTTAAAAATGTCCACTTGCAAAAGCTGCTTCAAACCTTTTCTCTATTTTTTTTATATCATTAAAAAGTAGGGTAGGTGTTTTATTTATGATAATTATGATGTCTCGGCATATCACAAAACTCCCTCAAAAGCATCTTGTCCCCACACACACGCAAGATTTCTTTCTGTCGTCACCAGTGAAAGTTATAAAGAAGAAATAAATCCTAAAAAATATAGAACTGTGATGAAAGACACGTGCGTTAAAATAGCATGTTTCTGATTTTGAAAACCAGGAAAGCAGTTAGAAATTTAATTTATTTTCCTGAGTCAGCTTGTTCGTGTTAAAAGTTCAGTTTTCTTCTAAGAGGTCGAATTATCGATTCGTTTTAAAGTTTAAAATTACATTTAAACACCAGAGAAGAGACAGGCTTAGCATGAACCATGGCCCAAAATGGGTTCGAACTCGGATTTTTATAGTAGGCTCCAGACTCGGACTCAAAGTGAAAATTTATTTATTCACAAATAAAGAAAAAGAAAGTGGGAAAAAAAAACTTGTTATTTGAGAAAAAAGAATGTAGTCTTAAGTTTCTTAAAGTGTTTTATAATCCAGTAAAAATCAGTTAGAAATTGAAATGAAATGTTGATGATTAGATATAAGAAGAAATATTCTATCTGTTTACATATTTGATTCTGAATCTTTTGCACTATCGGTGTTAGTAACCGTTAGTAGCAGTTGTGGGATATTCCTTGTCTATCCTCACTTTCTGTTTGAAGTCCTTTTCCAGAAATACTGGTAAACATGACTCGTTATAGTTGTACAGTGTTATTTTAAAAGATAAGAACTGTGACTTTTGAAGATTTTTACAAGTGGTTAGATATAAATAACAAATGTGTTTTATAATATTGTTTTGTAAAATAACAAAACCTACTTTCAGGGACATGGGAATCGCGAAACATTATCATGAGGGGGTATTTAAGGTTAATACAGTAAATTCTGTCTAAGGCGGACTCTGTGCAAGCCGGAAATATGTCTACCGCGGAAATTTTTTCAAGTCCCGGCGAACCCATAGAAAATAACATAAATCCTTATTGCATAAGTCGGAATCTGTCTAACACGGAAACGGAGAAGTATTTAATTTCCCACCGAAACCGAAATTTTGCATAAGGCGGAAAAAAGATATTTAAAAAATGAAAAACATTTCGTTTATGAAATTTTAATACATGCGTCCTATACTCAATGCCGAGAATTTTAATTAAATTCCGTTATATTTTTAAAAAGTTAATTTAAGGAACTAGAAGCTGTTTAAATGTTAGGAATTCTTTCATTTAAAAAATGAAATAATCATTTTTTCTTATATAAATTTGCATGTAAAAATTATTATTACAGGATTATTATTATTAAAACATCAGTGTTTTCGATGCTGTTAAATCATGATTCGTACGCTTTGGAAAAAATAGAATAAGCGCTGGAAAAAATAGTATTCATTTTCAAGGAATGAAAAGTGCTGGAAATTTTCCATAATAGCGAGGTTCATCATTCGGATAAGAATCCGAAAATTTAAGGCATTCGGATCCGAAAATTTTAAATAATCGGTCATCAGTCCGAAAATTCGGACATTAAAAAAAAAAAAAAAAAAAAAAAAAAAAAAAAAAAAAATCACTGGAAAACATCGCTAATTACGACATGGTCGCCGAAAAATACCAATTTCGTCAATCGTTCGCATAAAACGCGAATTTCGCCCGATGGTCACTGAAAAAAATAAAAATTTCTGTCAAAGGATCACGGAAAAACGCGAATTTCATCAAAGGATCGCGGAAAAATTAAATTTCTCCAAAGAATCGCGGGGATAAATGCAAATTTCTGTCAAATGATCGCGGAAAAACGTGAATTTCGGCGCAAGATCGCGGAAAAAACGCAAATTTCTATCATAGGATTGCAGAAAAAAGCGAATTTAGTCAAAGGATCGTTAAAAAACGCAAATTTCTGTCAGATGATCGCGGAAAAAAACGTGAATTTCTGTCAAAGAATCGCGAAAAACTCAAATTTCTGTCAAAGGATGGTGGGGAAACGCAAATTTCTGTCAAATGATTGCGGTAAGAAGCGAATTTCTGTCAAAAGATCGCGAAAAAATGCAAATTTCTGTCAAAGAATCGTGGGAAAACGCAAATTTCTGTCAAATGATCGTGGGAAAAAGCTAATTTTTGTCAAATGATCGAGGAAAAAAGCGATTTTCGTCAAAGGATCGCGGAACAAACACAAATTTCTGTCATATGATCGCAGAAAAACTGCGACTTTCTTCAAAGGATCGCGAAAAAAACGCGAATTTCGGCCCAGAAACGTGGAAAAACGCAAATTTCTTCAAAGAATCGCGGAAAACGCGCATTTCTGTCAAATGATCGCGGGAAAGAAGAATTTCTGTCAAAAGATCGCAAAAAAACCCAAATTTCTGTCAAATGATCGCAAAAAAACGTGAATTTCTGTCAAAGAATCGCGAAAAAACGCAAATTTCTGTCAAAGAATCGCGAAAAAACGCAAATTTCTGTCAAAGAATCGCGAAAAAAAACGTGAATTTCTGTCAAAGAATCGCAAAAAAAAACCGCAAATTTCTGTCAAAGGATCGTGGGAAAACGCAAATTTCTTCAAAGAATCGCGGAAAAAACGCGAATTTCTGTCACATGATTGTGGGAAAAAAGCGAATTTCTGTCAAAAGATTGCGAAAAAAACGCAAATTTCTGTCAAATGATCGCAGAAAAAATGCGAATTTCGTCAAAGGATCGCGGAAAAAACGCGAATTTCGGCCCAGAATAGCGTGAAAACGCAAATTTCTTCAAACAATTGCGAAAAAAAGTCGAATTTATGTCAAGTGATTGCAGAAAAAAGCGAATTTCTTTAAAGATTGCGAAAAAACACAAATTGCCACCAAAGGATTGAAGGAAAAAACGCAAATTTCCGTCAAAGGAACGTGAAAAAAACGCAAATTTAGTCAAATGATCGCGAAAAAACACGGATTTCTGTCAAACTGTCCCGAAAAAGACTGCAAATTTCACCGAAGGATTGCGAAAAAAGACAAATTACTTCAAAGGGCCTTGGAAGAAACGCATAACTAGTGCTGGGAGGGGATTTTCTACCACTCCTCTCTACTGTAACCTTTCAAAAATTTGCAGTGAATTTAAGAATTTTTTTTTTCAGAATCAGCCTTGTGAATTTTGTCAATTATACTTTGAAAAAAATTTTAATTTTTTTCAATTTGTCATGGGAAGAAAAAATACTTTCTTCAATCGGTTGCAAAAAGTAATCCACGGTTATTTTCCTCAACCGAGTTTTTTTTTTTGTCGCAGAAATAAATCGTGAATTTCGTCTATCGCTAACGGAAAAAAATAAAATAAAATAAACCATTCTGTCAATTACATAAGAAAAAAAAATTGCAAATTTCGTTAATCCATCATAGAAAATAAATGCAAATTTTGTAAACGATCACGAAAAAAAATATCATGAAATTCGTCAAAAAATCATTGATAAAATTTGCAAATTTCTTCTATCTAAAAAAAAAATTATGAATTTTTTCCATTTGTCGCAGAAAAAAATGGGCTGTGTCAATCGGTTACAGAATAAAATCGTGAATTAAATCTGTAGTTGACTTTAAAAAAAATTGTGAATTCTGTCAATCTTGTACAGAAAAAAAATCAAGAATTTCTTGAAGAATTTCTTGAAATACTCCTTCTACTCTTGTAGTGATACCATATCTTTTTTTTTTTTTTTTTTTTTTGCACTGAAAGAAAAAGAAACGAAGCTCTGTTTTCTTAACTTTTTATTACATATGAAATTACTTTCCATGGTACCTTACTAAATTAAAACATATTATTCTTAAAAAATTCCCTAGTAATATGTCTTTAAAAGGCCTTTTATAAAAATTAAAAGATTTGATAAGATTTCTTTGAAATAGGTAATTAGTGTGCTGACTATTTTCCTTATGTGTTATTCTACGCCTTTTTTGTGCATGTATCTAAGCAGTCCTTGAATAGTACGGAATAGTGCTTGAAAAGTGCTTGAATTTTATTTGTTCTCGAGTGTATGAACCGTGTAAATGGATCGCCAAAGTCTGCTCAGAAATGTCGCCTGAAAAAAACTGATCGTTGCCTTAGGAAAGCAAATGCGGATGACCGCGCTTCTGAAAACGTTGAAGACAGCGGTGGAATCCAAACATATCAGGACGGCTTGAGAAAAATTAGGTGCCTCGAAATTATTTTTCTTTTTCAGAGAAATGAAAAAAGTTATACCGAGAATAGCAGACTTACGAGTTTGTGCAGAATGTATGGTAAACCGAAAGATAAAATAAGCATCGATAAAATATTATTTTTTGAAATACTGTGCGATGTATTAAGTATGTAATTTTATTGGTTACATTAAATGATTTTCATTAAATTTCAGAATTGGAGCAATTTTGTATTGCTAATATTATGTCATCTAATTTCATTAAAAATTTCCTTTTAAAGAACAGTACTAAAAGTTACTAAAGTAAAATAATGTAAGATTTGCGCTTTTTGGGGGGTGGGGGTGGGGGGAGCTGTTTTGCATAAGCCGGAATATTGTCCACCACGGAATTTTTTCTTTGTCACGACCGATTCCGCCTTAGACAGAGTTTACTGTAGTGATTTCTGTGTAAGAAGAGATTTTTAACTGAGAAAATAAATCTCGAAACAATTTTAAAATATTACTGAAACATTATGTCTTGAAAGAATTTGCTACTGCTTACTTTCGGTACTAGGCTAGAACTCTGATCGCACAGAATTTTTCGCAGTCAGGCTCAAAAAGAGCCTAACTCTTCGCAGGTAAACACATTTGACATTTTTTAGGTGCGTTCGTAATTATATAAATACGTAGCACCTATAGTCGTCGTTCAGTGCGTCTGTCTGTCTGCATATAACAGCGTAAAAACTACCCAACCGAATCGTTTGAAATTTAAAATATATAATTGTTGCATAATTTTGTAGAGTCATTTCAAATTTTATGAAAATCGAATGTATAGTTTAATTACAGGGACAGTCAAAAGTTTTCCGTTACATTACGGCCAATGGGGAAAAAAATATTTCAAGTGCATTTGAATGATGTTACAGACTTTCTAAGAGAATTAAATTGATATGCACTTATGAAGTACACTAAAATATACATTCAGTACAATATGCAGTGCAAAAAATATTTATAAAACTAGTTATAGTACGAACGAACCTCATTTGCCACGTTTGCCGTGCAATTTCAAACTTGTTTGGAGGTGGGAGGGTTGAAAAATTATTTCGTGTTAAAAGAAATTCGCGTTAACGAGGTTTTACTGTATTGCCAAAAAGCCCAAAATGATGGATCCATTTCGAAAATATTTTTTTATGACACGCAGTATAAATGAATCGTTTGCTGCAATGTACTAGGGAAAACAGCAATTAAAACAATGATACTCGTATTTTAGTAATATGAATTTAATGTAAAAAAATAGAAAAAATATATATAAATTTTGGAAATAAACCAGTCATTTTTGGGACACATTGTATTTTGAGAACCCCAGAAGCCAAGGGATACGAGTGACAAAATTTAGATTTGGAGTAAATTGAATTCAAAGTTGGAACATCAATAGTAATTGACTGAATTAAAATACAAAACTGTTGCTTATTTCAGAGCGGTCTTTTAACTCTTATTTCAATAACTATTAAAGAAAAGTGGAGTACAATATATTTATTTAAGTAGAAATTAAAGAGTTAAGTAGTTTAAACAGGGTTCGTGCGCATTAAATGATTCAGGGGATTTTAGGTGGTTTAGTACTAGAAATTTCGTAAAGTTCTGGTCCCTAGATCTGAAAACAGAAATTTCATTAAATAAGGCAGATATTAGTTTCATAAAATTCTGATAAAAGGTGCTTGAAAGTACTTGAAGCATATGAACCCTGCTAAAGAGTTTAAGTAGTTGACCTCTAGAATGCAGCACACAATTAGAAAATCACTTATATTTCTTACCCTCCAAACAAATAGCTTTATTTCCAGATAGCCAGATTTCCAGATAGTTTTGTCATTTACAACTACAAACCTTGGCTTCTGGGGTCCTCATATGATAATGAGATAAAGAAAAATAAACCAAAAATAAATTTGGAAATACATACAACCTCTATTTATTTCAAATAATTAAACATATTACATCTGAATCAGAGGTATAATATTAAAAAGGCATTTAAAATCAGAATTTTAATCAAACTAAAAAACAAGACATTAATGTCACATAATAAAATCAGTTACATCATGCGTTTCAAGTTCTATACAAGCTCCTCATCCGTACAAATGTCAATCGAAAATCAAAGCTGTTGTTTACACATGTTCGCGTTCAAGAATTGCCACTCAAAATATTAAATCACCAAGCAGTGTGAGCATGTGTAAACAACAGCTTTGGTTTTCGATTGACATTTGTACGGATGAGGAGCTTGCATTGATCTCGAAACATCTGCTGTAACTGATTTTATTAATGTGTTATCTTTGGATTTTATGTCTGATTTTAAATGTTTTTTAACTTTAAAATTTTAAATGTCTTTTTAATTTTAAAATTTTAAATGTCTTTTTAATTTTAAAACCTTTCTTTATGTATAGTATTGTACTTGGAATTATTCATTTCTTTATAAAAGGAAAATGTACTTCAGGAATTTTCAAGAAATTAAAACACAAAACATTGAATATGTTTTCATCAGTTTTCAAAGATCATTTCATTAAATTCAAAGTTTCATGTTTCACGAATCTTTAAAATAGATGTAATGTAATAGGATTTTTAATATTTTGATTTGCAAATTTTTCGCTGATGGTGGTGGATACCATTTAATCGGGTCAGCCATATAACTGGGACAAAATGTGATAAACAAAATAGAAAAATATCCTTAAATTTACTTCTGAAAACTGTAGCAGCCGCTGTATTAGGAAAAATTATGTAGGACCTATGTGTTCCCATTTATCGGAATTTACGGTATTTTTTCGTTCTCCGGAGGAATAAATCATAAAATATTTACCAACTAAATTTAAATGAATGTTTTCATTATTTGAATTTACGTTTTACTGTCGATAAACAGTTTCTTAAATATTTAGTTATAATTGCTAAGATAAATAAAGGAAGAAACGAGTTTTTAATTACAGTTTTCAGTTTTAAAAAAAATGTAGTCAAAACATAAAAAAAATTAAAAAAAAAAACAGTAAGTGCATTTGCAGATAATTCTTACCTCTAGTTTTTTTTTTCTTATACCTTTTATGTAGTTTGGTTAAAAAATTACTATTTTAATAATTTTCTTATTAATTTTAAAATATTAAGTATCACTTTTATTTTAAAATACGATGTTACATCTGATAAAATTTACTTAAAAAGGTGCTAAAAATACATAACAGGTTTTCACAACATGAAAACCGTCAAAGATCTTAAAAACACCCGAGCGCTTTCAACTGCACTGCAACAGTTGTCATCAGGGGAAAATCAGAGGAGTCATCAGGGGAAAATCAGATGATTTTCCCCTGATGACAACTGTTGCAGTGCAGTTGAAAGCGCTCGGGTGTTTTTAAGATCTTTGACGGTTTTCATGTTGTGAAAACCTGTTATGCATTTTTAGCACCTCTGATTTTCCCCTGATGACAACTGTTGCAGTGCAGTTGAAAGCGCTCGGGTGTTTTTAAGATCTTTGACGGTTTTCATGTTGTGAAAACCTGTTATGTATTTTTAGCACCTTTTTAAGTAAATTTTATCAGATGTAACATCGTATTTTATATGTTTCTCAAGGTGAATTTGACGTTCAACAATTATAGTTTGAACTATATTTTATATCACTTTTATTTATTTTTTAATTATTATTATTTTAGTAAGCACTAACACACATATAATAAAAATGTTTACTTAAAGACGTATATTATACACAAAAAGCAAAACCTTTCAAAACAGTAAAGATAATATTTTTAAAATTCTAAAAATCGTCAAGTTTCAACCACTCTGTGGCCATCATCAGGGTCTTACTTCAGTATTGAGAGACAGAAAAACTTATAGATTGTAAATGTCAAAAATAAACATACTGTGTTGAATCCGCCACCATCATAGCGCCGCACAGTGGAGTATTTGACCCGAAAACCTAGCCAAAAATGCAAAAATTAAAATTTCGTAAACAATTGTAAAAATTATATTTTTTAATAGCTAACTAATTTATGTCTATTTTAAGAACCTGAGTTATATCCGGTGGCTCTTGGCCTCGGGTGAAGAGGAAGTTTCTTTGTGAGAAGACGTGGTTTTTTGTTGCTTTTTGGCATTGTTGTTATGTTTAAAATTTTTTTGTGGCTCAATGAATTGTTGAATTGAAACTAAATAGGGCTTACGTATTTAACAAAGGTCATAGCTTAGTGTTAAACTATGTGTTAATTTAAATGGTTTAGTTTTTAATGCAATAAAAAAAACATTAAATGTGTAAAAGAGTTATTTTTAAAGCGGTTTTGACTCTAATTTAAACATATCGAAAGCTTTTTAAATATGTGCCGGGCTTTGCCGGACCATGTTTGAATTAATCGTATTAGATATAGTCTTGAGTGCCAATTTCTGCAAAAAAAATCTTCCGCATATTGTTGCCATTTTTTTTATATAATTTTTTTTCGGGGGGACTACTTAAATCCCATTTTTTGCGGCAATCGAATTGAAGAGATAAAATCTATATTTTTACTCTCCTATTGTAGGTTGTTAGCTTACAAGATATTGCCTCAAAGCTTTTGCCCTGCAGATTCTGTATGTATGCATGTACGTACGTATGTAAGTACGCAACTCGATACCTCTTGATAGAAATATCAGATCGGCTTCAAATTGTAAATACTTATTTACTGAAAAAGTTTCTCCAATTAGTTTCGGGGGCTCATAGGTAGAAAATAAGGGGAGAAAGGAGGGAATTAATGAAGTCTGGAGCAGACGTAGAAATGATTAAAAGGTTGTAAGTAATACTGGAAGTCATAACAAGTGGGCATCGCATTGGCGAAAAAAAGTTCCAAACATCTGATGATGAAACAGCAAGACTGTATGTGAACCTTTACAATTGGTACCACATGATTCCAACACTGCACAAGGTTTTGATTCATGGTGGCACTGTAATTAAGAAAGCAGTCGTACCCATTGGCCAACGGTCAGAAGAAGCTGCCGAGGCCAGAAACAAACACTTTAGACAGTACCGTACAAAATACTCAAAGCGCAATAGAGATGTTCCAAATTGATTCCTTTTAAGCAGTGATCCTTTTATAAACTGCTCTAGACAAAGACCAAGGGAAAAGAGCAAGCTCTACAGTAGCGAGACCCTACAACTTCTTCTTCAAGCTGGGTCTGATGGTAGTCCTGATAAAAGCCAAGAAGAGTGTGATGAAGATGAAAAACAGAGTTCTGAAGAATCAGATTGAAACTGTATCTATAAAATACACTGAAAAACTAGCATCTCTATACTTTAGAGATTCCACTTTATTAAATGTATTATTAAATGTAACTTTATCAAACTTTATCAAATGGAAATAATCTTTATTAAATGTAAATTAAATGTAATAATTATTATTAAAGTAAATTAAATATAAATAATAAATTTTATAGATAGTACAATTAAATACATTTAATTAAACATTACTAGTAAATAAAAAAATCTATCAACAATTACTTTTCTCTTATAAACAGACAACATTTAAGGCTGCTAGTCACTTAACTTCCAATCTCCCTTCGGTAATGTTAAGTCTAAAAGCATGTGATGTATTCGTATTTTTAAAATATCTACTTAGTAAATTAATATTTTAACTTCTTTTTTCTTTGTGCTCTTCTTAAATGATGTCTCTTTTTTTTTTCTTAGTTGTCAAAATATTTGTAAAATGTATACTTATTCAAGGCTGGAGTAGCACAGTTGAAGTTTTTTCCAACAGAGCGAAAAATGTCGAGACCAGGGATCGAACCTGGATACTTGGCGTGCCGTGCCAATGCCTTACCTGTTAGGCTATCCGGACCGATACCTGACTGACATAATTCACTCTTATTAGTTGGACTTGGCTTGCTCCTTCATTATGACCTAATTACATGGTATATAGGAGTTTCCGTGTTAAAGTAGTTTCATCATGTAAATGCTATAGTTATAGCTCGGATGAATGAAACTAGCGCTGCAGTTCGCAGCCAAGTCCAACTAATAAGAGTGAATTATGTCAGTCAGGTATCGGTCCGGATAGCCTAACAGGTAAGGCATTGGCACGGCACGCCAAGTATCCAGGTTCGATCCCTGGTCTCGACATTTTTCGCTCTGTTGGAAAAAACTTCAACTGTGCTACTCCAGCCTTGAATATGATTTAATCCAGTTGGAAAAAATATTCGTTTCCTTCATTATGTATACTTATTATTAGGTGAAGTGTTAAAATCTTACTTACACTTCGTCAGCTTTTAAGATATAAAATAATAAACTAAGCTATGGATTTGTATGTATATTACATAGTTTTCTAAAAGTTAGTTCAGTGAAGCGCATAGCAAGTCAAACATTTCCATTCAGCCATTTCAGTGAATAACGGAAATGTACTTGAGAACTTTTGTGCAGCCCTGTATATGATCTATAGAGTGTATCCACACCAAGTAATATTTAAAAAAAAATAGTTCAATTTAAAAACGCATATCACAACTACAAACGCACTTCCAGCAATTATTGGTCATAGTCTTCAATATTTAAATTAATTCTTCAGCCAAATTATTTTGTGTGTCCCTGTAAATGAACGATATATTACATGCACACCATATTCTACAACAATTGTTTTAGTACACCTCAGTGATGTAAATAAATTTCAGTACATTTAAAATAGTGTGATATCATTAAAATACAGAGCAAACGATTTTTTCCCATAGACCATAATGTAAGGGAATTCTTTTGGGTGTCTCTGTAAATGATCCGTAAATGCTATAGACTTCATTTACAATACCAAACATGCCATAGTGATACCCAATAATATCAAATAATTTCAAGGCAATCGGACTATATTTACATAGAAAAATATTTTTGGCCAGGATTTCGTGTCAAATACTCCACTGTGCGCCGTCTTACAGCTGTAATTTAACTATCCATTTTCAAGAGAAAAAATATGATGAAACCAGAATATTAATGCCAATGACTGTGTGAATTTCTACGGATTCTCTAATTATGCTTTTTTGCGGATAAGTGCACGGCCAAATAATATTTCCATTTTCATAATCTATTGTTTTAATCTCATTTTTAGAACAAAATCTTGGAAGAGCTGTCACTTGTATATTATATTAACGGAAAACCTTTTATCTAACAATACAATTAACTTCTTAGATCTTAAAATTACAATAAAAGACAACAAAACAATCACAGATTTATATGACAAACGTAAAGAATTTAAATTCAAAGTTAATACATTTACAAATTTTAAATCTTGTCTACATCATTCTGTATTTCGAAATATAATACTTAATCATTTATATAGAATAAAATGTTTATGTTCTTCTCCTCTAATTAACAATAATATTAAAAAACTAATTTATGATGCATTAAATCATGGTTTTCCAAAAAAATTCATATATTCATTAATATATAATTAGTATTTTTCTTACATGATCTTTTAAAACAAATTAACACATGCGTAAACAAAATTACAAAAAAATTATAAAATAAAAAAAATCTCTATAAAAAATAAAAATTGTAAAATAACATAAAAAAATTATTATAGGATGGATGGGTGGGTAGATGTTAGAGTACGGAGGAGGGTGGCGTTGTCTGGATAATACGCAATGGTTAATTTATACATAAATAAAAAAAATAAATAAATAAATAAATAAATAAATAAAAAATAAATAAATAAATAAAAAAAAAAATAAATAAAAAAAAATAAAAAAAATAAAAAAATAAATAAATAAAAAATGGGGCTTTTGTATTATTACTATATTTTTAATACATATTTTATAAGGATGTTGATTTGATATTTTATATGTAATTGGTGAATTTCATTAATTATTAGCTTTATTATTGTTTAATCTTATTTACAATCATTTTTATTAATTTAATAAGGACAATATCATATTAATTACTAATAGTATGCCATTTTTATAGTGATTAATATACATATAAGTATATTTAATATAAATAAAGTTATACTGTATGGATTAAAATTGGGTAATTATATTTATTATTATTCCTCTATTCTTATTAATATTTTAATATTTATTTATTTTCACCTAGTGTTATATAATTTATTATCGGTTTATTGTTTTTGAATGTCCCACATTCATACTTTTAGGATTTTTATGGATGTATAAAATAATCCACACACTATATTTGTGCTTTTTAGGTAATTGTAATTTAAGTATCAGTTCACCTTCTTTATACTACCATATGTTTTTTATTTCCTGTTCATTTTATAATTATCTTATATATAATAGTTTTTATTAAAGATTTTTATATTTTTAATAATTATTTATATTAATTATTAATGAATTTATTCTGTTTTATAGCATATAGCTATATGCTATATTTTATCGATGTTCTAGAATTATTTAAATTCTTAGTGTAGATTAAATAAATTTGCTAATAGAATATTTTGTATGCTTTTTAAATTTTATTAACAATAGTTTTTTTTTTTTTTTTTTTTTTTTTTTTTTTTTAAATACATTGTGTGGTTTATATTCAGTTTATAATTATCTATATATAATGATATTTTTGGTTTTGCTGTTAATAAAACAATTGTTATATTCAATTGCGTATAACTGAAGCAAGTCTTTTGACAATTAAATCATAAATGTAATACTAGATGGCAGCACCACAATTTGTGTTTTTTTTTTCGATAAGATCTAGATTTACTTCTTCCAGCTACATTTCAGTTATAATTTACTACACCAGGGGGAATTTTTAGCTTAATTTTGACGATATTGTTTAACGGTTTTTAATTAATTTAATAGTGCATTTTAATTATGTAATTACTTTCTATTTATATTATTTTATATTATATTAAAAGTTATTTAACATTTATTTCAATATGTATTAACTGTGTCCTATGGTATCAATTACTGTGATTTCTTAACTGTTTTATTAACCTTAATCTTTACGATATGGGTGCCATGTGAGCGTGGATTTATTCTAAAATATTAATCGGTATGGTGTTTATTATTTCATTTTATATCCTATAAATATTTAAATAGGTTTTATTGTTTTTTCCAATTCATATTATTTGTTTCTATTCTGTTTTCATTTTTAATCAATTCACTTGATTTTAATGGTTGTTAGGGCACAGGGGAAAATAACTTTTAGCTTTAGCTTATATTTCCCACAGAAAACAACCATTTTGCTTATATCATTGAATTCTGTGCCCTTGAAAACGTAATTCAATATATAAGCATTTCCATTATTTGTCGGTGTCCACTTTCTTATTTTTCTTCCATAATATTCTTATAAATATTTTATCTTTTTTTTTATATATATACTTACAGCTTTAATTCATAATATTTTGGTTTTTGATGGTGGTAGGTTATGTTTAATTATTGGTTATATATATATATATATATATATATAATCTATTTTTAATATTTTGAAATTTTTTACCTTTTGTGTATAATATACGTCTTTAAATAAACCTTTTTATTATATATGTGTTGTTAAATTTCAATACAAAACAGTCCTTTATTTATTTTAAAAGGCATTTTCCGTTTCTTTCAGGATTTATTTGGACTTAAATGAAAGAATTTACTCTTTGTGCATAGAATGTTTCCTGAGAAGTTATAGTATTAAGCTGCATTTCATCGATTCTTAAAAGGTAATACGTATTTAACTCTGTTTTATACAGTTGCGATATTGTAATATTCTAATTATACACTGATTTCCATTGCTTTTTAAATTCATTTCAATAATATCTGTGTTATCATCTTCGGTAGTGCGCAAATTAATTTGGACAGGTGGATAAACTTTTGATTTCAGACATTTTTTCGATTTTCTATGGAAATGTTTTAGACGAATTGGTCATCATATTTGCCCATCTAAAAGAGGATGCCTGAACTCACAATGACAATTCAATCTCGAAAGTATTTGAAGAACAAACAACACATTTAATTATAGAAAGATCAATATTTGGGATCAACCTGTGTCACAAAAAATTGTAATTCATTTGTAACTGTTATAAATAATTTTCTTTCTATGTGCAATATTTGTATGCATTTTACTCAGAATAGCAAATATATTCACCAAAATAGAAACGCATTTTTTAAAAATTCCAATTTTTTTTTTCTTTTACTTACATGCAATTTTTAACCAAATTTAAAGAAAATTTGAGAAAACTTAAAGAAAAAGGCATTATGCCGAAATTTGCAATGAATACATGCATTTTCGATCAAATATGATATTTTATAGAAAAAGATATTTAACCCCTTAAGCACCAGGACGTACCTATGCGTACATCATGAACTCTTCTATTTGAAATACCAGGACGTATGTGCGAACCTCCTCATTTTAAATCCAGACTGCAATGTTCTTAAAGCATCTTTTTTAGTTTTTTGTTCCGTCGCTAATTGTTTTTGGGATTTATTGTATTTGGGATTAACGGGCTTTATAGCATAAACATACATGGCTCTTTTTTTGTGTGTGTGTGCTTTATTCTGCGTTTTATTCTAATGTAAAAATAAATCTAAAAACTTATGATCTTTACACATGTAATTGTTGTTTATTTCAAACCTTATTTCTGTTTGTATAACATAAGTAAACTTTTATTTTATCCCCTTACATTACATATATTTAAATAATTAACATCTAATTAAAAATAATAGCATAAACTACTTTTGACGAAATTTAACATATCTAGAATTCAGCATACTATCACTAAAATGAATATGGTTCATGGGGTTGACTGCGAATGCGCGCAAAAGATAGCTCTTTTTTTCCCCAGGTAATTTAGTAGCCAACACTTTTAAAAATCTGCAGTAAACTGTCCAGTCATTCAACCGTTTTTATAAATAACAGTTATTTGACCATACTACGAAACGTTTGCAACGGTCAGAATAGAGATAAATTATAGTTACGTGACCGTTTTCTATAAAAACAGTTGAAAGACTGGGCAGTTTGCTACAGGTTTTTGACAGTGAACAATATTGGTCAAGTTATGATAAAAATTCCAATTAAATATGATGAAAATTCAGAAAGATGTCAGGGATATAGTTGTCTGGAAATATGATTATACAGTCGAACCTCGTTATCCCGACATTCTAATGACCAGAAAAAAGTGTCGTCATAAGCGGAGTGTCGCGGTAACCGGAGTTGGAGAAAAATATATTTTAAAAAAGCTGTATTTGTAATAAATTTAAGACAATTTTAAATTCATAACTGTTCTTGCAGATTTAAGCAATAAAACATTATTATTAAACAAAACAAACACAAAAACAAAATTGAAAAGAATTAAAATCAGATTTATGATGACTTATTTTTTTATTGTTGCATGAGAAATTGATGAATTAAGATTTGCTTATCCCTATATGTGCTTCCTATAATTATTTTTTCAATATTACTCAATGAATTGTGATCAATATTCGTTGTTTCAGAAATGGATGTTAGATAATTTTTTATCGTTTCAATGCAATGCAATGCTTCGGTTTTAGACGGATGAAAAACGCCGTGTAACAGCAAGAAAGCGCTGCCTGACCAGAAAAAAGACCGCGAGTAGACTGATACGTCAATCTAGTGCTTAAGTGGGTCATTCATAGTGTGTGGATATATTTATTCAGATAAAAGATTTAAGTAAAATTTATCATTTATCTCAATGGTTTATTTTAGGCACTTTTGTGAAAAGTTTGGATAAGAAATTTCTTACAGCTTAATTTCCGTGCTCATAAGATGGATTTTGAAAAATGGATAATCTTCCTAAACCGTCGGGATATCCGGAGTTGAAAATTATTCAACGACGTAAAATCCGGAGTTTACTTACATTAAAATCATATACAGAAAATCGGGAATTTGAAAAACTGACGTGACGTGATAAGCGGAGTGACATGAAAACCGGGTGTCGGGATAACGAGGTCCGACTGTAATTGCCAGATTTTATCGAGTGACGGCGATTTCGTTTTAAAAATCGCTCAACTTCTTTTTATAGTAAACTGTATTTAAATTACTTTCTAAAATGCTTTCTTTTTTAATTGATTGTTGGCATCCTAAATACATTCGAGACGAAATTTTCACTGAAGAATAGTTCAGATATCTTCTTTACATTGCCGAAGATGAATCATGTATTTATAAGGTATTTATTAAGAAATTTGAAAATGTGTCTGAAATAGAAAGTTAATTTATTTTGTCCTTATGTCCCAAGTAATTTACACGCTACTGTATTTCTGTATCTTATTCATGCTGTAAATTTTTTATATGATTATGTACGTATTATTATTGATCTATATTTTGTCTAATGGTACTTTTCAAACTACTGAACACTGAACCAATAAGATAATAGAGCAGAGGGGATAAAATCCCAGACACCTGGAATCATTAAAGCCTGGCTAAAGGATACTAATTTTAAAAATTCGTGAAATTGGTTCCTTTTGGTGTAAAACATTATTATAGTTCATCGGTTACTATATCATAAAAAAATATATGCATTATGCATTATCATATTTTTACAAACAGAGTTTGAAAGCAAAATTTCACAATTAGTATTTTTATTTATTTACTGTCAAAATTTAGGGGGCATTCTTTCCTGTAGTCCAAAATTAAACTTTGAGGAATAACCACAATGAGATGACTCAAAGCCAGTGATTGCACAGCGATCTAAAATCGACTCCATCAAGTGCAAACCAGGAAATGAAGAGTGAATCTGCTAATGAATTCCCACGAAAGATATTAAAATAGAACTCCGGTAGAATTCCTAAATAATGTTTTACTGATATTTTCTTGGAGTAGAACTGTGTGGACCTTTTGGATGTATCAGTTAATTTTTCGATAATAGTTTGAAGTTGTTGGGAAATCCAAGATTTTCATCTGCTCAGGAAATCTTAAAACCTGCTTGTTAAACTAAGTTATAGTTTAATGCTATAATAATTACTCTGTACTTTAGTTATAGTTACTGTTAATAGATTTGTCATTAGATTTTTAGGATATTTTTGTCAATAAATTATTCAATTTTTCCCTAAAAATAGTACCACTTAAACAAGCTATAGTGGGCTTGTTTGTTAAGATTATATAGAAGGTTCTTCTGGAAGGGAAAAACAAAGAGGAACTACCAATTCATGATCTTTACTTTCAATTCCTTTCCATCATCATTAGGAGTGTTTCGCTTGTCAAAAAATAGTGATGGTCAGCATGGTGGAAACTGATGATATAACCAATGTATGAATAATCCACGGACCATGAAGAATTTGAAGACGAGTGGCTTTGCATAAAATTTCCATATACGTAATGTCGTGTAGCTCCCACGTGCTGCATCAGGTGCTTGTGACTGCGTTAGTGGAAGAGTCAGGTACCTGAAGTAGCGCGCGGAGAGACCTCGACCTCACTCATCAGGTTCGAAGGTGCTCCACGAATTGGTGAGCTGTGCAAAGTTGAGTGGCATTGTCAAGCGTGTCCTAGGAAGGTATTATATTTTGTTTTGTTTGAAGTTGGTGAATATGTATCTTATTTTAAAAGATACGAAATGTCCCCATTCTCCCTCCCCCCTCCCCTTCATTTTCCTTTTTCTATTCATGATATACTTTTTCGCAATAGCGTAACAATTCAAAAACTATGGGAGGGGCTCAAGTAATAATTTTTAAATAAATGAAACACTTAGGATTATTAACAATTAATAAAAATGTTTAGGAGAATAATTAAACGTTTAAATTAATTATTAATATGCCATTATCACGAAATCAATGTTTTAATTATTTAAAATAGAAGCTTTAAAATACTAACTTCTAGAATTGAAAAAAATATATTATTTGATGTAATAGAAAAATTTCATACTAAAGTCAGTCGTAATTTTCGTTACAATTCATTATGCAATTCTCATTCATATAATTTCTGAAACTAATATAAATCTTAATTGCAGTAATATTAATATTAAAAAAAATTAAACTGCTGTTTGAATGTCAAATAAAATTAGTTAAAATTACGATCTTCAGAGATAACTTTGGGGCTCCTGGTCTCAAGGTTTGCTAGTTTGAAATGTAGTCAGTATATGTAGTACTTCTTCAAATTTGTTCTTTAAGCGATAATTAATTATCAAGCATTGAAGATAGAAAATAATAGAGCATATGATTTTAAAAATTCCTCTTCATTTTGAATGGGGAAAGTTTGAGCCCCTTTCCGATGTCCATTCTTTTTCGTACTTAATAAATTGCATGAGTGGTTTTCATATTTTTCTATACTATTTATCAGGAAATCGCGTAAAAGAAAATTAGAAAAACAAAAACTCTGAATTTTTTAAAATAATAAAAATTCCATAAAATTCAAAATCAGAAATAAAATTGGAATAGAATTTTATTTGTTACCATCTGAGTTGCATATGATTTTTCACTGCTAGGAAATGTATGAACAAGATTGTTTCTTTTGATTTAAAATTAATTACTTGAAAACTTTTAAACGTGTCATATGCACCAGAAGAGTGAGACAAGGTACAGTTATCGTGAGTTTTTAATTTAAATTTGATAACTTTAATTCGTAATTTTGTTAAATATGTGATATGCGAGTATAATCAAATATATATTAAGCGTAAAAATTAGATAACATTTCCACGTGAAAGTATTTGAAAACACAGGGGTGTCCCAAATTTATCTTTACAACTTTGATCTTCGATGAAATTAGATGACAAAAATCTTTTTATTCTATAATGAACAGCAAGTTCCAAAGTCTTATGTAATGGACTTCTTCGGGCTTTGTTAGTAACTTAGTCGAATACGTTCCGTAGCCTCTTGACTTGCCCGGTCAGTGCTTTTTTTTTATGATGCACACTACAGGTCTCCATAAACGTTTTGTGCCTCGCGCATTTTGAGGGACCGCATGGTGAGAGATGTCCGTATTTTGTTCGGAAATTCCTTTGGACTTGTGTATCTGACTTGGTCTCTATGAGCCAATGCCACACACTGGACCTTTTCTTGATGTACCCATCACCAGTTATGGATTTTACTGGGTCGTATCTGAAAGCAAAAACATTCTTTTTAGTATAAATAAAACTTTGGGTTGCTGTTATATGCACACAAAACCGAACTTCGTTATCTTGCTTCGTTTAGGTTTTGTGGAGGATCCAAGTTGTAAAAATAAAATTGGGGCACCCTTTATAATTAAATTAATAATAACAACTATTATTTTAGCACAAACTGATTGATAAAGTTACCATAGGAATTAAATATTTCCAACTGAGCGAAAAAATGCCCAAGCCGGGAATCGAACCCAGACCCGTTCTCGGTTCGATTCCCAGCCTGGGCATTTTTTCATGCATGAATTATAATAACTATCTTATTACTTTTATAATGATTTTACTATCTGAATATATTCTAAATGCATTCAGCAGCGTGTTACCGATGAAATTAAATAAAATGAAAGAACTTAATTTAGTTTTCTACTTTAGTTTTTGTATGCATTGTGAGTTTAACACATTCGGGAATGCGTAAAAAGAAAGAAGAGATTCAATGCAAGAAATATGTCATTTTTATTTTTTCTTTGTCCTTTCTTAATAAATAGAGCATTTACTTTTATGCTAATAATGTTTATCATAATTACAAAAATCAGATAAAATGACTGTATATTTAGTAAAATGAGGTAACATTCAAAAACTAAGAGAATTCGCCTAGTTGAGCTTTTAATACACTATATGGCCAAAGGTGACCGGTCACTTGCGATTTTAGACGTTTTCTTAAATATCTAGAAAAATACATGAGGAATTATCTTGAAACTCCAGGTGTGTAAACAGAATATTACAGATCATATATTTCCGCGAAGATTTTTACCAGAAACCCCATAGGGGACAGTCAACAAATTGAAAAAGAACGAATATCTTTTGAATAACCCTGTAAAAACTAATGTAGCAACAGCGTTCAACACAGTAGATTATGATTAAGTGCCTTATTGCAATAAACTGAGTTCATTTTTTTTTTTTTAGAATAGCATGTATATTCGTAGAGAAATTGATGTTTTTATAAAAAAAGAGTCCCAAAGTTTTCCAAGTGTTTTGCTTATAATTTGTAGAGTTATTAATATAACAAAAAGTTATTTTCAAAAAATATGAAAAACAACATTGTACACAATACCCTGCAATCAGAATTAAAAAATAATAAAAATTTGATGAAAAATGAGCAGATTTACTAAAAAAGGTTTCACTGCTCATGCGCGAACGCAATCAAAATATAACGTGCATAAAGTATTAGCTAAGTTATAGTGCAACTTTTGTGAAAGTCTCAAAAACATAGCTTGAAAATTCTGAAAATTATCGTTGATGGAATAAGCTCGAAATCCGTTGTTCCCAAAATGAAGCAAAAAGATGAGGGGATGTATCCAAATACAGTAGTACGTGCAATATTGTGTATGCTATATTGGCACTATTTAATGGATATATGAATACAACCCCTCATCTTTTTGCTTCATTTTGGGAACAACGGATTTCAAGCTTATTCTATCAATGATAATTTTCAGAATTTCCAAGCTATGTTTTTGAGACTTTCACAAAAGTTGTTCTATACACTTAGCTAATACATTATGCACATTATATTTTGATTGCATTCGCGCATGCGCAGTGAAACATTTTTTAGTAAACCTGCTCATTTTTCATCCAATTTTTATTATTTTTTAATTCTGATTGCAAGGTATTGTGTACAATGTTGTTTGTCATATTTTCTGAAAGAATTCTTTTTTATATTAAGAACTTTACAAATTAGAAGCAAAAAACTTGGCAAAATTTGGGGCTCTTTTTATAAAAACTTTAATTTCTCTACGAATATACATGCTGTTGTCATAAAAATGAACACAGTTTATTGCAATAAGGCACTTAATCATAATCTACTGTGTTGAACGCTTTTGCTACATTAGTTTTTACAGGGTTATTCAAAAGATATTCGTTCTTTTACAATTTGTTGATGGTCCCCTATGGGGGTTTCTGGAAAAAATCTTCACGGAAATATATGACCGGTACTATCCTGTTTACACACCTGGAGTTACAAGATAATTCCTTATGTATTTTTTTAGACATCTAAGAACACGTCTAAAATCGCAAGTGACCGGTTACCTTTAGCCATATAGTGTATCAATGCAATTTGTATACTTAATATTTTTACTCTTTCAATGAATCAATTGTTTCACTTGATCTTTTGTTTGAAGTGCATGGTGTTATTCTAAACTTTAATGAAATAAATAACTTAACTGTAATTTACGTTTTAGTGATATTTCGAAATGAGGACCTGAGTTTCAAAACTCGCCTTATCCAAAATTTAAAAAATATCAACCTACTGGTAAACCTGCACTATTAACGAGAAAAAAAAAAACTAAAAAAAAATAGTGTTATTCTGTATTTCTGCCACTGTAAAATCTTAGTTTGCAATGAAAACGAATGGATGCGACTAGAGGTTTTTCGTGATTTCCCAAAATTTTATTTTCTGGATAAGGCGAGTTTTGAAACTCACGTCCTCATATGAAGTATACATTTCAAAACATATCTAAATGGTTTTCTTTTTCTGGTATTTTAAGTTACTGGTGTTAATATGTAATTTCTGTTTTTTCAAGTTTAAATAGTAATTTAAATTCATAAATATTGTTGGATGATTTTCTCATACAATCAGTGTAAAACCAAATCTCTCTCTGTTTCTTCAGATTGAATCCATACCGATGGTTAATGATGAATCTACAAAATATGCATTTGGATTAGAGTCTGACCAAGATCTAAGTGAGACGTTATGGTACAAATACTTAATTTTATTATATTATATTTCCTTTCCTTTTCTTTTACTTTACTTTCATGTATAGTAGGTAGCAAAAAAATTGACAAGCTGCTACAAATTCTTTTCATGCAAAAATATTGCAGTTACCATTTTGCTTTTGGCATTGAACCATGCTATACAGGGTGTCCAATGGCTAATTCCTAAATCGTTAGTCATAGACATATAGTTCCAATTGCAAAAATGTTTTAAATGAGGTAATGAAACATTTTAAAAGCGATTTGGGTCAATAAAAATATATTTAAAAAAAATAACGAAATTTAAATTTTTATACGGTCCTAAAAGTTATATTTAATAAAATTTTCCTATTACACTGACAAGTAAGACAAAAAAAAAGTACCGTTCATATAACACATAAAATGGACCGAGTTATGAAACTTAAAAATGCATGACTTATACCACTTTCTCGCATCTAAACACAAATCAGCTAAGACATGGTTTGAGGGATCATATACCAAGTACTTAAAGTATTCGAAGAACTTATTTCATGTGTATCTGCGCTTCGAAAAAAATCCTGCAAGTATTACGATTGAGTTAACTTTACTTCAACGATCGTATGTATGTTTTAACTTTTATGTATTTTTTAGCACTGAATTAAAAAATTACCGTAATTTTTAACAATCATCTCGGGATTTTTCACAAATCGTAAATTGTCAAAGTTAAAAAAAATACAAAAATCGGATACTTTGAAATAGAGGAGATGGCTGTGATTTTTAACTTTTGATAATTGATTTTTATGTACTTTTTAGCACTGAATCTGAAAATGACCTTCATTTTTAATCATCATGTTAGAATTTGTTTGCAAATCGTAAATGTCAAATATAGCGAAAATCTAATATTGTAAAACACATGTAAATTTTTTTTTATTTTACTTTATTGGATAATTTATTCAATTTTTTGGCTTAGACTGGGATTCTTACAGCTAAACAACTGAGGTGTTCGATGAGGTGGGGGAGAAGGTTCAATTTTAACTTCGAACTTTTTAACTTTGAAATTTACAATTTGCGTAAAATTCTGACGTGATGGTTAAAAATGAAGGTCATTTTCGGATTCAGCAGTAAAAAATACATAAAAATCAATTATCAAAAGTTAAAAACACAACAATCACATTTATTTTTATTTATTTTTTTAACTTTAAAATTTACGATTTGCAAAAAATCTTTACGTGATGGTAAAAAATGAAGGCCACTTTCGAATTCAGCGGTACAGAATACATAAGAATCAATCATCAAAAGCTAAAAAACATGACATAGCCTAACTTTTGCAGGCTAGTGTAATCTAATAACATTTTAAAATATGTATCATTTTGTAAAAAATGAGGATGTTAATTTTCATCATTGTATTTAACAAAAATTCTGGGTTTTTTTTTTTCTTCTAATATGTTTATTACAAATTGTATATTTTGCATTAATATGTCAGAATGATTAAAGATTTCAAATTTATATTGCAGTGTTAATTTTACTCTCAACCATTTTTTTAATATATCTGACGAAATTATATTTCTACTAAATTTTGAATGACCCCTAATTTGCAGCATAAACTATGCTCCAACTTTAAACAGCTATTACTCTGTTAATTTTAATCCTAGAATAATGGGACTTTTTTTGTATTACTGTCAGTGTAACAGGAATATTTTACTAAATATAAAAATTTAAATTTCGTAATTTTTAAAGAAATGTTTTTATTGACCCAAATCGCTTTTAAAATATTTCTTTACCTCATTTAAAGCATTTTTTGTAATTGGAACTATATGTCTCTGACTAATGGTTTAGGAATTAGCCATTGGACACCGCTGAGAGTGGACACCCTATATAAGCAAACTTAATGACAGTGGACAGTAATTTTATTTTAGTAAAGATAATGTTTTCATTATAAGGATACAATTATACACAAAATGTTTTTAAAATAGAGATTCTAAACAGATTCTAATTTCTTAGGAAATACGGTATGAAGATGGTCTGGGAGCATCAAAAGAGGTAGTCGGACAACAAGAGTACCCGTTAGAACGTGTGAGTGGGTGAATTAAAAACTAAATCCCGATGTAAAAGCATTT
Organism: Maratus speciosus; assembly: GCA_963932465.1. Classification (NCBI taxonomy): domain Eukaryota; kingdom Metazoa; phylum Arthropoda; class Arachnida; order Araneae; family Salticidae; genus Maratus; species Maratus speciosus. Next base: position 199,826,623 of record OZ010789.1, read on the forward strand.
CGCACGCTAATGATCGACGTCGCATGGTGCAATTTGCAGCTTTACATAAAAATAAAGCATGGCATTTAATACAAAGGTTGCAAATGCAAACGTAATGCTTTACTTTTGCGATTGAAACAGAAAGAAAAAAAAAAATAATTCTTTGAAGCACAACCCAGTTTTTAAAATCATATTTATTATTTCTAAAATGAGTGCCATTATAATTTGTCCTTTTTAATAAGAGGAAAAACATCTTTATTAATCTTTGTTTAAAAAATATATGTTTAGCATACCAAAAAAAAAAGAAAAAAAAAAACATTGAAAACATGAAAGAATTATGCAACCGCAGTTGTGTTTGTTTAATCTTTTCGAGTTTCATTATTGGTTGTCTATGATACGCATTATAAAATATAGCGATATAACGTACATTGAAAACCTCATTAACAACAAATATGATCATCACTAATCATTATAATTTTTATGACGTATCTATGTAACCTGGAATTTGTCTGTATTTCTCTACTACAGTAAAAATACACGGAGCGGGGGTCAAAGAAAAATTGCAGTTTTGCTAGTTTTGTTATATTCAAATATCTACCACTATTTTTGATTAGTAGTTCTTGCCTTAATTGATCTGTTATTACATAAATTATATAATACTATTGGGAACAGTGTTTTTTATTTGAATTAAAAAAAAAAAAAATCCGCTAAATTGGCAAACTCGAGAAGAGAGAAGGAATTTGCATCTTGATCAGTGAATTCGCTTCTTAAGCGTGATTCTTTTCCTTCAAAGAACTGAAAATTCATCGCGTATTAAGCGGGATCGCGTATTAAACGGGATAATTTTGCATTAGTCTTATGAACGATGTTCAAGAGATCGGTAAAGCGGGATCACGTATTAATCGTGAGCGTCTTAACCGTGTTCGACTGTATTTGTTATTCTTGAAGTGAAAGGGAGATTAAGAGAAGTATTTTCCGAAAAGGTGAAAATGTTAAAAAAAATAAAAGTTTATATATTTTGTAAATTAAGAGTTTCTTAAGCAAAATATATGAAGCTTTGTTATAATAAATGATTTCCTGTTGTGTAATTATATGTTTGCCTTATTTTTTTTTGCTCCCAGCTATATTTGTTGTAAAGATTTTGTTTATGTAATATAAGCTGAAATATTTCTCTTACACAGTAAATCACTCATAAACACCTTTTACTTCGGGAAGATGCACCCATGTTACCACATTGTCGTTTTGATTACCTGACCATTCATCATGTTTTAACTGACTGTCCGGGCCTCCAGCACTTATATAGAATTTATTTTAACTCATCATTACCAATCTTGACTAACCTCATTGGGGAAACACCTCATGGGGCACTCTTTACTTTTTTAAAACATGCAGGATTTTATTTTGAAATTTAATTTATCTCTATCATTGGTTTGATTGACATCTCAGAATTTTCTTTACACTTTTATGACATCTGGATGGGAAGCCCCATCCAGACTGTACTTTTTATAAGAATATTTTACTTTTTTATTCTACTGCTTTTAGGATTTAAAGTTTTTTTATTTTTCTGCACTTGTCTGACTGCATCTGGATGGGATACCCCATCCCGACTGCTTTTCTCATTGCTCTTTTTAATTTACTTACATATTTTCTGTGTCACTTTTTGGTGTTTTTAGTCTTTAATTTGGCGCAGCATGTCCCTTAAGCATAGATGCCAATATCTCCGGAAATTCCGGAGTTTCTCCGGAAATGTAAGATAAAATACGGAAGTACGGTAATAAGGTAGAAAATACGGAAATTTGAGGCAAAAAAAATCGCGAATTTCTTCGATCGATTGCGGCAAAAAATCACGAATTTCGTCAATCAGTTGTTGAAGTATATCGCGAAAATTGTCTATTAGTCGATAAAACCACGAATATCTACAATCGCTCGCGGCAGAAAATCGCAAATTTCGCCAACCGATCGTACAAAAAGTTTCAACTTTTGTCAATTAGTCGCTGCAAATAATCGTGAAAATTCATCAATAGGTCGTTGATAAAAATCGCAAATTTTTTCATTCTGCAAAAAACTCTAATTTCGGCTGTCAGCCGTGGCAAAATATCGCGAATTTCGTTTATCAGTTTAGGAAAAAATATCGTGAAATCCGGTAATAGGCCAATGATAAAAATCGCGAATTTTGTCAATCACTCGCTGCACTGCAAAAAAATCACGAATTCCGTTAGTCATTCGCGGCAAAAAATGGCTGTTTTCGTCAATGAGTCGCGGCGAAAAATTGCTGTTTTGGTCAATCAGTCGCAGCAAAAAATTGCTGTTTTCGTCAGTCAGTCGCAGCAAAAAATCGCGGTTTTCGTCCGTCAGTCGTGGCAAAACATCGCGATTTTCGTCTACAATTCGCGGCAAAACATCACGATTTTCGTCTACAATTCGCGGCAAAACATCGCGATTTTCGTCTACAATTCGCGGCAAAACATCACGATTTTCGTCTGCAATTCGCGGCAAAACATCGCGATTTTCGCCCGTCAGTCGCGGCAAAACATCGCGATTTTCGTCCGTCAGTCGCGGCAAAACATCGCTATTTTCGTCTGCTAACCGCGGCAGAACATCTCGATTTTCGTCCTTCAGTCGCGGCAAAACATCACGGTTTTCGCCATTCAGTCGCTGCGAAAAATCGCGAATTTTGTTAATTGGTTGTGGAAAAAGTCACTTTATTTTTTTGTAGGGGAAAAATAGCCATGCAATTTCAAACAGTTATATCAATCGCGGATTTTTTGCTCTGTAGGGATAAAAAAAATATTCCATTTTTATAAATTTATTATAAAAAATTATTAATACAGTAAAAGTAAATTAAGTAACCTTTATTTAAATTATGTTTGTGTTGGTAAATGCAAAAGCTGCAAGAAGACTGAGAATATTTTGTAAAAAATATAGCTCGTAAAAAACTATGTGCAACTCTTGAAATGACTCCTGATACGTGGACATTTTACTTCTGAAGAGTGTCCAAAACTCCTGAAATTTAACTGGTTTACTCCTGATACAGTCTTTACAATGTTGGCGTCTATGCTTAACCCCTTGGGGACGAGCGACACGTATACGTGCCGGAAATAGGCCTAAGGATCCTCGTTTATCCTCACCAATAAAATTTTACTGTAAAATTTGCCTTATTTAATCCGAGCATTTTCCCGATTTGAATAGGCACAAACTTCTGATTTTTAAAACCGGTAGCAAAGTAATAAACATTTCGTAAAAGGCTCCCGTCGTGAAGGGGTTAAGGGATGTCGCGCTATAAAACCTCATACAACCTCATACAACACTTTCTTGTCATTTCCGAATTGTACATTCAATATGTGGCAAATTTCAATGGGTTTGATATTATCATTCGTTAAAACTTTAATAATTATATATTGTGTGCAACAGTATAGGTAGGGGAAGGCAGGGAAAGATGGCGAAGTTAAGCTTCTACAATTATTCCTAGCCACTGCGAATAGATTTATAAACTGATATTTTCATGAGAACTTCGTCCATATCTTCTCTGATTCCATGAATATTTTCAATTGCCTCTCTAACTTCAAAGGGCCAAACCACGGGATTATCCAAAAAAAGGTATTCGGCATCTTTCCCCAGCGACTGGGTAAAATGACGCAAATTTTTTTTTTTTTTTTTTATCCAGAAACCTAAACTATTGCAAAAAAGTCCTTCCGGCCAGTGCCGGGAGGAAGAGGTAGCTTTCATAATCCTTATTTAAAAAAGCCAAATTATATCATTCAAACACACGAAGCTCAATTTAGTGGAAACCGAATATAGGAGATTCAATATTAATTTTTATCAATATAATGAATGAGAATTTCGCGAAATTAGTCAGCTTTATCCAAGCTGCTTTTCTTTAAAGTAACTTATATTTGGCTGCCAAATTCGGCAATTTCTTAAAGTGCCTGTCATTTTAAGACAACATGGTGGATGAGGCTAAGCAGTGAACTTGGTCGAGACCTTAGTAATTGCTGTGCACATGCTCACTCACATCGGAATCGGTTAATATATAGGAGTGCGCATGCAAAAAATCAGATTTTTCAAAATGTCACCCACAATAGAAATTGAAACTGCTATATCTGAGCCATTTTTTAAGGTAAAGACAAACAAAAAATGCTCCTGAATCCTTATATCAAGGTCAAATGCTTAAGAAAGAAACCTTTTTCAATTTCTAATTTTTTTGCACCTCACTTTAAATATATATTTTTTTTTTAATTTAATGGTCGCCATTTTGAAACAAGATGGCTGATGAATCTGGCCAGCGAACTTGGTCGAGGTGTTGATGTATACTATTCACATGCCTTCTTACATCGAAATAGGCGAATACGTGTGTTATCGCGCGACAATTACAAGATCGTTTCAAAATGTTAGCCATGCTAGAAATTCAAAGTACTATAAATCAACCATTTTTTAAGATATAAACAAAAGAACAAATTTTCAGTAACAAAAACTGCTCCGGAATCTTTGTATCAAGGCCAAACACATAAAAAAATCTTTTTCATTTTCCAATTGTTTAATACCTCATTTTGAATTTCAAATTTAATTTTTTTTAAATGGCAACCCTTTTGAAACAAGATGGCGAATGAAGCTGGCCAACGAACCCGGTCGAGACATTGGTATGTACTATGTACAGACCAAGTTACATCCAAATAGGTTCATAATTACGCCTGTTATCGCGTGACAAAAATCAGGTCGTTTTAAAATGTCAGCCACAAGAGAAATTCAAAATGCTATTACTCAGCCATTTTTTTTAGATATAGACAAAAGAAAAACTGTTCCGGAATCTTTGTATTAAGGTCAAACACATACAAAAAAAATCTTTTTCACTTTCCAATTTTTTGGTATCTCATTTAAATTTTTTTATTTTTTAATTTTTTTTAAATGGCCGCCATTTTGAAACAAGATGGCGGATGAAGCTGACCAACGAACCCGGTCGAGACATTGGTATGTACTATGTATAAACGAAGTTACATCCAAATCGGTTCATAAATACGCCTTTTATCGCGTGACAAAATTCAGGACGTTTCAAAATGTCAGCCACGCTAGAAATTCAAAATGCTATAACTCAGCCATTTTTTAAGATATAAACGAAACAAAAACTGCTCCGGAATCTTTGTATAAAGGTCAAATACATAAGAAAAAATATTTTTCCATTTTCAATTTTTTGGTACCACATTTCAAATTTTAAATTTTTAAAAAAAATTTAAATGGCCGCCATTTTGAAACAAAATGGCGGATGAAGCTGGCCAACGAACTCGGTCGAGATATTGGTATGTACTATGTACACACTGAATTACATCCAAATCGGTTCATAAATACGCCTTTTATCGCGTGACAAAATTCAGGACGTTTCAAAATGTCAGCCGCGCTAGAAATTCAAAATGCTATAACTCAGCCATTTTTTAAGATATAGACGAAACAAAAACTGCTCCGGAATCTTTGTATAAAGGTCAAATACATAAGAAAAAAATATTTTTCCATTTTTAATTTTTTGGTACCACATTTCTAGTTTTAAAAATTTTTAAACATTTTAAATGGCCGCCATTTTGAAACAAAACGGCGGATGAAGCTGGCCAACGAACTCGGTCGAGAGATTGGTATGTACTATGTACACACTGAATTACATCCAAATCGGTTCATAAATACGCCTTTTACCGCGTGACAAAATTCAGGACGTTTCAAAATGTCAGTCACGCTAGAAATTCAAAATGCTATAACTCAGCCATTTTGTAAGATATAGACGAAACAAAAACTGCTCCGGAATCTTTGTATAAATGTCAAATACATAAGAAAAAAATATTTTTCCTTTTTTAATTTTTTGGTACCACATTTCAAGTTTTAAAATTTTTTAAAAATTTTAAATGGCCGCAATTTTGAAACAAAATGGCGGATGAAGCTGGCCAACGAACTCGGTCGAGACATTGGTATGTACTATGTACACACCGAATTACATCGAAATCGGTTCATAATTACGGGAGTTACAGTGTGACATAGGTCAGATATATATATATATAATATATATATATATATATATATATATCAATTTTGAACGGAGGGTGGTTTCGGGGTCTGGGGGTCATGATCGATGAAAATATACCAAAATTTTTTGAAATCGCTTTCCTCCGAACGGCTGCAATAGGTAGCTTTTTTGTAAACAAAGCTACCTAATAAATGGGCCTTCTACGAATTTGTCGGTCTTGAGTTCTACTTACAAAAATTTTAGTAACTAGTTGGATGTGCCAATCCCAAAACTTTATTCTATCTCATATATTTTAATATTTCAAAATGTTATTACAAATGTCAATATTTCATTTACTAGTTCAATGCTATATAAACTTTGACTTTCATCTTAAATTTCTGCTTCAGTCAATTAATCCGAGTAAAAACGAGTCAATCTCCATCATGATATTTATTAAAATCAATAATTTTACGTCATTCTGTTGTATATCAGCTGTTCGCTGTTCTCGACTTATCCCGTCATGGATATCCCGCCCGGATGGGAAGTTCCGTCACTTCACAAGCCGTCGGTGTATAATAGAACTACGAAAAATCAAGAAAATTGCACAAAAATCGCTATTATAGTGCCCCCTTTCGGCGAAATATTTCCTAAATCAGGGAGGACCTAAAAATTTGGTTCAATTCTATTCATAACTCCATGCACTTTTCGATGGTACAATATGGAAAATGGCACCAAAATAGCTATTACAGCGCTAACTTTCGGCGGAATTTTTCCAAATGCAGGGAGGATCTTCTTGCCTTAACCAAAAGCATACACAAAAAATTTGGCTCAATTCTATGCATAACTTCATACTCTTTTCGATGGTACAATATTCAAAATCGCGCAAAAATTGCTATTACAGCGCGCCCTTCCGGCGGAATTTTTCAAAATTCAGGGAGGACCTTCTTGCCATGGCAAAGACATACAAAAAAATTTGGTTCAATTCTATGCATAACTTCATGCACTTTTCGATCAAACAATATTGAAAAGGGCACAAAAATCGCTATTACAGCGCTCCCTTTCTGCGGAATTTTACCAAACGCAGAGAGGACCTTTCTTGCTTTTACCAGAAGCATACGCAAAAAATTTTGTTCAATTCTATGTATAACTTCATACACTTTTTGATGGTACAATATTCAAAATCGCGCAAAAATCGCTATTACAGCGCCCCCTTCTGGCGGATTTTTTCGAAATTAAGGAAGGACCTGCTTGCCATCGTCAAAAACTTTTAAAAAAATTTGGTTCAATTCTATGCATAACTTCATACACTTTTTGATGGTACAATGGCGACAGACAGACGTACACACGGACAGACAGGCATTTTCTATAAACATGTTTTTTGTGATCTCTGACTTCTAAAACATGTAAATCCGTCGAAAACCGGAAGTCGAAAAAATTTTCGATTACAATACTTTCTTCTATTGAAGATAGAAGAAAGTAAAAAAGTTGAAAAACTTACAGTAGCATAGTGATTCCTTATGTTGCGATGGTTAAACATTTTAGGAAAACACACCAAAAAAGAACTTCTGGAAGTTGTGTAGGTAGAATCTTTAGCTTTACTACAACTGTAACCTTCACAGACATCTATAGGCCTCATCAAAACAGTGCTTATAGATAGAAACTAACAATTAAACACAACTTAAAAAGTCATCAATACAAGTAAATAAAAGAAATAGGTAATATACAAAATGGTTTCATATTGATGAAAAATAATTAATTAGTTCGCTTTTTACGCAGTCGGGTTTTTTTTTTTTATTTATTTATTTAATTTTTACTTGTCTAATAAATTCACTTGATAGCGCTTTCTGCCAGGCGTATAAAAATCAGTAAAATTTTCATAATCGAGTTCGGTGCTCATGCCAAATCAATGTATTTATTGTAAAGGAAACTTTGAGGGGAAAACATGAAATGCAGTCAAAAAAGTAGGCTTGATTTTCAAGATAACCATTGAATGCTTTTAAAAGGGTGTTTTATATTTTTAAAAAAGCTTATTTTTACTGTTATACTTATTATTATTTAAATAATCATAGAGTTAGAAGCGGTCAAAATTTGTGGATGCTAATGTCAAATCTAGATGGCAAAGTTTAACTTATATCTTCCCCCAAAAATATCCTATTGTTTTTTGTTTTTTTTTTAACGAAATATAATGAATTACAATGATACAAGCATAACCGCGGTTTTTCGATTCAATAACGTATTTTTTATCATGAAAATTATTAATAAATTCACATTTAAAAATTTATGAATTATGACCTACATTAATTTTTGCATAAAACGACCAGTGTTGAATGCAGACACTTTCCTCCAGGAGAGATTTCTGTAGCTCCGGGGGTGACATTATAGAGTTCCGGGATGGGAAATTACACTTTCTGACCATTTGAAAACACAAAATTTGAAATCTTCCGGGGCAGACATCTTAATTTTCCGGGGGGGGGGGGGATGTCCCCGGGCCACTCCCTGAATTCAGCACTGAGTACAACCGTCAAAAACATGAATATGTAAGTTTACAACAGCTCATTAATTTTCGCAATATAGAGAAATGATTTAGTTTTCGACACTCTAAAAGGACCGTCTCCTGTTATTGAAGCATCCACGGAAACAAAAATCTTCGATAGTCACCGGAAAAAAAAAATTTACTTAATTTTCTTTCTTTAAATGTGAGTTTGAGTTATATTTAGATCACGACATTCTAGACAAAAAGAACATACTCATACCTGAGAAATTTGGCTTCAGAGATAAGCATCCCACTCAACATCACTTTTTCGTGTTGTGAAATTCCTTAGTGAAAACCTCAACGCGAACATTCCAGCTGCTGCTGTTTTTCCTAACGTCGCGAAGGCTTTTGATAAAGTCTGGCACGAGGGCCTTATTTTCAACATAATTAAGTTTGGTATTCATGTTTGACTCATTCACGTCATACATCCGTACCTTAACGAACGCAACTTCTGCGCCCGCATCAATAATATATTCCCTACACTATGCTGTATACTTGCAGACATTCTACAAGGCTCTGTCCTTGACCCCACCTTGTTCAACAGATTTTTTAACGATATTCCTCGCACCCTGAGGACTTTTCTTGCCCTCTACGCGGACGACATGACAATGTATGCGTCTGCTCATCACCCACACACTCTTTACAAAATTCTTCAAAAACAGATAGACTATTTCACTAGCTGGTGCATTCAATGGGGTTTTAAACTTAACCCAGATAGCATGAACATTAGCAGCAAGTTTGATTTTTTCTGACATTATCTTGCCGTGACAAAATTGAATTGAGAAATTCGCGGCAAATTTCCCGCAAGGTATATCATCCCCTACTTGCATGAATAGTTTGTTGTGAAACTGATGGCAAGACTGCCATTAATTCGCCAAAGTGACGAAAGCAAAAATTCCCTCTGTTGAGAGAATAGACAATCGCAGAAATTTTATTCAGTTAGCACTGCTTTTTCTAAACGCTATACTTTTCAAATATCAAACAAGGCTCGTATTGAAACGTACAAATATTACCCTAGCTTGTTTATGGTGATGAAAACGATGCATGCACCTTCTGATAGTGTGGTCGCATCAATAGACCTGATCATGTATATGAGCCCTTCTGCAGGGGTTAAACTTGTAGTGTAACAGTTGTAAACAGATAGTAGGGCATGGAAAGATTACTACTTTGCAGTATTTTTGCTTACTTGTTTGCCGTTAATTTGCAATAAATTTGATACAGCATGAATTTAACTTGCACTACAAGTTAGCTGCAAGTTCAAAGTGTGGTGACTTCGGCGTTTGCGTTATCTTGCTGCAATCTTGTTATGAACTTTCAGTCTTGTCATGCTGAGCTTGCTGCAACTTTGCAAATTTTCAAAGCAAGGCTGCTGCAAATTTTCTGAAAATTAAAAATGCTATCTGGGAATGAGCAGAAAACTGCTGCAGCCTGTTTCTCTAAAAAATTAACTTATTCTAATCATATTACTATTAATATTACTACTATTCCTTGGACTAGTCATACTAAATATCTGGGCGTTACTCTTGACAGAAGACTTACCTGGAATCTGGAATAAATATTTCTTAAATATTAGAAGCAAAGTCGCCGGCATCTCAAAATCTCTCTCACCGCTACTCAAAAGTAACACTGTTTTTATTAAAAACAAGCTCTTTTCTATAATGCATACATTCGCTCTGTGCTTACTTGTGATGTTTGTCTATTTTGAGACTTTACAAGCCAAACTTGCCAAACCTTTACAGAGCACATAATAAAAATCTTCGTCTTATCCGGAACGGTCATCGTTACCTCAAGACAGGGTGTCTAGCCACCTGGATAACATGAAAAGGTCAGGAAAATTTACCATTCCTGAGGAAAAGTCAGGGAAATTTTAAAAACCTGAGAGAAATTTGAAACTTTTAAGAAAAAATTAAGAAAAATTTTCTTAGTATAAAGTTAAAAATTTGAAATTGCAGTGCTAAGAAAATCAAACTTTGCTCTTCATAAGTGCTGTAAAGAGTATTTCAACCTCTCGTGCAAATAATTTTGTCCACCCCCTTTCAGTTCCTTCCTTGAAATTCAGAAATTTTCAATTCCAGCTTCACTTAAACTTTGTACTGAATGTTGTAATATTGATTAGGTTTCAATCTGTTTTAATTATCTTTGTTTAGGACATGAACATTTATTTGCTTAATTTATTGAATATTTATATATTTGTATTAAAATATGTCAAAAGCAATGTGTATTTAACTGCGACTGGTGTGATAAAGTATTTCATCCTGATTGGACAAAATGGATAGAACCTGATGCATAGTTGCCAACTTCCCGATTTTTTTAATACCAGTAAATTCTTACAAAAATGTTCGCTTTATTTAATTGCAGAAATTGTACGGTTGTATAAAACAAATATTTCTGCATAAAAATATTGGTATTAAAAAAATCGGGAGGTTGGCAACTATGCTGAAGCTAAAAGTGTGTATCTGCAAAATGTTTAGCATGTAAAATGTTCAAGGATTTGTAAATTTTTCAGTAATTTGTTTAACAAATCAATAGTTGTTGCTTAAAATTCAACTGTGAAAGTTCCACTCTCAAATTCACAACTTTTAAGATTTTTTGTGTGTAAACATCACAAAATCTCGATACCTGGATTCTATTTTTTTTCATTGGTTTGGAAAAGTAAAGGAAATTTGTTGATGATCTGAAATAGACACCCTACTCTGGAATACAGTATAACTTCAAAAATCCGGCATCGTCGGGACTGAGACTATGCCGGATTTTTGAAGGAATTTTAAAACTAGTAACTAGGAATATCAAAAGTAGTACTATATTCTTAATGGTGCCTTTAACCATAATTTAATTCATTATAAGTGATAATTATGTAAAAAAAGAGAATTAAACATTTAAAAAACTTACTTTAATATTTTCTATGTAACAGAAAAAAAAAAATCCAATAAAGAGTGAAATTATTTTTTCTCTTGTAATTTCGGAAACATCGATATCAACTTCGTTTGCTTCAATTTTTTTGGCCGTTCATTAACAAGTTTTTTTTTTTTTTTTTTTTTTTTTTTTTTTTTGTATTTTATACAAATGAAAAATGTCTCTTTCGGAAATAGTCTTATTTCTCTAAAGATTATATAAATTCTCCAGTCAAATTTATGCATTTTTCTAGTGACACCTTTTCTTCAGCCTGTTGTTTATTCTCGTCTTCTGAGTTTCTACTACACTGCTCAAAACAATTAAAGGATATTGCAGTTTTAGGTGGATTTTGTATCTGGTAAACTGTTTAGCTGATTGATACATGGTCGACAGACATAGTAGGTTATATGAGAATAAATTACACATGTTTGGCAGAAAAAATGCATTTTATTGCGCATTTGTGTACTAAAGGAAAAAAACACAATTTGTGCATATGAGAAAAAAAGAATAAGAAAAGGTGTTTTCTTCAAAGAAAATCATTTTCAGTAGGGGGTAGGGTTTCCACGGGCGACCAGCAACGTTGAACACCTTTGAGGCATGGACTCAATGAGGCTATTAATGACGAGTTGGGGTATTCTGCCCCACTCTTCCAGAAGAGCTCTTTCCAGTTCTTGGAGAGTTTGTGGGGGTTGTTGGCAGCCAGAAACTCATCTTCCTAGAGCGTCCAGACGTGCTCGATTGGATTCATGTCTGGAGAACACGCTGGCCATTCCATTCGAACGATTCCTTCCTCGAAAAGGAAATCCTCCACCAGGTTTGCACGATATGGCCTGCAGTTATCGTCCATTAAAATGAAGTTATCTCCGATTGCTGCAGCGTAAGGGACTACAATAGGTCTGAGGATCTCATCCCTATATCGGCGACCAGTCAGAGCTCCATCTCGAATGATGTAGAGGTCAGTGCGCCCGTCAATGGAGATGCCACCATACACCAACACTCCTCCACCGCCAAATCTGACACTTTCGTGCACGAACGCAGGATTATTCCTACTGCCACGGTCCCTCCAGATGAAAATACGCCTATTATCCGGATGCACAAAAAAACGGGACTCGTCAGAAAACAGAATATTGCTCCATTCATTTCTCCTCCAGTTGACATGCTCGGTTGCCCACTCCCTGCGGTCGCGACGATGCCTTGATGTTAATCTAACACATACCATCGGTCGGCGAGCATACAGACCTACAGCATGGAGCCGGTTTCGGACAGTCTGAGTTGAAATCGTGGTGCCTGTAGCCGAGCGAAGGTGTTGTTGGAGAAGAGTAGCGTTCATGGTTCGGTGTCTCCGAGCTGTTAACGCTAAATACCGATCTTCATTGGGCGTTGTTGCCCGTCTACGACCTTGCCCTGGTCTTCGGCCTGCACATCCACTCTCCAAAAAACGGTTCCAGATCCTGGAAATGACACTTTGTGACACTCCAATGGCTTGCGCTACTTCGGCTTGAGTTTGGCCCCCTTCTAACCTACTAACAATTTTCAAAGCTTCTGAATTTGTCAAATGACTTCACTGAGACATCGTACTCATCGAAACAAAGCAATCACTGAATGCCGATCATCCTTGTCTTCATTCTCTTTTATGCAGTTGAAAGTCAAATTTCATTCGCTGCCGCTGAGGCGACGTTTTTAACGTCGAACTCAAAATTTGCATACTCCACAGTTTGAAAACCAGAAAAATTTGCATTTGTGATTCTCTTCTTCTATTTTCGGCAAAAAAAAATTTCGTTTATATCTTTATTTTATATAAAACTTCAAATATCCTTTAATTGTTTTGAGCAGTGTAGTATTATCGTCGGCTCTATTTAGCACAGCGTCGGCGATCTCGCTGTCTGTTAAATTGTTCTTTCTTGATGCATTTTCTTCAATGCTTAGCCAATCATCTATATCGCTTTTTTTCAACACTTAATGCATTTTAAGATTTTGCGTGTTCAATCAGCTAATAAATTGCGGTCTTTTCATGAGAAATGTGAAAGTCTGAAATCCTTCCTCGTCATGGATGTCGCCGTTGCCGTAAATTCGTATAGCCATATATATTTGTGCTATGCATTCGCCAAAGTTGTCCACAAAGTTGTTCCCTTTGCTAAGCAACGGTAGAGCTCCCAGAAAATTTGTTCAGAAAATAATCGTCTCTGACCAATGAAATAAAAAAAAAAGTCAAATATTCTTTTTTGCATCTTTACTTTTGATCTTGAAGTTTTTAATTTATAAATAATTGCTATTTTTCTTCTCCCATAACTTGAAAGTGTAAAAAAAAAAAAAAGGGAAAGATGATTTTGATGCCGGATTTTTGAAGTTATACTGTACTACTATTCGTAGCGATCTTCGATACCACTTACCTTAAAAAACATATCAGTCAACTCTCAAAAAAGTTCTATAAAACTATTTATAATATTCCTAACGAAATCGTCGCAGAGTTGACCAGACTATGGGGTCTCCCATACCTACAAGCGGAGACCAGACTATGGGGTCTCCGACCCCGCTATTCGCAAGCGCCCTAGGTATGCTTTGTTAATTGATGATGAAGGCTGAGTTTTCTACTCTCTTTAAGTAAATTTAATTTTTCTTTGTCTGTTCTGTCCTTGTTTATTATTTATGGGGGGAAATTATTTAGATTGCATTAGTACCATTTTTATCTTTCATATTTAAATGTATGGCCTCTACCAGAATACCTTAAGAGTCTGCGCTAGTAACGCGAATACACTTACAAGCTAATGTTAAACTAATGGAAGAGTTATTTGCAAATTTCTCGTTTGCTTTTTAATATTTTTAAATGATTTTTTTTTTTTTAGTATATTTGAGGTTGATGTCTAACCGGATATTTTCGATTTTTGTTGCATAGTCAACTGGGGTAACTTTGACCCATAAGGGTAACTTTGGCCCAAAGCAGAAAACAGATTAAATCTGCTACATCACTTGAGTTATAGGCAAAGTTTTGGTCTCAAAATATAAGTAGCAACACTATCGTGAGGTTGGCAGCTCATTGTAAATAATTCGCCAAGAATCCACCGAGGCAGCATGGATCAAAGTTTTCTAAATGTGGGCCATATTTATCCCAGTTAACTGAAGTGTTTTTTTCTTCCACTTTCATAATGTTTCGAAAATGAAAGTGTCCTCAGAAGAATTACAAAATTGTTTCGAAAAGTCTTCAGGGGGAAAAACAAAACAAAACTTGCAACCAAAATCGAAAAAGTGCGACCCGGTCTGACATCGACCTGAAATATCCTATACAAAAAAAGAAAACATACACTGTAAAAAATTTTAGAACCATTACAGTCTATAGCGTAAACGTTTCCAAAAATGTAGCGTAAACTATTAATTCTCTTGAGTTACTGAATAAAACGGAATCGTTACTCTCATTTCTGTGTGAAGTATTTGAAGCGAATACATTGTAAAAGCAATCATAGACGTTACAGTCCATAGCCGAAATGTTTCCGAAAATGTAAAGTATGAATTCTCTTGAGTAACTTATTGAATCGGAAATATTACTCTCATTTTCGTGTAAAGTATTTGAATGCGAATATTCGGATCATGTCCAATACGTTCTACAAACGTCATGATCACGTGACTTTTATTGTTCTGTGATTGGAAGTAATGAAGAGACGTAACGGATATTTTGAAGAAAGTAAGCATTTATGTTTTATATTTTTTTTTATTTAAGAGATTAGCATGCTTTTTTAAAAGAATTAATATTATTCGATTGAATTTTATTGAATAATAATATTAGAGTTACTGCTTATAGTTTGTTGCAGATACAAAGTTAAATAACTCGTTCGAAATATATACTCTTGTCCATGAATATATGATAGATATAAGACTGGATATTTGATTAACGAATAATAATAGGATTCGTACGCATCAAGGGATCTTAGGTGTTTTCGTACCGGAAATTTCGTTGCTTGGTATATCTTAAAATAGAATTTCTTTTCATTAAATACGGCGAATATTACTTTACGAAAATTCTCGTAAAAGGTCATTGAAGCGTACGAACACTGAACACTAGTGTGTTAGTGAAGTACGATAGCACTGTTTATATGTTTTTATTATCTATTTCGTTTTGAACTTATGTTCTATTTCACGATGAAATATATCGTTTATATGACTGAAGAAATGCATGATTTTATTTATATTATACATTTTATCCTATTTGTTTATGAATCATATATTGTAAAAAAGATCTTATTGAAATTTGATTTATAGATCTATAATTTTTTTTTTTTTTTAATTCGATCTCGTGAGTTCCATCCGGCAAATACTTTGAAATTTTTAATTTCCCCTACAGAAATAGATGGATTTTTTTATACTTTTTAATATTTGTTTTTTTAATCTCCTAATTCTAGAATACTATACACAATATTTCATATCTGTTGAATAATTAATTTATTTTCGTGATTTTAATACTTATAAATAGATATATTTTTGAAAAAGCTTTGTCTATTTGTCAGTACATTTTTAATATATTGTTTTACAATTATCATGGTTTTAAATATATTCCTTTAAATGTATTTATTTTATTTGTATAACTTGAGAAGTGCTGAAATAACCTGAGAAAATATATCTATTTATAAATATACAATTCATGAAAATAAAGTAATTAATCGCAGATATTATTTTTAAATAGTGTATCTTTTTATACGAAAAAAAATAATAATTATTTAAAGGTATAAAAGAATCCATCTATTTATATGTAGTGAAATTAAACGATTTCATAAAGTATTTATTTACAGGATAGAGCTCAGTTGTCCGCATTTTAAAAAAATCAAATTTTCAATGTTATCTTTTTACAAATATGTAATTCATAAACTAAGGTTAAAACGCATTAGTAGAAGTGAAATTATCAATTCCTTCGGTCATATGAACGATGCATTTCATCATTTCAAAAGTTGTGAATTAGAACATAAGTTTAAAACGAAAAGATAAAAAACGTATAAACAGTGCGATTTGTACTTTACTAATACTAAAACTACATTATTATTTCTTAATCAAAAATATAATATATAATATCTATTATAGATTCATGGACAAGAGTACATATTTCGAAAGAGTTATTTAACTTTGCATGTGCAACAAATGATTAACAGTAAATCTAAAATTATTATGCAATAAGATGTCATCGGATAATATTAATTCTTTTTAAAAAGCGTATTATTTTCTTAAATAAAAAAATATATGACATAATTCAGGAAAGTTTCCTAAATGCACAGAAACATTTAAGAAATATACACAATCCTATCCAAAACATACACAAACATATTCAAAATATACACAAACATATTCGAAATATACACAGTCATATTCGAAATAGTCACAAACATATCCGAAATATCCAGAAATATTTCAGAAGCACGCAGAAACGGTTCTGAATATTCTACTGAAATACGCGGATACGTTTCCGAATATCTGACCGAAATATGCGGAAACGTTACGAAAATCTGACCGAAATATGCGGAAACATAACAGAACCGTTGGGCCACATTGCTGCCCCCACCAGGTAGAGAAACGTTTCCGAGGTGGGTTTTTTTTTTTACAGTGTATATTATTTTAAATTTTTTAAATGCAATGGAGAAATTTGAAAAGAATGCTGATTTTGGTTTAATATTAGCTTGCGAGTGTCTTCTTCATGACTAACGTACGCTCTTAAAGTCGAAATCGTACTTTTAGACGAACAGTGTAAAAAAAAAAGTTATTAGGCTATAAAAAATATTTCGGTTTTTATCTTAGTTGAAAACATTTCACATTCATCCTTCTTATCTTTTACCGTTGTCAATAAAGGCGGATTTCACTTATCATTGCGAAAATGAAAGCACAATAGTATTTTTCTTTTCTTATTTCTTCATAAAACTTCGCACTTTCTGTGATTGAGTGCCACCGGAAATTTTTACGAATTTGATTCTGATTTTTCATTAAAGGTTTTGAGTTAAAGAAAAAAAAATGCAAATCATGCAATTGCTACGTCGATGGCGTACGTGATTTGATATTGATTACCTACCCAGACTATAATTTGCAATCATTTTCTTACATAATCAGGATCGAAAATATCACCTACGTATGATTTCTTATTAATCTCTCCGAATGATGTATAAATACGTTCAAATTTTGAAGAAAAAAAAATATCCTCCGAATTCAAATTTGCATTTTATCCATCTCAAAAGTTTAAATGTTACTTCTAATCTTCCATGCAGGTGGGTTACTTTTTTTTTTCCTATATATTTCGTATAAAGGTAATTATTTATTCTACTGCTGCAAAAAATTATTTTAATATTTAAAAATTCCGTATAGATATGACTGTATTACGCCTTAAAAAGGAATTATTCTATGTAAATTAGGAGAAGGGATATCAGAATCCTGCTTTCCGGATTTTCACATTCTTTTCCCGAGTTTAGAAAATTGTTTTATCTCAGTAATATAATGCATACCCAAAGTTGGTCTAACGGTATTCGTAAACGCCAGTTTCTTAGTATTCTGCGAGAAGAAAAAAAAAAAAAAGTTAATTCCTCCAACTTCTTCTTTATTTAGATAAAGAATTTTTAAAATACAGGACTTATACTTGTTTAAGTAGGATTTTTAAAGTCATTTTTCTGAAGTGTTATTTCTCTGTCTGTATTTCGTACCAGGGACAAAAAGTAATGAATCTGAAAAAGTTGGATTATTTTCATATCGTGAAGTTTGAAAATAAAACTTTAAACACATGCTTCTTGTTTATAAATTTATATGCTGTTTAAGATTATTATAGCTTCATTTCTTTTATGATACTAAAATTTGTTTAAAAATGGCTTTTAATCCATTTTTCTTTTGTTTCATTTAATTTACCATCTTTCATATAATTTACCGTAGTTTAATCATTAAATACAATTACTAATAGAACATTGTAAACGCAGCGTCCAATGCAGAAGAAAAGAATTGCACCTCCATTGACTTTTCAGGTAATCCGGGACACAAAAATTTCGAGGTGTTGGGATCATATGTTTATATTTTTTAACTTAAAATTTGTCATTTTTTTGTGAATACTTTTTGCTACGAGAATAATATTTTGAAAACTTACTTCCAAAGCGAAAAATCGAAACAAAAAGACAATTTAATCAATAGGAACTGAAAATTATTGTATGAGGTATCGTAATTTTATCTTTCTTAGAAATTTAAATATATCAATTTATGTATGAGGAACCTTGAAAAATACATTCTGAAATAAATTTTACACTACCAAAAACAGTATAACGTAAAAAAGGCTTATATTTTTTAGTTATTTATCTATAGTGTTTATATGATTTTGTCTCTTTCTACTGTTAAATATCGAAACTATTTTTAAAGAAAAAAAAGCAAAAATGTGATAGGTAACTAGCGTAGGAGTTAAAATAAGATATACATTTATATGCTAAAAGTGATAACAGTACATACAAAAAGTCTTTAAAATCTTGTAATAACAAACCTATTAGTTTCGTACACTTGTAACGGTCTTAAGGTCTCCAAATAATAAATAACTATTTCCGCATAAAATTGCAAATAATAAATAAAATATTTATTATTTGCAGACCTTCAGAATGTCACCGTTGGAAGTGTGCGGAAACTGGTTGGTTTCTTTTTAAAAGTTTTTAAGATTTGTATATGTGCTATTATCCGTTTTACCAATGGCGGCTGCCGAAGGCGGATTTTTTTTCAGTGTGTGTACGGTCCCTTGAATATTCGTACCAATAATTTTTTAAGTTTTTTCAGCTTTATTTTTCTGAAATTAAACAAGTCAAAGAAATCTTTTATAAAATACTGGTGTCTAAATTTAAGGGACCGTACCTACGTTTAAAAAAAAAAAACCGCTTTCGGCAGCCGCCATTTTTGTGTCAGCGCTCAGGCCTAGTATCCAGGGGGCGGTGTTTTAGAGCACAATAACGCAAACTTCATATAAATATGCCAATTAAGTCAACACATACAATGTTTTTCATAGTGTACAGGCTGCGGTTGCTGCTCTTTCTTCCAGCCTTTAAATTTATTTATCTCACAGCATTTTTTTTTTTCGAGACATATCCTATTTAAGTTGATATGATTTTCCTGTTATATAATAGTTATGAATTGTACAAAGTTTTATTATCTGTATGAAATGATAAAAGCTAAGCCCCTTTTTTAAATCCCCTTTTTTGTCCCTTTTTAAAATTTAAATTTAGAAATTAAAATTAAAACTTTTAAAATGCTTTTGTAATTGTGTCTCAATTGATTGAATGAGGTTGCCCCTGTTAAGTCAGTTTTCCCGCATTGCATTTTATAACTTTCAAAGATCGTTTTGGCACATCTCACAAGAATACTTTTGCTGAATAAGTGCAATTTGTAAGCCTTGCTGCATTCTATCGGCCAAACTCAAACCACAGGCTTTATCCTGGGCAGTCAATCATTCAGCTAACGACCAATTATAGTTTAAATACGCCTCCTTTGACTTCAACGGCCCCTAGCTGGAATCATGCGAAATACAGCATATTTATACCGATGCACGGGTCCCCGGACAAGGCTTTTTACCATCAAAAGAATGCACTAACTCCACGACACTCGGCTCTCTTAAGTATCGCTTTGCGGTACACATAATTCCCAAGCCAGATGTCCATAAAGTAAATTAGCCGCTCTCAAGCCAAAAGGGCCCTTTTTTCTCAAAAGGATGTAACAAAAGAACAATAAATCAGGTCCCCTGATAAACTGTGTCTTTATTGGAACAACTACTATCTTAATCGGACTTTGATTTCCCGGATACCTTTTCACGGCCTGTGACTACCTAAATATGCTAGAAGTTCCGAGGGTTCGCTCAGAAATCGGCACGTCCGCGGTTCGCGCCCCTGCCCCCATCGGTCGGGCACTGACCGACGCCACGACAGAAGATCCATAACTGGAGTAGCGACTAATTCGTTACATTGAAAAGTCGGCTGGACAGTGCATTTACGCGGGACAAATCCCGAAATCCCAGCGAAAAATCCGTAAAGATCCCAGCGCGAGGTGTGTAACAAATTCCTAAAACAGTTGTGAAATATCATGTTTACGGCGAAATGACATCCCAGAAAATTGTGAAGAAAAGTCCCTAAAAAAGATGTTTTTTGTTATGCACTCTTTAAATTATCTTCCAAATTTTAGTTTTAATAAAAAAAAAAAAAAAAATTTAAAATTTGATTCTCGACGTAAAAAATACTCACAAAAAATGACACATTTTTTAAATATTTTTGTGAAGCTCGTAGACAAATTAATGTTTATTCTTTTTTGTACTCAAAAAGGAAAAAAGTATACAAAAAAAAAAAAAAACTGCTGTTTCAGAAGATATATCAAATTTTTTAAACATTTCTAAAGTTTGAATTATTTATTTATTTATTTAACTTAAGAATTTATATTTGAAAAAATATTGGTGCATAAATACGCATTCCAGAGGAAAAAAATTAGGCAAATCATATTTATAAATAAATATCCGAACCACCATAACCGCAAAAAATGCCTTTTGTTGATTTAAATTAGCGTTTTATCCTTAAAAACCTAAACACCAGATGATATACCGCCGTTACAGAAAGGGTGCTTGAGGAAATAAGATTTAAAATTAATTTATGTTTTTAATTAAATTTCTGTAAAATATATTTCTATATGCCATTGTATAGTAAAAAATTTTATCAATTTCTATAATAAAATATGTTCCTATATATCTTTCTCAAATCCATGTGACGTTCGCGCTTAACAGAATACATATATCCTATTTTAAAAATAGATGTTATTCATATAAATAAACTAATAATATATTTTAATATAAAAGAAAACAGCTCGCACAGTTAAAAAAAAATGTAAATGTTTAAAATATAATATATAAAATTTTAGTTGTTAACGCAGTCGTTGCCAAAAATATAAAAAAAAATAGTAATTTGATGGCGGAAACGTATTCAGTTAAGCTATTAGTACTTTTTGTTTTCACACCAAAATTTTTTCTTGTAATTCAGCACCTATATTTATAATTTAACTTACTACAAAGCAAACTTTTTTTTTTATCGTACTAAATAACTTAAAATTATCCCCTTATCACCTAGTTCTTCGCTTTAAAAGAAAAAAAAAAAGAAAAAGAAAAAAAGAAAACTGTTTCAGAACGTTTATTAATTCTCCATTACAAACTAGATTCCTTTAGATTTGAGTTCAAACTTTAAACTTTTGAAAATGAGAGCCTTCGAAAATTAAACCCTCTATTAAATTAAATGTTTACTAACACCTGCATCAGTGTATGCATTCTTATTGCTTCTTAACCCTTTATGATCATCGGGACTTTAAAGTCCCATTAAAGAAAATTCCATGTAAAATTTCATTTATTTAACAAATAATAACAGGAGACTTTATATTTCATGAAAATACCTCGCTTGCCAAATTTCAAAATTGCACCTATTTTGCGAAGTTAAATATTTTTAAAAATGGCTATTTTCCCATCTTAGACACAGCTTTGTACTATTGAAAATATTTGGCGGGAACTTTTACACTTAAGAAAGAAACAAGGAAAAGTCACATTTACAAGATATAAACCACACTCTACTGAATTTACTTGTATTATTTTATAACGATTGAGAGCGTTAAAAAGACAATAATATTTAGTATTTAATAATCTAAGTATTGTAAATATTTTTTGAAAAGAACTATAACTACTGATTTAATAACTCAGTTTGGAAACTAATGAAATGCAATTTTCCTAAATTCATAAATTGATACATAAAAAGGTTAAAATTTCTTGTCAGAATTTTATAAAAAGTTTTGTGGCCATCGATTTCTGTCAACTGTTTTGGGGTTTTGGTCTACCTCTAGACATTTGCGTTGGGGTTTTCAGATGAGTTATTACTTCTTTATCCGTATATTTTAAACTTTAATGACTTAAAAGAGATTTTTTCCAGCAGAATTGAGAAAAATGTTTACGTATCTAAATGTCTGTAACTGTAAGACAGTATTTTAAATTCAACATTAAAACGCTTTGATCATTTTTAAAACAACTGAATTCTAATGTGTCATTATCAAAAGAAAATTCTTAATCAAAAATAGATATAAGTAATGTAATCTAGATAGTTTGTATAGAATTTTGTATTATAAGAAATACTATAAATAACAAAAGATTTTTTTTCTGCTTAATAATACGAAAATGTCTGTTACAATATTAATAATCTAGGATGGAAAGAAACTGGAGTACATTTCTATTTCTCTATAAATAAATACAAAACATCATAATTCAAGTTTCATAACGTAATGTAATTGAATCGCTTTTGGAAAAATTTCCATAATTTATGTATACGTAAAATATGTGACTTTTCTTATTTATATATCGTGTTACATCACTGCATAAAAACTCAAAATTCATAAACTTTTTAAGATGGTCTGATTTGTTTATTTGGGATGAGTTGGGTTGATTTTTGACGGCCGATTATCTACTCGAGGGATATAGGCCCTAAGGGAGTGCTCTCCGTGGGGGTCTTTCTAAGGGAACCTAATCTGTAATAATCACGCATGGAAATCCAAGGTTCGAAGAAAACTCCGAACGATTAGACCGACGGGCGCGATTGGGTTCGAGCCCAGCACCTCCCATCTACCAGCTTCGAGAGCAGAACCTTTCGGCCACTGGTGGGGTTGTTTATTAGGAAAAAAAGGGATTTTTTTTTTTTATAAATTATAAATTTTATCTTATGTGTAATATTTCGGTATAATGTTTGTTTGTATTGTCATGGGATATCACTTGAAACATAATTTAATAATAAATAAAAATAAACTAGTACGAAACTGACTTTTCAATAAAAATTCACATATTAATATATTTTATTAGTAATTTGAAGACTTTGATAAGCCAACAAATCCCAAATTATTTTGACAAAAATTAAAAACGTGGAACATTTTAAAGATGAATAAGACATGGGAAAATTTGTTTTGAGAAAGATTTATTTGGAATATCTTATGCTATTATACTATATTCATTATTTACCTTTAAGAGGTATGAAAATGCACTTTCCGTCAAGTAAATGGCGATGTATTTTCACTTTTTAGCTCACAGGCTATCAAAGCCTGAGAGATAATGTGCCCGCCCGTTCTGTATGTATGTATGTACGTATGTATGTATGTACGTAACGCGATAACTCTTGATAGAAACATCCGATTTGCTTCAAAAAAATTTTCTAGGTTCATTGTGATAAGGCGTTTTAGGAGTACATTGGTTAAGGATAAAGGGGAAAAAACGGAGTTAGTCCAACCCCTTAATTCAGATAAATGGGTTTTTCATGCAGAATCATTCGATTTGCTCCGAATTTGATATACCGGTTTATTATGTTAAGGAACTTCCTGATTAGTTTTGGGGGTTCATTGGTTAAGGATAAAGGGGGGTTAGTCCAACCCCTTAATTTAGATAAATGGGTTTTTCATGCAGAATCATTCGATTTGCTCCGAATTTGGTATACCGGTTAATTATGTTAAGGAACTTCCCTTATTAGTTTTGGGGGTTCATTGGTTAAGGATAAAGGGGGAAAGGGGGGGGGGGTTAGTCCACCCCTTTTAATTCAGATAAATGGGTTTTTCATGCAGAATGATTCGATTTGCTCCGAATTTGGTATACCGGTTTATTATGTTAAGGAACTTCCCTGATTAGTTTTGGAGGTTCATTGGTTAAGGATAAAGGAAGAAAAGGGGCGTTAGTCCACCCCCTTAATTCAGATAAATGGGTTTTTCATGCAGAATCATTCGATTTGCCCCGAATTTGATATACCGGTTTATTATGTTAAGGAACTTCCCTGATTAGTTTCGGGAGTTCATTGGTTAAGGATAAAGGGGGAAAAACGGGGTTAGTCCACCCCCCTTAATTCAGATAAATGGGTTTTTCATGCACAATGATTCGATTTGCTCCGAATTTGGTATACCGGTTTATTATGTTAAGGAACTTCAATGATTAGTTTTGGGGGTTCATTGGTTAAGGATAAAGGGGGAAGGGGGGCTAGTCCACCCCCCTTAATTTATATAAACGGGTTTTTCATGCAGAATTATTCGCTTTGCTCCAAATTTGGTATACCGGTTTATTATGTTAAGGAGCTTCCCTGATTCGTTTTGGGGGTTCATTGGTTAAGGATAAAGGGGGGCCTAGTCCACCCCCTTAATTTAGATAAATGGGTTTTTTTGCAGGATTATTCGATTTGCTCCAAATTTGGTATACCGGTTTATTATGATAAGGAACTTCCCTGATTAGATTTGGAGGTTTACTGGTTAAGTATAAAGGGGGAAACGGGGGCTAATTCCCTTTCACTTATTTTTTTGAGGGGCATTATTCTTTAAAATAAGAGTATGATATACAATTAGCGTCAATAGCCTGTGAGCTCAATGCCATCAGTTTAGTTGGGCACGTTTCTTTTTTATTTAAATTTTAGCATGCTAATTTTAATATCGAAATAAAAAATAGTGTTTCTGTTCGATTGTTGCTTATTTTAAAGCTCACCGTCCCCTCAAGGCGACTTATTTGGTGGGGAAGACAAAATGTGAAATCCTATGTTATCCTATGGGAAAAAATACTTATTCTTCTTGTTCTTTCAAATATGGAAATTTCGACAATATTTGTTTTCAACACATATATAGGAAGTAGAGATGGGAAAAACAGTTACTTTTTGTTAACAGGTTCCATCATTACACCACTAGCTTGGTAACATGTTACAATAACCTAATAATTTTTTAACACCTTACCAGAGGCTAAAAATTTGTTGAAATTTGCACTTTTAGGGTCTTTCTTTAAATTTAGGTCATTTTTATAGATTTTGGTATTTGTAGGGTAAGTATTTGTAGGTAAAGAACATTTTTTGGACTTTTGGGTAATATTTTGTTTCTTTGAAATATTAATGTCTGAAAAATGATCTAAGCTCACATTTAAAACGTAGAGGTAAAATTTACAAAAAGTCAAAACAGGTTTTTGAACTTCAGCAGTGGACATAAAGACACACTAAACAGAATTATATATTTATTTAAAAAGTTTAACATTAGAGTCTATATCCAACATGATTCTTCTTTTATAATTACAGCATCCTACTTTCTTAGTCCCACCTAACATAAGTCTGAAGATATCAGTACATAAAGGAATAGTACAAAAAAAAAAAATTTCTTTTCAATAGCTTCTAGCATTCAAAACTCTCTAGGATTTAAGATGTCCCTAATTCAAATGTCATTCAATGTCTAGAATAATTCTCAATTTTTTAAGGTGAAAATTCATATATTCAAGCAAATGTATTCCTTATAAATTCATCTGCCTAATAATTAGACTATTCGATAGATATCTCACACGTATTCCTAAAATGCACGACTCTCTCTCCCTCTCTGTATATATATTTTGAGCGTTCCTTAATATGAGTCGTTACAAACATACCCCCATTTGACATTAAAAAAGGATGTTTAAATATCTATAAAAAAAGACCAAATTAGAGTAATTACATATATATGTATATATTGCTTACAATATTTAGTCTCACTGTTTACATATCGCTGCGACCCGTAAGAAAAGAGACGTGTCTTGCAAACATTCATTTTGCGTTTTTTCCCCACTAACAGGTCTGTTATAAGTGTGTCTTGCTACACAAACAGTTTCATAAGTGTATCTATGCGGAAAATCACTTTATTCCGCCATATGTCCATTTGTGACCACAGAAGAGGAGTGGATTGTGTGATGAGGTAAAATTACCTAACCCTCTAAACCTCATCCTACGTCTTCATTTTTAAGGGTTTTATTCTTTTATGCAAGTTTTTATTTCAGCATGCAGAACTAAGTGCTATAATTTCATGTTACAGTAAAATCATGGAAATTGTCCT
Source organism: Maratus speciosus (assembly GCA_963932465.1). Classification (NCBI taxonomy): domain Eukaryota; kingdom Metazoa; phylum Arthropoda; class Arachnida; order Araneae; family Salticidae; genus Maratus; species Maratus speciosus. Next base: position 199,852,854 of record OZ010789.1, read on the forward strand.
TTTGCCTCTCCTGTGAAATTTACTTTTGTCGAGATGTGTCACTTTTCTTGCGGGTGAGCGATATATTAAATTAACAAAATTCCTCATACTAAAATAAATATTTACTCTATGTATTCCCAAGCATTTTTTTTCTACATTTAAAAGTATTTTTCGTTTTTCTCTGAAACACTTCACTTTTTCATATGTGTCACTTATCGAATAATGGTGCGATGCAATCAATTGTGTATTTTGACCTATCCGATAACAACATCCAATACCATTATGGGACATAAAATAATTTAATAAAATCTTTTAAACTTAATTAGGTTTAAGGCAAAATTTGTTAATTAAAACATTCCACTCTCATGATATTTCCACTTATATGAACAAATAGCTTTTAACACACCGTCACTTTCATATTTGACAACAGTGATTATTATTTTTTCCAAATTGATTAAAGCATTTTTTTAATTTTTACAAATGTTCTTATAAAATAAGAATCTTATTGCTTTAGTAAAATTAATTCCAAGAAAAAAGTTTTTTAGCAGTCATAGTTATGACAAAAAGTGCGATAAATAAATAAATAAATAGCTTTACCACATCCGTACCTAACATCAACAGCACATATAATTCAACAACAATCGAAAAATACTTTACCTGACCTTAAAATATCCTCAAACCACAAAAGCAAAAGCGCGATACTAGCTTACAAATTACCTCAAAATATCCCCAGCTACGCGAATCTAACTTACAACCTTAGGAAAAACTTTTCCTCCCCTCTCAGTAACGCAAAATTCTCAGATTCTAATACTACCAGTCTAGATAAACAATATATTCAAAGCAATAATATATTATTTTAAATAATATAACTGCTTCATGGCTGTGTATTACAAAGTAACTATATTCTCTCAGAGACAAGATTAAATTTTTTTACACATTCGACATTGAAATAACCACAAATTCATGCTGAAGCGAACATAATATTTGAATATTTAACAGATGGTATAGAATATTTGATGCTGACAAATAATTATTACTGATAGATACTTTTTATTCCTAACAACAGAATGAGGAGAAATCAGCAGATGCATTTTGCCTTGGACGTGGGACGTCTCTATTTTTGTTAGCGGGGGTGAAAAGTGATCGAGTAATAAATGAAATGAAAATAGGTGTTCGCTTTTCTGTTCATACGTAGGACGCTGTTTAACGATACGAGTTGACTTTTATTTTTCATACATAGGACGGGGTTGACGTTTGTGTTTTGATTTTTAAGCTGTAAAATTTACTTGATTCTTTTGTAATAGTGGATTTTTTTTCACTTTTTCTTAGAATGTTATTAAGAGCTAGGAAAAAAGATTTTGCGATTTTATTTTCATCGCAACATAAAATTAAAATAAAGCTAAAATATATTTTTTTTTTGTCTTATTTTCAGTTTTTCACAGGGGAAATTGATAAATAGTTATAAAATTAATAGGCAGTTTCTGATATTCTGTTACTAAAAAACAAACTTTAAAGCAATAACAGTGTTTTTTTAACTGTTATGTTAAATAATGCCCACCTCTAATAGGAAGGTTTAGCCCTCTGCAAGCTCCAAACTTTTATATATTTTGTAAGTCCTAAGTTACAAACAAGTAAAGAGTACTTTTTATACTTTTCGAAATTTTTTGAAACTTTAACACAAATTTTAAAACACTCATAGTTATCTTAAAAATATTTTAAGCTTACAGAGGGATAAAGAACCTTCCTATCTACGTGCTGGGGAAAAAATATATATATATATATATATTGTTGAAATTTCCAAATTTGAATGAACGAAAAGAATGCGTATTTTTTACCATAGGATAACATGGGATTCCACTTATTTTTCTTCCCGACCAGATAAGTACCGTATGCACTGAATTATGAATTCATGAAAATTTTATCTTCTAAAGCATTTTTCGTGAATTGTTTTAATTACATTAGAAGATTTACATAATCATTTAATAAATTTTAGATGGATTGAAGGAATTAGAAGGATTCATTAAATTTGAATTTATAGGGATTTTGTGCAATATTTATAACCCCACTCAAATCTTTTATTTTAAATATTTTTCTTAGTATTCTGTAGAATTAGGAAATGTACAAATATAATGTTCTTACAATAGAAATATAGAAATATTTCCGAAATGAATAATCACCCCCCCCCCCCCTCCAACGCCAAGAAAGCTGAAAAGATGCAAAGGCAAAAGAAATCATCCTTTAAAATGTTTATTTTTTTTTTGTGTGTGTAATCTATAATGCTTTTGGAACAAGATAAAGTAGTGTGTCTATAGCTCATTCTAAACTGTATTACAACTAATCGATGTATTAAATGAATTTTATAACAAGTTATTTTAACGGCACTTATAAGTACCGTCAGCAGATAAAGGGTTAATTTGATCTATCCAATAATATAATTACATTTTTCAGAATCTATTTCAAATAAATATGCAGACTTCTCTTTTAAATAATCTTTATCAATTTATTCTGAATGTTACAAAACTTTTTTTCCCAACACTTTCTATATTGTATTTATTCTATTTCAGAATGGAAACTGTTAGACCTCCAGTTGATGGCCGAAGTAGACTGTCACCAGTTGATTGTACTTCATTAGGTGCTCTGGTTGAAGCTATCCAGGCATCTAACGGAGTGCAAATGATAGGTGGCTAACATACATCGCCCAACCGAAAATTCTGCTTCGATGACGCGCCCTTGTTCGTTGGATTATGCATAGATACTCAGTCGTTTGTAGCATAAAAAATTTATGGTATAGTATGATTTTTTATAGAATGGTTCGTACAGTAAGAGCAAGAAGGGGGCATTGTCTACTAGATTCTGAAATTTAATTAGTTAATTTTCTTTATCTCTGATTTCGGAGGGGAAAAAAATAAAATTTATTCATCTAAAGTGACTTAGAATAAACACTAAAAGATAAAAAAAAATTAAGAATTTTTCGTTAGGGAAGCTTTGTCCCCCTCCCTTCCAGAGCAATTTTGTTTTTCATTCCCCGACTGCCAAGAAGGGTTATATGTTTCGCGCGTATCTGGGTATATGGATTTCTTTATACCCTCGAAACATCCTATCGACTGGATGGATTTTAATGAATGAGGTCTCTATCGATTAGTCTTAATCGTCCGATGGTTATAGGCTAAGTTTTGTTTTTATAAATTCAAAATGGCGGTAGAGACGAAAAAAATTTTTACGCACTATATTGAGTGGCATATCATTGGGTAGGTCTTTCAAAATGAAGACGATGTTTCATTGACTATTTTACAGTCAGAAGCTTTGTTTAAAAATTACACAACCTGGAAGTTGCGTAGGTAGGATCTCTAGTTTTACTGCAATTCTAACCTTCATAGACATCTATAGGCCTCATCAAAACAGTGTTTATAGATTGGAACTAACAATTAAACACAAGTCATCAGTACAAGTGAATAAAAAAGTAGGTAAGTAATATAAAAAATAGTTTCACATTGATGAGAAATAATTAATTAGTTTGCTTTTTACGCAGTTGGGTTTTTGATTTTTTAAATTTAATTTTTACTTGTTCGTATGTTTATTAACCCTTTGTGACTCAACAATTAAGGTTTGAAAAATATTTATTCAGATGTTAGAATACATCATTTTAAGCATGTAAAAAGTAATTAAAAAATTAGAACCTAAAAATAAAATATACATTAGCTAAAAGGCACTTTTTTTCCCATATGCAATACTCAGAAAATTACATACTTTTCATAAAAATTTTCAATTTTCTAATACAAAGTTGTAAAGCATGCGAACTTAATTTTGTAAAAAAATATATTTTTGGACGTTAATTTTTAATTTGACAAAAATTATGAAGCTCATTTTAGCAACAACGATGTAAAACTGCTCAAATAGTAAATAAAACTTTAGTCTGTTGAGAATTCTATAAACAATTTATAATTGCGGTGTTGAAAGATAGCAGCAATAAATAAAATAATCTTTTAAAGCCACCTGTTGCTTGCCATTGACTTTTCGATATGTTGCAGATATGCAACGCGGGAACACAAAGGGTTAAAAATTATCTTAAACGGTAGAGTTCCCAGAAAGGCAAACTACGAAAAAAAAAAAATTCTGTATTGCTTTTCATGTCTAAATATTTATAAATCGCCTTACAGCTGGTGTGTTCTGAGTCAGACAAAAAGAATATTACTTTAGGCTATTTCATGTTTATATTCTTCATTGTAAGAATATTTTAAATGATCGCTAATTTAACAACTACGGTTTCTCGGGACTTTAAGCTTGGCCACAAAGACGTGGAAAGGGGGGCGGTTGGGGGGTGGACTGAAATTGACGAACCGATTGGTGGCGATAAGGCGATTGGTAATCGACTGGATTCTTTTTCTTTGTGTTTTTATGTTATTAAAGCCTATTAATAGTGATTAGAAATTGACACTAGCATGCAAACAACTTCTTCGTTTTTTTTTTTTTTTTTTTTTTTTTTGTTATGTTTACAGCAAGTATAGCTGCCAACTTTTTTTTTTTTTTTTTTTTTTTTTTTTTAAGTTAAGCACATTTTGAACTACAAACTTTTCTTAAGGGGTCAAATAAGTACGCCATAGAAATAAGTCACATTATTAAATTATTTTATTAAATAAGTTTCATGGTGCCATATATGTTTTCTCATTAGGGGTGTGGGGGGGGGGGGGCGAACGGTTGGAAGCTATGAACAAGTAAACAATCCAATCTACTGATATTTTATTATTATCAACAGGCGATGCAACCAGGTCTACACGAGTTTATAGTTCGTTTACAGACACGCAAAAGAATCCCGTTACGTTATGGTCAATGGGGAAAAGCCTTCGCAGTGCATTTTAGTGATGTTACACTATTTCAAACATAATGAAATTGGTATACCTTTTGTAGATGCACTTTTTAGTGCTATGGAATATGAAGTGCAAAGCATGTATAATTTCTTTACAGGCTCACACAAAATATTTCTGTTACATAATGGCCTACTACGGGGGAAAATATCGTTTGCATTGTATTTTAATGTAACCAGGAAATCCAACCAGACTTGCCGGGCTACAGAACAAACTGCCAGGCGTACATAACAGCCATTTTTAATTTAAATCTGTAGTAGATTTTTTACATGAATATATTTTTTGGTTGTGTTATTAACACAATAGAAAATAAGAAATTTTCTAGGCGGAAGCAATTTCGTTCCCAGACCCCCTAATCCATTACTGATTTATCTTTTAATATACAACAAATAAAAGTTAAAGAAACAGCCAAAATAAAAATTAATAAAATACTAGCTATCCTTTTTGAAAAAATCGATGAACGAATACCCAACCTTTGACCAATTATTTATGAATAGAAAATATAAAATGTGTTTTAGAAATTGTACTCCATTGTAGCATTGGAGAAAATATACACAAATAAATTTAGTGAATCAAAAAACTGTTTTATTCAGTTTAAAATTTACATCACTTAAAAAAGAATTTAATATTTTTTATTAAAGTAAAAGTAATTTCATTTAAATGCAGTCTGAGATGTTTGCCTTTTAATATTTTTATAATTGTTATTAGATCATAGTTTGTTTCCTTGGACAATATTGCATCACTACAAAGAGCTTAAACTGCTCCAGAATTTTCTCTAAGGTAAGAAATCCCTTGACAGAAAGACTACGTACTAAACATCAATCCTGTAGAGTGGAGAACATGCAATGAAGCACTTCAGACATGATGTAAACCTATCAATCTTTTCGCTGCTGTTAACAGAATTTAAAATCTGCATTTGTGGAAGAGATTCTGCGCCATTGTTGAATAATATCAACAAGAAATCTTGTTCAGTAAACTCTGTGATTATTAAGTTCCTTAAACACTGTGATAATTAAAGGAAGACGTCTGTGTTGTTGTTATTTAAATATTATTAATTACAGTAGAAGACCACTAATCCACACAGTTTTGGTCCCAACATTTTGCAGATGTGGGACTTTTTGCAATTTACAGGTCATATCTATTTCATCTTTATTTACTTTTATTATTATTGTTCGTACGTATTACAAATTTGGATTGTTAATGCTTAAAAATAAACAAAAAACTACACATTTAATCATATAAATAAAGTGAGAATTATTTTTTAAATGATATATTTGTTTTTATTATTAATAATCTTATCATCAATAGTTGTTTGTATAAAAACATTTCATTTGATTTTGTATTGTATCTTGCATTCTATATCTACTGAACCGCAAAATTTTGTCTTTAGAAATTTCAATATCCTTGACTATTTATTGAAAAATAAAATGAGTACGGTTTCAAAAATAATTTATTTTTATATTTATTAACATTGGTTGCTTGATTTTTAAATAAAGGATTTTATTTTAAATTCTATACTAAATATTGATATTAAATATATTGTATAAGTGATCATCTTTCTTCAAGACAAATACATCTTTAAAATGAAAGAGTTTTTTGAATTTACCGAATGTATGATTAATTAAATTAAATAATTTTATGTGTACTATCATTTTAAACTATAGCAAAAAAGTATCAAATGATACGTGATAATATATATTAGAAGTAAAATTAAAATTGGAGGGAAAATTTTAAATAAAGCAATGGTAAATTATTGTTTAAGAATTAAACTTCTTTCTTTACATTTTGTGTAGATTGCAGACGCGTACGAATTACATGTTAGTGAATTAGAGGTACTCTACTGTGTTTATTTCTGATATATTTTCTGTAATAATGAATTTATGTAGTTGGTGTCGGTATAAGCCATTGTTGGCATTTATTTACATTTTATGAAAATTATTTCAATTCCTTTTCAGTTGAGTATTCCTGAATGATGTCTAATGTCATATGATTTAATAAATTTTAATTACATCTGAGCAAGTGTTGTTTTTTACTTCGACGTTGAATGTGACTGTATAGATAGTGTACTAGTTAATGACTTTCTGAAATACCACATATCGTTCACCCGCAAGAAAAGTTTCACAAGTCGCAAAAAATCATATTGCGTTATATTCGAGTAATAGGTCTGTCATAAGTGCGTCTTGTTACAGAAAAAGTTTTATAAGTGTAGTTATCGGGAAAATTGCTTTATTACGCTATATGTCCATTCGTGACCACAGAAGAACAAATTGTGTGGGGAAGTAAAATTATTCAAACTTCCAAAACTCGTCTACCGCGTCATTCTTAAGAGGCTACTCCGGTCAGGCTGAAACTCGCATTCGCTAATGCTAATCCTAATATGGGAGCAATTTTTAACCCTTTCAGGGGCAGAGGAATTCTGTTCATAAAATGATGAAATAATTGACTGACACCAGAATATTCAAACGAATTTCTTACTAAATAACAAAACGCTATTTTGCACTTTAATTACAAAAGCAACATTTTATTAAAATATTCTTGGTGCCAGTAGTCAGTTTTGGAATTAAAATTAAGTGGCTAGACCCTCTAGCCACCGCCCTTGAAAGGGTTAAAGATATCTCGTTTGCATTTTAATATTTTTAAATGACTTTTTTTGCATTAGATAGCTGAGGTAGATCTGCACGAAGGCCGTTTTGCACTTTTTTTATTTTTTATGAGGGCTCCTCATAAACATATTCCGCAAACATAATCGAAAAAACAAAAAACAGTCTTTGTACAAATCTAACTAAACTATCCAATGAAAGGGAAAAAAATAGCATTAGCGAACGTGTGTTTCGCTTGACTGAAGTAGCCCCACATCATGCAAACCTAACAAGGAAGGTCTCCATACTGGGCATACTCAGAATATGTTGAAAAAAATGCTAGTGAAAGTACTCATGTATGTAATAAAGGATCAGTTAAAATTAGCGGCGGAATTACAGTAGAAAATGTGTAAAAAAATAAAATACTTTCGAATTATTGCCGTGAAAAGACGAAAGCGGCACGCAATGTGGCGAGCACCACTTTATCTCGCCAAAAGCAAACGATTTGAATGAATCTGAAAATTGTTTAATTGATTTTGAGAATATGCGGTTTTTTATGAATTTAAACATAAACATGAAAGAAATTATTATTATTATTACATTTTGTATTAGACATGTTGCTTGTTGCCGATTTGAATGAAATTTTGCCATTGTTTTATTCTCCAGTCCACAATTTTTTTTAATTTAAACCACTTTATCGGTTATAAAAACAACTTTTAACGCCAGATGAATAATGCTGCCGTAATACATTTCCATTCCAAAGAAGTTGTTTCCATAGCAACAAAGTTGAATCCACAGTGCTCAATGGAGCATATTTTTGAGTTTGGAACAATTTTATTCAATTTAGATTTTGTTTTAAATCGTAAAATATGATAGTTAAAAATCGTTATAAGTACCTATAAATATATATGACAAAACTATAGTTAAACTAAAAATGACAAAGCTAAAGTTATTTAAATTAAACTTATTTAAACAAATTCAACATTAAAAGTTTTTTTCTTAAAGAGTATTCGACAAGCGTATTTTTTGAAATTTTATTTCTTCGCCAAACGGTGATAAGTCGTCAAATAAACGAAATTTTCATTATTTTTTTACAGCCGTTCTACCGCAGTTCCGCCGAAATTTTTTTTATAAACATATATACCCATGGGAGATGAACATTCTGTTATTTTTTCAGATTTTTCCGAGTATGCCCGTATGGAGACCTTCCTTGTAAGTGCTATAATTTCATGTTACGGTAAACATGCTAATATTATTTTCCCTCTCCTGTGAACTTTACTTTTGTCGAGTTGTGTCACTTTTCTTGCGGATGAGCGATATAATGATAATGTAGAAGGTAAAAGATTCAAGAAATGCAAAATGAGGCAAGAGATAAATTCAAATTAATAATACTTTATTTATAGTTTAAAAAAAAAAAAACCATTCACAACACACTTTTGTCTATAAGTTCTAAATAAAAAGTTAAACTAGCGCTATTAACATTGGCTTTCAAGTTATTGAAATACAAGATTCCTTTTTCGTTTTCGTCTAACACAAATTTTAAAAGGAAAAATAATTCATGAAAAAAACTAATTATGATGCAGAGAAAGATTTTAGTAATCTGTGTATCAAAAATATACTACTGACACATATGGAGAAAAAATATGTACAGTCGTGGGGAAAAAAAAGTAAACACCCCCTACTAACTCCTCAACAAATTATCGTAGAAGAAAGTTACTGGTACCGAACGATTGGAAATAAAGTCTACTTTTAAATGATGTATATAAAATTTGCTTAGAGGGCCATCTACATATTATCACGAACCATAACTTTGTTTTTTTCAATAGCAGTACCCAATTCTGACAGCATAAATGAATTCTACACCCTTCAATTAGCCTTAAAACGAATTTTTATGCAATTCGTACCATAAGTTTCCGAGAAATTATTTTAAAACGAGCTTATTTTAAGGGCTGTATCCAAATTGAAGTTCCGTACTGGATTGTTAACCGAGAGAGCCCCTTCCTTGATCAAGGCACCTTAAGCGCCACTCAAGGAGTCAATGAAGCGTGTTAGATTACAGTACAGCAGAATAAATTTCAAAATGTCTACTCACTTCCATCATAGACGGCCCCTTAAACCATCATTTTGCCGTTTTTCAAGCAGAATTTGAAAACTACTTGGAATAAAAATGTGAAATTTTTGAATTTCCATAAAGCAGGACTTAATAAATCTAAATCCATCAAAAAAATTGTAGGTTGCAATTCATAATTTTTTCGAATATTAATTTCATAATTCATATCATAAAATTATAAAAATTGCAAATTCAGCTTATTTATATTTGGGTATATTAGTATTATTACTACAAAAAAAAAAAAAAATTAGCACATTAGGAGCATAATTTCGGGAGATATAAATAAAAATATGAAAATGTAATTTAACATTAGAAGCACTAAATTTTGAATGTTTATAATTCAAAAACTTATAATTCAAATGACTTGAAATTTGGTGTCAAGGCATAGTTTGAACCAAAGATTTGAAATATCTCGTTAAAATTGGGCATTGTTATTGAAAAAAATGAAGTTTGGATTCGTTTTAATATGTAGATGACCCCTAAGAAAATTTTATATACATCATTTAAAAGTAGACTTTATTTCCAATCGTTCGGTACCAGTAACTTTCTTCTACGATGATTTGCTGAGGAGTTAGTAGGGGTGTTTACTTTTTTTTCCACGACTGTACATGTATTCTATACTTAGTGCTCTGATTTTCAGGTGTCATCCCGCAAAATGCTAAATGTCCCTCTATTAACCTTTTTACGAGATTAATCTAAATTTAATATTTTATTCCTTAGTTTGAGACGAGATAATTCAACTATATTTCGGTCACAATGGCCGGATGTTACAGAATATCACACATTCTGTCCAGAACTCGTGTGCACTCCTATTCAAAGCAAGCAACTGCAAACAATAGGCGCTGTGAAATATAAGGTTGAATAAGAGGCGGAACATGTAAAAATCTATATTCTCACTTCAATCTTCTTATTAATAAGCGTTTGGTGAATAATTTTGTAAATAAAGAAAAGTTTTATTATTAATACTAGAAGATAACCCGTCAGAATGACATGTTTGCATTTTCAAAAGAATGATGTAGCATTCCATTATAAAAAGAATTATGAAATAATAAATTTCATCTTATCTGACTAATAGGATCAGGTGGGGTAAACTAGTTATAAAAACAGCCCATTTTTCATTGAAACTTAATTTGCAAGAAAAAACTTCACTCACAAAATCTGAAGAACTATTTCACAAAAAACATGCAAATTAGTACTAATAATGGTATTTTAAAACATATTCTCAATTAACTTTCGTCTTCGTTCATTGCATTTGCTAAAATAATAATTATATAACTTAAATTTTAAAAAGTTCAACTCGGATTAAATCCTTATTTTTTAAAAACATGCATAAAGAAACCTGTAATAAATTTTGATCATTAAAAATGATCTTCTATCGCTTAAGTAAATTGCAACTATTAATTGCATTAACAGATTTTTTTTCTCAAATTCTTTTATTAAATTACAAATTTATTTTCCCTACAAAAATACAAAATTTTATTTTCATCGATATATATATAAAATACTTAACCATTTATATAGAATAAAATGTTTAGGTTCTTCTCATCTAATTAATAATAATATTAAAAAACTAATTTATGATGCATTAATTCAAGGTTTTCCAAAGAAATTCATATATTCTTTAATATACAATTAGTACTTACATGATCTTTTTAAAAAAACAAAATAACACATGCGTAAACAAAATTACAAAAAAAAATTATAAAATAAGAAAATATTCATAAAAAAATAAAAAATTGTAAAATAATAAAAAATTATTTTAAGACTGATGGGTGGGTAGATGTTAGAGTACGGATGAGGGTGGTGTTGTCTGGATAATACGCAATGGTTAATTTATTTAAAAAAAAAAATTGGGGCATTTTAATTATAACTACATTGATAATACACTTTTTATATGGAGGTTCATTCGATATTTTATATATATATGGTGACGTTAAATTTTTATTTCAATTCATATTGAATTTATTTAGCTTAATTAATATTTAATCAAGTTAACAATTAAATTGTTTTTAATTTTTAGTCTTCTCGGGACAATATCATATTAATTTCTAATAGTATACAATCTTTATGGTGAATATGCATAATAAGTTTATTTGATATAACTAATGATATTACAGATTGTATTCAAATTGGGTTATTAGTATTTTATTATTCCTCTATACTTTTTAATAATGTTTAATTTTGAACTTAGTATTAAATGATTAATTAACGGTTTTAAGTGAATGTTAATCCCATATTCATATTCTTTAGTTTTTTATGGTTAATATGAAAATAAACCACACAATTTATTTGTTGGCAATTGGAAAATGAAGATTCTGACATTATATCAACATCCATTTATTTATTTATTTATTTATTTTCTTCCTGTTCATTTTAATAATTAATTTTTTTATATTTAAAACTATATTTCTTATAGTTTATATTTTTATTATGTATAATTTTTTATATATAATTTATTTAGTTTTATAGCATATTGTTATATTATATTATTATTGTTTTGAAATTATTTAAATCTTCCGTATAGTTTAATTGGGTATGGTAGTAGAATATATTGTAATCATTCTATTAACATATTTATTTAATAATTATATGAATAATGAAATATAATATGGTATTTTTATATTAAGATTTGTTGGGATATAGCAGTTGGTATATTATGAATGAATTAACTTATAATAGCATAATCTTTATGACATTTTGTTCATATTAGTTTCAAGTTAATATCATAGATGGCAGCACTAAAATTTAAATTGGATTCTGTCTGATGCTTCGAATTGAGTAATATCACTTTTTAACACAAGGTGGAGCTAAATGTTAGCTATTTGCGATTTTGTAAACTTAGTTTTGGTATTTTTTACTTTAGTTAAGAAATTTAAAAAAAAATTAAAAGTGTTAAGAGGTAATTTACTTATTATGTAATTATTTTCTATTTATATTATTTTAATTGCATTTATCACGGTATTTCAAAATAAATTAAGTGTATACATTAGATTTTAAAATCTGTGTTAACTTAACTGTAAAAATAACCTTAAACTTATCGTGGTTTTGGATACCATGTGCTGATGTGTAATTGGATAAAATAACTGGGATTTTATTAGGTATTTTGTGTAATATTACTATTTTTCCTTGCTATAAATTAATTATTTAAAAGATTGTATTGCTTTTTCCATTTCATAGCATTTAATTTTATTCTGTTTTCAGTTTGGAACTATTCTCTTGGTTATATTGGTCGTTAGAGTACAGGAGAAAAAAAAATTCAGCTTTTAGGTTTTTTATCACAGAAAACGACTTATTTTTCTTATATAATTGAATTCTGTACTCTTGATAACGTAATTCAATATATAAGCTTTTCAATTATTTTTATCGAAATCCATATTCTTTTTTTCTTTATTATTAATTCTTGTTATATAGTACAAGGAACTTTATTTTATACATAGCAGCTTGTTTATTATGTTTTTGGTATCCATTCAGTGTGTTTGGGGACACTGTATTGTTGTAAATTCATTCATACTATCACAATTATTGATGGAGGTCAGTAATATTTAATTAATAGTTATATATATATATATATAAATTTGAAATCACAAATATATGAAGAAATTGATAAAGTTCTAAAGATGATTAAGAAATGAACATATGAAACCAGTATGTAAAATAAGAAACTATGAGTGACTCACAGAATCATCAGAGGAGTTTGTGAGTTCATTCATAGAAGATGCGTTATTTCATCCAATTTTGTCGGCATTAACCCTAAAATGACAAAATTTAGCTCCTTATAACGCAAACATTACAGAAAATAGATAATAAAAAGCTAAGAGATCCAAAGAAAGATACACCTCATACAGGATATTAAAAATTATAAGAGCACAATACCTGAATAACATACTAAGAGTCAAAACTACTGCATATCAGCATGGAAAACAAAGTTAAGACTATTTTAACATGTGATCTACAGTTGAGCATCTGAGTGAAACCCATAACTGTGCTGCCATCTGGTGTGAGAAAGGAAAAATGTAAATTGGAACTGGATTAATAACAATGTTTAGAGTTGCCATCTTAAGCCCCCAAAAAATAAATAAATAAAATGAATGAAAATGATTGAAGAAATCAAGAAAAGACTTAGATTAACTTTTAGTTAAACTAGAATGAAAAAGTAGGAAGAAACTTAATAAGTACTGAGTGAATACAACATAAAATAAAGAAAAGGAATAAATTAGTACAAAGAAATTAAGAATTATATAAAAATAAATAAAAGGGCAATTAGTTAAATTAACGTTTTAAAGACAAAAAATTGTAATATAAAAAAAATGAGAATATAAATAACATTTAAAAAGATGAGGATTATTTGAGATAGTAAAATTTAGCCTTGTATTATGTAAATAAATGTGAAAATTTAAAAAGCAATGAGGAATAGTGAAACCTCTCTGTAAGGGCCACCTGCCGTTCCATTGAAAATTGGCCCTTATGAGGGGTGGCCCTCGAATAGGGGTGACAAAAGAAAAAAAAACTAAAATAAGAAAATCAAAACCTATATTAGTGGGAAAACTGTTTATTAACATTTTCAAACTGTATACATAATTGAAGAATTTTTCTATTGAAGTTTGTTTACTTTTCATAATTTTTTCGCAGATAATTTTAGTTTCTAATGATTCTTTTACTTTATGGAACAAAATACTTAAATTTGCATCATTTATTAATGCTTTAGAATGAGATATTAGTTTATTTATCTCTGTTAGCGTTTCCTGACGGGTGTAAAAATTGTGCTTCAATATGCATTCTCAGTTTTAGTAAATGTGGGATCAGTTTTTTCTAGATAACCTGTTATCCTTTTTTTTGCCCACAACAAAGGGTCAAGTTTCTCCTCAAATCTAATTATTCGTATATAATGACAATGTCGCATATACGACAATGTAATTGTCGTATTGTAACAGTACCAATTGTAATAATTGTCATTATATGTCGTATATAATGACAATGTCGTAATATAAAGACAAACAGTGTGAGGAACACCTGTTTGTCTCACTTGTGGAAAAGTTTGTAGTCATTCATTGTGTTACTAAATCCTCCCCATCTCCCTCTGCCTTCTTTGTTGCAAGTGCAGTTGTTTGCTGAACTCTTATCTTTTGGTTCAGGAATTCAATACACCTGTTTAGGATTTAAGGCACATGTGAAAAAAATATGGCCTTTATGAGAGGTAGGTACGTCCCCTAATAGGAGTAAATTGATCATTATGTCTATGGGGAAATTTTCGTTCCTAAAAATATTGGCCCTTAATAGAGGTAGCCCTTGATTAGGGGTGGCCTTTAAAAGAAGTTTCACTGTATATATATAATATATACTACACGGCATTATGTACTCCTGATAGTCTAATTATATTTTATAAGAAATACTATTCATTTTTTCCCCAATGTCTTCAGAGTTCAAAGAATTTCAAAAGAAGCTTCTTTTTTTATTTTAACTACCGATAGATGGCGCCAACAAAGCCTAAAAGTTCACAATGAATGCGATACAAACAAATCCGAATGTTTACTTATGGAGGGAGAGATTGAGCTGCCAAACTAATTTTAATTAAAGTTATCTCAGAATATATACATAATTGAATGTAAGTCATCTTTCAAATATTAATTTATTTTGAATAACTAGAGGGCTCTGACCCCTATGACCTACGCTCGCCAACCCCTGTTCAGACATAGCTGACTCTAAAAGCACGCTAATTTGATCGGCTTCAAAAAGGTTCCGGAAGATTGAATTATAATTTAAAAAACAGTGGCGATCTCCCTATAAACGAATTTCTATTCATTTCTCTTTGATTTAGGAATTTTAAGACCAAATCAGCTGCTGTTAAAAGATACAATGGCTGTTTTCGTCTTGGTTAAATAAAATCAGTTAAACATTTCAAAATAAGCAAATATAAAATGAATTAAGTAAACAGAGTCTTTGCCTCCCGGGTTTTTTTAACAAAGCGAAAAGAAAGTTCTTTTAAATAAGACATTTTAAATGTATCGTTTTTAATCTGACGTAATTTTCACCAAACTTTTTTTTTCTCTCTTTTTAATATTCGCGTGAAAATACTTTTATTAGAAATGAAATATTATTTGCGCTGTCCTAACAAAAATAGTCGAAAAGATCATTTCAAAATATCAAATAAATGTCTCGCGCACTTTTTAAATTTAAACTGTTTTGCAATATTATTTTTTGTTCATTTTGCGTAATAAGTGTAATGTGACGTAATTTCTCCTATTTAAGACTTCTAACGCATGTTAATGGATTTATTATTTTACAATATCCTTTCTCTTTTAAAATTTACGTGTAAATATAGTTATTATTACGTAATTTTCAATAAGTCTCTGCTTTTTATACTCAATTATAATTTGAAGGGGTTTTTTCTGTTTATAATAGTCACGTGTAAATAAATTTTTAATCTGAAGCAAACATTATTGTTTACGCTGTTTATGCAGTTGGCAACAGTTTAAATTAATACCATTTTCTAAAATATGTAAAAAATATCTCTCGAAATGCTGAAAATTTGAATTTAAAATAGAAATAAAACCTCAAAAAATGAGTCAAATTAAAAAAATTAATGCAGTCTGCACACCGGGGATTTCTAACGTATAAAATGATCTAAAAAGGATTAAATTCCCATAAATAGTTTTTGCTCCTATAAAACTTTTTTAATGGAACGATTTTGTCCAACTTTAGCATTAAATATCTCTTAAAATAATTCTTCGATTTGAAAACTGTCTGCATCAACGTGTTTATCAAACATTTCTCTATAATATCAGCGATTTTCATATTTTTGTATGCAATATTTTTCTTAATATTAACGAAGAAAGACCCCCGGTCACAAAAAATATGGATGCCGATCTAGGATCAGGATACCAGGAAGATCTACGCAGATTTTCATTGGTCCATTTCCAAATCGTTAATTTTTTTTATATATATAGAAGGATATTTCTAAAAATGTAACTCTTATGAAATTTTATTCGAAAAAATAATTTTGAATAAAAATGGCCGAATGGAATACGATAAAGCGAAGTGGGATCCGGATGAGTTCCTCCGGAAGTGTTATACACTTAGCGCTATTATAACCAAATGACTGGGGGGGGCGGCAGCATAAATCATCACCTCATCAAGTTTTAAGGCTGAAATTCGGAACTCGATTCACAAATTAAAATGCAACTGGCGTGCCAAACCGTACCTTGGTGGAAAACACCTGCAAACCCGATTTTAGTGGTTGACTGGTAGGTTTAGCATGGTGTACAAGCCACCACAAAATTAGTGTTACACACAGAGATTAGCAGACAGACATTTACCAAAAATAGTCCACCCGTGTTCGGGGCATCCCAAAATGTGTAAATCCATCAAGTCGAAAATTTTTGTGAGTTCAAAACTTTCTTGTTTATACACTATGACGCAAAAGTTTAGACAATGACGTCATTCAGCTTTAAAATGTAGAATTATGACGTCAGAATTACAAAAACCTGTAAATATATTCAAAAACTGATTTAAAATGCTATGTACAAAAGACAGTCGTTTTATTTGCTATAATACTAATTTTTTTCATAAAAATTCAAATGTGCTTGTCGCAAAAGTTTAGACACTATTCTAAATTTCTTTGAATATTCGCTGGCATATGCAAATTTAGAATCGATGATGTCACAAATTTGGAGTACTTAAGTTCTGCAAACGATTGCGCTTCATAGTCGACATGCCGAGAGCTAAAGAAATTCAAGTGAATGAGGTTTCAAGGATTTGGCAGTTGAAAGGTGAAGGGAAGAGCGTTTCTGAAATTTCTGCTATTATTAATAGGTCAAAAAAAATCTATTTATCGAGTTTTATCGAGTGGTTCCGAATATAAAGTAAAATGTCGGTCTGGGAGGCCACGTGTGACAAATGTACGAGAGGATCGCCTGATACAAAGACTAGCGAGTACTCAACAAATGAGCGTACGTGGAGTTCAAAGCTCATCGGGACTCCTTGTATCAAAGGATACGATTCGTAGACGAATTTTGGAAAAAGGAACAATCGTTTATAGCAAAATGCAGAAGAAACCAGCTCTGAAACCATATCATAAATTACAAAGACTTATGTGGGCTCGAAAGCATATATCATATGGAAAGAAATGGCAGTCAGTCATATTTAGCGATGAAAAAAAGTGGAATCTGGATGGTCCAGATGGTTGTTTATCGTATTGGCATGACTTGCGGAAGGAACCTGGACGTTTTTTTAGTCGCAGACAAGGAGGGGGTTCGGTGATGGTTTGGGCAGCCTTTTGCTATAATGGACAAGTATCTCTGACCTTCACCAGTGGTCGTCAAACTTCACAGCATTATACACAGACATTAGAAGAAAACCTACTGCCATTTGCTGAGCTTCTAGGGGGTCCTCAGTGGGAATTTCAGCAAGACAATGCTTCAATTCACACTGCAAAACATTCAAAATCTTGGTTTAATTCCCATAATATAAGAGTTCTCGACTGGCCAGCATGTAGCCCAGATCTTAACCCTATAGAAAACCTTTGGAGCATCATGTGTCGCAAAGTTTATAGCAACGCTAGACAATACTCTTCTGAAAAGGAACTTAAGACATCTATTGAGAATGCATGGTACGATATCGATCCACAAACTATGCAAGATTTAGTTTCTTCCATGCAATCTCGTGTATATGACGTAATACATAAGCATGGATGCGCAACCAGGTTTTAAAAATTGTTTATTTCGATTTTATTTAATTTGTGTCTAAACTTTTGAGACAGCAGTTTATTTTTGTTACCATTTAATTTATTACAATATGCACAATTCCACTTTTCTTTGTTATAAATATTGTTTATATGTACAGCACATTAATTTCAAGCAGTGATTTGAAAATTGAATAAATATTTTTCAAAGTATGTAAGAATTTCTTCATTGTCTAAACTTTTGCGTCATAGTGTATAGAAGAAAGTAAAAATCAAACGCGGTACTTATAAGGCGAGCATTATTGCCATAAAAATACTGTTAATTATTTCAAAACTGTAGTTACGATTTTTAATCGTCCTCTTGTGGGGTATTAAAAATTATCCACATTATAATTCAATACAGTCCACTAAAACAGCACAATAAAATCATAGAGATTACTATATCTGCTATACTTGTCTCAAAGGATTTTTTTTTTTTTTTTCCAGGTACCTTGGTATTCCGTCTTAACTAGAAAACCTGATTTCAGAAGTCAGATTTAAGTTTTCGCAAGTCGGGTTGTTGGGATTTTCACAAAAAGTTTGAGCAGAACTATGTTTCAGATAAAAGTAAATACGTATTTGAATATGAACGAGCATATATTCAATTTACCGCTTTAGAAATAAAATACATATAGGAAATGTAATCATAGATTATTCCTTCTTAACGGTACAGTTAAGAGTTCTTTTTTCTTCTCTCGGAATATAAAAAATAGTACAACATTTCGTTTTTGATACACACAAAAACGCATATATAGTATTTCCAGGGCTCCCAACTCATTTTAGTCCCCCTAAACGAGGGAAAGGGGACCATTTTTATTTAAAAAGGGGACTTTGCGAGACCAATTATATTTAAAAAAGACAATGTCTAAAAAATAATACTGTACCGAGTTTTCCTAAATATGCAAGCAATTTTTTTTTAATTATCCCAGAAAATATGTCAAATGGTTATCTTTATAAATATGGGGTCACTAAACAATATACTCAGCTATTGGGTTCCTACTGCAAGATAGAAAATATTCCAATACTCGGCCCTCACATTGATAATTTTCCCTAAAGGGCTCAAATTGTTGCTTTATTAAGGCTGTTCTTAACTGCGCTGCTCAACAAGGGCAAAACGTTTTGACACATTTACAAATTCATTTTTTTTAACGGAAAGATATAAAATTGGAAAGCCTGGCCATGGAAGCGATTTGGAATTGAAGTGTATTTTCCATTTTTTGATCAATCAATTACCTATTGAGTTATAAGCGATTTTGATCACGTGACAAGCACGTTTTTTCGCACGCTCTTGAGTGTTTATTCTACTTTCGCGCGGAAATTCGGTTCAAAACGTTCACTTTGACACTACTTTCTGAAAGATCTATTGCGTTTGCAAGAAAAATGGAAGAAACAGTTCGATTACATAGTTTCTGAACAACAACACCAGCTAGTTTCATGCATTTTCGAACAAAAATAAATTAAAACTTATGTCAGAAAGTTGCCCTTTTGGATTTGATATTTAGAACAGCAAAAAATGATTTGCAATCTACACTAATCTATCTATAATATTAAAAAGAAGCAAAGTTTGTTTGTAGGATGTAATCTCTGGAACTAGCGAACCAATTTCAAAAGTAATGGTATCAAAATGATTGTGTTAGTTCCTGTTCGAACATAGGCTATATCTTATGTCCATGCCACTAACCCAAATGGGGTGCAGGAGCAAAAAACTTTCTAAAAATGCGATTTTTGTGTTACTGAAAGGGCCTAGAAACATGAAATTTGGTATGGTAGTTACTTAAAAGATATAAATGACCTCTAAGAACATTTCTTAAAACATTCGAAATTTAAAAGGGGTGAAAATGCGCGAAAGAGTTCTAAAAAACATTCCAAATGGCGATTTCTACGCAATCTCATGAAGTACCGAACCTATTTAAAAAATAATGGCGTCAAAATGATGGTGACAGCCCTTGCTCCAACGTAGGCTATATTTTACATCGGTGCCACTATCCCAAAAGGGGTGCAGGAGCAAAAAACGTTCTAAAACGCGTTTTTGTGTTACTGAAGAGCATAGAGATATGAAATTTAGCATGGTAGTTAACAATTACATATAAATGATCTCTAAGAAAATTTCATAAAAAATTCGAAATTTAAAAGGGGTGATAATGCGTGAAAAGCGTTCTAAAAACGTTCTAAAGGCGATTTCTATGCAATCTCAGAAAGTATCAAACCTATTTCAAAAGTAATAGTTGGAAATTGATGGTGATAGCACTTGCTCTAACATAGGCTCTATTTTATGTCGGTGTCACTACCACCTTGGGTTTGCAGGAGCAAAAAACGTTCTAAATTGCGGGGTTTGTGTTATGGGAAATCCTAGAAACATGAAATTTGGCATGGTAGTAACTTATAACATATAAACGATCTCTAAAAACATTTCCTGAAAAAAAATCGAAATTTAAAAGGGGTGAAAATGCGCGAAATGCATTCTAAAAATCGTTCTAAATTGAGATTTCTACGCAATCTCAGGAAGTATCAAACCAATTTCGAAAGAAATGGTTGGAAATTGATGAGTACAGCCCTTGCTCCAAGATAGGCTATATTTATGCCGATGTCACTACCCCAAAGGGGGTGTGGAAGCAAAGAAGTCCTAAAAATATGATTTTCGTGTTAATGAAGGACCTAGATACATTACATTTGGCATGGTAGTTACTTATTACATATAAGGTATCTCAAAGAACATTTCCTAAAAAAAATCGAAATTTAAAAGGGGTGAAAATGCGCGAAAAGCGTTCTAAATGGTGATTTCTACACTATCTCAGGAAGTATCGAACCGATTTTAAACGTAATGATTGTAAATTGAGGGTAAAAGCCATTGCTCTAAATAGGCTCTATTTTATGTCGGTGTCGATACCGCCTGGGGGTTGCAGGAGCAAAAAACCTTCTAAATTGCGACTTCTGTGATTATAAGATGTAAATGCTCTCTAAGAGCAGTTTCTAAAGAATTCAATATTTAAAAGGTGGTGAAAACGCGCGAAAAACGCTTTAAATTGCGATTTCTACGCAATCTCAGGAAATGTCAAACCGATTTTTAAAAAGTATGGTTGCAAATTAATGGTGACAGTACTTGCTCCAACATAGCTTATATTTTATGTTGTTCTCACTATCATTTGGGGGTTCCATGGGCAAAAAATGTTCTAAATTGCGTTTTTTTTTATATACTGACGGTCTAACATTTTGAAATTTGGCATGGTAATGCCAAATTTAAAGATGAAATGCTTTCCACGAACTGTCGGAAGAAAATTCCAAATTTAAAAGGATGAAGTGAGCGAAAAGCATTCTAAAAACTTTCTAAATTACGATTTTTATGCAATCTGATGAAATACCAAACCGATTTAAAAAATAATGGTTGCAGATTGTTGGTGATAGAACTTGCTCAAACATAAGCTATATTTTATGTCGGTGCCACTACCACCAGAGGGTTGCTGGAGCAAAAAACGTTCTAATTTGCGATTTCTGTGATACTGAAGAGGCTAGAAACTTTAAATATGGCATGTTAGTTATAAAATATAAATGCCCTCTAAGAACAGTCGAAAATAAATTCGAAATGTAAAAGGGGTGAAGCGAAGGCAAGGAGCGAAAAGCGTTCTAAAAAAGTCCTAAATTACGATTTCTATGCAATCTCAGTGAAATAATAAACCGATTACAAAAGTAATGGTTGCGAATCAATGGTGACAGTCTCTGATCCTACACAGGCTATATTTTATGCCAGTGCCACTACCACCTGGGGTGGGCAGGAACAATAAACGTTCTAAAAAAGCCTTTAAAATCCTTCTAAATTACGTTTTCTATGGAATATTAGGAAATATCAAACCGATTTCAAAATTAATTTTGACAAATTAATGATGACAGTCTCGGTTTCAACATACACATTTTATGTTAGCGCCACTACAACCAGATAGGTTGCAGACCGTTAGACAAGATGCTTGGAATTTGACATGATGGTTATTTTTAAGATGTAAATGAACGGTTTCTAAAAAATTCAAAACTTCAAATGAATACTGAAATTAGCACTAAAACTTCAACATACTTTCTAAATTATCATTTATTTAGAATTAGTTTTAGTTCTTTTTATTAATTTAAGTCTCATTTCTGCCTAATGTAGTGTAACAATGGAGTTTAGTCAAACTGTGTCTTTATTAGTAATTTTTGAATTATTCCTAAAGGTAATCTTCTAATAAAAATTAGCATATTTCAACTATTACGCGAGCAAAGCCGCGGTTTTTGCTAGTAAAATATAAATACTAAAAATTAATGCATCTAAGAAAATATTAAATCAATCATTAGCAGAGCTAAACACTAACAATTTTGAAGTATAGCGTATTTCTTATAATTTAGCACAAAGTAACAGTGATAAGTAAATAAAAAAACACATCATAACAGTGCCTATACTGTTGAGTATTAAAATTAGATTAACATGTACATTAACATTGTTCAATCTCAAACATAAAATTCAGTTCCTTTCAACACAATAGAAGCTAAGACAAGCTATAATGGTCATCGAAAAAAGCATAGTATGGCAACATACCTTGCTGAATGATCAAAATCAAAACCAATATTAAATCATCAGTTATTCATAATCATCTTACATGTTACATTTGATGAAATTCTATTCCAAACATGGCAAGATCTGGCTATCACGGAAATCGTTAAAAATGCGTCGTAACAGCGCCACCTGTTGAGCGAAATACACCAAAATTTGATCGGCATCAATTTATGTCAATGGTTAACTGAATGTGAAGTTTGATGAAATATCACCCAGAGATGCTGAGACAGGGCCACCTGTTGGGCCATATATGCCAAAATCTAATTAATACCTGCATGTACTGATGTCTAATTCCATGTTTTAGCTTTTGGATAGGTTGGCTACGAAATTTGTATCACATCATGCAGAGAGGTTTTCAAAAACTTGCCGAATCAAATTCAAGTTCAATCTAAAACATGCAAATCCATCAAAAAATGTAAATCATTTTCCTCATTCCAATACTTCTTTCTGATAACTAGGTATATACTATTAAAGAAAGTATATAAAAAAAGAAGAAATTGTAACTGAGATGTTTTTTAATAGCTGGGATATACTTTACTTATACTTACTCCATCAAAATCAAAAGTAAAACTAAATCTATAATAATAATAAAAATAGAAGTTTGTCTATGTGTCTTTGTGCTGAAGAGATCATAGTGCATAGAGATACAAGATTTATTAGAAAGGTACCTGTATGTCTAAAGTTATGCAACCCGAAGACAGTTTTTGGATTTTTTCATTAGATTTTTTAATGTGATTTTTAGTATTTCTTTACGTTTCACAGAGATTTTTTTACATCAGTAAAAGGAATCTGGTTTGAAAATTTTAGCTCAATCTGGTAAATTTTGTCCTCTTTTCAATAAAGTTTATTCGGAATTTGTACAGCAATTTTTTAATTTTTTGCAAATTTCAGAGTTTTTGCGCACTTTGCTGTGATTTTTTTACATTTGTAAAAGGAATTTGATTTCAAACTTTTAGCCCTAATGTAGTAATTTTTGTCTTTTCTCAAATGCATCCTCAAATTTGACTTGTTAGCTATTTTTATTTTATTTTTTCACGTCTCTCGACGATTTTTTCCCATTTGTGAATAAATTAGGGTTGCAATATTTTAACATTTTGTCTTCTTGCAATTTTTAGATGATTTTTTTACATTTTGCGGTGATTTTTTGATATTTAAAGGGATCTGGTTTCTATGCTTATTAAATCTTGTCTTCTTTTCAATAAAATTTATTTGGAATTCGTACAGCAATTTTTGAATTTTTTGAAAAAAAAATTATGAAATTTTAAAATTTAGCATTTTATGACAATTTTTTTGACACTCAGTATCAAACTTATAGCTTACTGTAGTAAAATTTTGTCCTCTGTAATTTTTGAATTTTTAATTTTCAATGTGGGTTTTTTTTTTTTTTTCAATTTTTTTTTTTTTTTTTTTTTTTTTTTTTTTTTTTTTTTTTTTTTTTTTTTTTTTCATTCTGTGACGATTCTTTGACATTCACGAAAGAATTCCAATGTTTTAACCCACTATGATAAATTTTGCCCTGTGCACTATTTGAACTTTTGGTGATTTTTAGAGTTTTTTGCATTTTGCGGCAATTTTTCCACATTGGTAAAATTTTTGAATTCTTTTTTTCAGTCACAGTTTTTTTTTCAGCCTTTTCTAAAAAAAAAAAAAGAACTTTAGGGAGAAAAGGGGGGACCATTTTGAAACCTGTATTTTTGATAGTTTATATACACATACACTATATAGCCATTAATCACCGGACACTTTCAATTTTAGACATTTTGTCGAATAGTTAAAAATATACTTGTGGAATTCTTCTGGAACTTCAGGATTATGAAGAATATGTTTATCAACGTCGATTTGATAAGGAGGACAATTAGGGGGGGGGGGGGGGGGGGCAAAAAATCACAGAAAAATAATAATACTTGGGATCACCCTGTAAATTAAAATGCGCAGAATGGAGAATACAAATATGTGGATACTGTACAACATGTTTACTGATTTGTGTAAGAATAGCACGTATATTCCTGGAGATATAGCGATTTTCTTTTATGTTCAAAAAATTCTTCCATATTTTTAGCTTATATTATACAGGGTTTTCAACCAAATTTAACGCCAGTTTCATAAAAATTAGCAAAATGTAGTAGAAACAATATAGTGCAATTGGAATATAAATATATTAAAAAATTTATGAAATATGAGCAGTTGTATGAAATAATTTTTATCTGCGCATGCGCGAACAATAACATAGAAATTTTTTTTTTTTTTTTTTAAGATAACTTAATACTAAACTCTGTGGAGCAACTCATAAAAAATATCTAGTCACATATTGTGAAAATTCAGAAAGATATCGACGATAGAGTGACCTGATTTTTAGTTGTTCTCTAAAAACAGCTGAATGATAAGGGCTTTTCCACAAATTTTCAATTTTTATTAACTGACTTTCAGAAAAATGTTAGTATTTAATGAATATCAACGAGTAGATTTGGAACAAATGCTTCGATTTTGATACTTCTTTTTATCATGGAATAGGCTCGTTCTGGTGGTTATCGAAGAAGAACTAAATCATCAATAAAAAAAATAAAATTAAAAAAAAATTAAATTAAAATTGACAGTTTGTGGAAAATTCCTTATCATTCAGATTCTTTTAGCGAACAACTAAAAATTAGCTCACTCTATCGCCAATATTTTTCTGAATTTTCACGATATTTGACTGGATTTTCTTTTATGAGTTATTCCATAGAGTTGACGATTAAATTATGTAAAAAATATTTGTTATCATTAATCTTATCTTTATTGCGCAGATAAAAATTTTTTCATACAACTACCCATATTTCATAAAAAAATTTCTATATTTATATTCCAATTGCACAATATTGTTTCTACTACATTTTGCTAGTTTTTATGAAACTGGCGTTAAATTTGGTTGAAAACTCTGCATAGTATAAGCTAAAAAATATGCAAGAATTTTTTGAACTTTAAAAAAATCCCTATACTTCCATGAATATACGTGCTATTCTTACAGAAATCAGTAAACATGTTGTACAGTATCCACATATTAGTATAACACAGCGATAGATCATTTCATGTATTTTAATTTACAGGATGATCCCAAATATTATTATCTTTCTTTGATTTTTTACTGGCCCCCTAGTTGTCCTCCATATCAAATCGACGTTGATAAATATGAGGTCAAACATATTCTTTATAATCCTGAAGTTCCAGAAGAATCCGACAAGTATATTTTTAAATATTTGACAAATTGTTTAAAATTGAAAGTGTCCGGTGATTAATGGCTATATAGTGTATTATGTTGAGTAGATTATGAGGTACCCCTATTCAGAGGTAAAAGCGTACAAATATCTAAGTGTGTTACGAATTGAAAAGTGTTCGCTAAATAGAGCTGTTTGCTTTCCGAGATGTTACGTTATGGAGATCTTATTGTGTGTACCTTTTAAATGTGAAAAAATACTTTGGACATTTTTTTTGAAAAATCGGGTCAACCCGAACCGGAACCAAACCAGAAACAATGAAACCAACCCGACCCGCAACGAAAACATATAGCGCCAAACCGACTCGAACCAAGGCCATCTTGATATAACAGGCCGGGACAGCGTTTTCGCCGCAAGGGGAATGGAGGGAAGGTTGAAATCCAATGACTACCATGCTACATGCTACAATATGAAGTTTATATCTAAAATAGCGTGCACATTTTTTTTACTGTCGTTTATTTCATAAATAAAAATTATTTTGTTTCTCAATACTTATTTGTTTCTGTTGTTCTTATCTAAG
The DNA here is from genome assembly GCA_963932465.1 of Maratus speciosus. NCBI lineage: Eukaryota > Metazoa > Arthropoda > Arachnida > Araneae > Salticidae > Maratus > Maratus speciosus. The sequence continues at coordinate 199,879,450 of OZ010789.1, forward strand.
AAAAATACAGAAAAATATAAATTTACTTCCCTTCATCAACATACAGGAAATCAATTTGCAGGAATTATTACACTATAAATAAATGCAAATTTCAAAAGAAAAATATTTAAAATTTACTGTATAATTATTGTAAAGTATAGAGCTTCAAGATTCGAAGATATTAAATATCACTCCTGTCATTTAAAATAATAATAATAATTAGCTAATTATTAACATATAATAGCGATAGCCAATAATTAACATATAATAACATATAATAACACATAATTATTAACATATAATAACCAATAATTAACAAATATTAAGCTATCTTTATCTTTACACATTTAAACTAAGCGCAATCAATTTAAAAAACAAATAAAACTCTTTTTTGTAAGTTATTAATATGGTACATAATTTTTTTTAAATAATTTACATTAATGTTTAAAAATTAACTGCATGAATGAAAAAGGGCATTTATTTATTTAATATTAATTAAAATATAAATTTACTTCCCTTCATCAACATACAGGAAATCAATTTGCAGGAATTATTACACTATAAATAAATGCAAATTTCAAAAGAAAAATATTTAAAATTTACTGTATAATTATTGTAAAGTATAGAGTATAGTATATTATCAAGAAAACCCTGCTCGAACAAAGGGTTGGGTGGGAGTAAAAAACGCGTAACCCGACCAGATGCAGGACTCTAATTCATACCCTACAAAATTCATACATTCTTAATAAAATATATACGAGTATACTTTCTGCAGCTGTATATTCATCACCGATTATACAGTTAACAAGCTGCGGAGTCGGAGACGGAGACAGGCCCATTTTTGAGCGAAAGAGTCGGATTCGGAGTCGTCCATTTTGCAAGCAGAGCTGCGGAGTAGAAGTCGGAGTCAGGCCCATTTTTCAGCGAAAGAGTCTGAGTCGTCCATTTTTCTCACCGACTCCGCAGCCCTGTATGTTAATGCTTTGCAAATATTTGTTTCTAAATATTATCATATACTAAATTAAACAAAAAAAAAAAAAAAAGTCTCATCTTCATTAACGTTAGAATCAAACGGCGAAGAAACACGAACAGACAAAACAGAAAAGCCCTATTTCAACTTCCAAACAAGAACTGATTTTTTATTTGGTGTGTGTGTGTGTGTAGGGGGGGGGGGGGTAACTATACATTATTAAACTGCAAGGATGAAAACATAGGTGTGTTGAATTAAGACATTTTTTTCCGGGAAGAATTTCTGCAGCTTCGGGAGGAGGAGAAATTGCACTTTTATACTATTAATAAGCATAAACCACCCAAATCTTCGAGGGGAGGGTAAGGGGAGGGGGGCATGTCGATCCCCTGAATTCAACGCTGACAAATTTAAAATGTTTATAGTGAGAAATATATGAGGAATAATACAAAAATTCATAAAAAAAACAACTCAAAAAACAATAATAATAAAAAAAAAGAAATATGGGAAAATTGAAGTTCAAGATAAATATAAAAAGTGTGATTAAAGAACGCAACATTTTAAACTTTTACTAGAAAGATACTAAAAAGTAACAACACACAACAACGAAAAAAAAAAACTACATTTGGGGATTTTATGAAAAGGAACTTTAAGTATTGGAAAGTGTTTTCTTTTTTATTTTAGTAGTTTAAAAATAATTTATATTTCATTGCATATTAAATAGAAGCTGAGAAGACGCTCTCCTGTAACTAATTTTATATGGATAATTCTGAAGTTGCAATCTGATTATTGCTAATATGGGTGCAGTCAGGAAAAGGTTGAAAGTTGGGAGATCTACCTCTGCAATTGGATAAAAATTATTATATTATTCAAGATCAATGTGTAGCATCCACGGTAGTTGCAATATCTAAGATTCACCATCCACAAATAATTTTTGCAGCACAAGTCACATTTTTGCAATACTTTAAATTCTCCTTCAAGTGTAACTAACTATATGAACAAGTTAGCAAAAATTTAAATTTTAAGATATGAATCAGATATAAGCAAAATAATTTTAAAGTACTTATTAATATCTCTCTATTCTAAAAAAAAAGTAACTACCGCTGTCACCGCCGCCGCCGCCGCCGCCGCCGCCGCCGCCGGTTTTGAATTTTTTGTGACCGGAGGTCTTTCTTTGTTAATATTAAGAAAAATAATGCATACAAAAATATGAAAATCGGTAGTATTATACAGAAATGTTTGATAAACACGCTGATGCAGACAGTTTTCAAATCGAAGAATTATTTTAAGAGATATTTAATGCTAAAGTTGGACAAAATCGTTCCACTCAAAAGTTTTATATGAGCAAAAACTATTCATGGAAATTTAATCATTTTTAGATCATTTTATACGTTTGAAGTTCCCGGTGTGCAGACTGTATTTCTTTTTTTAATTTGAATCATTTTTTGAGGTTTTATTTCTATTTTAAATTCAAATTTTCAGCATTTCTAGAGATATTTTTTACATTTTTTAGAAAGTGATATTAATTTAAACTGTTGCCAACTGTATAAACAGCGCAAACAATAATGTTTGCTACTATTTAAAAAAATATTTATACGTGTAAATAAATTAAAATTTTATTTACACGTCACTATTATAAACAGAAAAAAACATTTGGAATTAGAATTAAATAATTATGTACAAAAAGCAGGAACTTATTAAAAATTACGTCATAAAAACTATATTTACACACGTGATTTTTAAGAGAGAAAGGAAATTGTAAAATAATAAATTCATTAACATGCGTTAGAAGTCTTAAATACGAGAAATTACGTCATATTTACGTCACATTACAGTTATTACATAAAATGAACACAAAATAATATTGCAAAACAGTTTAAATTTACAAACTGCGCTAGACATTTATTTGATATTTTGAGAGGATACTTTTCAACTATTTTTGTTAGGAAAGCGCAAATAATATTTCATTTATAACAAAAGTATTTTCACGTGAATATTAAAAAGAGAAAGAATAGTTTGGTCAAAATTACGTCAGATTAAAAATGATTAATTTAAAATGTCATATTTAAAAGAACTTTCTTTGCGCTTTGTTAAAAAATACCGGGAGACAAAGACTGTTTACTTAATTCCTTTTATATTAGCTTATTTTGAAATGTTTAACTTATTTTACTTAATCAAAGACGAAAACAGCGATTGTATCTTTGGTACTACTTAGTTATCCCGTCGACCAAAAATCTATCATTCGCCAAACTATAAGATTAAATGCCAATAATGGTTGATCGTAAATGTCACATTAACTTGGCTTTAAGCAAGTTACACATGTCTACGTCATCAAGTTATTTTTATTTCGACGTTTTATTTGTATTTTTATTAATGTTGCACTAATTTATTTGTTCTTTCGTTATTTAAAATAAAAATTATGTCAATTTGTATAATTTGGCGAGTGGTTTGGCGATTTATATAATTTGGCGAAATTGGTCGACGGGATAATTAAGTAGTACCGCAGAGGATTTGGCCTTAAAATTCCCCAATCAAAGAGAAATGAATAGAAATCCGTTTATAGGGAGATCGCCACTGTTTTTTAAATTATAATTCAATCTTCCGAAATCTTTTTAAAGCCGATCAAATTAGAGTACTTTTAGAGTCTGCTGTGTCTGAACGGGGGTTGACGAGCGTAGCTCGTGGGGGGCAGAGCCCCCTAGTTCAATTAAAAATCAAATTATGCATGTGTGTGTATGAGAGAGAGAGAGAGAGATCTACAAATAATATGAATCATAGAAAACCCCAAGCCCGTTTGCGGCAGCAGTTGTATTAAGAGGTTCGCTTAAATATTTCAATTTCAATGCTGTTTCAGCATCCATATAATTAAACAAGAAAGAAAAATTCCTGCGTCAAGCATACATTATGAAACACTTTCTAACACATTCAGAATAATGTAACAAAACTGCACCGCTTGAAAAATTAAAATATTACGTTTAATTCAACCATATGGAAACGCATAACACATTTCATTCCTAATTTCAGCTGCTCCCATCTACTACGGGAAATTATCCGAATTTTTTCAGCAGCCCTGCATATGATATATAGATTTGTATCTATTAACTGCATGCATGCCATAATTTAGTTCACTTAAAAAATACATATACTTCAGTCGAAAATTCCCTTTCCGCAATTTCCTCTAATAAGGAGAATGGTACGTGAACACTTTTGTGCATCCATGTATATGACGTATAGAATTTATATATAACGAGTAACATGCAAAAAATTAAGTAAATTTAAAAGAGCATACCGAATTTTAAACCGTACACTCCAGCAATTATTATTCAAAGACAGTACTGTAACCGATTTATTTCGTGTGTCCTTGTAAATGAATATAAAAATGCTATGAATGCCCTGTGATAACGTGATCGTAGTGAAATTCAGTGATTTATATCAGTTTCAATACAGTTGAAATAGCATCATGTCATTAAAATACTCTGCAAACAAGTTTTCCCCATATACCGTAATGGAATGGAATACTTTTGAGTGCCCCTGTAAATGACCTATTAATCCTACATACTTCATATACAATACCAAACATGCTTTTGTGACCTTAAGTAACCTTTATCAATTGCATGAAAATCCGAGTATATTTACGGGAATTAAAGCGTGGACAGACGGACAGTCAAACCGAATGAATAGACGCTTTTCAACTTTGTTGGAAAGTGTTGAAAAAATTCTGTCAGTTGATATTTATTCTTTTACACAAAATAAAAATCCATCTTAGAATTTTTACTCAACCACAAAGAACACAGATAGAAATATTGTCCATTTCTTCAATAATTCTAAATAACCAGAATATTATAGCACTGTATGTATTACAATCAGCGTTTGAAAAACTATATTAATACTTTTCGGCATGAAACTACAAAAAAGATAATTCATAGAATGCAAAATTACAGGAACATTTATGTCAGCATTCTGCAATCCCCAGGAAAATAATTATTAAGAATATTAATGATCCAAATCTTAACACTTTCGCTGCCGATCCCGAGACAGCGCGTGGATCGGCAGCGAAAGTGATCAGATATTTTAAATTGATACCGGAAATTTCGAAAGAAGATATTTTACTCTATGTTATCGCTAAATGTCTTTTATTAAATAAAACGTAAGATACTATTCTTTATTTCTGGTATGAACACTAAATTTCTGGATAAAAATGGAGACCAAACTGGCAAATCTGTATGGTGGCACTGAACGTGTTAAACAAAAAATCAAAACAATTACTATGAACATGCATTTAAATCAATAAGAATATTTTTATTAAAGTAGAGGCGATATCAATTGCAATGAAATCCTAAATCTAGAGAATGTAAAGCATTACATGAATAGATTTTTCATAGAGAATTCCATTCGGCTGTTGTGAAATGACACCTTTTAAAATTTTGATTTGTGATTATTTTATACGCTAAAAATTAGAAGTAAAATAACCATAAATCGAAATCTTTTAAAATACGTCATTTGATGCTGGTAGAAATGGTGTTAATTCATGATAGAAAAAATATTGGCAGGAAATGGCAAAAGAGAAATAAATGCCTTCAACTTATGATTCTAGGTGCATATTATAATTAAAGAAGGTAATCTGATTTAATCCTATAGACTAGAGCAGTGGTTCTCAACCTTTTATGGACCACGCCCCACCAAATCCTCTGTAAAGTCACTATGTCCCCCCCCCCTTTAATCTGTAAATTATGTCTCTTATTATTTAAAAAAGCTAACTCTAATCACACGGTGGAAGCGTACCCAGATAGCATGAACATTAGCAGCAAGTTTGATTTTTTCTTATATTATCTTGCCGTAACAAATTTGAATTGAGAAATTCGTAGCAAATCTCCCGCAAGGGATCCCCCATCACCTACTTTCATGAGTAGTTTGTTGTGAAACAGATGGCAAGACTGTCTTTAATTCACGAAAGTGGCAAAAGCAAAAAATTCCTCTGTTGAGAGAATAGACAATCAGCAGATACGCAGAAATTGCAGAAATTTTATTCGTTTGGCACCACTTTTTTTTTAAACGCTATACTTATAAATACCAAAAAAAGGCTTGAACTGAAAGTACCAATATTATCCTAACCTGTTTATGGTGGTAAAATCAACGCATCTCTACGGAGCGTAAGCATCAATAGACCTGGTCAGGTCTATGGACCCCTTCGAAGGGGTTAAACTTATAGTGTAACAGTTGTAAACAGCTAATGTGGCATGGAAAGATTACTACTTCGCAGTATTTTTTATTACTTGTTTGCCGTTATTTTGAAATAAATTTGATACAGCATGAATTTAACTTGCACGACAAGTTAGCTGCAAGTTCAAAGTGTGGTGACTTCAGCGTTTGCGCTATCTTGCTGCAGTCTTGTTATGAACCTTTAGTCTTGTCAATCAGTGACCCGGAGCCGAACAATTTTTGATGCTCCAGCTCCAGCTCCGCTCCTAGAGAAAATACTGTGGCTCCAGCTCCGGCTCCGGCTCCAACTCGGCTCCGACTTCGCGCTTTTGAGTTGCAGATTTTAATTTACACGTTTAATTTTTTGCTCACAAATATTTTCTACCTTCATTAAAGATCTGACAAAATGAATTTTACTTCTCATCAAACTTGAAATGTTTGTTCAGAAAATATGACATCTTTTAGCTTTTGCTTTTAAAATAGAAAGTTTGGTGGAATTTTAAACACAAAAATCTTAAATTTCTTATACACTTTTCAAACAGCCAAAATTGTACATCTACACATGTAAACAACAGGCGGCCATATTTGTTTTCAAATAGTGTTGTCACTTAGTTCAAGTAGAAAGTAGAAGTAAAGTAGTGTTACCATGTTTTAAGAAGGTTTCCTTCTCTAATAATAATAAAAACCTAAAAAATGATATAATTAAAATACTGAATAATGATGTAATTAAAATATTTTAAGCCTAGAAATTTAAAAGACTGGGGAAAAAAAAAAAGATTTAAAAGAATATTAAAAACTAAAGGAGCCCTGGAGCTGGGGAAAATTTAGAGCTCCAGCTCTGGCTCCAGCTCCAGGGAAAACACAGCTCCGGAGCGCTCCGGCTCCGGGCTCCAGCTCCAGCTCCGGGTCCCTGACTTGTCATGCTGAGCTTGCGGAAACTTTGCAGGTTTGAAGCAAGACTTCTGCAAATTTTCTGCAAACCAAAAATGCTATGTGGGTAATAGAACCGTAACAATAACTATTCATTTCACATTTTTTACTTATCAAAGAAGTCAATCTTCTATCACAAATGTGTTTTTAACATAATTTTATATGTGCAATGAGATTATACATCTTCGCCTTTGTGCCAAAAAAAGTTTTGTTGTACATTTCCAACTTACCTCAACGTTACAGAAAAGTGTTATATACGGTCTGCATTTTTATCTTCACAAAATATCTTGAAGAGAGACTTGCATTTAACATTAAAATTGATAACATGCACACAGTTTATAATTCATTTTTCTAACTTATAAAGAGTTGGTGGAAAAGATTTGGACACTAAATTTTCTTTCTATCGATAACACAATGCACAAGAAACATTTAAAAATGTTCATCTTTATTAAATTTGAGTAGCCATCATTCTCTATCACAACAAAACACATTTTTCTGATTTTTTTGCCCAATATGATTAGTTGTCTTCCATGTATTATCTGATATTAAAATTTAAAATGTATATGTCATCATGTAAATTTATTTACTTTGCAAGATGCCCGTACTAGAGCCATAGGTATTTATATGCTATTTGAGATTTATAAGTTTTATAAAGTAGCAGTACCTTGTTCAGATATTTCATATATTTTTTTCGGTTAAATATGTTTAAGACAGTCAAATTTATACATACTTTGGAATAGATGTCATAAATTCCCGGGGCCGCCATCTTGGAATTTTTCTTGGCGTGAAAACCTCTTTTCCGCCAAGTAGTAAATGTCGCCAAACACCGGTTTATACTCATGTTAGGCTTAACGAAAATAAAATGCAAATAATAAACAAAACTCGTTAAAGTGGCAATCACTAAACGTCATATGAGCGCTACGCACTCATTAACCGAAAAAAATCACTGGATTCAGCAATTCTCGCTGTGTAGCAATCTCAAAATTAAGCAGTTCTCGCTGTATGACAATCTCAAAATGTACAGAACTCGTAAGGCAACAAAATATACATAAAATTTTCAACATACCTTAACAGACATTTTTCTTGAAAGCTCAAGCACGAAATACCTGCTAGTATCACCGTCATTTTCCAAAATATACACACTGAAAACAAGCCTCCTTTATTCGTCAAAATTTCCTCATATTTCTTAATTACTTCAGCAAGAGCGTTTTAACGGACTATAAAACCCATATTCAATCAAATACATCCAATAAACTACACATAAAAATAATTGACAGAAACATATAACACGATTTCACAAGCAAAAACGGCCTTCTCGCGTACTCGCAAGACAATCTCGAATGAAACATGTTACGCCCGAACACACATGTCACACGGAGTTCCACATATAGATAAAGATCGCCAACATAAAATTGCCAAGAAATCTCAAAACGTCCAAGATGGCAGCCATCTGGGAATATACCGCATCTAAGCCCATACTTTTAAGTAGTTTCCCGTCTAAAACACCTTCGTTTGACAGATAGAACAGCGAATAAAAGTAGCAAGCTCGTTCGATAAATAACCGAAAGCGTTCAAAAATTTGAAAAATGCAGTCCCAGAAAAATTATAGTGAGATTTAATACTGTAGAACGGTGTCTAAATATAAAAAAGAAATATTCGTATAATTATTCTGGTGTTAAATCTATTTAACACCAGAAAAGTTAAAGTTTTCATTAGGAATATTTAAAAAATTCATTAACAAAAACTGATTGTTTAAATTTTGTTTGTGTTCCATATATTTTTCGTCTGCAACACTGCATTAAAAGAAAAAAAGGCACAACAAACTGATAGCGAATGAGTGAGTAACAAATTTAGAATTGCCCCCCCAGTGGGGCGTACGCCCCACGTTGGGAACTACTGGACTAGAGCGAGGTATATGTATTCAGAAAGTGCTTTTTTTTAAGCATGATAAAATTTAATCGAGAAATTGGTATTAAGATGAACAAAAAATCAAGATCTGAATTAATATAGAAGACCCTATAAAATTTCTTGATAGAGGTCTTACTGGAAGATAAATGAATGGGGGGAGGGGAATCATAGGGCAGCCATTCTTAATGATTACAAAACAAATTAAATAAACTGCAAAGTGCCTACTTTCTTTACTTATTTATTTTTCAGGCAGGCAAATATTTTGCTTTTTTTTCCTGCTTTTGTATTTGATTTTTTTTTTTTTAATTTCCTGGAGGAAAACACACAAAATTCACATTAAGTTGTTCTCTAAACAATTTGTCAACATCCATGAATAAATTAGCATTTTTCTCATTATGCAGTACTTTACCTAAATAAACGGTCAAGTGCGAGTATTACTCGCGCTCAGAGGGTTCCGTACACTAAATATATCAGTTATTAACTGTATTATTAAAAAAACCGTTGATAAAAGAATAATAAGACTTTGTAAAAAACTATACAACGTAGGGTTGGGTATAGCTGTATATACTAGAAAAGTATGACTGGGTATACCATAAAAGTTCAAAGAGATATGAAGCCTAAATAATATCAAATATTGCTATTCTGTATAATTCCTTTTTTAATCTTATCCTAATCTGTTAATGGTGAACTTAATTCGGTACTGACAATAAAAGTAGCACATATATAAACTTCATTTGGCATTTCATAAAACGGAATTCAAGCGTGATAATAATCTTTTCTTTTTACAGTGTAGCTAAAACAAAACCCTTGTCCAAAGTTTAAAGATGGCATTTTGCTAAGCGCGCTTCGAAAGGAGGTCGCAAAGTTGCAACGCCGCATTGATCCGTGTCGCGTTTTTCCAGATATGTTTTTAATTAACTTTTAAAGACACTAGAGGCATATTGAGAGATCCCCTCAATGCAAACTAGTCACGAATCCCATAGTATTTATGTGATTAATTCTAATTAAATTAGTCTGTCTTTAACAATTTGACGTTTATTACTTTTATACTGCTACTGGGATTACATTACAGAAATATATCATTAAAAGTTGTTATCTGGGCTTTAAAAGCCGATGGTACATAAAGTACGCCGTCCCTGTCATTATGTAATTCCAAACCGTCCGTGTCTTTAAGGGTTAGGCAGCCTAAGAGAGACTGCTCAGCGCCGGCTAGGCCTGCCCCTTAGAGCTTAACGTCTCTCCCAGTATGTTCCCCGACACGTTGGGGCTCGTTAGTGAGTCCAGCCCTGTCTGGCCGTATGCAGACCGACATACACAAGAGGTGCAAGGGGCGATGCACACCCGCCAAGCAGTGGCGCAGCCAGAATTCGGCTCTAGGGGGGGGGGGGGGGGTGAGTTTCAGATAAAGGTGTTCGCCTGTTATATGAATCACCGTTTAATGTAATCGATCTTTTTAATTGATCAAATCATAACGCTTTTTTCCGCAGTTACGTTGGCTATATTTCATTTAAACAGCGTTGCGTTTATAATATTAGAGTTAGAAAACATAAAATGCACTAATGAATTAACACAAAACTAGGTTAGATTTATAAAAAGTGTTTAAAAATGATGAGGCAACCTTTAAGAGATGGAAAAGCACAATCCAGCAAATAATTTTTGCGTAGAAAATAATAGGGTTCCAATCCACTTGTTCAATCAAAAGTACACAGGGTTTCATTCCAAGACAATCTCGAATTCTTGTTCTTAACTTTAACCCTTTGCACTCCGTTGTCGCCGTTGCGGCGACATCATCTTTCTTTGGTACATCGAGCGCCCTTAACTTCAACGCTGAGCGCCAGCAAAATAAGACACACGAATGATCTCATAATAGTTCCGTTTTACTTTTTAAGTGTGGAGTGCAACCGTAATAATGTTGGCAAAATGCTGGTGACCATCTCCGCTCCAACATAGGCTATATTTTACATCGGTACAACATCTTCCAAAGCGGTGTAGGAACAAAAACGTTCTGAAATTGCTTTCTGGGATATTGTTGGTTTTAGAAATATGAAATTTTGTCTAGTGGTTTCTTTTAAGATATAAATGCTCACTAAGAATGGTTTCTAAAAAATTAAAAATTTAAAAGAGGAAAAGGAACAGGAAACGTTCTAAATTACGATTTATTTGTTACAGTTAGGGCTAGAAACATGAAATTTGGCATGGTTGTTAATGTAGAGACTTAAATGCTTGCCCAGAACAGTTTTTTAAAAATTCGAAATTTAAAAGGGTGCAAGAGCAAAAAACGTTCTAAAATTACGATTTGTATGATACAGTTGGTATAGAAGGTTAGAATCTGGCATGGTGGTAACTTTTGGGATGTATAAGTGCTCAAGAACGGTTTCTAAAAAAATTCAATTTAAAAGAATGAAATAAGCAGAAAACGATCTAAATTATGATTTATTGGGTATTTTTAGGGCTAGATACCTGAAATTTGGCGCGGCTGTTACTCTAGAAACGTAAATGATCACCAAGAACAGTTTTCCAAAAATTCGAAATTTAAAAGGATGCAAGAGCAAAAAACGTTCTAAAATCGCAATTTGTGCGGTACAGTTGGTTATGAATGCTTGGTTTTCAACATGGTGGTTACTTTTATGGTATAAATACTCGCTCAAAACGGTTTTTTAAAAATTCGGAATTTAAAAGAGTGAAATGAGCGGAAAACGCTCTAAAAAATGTTCTAAATCATAATATACTTAGAACTGTTAGGGCTAGAAACTTGAAATTTTACATGGAAACTTGAAATTTTACATGAAACTTGAAATTTTACATTACGTAAGAGACGTAAATACTCGCCCAGAATTTTTTTTTTTAATTCGAAATTTAAAAGAATGCAAGAGTAAGAAACATTCTAAAATTGCGATTTATGTGATAGTTGACATAGAAGCTTAGAATTTGGTAAGGCGATTACTTTCATGTAGTAAATGCCTTAGAACGATTTTTAAAAATTGCGAAATTTAAAAGGATGAAATGAGCGGAAAACGTTCGAAAAGCGTTCTAAATTATGATTTTGTTGAAGACCTTAGCGTTATAAACTAGAAATTTAGTATAGAGATTATTACTCTTAAGATGCAGATTCTGGGTATAAACAGTTTATTAAAAATTAGAGATTTAAAGATGTGCTGAAAGCATTCTAAATTACAATTTATTCAGAACGCACGTCACTTCGCGCCTTTCGAAGACGATCTTTTTTATACGCTAAAAGTAAGTGTCTGTATTTCGACACAATCTTTTAAGAGCATCTCGGAAGACCAAATTTACAACGCCTACAAAAATTTCGAAACGCTCTGATGAATAAAAGTATTTTAAAAAATCTGAAAATTTTTCGATGAAAATGCTAAAAAGGTAGGTGTTTCGGCGTGGGTTTGCTCGACTTTGGCTCATGTTTTCACTATTAAATATGCAAAATTTTTTCCACAAAATTTTAAAGAAGGATTGGATACAGTTAAACATTTACAATCAAATAAAATAGAGCAAGAGAATTCAGACAGTAAGATTTGTTTTTGTTGTTATTTTTAGAATCCGACGCAAAACAGTAAAAAGAAACGAGAAGAGAACAAATTTCTTTTACAACTAGATAGCAATGTTTTTCCACGGTCTGTAAAACCGTTATATTTATAACGGATGAAGATTTTATAGAATTGAGACAACAAGGACTATTTTTTTAAAACTATAAAACAACACTACGGGAAAAAAAAAAACAAGAAAATGTCTTACTAAAAATGCTTTTACCTACAATAATGAAAATTTTTTAGCGAAAATTCCATTTAGAAATATAAAATAGGTTTAAAGATATAAAATCATGCAAAATTGAGGTAATTATCGTGGGCCCGGGCAACGCCGGACAGGTCAGTTGGTATAATTTTGATGAAATGCAGGTAGCATTCTTTAAAATGAAATAAGTGTAAATCGATGTATAACTAATTTATTGCTTATTAATTAAAATTAATGCATGAGTCGCATAAAATTTTGTATAATTATAGATAGTATTTTTATAAATTCTAACAAAATGTCTTACATTTAACCCGTCTCCTTTCAAAATCCATACTTACCAGGCATGTATCTATAAGTCAATGAAATTACAATCAATGCTTCTTTCCTACGAGGCACGGGTGGTAGTGCTTCCCCGACAGCAAGCACTATTACTCGTTTCTATATATTACCAACTAATGAAATATATTCTTTAAATTTGATCACAGAGCCCCTGCGGAACAAATGATTCGAAACACTTGATTGCAATAATTAGTTCAATCATAATCAAAAACAACTTTTTATAACTTAAAAGTACTATTTTCTTAATTCTTATTTTTACAAAGATTTGTACCTGGTTACGCTAATCTTGGGCTTAGATATAACTGAGAGCAGAAAGCGTAAAACAGGGCGTTTGAAACAGAGAGAGATCTACAAAGTGTATGTTTTATGTTTTTTTGGAATTCGATGGTCTATTATTGTTTCGAACATGGAACAAAGACAGAAGTGGAATTCAGAAACGGCCCACTATATAATACTTGAACTCAAAGCGTCTGTGTGGCAGGAAATCTGCTTCTTTTCCGTTTTTTTAGCATAAGACGTCTCGAAAAAAGATCTAGTCCAAATAACCAATTTTTACTTAACTAATGCATGTAATGGCTGCATGCAATGCATGCGCTTTCAAAGTTTTAAGTAGAATTTTCGCCGTTTAATTGAATCACTTTGTTGAATAGAATTTGATTTAACAAAGCGGCGGATTCATACAAAAGCCAAAAAGTTTAAATATTAATTTTGGTTTTGATTCATATAAACGTCAATTATAGTAATTTTACGTAGCTCTGGGGGGGGGGGGTGTTTTAACCCTCAACTCCCCCCCCCCCCTTGGCTGGGCCACTGCCGCCAAGGGCGGCCACGTACCACCGACCAAGAGCCCAGAATTTATTTGAAAAAACGAAGTGAGTTTACAAAAAAGGCGAATGCCTGCCCGCCAGGAAACGCCTACTCGCGACAGAGGGCGGGATAATAAGAACATCTAAGATAAACAAAAAAAATATTATAATAATAATTACATCACTGCTCCTGGCCGCCAGGGGACGAACCCCTCTCGCGACAAGGGGCGGCAGGAAGGGAAAAGAATGATTCGCGTGGCACAAGTAAGATGGCACGAGCAAATACTCAAGCGTCCATTGGAGATGTAATGATTTTCCTGGCACAAGTAAGATGGCACGAGCAAATACTCAAGCGTCCACCGGAGATGTAATGATTTTCCTGGCACAAGTAAGATGACACGAGCAAATACTCAAGCGTCCATTGGAGTTGTATCTTTTGATGGAATGATGGGAAGAACGAGCAGAGGCTCTTGCGTTCGTAGGAGACCACATACTTGATGGATAGGAGAAATTACTGGAGGCTAATAAAGAAGACTGGATTCTGGTGCTGTGTGAAGCTTGATGTGGTGGCAGTGAGACTGGACAAGCAGAACCAGCACTTATGTTAAGTTTGTTAGGTAAGTAAGGAAATTGTGAATGTGTTTTAATTTGTTGAGTAGGAGGGTGCGTGAAAAGACATTTTGGAGCCAATTGACTGGAAGTATGTCTGGACGCCTCAAGTGCCAGCGTTGCGTGAGACTACAACTATAATACGGGTTATTTACAGTGCCAAGTTCACCGCATTCGCAAGTGGCAGTGGATCTTATCTTAAAGCGGTCCAGATATGCCTTGAAAGGGCCATGTCCTGTTAAGAAGTTGGTGGTGTACGGTGTTAAGTTATATAGTGTGAGAGAAACTTCAGAAATTAGTTTATATGTGTGCCTGCCCTTGAATGAGGTATCCCAATGTTCCTGCCATCGCGTCAGTATCCTTGCTATCTAAGGACCCTTTTGACGCGTGACTGGGGCACTGGGAGCAGGGGCGTAAATCCTGGAGGGGGGGTACGGGGGGTGCAACACCCCCGAAAAATGAAAAAATCAGTCGGAAAACTTCCCGTTCGATCGGAAAAAAGTAAGTTTAGTCGAAAAAAATGGCATTAACGCATAAAAACTTATGAATTGGAGAAATATTTTTGTAGTTTTTAATTGGTAAATAAGAAAATCAAGTTAGAGCGAAGAAAACATATAAAATTTTATTCTTAGTCGAATTTTTTCCCCTTGTAGTTTTTAATTAGAAAAAACAATTTAGAACGAAGAAAACCTGTATAAATTTATACTTAGTCGGAAATATTGCGGATTTTATTTTGGGGATTAAAACTATTCAGAAAAACTTTGACTTGTCAAATATTGTGAACTCGAAAACCTCGATATGAAGAAACAAAATATTTATATACATATTCCAGCAATGTTAATATTATTTGTAACCTTGATATTTTGATCGAAAACTTTGATATTCCGAACTTTTTCTGTTCCCTTTGACTTCGAGATATCGAGATCCAGCTGTATTTATTTATAGTCGGAAAGTTTTTAGTTTAGTCTGGAAATTTTAAGACATACTGATTGAAGTGAAGAAACTTTTTTTTTTTTTTTTTTTTTTTTTTAAATCTAACTTTAAATTTAGTTAGAAACGTGTATCACGGAATTTAGGTGATATCCGATGAAAATTCAAAACTGAATTGCAAATATTTAGTACTTTACCCTATCAAAATCTGGATATTTTCCACTCTACACGAATTTTACCTTTAATCGAAAATAATTATGGTTTTATTTTTTCTACTAATTTTGTGTTTTCTTTTTATTTTATTAAAAAAAGATGTTAACTTTTTTTAAAACTTTTTTACGTAATTTTAGATTGATTTAAAAATGTGTTTCAAGAAATTTATATTATACCGGATGAAATTGAAAACACCCAAATACCAACAAATTTAATTAGGAATTTACCAACAATTAATTTGAAATTTACCAACAATTAATTAGAAATAAGAAAAGGGATATATTTCACTTTCATACTAAATGGAAAATATTTTACTAAACTGCTGGTGCCAATTTGGCGTTTGGGAATTAAAATTAAGTGTTTTCATAAACATACCACCACCCCTGAAATGGTTAAAAAAAAATCTAATAACTCTATCATTTTGATAAGTAAAATCGGGTAGATTTAACGTTTTTTTCAATTTGCCCTTCGTAAATTATAGAAACATTTTCCCTTTCAGGCCATTTAAACCTTTTCCCTTCTACATGACGAGCAAAGCGAACTAACCATCTACCATCGCACTGCTTTTCTATGTAACCTACATAATGTCTATGAATAGTCTCTTTGTTCTTCCTTACCAATTTCAGTAGCTCTTGCTGTAAAACAATAATGAATATTACAGTCCTATATTAATTTGCAAACTTAAAAAAACTATTAAATTTCAAATATACAAGTGTATCATTTCTCCCCAGTACTAATGTATCATTTCTCCCTATTATGCCTTATTGGATTTTCAATCACTTTGTACAAATGCAGTTGCAAAATGGTAATCTACTTTCTAGTAAATCTAATCCTAACAATGTCCTTTATAAATTAAAAAAATTACAAGATATTATCTTCACAATAAAAAGAGTTATGAAAGAAAATCAGCCAGTGAAAAAATTTACATTGACATTCCAAAAACCTTCAAAACTAGGACTTCCCTCAGAGGGATTAGTCTGAGCGATATTGCTGAGAACATAGATTTAATAATAACATGTGGAAGCAAAGAAAGTGAGGTGTTATCTTTAATTGTCCATATACTCCGATAAATTGAAATGATGAAAATAAACGAATCGTAGAATTACAAAATCTTATATATAAATTCGTATACACTGTTTAAAAAAATGGGAAATCAAACCATGCAAGACAACCATGCATGGATAGAAAAGTGAAAGTACGCAATATATTAAAAGTAAAATAGAAAATGAAACACTAAATTATCTTATATCGGAATTTTAACTGTATAAAATGATGTCAAGAGCATAATCAGACGCCCCGCACCAATTTGAGTAACTTTAAATGACAAATATATGATATTTAAAAAGAATGGACTATACTTTATATGGTGTGTGCTCCCCCGGAATAGTTAATATTGTACAATATCTGTTTTCCACGGATGCAATGAGGTTGTCGATAACAGTTAAGGAATTCTCTCTTCAAAATCTGATATAGTATATCAAAGTACCGAATACATCAAAAGTGGCATGCAATGCTTCGTTAGAGTGTGTTTTAGATATGCTCGATCGGATTTAAATTATGAGTGTATGCTGGCCACTACATACGCTGTATTGTTTTGTTTTCAAACATATTCTGCACAAGTTGAGCTGTATTTAGCATGTATTAAATAAAAGAAATCGGCAATGATTACAACATAAAGTATGACACAAGATCTGAATATATCTTCTGCATAACTTTTGAGCTATCAAAGTGTCATTTGAAGTAATTTACAAATCCATACATAAATTTCAGCAAATCATGCAAGCCAACATACGCCAATATGAACCCGATTATGAAATTTCACCAGAATAAGTTAATATCTAAAAAATGTAATATGATAATTGAGAATATGACCTTATGATAAAATGTCTAGAAAAATGAATCAGATAAAAAATTCATATCACATTTAAAACGGCACTTCCCTCTGTTATTGGCCTTGACGAGAGAGAGAAAAGCCTAGAGAAGGAACACTTTAACAAGTACTTTCGGGCTACTTACTCACTGTTTCATACAGGTCTTTATTCAATATTTACACAATTTATTTAATGCTAGGTAGGTATCTATCCGTTTTGTTGCATTTAAATTTCATGTTTTGTGTAGGAAATGCAGCATTATGAAATATTTAAAGTTGCTATACCTAATAATTCCAAATTAATGGTAATTGAGATCGCCTTCCGTTAATTTCATCTTTTTAAATTTTAAATTTTTTAGAAACCATTCATAGAGACAAATGTATATTTTAAAACTAACCCGAAGCAAAATTTCAAGATTTTGGGCTCAGCAGTAACACAGAAATAGAAAATTTTCGAAAGTTTTTTGTTTCTGCACTTTTTTATATAGCGACATTTTTAGAAATTGCTCTATTGCGAGAATTTACGTCATGATAAATACAGCCATGTCAATTTTCATGTTTATATTCCTAACAATTCCATGTACTTCGTTACTTAAATCATCTTTAGATCTTTTTCCGCTTTGTTTAGTCTTTCTATTTTTTAGAATTCGTTTTACAACGAGCATTTACATCTTATAAATTACTGTCATGATAAAGTTCTAGTTTCTAATCCCAACAGTATCCCAAAAATTTCAATATTCCAAATAAATCATAGTTTAGAACCTTTCTAGAAATTTTTACGTTTATCCGTCAAATTGAACCTTTTAGAGAGCGTTCATTACGAGTATTTACATCTTAAAAGTAACTACCGCACCAAATTTAAAGTTTCTAACCCAATCAATATCGCAGAAATCGCAATTTTAGAGCTTTTTTGCTTCTGCAGCGATGTAGGTTCTTCCACTGACATAAAATACAGCCTTTTTTTCGGAGCAGAGGTGGCCACCAACATTTTTTTTTAAGTTGGCTATGTAGTTTCAGCGATAACACCTCACAAACGTACAAGCATTAATAATATTATACACTTTATAATATTATAACGCTTTATAATATTATAACGCTTTATAATATTATAACGCTTTATAATATTGGCATTAGATATAGAGATACAAAAGTCATTTATCTTTTACAAACTAAAGTGCCCGGTGTTGCCCAGAATTTGAAGGATGTTTGTTCTGAAAAATCAATTTCAAAATTTAACATACAACACAAAACAAACATTAAAAAAAGCAGTCGAAATGTTGTATGAATGAATAATGTGAAAACGCTACATAAAAATGTATAAATGTATATAACAGACGCAAAAGAATACAGCTATAAATGAACTTATTATTTCAATTTATAATTGGAGCAATAATGTTAAAATACGCCAATATTTCCTTAATCGGGTTTTTATCATGCTTCAATACATTTTTCACACTCATATGACGTTATACTATATCCACCACGCCCTTTATATTTCCAATATGACGTAATATTTTCCTCTTTCACGTGGAAACCTTGAAATAGAAAAGTTATGAAGTTATATACACTTTCATTTAAATTCGTCAAACTATTTATTTCATTTTCATATTTCACGTGAATATCTTGCAATAGAAAAGTTATGACGTAATATTCACCTTTTTTTTTAAATTCGGCAAACTATTTATTTCATTTTCATTTTTCACGTGGAAATCTTGCAGTAGAAAATTAATTGTTGTAGTAATAATTTTATTGTGTTTTTTAATTGTTGGCAACTGCTATAACGAAAAATGTTTAAATTTGATAAGAAATTGCTGTTAAATTGGTGGTTTTTTACTATAAGTTATTTCGATTCCGGATTACTTTAGTTGTATCGGCCATGTTTTAATACACATGTACGTATCTCTTCACAATTTTGGCTTCCAAATTGTGGATTTTTTATAGAATTACAAACAGACAGATAGACAAGTTTTCATTTTTATATATCTCTCTATTCTATAAAAAGTAACTAACGCTGTCACCGCAGCCGCAGCCGCCGCCGCCGGTTTTGAATTTTTTGTGACCGGAAGTCTTTCTTCGTTAATATTAAGAAAACTATTGCATACAAATATATGAAAATCGGTGGTATTATAGCGAAATGTTTGATCAACACACTAATGCATACAGTTTTCAAATCGAAGAATTATTTTAAGAGATATTTAATGCTAAAGTTGGACAAAATCGTTCCATTAAAAAAAAATTATAAGAGCAAAAGCTATACATGGGAATTTAATCATTTTTAGATCATTTTATTCAATAGAAGATCCCGGTCTGCAGATTTCATTAATTTTTTTAATTTGACTCATTTTTTGAGGTTTTATTTCTATTTTAAATTCAAATATTCAGCATTTTGACAGATATTTTTTACATATTTTAGAAAATGGTATTAATTTAAATTGTTGCCAACTGTATAAACAGCGCAAACAATAATGTTTGCTTCAAATAAAAAAAATTATTTACACGTTACTATTATAAACAGAAAAAAACCTTCAAATTAGAATTAAATAATTAGGTATAAAAAGCAGGCACTTATTGGAAATTACGCCATAAAAACTATATTTACATGTGAATTTTAAAAGAGAAAGGATATTGTAAAATAAATTCATTAACATGCGTTAGAAATCTGAAATAGAACAAATTACGTCACATTACACTTATTATGCAAAATGAACAAAAAATAGTATTGCAAAACAGTTTAAATTTAAAAATTGCGCGAGACAAAATATTAGAGGTTAAATATATTATTTGCTGTTTGATGTGAGGTGTTCAACTATAAGTATGCAAAATTTCATGTCTCCAACTTAATTAGGGGCTGAGTTAGAAAAATTGCTTAAAATACACAAGTTAGAGCCCAGAGGGTTAAATAATAGACTTTTTCAAAATTTTATTATTTGTCGTTTGATGTGAGGTGTTCAGCTATAAGTATGCAAAATGTCATGTCTCCAACTTAATTAGGGGCTGAGTTAGAAAAATTGCTTAAAATACACAAGTTAGAGACCAGAGGGTTAAATAATAGACTTTTTCAAAATTTTATTATTTGTCGTTTGATGTGAGGTGTTCAGATATAAGTATGCAAAATGTCATGTCTCCAACTTAATTAGGGGCTGAGTTAGAAAAATTGCTTAAAATACACAAGTTAGAGACCGGAGGGTTAAATATGACTTTTTCAAATTTTTATGATTTATCGTGTTATCGCAAGTGTTCAGCTATAAGTATGCAAACTTTCAAGTCTCCAACTTAGTTAGGGGATGAGTTAGAAAAATTGCTTAAAATACATAAGTTAGAGTCCAGAGGGTTAAATATCAGACATTTTTCAAAATTTTATTATTTGTCGTTTTATGTGAGGATTTCAGCTATAAGTATGCGAAATTTCATGTCTCCAACTTAATTAGGGTGTGAGTTAGAAAAATTGTTTAAAATACATAAGTTAGAGCCCAGAAAGTTAAATATTAGACTTTTTAAAAATTTTATTATTTGTCGTTTGATGTGAGGTATTCAGCTATAAGTATGCAAAATGTCATGTCTCCAACTTAATTAGGGGCTGAGTTAGAAAAATTGCTTAAAATACAGAAGTTAGAGACCGGGGGGGGGGGGGGGTAAATATGACTTTTTCAAAATTTTATGATTTATCGTGTTATCGCAAGTGTTCAGCTATAAGTATGCAAACTTTCATGTCTCCAACTTAATTAGGGGCTGAGTTAGAAAAATTGCTTTAAATACACAAGTTAGAGCCCAAAGGGTTAAATATTAAGCCTTTTTCAAAATTTTATTATTTGTCGTTTGATGTGAGATCTTCAGCTATAAGAATGCAAAATTTCATGTCTCCAACTTAATTAAATTAGGGGCTGAGTTAGGAAAATTGCTTAAAATACACAAGTTAGAGCCCAGAGAGTTAAATATTAGACTTTTTCAAAATTTTATTAATTGCCGTTTTATGTGTGGTGTTCAGCTATAAGTATGCAAATTTTCAAGTCTCCGACATATATAGTTTCTGAGAACGGGCTCTGTGACAGACGGACAAACAGACAGACAAAGGAGTGAGACAGGTAGGGTTTCGTTAGATGAACGAAACTCTAAAAACATGCTGCGGATGACTGTAACAACATCCTAAAATTACATTACCATCAGCGATCTAACAATCCCGAATTTAGTTTATATTCGTTTCATATATTCTTATTCTTTTATGCGGCCCTGTAAAATAATTATCAATATTATATGCAGTAAAACCTCTGAATAGCGGACACCCCGAGAATGCAGAATTTGTCCTCTATTTAGAGGTGACCGCTACTGAGAGTAAAACACGTACAGTTATTTAAGAGTTGGTAATCGAAAAAATGTCCGCTAAATAGAGGTATCCGCTAATCGGGTGTGTCCGCTATGGAGGTTTTACCAGTAAAACTTCTGAATAGCGAACACCTCGGGAGGGCAGAATTTGTCCTCTATTTGGAGGTGTCCGCTACTGAGAGTAAAAAATGTACAATTATTTAAGGGTTGGTAATCGAAAAAATGCCCGCTAAATAGAGGTGTCCACTAATTGGGTGTGTTCGTTATGGAGGTTTTACTGCATAATAATATCATCCTTTACAAGAAAATTGCATGCTGTATGATAGACAGACAGACATCCAGAGAAAGATAACCTCCCGGATCAATAAACACTCATGTCTTTTGTTTTAATCATCCACAATTGTATGTCATACAACATGCCAGATTTTATACAACAGGCTAAAAACGGTCACCGTGGTACGGAATACTGTATTATTATTTAATAATAAACACACATACTACAATATATATTAAAACACACAATCACACATAAATAACGCCTGCATTCAACAGTTAAAGGTATATATAAATATTTTACAGACATACATACAATAAATCCAACTGGAGTGAAAAATTAGCCAGAGCCAGGAATCGAACCCGGGACCACTGCATTCCAGGCAGTCGCTCTAACCACTGAGCTACTCCGGCCGATGCCTGAGTCTGCAATTTCTCACTAATAATGCGTGTTTTAATGTATATTGTAGTATGTGTGTTTATTATTATATTTCGTAGATCGATGTAATAGTAAAATCTATTCATCGTTGTCTGGTCATCCAAGGCTGTTATAAATGGCTGGTGACTTTCCCAACATGGTTTATTAGTGAGAAATTGCAGACTCGGGTATCGGCCGGAGTAGCTCAGTGGTTAGAGCGACTGCCTGGAATGCAGTGGTCCCGGGTTCGATTCCTGGCTCTGGCTAATTTTTCACTCCAGTTGGATTTATTGTATTTATTGTATGTATGTATTATTATTTGTTTGCCCACCAAAACTGGTTGCCACGGGTTGTTGCAAGGTTTGTGATCACGTGGTTGAAACTGATCTATTCAATATTACTGCGTGCGTATTTTTTTTTTATTTGCTCCATGTGTTCAAACCAGTTGTCTACGAAAACATCAACCGGTGAAAGTGACGCACACCAAATTTCTGTGACGTATGCAGATAAATTGTGCTTTTTTAAGAGTTTTTTCTATATAATTTTTAAACGGTTTGGAACTTATTTTTCATAGTAGGTGCATTCAGTAGGCGACCCTCACAGGTACCTTCTGGTGCAATCAGAAACGAAATCCGACAAATATTTCCGCTTCGCTCAGACAATTAAAAGAAAAGAAAAGTTGTCAGTTCTTCACTGATTAGTCCAGCTAATGACGGCTTCAGCAAATAAAAGATGCTTTCACATGCGTTAGAATGGCTGTTAATGCCATTTGTTGAGAAAAATTGTCAATGTGTCAACCATCCCTATGTATCAAACCTCCCTTACCTCCCCTACTGAGAAATGGATATAAGTTTTGTTCATTCGAAAATTTTCAATCTTTTAAATTTTGACTTTTTTTATGTTGTAGACGTACATCGTACGCTGGTAACAGGATTCCTTATGCTTAATTCAGAATTTAAATTTCTATCCGGAGTGGAGTCTATGTGAATAAATATGCTATACACAGAAAAAATAGAATGCATTAAGCCGCATTAAGCAATGCATTAATGCATTGGTAAAAAAACGGGCATCGAATCCCCAGCTTTTCAATCAACCAGTTTCATCAAATTTTGTACATTTAGAAACAAGATATATCGCTATCAAACAAAGCAGTTTGGAGTTCCAAACAGCAATTTTCTACACTTATTAATCATAGTACTTCACCACTAATTTTTAGAGACATACAATAATAATTCAAAAGGAATCAACATCAGCGCTTTAAAACCTATTTGACTATCTCGATACACTCAGTCATAATTATCTTGAGACTTTCATCTATCATCTATAAACTTTAATAATTTCGTAAGATATTTACGATATCCTTTCTTCCTTTTTATCATATATGCTAAACTTTTGGACCTGAGTGTATATATATATATATTAATTAGTCGGCATTTTGTTGGCAATAGTACTCGGAAATTTTTCTTCTTGGAGTCGGAAATTTATGAGTCTACACCCCCCTACGCGACCAGGGTGGTTTACGCCCCTGACTGGGAGGTGTGTGTGTCTATTGTTTCCTTCTGTGTGGCTTTCTTCGCTAGGTCGTCTGCTAGTTCATTGCCAAAGGTACCTTTGTGAGCCGAGACGTGACCTAGCGAGATTCGATGTAGGACAGGCATGTCAAACACGTGGCCCGCGGGCCATAACTGGCCCGCCGACAACTTATCTGTGGCCCGCGAAGCCTTTGGAATTTTACGTGTGTTTAATATAGTTGTCAGAACGAAAGAATTAAAAAAAATGAATTTAAATAAAAGAATTTTTAATTAAAAATCCATTTAATCTTTTAAATTCAGATCTAATGGTTGATGATGAAATTATTGTCCAGAATTTATAGCTGAAGATAATCAAAATTCATTTAGATTAGAGAGAAAATATATGAATACTCTAATATATGAATACTCTAATTATTCATCAATCGACCAATTTTTTAAAGCATAGTGTGCAATTTTTTGGCACTTTTCCAAGTCAAATAAACATAATGTGAACGAGAAAATGTATATAATAAATGAAATCAAATAAGCTGCTTATAGATACAAGACACTTTTATTAAATAAATTTTCTGATTAAAAATATGTTTATTTTTATTTTTACTTGGAGAAAACCCAGGAGATTGACAGCTATGCCTTTGCTAAATCAAGATTAACAGAACAGCGTGTACAATCAAATTTTAAAATGAATATAATTTAGAAAACTCAATTAAATTTTATAGATTTGTTTGATGAAAAGTAATTTTGAATATTTGTTCGAAAAAGTAAGGTAAAATAAACTGTGTGTAATAATATCTTTTGAACTTTGCGTGAATATTTCTTTAACATGGTTGTGTTTTGTACAAACAAATTTTATTTTGTACAATGGTAATAATAATATCTATTTTTTTATGTGGCCCGCGGCTTTGTATATAATGCTTAATTTGGCCCGCGGCGGTAAACCAGTTTGACATGCCTGATGTAGGAGATTGTTTAGTTTTAGTTTTATTTGCAGTACTAGAGGATGTTTTGTCCTGTGTGCCTGTATTGCCTGCAGGCCAGAGAGGCAGTAGCTGTAGATGGTAATACTATTGCTAGGGTGGGATTCCGCCCACTCTAATGCGTTTAGTATTGCGAACAGCTCCGCTTGGAATACGGAGTTATTATCATCTAGCCTTGCAGACCACTGATGGACCACCACCGTGCCTTCCGTGGCGCAGAAAGCTGCGCCTACGCCGGTCTCTGTGCCTGATCCATCAGTGAAGAGTGTGGTGCTAAGGGCAGGTGTGTAGCTGTTGCGTGTTGTGTTTACTTGAAAGTGTGAAGTCTCCTCAGTGGGGTAAAGCTGCCAGCTCCTGACTTTGTATTGTAATGTAATGTTGTGTTTGAAAAAAGAGAATCTATTACTGTGTCACGTTTTAGCTGTAGGATTGAGGATTTGGCGTATTCGTATTCTAGTTGAAGTGTGATGGGTGGAATACCTGTGAGTATATGTAGTGCATCTGTGGAGATTGTGCGGTAGGCCCTTGATATTTGTAGGAGAAAAGTGCGTTGTATTGAGCTTAGTTTAGGTTTTGCTAAGGATGATAATTTACCCCCCCCCCCCCCAAGATACAGGCCCCGTAAAGTATTATTCTTTCGATTATTGTCAGGTACCAAATCTCTAGTGTTTTGTTGTCTACCCCTCCCAGTTTAGAAGTTAGTCTTAATGAATCGTTATGATATGCTGTCAATTTAAGTTTTAGGTCGTTAAAGTGTGGGATCCAGTTAAGATTTGCGTCAATGGTTATGCCTAGGAGTTTTATGGAATGTACGTGCCGAATGGAGACATTATTGATCCCCATCACTGGAGGGCATTTAGGATCATATCTGTGTGATTTGGTGAATGCTAGTGCTTGGGACTTTTGTGGTGAGAGTGTGAGGTGCAGTGAATCCAGGAGCCGGCAGAAAATAGGAAGAGCTTCGGCAAACTGTTCTTCCAGATGACGTCTGTAACGACCAGAGAAAATGAAGCTGAAATCATATTTAGTTCTGTTAGTAGCATATTTGCTACCAGCAGCCGTAGGATTGGGCCAAGGCATGAGCCCTGGGGGCAACCCTTCTGTAATCGGTGGGTAGATGTGCCAGCGCCCCAGTTAATTAGGATGCTCCTCTGTGAGAGGTAGGAGCCGATGAGACCAGCTATGTTCCCCGGACAGTTGAGTGCTTGTAGTTGTATGAGAATGTCTCGCCATTCTACGTTGTCGAATGCCCCTTGTATGGCTAGTGAGACGAGTGATGTTGCGTTGCTCTGGGCTATGCTTTCAGTACAGACAGTCATGGCGAGGCAGGGTTAGCCCAACGCGTGAATATGTGTGGAAGTTGTTTGTGAGTAAGTTTTAGTATACATAAATCAATTGAGTCCGGCGCTGGGGCACTTCTGCTACGATAGGTACTTCCAGCGCTCCTCAACACCTTTGCTGAATGCCTGCAAATCGAAATTTGTAACGGAAAAATGCGCTTTTCTCAAAAACTATTTGTGACCTGGGTGATCGCTATAATTTTCCTGCAATGTTTAAATTAACGTCTATTACCACTAATTTTTTCATAATTTTAGTTTCAGTTGATTCGGAAATAGATGGGGGTGGGGGGCATATTTTTGCGCTACATTTTCGACGATATCTCTGAAAATGTAATACCTAAAATTAAAAGAAATGTATTTTTGAGTTCAGCGTTACGAAAGCTTTCACACGATATACAAAGAAAAAAAAAATTTTTTTTCAAGTAACTTGATTATCCTCTCTACATTTTTCTTAAATATAATTGTGAATGTTTAATAATCTGTAAATATGTGGCTCAGTAGTCTTTATTACTTCCCCCAATTTGAACTTTCCACATTAGTAGTATGCCTCCCACTATGGTAGGCGGAAGTGAGGGGGCGTGTCCAGCTCTCAACCAAACACCGGAAGTGGGGGTCACGTGGCTTTGTCATATTGTAGAATGGGGGAGGGTGATTTTTTTCGTACTGGGAGTCCACCTGTCAATCAAAAGGGGGCGTGTTCGAACATGAACTGTAAGATGAGATTTTTTTCGCCTATAGAAAGCACGGGCGGTTTTTTAGAAGGGGGGAGGAAGTGGAGGATGTCACGTGACTTTATCGTATAGGATAACGAAGGTTGAGTTGTTTTTGCTGGATGTGGAAGAGGGGGTGGATTTGAGTTTCTGGAGGTGTTCATTGTTAAAATATGACATAATTAGTGGATTTCATTTTAATTTCATGGAATGCATTTTTAATTAGTTTTATTTAAAGAAATTTATTTATTTATTTATTATTTTTTAATTGATTATTTTAGATTTTTTATTTTTAAGTGATTAACTTTAAATTGATTATATTTAAATCGGGAACCTTGTTTGATTTATTTTAATTTTTAACGAATTTATTTACTTTTAAATTTTTTTAGAATTTTAAACGAAAAAACACATGATTTTCGGTTTCACGTATGTTTCCTCGCATGACGCCATTTCACTGAATAGAACCAAGTGTCTTCTTTAAATATTATTTCAAAGACGTGATGTCATTGCGCAATTATTAGAATAACAGACAAATAATTATTCCTTGACACCCTTTTACGGGTTCAAATCCCACCTTGACTGTTGGTAAAATAAAAAATACTAAAATAAATTTAAACGATAGATGGCAGCACCAAAAATCTTATGTACTAGGTTGAGTAAAAAGTTCTGGGAAAGTTGTGAAAGTTGCGTTGTTATGCACAAATTAACAACAAAAGCAACAAGGACTATTCTTCAAAGTAGAGACCATGATAGTCCACGACTTTCTGTCATCGTTCTGCCAGATTCCGGATTTGCTGGAAGTACCATGGCGGCTTCTTGGAATCGAAAAACTCTTGACATGCTTCTTCAACTTCATTAAAGGATTCAAATCGACGGTCCTTGAAAAAGTGTTGCATTGATCGAAAGAGGCCATAATTGGATGGAGCCACGTCTGGACCTGGATTGTACCACTAGTACACCTATATACGATACAAATTAAATTCTGGTAACTATTACATTAAAAATTTCCCAGAATTTTTTGCTCAACCTAATATTTCGATGTTGGCATCTATGGTTAACCGCGACCGTAACTGTCTGAACCGAAAAGAAAACAGAACAGAATCAAAACATGAAGGAAATACGATATTTGGCATCTAAACGAACAAATAATAACAATCAGAACGATAGAATAAAATTTTAAACCAGAAATTTTATATTACAAATTAAGTTTAATTCTCTATATTTGTAAATAGTGTGAGTGTTCAAGTTAGTCTATGAATCTTGTTTTTAGGGTTTCATTCATCTGACGAAACCCTATTCGTCTCACCTATTCTGTCTGTCCGTCACAGAGCCCGTTCTCAGAAACTATATATGTTGGAGACTTGAAATTTTGGATTCTTATAGCTCAGGGTCGGCGAACCTTTTAACATCTGCGTGCCAACATTTTTACAAAAAAAAAAAAAATTGAACTGAACATGGAGTGCCGACAACGCCAACCCCCCCCCCCCCCTTAACATTCCCGCAAAAAAATAGCGAATTAATTTAATAGTGAATTATAAGTTAGTTTAATTCTAATAATAATAAGAAATAGTGTCAAAATTATTTATTATTATTAGATTATTATAAATATAGCTAACATACCTGCGAGTAATACCAACATACGCATTAAATTAAACAATGTATAACATAGAAAACTCGAACCAAAACATTTTTCATATGAAAAGATTATAATAAATAAATAATATAAAGAAATAGAAATAATTATAGAAAAAATATAATTGTAGTTTTCATTTCATTTTACAAATGTTTTAGCAATCAAATTATTCTTTTTCATAACTTATGAAAAGTCATGTTTTAATACTTTTATTAATACCTTTGCCATTTAAACAAATTAAAGATCAATTAACAAATTCTAGCAAAAGTTAAATAAAACCTCATGTGCAGGTCAAAACGCGTCAAATTATGCAGAAATATTGTAGCAAAGAACAATTTGATTTGCTAGATTCCTCTCTTTCTATGCGAATCATAGCCATCATAACGAAATCGAGGAAATGGAGAGTTGGGAAGGGTGAAATATTTCTAAGCGGGAAGTTCAGTGATACAAGTACACAAGTACCTATTATGGAAAACAAAGGCTATTTTCAATGAAGCTCGGGTATTAATAAAAAAATAATAAAGAGGTGCAGAATTTTGGGAATTTAACTGAATTTTGATTTAGAACTTCAATCAACGGCGTGCCAAAAATATCTCCTTGCGTGCCAGTTACGGCACGCGTGCCATAGGTTCGCCAACCCTGTATATAGCTGAACACCTCGCATCAAACGACAAATCATAAAATTTTGAAAAAGTCTTATATTTACCCGTCTGGCCTCTAACTTGTGTATTTTAAGCCTTTTTTTTTTCCTAACTGAGCCCCCAATTAAGTTGAAGACCTGAAATTTTGGATTCTTATAGCTGGACATCTCACATCAAACGGCAAATCATAAAATTTTGAAAAAGTCTTATATTTACACCTCTGGGCTCTAACTTGTGTATTTTAAGCTTTTATTTTTTCTAACTGAGCCCCTAATTAAGTTGAAGACACATCAAACGGCAAATCATAAAATTTTGAAAAAGTCTTATATTTACACCTCTGGGCTCTAACTTGTGTATTTTAAGCTTTTATTTTTTCTAACTGAGCCCCTAATTAAGTTGAAGACTTGAAATCTTGGATACTTATAGCTGAACACCTCACATCAAATGACAAATCACAAAATTTTGAAAAAGTCTTATATTTACCCCTTTGGGCTTTAACTTGTGTATTTTAAGAAATTTTTCTAACTCAGCCCCTAATTAAGTTGGAGATGTGAAATTTATCGTGTGAGCAGCACAATTGCGATCACACCAAAAGTCATAAATTTTAAAAAAGTTTTAGATTATTTACCACTCCGGGCTCTAACTTCTGTATTTTTAGCAATTTTTCTAACCTCCACCCTTTTCATCCGGTGTGCACTATCTAACTTCTGCCGACACTCTTTCATATTATGCACCATAGCCGTACACATTTTAATTCTAATTTTTACCGCCAGGGAGCTCCTACCTGTCTCGTGTGCTATGGACCCGATCCGCTCGACTAATACAGGGTGTTTATAAAGTCCCGGACCAGGGGCGGATCCAGAGAATCGTTTTGGGGGGGGGGGGCGATACCGAGTGACATATAATCAACCTTTCTGTTGCTCAAATACTTCCTTGCAGTTAATTATTAAATGAATATGAAATTAATGCGATTTAAAATTATTACAGACTCTCGATTATCCGACATCTGATTAACCGAAACACTCGGTTATCCAGCACTCTTATTTTATAATCCGCCCTCTCCGCAAAATATCGTTTATTGTTACTTATTAGGTCGTAAAATTAAAAACGTTATAACAGAATTTATTTATTAAATGTCTTTTTTTTTCTTTTTCTGTTTCCTCTTATACTATGGTAATTATTTATCTTATTTTTTGTTCTTTTAGTTATGGTAAACAACGTTAATAACACAACCCTGCGATGATTATCTTTTTAAACTTTTGATAATTGATTTTGATGTAAGACTTTTTAAAAATTTGCGATTTATGGAAAATCCTAACGTGATGACATGGTAAAAAATGAAGATCATTTTTGGATTCAGCACTAAAAAATACATAAGAACCAATTATCGAAAGCTGAAAAACATAACCATCACATCCATTTTTTAATATCAGATTTCTGAAAGAGGATAATCTCTGAAAAAGGATCCCTTTCAGAAATCTGATGGGCCTTTAACATACTAGAAAGTCAAAATGTGTCATCTAAGTGGTGTGTATACCTCTTCACTGGCGCGGATCCAAGGAAGGGGGGGGGGGGTGTCGCCCCGAACCCCCCCCCCCTTTTGGATAAAAAAATATAAATCCACCGATTATCGCGAATTTCGACAAATGGCCGCCGAAAAAAATCAATTTCGTCAATCGTTCGCAAATAAAAAAAAAACGCGAATTTCGTCAAAGGATCACGCAAAAAAACGCGAATTTCGTCAAAGGATCGAGCATAAACGCGAATTTCATTAAAGAAGCGCGGAAAAAACGTGAATTTCGCCAAAAAATCGGATATTTCGTCAAAGGACCACAAAAAACGTGAATTTCGTAAAGGACCACGAAAAAAACACGAATTTCATCAAAGGATCGCAGAAAAAAACGCAAATTTCGTCAAAGGATCGCAGAAAAAACGCAAATTTCGCTAAAGGAACGCAGAAAAAACGCTGATTTCGCCAAACAATTGCGAAAAAACGCTAATTTCGCGAAAAAATCGCA
The DNA here is from genome assembly GCA_963932465.1 of Maratus speciosus. Taxonomy (NCBI): domain Eukaryota; kingdom Metazoa; phylum Arthropoda; class Arachnida; order Araneae; family Salticidae; genus Maratus; species Maratus speciosus. Next base: position 199,910,806 of record OZ010789.1, read on the forward strand.
CAAAAAATGCGAATTTCGTCAAAGAATCGCGAAAAAAAATACGCTAATTTCGTCATAGGTCCGCGGAAAAAACGCACAAGTAGCACCAGGAGGAGATTCCCCTAGGTGCGCATCCACGGGGAGGGGGGTCGATCGGGGCGGTCGCTCCCCCAAGATATAAATCCAATGTTTTTATCGGCAGTTTTCGCGGAACAGACAGACAAGCAAACGAAAATACTTTTCAGGTGTCAATGGTAAACCTCACTGACGTTTCGGCAGTTAGTGAACAAAATAGGATTATATCCTGTCAAAAGGCATATGGCGCCATAATTTTTGACACTAATGGGTTGAGGTGGGGACGATGCCTTTTCGTGTACCTTTTGTTGAATCTCTACAACAGAAATTGACAACGTTATGCGGATCCCTTTAAAGTGTTGAAACTTTTTCGTTCTTTCAAAGAACTGCAATTCTAATTTCTGTATAACGATATTTTTGAGGAGTGCTTTATTGTTTGAGAAAAGAATGGGATTCATAGCAATTTCCAAAAAGAAAGAAACAAGAAAAAGAAAGGTCCTTTGAAAAATTCAAGCATCTTAATGTTTTCTGAAGAAAACCAATAATGTGTTAAAAATATACTGTTATTTCCACCCATATTGGTAAATTTCAAGGGTATTTCATGAATGAAAAAAAAATGATTATGTCCTAATCCTAGTCAGTTAAAAGCTAAAATGAGTATGGTGTGTTGATTTCTTAAAAACCAACTAGGTAATTTAAATTAAAATAATAAAACTTTGTAAAAAATCACCATAAAATAAAAGCAAAACATAGGACGCGTTTCGAGCTAAAAATATAACAGCCCGTCATCAGCTACAGTAAACACGTGTCCGTAAACGGACAAGGTCAAAAATGAACTGAAAGGGAGAGAATGTTGCAAAGAATGCGACAGATGGCGCTAGCTGAAAGGGGAACATACAGAAGAGAAAAGTGTTGCCAAAACAATAGAAGAGAAATTGATTGAAGGGAAAAATGGAAATAAAAGAAATAAACAAAATTAAAATAAAATAAAAGAAGTAAATTAAAAAATATAAATAGTAATAATAAATAAAGAAATGTAAAAGAATAAAACAAGAAAAAACCAAAAGATCCCCCTTTTTTTTACAAAATAAAAAGAATAGAAACAAGAGAAGAGGGAAAATAATTACAAAAGTAATTTCCACGCTGGAGATAGGAAAGGAGATGATGGGAGATCATTGACAAGATTAGCAGAATTTTTAGAAATAAAATATGCTTCATGAAAATCCAAGTGAGAGGGAGAGGCAGGGGAAGAAATAATTTTGGCCATGGAGAAATTGAAACAATGACTGGAAGACCAACAGTGAGAAGCAATCGAAGATTTAGAGATTTCTTGATTTGCAATATACCTCTGATGCTCGCCTAATCTGAATTTTAAAGCTCTCTTTGTTTGACCAACATAACCTAAATTGCAAGAGCAAGGAATAAAATAAACACCCCACCGGTTCTCAGTAGATATAGGATCTTTTAGAGAAGAGAATTTAATTTTATTCATAGGTTTGAAGATAACTTTAAAATTAAAACGAGAAAGGATTTTAGCAATTTTAAAACTGAGAAGAGAATAAAAGGGCAGAACTATTATAGAGTTAAAATTAGGAGGATTATTTGAATCAGAAAAAGGACGTTTAGGCTTATTAAATTTATACAAAGCTTTATCAATCAAAGAGGAATTATAACCACGAGCAAGGGCAAGAGATTTGAGATAATTAATTTCATTATTCAGAGTAGAAGAGTCAGAACTAATGCGTAACGCCCTAAAACAAAAGTATAAAAGGACGCCACTTTTTGTTGAGGAGGATGATTTGAAAAAGCATGAGGAGGAAGAGATACAGCGAAAGGTTTTCTATAAACGGAGGTAGAGAACAGATCTGGGTGTTTCGAAACCAAGACGTCAAGAAAAGGGAGAGAATTGTTCTCTTCGACTTCGAGAGTAAATTGAATACAAGGATCAACAGAATTAACAAGAGAAAGGAGATTAGAAAGATCCAGGTCAGAGGGAATTAAAATGAAAATATCATCAACATACCTAAACCAGAAAGGAAATTTATATAAACTGAAGAGTTTTTCTTCAATAAAATGCATATAAATTACCACATAAAAGAAGAGACAGTGGATTACCGAATGCCAAACCCTCAGTTTGAGAATAGAAAGAATTATTAAACTGAAAAGCAGTTTGCCTGACACAAATACTAACTAAATGCAGGATTTCATCAATCTCCATGGAAAAGTAATGAAATTCGCGCAACCTTCTTTCCAAACAATCAATTGCCCCTTGAACAGGCACTTTAGTGAAAAGGGATTTAACATCTAAGGAAACCATTATACAGAGTTTCCCCCAGGTTTTAAAAAGGGCAGGGTGCTTCTTCTAGGAAAAGGGCACTTTTGGATTCCGAAGGGCATATTTTGGATTCTTAAGGACACTTAAAAATTTTTTAAAGGCAATCTTTTGATTTTTAAAACTACTTTTAATATTTAATAGACAGGGCGATGTTTTAAAGACAGCAATGAGTCAATTTTTACTATGCAAGTAAATTTTTTAATAAACAAAGGAGTAAAGGCACTTTTTTCAGCTGGGGGCAACAAGGGTGCTAATGTTTTTCATCAGGGGCAAGAGGGGTGCTATTTTGTAAACGTAACGGCAGGCAGGGTGCAGCACCCTCCTGAAACTGTCTAGGGGAATCTCTGCATTATATAATTGCAAGGAGAAAGGCGTTTAATTTTATCAACAAAGTCAAAAGAGTTTTTCACAGTATGAAAGTTAGTGGAAGATAAAGGAGCGAGTAACTTAGAAAGGAACTTGGCAAGTTTATAAGAAGCAGTACCAATATTGGAAACGATAGGGCGAAAGGAAAGAGTAGGTTTATGGACCTTAGGAAGAGCATAGAAGCGAGCACAATTAGCGATAGAAGGGGTGACCAAACGTTTGGTGTTATCATTAAGAAAGACAGAATTTTTAATGACATGCTTGATATCAGATAAATGCTTTGTAGAAGGATCCTTCTTTAATTTGGAATATGGACCAGAGTTTAACACAGATTCAACGTGGAAAATATAATCAGATTTATTGAGAAGAACTGTTTGACCGCCTTTATCAGCCTTACTAATAAGAAGGTTAGGAACGGAATTAAGTTCCTCATGCTTTCTTAAATCATCCTCCTCAACAAAAAGTGGCTTCCTTCTATACTTTTGTTTTTAGGGCGTTACGCATTTGTTCTGACTCTTCTACTCTGAATAATGAAATTAATTATCTCAAATCTCTTGGCCTTGCTCGTGCTTATAATCCCTCTTTGATTGATAAAACTTTGTATAAATTTAATAAGCCTAAACGTCCTTTCTTTGATTCAAATAATCCTCCTAATTTTAACTCTATAATAGTTCTGCCCTTTTATTCTCTTCTCTGTTTTAAAATTGCTAAAATCCTTTCTCGTTTTAATTTTAAAGTTATCTTCAAACCTATGAATAAAATTAAATTCTCATCTCTAAAAGATCCTATTCCTACTGAGAACCGGTGGGGTGTTTATTTTATTCCTTGCTCTTGCAATTTAGGTTATATTGGTCAAACAAAGAGAGCTTTAAAATTCAGATTATGTGAGCATCAGAGGTATATTGCAAATCAAGAAATCTCTAAATCTTCGATTGCTTCTCACTGTTGGTCTTCCAGTCATTGTTTCAATTTCCCCATGGTCAAAATTATTTCTTCCCCTGCCTCTCCCTCTCACTTGGATTTTCATGAAGCATATTTTATTTCTAAAAATTCTGCTAATCTTGTCAATGATCTCCCATCATCTCCTTTCCTATCTCCAGCGTGGAAATTACTTTTGTAATTATTTTCCACCTTCTCTTGTTTCTTTTATTTTTATTTTGTAAAAAAAAAGGATCTTTTGTTTTTTTCTTGTTTTATTCTTTTATATTTCTTTATTTCTTTATTATTATTTATATTTTTTAATTTACTTATTTTATTTTATTTTAATTTTGTTTATTTCTTTTATTTCCATTTTTTCCCTATCAATTTCTCTTCTATTTTTTTGGCAACACTTTTCTCTTCTGTATGCTCCCCTTTCAGCTAGCGCCATCTGTCGCATTCTTTGCAACATTCTCTCCCTTTCAGTTCATTTTTGACCTTATCCGCTTACGGACACGTGTTTACTGTAGCTGATGACGAACTGTTATATTTTTAGCTCGAAACGCGTCCTGTGTTTTGCGTTTATTTTATGGTGATTTTGTACAAAGTTTTATTATTTTAATTGCTTCATATCGCCAGTTTTCGGTGCTGTTTCGCTGTCAACTTGGTAATTTGTTCTTCCCTTCTTTGTCCCGATCTAACCTCCCACCCCGGTGGATGCGCGCCTAGGGGAATCTCCCCCCAATGCTAATTGTGCGTTGATTTTGGCGACCCTTTGACGAAATTCGCTTTTTTTCAGCGATTCTTTCGCGAAATTCGCGCATTTTTTCGCAATTCTTTGAAGAAATTCGCATTTTTTTAGAGATCCGTTGACGAAATTAGCGTTTTTTGCGTGATTCGGTGACGAGATTCGCGATTTTTCGCGATCCTTTGATGAAATTGGCGTTTTTGCGCGATTCTTTGACGAAATTTGCGTTCCTTTTGCGATCCTTTAACCTGCGAACGATTGTCGAAATTCATTTTTTTCGGCGACCATTTGTCGAAATTCGCGACAATCGGTGGATTTTTGCCGTGGATCCGCGCCTGTCCCGGACCCATTTTGATGTTTAATAACTCATAAAATAATGAAGATATAAACAAACTTATGGCATTTATTGATGGAATAACTCATATATTTTTCTTTTCAGGTTTGAATATCTTTACTTTTCTAAATATCGTCTGCGCGTGTGGTTAATTTAAGATAATTTCATTTTCTAGCCTAAATATCTGTACTTTTCTAAATATCATCTGCTTATTAATTGCATTTTTCTCTCTTTTGTTTTTGGCAACTATTGCAATGTTATGTTTACTTTTGATGTGTTTTTTCTATATTTCTTTTGTATGTGATGTTTTATTCGAGCGGATATTAAGGAGAATGCATACACCACAAGAGAAAGCACAGATTTTATGGTGGTTCGTAGAAACAAAATCGATAGTGCAAGCACAGAGAAATTGCAGAAGAATTTACCAAAAAGATCCTCCATCCAAAAGCAGCATCTTGCGGTGGGAAAAGAATTTTCTAGAAACTGGAAGTACCGCAGATAAGAAACGTTTCGGACGTCCCTACACAAGTGATTTTGATGTTGAGCGTGTCAGAGAGACATTTTTACACAATCCTAGAAGATCTGTGAGATCAGCGGCAAGAGAATTGGATATGCCAATTTCGACGGTGTACAAGGTTATTAAGAAAAAATTAAGACTGCATGCATACAAAGTTCAAATTGTTCAAGTTTTGGAACCGGACGATAGGCCTAGGAGGATGGCCTTTGCAACAGATATGGTAAGGAGAATAGAAGATGATGCTGATTTTCTGAAGCGCATAATGTTCTCCGACGAAGTATCCTTTCATGTTTCTGGCATTGTTAATCGCCATAATGTGCGCATATTGGGATCTGAAAACCCCCATGAATACCGTGTGGCAGTAAGGGATTCCCCAAAGATTAATGTGTGGTGTGGACTAATGCACGACCGAGTCATTGGGCCTTTCTTTTTTACAGAAGAGACGGTCTCATCAGTCGTATACTTAGACATGTTGGAAAACTTCGTATTTCCACAACTAGAAGAGCTTCAGCCACATGTCATTTTGCAACAAGATGGTGCATCACCTCATTGGGCTACCATCGTTCGTACTTCTTTGAATGACCATTTTCCAGGAAGATGGATTGGGAAAGGAGGTCCAATTCCTTAGCCACCCAGATCACCTTATATAACGCCGTTGGACTTTTTCCTTTGGTGATTTGTAAAGGACAATGTTTACAGGAGGAGGTGTCGAACATTGAGGACTTAAAAGCCAGAATTACAACCGCAATAGCCTCTGTGGATGCCGACATGCTTGCCGCTACCTGGCGTGAAATTGACTATCGACTTGATATTCTCCGTGCGACGAAGGGGGCACACGTGGAAGTTCATTGACAAGGGTCATGAAACTTTTTGAGTCTATCTAACCATTTATGTTATTAATTTTAATTTATGTTATTATTTTATGAGTTATTAAACATCAAAATGCGTTCGGTACTTTATAAACACCCTATCTACGGATAGTTTGTAAAACGGAGTTTCGTTCGGATAGAGGTTTATTTAGAATAGCGTGAACCATGCGAAATGTGGAACTAACAGATTTTGCAAAAGGATAAAGTGTTTTGAAAAGAATATTAAACGATACCCTCTGTACGATATGTGATCACACTTACCCACTTATTTATACATAAAATGTAATAGAATTTTTTGCGTGTTGTTCTCCCAACTGCTTTATTAGTGTCTTCGTATAATTTACTTTGAAGAACATAGAAGTCTACTGCCACCGGGACCTTCATCGAACACTTCACTAACGCTTTTCACAGTACTTCCATTTCTTTGAATCAATATGTATCCGAGAACACAGAAATTTCAGAGTCCGTGAAACTGTTCTTGAAGAACCATTCCAAGGCAGCACGACTCTCAGAAAACTACACGACATTGTCTCCAACTCCAAAACTCAGAAGCGAAGTTCTAATGAGTACAGTGAACATTGAGCTGCAGAATGTAAGAGATGAACTTTCACCTAAACTCGCCGAGTGGTTGAACGAGGGTAGGAAATTTGCGGGATGTGAGGCTGTAAAACCGGGTGCTTACTACTTTTCCAAAAAAGAACATATGAATTCAAACAAATGAAGGACAATCTATCTCCTAGCGGCCAATGAAGACATCAACTCTTTATCGGTTGTCCGACATGCAACAAATATTGTGTGTGCTATTGTTCGTAAAGTTAATCCCAACCAAACTCCTGTCATCACAGCTGACCAACATGTCTACGCCTTGCTGAAATCGCTTCAGTGGGTTATGCCGTATAAATATGGGGAAGACAAAATCAGTCATGTTAGGTGGTCTCCATATAGAAATGGCCGTTGCATCTGCGATAGGTATATAGCTTGAAGGAAGTGGATGGGTTGATAACCTTGTAGAAGCTAATGCAACAACATCAGGAAGCGCCGAAGGAATATTGAAAGTGTCGCACGTGGAAAGATGTCGATACGCTCACGAGGTTTCGATTATGACTCTACAAGTCCTGTCGGAGAGAGCCTATCAAAGTCGAACAGAAGATTGGATTCAGCGAAGATCAGAAAAGTCGGCTCAGTTTATGTATTGGCATATCTTAGAATTTTTGCTTTTAGATCTGGTGCGGAGTATCAGTCAGGGCAATATGATAGATTCTATTTCCATTTTGGAGGAAATTTGTCCATGGATGTTTGCTCTTGACCTAACCAACTATGCTCGATGGCTGCCAGTATTTTTATACAACTTGAAGCAACGGGAAATATGTCTGGATCCAAACCTAACAGGGAAATCTCCAAGATGACACATGACCAGTTACATGAACAAAAGAACAAATTATTGAAAAACACTTCATATAATTTATCACGTCTAAGTGAAGAGAAGGGACTGATACAATGGATGGTTTCGGGGCCCGAGGTTGCACGAATGATTGAAGAGTTCGAAGAAAATCATAACCTGGAGTCAGACATCACTTCTGAAGAGTATCATGAGGACACTGCAAGTTTTTGTAATAGATTTCTGACCCATGTTTCTGCTCTTGTTGAGGTACTTAAAGAACACGGCAATCCCTTCGAAGACCGAGAGCTGACTACCATCAACAGTAGTAGGATTGTCCTCCCAGAAGAACGTGCGAGGTCTGTTATGTTATCGAATGTAATAGGGAAAAGACAGTTTGAAGAATTTGTCGAAGATCGCAAGTTACTAAGAAAGGATCAATCCATAACGTCATAAAAAAAAAACTTACCCCTGATGAGCGGGAAGAAAGTTTCTATTAAGTCCAAAGACAAGCAAAAGATTCTTGACCTGAGAAAAGACAGTACGCTTTTTGCCAAGCTATACGTTGCTAGCCAAGCAAGACAAATGGATGTCAGATTTTTTCGGACATGAAAACAGCTCTTGTCCACCTTCTATATCTGACTTCGGCAAACTTCGAAAACCCAGCGACAAATCTGATGTAGTATGTTGTAACTTAAAGTCAAATGGAGCTTCTGAGACGACTGTCATTGAAACTAATGTTTCTTGAGTCATTATCGATAGAGCTGCTTTGGTACATATGCTTATCCCTCAATCCAGTCCTTTCAGCAGTACTGTGATCAGATTGTTGGACCATACGTTTTGATGAGGCTAAAAACTGCAGATAGAGTCGATTTGGTTTTCGACCACTATCTAGATGGAAGCCTTAAAAGTGACACAAGAAAGATGAGAGGATGTGATCCAATGTTGTCATACCTAAATACTTCAGGTAAGTTTCTTGCTCACAGCAAAAACAAAGATCTCTTCGGATGTTTAGCAGAAATCTTCATCAAGATGAATCTGTCCCTTGGGAAACAAGTCATTTGCACCCACAGAAACAAGGTAATTGGTTCGCATAAGGGCCTTTTTGTAGCCATTTCTCCCGTCTCCCATGAAGAAGCCGATGCCCGTCTTTTTCTTCATGTTCGGTATGCTTTTGAATACAGTAAACTCTGTCTAAGGCGGAATCGATCGGGACCGAAGAAATTTTCCGCCGTAGACGATATTCCGCCTTAAGGAAAATCGCAAGAAAAAAAAATGCAGCTGTCGTATTTTTTTTTATGTTGACCATGTTTTTTGTTCAGTACTATTCTTAAAAACGATTTTTTAAAATTAAATTAGATTTTTTGTTAAATTAATTGTTTTTAATATATTTAAAAGTCAATATTTGGACACTAAAATAAACAGTACTAAAACGAATTTGCTTCAATTCTGAAATTATGTAGACAACATTTAACAAATACAATTACATATCTCATGTTTCATATAGTAGTACTTTAGAGAGTTTGTTTTTTTTTAAATCTATGTTTGTTTTTCTTTCGGTTTACGAGATTTTCACGTCTAGAAGTTTTTGGTTCCAAGGACCTGGCGCTCCTATGAGTGTCCGGTAGATCCGAAGCTCCTGGAGAACTCGGAGATGTGATCCTGGAATCGCATGGCTTATTACTCAAGTCTTTGGGTTTTGCTGTAGTAGCGATCATGTAGTTCAGTGGTGTTTGGTTACCAAGGAGAAAGACGCGCTCTGAGTGCTGCTGTTGCTTGGCTGATAGCATGTATCACTGCGGCACCACGCTGACTCACTCTAGACACGAAGCGCATAAGGGCTTCTCAAAGCATACACTGGCGAAGTACTTACCATATTCTTTTATTATCAGTATCATTTCTTCATTTTTTTTTTAATCTGGAAAATGTTGTCGAGGTACCTATTGCTTCTCCGGGTGACCTGAAATGTTTGAATTCCACAACTGCCTTCAACTTTTTACTTTCTTCTATCTTCAATAGAAGAAAGTATTGTAATCGAAATTTTTTTCGACTTCCGGTTTTCGACGGATTTGCATGTTTTAGGGGTCAGAGATTCCAAAAAACATGTTTATAGAAAATGTCTGTCTGTGTGTCCGTCCGTCCGTCTGTCTGTCGCCATTGTACCATCAAAAAGTGTATGACGTTATGTATAGAATTAAATCAAAATTTTATTATAAGTTTTTGGCTATGGCAAGCAGGTCCTCCCGGAATTTGGAAAAAATTCGCCGGTAGGGGGCGCTGATATAACAATTTTTGTGCGATTTTGAATATTGTACCATCCAAAAGTGTATGGAGTTATGCATAGAATTGAACCAAATTTTTATTGTAAGTTTTTGGATATGACAAGCAGGTCCTCCCTGAATTTGGAAAAAATTCGCCGGTAGGGGGCGCTGTAAATGCGATTTTGAATATTGTACCATTGAAAAGTGTATGAAATTATGCATAGAATTGAACGAAATTTTTATTTTAAGTTTTTGGCTATGGCAAGCAGGTCCTCCCTGAATTTACAAAAAATTCGCCGTTAGGGGGCGCTGTAATAACGATTTTTGCGCGATTTTGAATATTGCACCATCTAAAAGTGTATGAAGTTATGCATAGAATTGAACCAAAAAAAAAAAAAAAAAAATAAGTTCTTGGCTGTGGCAAGGAGGTCCTCCCTTAAATTGTAAAAAAATCGCTCGTAGAGGGCGCTGTAATAGCGATTTTTGTACAATTTTTGTGCCATTTTGAATATTGTACCGTTGAAAAGTGTATGAAGTTATGCATAGAATTGAATCAAATTTTATGTGTTTATTTTTGGTCATGTCACGAAGGTTCTTCCTGAATTTGGAAAAATTCTGCCGGTAGGGGGCACTATAATTGCGATGTCTGTACAATTTTCATTATTGTACCATCAAAAAGTGTATGAAGTTATCCATATAATTGAACCAAATTTTTTGTGCATGTTTCTGGCTATGGCAAACAAGTCCTCCCTGAACTTGAAAAAATTCCGAAAGAAGGGGGCGCTATAATTCCGATCTCTGTGCCATTTTCATTATTGTACCATCGAACAGCGTATAAAATTATGCATACAATTGAACCAAAATGTTTGTGCTTGTTTTTGGCTTTGGCCAACAGGTCCTCCTTGAATTTGGAAATATTGCGCGGTAAAGGGGCTCCGTGTTAGCGATTTTTGTATACTTTTATGATTTTTCGTAGTTCTATTGTGCATCGGTGGCTCATGCAGCGGCGGGAACTCGCTTCCTGCTAAGCCGGGTATTCGCAAACAGCTGATAACAACAGAATAAGGAAAAATTAATAATTTTAACAAATATCATGATATAGATTAACTCGTTTTTAGCCCGTTTAATTGACTTGAGCAGAAATTTAAGATGAAAATCAAAGTTGGTATAGTATTGAACTAATAATATTGAAGTATTAACATGTATAACTAGGTTTTGAAATATTAAGATGTATAAGATAGAAGAAAGTTTTGGGATTGGCACATCCAACTAGTTTTGAATCGTGGTTGTCTTCATTCGCAAAATCACATTCCACATCTTCATATAGTGGTATCAAAATGCCAACTGTAGCTTTGAAAGTGGACACAGCGAGGTCAATCTTCCTCATTAATCTTTTCATGAACAGGTACAAATTATAGGTCTTTTTTTTTAGACTTTGCAACTAATTTTCTCTCGCTGTTCGAATACTCTTGGTCATTTTATGAGAAATAAATTATAAATCCAGCTTTTCTAAAACAACGAGCAATATTTTTCGGCGACATTTCTCAGTCAATGATACCATCTAAAAAAGTGATGTTTTTTGTTAGTTCAGTGCATGAACAGCAATCATCTGAAGACGCAATCGTTGACTGCTGTAGTTCCTCTAGTTTTTCTTTATTTTCTGTTTATTTATACATATGCTACAACAAATTTACCTGGTGTGCAAATACTTTTTTTGCTCACTGTATATAGATAGTGGGAGTTTTATTTTGTTGTAAAATGTTAGGCGGAAACAAATGCTCAATTATTTATAGTGTTTAAAACGCAAACGGATTAATCTTTCGGGATCGTCTGCATGCATTAGAAAGAGATAGATTAAAAAAAAAAAAAAAAAAAAAAAAAATCATGCTTGAAAATTATTTTAAAACCATAAAAAAATTTGTAAATTGTGATAGCATTTTCAAACAAATTGCATTCGAAAGAACAATTTATTTTTCTATTCTGTGGTGTAAAACTTTAAAATATGCGATGCTTAAAAGTTTTTAAAAATGGCAGTAAAAGAGGAATCTCAACGTCAAGTGTTGCCAACGTCAAAATGACGTCAGCGTTACGCATGGACACGTTCCTCCTTTATAATATAGATATATACAGTTTGTCTCTCTCTTCCTGTCTGTCTTATTTAAATATCATTCATATAAAAGATAAATTATATTGGGACCTAGACCTAATATTGCATACAGTTAATTTAAATAATCAAGTACTTCCTTAACCAAAACCAAAACTAGAACTTTTACTTCCTTTAAGAATGATTTGAATCTTACAATTTCATAAAACTATATACAAAATATGACTAAAGGTTTCTTTAACAGTTAATCCTAAAATACCTTACATACTATCTTTCAGGGGTGATTCTGAGTAAAAAAAAAAAAAAAAAAAATTCTGAAATTCACAGCAAATTTCCTGAAAGGTTACAGCAGAGGGGGAAGAGGGGAATCCACTCGCGAATTCGCGATCCTTTCACGAAAGTTGCGTTTTCGCGATCTTTTTGACGAAATTTGCGGGGTTTTTTTGTGACCTTTTGACGAAATTAGCGGTTTCGCGATCATTTGACGAAATTCGCGGTTTGTTTTGCGATCCTTTGACAAAATTCGCGTTTTTCCCGTGATACTTCGGCGAAATTGGCAATTTTTTTTTAATGTCTGAATATTCGGATTGATGACTTTTTTTTTTTTTAATTTTTGGAACCGAATGCCTTATATTTTCGGAAAATTCGGAACAGAATCCCCCCTGAAAAGTATGCATTTGATAAAGAAAAGACATATACGCAACTTTTGTGTGATTAACTGATCTATTCTTTACAAGAAATTTACGTAAAATAAAGCATACAAAAAATTGGATGTTGGAACTTCTAGTCGAAACAACAATGTGTAGATATGTTACGGCTAAAGCAAGAATTAAGGGTAAACCTAGGTTTAACTGGTTAAAATGCGGGATTACCCAGGCCTTGGCGATAAAACCCGAAGAGTTTCCAACGCTACCACCTTTAACCGGTTAAAGCTAGGTCTAACCAATCTTGGTCGGCTAAAGCCCGAAGAGTTTCCAACGCTTACACCTTTAACCGGTTAAAGCTAGGTCTAACCAATCTTGGTCGGGTAAAGCCCGAAATTATTAAATTCCGATACCAAATACAGTTATAAAATCAATTACATCTATTATTTTTGTGGGGCGTCCATTACTGGAACAGAGAGTGTCCATCACTGGAATTTTAGGCGTTTTGATATATGCTGGGCTTACGAATTTTGAACATTTTGAGATTGCTACACAGCGAGAACTGCTGAATCCAGTGATGGTTTTTTTTTACGACGTTTAGTGATTGCCGCTTTAAGGAGTTTCCTGCGTTTTTCAGATTGCTGCAGAACTAGGTTGCTGTATTCAGTGATATATATTATTTTTTTATGAACGCGAAGCGTTCATACTTCCGTAAATTAGAAATGAATTGTTCAATGTTTACTCTGATACAGGCACGTACTTTAAAATATTAAATGACGCCATGATTTTTTCTGAAAGTTGTTGAGAAATGAAAATTTTAATCATTGTCAGAAAGAGCGTCTTTTACAGAAATTTTTGAATAATTTAATCGGGAAAATGCCAGGCAAAATTTGCAATAAAAAATAACTGGGGGGAATAATGAAGGAGTTAATAAAACGGAAAAATGCATCCACGAGGAAATCTCGGGTTGTCTGATTACAAGGTTTTAATATGTTTCTACAAAGATGTTTCATAATAATTTCGGGCTTTAACCGACCAAGATTGGTTAGACCTAGCTTTAAACCGGTTAAAGATGGAAGCGTTGGGAACTCTTCGAGTTTTATCCGCAAGACCTGGGTAATATCGCACTTTAACCGGTTAAACCTTAGGTTTACCCTTAATTCTTACTTTAACCGTAACAGAATATTAAGGCTGTTCTCAAGTGCTCTGCTCAAAAAGCGCAGAACGTTTTTACACATTTACAAATTCATTTTTTAACGGAAAGATATAAAATTGGAAAGCCTGACCATGGAAGCGATTTGGAATCAATCTGTGTTTTCCATTTTTTGATCAATAAATTACCTATTGAGTTACAAGCGATTTTGATCACGTCACAAACACGTTTTTCATCCTTTTTGTGAAAGGTTATTCTTCTTTCGCGCGGAAATTCGGTTCAAAACGTCCACTTTGACACTATTTTCTGAAAGATCAATTGCGTTTGCAAAAAACCGGATATAACAGCTAGATTACATAGGTTCTGAACAACACCTGCTAGTTTCGTGCATTTCCGAACAAAAATAAATTAAAACTTATGTCATAAAGTTGCCCTTTTGGATTTGAGAACAGCCTTAATTAGGGGCGATTCTGTGTAAAAAAAAAATTCTGAAATTCACAGCAAATTTTCTGAAAGGAAACAACAGAGAGGGGAGGCAGGGGGGAATCCACTTCCGGCACTACGTGTTTTTTTTTTCGAGCCCCTTTGGCAAAATTTGCGTTTTTCGCGATCTTTTGATGAAATTTGCTGTTTTTTCGCCACGTCCCGAGTATAAGACATTCTAGCGGAAGCCAGAATGAAAAAAAAAAAAAAAAAAAAGAAATAAAAAATTGAAACCGGACAAATTTAAAAGGGAAATTACACAAATTAAAGACACCGAAAAGAGGGAAGAGAGGGCTCGGGGCGATGAAGCTACCGAACGACCCCGAACTCATAGACTTTATTATTTATCATAGACTTTATTATAGACAGTTTTGAACCAACAAAAATTGCTTTGAGTAAATCACAATCTGACACACTTTTAACCCTTTAGCGGGCGGTGTCCACAAAAAAGGACAATTAATTTTAATTGTAAATCTGACAAACAGCACCAAGAATATTTAATTAAAATTTTCCTTTTATAAAATACGAAAAAATAAGCAAGTTTTTATTTTCTAATAAATTCGTTTGTAAATTCTGGTGTCAGTTCATCATTTTACAAACACACTTACTCCGCGCCGGAAAGGGTTAACTCAAAATATTTAAAATGAATTTGACCAAAACTCGAAAGGAAATCGAATTTTCTTGCAAAAGGTTAGGTACATTTACAACTGACACATAACAACCTGCACTCTAAAAACGACATTTTCAAAACTGAGTAAAAAATACTCAAATCTGAGTATGTCGCATAGTCAAAATGGCTCCGAAACAAAATTACTCAAGTTTGAAACATGCATATACTCATTTCTGAAAACATGGACATACTCAAATATGAGCACATATCTCATATTCTTATATTCTTTATTCATTTACAATTATACATGATGTTTGTATTTATATATTGTTGATAGTTGTCAAATCCAACCTGCGAAGTCTTTCCTTAACGAATTCATCCATCCTTCGATTTCGAAGGTTGAAGAATAAAATTTACGCTTTCGCAATTATATTACGACGGCTTTTAAGTGTTCTTCCGCGAACACGATAAAAATGTAGTTCGCCACATTTCATGTTATAAATTATTACTGAAAGCAGCGTTTCGTTCGAAATCATAACAAATGATATAATATGAATAAATTAAACTACCTTGGCAAAATTTACTACGTTTAAGGAATGAAAAGTAATTTTGTTTGAAACTGAGGATTTCTGCTATTTCAGAATTGAAAGCATTGGGTCGTCATATTTGAAACAAAATGAAAACATAGATTTACTCAGATTTGAGTGTTATTTTTCTCAGTGTGAATAATAATAATAATAATGATAAAAAGCAACGCACAAAGGTCAACCTGACCCAAATGCATATAAAAATGGAGTGCTTGATCCAAATCAAGACTCTGTAAGGATCAATAACTTATAAGAGATTTAAACTAAAACACCACAACTCAAAGTTTTTAGAAAAGTATTTTAATGCTTTGATTTCTATCATTATGTACTACATTTTCTAACGTATAAATCAGCTTTTTGAAACTTAGAGGGAAAAGACAAAAATGTATAAATCATTCAATACACCATACAAAAAAATGAGTACTCATTGATTAACTTGAACATAAAAGAAAATCACATTTTCGATGTTTAAACATCAATACTTCTTTTCTCTTAATGATTGTAGAATTTATTAAATCTTTTAGCTAATATTTTTTGCACTGAACTATAAAAAGCTGTGGCTCCTCCAAGAAGAATTAAAGACTAAGTTTACTTACATATTTAATGGATAAATAGTCAACAGTTTTGGGCAAAAAAGAAAGGGCTAACAAATCTAATGAACTGATAAATTGAAAAGCATTAGCAGTTACTAGTACTGTATGTTTTCTTGGAAAGAAAATAATAATAATCAGCAAAATACACCAAATTAGAAAATAAATAAAGTACAAACCTCCTCTTCATTTTAACTTTAATTATACTTCATTCTCTGAAAGATTTTCATCTAAGTCATAAATTATGTTTGGATAAAAATTAGCTGTTGAATCGTAGCAGAACAGCTGGAACTTTATTCTTGTTAGTTTAAAGTTTGTTTCCTGTTTCAGTAAGTAAATTTTATGTATGAAAACACATTTTTCTAAAAAATTTTGCTTTACCTATATTTAACTTCCAATTGTATAAAATCATTTCTGTTCCTACACGTCATTAAAGAGCACATCCGTAGTCATTTAATATTTTCTCAATATCATTTTTTATGTTGACTCTCTTCAGGGTGATGAGTAATGGATTATTTTTTTTTGTTTTGTTAGACATTTCTTATATTACATGCAAACTAAACTATATACACTTGTATAATCTGTCACATTTTGTTCAAAGCGCACAGAAAGTGAATGAACAAAGTAAAAAACTGATGTATATGTTCACCATCAATGAAGATATTTTCACTGCATGAAGTGTATCCAATTGTCTGAGAAATAGCATTATGTAAATAATAAATTAAAACAGAATAAGGAAAAATAATCATTGTATGCAGGTGATTAATTGTCTGGCTGGATAAGTAGCTTAATAAGTACATTTTAAACTTATTTGAAAACTTAAAACATTAATTTAAACATCGAAGTCAATAATAAGACTTCTTAAAAACTTATTTGGAGTCAATGTACATACAACATAGCAAGAGCATTCTAAAATAATGAATGAGATGGAGAAACATTAACCCCTTTGGGACTGGCGGCTTTTACACAAATTTTATTCGGTTGCCACCACTTTTTACTTAAATAATCGCGAAAATGTTCTAATTACAGAAAACAAATATTGCTTTTATGTTTTACTGGTACCAAAACCAAATTCTGTATGCACATTTTAAGGGTGCATATATGCACCCGTGGTCCCGAATGGGTTAATAAATCAAGATGTTACAGTTTGAATTTTTTATTACCATTTGTTTTGCACATAAAAAATATCACTGAATAACAGCTGAAATAACTCATGGATTAAAAATATTAGGTTTGAAGAATTCAACAGCTAAAAACGATTTATTTTTAAATAACCTATTTCTAACAAGTCATCAGCTAAAATTTTAATGGGATATTAGCCATCATGTAAACGAGCTTATTTATAATACAGTAAACTCTGTCCGACCCAGACTCTTGAGTAAAATGAAAATCTGTCTAATGTGGAAAGATTTTCAAATTCTGGCGAATGCATAGAAAATATCAGTAATTTATATTGCATAAGTCAGAATCTGCCTAATGCGGAAATGGAAAAGTTTTTAAAGTCGCACTGAAACCAAACTTTTGAATACGATGGAAAAAAAGATTTCTTCTGTATATTTTAAAAATAACAAGCTTTTTTCATTACTATTTTTAAGTTAAAACGTCTATAGAAATATAGCACACACTTTTTCCAAGGGGCTGAAAGAGTCTGATCCATCAACCTCTGACTAGGGAACGTTCCCAGGTGCAAGTTGTGGATTTGGACGAGAGTGGTATCAAAAGAAAAGTCTCGTCATGTACATCAAAAAGTCCAATGGAACTACCCGTCGGAATCCAACCGTTTTCGAGATATCCTCACTTGAAGTGTGAATAAGTAAATAAATAAATTGGCAGGCAGGCATATAAATTGTTCGCAAGTTAAAAGTTTCTTTGCATTGTTTTAATCCTCTACCAATACCTTTTCCCGAGCTACGAGCAAAATCCTTTACACCCACACATTTGCCGAAATATTTGCATAAAACAAGGTGCTGGAAATAGCAAAAACAGATGGAAAAACTCTCCGAATGCAACCCTACACGAAAACTTCGTAGAATGCGAAGTGCCTGTCTAATAGAGGGGAAATAACCGGCAATGTGTGGGTGTAAAGGATTTTGCTCGTAGCTCGGGAAAAGGTATTGGTAGAGGATTAAAACAATGCAAAGAAACTTTTAACTTGCGAACAATTTATATGCCTGCCTGCCAATTTATTTATTTACTTATTCACACTTCAAGTGAGGATATCTCGAAAACGGTTGGATTCCGATGGGTAGTTCCATTGGACATTTTGATGTACATGACGAAACCTTTCTTTTGATACCACTCTCGTCCAAATCCACAACTTGCACCTGGGAACGTTCCCTAGTGAGATAAACATTCATTTGGGCATAGTCTAGCTGAGTGAGGTAGAATACATTAAATACTTAATTCTGATTCCAACTGTCACAGCACAATCAAATTTTGTGTGGTAAACATAATCGTTATTGAGGGACATCTGTTTTTTATTGAAGTTCCGCCATATTTTAGTATAAAATAAGTATAAGGTCCCAACAATTTAAAATGACTAACTTGGACTAACTGCCATAGGCCCGCCAAACATCATGAGGAATCGTTATAAAGGGGATAGATACGCTGTCGGTATCTCATCGAAGTCCTCTTAAATTTTATAATAAGCTGACAATTTAAAACTACTATAACTTGTGATCAAATTATAATGTGTCCAAATTTTGTATGCGTGGACAATGTGACACAATGCTACAGGAGTGTTTAGAGACTTCCATAGTGAGGATAAAAAAAATTTAAAACACTTATAACTCTTGTTCTACTTCTGTAACACACCCAGATTTTATATGGTAAAACATCATGAGACAATACATGTGGTGATAGATCTCATGGTCAGGGCCTTGAATTTTCCAATGCTTATGTGTGTATATATATAATATTAATTTATACCTTGTTCAGAATTCTTCTCAATAATATCCATAACATTAATACCATTCATATTTCATATATACATATAATACAGAGTGTCCCAAAAATGATGGGCCTATGGAAAACATTTTTTTTTTTTTTTTAATGACAAGAGATAAATGCACTGTTTGCTGCAAAGTACTTGGGAAAACAGAAAATTTTGTGGAACAGAATGATATTTAACCCCTTAAGGATTGCTTAATATTTATGAAAACCATAAAAAAGTACATATTTTTTATTGCAGAAATTGAATAATTATAAGATTTCTAAATAAAATATGCAATTAGTTGTAGGTTTCAGGTGAAAAAAAAAGATATTATAGAACATATTCACATTTGCAGGAAGCCCATCATGTGAGAATTCTGTGCCTTAATGTTTGTTTTACACCATACAAATTAATGCCATACGACCAAGTAACAGTGCCACTCCATCACAGGTGTCACCAGATTCACCCAGGGTTCTCGCTGCCGCTTGCCATTGCGGCAAAATACTTCATTATTTGGCGAGTAAACGAACAATCAGACTCGCCAAATTGCAAGTGCTCAATTTCTGCTTATTTTTTTGTGTGTGCCAATATACTGGAGATTCTTATCCACATTACTGAATGATTGATGTTCCTTTTCATGTTCAATCGCATCCTGCCATTTACATTATTCTATTTATAGAGATACTGACTTAACACCAATTCAGTTTAGCAACAACCAGACACATAAAGGATTATGCAATAAGTATTTCTTTATTGATATTTAATCACTATTTATGCGACGACAAAAACACAAACAAAATTACTCGCATCAATTGCCAAATAGAGAAAAGTTTTGCTAGAATGTGGCATTGAAATTAGCTATTTACCATACTATTTATTAGTTGTATGCAAATTACCATTGCTCAGACAATTTTTTTCGATTGATTTGAGTTGAAATCTGATAGCAAATTTTAGTGTATATTTCCACAATGGTAAATCAAAGATTGCTGTTTTGAATTTTTATTTTGGCTGCTAAAAGAATATCTGAAACATTTACATATTTAGGAGACATTTAGAATGTACTTATTTTTAATAGTTTCTGTAGCGAATAGTCGAATTTGTATTTTATAAGCAATTACACAAAAATTAAGTTATTTTAGAACATGTTGAAAAAAAAGGATAAAAAAGAGGGTTAAAGATAAATTTTTCAGTGTTTCACGCCGAATCTATTTTGCTAACATTTTTTTTTTCACTTTGTTACTGTTTTTTATTTTTTATTCGTCAAATCGCTAATGTTGTTCAAAAGCCAGCGAGAACCCTGAATTCACCATCTGAATCTGAACCATCATAAAATTTACTTTCTTCAGAATCACTGTTGGATTCAATAATATTCCAATTATAATCTGATAGGCTTGATTCAAAAGAATACATAATCTACTCAAACATAGATCTTAGAATTTCTAATGCTTCATATGGAAATACCAGCTAAATTTTTCTGGTTTTCAGAAGTTTTTTTTGGCAGTGTCAATGTGTTTAAATCTTCTGCATGACAACATAAAGGACACGAGAAATAGAGAATGATACCTCAGCCTGTCATATTGATGGGAATTATACTTAAGGGGTTAAATAATATGAATTTAATATAAAAATAATAGAAATAAAATAATTTTTCAAATAAACCTGTCATTTTTGGGAGATACGGTATTAATTTGAATTGATTATGATCACCACAGAAGTTTTCACGTCAGCCGTGCTTAAGCACACATCTTAAAGCGCACACATTTTTTTCTTCTTATTATTATTATATAAGCCAGAATTTTGCCCACAACAGAAACTTTTCTCAGTCCGGATCGATTTAACCTTAGACAGAATTTACTGTATTTTTCTTTACATTTTTTTCCAGCATATTAGGCATTCTGACTTGAAAAGGTTTCCTTGTAAGTGAAGTATAAGACATACTATGATAAATCCTTACTTATTGACCACAAGAAAAACAAACTTTGTGAAAGGAAAACTCTACTTTTATAAATATCACAAATGGCATGATTTACATATCAATATTGAAAAGTAAATATTAAGGGTCTGAATAATTTTCATCTCTAAATTGTTGCTGATTTCAGGTACATTTAGCTTTGGTTCACATAAGGTTACAATGATCTTTTTACATAATTTATGAAAAGAATAAAGAGTAGGCTTACAGATTATATTTAATGTCATAAAGATATTTTTAATGATGATTTTGAAAACCAAAATAATTTTAATTCGAAAAACTTTAGAACATTTAATTTTGTATCATTAAGAAAAGCAGTAAATACTGTCTTTTTCTACTTGTTGTAACCACTGGTTATTGCTTTTATACAATAGAAAGCTTCATAAGCTTCTATATAAACAAGTAGTTCAATGAGTGCTTCTTATTCCAATAGTGTTAAAAAGTTGAAAAACTTTTAACTTGATGGCTGTATTTTTTAAAATTATTCAATAAAATATTATACTTTTATACTGTTGTACCTATATTTTCTTTTATAACTTTTCCTTTCTTTCATTAAGTTTTTTTTTTTTTTTTATCATTTAACATTAAATATTAATATTATTATGAGAGGGTAAACAATATATATATATACATATATATATGTAATAATACAAAAATTTCGCAATTTTGCCTTAATTAATTTATTCCAAATTCTTATAATATCTACCGTTTTTACCTGTCTTTTAATAATATCTTAAATATCAATTATATTTTTAACCCCATGCCTTTAATCAAACAATTCTTTTATTTATTATTCTAAAAATTTTAATCAGTTAAAAGCAACACTCTTCATAAAGCCGCACTAATTTATTTTATTCTTTCATATTTTGAAACATTAACTTTTTATTTCTTTTGAATGTTTATTAATACCATTTCTTATCTTTTATTAAAATAATTATTCAATATACCAGCATTCCTTGCAAGTTTTTGCCATGTCTAAATGATTCACCCTTTTCTTTATACATTATAAATACAGAATTCTGTTATTATGTCAAATTTTGCCCACCCTACGCATCCTTTTCAACCAATCGCTAAGTGTGTTTTCCCCTAACTCCCCCCCCCCCCTCTCCTACTTGAATTTCATTGGAGCTTTGAAAAACAGTGTCAACATAGTCTTGAGCGAATTGCTAGTATAAAACTGCCTTGGAGCTCTTCTTTCTTTTGGCTATTGCATCATACAGCGCCGGTACTACTTCCAAATTAGAGTACTCGTGGAATTCTTTCTGATATATGTGAATCCCAATAAAGTTATTTACAAGGATGCAGTCTCTGCTTGATTGAATGGGAAAATTTCCCAAGGATTTCATTATTTGTCTTTCCACCATTTGCCACTTATGATTGTGGAATAAATATCCTACGAATTGATTGCTGGCCTGAAATTGTATGTCAAGTGTTCGTCATCACAGAATACGATAGTATTTAAGAAGTACAACACATATATATATATATATATATATTTTTTTTTTTTTGTAGAAGTAGCATATTAATATTTAAATTTGCGTTTTATTAGATAATAAGACAGAATTTTTCAATCATGTAAAACTCAGGTCGAGAACTATAAAAAAAAAAAAAAAAAATTGAACAATTTGAATTTAAAATCATAATAAATTACAAATCAGTGATTTATTTAAGTATTTAGTAAAATAATTCCTATTAGTTTTACATAAATTAAAATCATTAACATTTTTCACTCAAAATTTTAAAATTATAAGAAGTACTTTTAGTAAAAACACAGTTTTTAAATCAACCTCAATTTTAGAACCTGTACACTTCTGGGAAAACTTTATCAATTGTATTCTCCAAGAATGCATGAAAATTTAATTACATTAAAATTTTTTTTAATGTAACTTAATTTAAACTTTTAAATTGAACTACATTTTAAAAACTAGATTATGTAACATATTTTTTTAAACCTCTTTGAGACTTTGTATTCAATAATTTTTAGTTGCTGAATCACAATATAAAATTACTATAGATTTCAAAAATCGTTATGCATTATGCAATTTCACATACCCTAACACAACCACAAAAATTCCAAAATATGACATAAAATACAAGAATAATATGACATAAAATAATTCAAATGATTATTTAATATCATTTTTCTGTACATGACTATACTGTACATTACTCCTTGGTCCATCATCATTTTAAAAACTTTTTTCGCAACATGTGCAAAAAATATCTTGCATTTGTTTTGTTTTTTATGCATCATTCTAGGTTAGAAAGGCTTTCAAATTGGTAATATGTTTTTTATTTCTCAATCCTTTTTAATCAGGTTTTACTTTTTTTTTTAATGGCTAATATGAAGATGAAACCACACACTTTATTTGTGGAACTCAAGCCATTTAGGACCTGATGAATCTGTCTTGGTTCTACAAATTTCCATTATTCCTTTTCTCCTATTTTTACCATGTTTTTAAAATCCATGTTGAAAATGTTAAGGAGAATAGTTTTATAGTCAATGAATAAATTTCTTTTTTATTTATAATTTCACAATTTTTGTTGGTAATTTTTAATGGTTTTATACTGTGTATATATATATGCAAAAAATTTAAAAAACATAAAGGAACAAATTATTATCTGAAATAGAATGTTTTCATATATAATTATGCAAGAAAATCACTTATCATTAAATTAAAGTTATATGTGCTAAAAGTGAAAACAGTACATTTAAAGGCTTATAAATACCTTTTAATAAACAGTTAAAATATGTTTCATACATACAATTGGTGACATTATCAAAATCAATTCTGATAAATAAACTATTTTCACAAAAATTTGAAAAATGAACTTGATAAACAAAATCTACTAGATCACAGGTATGATGAAAGCAGGTGCTTTAATAAAAATTGTCATTTGTGAACATAAATTGTTTTATCCTATTGTTTTTTAATTTATAAAGCATCTCGTGCCAAATTCTAGATAACTCAAAGGAGGCTGAACCATTCTCCCTGGGCATATAGATCTCTATTCATTCTAGGGTAATGGATGGGAAATAAAATCTTGACAGATAACTTATTTTACTATTTTTAAAAGTAATCAGTAAACACTCTTTGTTATTTAGTCTACATAAGGCTATAGTTCTCTTGTTGGCTTTTTTCACTTTTAGCATGTATAACTTTAGTTTAGGAATGTTTTGAACCAAATATTTCAGATGAACTATATAAAATTTTGTTCAACTGAAAATATAACAAAACATTTATTTTGTTAAATTAAGAAAAACAAATGAAGTAACACAAATTATATATGAGGACGTGAGTTTCAAAATTTGCTTTATCCAGAAAACCAGATTTTGGGAAATCACGAAAAACCTCTGACTGCGTCCATTGGTTTTCATTGTAAACCAAGATTTGACAATGCTAGAAATACATGATAAAATTAGTTTTTTTTGCAGGTACAGTGTTTTTTGAATGCAGGTTCACCAATAGAATAGATTGATAGAGAAAAATTAATTTTTTAAATTTTGGATAAGGTGAGTTTTGAAACTCATGTCCTCATATATATATAATGAAATTCAAGATTTTTTTTTTTTTTTTTTCAAATAATAAATAAACAAAAAATTTCTTTACAATCAGAAATTTATTACAATTGTGCTAAATAATAATTATGAGAAAAAATATAATTAATTTTTTCTACTTTTTTAGCAGGAATTTTTAATCTTTGGGAAAGATTTCTATAATTCTAAATACTGCACATATTTAAAAAGTGCACAGGCAGCTGCTATTCTCATTTACTCAGTGATTTCAAAAGTATCATGCACCATTTTAGAAGGGAATATCCTATGTAAATTTTCCCTACTTTATTGTTCATGTATACTTTATAACATTTTTTATCGTTTCCTAGAAAAAGGGGTAAAGGAAAGAAAATACAAAAAGGAAGTGAGGATAATAGACTAAACTGTTGATTTCCTTGTCTATATTATAAAAATGCATATCATGTGACTATCTGAAATGAATACAGGGCTGACCGCGTCACATTTCAGAAGTCACTCAGCCATTTTTTTCTCAAAATTAATTTATATATATATATAAAAAAAAAACTGCATAAAATTTATTTTTTTAGAAAGATTGTGGGAAAAAAAAAAATTTTTGAAGAGCTGAGTTCTATTTAAATATGTATATATTTTGAGATATTTTCATTTTAAGTTCGGCTGACAGCCCAATCCAGTCGGAACTCGTTATCCCGAGACCCGGTTTTCATGTCACTCCGCTTATTACGTCAGTTTTTCAAAATCCCGATTTTCTGTATATGATTTTAATGTAAATAAACTCCGGATTTTACATCGTTGAGTAATTTTCAACTCCGGATATCCCGATGGTTCAGGAAAATTGACCATTTCTCATGACCCATCTTACAAGTATGGAAATTAAGTGGTAAAAAATGTCTTAGCCAAACTTTTCACAAAAGTTTCTAAAATACCCATTGAGAAAATGGAGACAAACTTTATTTCAATCCTTTATCTGAATAAACAAACTCAAATTTGGAAAAAATACTTTAAAATCTCTGAAAAGAAAATTTCTCTATGAATCGAAAAGTAGCTTTCACAATTAGAAGACAATTGTAGAGCTCACGTTGAAGTACCAGGTTCGATTGAACTGATTTATTTGCCACTGAATACTACTGTGATTTTACAGCCATTAGATCAGGGGATCATTTTGAACTTTAAGAGGAATTACCACAAACTTTTGGCTAAAGACTGGATAAAGATCATTGATGAAGGCTGTGACTTAAAACCATCTCTTCTAGAAGCTCTAAAATATGTTCATAAAAGTTGGGCTGATGTATCTTCTAAGACAATTCATAACTGTTTCAAACATGCTGGTTTCGCAGAAAATAATTCAAGTTCATCAGATCCTGAGTGTATGGAAGGTAATAAAGAAGAGGACATCCCTCTTCCAATATTATTTAAAGAGTTATTAGATTGCGAAAAAGGTATAACGGGGTATGTCCAGATGTATATTGATTTTGATAAGGATGTCATCACATCACTAGATGCAACGATTTCTGAAATTGTAAAAGAGATAAAGCGAAAAAAAAAAAAACCCAGAAATTTCCTCAGACTCGGAGAGCAAAAGTGATATATAGCTGGAACAAAACAAGCCTCCAACTAAAACTGAAGCATAGCATTGCATTAAGATCATCAGAAATTATCTAACATCCATTTTGAAACGACGGATATTGATTACAATTCATTGTATAATACTGGAAAAAAGAATTATGGGAAGCATATCTAGCGATAATCAAACCTTATTTCATCTATATTTCATGTAACAATAGAAAGTGAGTCATCAGAAATCTGATTTTTATTTTTTTCAATTTTGTTTTTATGTTTATTTTGTTTAATAATATTGTTTTATTGCTAAAAATGCAATATCAGTTATGAATTTAAAATTATCTTCAATTAATTAAAAATACAGCTTTTTATAAACATATTTTTCTCCAACTCCGGTTACCGAGACACTCTGCTTATGACGACATTTTTTCTGGTCATAACAGTGTCGGGATAACGAGGTTCAACTGTACCTCATTCCATCAAAGTAAATACAACTGATTTATTCCTAATATTATTTATTGTTCCTGAAAAAACATAATGAACAATAAAAAAAGCATTTAAAAGTGAGAAAATTATCACTTTTTTTATTTAAGAACTCTTGGTACATCATTCGCCGTGCTGTGAACCCTAATATATTTTTAAAGTCTCAGAGAAAAAAAAAAAATATTTTTATGGACTTTTTCTCTTCTGCTTTCACAGGAAATAAAGTTCTGGATTACTTTGAATGAATTAAAGATGTTTACTTTATGTAAATACCATTTTAAAAGAAGGAAAAAATTACTTACATTTTGTTTAGAAATTAACATGCCTTTTTTTGTAAATACTGAGTGCCCTCTATCTTTATTTTTAATGTGTATTTTCTCAGGATTTGCAGAATCAACATTGAAGTTTCATTTTTAGAACTTTCATTTATTTAGGAGTTTTTTAGTTATGATGATTTTAGTATTGAAATAAAAGATACAATATTTTTTTTAAATAGAAAAAAGAGGACTATTAAAGAAAATTATATATTTATGTATTTATTATGAATCTATTTTAAAATAACATCTTTTTTTAAATCAAAGATGATCTTTTTTTTTTTTGGTAACCTGATATTTAAAATTATTATATTTTTGGTATTTTAAACCTGGACACATGCACTGTGTGAGTTGTGAGTGTGCTGCTACCTGCTTTTATTTTTAAATATATTTTCTCAGAATTTTTAGAATAAATATTGAAATTGCATTTATCATCCATAACTGGAGACATGAATTTTCTTACGCATTCAGATATATAAAGTTATTTTCCGTTTTTGTCTTTTGTAAACAGCATTGGAATTTTTTTAGAATCGCAATATATTCTGGAAATCATGTAATGATAAAGGAACTACTTGACGGTAATGAGGAATGATTTTATTCAAGGACAAAAAAACACCTAATAATCAGAGCCAAAGAACAATGCAGAGTCATTTTGACTCCCGTCTCCAGTTACGGATTAAAACTTGGAGAAAAATATTTTTGTGTAGTCTATTAGCTGAGATATTTTTAACATAAAAAGAATATGAGGAAATTGTTTTGAGAATACTGTAATAAAGAAATAGAGACTATTAGTTGACTATTAGAGAAAATTATTATATTCTTGTGCATTTATTATGAATCTATTTTAAAATCACATTATTATTGTGATTCGTTTTATTTATTTATTTTGTCCAGCAAAAAACTGAGCTTTTCACATCTGTCCAATTGTTTCATTAAGGTTACCTGTCTAGAAATGGAAACCGGAAACCTGCATAAAACTAAATTATCATAGAACTAGGCTTTGACCATCTATGCAGTTTACTTTCATATTACACTATAAGATAGGTGAGAGAAGCCTGGCTAGTTTGTGATATTGAAATTGGTTTAGTCAAAATTCATTTACCAATTTTTTAAATAAATACCTTTATAAACATATTTATGTTACATAAAAATGAATGTCACACAAGTAAACCATAGAAATAATATATTTTAAAATTATATACATTGGTTTTCGATTTAGTGCATTATGTTGATCTTAAAAAAATATATAAAAGATAGAAACTTGCAATTTCATAAAAATGATTATTAGAATTTAGAGGGATAGATCTTAATGATTAAACACAGCAAGTATCAATTAACACATATAATCATACACATGAAATAATTAATTCTTTATTTCAAAGGATAGTCCAAACAAATTTAACATCCCCCATTTCACCCCTAAAATAAATAATAATAACAATAATAATAGAACAGTAGATAACTTCAAATCTGCACTTCCTAAAATCTCCACAATATTTTTGAATGTAAAACATTTTAAAATATAAAGATTAAAATTCACAGTCAATTGTTTTAAATATAACCAGTTAAATTTACAGTTACACTTTAAAAAAATATATTAATATTTCTGATTTAAAAAAAAAACTAGTAATTGATTAGAATTAACCCCTTAACCATCGCACCCGATACATTCACGGGTAATTTGCCCTTGAACGTATCAGGTGTAACGATTAAGGTGTTAAGAGATCAAAACCTAAAATTTTAAGAAATTTAAAATTGTGTTATGCAACAAGAAATAATGGCTCTAAACAAAATGTAACAAAAGTAACATACTTAAAATTTTTTAGTTTTGAAATGATCAACCATTGTGACAATATTTTCGAAATTTTAATACAGACATAAAAGGCATAGTAAATTAAAAACAAAATATTTTTAATAGATTACAATTTATATCATTAAATTCTTACATAAATTTGAATAAAATATGTCTTTTTTCATTGTGTTAACAAAGTTGTATAATTCATACATACCCTTCATATGACTATTTCAACAAAATAAGTAATTTTTAAATTTTATTTTATAATTTACATAAATGTCATATCCCAAGCAGCAGAGATTTCCTGTTTCCTATTGTAGTAGTAAGTAACAGTAATAATGTACAAAACATATTTTGTATATATCATATTATTTTGAACATATAGTAAATATTTGCATAAATCTATTATTACTAAAAATATTTTTCATATATTTCAATGGTAATCAAAGGCTAATGAAATCATTTCAGAAATTCAAAACATTTCTAAATTTCAAGATTTCAAGGAATAAATATACATCAATATGATGAATACACTATATTCTTATAAGATCCTACATAAATTACATTGTAAGTATATATACTTACGTTTCATTTATATGCATTTAACTTTTTTTCCCCCTTCCCATTAAATAAATCTATAAATGATAAACATAGACATTTCCAAAAAAATTTACAAAACTAAAAAAAAAAAACCCTGAAAAAATATTTTTAAAAATTTAAATGATTTTTTGATGGCAATTAAAAATAATTTTTAAATTATGATAAGTGATTGTAATGGACAAAATCAGGGAAAAAAAAAAGATGAATTCTAGAAAAATGTCATGAATATGCTGTTATATTTAAAGAACCAGAAAAGTTCTGTAAAAATTAGAAGAATAAAATAAATACCTAAAAATTACTGTTACAATTTTTAACATCTGAAAATGAAGATTCATCAAAGAATATGTATGTTTAAAAAATAATACAATAAAAAATAAATATAAAACAATGCAGAACATTCACAGTAATTAAACACATAGTTGATATTTATAAAGTACTTTTTTGAATATTTTCAAAGTGATTAATAGATATACATATATACACATAAAAATATGCAGCAGAACTTCATTTATATAACTTTTCTATCTCTTATTTATATATCTTTTAAAAATATCTACTGTGGCAATAATGAAAAAACTATTATATTTTAACTCAAAACTTTGGTAAATAACACTGAGTTAAAAAAAAACTTAATTGTTAACCTTATATGGTATTAAAAGTGCCTTAATTTTTATTTTGAAAAGCGCTAGGTATCTGACTATGTTTAAAATGAGATTTTCAACCAAAACTTACATTTTCTTTTTACTTCATTTTATTAAAGGCCAATTCTTTACTTTTCCAAAACGTGTTTATTTTTATTTTACTATAAATAAAATCTGAGATGCTTCTGTTAGTCTACCCCAGGAAACAATTAAATTTGTAAAACCCTTGAATAAATTTGTATATGAAATTATATGGCCAAAAATTACTAAACAAATGCCTTCATAACAAAACACAAAATGAAAATGAAAATTTTACAGCACTGACGAAAAATGTATTTATTGAATCGCAAACTTCACATTTAGATTCATATTTGGCAGTTACTCAGTATCATGATGGATTTCATGGTTTACTCAAAGTTATACAAGCATTAAAAATTGATCCTAGTTACTACACACTCACGGAGTATAGTGATTTAGATAAGATTTGTCTTAGTTATGCAAAATGCCATTCATTAGTACAAACAAAAATAATAAGAAAAAATTGCAAGCATAAATTAAAAATGTGCACTTGAAAAGAAAGATGGTATTAACATAAAAAGTGGCGCATTTAATAAATAAATATTCTGATATTAATAAATGTAAATTTGGTATTTTTTACGGGAGAAATAAGGAAACGTGGGATGGCAAAAATTATATTTTTATTGAAAATTCACTGAGATTTGCATACACAAAACATGATTTCTGAAAAAGTTGCAAAGATATTTTTATAAAATTTGAAATAGATGTTATATATAATGTTGTGAAGGCAATAAAATAAAGAATCAACTTTTAAATGGATAATTTTTGATTTACAAGTGTTTTTAGAGAACGACATTGGTAAATTTTATAAAAAATAACATATAAGCTGATGTGATAGGCTATAATTTTTAAACCTATTAAATTATCACTTAGATTTTAGTTCATTGCCTTCAACATTGTTCTAAATATTTTATACTAAAAGAAAAAATATATTGGTGCTATATAATTTTGTTTAGAATTCTTTACATATAGGCACTGATTTTGTTAATTTTTATGTAAAATTACCAAATTTACTAAAATTTCATAATTAAATATCCTATTTTTTTATGTTATTTAGCAAATAATATAACATTGGATTATCTATATTATTAAAAGTTATAGAGTTATTAAAAAACAATTGAAGTCATTTATGATCCAAGAATATGTTTCTTTCAATATTGAATACATGTTCAGCGTGAAACTCCTTTTTTTGCTTCATACAAAAACTGCCAAAAAAATAAAATATGAGTTCTAGAAATAAAAAAAAACGCTCAAACTAAAGAAAAGACCACAATTTATAAATGCAGTAAATTTCAGATGCACATAACTGTAAATAATTTTAGTAACACATAAATGTAAACTTTAAATGCATTTAATGGAAAATGTACTTTTCAGTGACCCTAACATGATTTCTGAAAAGTTATTGAAATATCACTATTGAATTCAAACTGTAAGCTATTGACGCTGTTGTGAAAGTAATGAAGTAAACATTTAATTTCAGAATAAATACTTATTGTTTTATAGCTGTTTTCGTGGAATGACAACTATGAATTTTCAAAAAATTAGCATGTAAACAGATGTGATATGCTATAACTCATGAAAAATTTATATCTTAGATTCTAGTTTATTGCTTTCCCCATTGTCATACAAATTATGTGTTGACAGAAAATGCATATATATGAAATAGAATTGCCTGCAGGGCATTTTGCGTATTGGGCTAAATTTCATTACATTTTATCATAAATTCCTCAATTTACCAAAAAGTAATCAAAGTATGGACTATTTTTTGCTTTTCTTTGTGGTTTCAAGTCACAATCTTCCTAAAAGTAAGTTTAACTATAATTGAATAGCTTTTTAAAAAAAAGTTGCTCTGTATGTAGTCAGAAACCGAATGTGAAAAGTGGTAAAAAGTGCCCCTTTTCTCACCAAGCTTTACTACTGAAGATTATTAGTGAAGAGTGCAACAAAAAACAAAATTCAGTAGCCCCTCATTAAATCCACAGGGACCGGAAGTAGCATGCTACAAGTAGCAAAATTATAGTAGTCACTACTTTTTATTGTAGTTTGTAGGTTAGTACGGTATATTTTAAACAATGTAGTGTAGCAAGTAGCATGATACAAAAAATCAGTAGTTAGTAGCAAGAAACAACGCTGCTTTTAATGTTGCTTCAGGGTGAGGGAATGTGGCTGTAATTTGCTTCTTTTGTGCAAAATTTGTTCTGCTCAACAATTTGCAAATCTCAGCAGCAAATCTCAGCTGCAGTGTATAGCTTGAAGTCCATTTTAAGTCATAGATTTTTCCCATTTATACTTACTGCTAAAATCAAGTACTAATCCACCAAAAGAATTCATCTTCTTGTTGGCAACACTTGTGTACTTACTCGTTATTAGGTCTTCATGGTTTAATGATGGTTTCTTATTATTTGGAATTTCTTTATTTACAAATTTAGTCATTGTTTGTATTTAGAGTTGCTTTTTTGCAATTTTCTAGAATATAAAATCAGACAACTCAACATAATTAACGCTAAACAAAACTTAATACATGTTAAGACTGTATATGAGAGTTAAGTAAACAAATCTATTGGCAAATACATGCCAATGGTAACTTTATATCCCAATGCAATAATTACTGTAAGAATAGTAAATAAAATTTATGCAGCGATATGATTGTGAATAAATATGCCATATATAAAAGTAGCCCCTCATTATACCTCTTGTTGGCAATATAGCTCTGGTTTTGTGTCTCCCAAAAAAATAAGATAATTATGTTAAAACCGATTATGAAAAAATTAGTATATTTTTACATTTTGAGACAAAATCTGTTTTAGCTATTTTTAATGTATGTATGTATATTAAAATTTCTTCACATTTTGAGGTCCCCAGAGCTGACCTTTGTTAAACTAGTATCTAAGTTCTTATTTGTTGCTATATTACTATTTAACTGAATTCATAATATTCCGTAAAGTGTTCAGAAAGTCCAGTAGATTCACCCTAGATTTTTTTAAATAAGTATATTTAAATATTGGTTGCATTATGTGCCTCTCTTAATTTCGTTAAGAAGTTTGTAACATGTGCATAAACTAACATTTTGGAGACAAACACAAAATATTTTTTTATATATTATCTTTCTTAATTTTTTAATGGCCTCAGTTACATTATACTTATTTAATTGTATCCAGGCAGACACAAAATAACAAGGAATTACTCTATTATTTCGCCCATATCTCCAGTTTTGAGAATAAATTGCTTTAATGCTTAACTGCAGTAATTTTATTATTCTACTTATAATTCATTTAGAATATATTAAGGCGTCTAAAATATAAGTATTTTATACAAAGCAGCCATGGTTAGATAATTTTTCTCTGATTTTTAGAGCATGCATAAATGAAATTCTACTGCATGGTACAAGTATTTTTTACAGGAACTTTCTTTCTGTTGTTTTTATTCTTCCATTTTCTCTAAGAGTTTAATATAATATTACAAACAAGCAAATGAATCAAATAAGTAACAAATGGATTAAAAACTAATAATTAACTTACTATTTCAAATTTAGCTATAATAAAATTCTATTGCTATATTCACATTTAATTCTTCAGTAGTGGTACAACAGAGTTTATGCTTTAAAACAAACATTTCTTAAAAGAAAAGATATACAACTGTAAATATTATGAGCCAATCGTATTTCTTATATAAATAGTCTATCAATATACAATAACAGTATTGACTGGTTGATGCAACCGCTGCCAATAATTAAATACTTGCTCCCTACAGGATAACAATATTGTACACAACAAACAAGTCTATAGTTTCTTTTGGTTTCATAGTTCTGATTGATCATCATTAATTTTTGAACTGGTTTCTCCAGAAGTACTATCATCTGCATTTTGTGTTAGATGTAATGCCAACACTTTTAGGACAGATGTACTACTATATGTATCAATACTACTTTTCAATTCTGTAAGGGACTTTTCAATCTGAAAAATGTATTATTTAAAAATATGCATAAAAATATTAAATCTATAAGACATCAGTTATAAGATAAGCATATAATAATTTGAAATAAAGTTATATAATACTATTCTGATAAAAATGCTTTAATTTTAATATTGTAAATAGATCCTATTACAATTATCAGGTATCATAGAAAATTAATTAAAATGCATAATAAAAAAAGAACCAAGATCAAGCCCAAAATTTAAGCATATAATATAAACGTCCATTCTGATGATAGTCTGCATGACACAACTAAAGCATAGAAGAAAGCAGCAATCGGTCCGAAATGATTAAAAATACAACTGAAATCAACATTTTACATACAAACAATAAACCTAAAATTCAATTACGTTTAGAATAAACATCCATTTCAAACTAATTATTCTGATTTCTCTAAAAGTTAATAAAAATTAAAAAACTTTCTATAGATATAAAATATTACTCAGTAGCATTTAAAAACCTGATAGTTTTATGAGTGAAATAAATTAACAAAACTTGTTGTTTCATCAGAAAAGGTTGTTTATAGAATGCATTTATAGAAACAGTATCAATATTAAATTACATTAAAAAATTGCAACAGAAATTATAATTACTAAATGTAATATTTTAACAGCAAAAATAAGATTGATACAAACTTTAAAAAATCTACTACTTAATGATTTGTACTGGGTGGCCACAATTAAAACATAACTATTCTGACCTCCCTATATATCGAACTACTCAATGTAAAGGTTTCAAATTTTGTGTACATACTATTTAAGGCATGGAGAGACGGATTATGCAAAAAAAAAAAAAAAGTTCCAGGAACACCGATAGATGGCATTGTACAACTGAAAACAAGACAAAAGTAGTAGTAATAAAAAACCCAAACACATGGGAAATAAACTTTTACTGTTTTAATTTCTATTGCCCTAATGCAAAAAAAAAAAAAAAAAAAAAAAAAAAAAAGAATAAAACTGCCATTGTAACCGCAGTTTCACTTTGTTTAGCACAAGATTTTTCATATACCCACGGTTTACAATCATGTCCTGAGTATAAAAAAGGATAAAAACTGGGAAGAATGTTATTTCTTCTGCATCATTTCAACAATGACAAAGCAACCAGTCATGCATTTCTGAAAACCTGGCCATTTTGTTCTCCAGATCTTAATCCATGTGACTTTTTGCCGTGGGGACACTTAAAAAATCTTGGCTTCTATTAAACTTGGCATACCTGAAAGAAGGTATCACTCTACTTCTGAGAAGCATCTCAGTCGATGATTCAAGATCTGCAGTTGAACAAGTTGTACACAGACTGCAGATTTTACATCTTCATGAAGGAACAATATTGGGCAGCATTCCATGTGTAGATAAGGCCCTTGCCATGTGAACATTTGGTACATTCAAATAAAGTTTGCAGATATGTATCTTTTAGCATATGACCAGTTCTACAATGGTGGTTTCTGAAACTACATTTTTTTTTGCATAATTTTTTTCTTATGTCTTGTGCACAAAATTTTAACGTCATGCACTGAGTAGTTCAACATACAGAGAGGTTGAAATAGGGGTGTTTTAATTATGGCCACCCTATATTACATTTACATTTCCGTGCAGAGAAAAAGGAATACTTTCTGCGAAGTAAAACAAAACAAGCATATTGAAATGTATGTTTTCTCTATAACTGTTAAATATTTTCATTTAAAGCTGTATGAAAGAATATTTAATTCATATATAATAAATGATACATAATTAATTTGAAATCTGTTTTATCTTATTTGCATCTGGCAACAAAATTACATGCTAATTTTTGTATTCTGGGTTTTAGGCAACAGTTAGTTGATTCAATGAATTTCAGTAAAGAGTTTGTTTTTAAGTGAGCCTCGTCACTCAATCTAAATATCATATATTTATAACAATTTTGGAAATGAGTTTATATAAGATGATCAGGACTCTCAACACATTTTTGTCCTCCAAATGGGAGAAAGGGGACCACTTTTTATTTAAAAATGGACTTTTGAAGACCATTTTTATTTTAAAAGAGGGACTTTGAGTGACCAATTATATAAAAACAAGTAGTTTCAGAAACCACCAATAGATGGCATTGTAGAACTGGTCATATGCTAAAAGATGCATATCTGCAAACTTTATTTGAATGTACCAAATGTTCACGTGACAAGGGCTTCGCACAGAATGCTGCTCAATAGGATTTCCTTCATGAAGATGTAAAATCTGCAGTCTGTGGACAACTTATTAAAAAAAAAATCATAAGTTTAAGAACACTGCACATATGGATAATTTTAAACAACTTAAAATTAATCCCCTTGTCCTGAAAATAGTCATATTATACATACTATTTAGACAGTTTATACTATTGAGAAGAAAAAGGATATGATGTTAAAAGTAGGTGATCATATAGTATTTTTAGCAGTTATGAATTTCGACAGCAATAATCCAATTTCCATGATTTGAGGTCTGAAACAGAAAATTTCAGAAAAGGTTATTTCTTACCATTGCATAGAAAATGAAAATGAAGTGGAGAAATTGATGATATTCTCTTGAATTAAAAATCTTTTTTATTTGATTAATATAATTTAGTAATAAATTGGTTTTCCTCTTGGCCCTCAAAAATGTAGAAAACTTAATTCATGTTAGTGGAATATTTAACAATTCTTGACAAGCGGTCATTTCAATTGAAATTAATAACGGGAAACTCTTCAGCTAAGCATCAGCATCACCTCAGCGATCAACGATACAAACTCCACTGACTCTGACTAATATGATCAGAAAATAAATTTTATAAAATGGAGTCCCAAAAATAAATTCAGAAGAACTGTAGGACATACAGAGCCTAAATTTCATGCCCCTTTTCATTTATTTTGTATTTTCTTATCCTAGAATCCCCCATGCTATTTTTTTTTACTTATGTTATTTACTTCTTTCTTCCATCATGCAAACTGCCAAATTGGCATTTGTTTTGATTTGACGTGTTCCATTGAGTTGTCTGGTTGCTGCACCACTAATGTGCCAAATTCAGAAATTTTCTTTTGCGTTTGCAACCTGTATGCATTACAATTTATTTTGTAACTTAAATTTATTTTAAGTCAGTCAAACTTTAAAGATACCTTTTTAGGCTATTTTTGGTATTTTTATAGGTTTTCTAAATTTTATAGTAATATTTAATAAACTATTTGTAAAACACAAAAGTTATTAATTGTCAGAATTATCCAAATCGCGTAGTTGTCTTTCATTGGCTATCGCGTTCTCGCTGACAGTTTGAAAGTCCATCAATGTTGTTTATAGCATCGAAGCAATAGTACGATATGTGTGGATTCAGATTCATTGAGTGAGCTTAGTTTGAATAAACTTTTCAAGTTAAAATATGCTTTTAGCAAGCTTATGATAAAGTAAATTCATTAACAATTAAGTTGAAAGTTTATCATGAGAGTGTTGTTTACGTATAGTTGGAGTCTAGAGATAATACATATTTAAATGTTAACTTGCTATTATTGTAAATTATCTCATTTGTCTACCTTGCCAAGTACAGTAGAACCTCTTTTATCCGAAACTCTTTTAACCAAAACTCTCAGTTAACCAAAATCCATTTGTAAAGCTTTTTTTTACTATCACATTCCTCACATGCAAGCGATCCTTTCCGAACCACGATACAGTTAAATATTTTGGATCCCCTTTCTTAGAATTTCTTTGAATTTAACTTTAGCTCTAGTACGAGATTTTTACTAGAATAAAAAATTTTGTGTTTATCATGTGTAAAAAAAAAAAAAAAAAAAAAAAAAGCAAATTACTTTAAGTATAGAAGAAAAAATTCAAATTATAAATTATGTACAATGGGGTGAGAGTATGACAAAGTAAGCTCAAGAATACGCACTGGTATTGCAGAGGTTAGTGCTATGAAGAGAGATGCTGCAAAAATGAAAAAAAATTATGCAAAAAGCATAAAAGAATGACTGTGATACTGGTGAACCAATAGTATTAAAAAAAATTCATGACAGAGCTGCAAAGCAAAGACAATCGAAACTTCAACAAACAAAACTTTGTTTTAAACTCTTGTGAAATACCTAAAAGGTACTTCATTTTATAATTAAAATTCAGGTAGTTTATTCTTGTTTCTAGTGTACTATTGATTTATTACTTATCCATCATATGTAGTATAGGGTAAGTCTAGTAATCGTTTTAAAAATCGAAAAATTTTTTTTGATGGATTTACACATTTCAGACACTGGAGATTCCGAAAAACATATTTTAGAAAAAAAATTTGTTTGTCCGTAATCGCTCTATCTCCCGAACAAATTGAGATAGAGACTTGAAATTCGGTGTGTACTTAGGGAGTAATAATGGGAAGAAGCCTATTGAATATCAGTAACCTCGATTAATCGAAACTATTTTTTTCAGACTCTTGAAATATTTGTTCTGATAAAAGGTATACAAAAATTTTCGAAATTGTTTATTTGAAGGAGTGAATATAAAAGACAATAAAAAAACACAAATTTTGCATCATGAATGAACTCGATCGGATAATTAGTTGCTGAGATATTTGTAATTCTATTTTTCACACTCTTCAATTTTTCATGACCCTGTATTTCATTCAAATTTCAATTCAAAGATATATTTTAATTGGAAATGAGACGCTTAATCCGACACAGTAAACTGTTAGTTAATAGGATTATAATTTTTCAAGTTATAAGGATTTGTTTGTCCGTCTGTATGCCTTAACCTCAATTAACCGGAACTATTTTTTTCGAACTCTTGAAATATTCGTTCTGATAAAAGGTATACAAAATTTTTCGAAATTGCTTATTTGAAGGAGTGAATATAAAAGACAATAAAAAAACATAAATTTTGCATCATGAATGAACTCGATCGGATAATTAGTTGACGAGATATTTGTAATTCTATTTTTCACACTCTTCGATTTTTCATGACCCTGTATTTCATTCAAATTTCAATTCAGAGATATATTTTAATTGGAAATGAGACACTTAATCCGACGCAGTAAACTGTTAGTTAATAGGATTATAATTTTTCAAGTTATAAGGATGTTTCTTTTATGCAATTCGGTACTACTCGATTATCCCGCCGACCAAAAAACTATCGCCAAACTATAAGATTAAATGCCAATAATGGCTTATCGTAAATGTCAAGCATTTAATGCATCTCCATACCTGTAAGGGGGGTTACCATAGGAGGGACCCTGTTCTGTTGCCAAATATCGCCAAGTTTGTCGCCAACGTGGCGATATACCACCAAATTTGGCGACCAAAATGAGTCGTCAAAAGTGATGCCAAATTGGCAGTATTTCTAATATTTCGCCAAATTCCCATAGACTTACATTGTAAACCAATAGTGTTTATTTGCTTACAGAATTATAGAAGCCAGTTCTCATTCGAATAATATCTCTTGCATCTCTGTGCGATATTTTGGTTATAATACACACACACCTATATTTTTTTGGACCAACAGTACACTGATTATAGAAATATTTTCATTTCCGTGTAAATAATTTCGCCAAATTCCCATAGACTTCCATTGTAAACCAATAGTGTTTACTTGCTTACAGAAAATCAACAAACTGAGATATTTTAATGCAACAAAAAGTAATATTAGCTTAAGGGGTTATATTAATTATATTTAAGGATGTCCAAATAAATTAAATTATGAATAAAAGTAACATGGTACAATGCTTAGCAAATATCACGTTTATTTCCATATTTTATATTATCTATATCCGTGATGGGTAAGTATTACGGTGGCCCCCAACGACTAGTTTTTATTAAGCACTTGTTACCATAATAAGAAATAGCGCACATATTTGCCCTTAATTTTAAAATTGAAGGATTCTCAATTATCCAAAAATCTCGATTTTCCAAAAGGTGTTCGGTCCCAATTCGGATAATTGAGGTTCTACTGTATTGTATTTTCATGTCTCAATTTATCTATATATCCTGTAGTAATAAAAACAATATTTGGCGAAACTCAATGTAACTTCTGAGAAATCCTGACACATATCACACCCTGGTCATTGATGTCTACTGTAAGTAGAATTTTTATTTTATTTATTTAAGAGATTTTTTAAATCTCTTTTAAGAACGAAGTACCAATTTATTGAATCTCACTGAAGTTACCTGTATTGTCTTTTATCCATACTTAATTTTACCTTGAATCCAGCACACAACAACCATATCAACAACCATATCAATACTCATATTTTATGAAATAACACGTAATTTTGAAAAGTATGGGTAGAAATTGCCTAAGTATAGACATCAAGTAAATGAGCCATAATCTGCACCAATCTACCAAACATTTTAGTTATACTCTGCTATTCTTGCTGCTTCAGGTTAAAGTCCTAAAGTTGGCATTGTAGTTTCACTGTGCCCACGAAAACTTGAAAATTATATGCTGAAGACAAAAACAACAGTCAGTGCAGAGCGAACATTTTTTTTTTTTTTTTTTGATATGCCAAGAATGCATTATGTCATCTGTAAAATGATCGGCCACACACATGATCACAGAGAGTGTACAGAACAATGATGCAACGGTACTGGAAAAAAATTAAATTGCTTCTATGTTGAATGAAAAATAAAAATATTGACCACAAAACACAAACAATATGAGAATCCTCACAGAGGGTGATATTTTAAAATATATTGGATTTATCAAAATAAATGCAAGTTGTAAAGCTATTTTTCATATACAGTAGTCTCAAAAATCTGAGGTAATTGGGGCTGACACCACCTCGGATTACTGAAAGCTCGAATTTTCCGAAAAAAAAAAAAAGAAAATTCTTACCAATTATAATTTTACTCAATTAGGATGACAAAGAATGTGCATACCTTTATTCCTTTTGTAATGGATATACAGGATACTTTACCAAAAAAAAAAAAAATCAATTTTATGCTGTTTAACACATTACTTCTCTTTTTAGATGCAATACCTATCCAATATTTAAAAAACATAGCATCAGCAGGTGTGGCTTCATTTTTCTTTTCTACATATTTTAAAGCCAGTTCTAAAGATGCAGAACCTTCACTAAGAGAGCTTTTTTTTTTTCAAATGGCATAGAGCCCTTTTTTTCTGTATCATTACATTCCTCCTCATCGTCTATCATTTTTACAATAGTCGATTCAGTTATTTCCAGCATTTCTTACCTGTTTAGCCATTCTTTAACCTCATCTGCATTACAGTTTTCACAGCAAGTTACTTCCTTCCCCAAATCTTTCAAAACAATGTTTTCACTATCGTCATGTTTAAGATTCTCAATGGATGTTACCACTTTAGGTAAAACTTTCAACCATGATTGAGATTCAGTTTTGCAGATTGAATTTCTTCCCACGAATCAGCTATCCTGTAAACAATATCTCTCATGTTTACACTCTTCAAAACATTCTCAATACTTTCATCATCAGACTGCACCAAATGTTCCAATACATTTTCTTTAAATTCTCCAATACACCTCGATCCAAAGGCTGTATTAAACTTGTAATGTTGGGAGGAAAAAATATAGT
This sequence comes from Maratus speciosus, assembly GCA_963932465.1. Lineage (NCBI taxonomy): Eukaryota > Metazoa > Arthropoda > Arachnida > Araneae > Salticidae > Maratus > Maratus speciosus. The sequence goes on from OZ010789.1 coordinate 199,952,137, forward strand.
ACAAATTTCCCCACACCGTAGCACATTTTTGTCTGGATAAAGATGGAGCATTATCCAAAAACAAAATTGCTTTGCAAGGCAGATTTTTTTGTTTCAATTTCTTTTTTGTTTCTGGAACAAAATGTTGAAAAAACCATTTTCTGAAAATTTCTCGATCCATCCAGGCACTTTTCTGATTTGTGTAATTGACTGATAGGGTTTCTTCATTACCGTTTTTTAATGCTCCAGGCTTGGCAGATTTTCCACTCACAGTAAGTTTCATTTTATGCTCCTTCATTTTTTTGTGACCCGGAGCTGACTTTTCATCTTTTGAAGCAAGAGATTTTGGGGGTAATATGCTGAAATTCAAACCAGTTTGTCACAGTTATATAACTGATCAGGTGTAAGTTTTCCGGTCAATATAATATCTTCATTTCGGCTTTGAAATAGCACACCTCCTAGCACCTAAGGGAACTTGGAAAAATAAAAATCTTGTAGAACTAGTTTAGAAACTCCTTTCAAACTAACCCCAACCCTTAGCCATCTGCCTGAAGGGTGGTGGGTGACTCAAAACGGCAAAGACATTCCTTCCAGAAAGAAACGAAAAGAACTGGCACTCTTTTAGGCAAGGAGAAAAAAAATAGAAATTTTTATTTTTGATGCTTCGAATTAAGCGGAACCTCAGACTTCTGAGGCTTGGATTTTTGGAAGTCTAGTGTAAAATATTTTTACCTAGTTAATTTAAGAAAAGATGCTATCTTAGAAAGAAATCTGATTTGAAACCTTACAATCAATTTAAATGATTCTGATAGGGTTAATATTTAGTCAACATAAACTGAATAAAATTTTGATAAGTGATAATGCATCTATTTTTAAATGAAAAGAATCCATAGATTTTCCCTACCAAAATGAGATTTGACAGAGATTAATAACTTCTGGTCATCCAGCAACAAATGGTCAAGCACAGAGATATTGTCAGACCTTAAAAACAAAATTGAAATGCATGAAATTCCAAATAACTGGGTGCTCGCTCTTCAGGAAAAATTATGTGAATTATTATTTCTTTACAGAATTACTCCATTTTACTGTGTCAAAACACCTGCTGAATAATTATTGGGGAGAAATCTTAGAACAAAATTAGATCTACATTAAACCTGAAATATGAGGTATTTTTGAAAATACAGCTCTTCAACCATACTTTCTTTTTTAGCAGGTTCTTGAGTACAATCTCATCATACAAACTCAATTTTATGGAAGCATGGAACTGTAGTTGAACTTCTAGCACAAGTCCCCATTTAATTGAATTGGATGATGGTTATGTCATAAACATACATTATAATCAACTTTGTACATGCAAACTTCTGATTCAAAATCCACTTATACAGACAACACCGACTGTTCCCCGGAAAAGATCATTTGTAACATTCAGCAAAGAGAAATTCAAGCAAAACCTGTAACATGTGCACCAAATCATAATGAAAAAATTGAAATTAATTCTGGTGCAGAACATGTTAATTCCTGAACAAATGCTCCAATATCAAACCTAATACGAGTCTGAAAATGAGATTTAAACTTCAGCCCTCTGCAAATTTTATTTTACCACAACTATCAAATGCAGGATTGCAGCATCTGACCCATGCACAGAAACCTGAACAGAGACTGAATCTTTAATGGGTATCAACTGAAAACAAATTTAATTTATTTTCTAGCACTTTATTCATTCTTGTTTTGGGATATTTCAGATTCTGTAAGTGTATTGCAGTGTATGTTTTTTCCATCAGTGGCAGAGAATTGCTATATCATATTTGCATCTGCCAAAATAAGATGCTTTTTTTTATATGCTTTCTTTTAACTTACAGTTATGTTTGAGTGTGACAGTCAAATCTTGACTCATTTTCCACCCAATTCCTGCCCAATTCCCTCCTTTAAAATTTGGAATAATGTATTCCTGAGGGCAATACATTAATTGGACATTGATGTTTTAAAATTCGATCTCTAAGGAAGGCAATGGAGGGGGGGAGGGGGCAAATTTACTTAATGGTTATGTTTGATTTCCTATGGAGAAATCAGCATCAGCTTCAAGAATGAGTATTTGTTGAAAAGTACTAATGACAGGGTTACCACAACAGCGACAAATTTTATCCAACTTATTTCAAATGAAAATCAAATTTCAAAGTAATTGCTTAAGAGGCACAAAGGCCAACATAGTAAAAAAGATTCCATGCCGGGACTCAAACCCGGGCCATCAATATAGCGCACTGACGTTCTACCAACTAAATCACATGGAACGATACCCAGCCTGGAACATTTCTCACTATTATATGTTGGCAAGGCTGCAAATGCAGCACACATGGGGCAAACACGAAATTTTATTAAATCCAGCATCGATAGAAATTATATTAATACATGGAAATTATTTCAGAGAGAAACATTCGCCTTGCATACAATATTTCAAATGAAAATCAAATTTCAAAATAACTGCTTAAGAGGTGCAAAGGCCAACATAGTGAAATAGATTCCATGCCGGGACTCGAAACCGGGCCATCAGTATAGTGCACCGACGTTCTACCGACTAAACCACATGGAACGATACCCAGCCTGAAAAATTTCTCACTATTTATATGTTGGCAAGGCTACAAAAGCAACACAAGATGGAATATTTATCATGAGCCACTGACATGGGGCAAACACGAAATTTAATTAAATCCAGCATCGATAGAAACTATCTTATAGTTTATTTTGATAGCAACTATTTTTTTTTTTTTCCGGGATCCTTTCATAAAATTCGCGATTTTTTTCCATGATCATTTCATGGAATTCACAATTTTCACCCGTGACTATTTGTCGAAATTTACGATATTTTTTTTGTGACTGATTGAGGAAATTTACTATTATTTGTTTCAGCAATATTTTCACGAAATTCTCGATTCTTTTCCACGTTCGTTTATTGAAATTCGTTTTTTTCCCCTGCAGCCAACAGACAAAATTTGCGATCATTTGATGAAATTTTTTTAAATTTTTTGGTGTTCTTTGACTAAATTCGTGATTTTTTCCCCAAAACCTTTTGACAAAATTCTCAGGGTTTTTTCCGCGATATATATTCAAAATTCACAATTTTTTTGTGCAACTCATTTTTTCTGTGATCAAACGTTGAAATTGATGGATTTATAACCACTCTCAGATACTAATATTTGATTTCGAAACAGGAAACCCAAGTTGTAATCTTCAAGAATGCAAACTCTCTAACATTTACATTTCCTAAATTATGCTATTCAAAATGAACAATTACAGCCATCAAAAAATATGTTTATGTTATCCCACGCATGAAGCAAGAGTTTGACGTCATCATCAAAAAAGAACTCAAAAATGACTGACAAACTGTTTTATTATTAAATTAGTTGTATTTTTAGCTGTTGTACCTAAAACATATAAGAAAATATAAGAAAAAGCTGCTGTAAGATGCAGCAAAACTTGTATCATTAAATACACTTAATATTATGTTAAAATATAGTTTAAACATAGTATAATAATCACAGAAGCCTCATCAGTTTCAATTCTTCATGTGTTATTGAATTTAATTAATCACAAAATATTTTCTCCACAGCTTAGTAGCTATTAGAGTCCTGCATGGGTCGGGTTCTACCCGACCCAAACCCGCAAAAATAATTTTCGGCAACCTGCAACCCGACCCGAACCCGCAAAAATAATTTCAGGCAACCCGCAACCCGACCCGAACACGCAATATTTCAACCCGCAACCCGACCCGAACCCGCAATGCAAGGAAAGCAAATCGTGTTTTAAAACCATTATGAAAAATAATCTACAATTGTATCTCTAATAGAGATCTGCACCGGACCGGCCCGCGGCAGGGGCGGCAAAATTTCAAAACTGCCCAGACCGCTTTATTGGGAGTTTTTTTAATGGGTCAGGACGGCAAAAAATTGAAGCCTGCCAGGCCGGCCTGATATAAATATTTAGACGAAACCGATAAAATTATAAATGGGGTGTGCCTGGCTAGAGACGAACTTTTATGTTTTACACGGGACGGGGCGGGCAGGCCGTTCCCGGGCCTGGAAATTCCGGCCCCTGCAGACCTCTAATTCTCTAATACCATTTTTATGTTTTACATAGAAGAATGAACAAATCTATATCTTTTAATATTCAACTACAGTAAAACGTCTGATCCGACCCGATGCACGACTCTAAATGGTATAAAACTAAAAATCTAATCTTTAAATATGCTTTAAAATTAGTTGCTGTTTCAAAAGTTCCACTTATAACGATACACCTTTTTTTATACAAGTGGTCATCTGCTTTTAGTTTATCAGCAGTTATCATTTTGAAAATTTTCCCATCTAACATAGTGCATCGCGTATCACCACAATTTAATTATTCACTTGATGCATTAGACAGGAAGGACCATTTAGCGTTTTGCTGCGTATTGTATTTTTAAAATACGGTAAAAATATAATGCAGTGTGTTATTTCGAAGACTCCTGAAAGGATGACTAAAGACAAAACAGACAGGCACACATTTTGCTTTTGTGAAACTTTGATCTGCGGTTTATATCGGCCTTTAAAGGAAAATAATTTTTTACATTCTTTTAAAAAAGCGGGTCAACCTGAACCCGGCCCGCAAGAGTAAAAAAGCCAACCCGTAACCGATCCGAACCAATAAAAGACAACCCGACCCGCAACGGGAAAATACAGTGCCAACCCGACCCGAACCGAGGGTCAGGTCGGGTTCGGGTAAAAGTGGGTAACGCGACCTGATGCAGAACTCTAGTAGCTATTTATCACTTTTGAATACGCAGCCAAGCTGTATGTGAGGATTGCGGCAGAAGTAACATAAAGGTAAGCAATTTATCTATATTATTATATTAAAATGATTTATTATGAAAGGCCAGATTTACAGATGATTTATTTATCTAAATATTAGCGTGCCTTACTACTGTGCAAAGCAGAGGTGACTTTTTTTGCCAACATAAAATGATTAAGAACCTGATAAAGTCTGATATTTAGTAAATACCATTAGTAGAAAAAAAAAAAAAAAAAAAACTATTGGCCGTAAAAGCACGAACATTAAAAAAAAAAGAAAAATTATTGAAGATATAGTATGTTAGTTTCTTGATACATTCTGATGAAATAAATATATATGAAATGTTACGAATCGAATGAAAACTAAATATATATATAAGTTTTTATATGAAATAAAATAACAGCAGCAATTCCTCACAAACAAAACTTAAATAACTAATAAAATGGCCGCATCACGTGAGATACAGTTGGTTGAAAAACTTAATACTAGCAACTATAGCACATGGAAATTTTAAACAGAAATGTTATTAATTAAAGAGGACTTATTCGACATAATTACTGAAGATAGACCCACGCCGATTACAACCGAATGGGAGAAGAAAGACAGGAAGGCTAGAGCCATCATCAATCTATCAATTGAAGATTCTCAAATTGTTCATGTAAAGGGGCATAATACAGTCAGAGACACTTGGAATGCGCTTAAAACAATACAGGAAAGGGCAAACCTGTCAAGTAAATTATTTTTGTTAAGAAAGCTTTATGGAGCCAAGCTCCAAGAAAACGGTAACTTAATCAAACACATAACATACATTCTAGAACTAATAGACAAACTTTCAGCAATCGAGGACACAATTAGCGACTCCCATCTTTCAGCTTTATTGCTGTGTTCGCTAACCCCTAGTTATAATACTTTAATCACTGCCCTTGAATCGCGAAATGAGGACGAGCTTACACCACAATTTATTAAAAGTAAATTAACAGATGAGTACAACAGAAGGGTTGAAAACGCAGACCAGGGTGAAAATTCAACAAAAGCGTTTAAAACGCAAAAAAGATTTCCAAATGATAATTTTTAAAAAGATAAACAGTGCACATACTGTAAATTGAGGAATCACACATACAGAGAATGTTGGTATCTGAAAAATCGAAATAATCACCCAAATACACAAAAACAACAACAAACATACAAAAAAAACCATTACTCATCATCGCTGTGTTATCAACAATCTGATAACCAGATAGGAAACACTGATCGCGAATCAGTAAACAAGAGAGATTATAGGGAAACAAAACCAGATCAAAGCAGCGACGCAGCCTTTCTAATAGACAAAGCAGGAAAACAAACCTGGATTATTGATTCTGGTTCATCTTCACATATCCTAAACAATAAAGATGAGTTTACTAAATTAAATGACACAGAAAAAACAACTGTCATAATTGCCAACGGAAAAACTCTAAACTCGCTAGGTACCGGAGAAACTACATTCACGACAAAAACATCTAATGGGGGCATAAATAAAATTACGTTGAAAGAAGTGTTATATGTACCTGAGCTAGAATCTAATTTAATTTCAGTCAGTAAAGCCACAAAGAATGGGTACAAATTATTATTTGATAAAGATAAATGCACGCTGTCCTGAAATGGGAAAATCTATTTGGAGGCAAAAATGAAAAATAACCTATACGAAGTTGAATTATTAGAAAATACCGATAGGAATATAGTAAACATGGCACATGAATGCAAAAATAAAGATTGCCTTGAACTTTGGCACAAATGCCTAAGGGATAGAAATTATAATTCCATAAAGGAAATGGTTAACGATGATTTAGCCTATGGCATAAAACTAAATAATTGCAATCATGGAACAACATGCGAAACAAAAGCATAAAAAAAAAAACAAGCAATGCTCCCTATCCCAAAACAGTGTATAGAACAGGGTTGTAAAAAACCCGGGTTTTTCGTTAAAAACCCAGCCCGGGCGGGTTTTATTAAAAAACCCGGGTTAAATGGGCAATTTTCCCCGGGTAAATTGGGTTAAAATGCCAAAATGTGGAATATGATTCCACCTTCCTCCCAAATAATAATCTTCAGGGTTGCCACTGTATAAGGGAAAACTGGAAAAAGTGAGGGAATTTAAAAATGAATATTAAAAACAAGAAATGTTACTAAATTTTGGTACTTTGCAAAATTTATCCATTGAAGTTTTGAAAATTCGCAGAGGAATTACTCAGGGAAAATTTAATTTTTTGCTTAGGAAAGCACAAGGAGTTTGATTGCCGAAATAAGTGGCAATCCTCATCTCAAATACAATCTTTGTGAACACTTCATAGTCTAATAGATGGGAATGACTTCATAGTTTTAATAAAGATCTCAATATTTTTCTCTGTTCTTAAAATACACACACACACACATATATATATATATATATATATATATATATGATCCCTTTAATTTAAATAACAAACAAATTTTAAATTGAAAAGCTATCAATTGTGTGCTATTTAATAATAAAATATAACTTAAAAAAAACTTGCTCCTTTGAAATTTTCATAAGATTAGCAAATGTTGATAAAAAATATCTTACAACAAAATTTTTTTTTGTCCACTCTCTACTCTCAACGGTGTGTCCACTCTCAACGGTGTTCAATGGCTAATTCCTAAACTGTTAGTCATAGACATATAGTTCCAATTACAAAAATGTTTTAATTTGAAGTAGGGATTGACCGAATACCGAATAGTTGATTCGGTATTCGGTGGTTCGGCATGTAAACCGAATATTCGGCTCCGGCCGAATACTTAAAAGTATTCGGCCGAATAATTGCAGATAAGTATTTTTTTAGAATTAGAAGAATTCTCTTTTACTTAGCAGTAGAATAGGCTAAACAATGAGTTTTAATATTATGTGCATGAGTTCAGAATTCAGCTTGCACTACAAAAAACAAGTCAAAGGCCATTTTTTATTTTAAAAAAACTTTTTCCTTCAGAAAATAGTCTACATAGGGGTGAAATCAAAACAACTGCCAACTAGAGAAAAAAAAAAGTAAGGAAGATGCACATCTTTCCCTTATAATTTAATTTTAATTACTTCTACATTAGTTTTTTTAATTTAAATTTATTTAATATGTATTTTCTTTAATATACACTACACATCAAATAAGTACATTAGAGTTCATATCTGTATATCTAAGGTTATTAAAGAAAATACACACATCCAATAAGTATACCCCAATGCTTATCCTATAGCTTTTATAACCGTTATATCAAAATCTCTCAAATTTGTAATCTTCATCACCACAGCGTTAAAATATTAATAAAAATATAAATATATATCAATAATTTGATAGAAAATAGTTAAATGTACAAATTGATATACCTTTTGCATTTTGAGAACATTCCTATTCAATATGTTTATAATTAGACAATCAGAAAATCAGCTTAATAACAACATTGTTTCTTTTTATTTGAATGAACTTATGTTTTTCTGGCAATCCTTATCCTTAATAATAGCCTGCATAGTTTAATACTTTCATAGGTTATTTTTGGGTATTGACTTGGGATAAAATAATAAAAAATAAGTGATGGGTTAATAAATTTGTGAGTGGAAAGAATTCATTAACTGAATTAAATTATTGAGAATTTCATTTCAATTAAAGTTTATTAAAAAAGCTAGTATATGCAAAAATGCGTATTAAAAATTTTCAAGTATTCGGTTGCCGAATACCGAATATTCAGTGTACACTTCGACCGAAGCTTCGGTATTCGGCAAAATTGCTGCTTCGTTCAAGCCCTAATTTGAAGCAAAGAAATATTTTAAAAGCGATTTGGGTCAATAAAAACATTTCTTAAAAAATTATGAAATTTAAGTTTTTATACGGACCCCGGTCCTATAAGTTATATTTAATAAAATTTTCTTATTACACTACCAAGACAGACAAAAAAAGTCCCATTCATATAACACTAAAATTGACTGAGTTATGAAACTTTAAAAATGCATGACTTATACCACTTTTCTGCATCTGAACACAAATGAGTTTGGCCATGCTTTTAGGGGTCATATCCTAAGCGCTTAAAGTATTCAAAGAACTTTTTATGTGTATCCTCACTTTGAAAAAAAAAACCGTACAAGTGTTACGATTGAGTTAATTTTATTAAGTTTCAGATTGGCTAAAATTATTGTATTTTAACATATGTTTTATTTTGTAAGGATTTTAGACTATTTCTTTTAACAAATATTAAGTTATTTATTTAACTTCAACGATCATATGTATGTTTTCCCAGTTCAAAATTTGTACTTGAAATTTAACTCACTTTCAAATATCCAATCGAGATTAAATTTTACATGTATACTGACGTAAATTCGATGACAATCTAATATTATTATGATTTTTGATGGTTACCATTCATACTTATTTTACAGGATAACACAAAAAATTTCGGAAAGATTACTGCCAAGAAGTTTAAGAAAAAGTTTTAGATTAGATAACACAAGACTGCGATGGTTGTGTTTTTTAACTTTTCTGTATTTTTTAGCACTGAATCCGAGAATTAGTACCTTAATTTTTAACCATCATCTCAGGATGTTTTGCAAATCATAAATTGTCAAAGTTAAAAAATAACAAAAATCAAATACTATAAAATAGAGGAGATGGCTAAGTTTTTAAACTTTTGATAATTGATTTTTATGTACTTTTTAGCACTGAATCTGAAAATGACCTTCATTTTTAACCATCATGCTATATTTTTTTTGCAAATCGTAAATGTCAAAGTTAAAATATAGCAAAAATCAGATACTATAAAATAGATGTAAAACTTTTTTTATTTAATTTTCCTGATGTGATGGTTAAAAATGGAGGTCATTTTCAGATTCAGCAGTAAAAAGTACATAAAAAAATTTAATAAATATAATAAGTTTAGTAAATATAATACTCTTGAAGCTAACTGAAAAGCTTAAATTTACGTTTTAAATTAAAAGCTAAAACATTTTAAAATTATAGGTTTCCCAATCTAAAAGTGCAAGTAAATTAGTACAAATATGTTTTCTAAGATTCAAAGAAGTGAATAAATAAAACAAAATAACCATAAACAACAAATACATCATTTGTTCCTTTCCAGAAATATATTTAAAAAAACCTGGGCTTTTTAAACGGGTTTTTTATAAAAAACCCAGCCCGGGCGGGCAGCTGGGCGGGTACCCGGGCAGCTACCCACTACAACCCTGGTATAGAAACAAAACAGGTAGAGTACTCGATCTAGTGCACATGAACGTATGCACAGCGATAGGAACCCCCACAATAGGTGGTAAAACAATGTTTGTAACTTTCATTGATGACTACTCTAGATTTACTGTAATATACTTATTAAAACATAAAGATGAAGTACAGGATAAACTAATCGACTACATAGATATGGTTCGAAACCAGTTCAGGAAATATCCGAAAGCAATAAGATCTGATAACGGGGGAGAGTACATAAATAGAGGGATAGAGGATTACCTAAGAAAAAAGGGCATTAAACATCGATTAACTGTGCCGTATTGTCCGAGCCAAAATGGCATTGCGGAAAGAAAAAATAGGTCGCTATTAGACATGACTAGAAGCCTACTCAGAGAAGCGGATCTACCACAAAGATTTTGGGGAGAAGCAATTAACACCGCGAACCATTTACAGAATCGCTTTCCAACAAGATCAACAAATAAAACCCAATTTGAGCTATGGTTTAATCGCAAACCGAATTTACACTATTTGCGAATATTCGGGTGCAAAGCTTATGTATACATGAATAAACAACATCGAGGAAAATTGGACAACAGGGCTCAGGAAAGGATTTTTGTAAGGTACGACAACAACTCAAAAGGATATCGCATGTACACTAAAGAAAACAAAATTGTATTGGCAGAACAGTGAAATTCATAGAAAATAGCAAAATTAACCTAAAAGAAAGTAAAGACACAGAAAACTCATATGACAACAAAAATTACATTGAAACAGAGATAAACAACACAATCGAAGAACCAACCATGTCCAAACAACCGACCAATGAACCAAGAAGATCTGAAAGATCGAACAGGGGGGTACCACCAGACAGATATGTCTGTTATGTAAAAAATAATGATATGATAGAACCTACTAGTTAGAACGAAATACTGGAAATAAATAATCCCACAGAAAAAGAATATTGGCTTAAAGCCACACAAGCGGAAATCAATTCGCTGAGAAAACACAACACATGGGAATTAGTGGATCCTCCACCTAACAAAAAGATTATACGTTGCAAATAGACATTCAAAAAGAAATTAGACAGTTACGGAAACACTCAAAAGTACAAAGCATGTTTGGTAGCCAAAGGGTTTAGTCAAAAATATGGGGAAAACTATGACGAGACTTTCGCCCCCATAGTGTCACAAACAACTGTCAGAACATTTTTGGCAGCAGCCGCATATAAGAAGTTAAGCGTCAGACACATTGACATCGATACAGCCTTTATCTATGGTGAGCTAGAAGATGAAGTGTACATGAAACAACCGGAGAGCTACATTGACTTAATTCAGAGAATAAAGTCTGTAAACTAAAAAAGTCAATCTACGGACTCAAACAGGCAGCCAGAACTTGGAATAAAAGAATCGAACAATCTTTGAAAAACCTAAACTTCCAACAAAGCACCGTGGACTCGTGCTTATACACACGAAAAGAAAACAACATTTCTACTTATATAATAGTCTATGTTGACGACATTTTGATAGGCGGTAAAAATGAAACAATTGAAGGTATAATAAAAGCTTTAAAGAAAGAATACGAGTTAAAGGATCTTGGGGAAGTATCTCACTATTTAAGGATGGAAATAAGAAAAACAGAAAATGGGTACAAATTGAATCAAAGATTAAGAATAGAAGAACTCGCAAGAAAATTTAATTTAGAAAACGCGAAACCGGTAAGCACTCCCATGGATGCTGGTTTTCACAAATTAGAAGATGAAGAAAATTTAATGCCCAATAACACAAAATTCAGACAAGCGATCGGATCACTGCTATGTATAGGAACCACTACATGCCCAGATATATCAGCCGCAGTGAACATCCTAAGCAGAAGGTGTGAAGCTCCTCGTTTAAAAGACTGGAACGCTGTGAAACGGATTATAAATTACTTAAACATTACAAAAAATATTAATCTCACTTTGAACTAAACCCAGATCAGGAACCAAAACTCATCGGATTTGCGGATGCTGACTGGGCAGGGGACACAAAAATGAGAAAATCGACAAGCGGTAACATTTTCATGCTGGGAAATAGTCCCATACAGTGGTACACAAAAAGGCAAAATTGTATTGCCTACTCATTGGCGGAAGCTGAATTTGTTTAAGCAGCTAGTGCAGGGCAGGAAATTGTCTGGTTAATTAAACTATTGTCCGACTTAGAGCTAAAGCAAAAATTACCAGTGGTGCTGTACGAAGGCAATCAGAGCTGCATTAAAATGGTGGAGAATGAAAAATTCTCAAAATGTACGAAGCACATTGATGTGCGTTATTATGCGATAAAAGAGATGAAAGAAGATGGAATATTAGATTTTCGTTACTGTCCGACACAAGACATGATAGCTGATTGTTTGACCAAACCACTGGCCAAACCTCAATTTCTCAAACACCGAGAATCCATGCAACTACTACATGATGTATCTGAGATGGTTAAGGAAGGGTGATGGATTTATAACCACTCTCAGATATTAATATTTGATTTCGAAACAGGAAACCCAAGTCGTAATCTTCAAGGACGCAAACTTTCTAACACTTATAAAAATACATTAAGCAGCAATCAATCATTGTGCAATCAACAAACTTTCTATATTTCTTAAATTATGCTAATCAAAATGAACAATTACAGCCATAAAAAAATATGTTTATGTTATCCCACGCATGAAGCAAGAGTTTGACGTCATCATCAAAAAAGAACTCAAAAATGACTGAAAAACTGTTTTATTATTAAGTTAGTTGTATTGTTAGCTGCTGTACCTAAAACATGTAAGAAAATATAAGAAAAAGCTGCCGTAAGATGCAGCAAAACTTGTATCATTAAATACACTTAATATTATGTTAAAATATAGTTTAAACATAGTATAATAATTACAGAAACCTCATCAGTTTCAATTCTTCATGTGTTATTGAATTTAATTAATCACAAAATATTTTCTCCACAGCTTAGTAGCTATTTATCACTTTTGAATACGCAGCCAAATTTGGATTATCCCCGGCCAAGCTGTATGTGAGGATTGCTGCAGAAGAAACATAAAGGTAAGCAATTTACCTATACTATTATATTTAAATGATTTATTATGAAAGGCCGATTTACAGATGATTTATTTATCTAAATATTAGCGTGCGTTACTAGTGCAAAGCAGAGGTGGCTTTTTTTGCCAACAGAAATCTGCGATTTTTTTTTTTCAACAACCAATTGACAATAATCGCTGCTTGTTTCCACAATCTTTGCAATATTTTCCCACAGTCCTTTCAAGAAATTATATTTTTTCCTTGACTAATTTACCAAATTAACTATTTTAAGTTCAATTGGCAAAATTCACGATATTTTTCTGCAGTTGATCAGCGAATTGATTTTGCGTAGTTCTGCAAAAAAAAAAAAAAAAAAAAAAAAAAATACTCTGGTCTTCCACAAAAATTAAAAAATATTCCTAGAAGAATCCTATGTTTGTGAAAGATGTTAAGAGGGCAAAATTTTGCACACTATTTCAAATCTCCTCAAAGAGAACTTTGCCCCCCTCCAATAACCTATTGAAATATCTAGTCTCTGTCAGAACAAGTATAATTATATGGTGTTTTGTTAATAGAAACTCGGGGAAGGGGGGGGGGGGGTTCAGTTTGGGAAAGAATTCTTTTTTGACCAGTTTAATTTCCGTGAGTTTTACAGTAATTATAATATACAGTGAGCAAAAAAAGTATTTGCACACCAGGTAAATTTGTTGTAGCATATGTGTAAATAAATAAAAAGCAACTAAGAATTAAAAATGCCAACACTTTTAACAAAACAAATAAACATATTTAATATCTGACTTAATAATTATATTTAAAATATGAAAACATAAAAAAGTAGCATTTGTACTGCCAAAACAATATTTGCACACTAGCAATAAAAATAGAACTAGAGGAATTATTTATAAGTTAAAAACAGTGCTAATATTTAGTATGCATGCCCTTTGCTTCAATTACAGCTTGTAAACATCTGGGCATTGATTCTATTAATTTGTGACATGTTTCACTGCTGATTTGTAGCCATTCTTCCCTAAGAGCTTGCTTAAGTTCTGATTTGTTAGAAATTTTCTTTTTCCTTATTTTCACATCCAAACTATGCCATAAATTTTCAATCGGATTGAGGTCTGGTGATTGTGGTGGCGTTTTCAATTAATTTTTTACATTATAAAGCAACCATAACCTCGTAATATATGCAGTGTGTTTCGGATTGTTATCCTGTTGGAAATAATATGAATTAGGAATTCCTAATTTCAGAGCACTATTAGATAAATGAACTCGCAATATATTAATATATTGTTTAGCATTCATATTGCCTTCAATAAAGGTCATTTTGCCAACTCCGTTAAAAGACATGCATCCCCAAATCATTACATGACCACCGCCATATTTTACAGTTGGTTTTAAGTATTTAATTTGAAGAGAAGAATTTGGCTTTCACCATACAGTTTTCTTACCATCTGAGCCAAAAATATTGAACTTGCTTTCATCGGAAAAAATAACAGTTTTCCAAAACTCTAGTGGTATATTACTGTTTAAGGAAAATGGGTAGCTATTTTTATTTTCTTCTTATTTAAATAAATGAATAATTAAGAGAATAGTATCAAATTTGCTTTCTATGGTTACTTGTGCAAAAAATTGTCTGCGTGCAAATACTTTTTTTGCTCACTGTACCTATGTTCTTCAGAGCTGTACTATAGAAAGGATGTTTTAACAGCCTTAGAGGATACTTGTAACAATGGAAACTTTATATAACAGAATCCTGTCTTAAACAGAAAATTTTCTTAGTCAGTATCTTTTACTTGCTAAGATGATAACCTGCTTAAAACAGAATTTTTAATCGGTTCTTGTTTGGAGGGGAGAGTGTAGAGTCACCCCCCCCCCCCCCCCACGAACCTCACCCTTGGCTATCATGCCACCAGAAAGTTCTGAAATAGCACGCCCTACCAATCGGCAAAAGGAGTTAGAAAAACATGGTGAAAGATCATTTAGCATTTCTTAAAAATTACAATATTTTGAATGAAGAGGAGGAGTAAAATTAAGTGAACAAAAACTTTCAACTAAAATTGTAACACTTAAAAATATGATACTGTTAGGGAAGAAACACTAAACATCTTTTCACCATGTTTTAGAAACTCTTTCTGTCGACCAGGGTTTACGACCCGGCACCCCATAATAATTTTTTTAAAGTATACTTTAATCATAGAGGAATAACAGTAAACTGATTCAAATTTTGAAATTAATCAGTGGTTACAACCGATGCAGTTAAGAAAACAACTATCAGCTTACCTGAAGATTCTTAGCACAGTTGAAATTATGTCAGTTTTTCTCCCATTATATTCTCGAAAATCGCAAGAGTGGCAATGGCAGTTAGTTCTTAGCGAATTTTACAAAATTTTGACAGTGAAATGTGAATAAATGTTTTTATCTATAAAATATATTTCGAAATATAAAAATTAATAAATAAAAGTTTTAGAATTTTAATATTTAAGACTTGGATAAAATTTTGGTTGACATGACATCACAATGTTTTGAAGAGAAAATATGAATTTTATAGATTGATAAAAGTAAATTATATTATTGTTTAATTTAAGTAAGATTATTAAATAATAGAAATTACTTTAATTAGAAAAGAATTTTATCATTATTTTTTTTATGTTTTGAGAGATAAAGTTTAGACATGAGACTGAATTAGAGATGATCATTTATGATAAGTTTAAGTTGGGAAAAATTATTAATTTTATATATTCTAATAACTTGTAATAGGAAATGTTTCCTTATGATTTTATGACGTAACATTTTGTAAATTACAATCTTATTTTTAATCTTGTTTCAAAAATTGTATTATCTTGGTTCTTTCAACAATCTTATTTTTCAAAAGATATTTTGTTCTTTGATGTTTTTGTCTCTATAAATGGGGGTTGTCATTTCCTTGTGATAAGTCTCTGTCATAGGATGTCGTTGATGGCATGGGCAATTTTACATTTTTTTGCTTTTTTGTCAGACAGAGGTGGAGCCAGTTATAGCTATTAGAACATCTATATTATAAGATGACTATGTCACTATGCTTAACTCTTGATTTACTTTTATTGTCATTGATTGAATGAATGAGAATCTAGTCTATGAGTTCTTCATAATTGATTTGCTGTTATCCCCTTCTTAAAATTAATTTGATTATTATTTATGAATGGGCTCGTTGGCCTTCATATATATGAATTGCTGCTATCACTATATTATTACAAAAAGCATTTTGAGAGTGAATCAGTTCTCTTATAAGACTTCACTCTACTATAGTGCGGTAAAACGACTTTTTTTTTGTGCTCAATTGAGCTAGCTTTTTAATTTTTGCTAGTGTTTTGGTTGCACGATGTGCTTTTGACTTTTTAAACATTTTTGGTGTGATGAAAAGTTTTCTTTTCTTAGTTTTTCCCCCTTTACATGCGAGACAGCACGACACTTTTCACTTCGAAATGGAGGGACTGTATATTAGGGCGGAGTGTAAAATTGTTTTTTTCAAAATTCTTTTCCCACTAGCGCGGAATAGTTGTAAAATGGTCTCAGAAATATACTCACAAAATTTTGAAATAATCAATAAATATCTTCCGGTTCCAGTTTAGGGTCTAAATGTGCAATTTTAGCCGAAAATGTTGTAAATTTTCACATTTCAGTAATATTTTTAGCTTCCAACTTTTTCTTCGCGCTAGCGCGGAAAGGTTGAAAGAATATATAAGAAACAATAACTCCAAAATTTTAGAGCAATTAATAAATATCTTCCAGTTCCAGTTTGGGGTCAAAATATGGTAAATTAGCCAAAAATGACGTAAATTTTCACACTTTAGTGAATTTTCTAATTTTCCATTTTCTATTCCCGCTAGCATGGAAAAGTTGGAAAAATATACAAGAAAGATAAGTGCAAAATTTTAGAATAATCAATAAATATCTTCCGGTTCCCCTTAGGGGTCTAAATATGAGAAATAATGCAAAAGTGAAGAAAATTTAGAGGTCAAAATATAGAAAAAAATGGAAAACTTTTGCATAAAAATTTATTTATGGAAGCTTTAAACATTTATTTTTACAAAGTTAGACATTCGTAAATAATAATTAGGAATATTAAACAACAAATGTTGTTATTCACGCAATACAAAGACTTTGTACAACTAAGTAAGTGTATTTGGAGTTCCAGAATAAAAGTTGCAAATATGCATTAAATGCATTTCATTCACCTGTTTCGATATTTTTCACTTTATACTGGTTTTTGGTTTTAAACGACGGCATGGCAAGCCTTGACTCCATTCTGGATATGAGGTAGCCATTACGCTTTTGCTCTCAGATGACTGCAAGAGAAGCTTCTGCTGTCAGTTTTAATCCCCTTTCAACACATTGAGTGTGGCACGGGAAGTTTATGTTTCCCAATGGCGATACCGGATATTCGCCAGATTTTATCAGTTGCATTATGTGTTCGTTCGACAAGTGAGTCGTATTTGGAGGTTCTGTTGGTAATACTGGCAGTCTATGAGATCCACGTAACATTTAGCTTTATAGTTAAGTGCAGGAATTTGGAACATACGAATTCCTGCTCCCCATTTTCCCCTTGCTTTTAAAAATCCTAAGTTCTCGCACATTCTGGTTTGGGTCAACAAGTATTGCAAGGATTATTGCTTCAGGGTGACCAAAATAACCATTCCTCTCGATGACGCGATCCATAACTAGCTCCAGATCATCTGTAAGATAACGTGAAGCTTGAATTATTGTGCAATTGGTGATTTGATTGTGAACCAAGCAGGTGCGTAAACTTTTATAATAAACTCAGTCAATGATAAACTCACAATCAAATCTCATGCAAATTGCATAGATGAAGCACGAAATCTTTGGAAAATAATTCAAGCTTCACGTTATCTTGCAGATGATCTGGAGCTAGTTGTTGATCGCGTCATCCAGAGAAATGGTTCCTCTTTTCATCCTGAATCAATAATAATCCATGCAATGCTTGTCAACCCAAACCAAAATGTGTGAGAACTTGCATACTTAGGATTTTGAAAGCAAGTGAAAAAACGAGAGCAGGAGTTCGTGGTGTTCCAAATTCCTGCCCTTAACTTTAAAGCTAAATCTTACGTGGATCTCATAGACTGCCAGTATTATCAACTCACGGAACCTCCGATTATCACTTACTTGTCGAACGAACACATGAAGAAAGGTTTAAAGCTTCCATAAATAAATTTGTATGCAAATGGTTTCCATTTTTTTCTATATTTTGACCCCTAAATTTTCTTCTGTTTTGCATAATTTTTCCTATTTAGACCCCCAAAGGGGAACCGGAAAATATTTATTGAATATTCTAAAATTTTGCAATTATCATTCTTGTATATTTTCCCAACTTTTCGTGCTATCGGGAATAGAAAATCGAAAATTTAAAAAATCACTAAAATGTAAAAATTTACATCATTTTTGGCTATTTTTCCATATTTAGACCCCAAAGTGGAACCGGAAGATATTTATTAATTACACTAAAATTTTGGACTTATGTTCATTACATATTCTTTCAACTTTTCCGCGGTAGCGCGAAGAAAAAGTCGGAAGTTAAAAATATTACTGAGATCTGAAAATGTACAATATTTTCGGCTAAAATTGCATATTTAGACCCTAAACTGGAACTGGAAGCTATTTATTGATTATTTTGAAATTTTGTGAGTATACTTCTGAGGCCATTCCACAACTTTTCCGCACTAGCGGGAAAAGAATTTCGAAAAAACGACTTTTACGCTCCGCCCTACCGTATATGGCAATATGAATGGGCATTTGTTTGGATTGCCTGTATTTATTTTGAGATGTAGTCTGTATTTCCTATTAGTTTTTCACTGCTTTGCTTTGTACTTGTTTGTTTTGGGCAAGTTCTCTATGCCATAATGAAGTATTTCCTTGTTTGTGGTTATGCTGATCAAATGGAGTGGTTGAGTAATCCTGAGTAGCTGGAAAAATAAATCTTTACATTTGATAAAGAAACAATATCCTAAAATTCCTTCATGCTCTTAATAATGAAATTCAAAACTAAAAAGCCACCTTTTGAGAAGTTATTACTTTTTTAAACATACTATTATATGTGAAATAACACTATATGAATACTGGGAGAGATGTTAAAATAAAATTAACATATTATGATCATTTAATTTAATCATCATAATTTAATAATTATTTTCCATAGTCTCTGGCAGGTGCACTGTAAATTCAACAGACAAAGGTTCTTAGAGCAAGAGCAAACCTCCACCAGTATTTCAGAATAATGATGATGCCACTTTTCTTAAGCAAGAATTTCAGTCATAAATAAAAAATAAGTAAAATTATTAATTGAAAAATGTGGTGGAAGTTTTTCCTAGTGGTAATCAGACTCTGTCTCCCTTGAATTTACTCTCATGCTGGCTAATGCAGAGGAATTACAGTAATTTAATAATCATAATATAACAAGATTTTTAATACTGAAATTTACCTGTTTAATTTCTCTTTCTCTTGATTTTTAAATACAGTATGGAACCAGTTAACCGGAAACCAGTTATTCAGAATGATATTTCCAATTCAATGATTTCAGAATCTTTTCAGAAAAAAAAATGCTATACAGTGCCAGTTTGACGTGTGCATTACTCTAAACAATGCAATATGCATCAGGGCTTGAAATTCATTTTTTCCTAGGAGGGGAGTCTCCCTACTAATATTTATAAATGGAGGGGAGTTGAGCTATTTGGGAGGGAGAAAAAAATCTTTAAAACCCACTTTTATTTTAGGTGCTATTTAAAGAATTACATTAATACAGACATGTCAAAATATCACTGAAGCAATTTAACTCATCAACTCAGAATAATTATGCAAAATGTTTTATATTTAAAAAAGCTTTCAACCAAATGTCATGGATCCTTAACAATGGGGTTGTTAAATGAAATTCTGAATTCAGATTTTACATTCGATTTTGGGCACTGAATTCTCTTTCACAAGATAAACTTGTAACAGACAGCACAAATGCAACATTTATAACTTTGGAAATTATTGGAAACGTATGGTTATTATCTCTTAAAAATTTTTCAGAAAACTTTGCAATATCTGACTTGCCTTCATTTTTAGCTACTTGCATGAACAATGTATATTCGGTGATGGCATCAGGGATGTAGTGGAGGGTATACGGGGGTATACACCGTATACCTTCTGGATTTTTTTAAGGAGCACCGTATACCCTCTGTTTCCCAAGAAAGCTATAGTATATACACTCTAAGGTATACCCTCTGCCTTGAGCGTATACCCTCTGTTTTTTTTACGACTACATCACTGAATGGCATCATCAATATCCATTTCTAAACAAAATTGTTTTATTATATCCTTAATGGAATTTTAGTCAGAACTTGACTCCCTGATATTTTCTTTGATTGAAAAAGTTTCTGTGCATTCAATTTGTGTTTTTTCAGCAGCCCTTTCACTAAATTCGCATATTTTTCGTGATCCTTTGACGAAATTAGTGTTTTTTCCCGAGATCCTTTGACGAAACTCGCGTTTTTTTTTCTGAGATATTTTTATGAAATTCCCGTTTTTTCGAGATCTTTTGATGAAATTCGCATTTTTTTGCAATCCTTTGACGAAATTCGTGTTTTCCCCCCGATCCTTTGACGATATTTGCATTTTTTTGCAATCCCATTATAAAATTCATGTTTTTTTCGTGATCCTTTGGCGAAATTCGCGTTTTTTGCAGCGGCTCTTTGACTAAATTCACGTTTTTTCCACGATCCTTTGATGAAACTAGCATTTTTTGCACAAGCCTTTGCCAAAATTTGCATTTTTTCGTGATCCTTTGATGAACTTTGCGCTCTTACGCGATCTTTTGATGAATTTCACATT
Organism: Maratus speciosus; assembly: GCA_963932465.1. Taxonomy (NCBI): domain Eukaryota; kingdom Metazoa; phylum Arthropoda; class Arachnida; order Araneae; family Salticidae; genus Maratus; species Maratus speciosus. The sequence continues at coordinate 199,973,056 of OZ010789.1, forward strand.
CTTTTCCACGATCCTTTCAAGAAATTAGCATTTTTTGTGCGATCCTTTGACGAAACTCGCCTTTTGTCCACGATCTTTTGATCAAATTAGCTCTTTTTCGTGATCCTTTGACGAAATTCATATTTCTTAAGCGATCATTTGACAAAATTCGCGTTTTTCACGATCCTTTGACGAAATTAGTGTTTTTCAGCGATCCTTTGTCGGAATTAGTGTTTTTTTCCGAGATCCTTCACGAAACGTGTGTTTTTTCTCTGATCTTTTGATGAAATTCACAGTTTTTCGCGATGTTTTGATTTAAAATGGCGCTTTTTCGCAATCCTTTGATGAAATTCATGTTTCTTCCGCAGTACTGTGACGAAATTCGCTTTTTTATATCGACAAAATTTGATTTTTTCGAGATCCTATGACGAAATTCGCATTTTTTCCGCGATCCTTTGACGAAATTTGCTTTTTTTGCTATCCCATGATAACATTCACGTTTTTTTCATGATCCTTTGATTAAATTCGTTATTTGTCAGCGGCTCTTTGACTGAATTCGCGTTTTTTCGGAGATCCTTTGCCGAAACTTGCGTTTTTTCTGCGATCTTTTGCCGAAATTAGCATTTTTCGCGGTCCTTTGACGAAATTTGTGCTTTTTTGCGATCATTTGACGAAACTCGTGTTTTCTTTTTTTAGCGATCCTTTGATGGAATTCACGTTTTCTCTGCCATCCTTTGACGAAATTGGCATTTTATTCGCGACCCTTTGATGAAATTGACAAGTGTAAAACACCTTATTCCTGTCTTGACACTGTCCAGAGATATCTCAACTACATTTCATATATTTCTTTATTTGAATATCTTTTAACACACTTTAAATATCTTTTATTAATAATATAAAGTCAATCATTTCTTTACTTACCTTTTATCCATTTCTGTTATCCTGTTTGTAAAGTCCTTTATTTTATTTACTTTCTTTCCCGGGCGTACTTTCGTTTTTCAATCCATTTTCCAGCTGTCAGCTTTCATGCATTCAAGAGCACGCATCTCATTCGAATGACCGCCACAATAATAGTTCCACATCCGCCGCCAAATGGCGTCGCCCGTTTGAGTCTACGGCACATCGGCTGTGCGATCTTTTGTCATGGTTTCGTCTGCTGCTGCTCCTTGAATTGCGTAATGAGATCTTATTTGAACGCCCGGCTGATATAAATACACATCCATTTTCTTTTCTCTTCACCTCCTTCTTTTTTACCCACTAACAGTGTTTTTTATCTCTCTGGAGTTTCGATGGCTGAGGATGTCCGGTTAGAAGTTCTGTTGGTTTTTAACAAATCGTCATTTTACTTATTCTTGCTTTAACCTATGCCAAGCCATTTATGAGGTTACTGATTGGAGTTCGATGGTTTTCAACTTCGACTCCTGTTTTGATGTATGGACTCTGTTTTATCTCGACAACAAGTAAATGCCGAGTCGTGAGTCATGAATGGCAGTTGTTAAAGTGAAGCTTAGAGTGAATTTATTTATCGACGGTTTAATACATCAACTTTAAGTGTTTTGTGATATTCTTCAGCAATGCAATTTCATCTTTAAAGAAATGTTTTCTTGGTGTTATTCAGCATCGATATATATATATATATATATATGAATCGTGATAATTTAGTTTGTCGGCAGTTCATGGATATATCTAAACAACATGGAATGTTTGGGGAGGACAGTCACTCAAGCGATTATATCATTTATTTCGTTATGTGTTATGAGGTCAGTTTTCCTTTTATTGTTAAATATTTTTTCTAGATATGTATAATTTGATAGCAGAATGTACTTAATAGAATTTAAAGATTTGTTTACTGTTGGAAATATATTTAATCATATTGTTTTATATTTTATTTAATAAACGTTTAGTTTGTTTTTAAACTTAATTTGTTTTCATTTCGCCACCATACATCTCTTATCTTTTTCATAACTATTTAAAACCTAAATGGGACATTTAGCTTTTGCTTTCATTGTGTATTACTTTAAACTTTGCTAACTTAAATCCTTGTCATTAATTTAATGACATCAGAAATTTGCTTTTTTCCGCGATCGTTTGCGACGAAATTGGCAATTTTTTCTGCGAACAATTGACGAAATTGATTTTTTTTTTCAGCAATCATTTATCGAAATTTGCGATATTTTAACGTTATATTTTTTTATGTCTGAATTTTCTAAGTGATGACCGATTTTTCATAATTTTTGGAACCAAATGCATTAATTTTTTGGAAAATGCGGAACAAAATCACATCTGAATTCGAAAATTGGTCGCGGAAAATAACGCGAAATGTGTCAACCAATCGCGGGGAAAAAAAAGAAAGTGAAATGTGTCTATCGATCGCGGCGGGGTAAAACCATGAATTTCAACAATCTTTCGCGGAAAAAAAAAAAAAAAAAAAAAAAAAAAATCGCAAAATGTGTCAATCAATCGCACGAAAATATCACGAAATTTGCAAGACGTTTGCGAGAGTTGATCGTAGTTTCAAAATGTAAAATTTTCCAGAAAAGGGTGACATTTTTTGGGCGGGAGCCTCCCGCCCACGATATTCTTTTGGGTGGGATTTCAAAATTTTGGGCGCAAATCCCGCCCTGAAATTCAAACCCTGTGCATAGTATAACTTGATGCCAACATCTAGTATTTGATTTAGAAGCATATTTAGTTAGATATTTTGCATTTTGATTTTTATGCAAAGAATACAGAAGAATTTTTGTTTCCAAGGTATTCTCATAAATTGGCTTCTTTCAAACTCTGATTAACTTTTGATCCTGTTTGGATCTGATTCTTAATCTGAGTAATCTAATAGTAGTCAATTAGAAATGACAAACAATACCACAACCACATACATCCTACCAATCTGATTAAATGAATGCTGCTTTAAGGCCCAACCACTTATACAGAACACATCTGAACCCAACCATTCTGAATAAATGGTTCTGCACTGTAATAAATATATCCTGTACTGTTTACAAAGTCTAAATGTATTATTATTCAAATTCCAGTATTTTACAAAACAAAATAACTTGTACTATTTATAAACTATAAAAGTTACATTCATTATTCATGAATTATAAAATAACACTAATTTATTTTTAATATTTGGTTTCACTTAATCTAATAACATTCAATTATAAATATGCTAGCAAAAAGGTATTTATAATATTGATTATTACTAAAAGTCATTAAAACAAAAAATAAAAATAAAAATAATAAAATAATAATAGTATATATATATATGTATATATACCAGAAAAACAACAACGTTTTGCTTCTTAAAACTTGTTTTATGCAACCCTTCTAAAACGAGAAGATACAAAGAAAACAGGATGCTTACCAAATGAATAAGTTTTATTACTTCACTAAGAGCATCTCGCCACCTTTCTGTTTCTGCTCTATGAAGGGCATCTTGCTTTTGTAACAAATGTATATAATCTTCTTTAGTTAATGTAGATTGACTGTGAATTAAACAAATTAACATTCTATCAATCTTACCGGACAGAAATTTATTTTAGACAAAACATATATTAGAGTAAATCCTGAAAGATAAACTTCATGAGAATACAGTAAATATATCTACTGATATTATTTAGATAGCTGAAACATAATAAAAATCAATTGTTTTAATAACAAATAAGCCAATTTTAAAAATACTACTAAAAACCATTATTAAAAGAAATAGATAATTGGTCAACATTTTATGCATAGTCAAATTACAAAACTGCAGCTTTTAAGCTTGAAGAAGCTAATCCTCATTTTGTATAGAAACGAAAGTTTGTGTGTGTGTGTCTGTCTGTCTGCCTGCTGTGTTCTGGAAAGAACGCTGCACGTAGGACTATAAGATTTGGCAGGAAAACAACTTTTTTTCTTTCTTTCTTTTTTTTTTTTTTTTTGTGGTATTTTTCCACATTAGTAAAAGGAATCTGGTTTCAATCTGTTAGCACAATAAAGTAAATTTTGTTTTGTTTTCAATTAAATTTACTCTGAATTTGTACAGAGTTTTTTTTTTTTTTTCCTCACGACAATTTTTATGCGTTTTAAGTTTTTTCACATTCCATGATGATTTTTAGGCATTCATAAAGGGAACTTGGTTATAAACTTTTAGTCTAATATAGTAAATTTTGTCTGCAATTTTTTAATTTTTAGTGATGTTTAATGTGATTTTTTAACATTTGTAAAGAATTCCAATTACAATGGATTAGGCCACTATAATAAATTTTGTCCTCTGCAGTTTTATCATTTTTAAAGTTTTTTTGGCATTCATAAAAGGAATTCAATTTTAAGCTTTTAGCCTAATACAATAAATTTGTGACTTTTTAATTTTTAGAGATTTTTAATGAATTTTTTTTATCATTTGTGCAATAATTCTGATTACAATGTTTTAGACCATTATAATAAATTTAGACCATTATAATAAATTTTGTTCTATGAAATTTTTGAATTTTTAGGAATTTTCATATCTTTTATTTATTTTTGAGGTTTTTCCACATTTAGTAAAAATAATTCAATTTTAAAATTTTAACCCCACAGTTTTTCCCAGGCTGTTTCAGGGGGGGGGGGGGGTGCTGCACCCCACATGCCCTTTGGTTTACATAATAGCACCCCTCTTGCCCCTCATTTAAAAAATTAGTACCCATTTTGCCCTTCCTTCAAAAAATTTGCCTTCTTCTTGCCTCTCAGTAACAAAAAAGTGCTCTTTCTTATTTTTGCACTCAGACACAGGAAAGAAGACTAGACTCGGCAACATCAATTCAGCTTATGTTAATGAATGAAGTAACTGAGAGTTTTTCTGGGGATGTTTTCTGACTCTTCCAATATGGCGGCCAGTGCGAGATCAGTGAAACTCAAATTAGCGATTATTAAAAATAAATTAACATGCATGCAATCCAAAGGGTTCCCGATTATTCCTGTTGTCATGAGTAATACTGTTAATTTCAAGTGATTGATCAACTTTTATTTAATATTTATTGAGGAATTTCCCTTACTCGAAAATCAAAGATAATAAAAATATCAACTGTCTAGATTGCTGCTGCTGCTGCCATCTGTTGAACCGAACTTGATGAACTTGAAAAAAAGAAATCTTTAACAGTAAAAATGTTTAAAAAGTATGCTAAATTAATTGTTATTAAATGATATTAAAGTACTCGAGAAAAATGTGTATACTGAGACTGAAATACTTCAGTTTTACTCAATAATAAGCAATATTCCTCCACCATTTACTTTAGTGTTAATGTTCTAGATTTTGAGCTAATTTTTTATTGCATTAATTTCATTAACGTTAAGTATTCTTATAAAAAAAAAGATAAAATTATGAATAATAAAATTTAATGACAAAATTAATTATTATTTCTCCCCTCTCAAAATACCTTCTATTATTAATTTTATTTCACATTAAATCAAAATTGACGTTTCTAAATTCACTAGATTTTGCCTATGAGGAAATTTATTAAAATAAACATCAAAAGCCTGTGTTCTTAGATTTTAAACAGTTTTTATTGCATTAATTTCGTTACCTTAAAAAATATTTTTTAGAATTCTCATCATTTTTTAAAGTAAAATTATGAATAAGAAAATGCAAAGACAAAATTAATTACTATCCACCCCCCACCCCCAACCTCTCATTTTTTATAATTTTTTAAAATAATTTTAGTTCACGTTAAATCAGAATTGACGTTTCTATATTCACTAGATTTTGTCTACCAAAGGGTTTATTAAAATAAATGTTCTAAGCGGTGGTCTTCAAATGATTAATCAGTGAGTTAACCAACAAATTTCTGCCTGATAAGTGATTTTTAATTACTTAAAAATTAATTATTTCGCAAAAAATTATATATATATCATTCGCAAATTATTAAAATGCAATAAAAGTTTAGCGGTAATAAAAAATTCTTCTATATTTTTGATAATAAAGATACTTTTAAAATAATTTTTAATATTTTATGATATCTTGATTAGTTTTCAGTTTTACAAATCTTACTGAAGTATGAAATGATTTCTATAAAAGTAATGCAATTCATTTAAAACACTAGCAATAATTTTAATCTAGGTTCTATATTTTGTTAATAAAATTCTGGATTTAAACTTCAGCATTGAAAAGCTTACAAAATCAAATGAATGATTTTCATAAAAGTAATGCAATTAATGCAACGCATTTAAAATATTTATTATAAATAATCCACTGAGATGTAATATATTGCATTTACAAAATAAAAATATATATGCTTACTTAAGATTCACATATATTTTTACATGTGAGAAAAAAAAAAAGTCATTTACTAATTTTTATTTTCTTTTACCGCCAACAGATGGCAAAACCAGTACATTTAGCTGGTGATCTGACCCTTCCAATTTGGCTGTTCGGTTACAGTTAAGACTTCAACTTTTTCAGCTTTTGCCCTATCTAGTTCTTTAATCTGAGTTTTTACATTAAAAAATTTATCTGCATAGTACAAGCCCTCAATGTTGTCTTGAAATGCATTGAAAATCAAAAGAATGGATTTAAAAATCAAAAAAGTGCCTTTAAGAATCGGAAAAGTGCTCTTAAGAATCGGAAAAGTGCCATTAAGAATCTGAAAAGAGCCCTTAAGAATCCAAAACATGCCCTTTAGAATGAAAAAAAAAGTGCCCTTTCTCACTCACCGGCAGCAACCTGCCCTTTTTATACCTAAGGGAAATTCTGACCAATATAGTAAATTTTGTCTTCTTTTTAATAAAATTTATTTGGAATTCGTGCAGCCATTTTTGAATTTTGCACAATTTTTTTGTAATGCAACTTGTAGTTTTTTTCACATTTTGTACGATTTTTTCTAAAACCCAGGCAATGTCAGCCGGTTCAGCTACTAACTTTATACAAAAGTAATGCAATTAATGCAACTCATTTAAAATATTTATTATAAATAATCCACTGAGATGTAATATATTGCATTTACAAAATAAAAATATATATGCTTACTTAAGATTCACATATATTTTTACATGTGAGAAAAAAAAAAAAAGTCATTTACTAATTTTTATTTTCTTTTACCGCCAACAGATGGCAAAACCAGTACATTTAGCTGGTGATCTGACCCTTCCAATTTGGCTGTTCGGTTACAGTTAAGACTTCAACTTTTTCAGCTTTTGCCCTATCTAGTTCTTTAATCTGAGTTTTTACATTAAAAAATTTGCCTGCATAGTACAAGCCCTCAATGTTGTCTTGAAATGCATTGAAAATCAAAAGAATGGATTTAAAAATCAAAAAAGTGCCTTTAAGAATCGGAAAAGTGCTCTTAAGAATCGGAAAAGTGCTCTTAAGAATCGGAAAAGTGCCATTAAGAATCTGAAAAGAGCCCTTAAGAATCCAAAACATGCCCTTTAGAATGAAAAAAAAAAGTGCCCTTTCTCACTCACCGGCAGCAACCTGCCCTTTTTATACCTAAGGGAAATTCTGACCAATATAGTAAATTTTGTCTTCTTTTTAATAAAATTTATTTGGAATTCGTGCAGCCATTTTTGAATTTTGCACAATTTTTTTGTAATGCAACTTGTAGTTTTTTTCACATTTTGTACGATTTTTTCTAAAACCCAGGCAATGTCAGCCGGTTCAGCTACTAACTTTATACAAAAGTATAAAATATAGGGCGTCCCAGTACCAGGATAACAGATTTTAAGAGGTGGCAGAGACTACAATACACAATTTTTGCATAGGAAACCAGGATCGCAATCTATTTATTTGGTCAAAATTACAGGGCGCTTCCAGTGTTTTTGCTGGCTTTTGACCAACATTAGCGATTTGGTGAATAAGAAATTAAAAACAGTAGCCAAAGGAAAATAAATGTTAGCAAAATAGATTCGGCGTGAAACACTGAAAAATCTATCTTTAACCTCTTATTGTATCCATTTTTTGAATATGTTCTAAAATAACCTAATTTTTAGTAATTACTCAAAAAATAGAAATTCAACTATCCGCTACAGAAACTATTGAAAAATAAAATACATTCTAAACACCTGCTAAATGTGTAAATGTTTCAGATATTCTTTTAGTAGTAGGAATAAAAAAGTTAACAATAGGTATCTTTGATTTACCGTTGTGAAAACATATACTAAAAATTGCTAGGAGATTCCAACCGATAGAAAAAACTGACCGGTCAATGATATTTTACGTACAACTAATAAATAGTAATGGTTAATTTCAACACCACATTCCAGCAAAACTTTTCAATATTTGGCACTTGTTGCGAGAAATTTTGTTTATGTTTTTACCAGAGTGATGCCGGCGCATAGACAGTGATAAACTGACAAAAACCTATCGCATAATCTTTTTTGTGTCTTTGGCTGTTGCTAAACTGAATTGATTCTTAGTCTGTATCTCTATAAATAGAGCAATGTAAATGGCACGGTGTGATTGAACATGTTAAAGCTACATCAATCGTTCAGAAACGCGGATAAGTCTCGAGTGTATTGGCATACACACAAACAGAGCACAAATTGAGCACTCGCAATTTGGCGAGTCTGATTGTTAGTTTACTCGCCAAATGAAACATTTTGTCGCGATTTGGCGCAATGGTGAACGACAGCAAGAACCCTGGGTGCTTCACTTCAATATGAACGTAGATTTTTTGGTCATAACTTTAATAATAATGAAGTTATTTTAACAATAAGTACAACTGACTTAACTTACTTTGTGCAAAATACGATGAAATCATAAAAAGTGCTAGAAGTACACAATTTGGTCAATACACTGTATGTAAAATTAACTACATTCCAAAAAAATCATTCTCTAATTTAGCATTGATGAAATGCAAATGGTGGCTCTAAATTAGATGGTGCTGTTTTCAGAATGTAGTTAACATTACTTACTGACCAAATTATTGTGTATTTCTAGCACTTTTTGTGATTTCATTGTATTTTGAATAAAGCAAATCTGCTGTAAATATCATTAAAATGACTTGACTATTACGCATTTAAAATACCTATTACCACATAAGTATTTAAAAATGCTAATTTAAAGAAGCTAAATGAAACAAAAATATCAATAATGTCTTAATAGAAAACTCACAGCCTTTTAACAACATGTTAAGAAGAATCTTTCTCCATCTTCTCACAAAGAAATAAGTTAGTAATAACATGTTATTTATATTTTAAAAAGTACTTTTATAAAAATTGAAAACATAACGAATTTCAAACAGGATAACAAGATTCATAACAAATGAGAATCAACTTTACCCTTATAAATACCAAAAGTCAGAAACATTATTAAAGTGATAAATGTAATTTTCTACTTCTTCATTTTGCCAGCTTTACATTAAATGAAAATTGAGAAGAAAAGGGTAAACAATGCTAGCAATCAAAATACTTTCTTAATAGAAAAAGAAAATATTACCTATCAGGATAATCCCAAACTGTAGGAGGTATTTGTTTTGAACTTTGATCTTCTAAAGACCACAATTTGTAGAACAGCAACATATTTAAAAATAATAATATGACTAACCTAAATTGGAAAATGATTATTTTAATAAATCATAAAAAATCTTGAGCTTTTAAAAATTTCAAAAACTAGAACAAAATACTTTTTAAATCCTAAAAGAAAAAAGATTACATAAATAAAAGACTTACGTTATCAATATAACACGTATTACTATATCTGGAGTTGATCCTAATGATGCCAAATCAATACCAGAAAATGATGGACCTACAAGTCAAATTTAAACAATTAGGTAAGTATTAAAAAATTAAATTAGATGATTATGCAACTAATTTAAGTAGATTAAATGATGGGCAACAAAAAGCTATAAAAAAAACATTTCTTCCTATTAGAATATTGAATATTTTTTATATTTTTTTAATTTTTTATATATAGTTTTTAAATTTCATATACTTTTCATAACATTTTCATCCGCACAAAATCAATGTAAAAAATACAATTATAATAACATCAAAATGCCTTTAACCTTTAGTGCAAATATTTAACATGTTGGCTGCTGAAATATTCAAATGGGCCATTATAAAACTTCATTATTTTGGTCTTCTTTAATTAAAAAAAAATCATGTTGCCTGTAAGAATTACCATCAATTTAAAACTCTCTAGAAAGATTTCATACAACTTTAAAAGTTGCCAAAAATTGACAGAGTTGATGGCATTTGTGCAAAATATCACCATTTGAAAACAAAAGTTAAAGAACAAGAAAATCATGCATCAAGCATAGATTATGAAATTCAACATATTTAGAATACTATAATAAAACTTCACAGTTTAATAAGGTGAGATATGATACCTAAATAAACAATTTGTAAAATGCAAATAATTACTAGAACTCGTCAGAAAAACATTTGAAAATTCAATTTAAGATCATCAATAGTCAGAAAAATATCTGAATTCTTTTGTGTAGTCCTGTATATGATCTATGGATTTGTGATATACTGCATAGTATGTTAAAATTTAGTTCAATTAGGAAATACATCGCATAGTTTACAATTTTCCTTCAGAAATTTCCATCAATAAATGGAAATGTACTCTAGGGATGTGAAGAATATTCTACCACTATTTGGTATTTGGCCCATTTAGCCTTTCTGCTGAATATTGCTAGATATCTCACCAAATAAATTCAGAATAATATATTTTTTTTTTTCATTTTTTGCAGTACTTTTTCTTTAATCCAAACTGGCTACTATCTGACACACACATTCATGAAGTCATTTTCCTTCTTACTTGCACAAAATGTACAGTTATTCGGATATTAAAAAATCATATAGCATTTCTCTATTTCCTATAAAAGATAAAGATTGTTCAGAAAATGGCATCCAAATTGGAGATTTAAACTAAATTTAGAGACAAAACATGGAGGGAAAGGTCTTTATTAGGGAATGGTAGATTACAATTCAAAATTTAAATATTCTTATAGAAAAATAAAAAAACATTTGATTCAAAAACACTTGAATATTCATTAATGTCTGCAAATTCCATGCACTTATAAAAAGGGCTTAAGGAATGTGTCAAAAAGATTTATTTGCAATTTTCAGCATTTTTACAGGAACATTTAACACTGTATTTAATACAAAATATTTCAATATTACATTTCAGCATATTACTAAAAGAATCGTTGAACACTAATTCGTTTATATTTTATTTATAAGTTTATATTTTATTATTAAACTAGATGGTACCCGTCAAGATTTGACGGTAAATAACTTGAATGTTTCATTAGAAAAATTCTTGAATTTTTAATGAATTGCTTTTAAATTAATTATTGAAATTGTGACAAATTTCTACATTGCATATGTGATTTCTATTTCTTTAAAGTGGTAGAGGGTACAGTCAGTCAAACCTATTCAATGAAGTCACAGAATTTTAACTATATAATTTACAACCAATTATACTTCTTTTTACCAGAAATTTAACTAAAAATGGTGGATAGAGCATTTATTTTTATTTACTATAATCTCATTTTTTTCGAAAAAATTTCAAAATTTTTTTTTTTTTTTGAAAAGAACATTTATTTTTATTTATTGATTTTGATTTTTTTAACTACATGACCATTAAAAGCTGCCATGAATTTTATTTTCATCAGTCTCATTCTCTAAAAGTCCAAATTTGAAACTTGTTGCAGCATACAATTTTTATTACTTGAATTTTATTTTACATTTTTTAAATATTAAACAATGGATATCAAGGTAAATTTTTTAATAGTTCTTATATGAATATCTTTCTTTCTTTCCGCTTTCTTTTTTTCAGGAAAAGAAATGCAAACTTTTCTTTCTGACACACACACACATATATATTCTTGATACTGGTCAGAAGATATTACAAAAATTGTAGATCAGCTCAATTTATTTAATTGATAATTACATTAAAAATATTTTAGCTTAAATATTTTAAATATAAAATTATTATTATTTTTAATATTGTTCAGCGTTAAATTTTATTTAACTATAAAGCATTCAAATAATAATAATAATAATAAAATAAAAATCATATAACCTCTCCTCCTAATAAAATATGACATTATTGAAATAATTATCGCGAAATATATTACAGAAATCATTTTGCCGGGCATTGGGTTCGAACCTGCTATCCACTACAAAATGTTAGCTCTTTAAACTGCTGCTTTAGACAGCTCAGCCACCGAGAACTCGTTCTCAATCCCTCTAAATTGAACAGGGTTGATGCATGTGCAGATGTCCCGAAATGGGTCTACTTAAAATTTTACCTTTGTGTTTTAATATATATGATGATTTTATAGTTTTTGAAGGTTTTAAAAAATTGAAGAAGGATAGATGTTATACAACGTAGATTAAATAAGGCAGTTGTTCGACTTATAATACGGCATCAAAATGCTTAAGCCTAACATGGCTGATTTTAATGAAAGATTATCAAGAATCGGATGAGTTCACTCCGGAAGCGTTATACACTTTGCGTCATTATATATATAATTGTTCAAGTTCTACATAAAAGGGTATATTAATGATACTTAAATAAAAGTATTTTTTGTGTTTGATATATTACAAGAAATGCATCAAGCTATTAAAAATTTTAAACACATAAATAATAAAACATCAATTTGTGCTTAATTCTTTTACTATTTTAAAACATTTATAATCAAAAGTTTTTTTTGGGGAAAAAAAAACAAACAAACTGGTATTCAATCTAAAATTTGGTCAAATAATTGGTATTCGGCTAAATCACTATTCACCACATTCCTTAGAGTACTCTAGATGTTTTATGTAGCCCTGTATATGATCTATAGAATTTACACACACCAAGTGTTCAGTGAACACATTTTCAACTAAAATCACTTTAGAGTTATTTATTGCTATGACTGTTATTTAAGAAAACCCTTATTGTTATTTCTTGAATTAATAATCTAAAACATTTATCCATCATAAATCAACATTTCATTTCCTGTTGCAATAGAAATATATACGCAAGACAAACAATCTCATAAATTCATCATTATTGTGAAATATGCTCCTTTAGCAATTAGCAATTTTCAAACTATGAATCATCTGAAATGGTGTTATAAACATTTCCTTATTGAAATAACTTCGTTTATCATATCAAGGTACTTTTCTATTTAGACATTTTTCTCAGTTGTTTAAAATTAATTATTGTGATTTATATGTATTGGTCAAGGACACTTCCTGGTTTCAGTGATTCTACATTTGAAGAGGCAGTTGAAGTGCAACCTTCAGACTGAACGCATCAGCTCATCTTTAGCTGTGACTTTTAATCAACGCAACCGGGCATCCACAAAGCCTGGCTTTTGTTAAAATTAACAAACCGCATGTCTGTACCCTCAGGAAGATGTCAATATATTTGTTTCAATATAATTTTACTAGGGGGCTCGGCTCAGCCCCCTGATCGCTAACGCTCACCAACCCCCACGAATTGCTACGCAATTCATATTGGGATCGCTACGCGATCCCAGCTCGCTTCGCTCACTCGCCACTATTTATGTCAACTCTAGCCAGAATGAGTGCTATCATAAATCATTACAACATATTAAATTTACAAATATTCTTAATGTATAAAAAAGTAATGGAAAACTGTTGAAAATGTAAATAAAAACGTACCTTGGAAACAGAATTAATTAAAAACCTTAGTGAAAACAAAATAAAAAATATTTTTAGTTGGGCCGCTATGCGATCAGAGCAAGCAACATATGAAATTTAAAAACATTTTAATTCATAAAAAAGTAATTGAAAATTTTGTTGAAAATATAAATAAAAATGCATTTATCAAAAGTTTGGCGCTATGACTTGTTGATCATCATTGAGAAAGCTAAACGAACAGGAAATTGATGCCGTTTAAATTTAAATGGCATGTTAGTGCCAGATGGGGTCCTTCTCCTTTCATTTTGCCTATAGTATTGAAAACCACGGCTTAAATTAATTTAAAACTATAACAAAATGCTATAAAACATGCTACGTATCACACTATCGAAATGTAAACAAAACGTTTTCGCCTGTGTCTAAATACAACCTTGGATCAAAAAGCTACGTCATCGTAAAACGGACCAATAGCAATTGTCATTCATGTATTGCTCAAACGGTTTGCGTTAAAAGAGAGATCCTGTCTGGATTTTGATTTGCTGAGTGTTTTGGGACATGTGACCGTAACTACCACTGAGAAACGTCGCTTTGGCTGTTGCCAAATAGCAAGCTACAAATACAGCCCTTTTTTAGCGCTACGTAAGAGAAATATATATATAGATTTTAATCTCTAGTGTATTTATTAACTATTGACACAACATATACAATTCATCGAACACCAAGTAATATGCAAAAAATAAAATGTTAATTTTAAAAACATGTACCAAAAAGGAAAATGCATTTTCAGCAATTATTATTCATAGACAGCGCTATAAATGAATTATTTTGCATGTATATGAATGAATGCTATACACACTACATTCTAAAGTAAGCATCTTGTGGTGAACCTCAAAGGTATATGTCAATTTGAATTGAAATAGTGTAACGTCATTAAAATACACCACAAACGATTTTTCCTCATTGTAATGGAGTCGTAACTGAATGATGAATACTATGCACACCATTATAGCAAGCATCTTGCAACACGCCTCATATATATATATATATATATATTAATTTTAATGCATTTGAAACTGTATAACATTAAAAACACTGCAAAGAATTTTTTCTGTATAGAATTCTTTTGAATGTTCCTGTAAAGGAACTATAATGCTACACACTTCATTTTTAATACAAAACACACCATAGTAAATTTCAATAACATATATCAATTTCATAGCAATCCAAGTAGATTTATGCGAGTTAAAAAATGGACGGACGGACAGACAGACAGACATACAAACCAAATTCATAAACACTTTTCAACTATGTTGGAAAATGTTAAAAGGAACAAACAAGAACGAAAAAATTACGTGTCAGTCAAGCATATATTATGAAACACTTTTCAACACTTCCCAAATACTTTAACAAAACTTCACCGTTTAATAAGGTGAAAGATGATGTCTAAGTAAACAATCTGGAAAAATGCATAACTCATTTCAAAACCCAATTTAAGAAAATACCATGAATAGTCGTAACAATATCCAGATTCTTTAGTGCAGCACTGTATATGATCTATAGATTTGTATATTCTATTATACTACATAATGTGCTAAAATTTAAATCAGTTAGGAACTGAATAGAAGTTATAAATTCCCCTTCAGCAATTTCTGTCAATAAATGGAAATATATTTGAGATCTTTAGTGCTGCCTCGTATAGGATCTGTAAAATTTATACACACCAAGTAATAGACAAAAAATAAGTTTAATATCACACCTTAAAATGCACTCTTAACACTTATTGTTAATAGACAGCATGGTAAAAGAGTTCTTTTGTATGTCCATTTAAATGAACAATGAATACCATGCACACCGTAGTAAATAGTAAGCCTCTTGTAGTGCACCATGCACCTCAGTGATATATTTCAATTTCAATAATTTTTAAATAGTGTAACATCATTAAAACACACCACAAACTATTTTGTCCCATAGACTATAATGCAACGAAATTCCTTTGAATGTTCCTGTAAATTAACTATAAATGATACACACTTCATTTTCAATACAGAACATGCTATAATAAACCTCATTAACATATATTAATTGCATGGCAATCCGAGTATATTAACGCAAGTTAGAGCACAGACAGACAGACAAAACCCAATTCAGAAACACTTTTCAACTTTGTTAGAAAGTGTAAAAAATTATGCATTAGGCGGATGTTTGTTATGGCCAATTATCAAGAGGGATATAGGACAAGGAAAGGATTGCCCTCCATGGAAGGCTTTCTAAGGAACCCAACTTCTATTTATGCAATATTATGCAGGTTCAAAGAAAACTCTGAATGGTTAGGCCAATGAGTGCGACATGGGTTTGAAACCAGCCCCTCCTGTCGTCCCATCTTTGAGAGCAGAATCTTTCAACTGCTGGTTGGCTCATGGATTAGGCATAGATTATGGAACACTTTCTGACACTATCAAAATATTGGTAAAAAATTTAATTTTTTCATACAATGAAATGGGATCTAAATGAACAATTTTTAAAAAACATAATGCAATAATAACCATTTTCAGTAATTTCTGTCCATAGCCGGAGAATTCTTTCATATATAAAAATATAAAAATTAATTTTCCTGTTTTTAGGAATACTAAAACCTTAGCAGATTTTAACTGAGGAAAATACAAAAATTTATCTACATAAAAATAAAAAATATATTATAATTCATCAGACAAACAAGTAAAATTTACATAAATATGTTTAATACAATTAAAAAGCAAACGTTTCGAGGTAAATTTTAGCCCCTCATCAGCACAATAAATAACATTCAAATGACCAGAAAACTACATATCATGGTTACAGTTAAAAATTATTAGCAGTTAAAACTAAAGAAAGTATAAAAAATATCAAAGCAATGCTGTGTATTCAGGTGGAAGTGCACATGATTCATTAATCGGTGAAGTTTGCTTATGAGTGAACACACCTTCCAGAAAAACTCTACTTTTGACATTATTGCAACTGGATCTGATAACTGTCCTTTTTGTGAAATCTGGGATATGGTCGGTATCTAAAGAATGTTGTACAATTTTAGACTGTAGGCTTCCAGATTTGTAGGCACGTTTATGCTCTGCAAAACGTGTGTGCCATTTGCCTACAAATCTGAAAGCCTACAGTCTAAAATTGTACAACATTCTTTAGATACCGACCATATCCCAGATTTCACAAAAAGGACAGTTATCAGATCCAGTCGCAATAATGTTAAAAGTAGAGTTTTTCTGGAAGGTGTGTTCTGATAGGTGTAAATACCTTATATCTCCAGAAATATCTCCTCTACATTTCACCATATTTTTTTATTTAACAGTCTTTAAATATCTTTTATTAACAATCAGGGGTCGATGCAGATTTTTATTCTTGGGGCCCATTTTGTGAAAAATAACATTTTGTAACGAAAATTGAAATCCAGTTCTAAAATTCAAACCAAGAATTTATGGACAAAATCATTCTTTAAATCCCTTTGCTAAAGTTTTTGTTTTTTGTGACATGGTTTTATTTACAAATTACACATTTTAAGACAGTTTTTATGAAAAAGAATGTTACGTAGAGGGTCTATTTTATTAAAAGGAATTTTGTGAAGGGGCCCTAAATATGCCCCAAATTTTGTCTGGATCGACCCCTGACAATATAAAGTCAATTATTACTTCACTTACCTTTTATCCACTTCTGTTATCCTGTCTATCCCTTTACTTTGTTTACTTTCTTTGCCGGCTGTACTTTCGTTTTTCAGCTATCAGCTTCCATGCAATCAAGAGCACGCATTTCGTTCGAATGACTGCCACGAATAATAGTTCCACGACCGCCGCCAAATGGTGTCATTCGTCTGAGTCTACAGCACATCGTCTGTATGATCTCTCGTCACGATGTTTCCATTCTAGAACAGTCTGCTGCTGCTCCTTGAATTGCGTAATGAGATGTTATTTGAACGCCCAGCTGATATAAATACAGATATAATTTCTTCTCTCTTCACCTCCTCTTTCACTTTAACAGCGTTTCGTCTTTTCGGAGTTTCGAGGGTGTTTTAACAATGGCTGAAGATGTCTTTTTAAAGTTCTATTTATTTCCAACTAATTAATATTTTATTTGTTCTTGTTTTAATGTATGTCAGCGATTTACAAGTTTATTGACAGGAGTTCGATAATATTTAACTGCGACTGTGGTTTTAAGTATGGACTCTGTTTTATTGTGTCAACAAGGAAACACAGATATGCGAGTCATGAATGGCGATTGTTAAAGTGAAGCTCAAGGTTAATTTATTCATTGATTATTAACAGAATTTTCTTAGATTAGAAGCCATATCAAGTTTTTTTTTTTTTTTTTTTTTTAAGAAACTTTTATGTTTTTGACTTTTACTGGTATATAAAACTTTTTGAGACATTTATTGACACAAAAGTTGAACATTGAGTGTTCCTGAGTCTTTTTAGCCATCACCAGATAATTTGAGATCTCCATGGACAACACATTCTATTTTTTGGATCCCTAAGTGTTTTCTTGATGTTCTTCAATAATGTGGTTTCATCTATAAAGAAGCGTTTCTCAGGTGTTATTCAACATGGATATATTAATTATAGTAGCTCGGTTTAGTCTGTCGGCAGTTTGTATTTTTGAAATTTTTTAAAGAAGTTTTCAGGTAATTAAAAGTGTATGCCATCATGTTCTATGTTTCTACAATTGTTTCCTATTAATTTTTAATGTGTGTGTAAAGAGTATAATGAAGGTTCTTTTTAAATTTTGGGGTCTTTATGCTGTATATCAGTATAGTTTCTTTAAATTGAATTTGTAATATAGAAATTAAAAAGGGAATTTTTTTTTTTTTAAGTTTAAAAATAGTTAAATGTTTGTTTTGGCTTTTTATAGATATTTAATCAGAGATGGGAGTTGTTGATCGGGGTAAAATCTTTTAATACATCTTTTTATGTTTAAAATTTATTTAAGACATAAAATCTTGTCAGGTTAGAATTTTTTTTTAATGGGGGCAATTCTTTGAAATGTCATAATTTCTGTTAAACAGATTATGATTGCCTATCTACATGACTCGGTTAACTTTAAATTTTTACAGTTTGTTTTAATTACAGTTAATCTTTGACCCTCTTTCCTTAGTCTTTTCAATAGTTTAAAATGCAAATTCTTAAATTTAATAGCTTTATCAACAGTTGTGTAAATTTCTTTTTATTTTGTTAATAGAATGAATTTTTACCTATCAGTATATTTTTGGAAGTTCGACTCTTTAAGATTTTTTTTTCTTAAATGGGGCTAGCTCGATTACCCAAAATTTATTTTGATAGTTTCATAAATATAAGTTTGACTTCCTATTTCAGTAAATGTTAAGAATTCTTTTTTAACTTATGCTTTTTAAACTTAACAAAGGGTCATGTAAGATAAATATGAATTTTCTTAACCTTTTTCTTTTAAATATTTAATTTTTTTTTTTTTTTTTTCGCTGGGTTATTATGAATTTTCAACTTTGACTTTCAATTTGAATCAGATTTTAACTTTGTAAAGATTCCGGAATTCTTTTTTTTTTTTTTTAAATAAAGTTTCAGTATTTGTGGAGTTTTAGTAGTTAAACCCTGGGAAGTTATGGATATGTAGCAGATCTGACTAGTACCTCTTGTAATCTTGAATATCTTAGATCAACTTGTCAATCGCATAATAGCATGTTTTAGAATTGAATCAAATGCTAAATTTCAATTGATTCATTGATTTAATTGATTGATTTTTTTAGATTGGCTATGTTTAATCGTCTGATGGAAAGATTGAGAGGTTGAGGTTTAATGAGTTTCCTGTTTTTAAGGGTCAGGCCATAGAAGGAACTAGAATACCTGGTGTATTCAAAGATGGTTTCTTGTTTAAGTAGGAAAGTTCTTCTTTTGTTGGAATTTCTGTAAGCTGTTTTTAAAATCCTTTTCACGGTGGTTTACAAAAATTTTTAATTGTGGTAACTGTTGCCCGAATTTTGTGCTGCATTTTTTTGATTAGAGAAGGTTAGGAATGCAACGGATGTAAATTGAGAAAGGTTGCTGTTTTCGAAGTGGTTCTTTTAAGATCAAGTTAGCAAATGCAAACCTGATCATTTCTTGCACTTGAGAATTTACTATACACCTTCCACGAGTAAGTCTGATTTTCTCCCACTGTTGATGTCATGCTGTAAAATTGTTTTTCATGGTTTAAAATACGGAATGCTCCTTGATTTTTGAATTTTAGCAGAATTATTGATTTTTATTGAGATTTAGTTTATCTTCTGGGATTCTCCTGTTTGATCATACATACCTGCGTGTTAATGTGGTATGAATCGGCGTGAATGAAGACCTTTGGCCAAAGGCAAATTTCTTTATCTGGTCTCCGATACCACTGAATGGAGAAATTTTTTTATTTTTCTTTTGGAATGAGTGCGTGCTTCGGCATCAGTGTCGAGAGGGAATGTTGACATAATTTTTCAGCATGTTGGTAGGCCCTTTGTGAGGTGTCTTGCTTCAACAATATATTCTTCTTTTGTTAAGTATTCGATTATTATTTGGCAGGATTCTCAGGTATATTGCACAGTGATCAAAGGAGGTCCATGGAGGAAAATCTGTTTTTGGATAATAGATTTTTTTTTTTTTAATTTAAAGTAATTTTTATTGAAGCATTATCTAGGAGCATTCATCATCCTGTAACTTTTGTCGAGTGGTAGCCTTTAGTGGCCACGAGGGTTTACCTGCTTATGACAAAGTTGTTTTATGTTGACGTCATGTGGGAAGAATAGTGTTGAATTTAAAGCTGTATAATCCTTTGACAAATCAAAGATGTTTTATTGAGTTCGGGTAGGGCTGCCTCAGTTTTAAGATTTTGCTGAATTACTTTTAACACATATCTTCACACACCTTTTCTTTTTAAGGGGACAATTTGTGGGTTGAACATATGTTAGATGGTTGTTTTCACTTGCAATTTCAAGTTTTAAATTTTTTAAAAATTGTTTATTACTAAATGCCTTAACTTCAATACATTGTAATTTTTAAATCAATCATGTGAAAATATAACTGATTGAATACCATTGTGATGAATCACAGGAGGGGGAGGGGGGAGGCTGAAAAATGTGTTCTATTTTTACTAATATCTATGTGTATTATGTGTTATATATTTTATATGTTAAGTTTATTAATTTATATGTTAAATGATTGAGTGGCTGATCGTCCTTTAATTCACAGCTTTTAGTTTCATGGATTTATGGAGTGAGATTAAGTTCTTCTGGTTTTAAGTAGTTGGAGATATAAAGTCAATAATTACTTCACTTACCTTTTATCTACTTCTGTTACACATCTGGCACATCGTCTGTATGATCTCTCGTCACGATGTTTCCATTCTAGAATAGTCTGCTGCTGCTCCTTGAATTGCGTAATGAGATGTTATTTGAACGCCCAGCTGATATAAATACAGATATAATTTCTTCTCTCTTCACCTCCTCTTTCACTTTAACAGTGTTTTGTCTCTTCGGAGTTTCGAGAGTGTTTTAACAATGGCTGAAGATGTCTTTTTAAAGTTCTATTTATTTCCAACTAATTAATATTTTACTTGTTCTTGCTTTAATGTATGTCAGCCATTTACAAGTTTATTGATAGGAGTTTGATAGTATTTAACTTCGACTCTGGTTTTAAGTATGGACTCTGTTTTATCGTGTCAACAAGGAAACACAGATATGTGAGTCATGAATGGTGATTGTTAAAGTGAAGCTCAAGGTTAATTTATTCATTGATTATTAACAGCATCCATTTTAAGTGTTTTCTTGATGTTCTTCAATAATGTGGTTTCATCTATAAAGAAGCGTTTCTCCGGTGTTATTCAACATGGATATATTAATTATAATAGTTCAGTTTAGTCTGTCGGCAGTTCGTAAGTGTATTTGAACAACACGGAACTTTTAAGGAATGCCAGTAACTCAGTGATCATCCATTTTATTTCTTCATATGCTGTGAGGTCAGTTTTACTTTTATTATTGTCAAATATGTTTTTCTGGATATAAATAGTTTAACAGCTTAATGTCCTTAGTAGAATTTAAAGATTTGCTTACCGTTTGAAATATATTTAAACTTATTGTTTTATATTTTATTTAATAAACGTTTAGTTTGTTTTTAAACTTAATTTGTTTTCATTTCACCACCATACGTCTTTTGTCTTTTCATAACTATTTAAAACTATATCGGGACATTAAGCGTAAACTTTCATTGTGCTTTATTTAAACTCTGCTAATCTAAACCTTTATCTTAAATTTAATTACATCATGTTCACTCGTAAGCAAACTTCGCCGATTACTGAATCATGTGCACTTCCACCTGAATATACAGCATTCCTTTCATATTTTTTATACTTTCTTTAATTTTAACTGCTAATAATTTTTAACTGTAAACATGATATATAATTTTCTGGTCATTTGAATGTTATTTATTGCACTGATGAGGGGCTAAAATTTAGCTCAAAACGTTTGTTTTTTAATTGTATTAAATGTATTTATGTAATTTTTACTTGTATGTCTGATGAATGGTAATATATTTTTTATTTTTAAATCGTATATCAGACATTAAACAATGACTATTTATTTTAATTTACCTACATAGTTTTGAATACAATACATTGATTTAAAAAAAATGTTAATACTAATATAAATAAAGTCTGATTCATGACAAAGATTCATTCTATAGCAAAATGATATAATGAAATGTCTCATTATAAAATTAGGAAAAGTCTTAAACTCTTCCTACATGCAAAGCTAATTGTAAGTTGTTTTTACAAAAAAGAATGAGGAGAGAGGGGAGGAAGGAAGCAATAATTACATTTATAACTGTGCTATCAAAATAAATAAACTTTAACCCTTTATCTACTGACAGTACTTATAAGTACCATTAAAATAACTCGTTATAAAATTTATTTAAGACATAGATTAGTAGTAATTCAGAATGAGTGATAGGTGCACTACTTTTATCTTGTTCCAAAAGCATGATTGGTTACATAAAACAAAAATATTTTCAAAAGGTTGATTTCTTTTGCCTTTACATCTTTTCAGCTTTCTTGGCTTTGCAGGGGGGATTTTTCAATTCGGAAATATTTCTATTGTAAGAACATTATATTTGTACATTTCCTAATTCTATAAAATACTAAGAAAAATATTTAAAATAAAAAAATTGAGTGGGGGTTATAAATATTGCACAAAATCCCTATAAATTCAAATTTAATTAATCCTTCTAAAATTTATTAAATGATTATGTAAATCTTCTAATGTTGTTTCAAAAATTCACGAAAAATGCTTTAGAAGATAAAATTTTCATGAATTCGTAATTCAGTACATAAATTAAAGTTATTTAAAAGATTAAAGTTATTTTTTTAAAATCTCTTACATAATATAGCTTGAGAAATATCCAAGCTTTGAATTGACAAAATTTTGAAACTGTCTTAATCTTAATGACATGTAAAAGATTTTTAATACAACTAGTTTTAAAAGAACTGTGATTTGGAACTTATACACCAAATTCCAAAATTCCATACATTGTGCGATTATCATTGCAATTATGTATTATTAAATAAAAAATTAAGGAACATGCTAATACATGAAGTTTTAGCAGGTTTTGAGAATAATTTTATATTACAAAATTCTAAATGTAAAGCTAAAATCTAAAAAACTAACCTAGATTTCTGATTGTAGGCTGCCTTTGTAGACTCCTTGGGGCATCTTTTAAGCTATCACATTTAATAGGATCAAATTTCATTCTCTTTCTTCTACGTGTCTTTTTGGCTAAGCTCTGTTGACTAGACATTTCTGCTTCTTTATTTAAAGCATTTGCTAAAAAAAAATTTTTTTTTTAAATCAACACTTTATATTGGGTACAATATTTAAAAGATCAAGATATAATGAAATAAAAAAAGGAAATTACCTAAATCTGTAGCAAAATCAGCTAAACCCTGCATTGCACTTTTTTCAATAAGAGCTAATTAAGAAACCAAAATATAAAAAATATTTTAAGTATTTACATCAAATGCAGGAAAAACAAATATTTTATGAAGCAAAAGGAAAACCTTACATCATCATACATGCCTTCACTGTAAAGACCATATCAGGAATAAACTAGTTAAATTTCAGAAATTCTAGACACTATTCAATAGTCAAATATTAGCATTCCAGGAGTTGTATGATTTTTTTTCAAACTGTACTTTATAACAGTTTCTACAAATATTCTCTGAATTTGCACCCCTTATAATCTTTACACTTATCAATTCATCACCACCATGTTAAGCATAAGTATTCAAGATGCTGTTAAGTTTGCCAATTGTTCAACTAATGAAAATATACACATAATCTGCTTTGTATCATATCAATTCTTCTTTATTTTCTCTAAAACCTTCAAAAACTATCCAATTATAATGTTTTAAATTATAAATTAAAAATAACGGATAACCAGATGTAAACAAACGAAGGCTATTGCCATTTAGATCTACAAATTCTAAATTTAAAAGGCGAAGAAAATGAACTCTCGAAAGCGACTCTTACAGCGTTTCATAAAAAAAAAAAATACAGGTTAACATCTGATTTTGCTATTAAAATATTTGTAAAAGCATATTAAAAGCCTTTAAATATTTTGAAATGTGTTTTTTACTTTTTCATACCAACCTATGATTTTGTAAAAAATGGAGTTAATTGTCCAGAAGTACAAGCTGCATTCGCTACACTAGCGCTCTCGGCCTGAGCTTTACAGAAAATTCCGTCTACTTTTAAACATTGTCTTGGTGCCATCCATCCGCAATCAGTATAAATGAAAGATTTTTTGACTGAAATATGAGTTTCTTAAAAAAGGCAGGACTTAATGATGTAATTCAAGGTTAATTTTTAAAAGATTCGTTTATATAATTTTAAAATTTCATTCAATATAAATAAAATGATTATTATTATTATTATTTCTTTGATAGAATTTTAATTTAGTTTTATTAATTTTAAAGAGCTTAACATTTGTCGGCTTAATTTTTAAAATTTTGTTTGCATTAAAAATTAGTTTTTTCCCCCAAAAGTAATTGAAATATAAGATCGATATTATCATGATTGCATTAGTATGGCCGAAAATTATTTTTTCACTTATAAAATTACATTTTTTTTCACTCCAATGTACAAATGTTATGTTAAAAATCGAAATTTTATCTGCATGGATGTAATTAATATATGTAGTACATAACATAGAATTGTATTATTCCTTACATACTAATTACACTTGTTATGAAATATAAATTTTATTTATAATGCAAGCTAATTTCAAATGGATATAAGCTAAGTTCTTAAAAATTGATAGTTAAAATTTTACGAAAGAAGTAATGATAATTGGTAACTTTTGGTTTTATGTATACCGAATGAAATTTTAAAGTTATATAGCTGAAGCTTTTAAAAATTTATCTTGAATTAAATCAATGCACTCTGCATATTTTCTATTAAAAAAAAACTACAATTTTAACAAAGAGTTCCTTTGTTTACGAAATATAAACGTATAGCTCCATAGATGAGTAATCCCACAAAGTTCTAATACAATATCTCTATCTCCATGCCTTTATC
This sequence comes from Maratus speciosus, assembly GCA_963932465.1. Taxonomy (NCBI): domain Eukaryota; kingdom Metazoa; phylum Arthropoda; class Arachnida; order Araneae; family Salticidae; genus Maratus; species Maratus speciosus. The sequence continues at coordinate 199,998,182 of OZ010789.1, forward strand.
CACCCCTAATGGAAAGTGATTTATTGAGCCATTGATTATTGAGATTCATTCATTTTTATAAAAATAATATATTTTAAAATAAAAAAATTTGTAACACACTGAATATTTAATTTTAATGTTTTGTGAAATCTTCAGAAAAAGCATTTCACTTTGCTAATTATTATTATTGTTGCAATAAAGATGCTGTTTGTTTTGTCCAATTGTTGAACTCTTTCTGAAAATTAATATTGGTTAAAAAAATATCCTTATCATTTGTACTTGCAAAAATCATTTGCATTTTTAAAATGTACTTTTCAACAATACAAACCCTTCAATAATAAAATCTTCCTTCTGTTTATTTGTGTGAAGTCTTATGAAAATGAAACGCAGATCAACATTCTGTCATTTTTGACGGGGTTACATACTAGTACAAACATAATTGAAAAAAGTTGCATAATTTACTTTTACGTTTTAAACATAAGTGATTTTTTGTAAAAAATTTATTTAAAAAAAAAAGGAGTTACAATTTTGTTATCCCTATAGACAGAAAGAAAAATTCGGGAACAATTATCCAATTTTTTTAGTGACTAATAGGCAAAATTCGCCTTTTTTTATCGCAGCTAATATTCTCTATTTTTTTCAGTGACTAACTAACAAAATTTGCTTTTTTTTCTTTTAAACAACCGAATTATGTGGTTCACAGTTTTTTTCCATGAGTAACTGACAAATTTGCATTTTTTTCAAGAGTAATCGATGAAATTCTTGATTTTTTCCCATGATTCACTGATGGAATTAAAAAAGTTATTTTTGTTTGGTAGACATTATGCTTTTGAGAAACATAAAAAATTGTTTCAAAACTCTTTTTTGACTAGTGATTTTTCTTTTCTTTGGATAGTTTTCATCGCGGCAATGGGGCGCCTTTGTCACATCCTCTGCACTAAGAGCCTGAACCGCTCCTCACAGCGCTCAAATTGAAACAAAACACAAATTCATTTAAAACTTGTTTATTTTACTTTGAAAAATAATAATCAATAACAATTCTCACACTAATGATTTGTTTGTGCTTACAAACATAAAAATCCTAACTATTGCATAAACAGAGTTGTATAATATAGACGCGTACGCCGTGCGCGGAAAATTTTCTGCAAAATTCAAAACTTTGCGGAAAATTTTTTAGAAAAAAAAAACGTAATTTTTGTTCTTGTAACTTTTTTTTTTTAAATATCAAAAAAATAAAAATGTTTAACAATTTTATGTACGATTTATTTATTATTTTCCAGGTGGAATTCTGTTCCGAATTTTCCGAAAATTAAAAGCATTCCGTTCCAAAAAATAAAAAAAAATCAGCCATCAGTCCGAAAATTCAAACATAAAGAAAATATCACTGAAAAATATTGCGAATTTCAACAAATGATCGCCGAAAAAAGACCAATTTCGTCAACCGTTCACAGAAAAAAATCACCTATTTTCTCGAATCATCGTTGAAAAAACACGAATTTCATCAAAGGAACGCAGAAAAATGCGAATTTCTCCAAAGAATCGTGAAAAAAAAAAAAAGATAATTTCATCAAAGAATCGCAGAAAAAAAGCAAATTTCATTAAAGGAACGCAGAAAAAAAGCAAATTTCATTAAAGGAACGCAGGAAAAAAAAACGAATTTCGTAAAAGCATAGCGGAAAGAGCCCGAAATTTGTCAAAAGATCGCAAAAAACACTAATTTCGTCAAAGGATCGCGAAAGAAAAAAAAAAAACACTAATTTCGTCAAAGTATCGCGGAAAAAAACACAATTTTTGTCAAACAATCACGGAAAAACTGCAAATTTCGTCCAAAATTTGCAAAAAAAAAAAAAAAAAACCCACAAAATCCATCAAAAGATCACGAAAACCCCCACAAAATTTGTCAAAAGATCGCGAAAAAACGCAAATTTCGTCAAAAGATCATGAAAAGACCGCACATTTGTCAAAAGATCGCGAAAAACCGCTAATTTCGTCAAATGATCGCAAAAAACCGGAAACTTCGTCAAAAGATTGCAAAAAAACCCGCATATTTCATGAAAGATTGCAAAAAAACCAAAAATTTCGCCAAAAGATCGCGAAAAAATGCAAATTTCGCCAAAAGGTCGCGAAAAAGCACAAAGATCGCAAATTTTGTCAAATGGCCACGGAAAAAACACATACTAGTTAGTGCCGGTAGTGGATTCACCCCCACACCCTACCCTTCTCTCTAACTTTTCAGAAAATTTCCTGTGAATTTCAGGAATTTTTTTTTTTTTTTTTTTTTTTTTTTTACTCAGAATCACCCCTGGCTAACAGAGTGACTGGCATTTTGTGTGAAGAAGTCACAATATTAAGGATTGGGCTGTTTCTAAATGCACCGACAAAATAACTGATAAGAATTCACCCTTTCTTATTTTTCTAACCAAAATAATTATTCTTTAATTAATATCAATTAATTTTTAATTTAAATGGTAATTATTTTAAAATTACTGTTTTTAATTCAAATCGTCAAAATAATATAACACGTTACTTTATTAAACATTAAATTAATTTGCAGAAAGTTTTTGACCCAATATTTGTGTGCGCAGAAAGTTTTTGGTTTTATACAAGTCTGTGCATAAATTAGAATCTCTCTGAACTATGATATTTTTTAAAACAAGGTACTACACATAATGCTGGCTTTGATATGCATATTTTGCACAGATACTCATTTTAATTTTGGTCAAAAAGCGTAACAAATATATGCATAACCTATGAGAAACGTAATAAAAATGAAAGCACTACAAATTGTGCTCCTGGTGCTACCTTGTAGAAATGTTGTAAAGACAAAATATTAGGGTCCGCTGTATGTTAAAATGTTGATAAAATAAGTCGCAGCACAAGCTTTAATAATAATTAAAAAAAATCTTGAGTAGAGAACGAATCCTCTCGTCCATCGCACATAACAAATATTCCTGAAAGACGAGTTATCTCGTCCCTCACGCATAGCGAATATTCCTGGAAGATGAGTTATCTCGTCCCTCACGCATAGCGAATATTCTTGGAAGACGAGTTATCTCGGCCCTCGCGATGAAAGTGCTAATTTATCACATTGCGAATTGAAAAAATTTTGTGGCCCCCAGGAAAAATAAAATTGAATAAGTTTTTGTTTTTGTAGCTGCATATTATAAATGCTTTTATATTTTCAACTTTATTAATTTTGAAGAATTTATTTTAAAAAAAAAATATTAATAATAAACATTAAGAATTATTTATTATTAATTCCAAAATACTGATTTTTTGGAATTCCACACAAAAATACATATAATTCCATAAAAAGCATGAATTAGTGAATTTATCAAGAAATTATAATTATTTCTAAGATTCTTTTTTAAGATATTGCAACAGGAAAGAAAGAAAAACATTTTTTAAACTATCTATTCAGGATTTCCAAATTGTTTTATCAATGTATAATCTTAATTTAATTAATTAAGATTTTTAAAAATATTACATTATTTTTTTCTAATTTCTAATGTTTAAAATATTTCATTGCTGCAGTTTCACAGCCAGTTGGCATATCTTACTCAGCACAGTTTGGTGTTTTTGTTGTAAATTGTAACTTTGTTGTAAGCATAAAGAATATTTGGTGATTTAACACCTATGATCGGCTAACAGAAAAATGCTTTAAAATTATTTTATAAATTTATAATTAAGTTCTAAAACTATTTAAATATTGTATTATCACCGGAAACACACCTGTGTTCATAATTTGTACAATTCTAGCATCTCACAAAGTGAGTGAAAAATCGTCAAAATTCAATCAAAATTCCATCTTTACATACATGAACCATGTTAAGTTACATAAAATAGTGGAATAAATGCTTAAGATATGTAATTTGTTTATTTGGCTAAGCCAACCTGTTTTAGTGCCCTTGTAAAATGCTTTAAACCTCATCAATAAATAATTTATTGCAAATATGTGCTTAGTCTTTTAATTCATTTCTTGTAAATAATTCTCGAGTAAAATGCAAGAAGCTTAAATTTGTTTTTGTTTAAACTCTGTGGTTGGACGTAAAGCTAAAAAAAAAATACAATGGAATGATTTCTTGATGTTAATTTGCCAACAGAGGATCCCCCCCCCCCCCCCTAGAATAAAGTTATTTCTGAAGCTTGAGTATGTGAAATATGTGTTTAATTTCATCAGGCTTTCTTGAAAAATGTAATTTAATCATGGTATTGGTTTCACTATCTATTCAAATGAGATACATACACATATACATAATTATTTCCCTTTTTTATCCACAACAAGGGAGTAATTTAGTTGTCAGGATTACATAAATGCTGCAGGGTTCCCAGCAAAACATGACTGGCGAATTCCCTGACTTTCCATGACCAAATCAAACAAAATTCCCTGACCAAATGGGCATATAACGAAATTTGCTACTTATTTTTGCAATCTTTTGTCAAAATTAGCGATTTTTTCCCGGAGACTATTTGATGAATTTTGTGTCATTTTTCCTTTTTTCAATCAATTTCGCGTCATTTTTCATTTTTTCTCTAAGACTTTTCCATGAATTTTTAGAAAATATTTGTAAATTCCCTGACTTTCCCCTATATTTTGAAATTTCCCTGACTTTCCCAGATTACTTTGAAATTCCATGACTTTCCAGATTTTCCCTGACTTTCCATGATGCTGGGAACCCTGTATTAAAAAGTACAAAATATTTAATTCCTTGAAAACCAATTTAAATTTCAGGATTGAGACATCCGCGGATTCGTGTGAATAACTGACACTGATAATTAATTTAGATCATATACTTCTACACAATCAAAACTAATAATGTATTTTTGCATTTCAATAATAAATGAAATACCTTGCATCACTATCGATCTCTTAAGCAGAAAGAATGCAGGGGTGCAGAATATGTCCGATCCGGCGATCGGGAGAAATTTTGCAGAAACATTAGAACTGATTTCGATTTTAACAATGAATTCCATAATTCCCCGAGATAAAAAAATTTCACTACAAATAAAGAGGTCTGTATGGTGATTTTCAGAAAATCGATCTCAGAATAATATGTACCGTATATCAGGGTGATTCTGTTCTGAATTTTCCAAAAATTTAAGGCATTTGGTTGAGAAAATTAAAAAAATCGGTCATCAATCTGAAAATTCAGGCATAAAAGTACCTCTAATTTTGTCCAAGAATTACGGAAAAAACGCTAATTTTGTCACAAGATCGCAAAATAACCACAAATTTTGTAACGCGCAAAAAACCGGGAATTTCATCAAAAGATCTCAAAATAATCACAAATTTTTCAAAAGTTCGCGAAAGAACCGCAAGTTTCATCAAAAGATAAGGAAATGAACGCAAATTGTATGAAAAGATCGCAAAAAACAAAATGCTAATTTCGTCAAAAGACGCAAGTTTCGTCAAAAGACGGCAAAAAAAAAAAACGAATTTTTTGTCAAAAGATCGCGAAACAACTGCAATTTTTGTCAAAAGATCTAAAAAAACCCGCAAATTTTGTCAAAAGATCATGAAACAACTGCAAATTTTGTCTAAATATCATGAAACAACCACAAATTTTGTCAAAAGATCGCACAACAGCAAATTTCGTCAAAAGATCGCGAAATGAACGCAAATTTCTTCAAAAAATCGTGAAATGAAAAAAATTTCGGCAACAGATCGCGAAACAACCATAAATTTCATTAAAAGATGGTAAAAAACCCACAAGTTTCGTCAAACGATTGCAAAACAACTGCGAATTTCATCAAAAGATGGCAAAACCGCGACTTTCATCAATAGAGGGCAAAATAACCGTGAATTTCGTCAAAAGATCACGAAAAAACGCGAATTTCGTCAAAGATCCGCGAAAAAAACAAAGTGCTTGGAGTGGATTTCCCCCCCTTCCCCCACTCTGCTGTAACCTTTCAGAAAATTAGCTGTGAATTTCAGAATTTTTTTTTTTCACTAAGAATCACCACTGCCATATGTACTTGCGCATAAGTTGAGAAATATTGGAAAAATAAATTTTCTATACCTACAACAATACAGCATTTACCTATAACATGCTGTAAAATTTGGGGGAAATTTTCATGTAGATTGGGGGAAATGTTGAGAGTAGAAACATTTTCTGCACCCTTGAAAGAATGTTGCTTAAAAAAAAAAAGCAGACTTTATTTAAAAGCCAGGAGACTTCTGTGCCTACTAGCATTATTTGAAAATTTAATTAGCCATAAAATAAAATTTTGAATCACTTTTAATTCAAAAGATCTCGCTGAAAGCATTCTTCTTGAGGTATTATAAACAATAGTGGTAGATGCCTAGCCTTCTTTTCATTTAAAATACAAGTCATCATTTCAAAGAAATGTAGATAAGCGATGATGTACCTGAAATTCTGATTGAATAAATTAGAATATTTTGGTTGAAATTGGAATCTTAATTAGATTATGACCTTAATAATTTTAGAAAGAAAATCAAAAATAATTATAAACCCTAAAAAGTTTTTTTATAAGAATGGAAATTTAAATTACTGTGTACTTACATTTTACTATACCCCAAACAGTTTTCTTATATTTAACACAGCCTGAAATTCGTAGGCGACACTCCTTTTTAGATACATAAGTTAAACAATAAACCGACTTTACAGTAAAAGCATCACTATATGGTATGCCTGTATTTACAACATCACAATCAACAGTATATACTTGGCCAGGCTTGCTGTGTTTCAATAATCTCTGAAAGAGAAAATTATATAATTATTTTTTATAAAGTAAAACAAAATTAATACTGTTCGAAAAGCATTATAGTACAAATGGGGAAAATAATAACTATAATATTGTTTCAAAAAGTGTTTCGATCAGGGTTGTTTGATTTGAATCAGCTTGATTTAAATCACGACTTAAATAAAATGATTTAAAATAAAAACTTTGATTTAAATAAGTTTTTTTTTTTTTTTTAACATTAATTTACAGGTTAAATAAGAATCAAATTCATCATTTATGTTATAAAAATCATCATTTATTTCAGATTAAAAATTTCCTTTTAATATCATTAAATAAAACTTTTATAAGTTCAAAATACTATTTTGTGAAAGTAAATGCAATTGTATTAAAAATATTATGTATCCATAGTGCATTCCAAAAAAATACTGATAAATGCTCTCTCATTTTTGCAACTTAGATGCTTAAGCTATAGTTAAATTTATTTAAAATAAGGTATTTAATATAATAAAATAGTACTTTCAGTGCAGAGTTACTTTCTCTGAAGCAGATTACACACAATTCATGAGTTGTTGAGACCTGCAAACTACTGTCTCCCATATGTTGGTAATTCATATATTGATCAAACAACATGATCAATACTTAGACTATAACATAATAAATATTTCGACAATTTGTCTAACACAGAATTATACAATTCCAATTTCATCTTTTTTGTATAACTGAAAATACCGTAATTTCCGGCCTATAATCCGCGGATTATCTGTTAAAAAACTTCAAAATCTTTAAGTGCGGATTATCTGCTGAAATTTTTTCAAGCAAAAGTTCAAGGCAGACATCCAGTTTCTACCAGCAGTCATAAAATAAACATGTAAACAGTCTTAGGGATGCACCGGATATCCGACTCCCTGCTTATTCGGCACTCAAACCGGATATCCGGTCCGGCCGAATATTTTAATATCCGGTTGCCGGATAGTGAAATGTTTTTTAAAATTCTATTTTTTACATTTTCTGAAAAAAGTTAGTGTAAAATTAATTTGCCAACCTTATTTAAATAAAAGCAATGTTAACAAAAATAAATATCATATATTTTTATAAACATGGAATTATAAAGTTTATATGCAAATGAATATATATTTAAAATATGACAACTAATTATTTATAATTAAATTTTATTAAAGGTAAATTATGATGTAGGAACATCAGGCGCTCAGCATTTTCAGGCTGTAATCTATTACGTTTCTGATCGCAAATATTTCCTCCTTCAGAAAATAAACGTTCACTTTCAACACTAGTAGCAGGGGCAGACAAGTATTTCTTTGCTAACCTTGACACAGCAGGATACGAATGTTGATTTTGTCGCCACCATGTCAATGGATTGTCCATCCTTGGTATGAGCAGCTGTGATAAGTAACGATTTAATTCAATTGAATATTTTGATGATAAACTTTCAGATGTATTTGTTTCTGTTTCTCCAGCAATTTCATTGAAGCATTGCCAAAATGAATTGTGCACTTTCTCAGAGAGCGAATCATTTTCTTCTTTTTTAGTATTCATATCATTCATAATGTAATCACCGTGATTACATTCATCAGTATTACAATCAATTTCTTTCATTTTTTCTGTAAGAGCAAGTTTGGCCATTTGAATCTTATCATCATTGTTAAAAAAGGCAGTTTTAAAACGTGGATCAAGCAGAGTTGACAAAAAAAAAAATAATCAATTTCGTGAATGTTAGAGAAGCGGTCATCTAGTTCAGTTTTTAAAGTTTGTTTCATGCTACCAACCCCAAAGAATTTTGGTCCACATTTTGACAAGAAACGTTTTAAAGTTGCTACAGTTGGAATAACTTCAGATAAAAAGGACTCATTTTTGCTCATAATTCTTGTAACTTCTTCAATGGTTGCAGTAGCCGAAGAATATTCTCTATTGTTCCCCACTGCTCTGCCTTCAAGTTGCAGTTATCAAGCCCATATTCTGTTGAAAATAAAGAAATTGCTTTTTTCTGATCTAGTAAGCGTTCCAACATGTAGAAAGTACTATTCCAGCGTGTACTAATTTCTTGGATAAGTTTCTTGGGGGATATATGCAATTCTTCTACTTGAATTTTTTTCAGATTCGAACAAGCGATAGGCGAATGATTAAAGTGTGTCACTATCTTCCTTCACATGAAATTATATCTCTAATTATTCTTTGTGACTCAATTCCATTATTTATGATTAACTATAGACTATGGATGAAACAAGATGCATTATTTATATTTGCTTCCTTAACAGCTTTGGCCATGTTAAATGCATTGTTACGAATTATAAGATGCAATTTGTCAGATATATTCCAGTCTGCTGAAAGCTGCTGTAGGATTTCACTTATATTTTGGCCAGTATGGCTGCCTGGGAAGTGTTTTATATTCAGAGCAGCATGTTTCCTTTCAAAATCAGAAGTGATCCAATGGGCAGTGAAACTAATATAACTATCATTATTCATGGACGTCCAAATATCGGATGTCACTGAAATCGTTTCTGGCATTGCTACATCAGATGATATTTTAGCTTTACATTTTGAATAAATATCTGGTATAATTATATCAGTAAAATAATTTCGTGATGGCATTTGGTACTGAGGTTGGGCTTTCATCATAAGATTTTTAAAGCCAATATCATGAACAATGCTAAATGGTTGGTTGCCGACTGCAATCATTTCACCTATGGCATAATGTAAATCAACTGATCCAACATCATTAATGTCCCATATTTTTTTCTTTTCAAAACAAGCCTCTAAAGTTTGTTGCTTTCTTTTCATACCATGACGACTACATGGATCATCTTGATCTGCATCAAGCACTGAAGATTCTACATTGCTTGTATTAACATTGTCTTTAATGCATTGATTTGGATGCTTAAACTTTAGGGGGTTATACAATGGAGTGGTAGAAGCTTTCCTTCCTATGCCACCTCTACAAACAGAAGTTTTACAAAGTTTGCATTTAGCCTTCATTTTATCATCATCTATAATCTCAAAAAAGTTCTTTAGAGAAAAGATTGAAGGGAGATGATAAAATATCTCGGTGACTCAAATAATCAGAAGGTTTTTGTAGAAAAATAAACTTTATTAACATAACAACAGATACTCAAATATTCGCCAACGTCACTGACAGAATAATCTGCGCTTCTGAGAGCTCGAACTTTTACTGCGTCACGTGACTTCAAAAGCGCTCCGAAGAAAACGCGGGGGGAGGAAAATGCACCTCATTGCTATTAGCTGAAAATTAAAATTGCTCCTCGGAGAGAAAGAGAAATAGCAGATGGCTACAGAGTATGACCCCAGTGACGAAGTCGCGATTACAAAAAGGTAGCAATTAATAAGGTACATAAGAAAGGTCTTGAGTAAAATTAAAGTACATATGATGCGAAAATAAAAAAAAAGAAAATATATTATGCATTACATGAAAGACAATATTTTTGAGAAGGAAATAATATGCACACTATATACATCAAATGTTTTAAACAATATAATCCGTAACGAGATGTTTCGGAAAACGAACTTTACGACCAGATTTGATGGTAGGGTGTTCGACAGGAGTAGTTGGAAAACTTATGGGCTCATTTTGTTTTTGAGTTTGGGAAGGTGATATAGAATCTGCTGATTGATATGCAGGTTTAATGCGATCAATGGATACAGTACAGCGCTTCCCGTTTAATTCCAAGTCAAACGTTTTCTCAGACCTGTCAACCACTCGATGAGGTCCTGTATAAGGGGGTGATAAGGGAGGATTGACTTTATCTGATCTAAGAAATACGTGTGAACAGGTTTATAATGAGGGATTGACATAAATTTTAGGATTGCCATGCATTGCAGTGGCAGTAGGATTTAACTTTCTCATTTTTTCAGTTAACTCAGTCACGTATGTAAGAGTAAGTGGTTGATTTATAGTTTCAGTGTTTATGAGATCAGAGGGTAGTCTGATATTTGTGCCATAAACAAGTTGAGCACAGGTCGCTTGGATATCATTTTTAAGAGCAGTGTGTAAACCAAGTAAGACAATGGGGAGGATTTCAGTCCATTGAATTTGATTGTGAGCTTTAAGAGAACTCTTAAGATGGCGATGGAATCTTTCAATAAAACCGTTAGACTGTGGATGGTATGCTGTAGTTCTGATGCGTCTGCATCCTAATCTATTAGTAAGCTCTTTGAAAAGAGTGGACTCAAAATTTCTACCCTGATCAGTAGTGATGGTAACAGGGGTTCCAAATCTGGAGATCCAACTGTGTATCAATGTACGAGCAGTTGCTTCTGCAGTCATATCAGATGTGGGTATAACTTCGGGCCATCTCATGAACCTATCAATGATGGTCATGCAGTACTGATTGCCATCGGATGAAGGTAAAGGTCCGATAAAATCAATATGAATATGGGCAAAACGAGCATCAGGTTCAGAGAATGTACCAATTGGTGATTTGGTGTGTTGAAAGATTTTAGCCTTCTGACATCTCGTACAGCTGCGAACCATAGATTTTATGTCCTTACGCATGCCAGGCCATACAAATCGTTTGGAAATTAAATCTAATGAAGCTGAGATACCTGGATGTGAGAAATAATGTAAGGTTGAAAAAACTGATTGTCGCATACTTTTAGGAACAAATGGTCGAGGATGTTTTTGTGACATATCGCAATATAAATGTACATCTTCGAGTGGAAAATAATGTTTTTCTAATTTTAATGAAGTGGTGTCAAATTCGAGGAGTTGTTTTAGCTCTTCATCAATGGTCTGAGCAGTGGCAAACTCTTTAAAATATAACACATTAGGAGAAATTGAATCTATCTCAATTCGAGATAATGCATCGTCCACAATGTTGTCAGAGCCTTTAGTATATCTAATATCAGTAGAAAACTGCGAAATGTAGTCTAAATGTCTGAATTGATGCGGGCTACATTTATTAGAGTTTTGTTGAAATGCGAATGTAAGGGGTTTTTGGTCTAATGAAATTTCGACCTTCTAGCATATGTCTGAATTGTTTTATAGAACAATAAATACCAAATAATTCACGATCATAAGTAGACCAATTTCTTTGAGACTTATTTAATTTACAGGAATAAAATGCTATTGGTTCCCACTGGTTTTCGGAGAGTTGCATTAAAGATCCACCAATTGTGACATTGCTTGCATCGACCCATAAGCTTAGTTGGGCGCCAGGAATTGGATGTTGTAATAATGTAGCTCGAGCTATAGCTTCTTTTGAAGCAGTGAAGGAAAGAATGGCTTCATCATTCCATTGTAATTGCTCAGTTTTGTTAGCATTGGAACAGGGATGTTTTTTCTTATTTTTGTGTCCTTCTAAGAATTTAACGAGTGGAGCTAAAATATCGGCAGCTTTGGGAATGCAACGTCGATAAAAATTGAAAAGACCTAAGTAGCGTCTTAGTTGAGTTAAGGTAGAGGGCTGGGGAAAATCTAGGATGCATTTTACACGATCAGGTAAGGGTTCAATTCCTGCAGCTGAAAGTTTGAATCCTAAAGAATCGACAGTGGATTGGCCAAATTTACATTTATCAACATTAATGCACAGACCATACTCTTTAAGTCTAGAAAACAACATTTCAAGGTGTTCTAAATGTTCAGTTTCATTATCTGATGCAATTAGAAAATCATCAAGAAATGTGTAAACAAATCCTAAGTCACGAATTGCGTCATCATTAATCGCTGAAAAGTTGAAGAAGCGTTACAAAGGCCGAATTGCATTCGAGTGCTTTCGAAAAGTCCGAATGGAATGCAAATCGCAGTTTTATGTACATTATCAGGATTTATGGGAATTTGATGGTAGGCTTTTACAAGATCAATGTGACTGAAGATTTATTTACCATGTAATTCAGCAGTGAAATCTGCGATACAATGAATAGGATATTTCTCTTTAACGGTTTGTGCATTTAGAACACGATAATCACCAACAGGCCTCCAATCGACAGATCCTTTCTTCGGCACCAGGTGCAAAGGCGAAGAGTAATTACTTTTAGAAGGTACTTTTCCTCATATGACCGAGTTGTAGCATGTGCTGAAATTCAGCTTTGGCAATTTTTAACCGATTTGGAGCTAGCCGTCTAGGCTTAGCAGCGACTGGAGGCCCCTTAGTGTTTATATAATGCACAGTATTATGCTTAACCGGTTGGTTAGGATCCAGTAATTTCATGATTTCAGGAAATTTAAATAATAATTTACCATATATATCATTTACAAAATTGAGTTTCACAGAAAATATATTACAAGTACTTAATATAGCAGGAGCTTTTAAATTAGTAGTGGAATCAATAAGACGACGATTCCGTAAATCAAGTTTTAAATTAAAATTATGCAAAAAATCAGCTCCTAAAATAGCACAAATGTAAAAAGAATATGTAAAATTTCGGCGTAGGCCTAAGTTGATATTAATACATTTACGACCATACACATTAATTTTTGTGCCATTAGCAGCACGAAAGGTTTGAAGAACAGGCTTAGTTTTATCATTTTTATTCGCGGCCACAAGTGAGGCATCAGATCCAGAATCGACTAGAAAACACATACCTGAGTTTCTGTCACTAACGAAAAGGTGTTGAGGAGAAGTCCGTCGCCGCTACTCTTTGCGCTTCTGGTTTTCCGAATAAGAACAAGGCGTTAAGCACTTTTTTGCTTTTTCCTGAAATTTTTGGTGATACCAACACAATTTTGCATCCCTATGGCGGGACTGAGAACGATTACGCTGATGGTTATCACTTCTAGATACACTTCTTGAACGACGAAGATGAGCGACCTCTTGGCGTAATGCTTGGATTTCTTTTACGAGCATATCAATGGCTGGCGGTGTCCGAGATTCAGTTGCAGGTGTTCGAACCGAAACAGAACTAATGTTGGAAGGCATTAATTCTATTATTCTATCAGCAATATCCGCCACTTTATCAGGAGTAATTTGTTTTATCGAAGCTAGAATCGTTTGTGCAGTGGTTGGCATTTGTTGAGTAAACAGTTCTAAAAGAAGATCGTCACTGATATTATGGCTTTCAGCCAGTCTTTTCATTAAGCGAAGTAACTCAGTTGGTTTTCTGTCACCCAGGCTTTCTCCAGCTAGCAATTTCTGAATTTCTAGAGTACGACTTTCTCCACAACGTTCGATAACTTTTGATTTCAAAATCTGATAAGGATCAGTTGGATCACCACTCATTATCACATCTCGAACCATAGTAGCAGTAGCAGGCGGTAAATGCGCTACAACATAATTATATTTTGTTTTCGACTCAGTAATAGCTTTAGGAGTAGCTAATTCGAATGCGCTTTCCAGCATATGAAACCATAATGTAGGGTCCACAGGGATATAGGGCAGAATGACTATGGCAGATGTTTCAGCAGTTGCCATTTTGCTAGTTAAACAAAACGTTCCATGAAACAGTTGAATAGTTCGACGTTCTATGAAATAGTTGAAGGTTCAAAGATCCGCGGTCACCATTTTAGAGAAAAGATTGAAGGGAGATGATAAAATATCTCGGTGACTCAAATAATCAGAAGGTTTTTGTAGAAAAATAAACTTTATTAACATAACAACACATAGTCAAATATTCGCCAACGTCACTGACAGAATAATCTGCGCTTCTGAGAGCTCAAACTTTTACTGCGTCACGTGACTTCAAAAGTGCTCCGAAGAAAACGCGGGGGGAGGAAAATGCGCCTCATTGCTATTGGCTGAAAATTAAAATTGCTCCTCGGAGAGAGAGAGAAATAGCAGACGGCTACAGTTCCAAACTGGGCTTTTTGTTTTAGTAAAAGTACTCATTCTACTACACAGGAATAAAATCAACACAAAATTACTGGAGTGGAGAATACATATATTTGCATTTATATCATAGGAACACAAAACAATTATTTTGCCATAACTTATAACAGTAATTGTGAAACCAAAACTAGAATATTTACTACAACTTCAAATTTTTATTTTTCTTAATTGTTCTCAAATTGCAGTAATAAAGTAGTTGGCTTTTACACCTCTTCTCAAGTGTTTTGTTGAAATTTTCACTAGTTAAAATTTAACTGCAGTGTTCAATTATTCTGTCATAACTGTAATTATAAAACCAAAACTAGAATTTTAACTACAACTTCAACTTTGTTTTGCTTTCACTTGTTTTTACATAGCAGTAATGAAGTAGTTGGCTTTCATACTTCTTCTCAAGTGTTTTGTCAATAACTTTATTATTAATTTGAATTATGCATATCAACAAAAGAGGAATGTATGAAAATCCAATCTGAAAGTTTTATAAGGTTGCTGTTAATACATCAAAAATTCTGAGTCAGAAATGTATACAATGTGGCCATCTTGTAAGTGCCAAAGTATTGATGATGGAAAACCATCTAGAAAAATGTAAAAGTGTCCACCAAAATAAACAGATTATTATGAATATTCATACTCCAAATCTAAAGTGTGTTTGTGTAGAAAATCAAGAACAAAATGGTGCTGATATTAAAGAACACCATTCAAATTTTGCTGGAACATCAATTACCCAAATTAAGCAGTCAACAACAGAAAAATTTGTGGTAAAAACAAAAGAACAAAAAAAAAAAAAAAAAAAAAAAAAAATTCATTAAATATATAAATTGCTAAATTTTTTAATTCTGTTAACATTAAAAATTTTCAAAGCGTAATTAAATTATGCCTGGTTATAAGTCACTCAGTCATGATAAAATTACAAGTGAGCTTTTAAATAAAGTTCATTCTAAAGCTCACTCTACAATGCAAAAAGAACTTAATAGGAAAATTGTAACTCGTCTCACTCAGGATGGCTGAGTAACATACATAACTGTTCAATTATTGTTAATTATGTGTCAATTGGACAATTTTTTTTTTTTTTTTTTTTTTTTTTTTTTTTGTCAGTTAACCGATACACATGCATCTAAAAAAATATCAAGATGCCATTTAAACTTGGTGATAGAGTGATAGAGGCTAAAGAGGTAGAAAAAAATATGCATGTCACGTTAGAAGATTTGTAAGTAACAATGAAAAGGCAAAATATGATTAAATTTCAATATTTAATTATTACTATTAAATTTAATAATATTTAATTATTACTATTATTTATTTTTAAGTAGCTTTCACTTAATAAATGAATTAAAATCTATTAATAATTATTTGCATGACACAAAATTGTAATAATTTAAAGGTTTTCTTCTTTAATCATGCATAAAATAGAAATATTATTATTAAAATAAAAAATGAGAAATTATTCGGCCGGATATTCGGTAAAATTTTGTACCGGATATTCGGTATCCGGCAAAAATCAATATCCGGTGCATCCCTAAAATAAAATTAATATTTCTTATCGGTATAACTTATTTTAATTATCTTGCAGATAAAATTATGAATTTTAACATAGTTTGTAGCGGAAAAAAAAAGTCACGCTAAACAACAAATTTTTAATGTAGAGGAACCTAAACAAACATTTTCGTCATAGAATGTGAAGCTGGGAATGGCGCGTTTAAGCGCTGGTGACTAAATTGTAGTTTACATAATTTCTTTGTTCTAATCATAAAAAATCAAAGGATAATACTTTTTGATTATCAAAATGCATGAGGCATCTTTTTTTTTTTTTTTTAAGTCAGTAAAATATTTTTTTAACTATTGCTTTGAAGATTTATCATTCACTTTCCAACATTTTTGACGGGTATTATAAACTAGTGTTTTAGTAAAACAGGTGGATTTTTCAATGTTTAAAAATTGTTTTCAACCAGATTTTTCACAGAGATTTGCTTACAATTTCTTTGGAAAGTTTGTATGGATTTATATTTAAAAAAAAATACATTTTAGACAACTCTAAGAATCTATATTTAAGGGAAAAAAAAAAAAAAAATTCAACTGCATGTTATAATAAAAAAAAAATTTTCTGACAATACTGAAAAATTACAGCTATGCGAAAAAAATAAATGCATGTTTCAAATTTTACATTAAATTTTCCACCATACCATTTTCATTAATTGGTATAATATTGAAATAATTTTGCAATTGAATTTTCATTTTTAACAAGAGAAGTTGCATTTAATTATCTTACCAGTGCTTGGATTTTTTTTTTTCACACGATCATGTTTTTGCAACATTGTAAACTTTTGTAAAAACTTGTAAAAAATGTGAATGAAATGTAAAAAATTGTGAATTTGTAAAAGATGTAATAAGAATTTTCTAAATTAGAAATTATCATATTTAAATTCTTATTTAAACATTATTGAGATGGTCCTTTGTACATATATACAGCTAGATAATAGATTTATTGGTAATTGCAGCCATTATACAACAGTTTTTTTTTTTTTTAATTCTAAAATCATTACATTTGTGAAGGATATGATTTGGAGATTGGATAAAATTTTTGAAATGTCAATTTTTAAGAGAAAGAATTTTGTTTTATGGTGAAAAAACTGAAGGATCCTTTAAGGGACTCAAGTTCTTTCTAAAAAGATCCCTGCTTACGGATAAGATTTTCCATGTTAAGGTTTACATGACGAACACTAAATATGAAAAAAAATATAAATAAAAGTATCAGAATGTAGCAATTATAAAATTTTGACTACATTGTTTTATAAATGAAATTTCAATTTTTCCAATTTGGAAAAATTGAAAAATAGCCCTTTGGAAAAAAAAAGAACTGAAAAAACCTGTCTTTTTTCCCAAAGTTTCTGGGTTTTTTTCCAGCATTACCATCTCTAGGTGGGAGAAGGATGCCGAATCAGGAGTTTTTTCTCTTTTGATTAGAGTAAAAATTGCCAGGGGCATTTTTTTAAGAAGTCCAACCTTTCTTGAGGCTCAATTCCTCTTCAAAGAAAATATTATGGTACTTTCCTGGACATGACAACAACAACAAAAAGTGAGAGCAGGAGAAAAACATCTAGTGTGTGGAAGGAAAGTTCGTGCAATAAATTACAACAAATTATCCTTACCGTATTAATGTACATTTTGACCTACTTTTTTTATGCCTAAAAAACAGAAATAACCCCAACTACACATGGTTTAATAAATGATTTTAAAAAGTTACTTTCATGTTACTTGCTTGGTAGTATGATTAACTTTAATTATCCTATTATTTCATTTCAGAGAAATACCTTAATTTGACAAGTAACAGTGAAAAATTAAAAGTAAACAAAATAGTCAGGGAAAAGAAATACGGTTCTGATTAGCTATAGATTGACCCATTTAAAGCAAATAATTATCTTATGGTTTCTTATTATTTTGGTTAGAAGAGGAGTTCCCTTAACAAATTATTTTCAAAGATACATTAAATAAAATAAAAAATAAAAACAGCAAAAGTACACATTATACAGACCAGTAGTTAAAACTTGTGAAAAGACATTAATTGGAATTTTACTACTGAAGAAAAATTTCTATAACTTTTAGACAACCAAGCATTGTTAACAAAAAATACGGGTTATTCATTGTTTTGTTACCATTTTTAAAAAATACGGGTTATTCATTGTTTTGTTGCCATTTTTATGTTTGAAATTTCTTTTGATGTTTTGAATCAGGATATTTTCTAAATTGTCAATCAAACACAAAAAAATAAAGAAATAAAAATAGCCTTATATGTAAATTTTATTTATGTACCAAAGTGCAAAATACTGTATTTATCTTGTGTGTGTGTATGCCACTCATCCCCCTCCTCTCCCCCCACCCCCTCAAAATTTATTTTAAAAATCAAGGTGTGTATGATTCATAAGCATATGGAGTTCGTGACTGGCCCCTGTATATATGATCGATCACTGCATAAAATTGATGAGGTGCAATTTCACATTCAAAATTATGAAATTATTATGCTATATATTGTATATACTGATCAAGTTTTACACGTTTAGATTTAAATTGAACAAAGGTTGCATCCTCCCTCCCCACCCCCCTCCCTCTAAATAACATTAAAAATCTTGGTGTACATATTAACACAAAGGCATAAAATATACAGTGAATCTTTTAAAATATTTATTAATTTCAGCCATTCTGACACATAAATAAATCAATTAAATTTAATAGCTCAATAAATCAATTAACTAAACTTAACAAATCAATTATGTAAATTAATTACAATAGGTAAAACAAAAATTACCTGATTTTCTGTGGTTTGTGCACTTTTTGCCATCGCATGATTTAGAGTAATTGTATATGTTACTTGACGCATTTTAACATCATATTCAGGACACAACTGCCAAGGACTTTCCATTATATCTAGAGAAAACATATATAATAATGCAATGAAATATATAAGGTAGTTATATATTATAGAAAATAGATAAATAATGTAAGTGGCTGAGAAATTCACAAAAGATTTTTAATTAGTTTTGCCTTTATTAAACTTGAAGTATTACAAACTTTATATATTCTCAACAAAAAGTTAAAAAAAAAAAAAAAAAACTATTTTAATTGAGGCAATTATTGAAAAAAAAAAAAAATTACTCCTTACAATCTTTAAAGAAAAAAAAAATCGATTACATTGCACAAAATTATTTGAAATAACAATGTGATAAACAATTAGAAGATGAAGAAAAAATGCACAATCACAATACTTATTTTTCATGAAGTAAGGTAAGTTAGAGATCTGCACGGGCCAGTCTCAGACCTATTTTAATTTGCGGCACTCGGGCCGAGCCATACTTTTTCTGAAGGCTCGGGCCGGGCCTAACTTATTTTTTCTGTACAGAGCCGGGACTGGTTCCTGTACTAGCCTTCATGGCCCAAAATTTTCAGTCCTAGTTTTGAGCCAGCCAGTCTGAAAATCATTGTCTCAGCGTAACTTGTCCGTTCAAAGGTCAGTAAAATTAAGCCTGGCCCAAAGATTTTTGAAAAATATGCATACATTTTTGTATCGCCATTATTCTACAATTAAACATTAACATTTATTCTTTTCAAAGAATGGTAAATTTCTACGCTAATTAAAATATAGCTAAATTAAAATATAGTAAAACATGTGATGGAACCTGCCTATGACGGAATCCTGTTTTAAATTGAAAAACGTGTTCATCCATGCAAAATTAATATACTAAGAATATATAATACCCTTACATTTGCTAAGAAGGGAGCTTGTCTATAACGCATTTTTTTTTTCTTTTCTATGTAATTGAGTCTTAGAAGATTTTACTGCATAGCATTTTTCAGATTTTTAACAATTCAATGCATGAAATATGGATTAACAATATTAATGATAACTGAATCATTTACATAGAAGAAATAGAGATTCATTAAAAAAATAAATATCGTAGCCTGCAGCACATATAAAAATAAAGTTTAGAAACATGAAAAAAAAGTTAAGATAAATATTTTTGGTCAGAACTCTTTATAAGAGTAAAATTTTTAACCAAATTGATGTAAAAATCAATGTTTTGCAGCAATTCACTCGGGCCAACTTTTAACTTTTTTCCGGGCCGGGCTCGGGCCAAACTTTTAACTTTTCTACTGGGCTGGGCCAAAATTTTTTTTCTATGAGTCAGGCCGGGCCCGGGCCTGGAAATTACGGCCCGTGCAGGCTCTAAAGTAAGTGTGATCGCAGATTGCACAGAGGGTTTTGTTTAATATCTCTTTTAAACACTTTATCCTTAAATTATTAAATCCTTACATA
Source organism: Maratus speciosus (assembly GCA_963932465.1). Lineage (NCBI taxonomy): Eukaryota > Metazoa > Arthropoda > Arachnida > Araneae > Salticidae > Maratus > Maratus speciosus. The sequence goes on from OZ010789.1 coordinate 200,018,462, forward strand.
AATGGCAGCACCATTACATTTCATTTTAAAATAATTAGAAAAATATTTTTAGATCAAATAAAAAATATTGAAAAAATATTTAAATAAAATTTTTAAAAAATCCAAATATTTTTAAATTCAGCAATTTCAAAAATTTACCACATGTACAAATAAAATACAAAATTTTTAAAAGCAAAAAATTGTTTAAAACATATTTAAAATGCTCAAATAATTCAGAAAAAATCCATATTAACTGCTTGACTTTCCAAACAGTCATTAGATGGCGTCCAAAAAGATATTAACATTTATTAAAATAAAAAAAACTTTCAATTCCTGAATAATTCTTCTAATGATAAGATGAAAAAAGTTGCCCTAAAATTTAAAAAAAATGGCCAGTAGATGACAGCAGTAATAAAAAATAGTAGTTCTAGATTGAAATTCCAGATTTCCTGTGTCTGAAAAAAAAAAAAAAAAAAAAAAAAAAAATTAAATTAATGCTTCACAAAAAAATTAAATAAACCTTTAATAAAATGACCAAAAAAAAAAAAAAATGAATTTTCTTTTAATTAAATCCATGTGAGAAAAAAAAAAGTGTAATAATAATAAAAATTTAAATTTTAAAGTTCTGCCTGAGAGATTCGAACCCACAATCTTCTGCATGGAAGACGAAGGCTCTACCACTATACTATGGATACTAAGCGATATATGCTGATATTAAGATTATGTTTTGAAATAAGAAACAGAACGAACTCATTTAATTAAAATAATATAAGACTTTTTCAAAATTTTATTAGCTGCACATAAAAGTCTGTAACCTAAATAGTTTCCCAGTATGAGACTGTGACGGACAGACAGAGAAGCGAGACTATAAGGGTTTTGTGAGATGAACGAAACCATAAAAAATGAGATAAAGGTTTGGGGCTGTGCATATATAACGTTATGACTTTAGAGGAGATCTGACACTTGATATCATAAGATATCTCTTGGGAGAGGGGGGTTGTCTTTTGATATCGTTATCATTTTTGATCTCATCAAAATTTTCTTATTTTGGAAACTTTTTCTTTCAAAATCATAAAATCGTTTTCATCAAAATAGTCTGTTAGCTTTTTTCTTAGTCTATTTTAATGAAAATACAAAGTTATTATTGAAACCATTAAATAATTATGTTCGTTATTCTTATTTTTCTGCCATATGCGCATATAGAGAAACCAGGTTCAAAATTATACTTGGAATAATTAGAAAAATAAAACTTTGTTAAAATCACCATAAAATACAAAATAACACACAGGCTCACAAATGGGACTCATTTGTTACATTGTCTGCTTTTGGACATGTTTTTATTTTGGCTGATGATGGGCTGTTAAAATTTCCAGCCTGGAATGCATCCTGTGTGTTATTTTAAATTTTATGGTGATTTAAAAAAAGTTTTATTTTTTAAAATTTTGATTCATTGTCAGTTTTTCGGTACTGTTACATCTATACTTGTCATGTTTAGCAGTACAAAATTGGGGAAGAATATTAGCCACCTGTTTTCTTGATAAGAAGTTCAGCTTATTCTACCCCTGTATAGGGGGGAAGTGAAAGGCAACACCATTATTGTTCAATGCATTATGTAACAAAAAGGTATTATTAAATACTCAATTAGTAAGTATTTCCTTAAAGTGTTATTTGGTATGAGGTCACTTCATGTATAATAGTGATATTTTATTGAGATCTCTTCATTTAAATCGGTAAAATATGCGAGTAATAAATGTATAAAATACCTAAGAAAAAACTGTATTTAAGAAAAAAAAATTAGACACTGATAACGATTTCCTTAGGGAAGGAGGGGGGGCGGGGGAGGTCGAGTAATGATAATGGGGGAAGGGGTCCAAAATTGCCAAAAATTTGTATAGGTACAGCCACTTATGCAAAAATAAATCTGAAAAAATATCATACAATGTATGACTATAACTCTTTAGAATGGTAGCTTTATATAATAATATACACAGATACTGAATAAAGTACGAAAAAATAGATAATAAATAATAGACATAATAAATGGATAATAAAGGTTTTGATAATGTAACATTAATGTGTATCTACATGCATAAATTACCATAAGTCTTTCTTGATTCAAGTAAATCATAGTAAAATTTTGAACCATTAAAAATGAGATAAAATACTTGATCCACTGATAATGGAAATATTGCATTCAGCATTTCTTTGCCTTCATGGCTGGTACAAGGACACTTAAATTCAACTTCTATAGGAAAAGAAAAAAAAAAAAAATGCAGTTCATAATAAAATTTTAAGAAATACACATAACACACTAAAATAGTTTTTTAACAAAAACTCTATATAACTCTTACAGCTTTTCTTTTTTCTAATTTAAATTACATTTTATTTTGCATGTGTCACTAAAATTTTAAATTACTTCAATTTATGTGATGCATTGAAAAATACGGAAGTTTTCTTCTTTTTGGATGACGCACATTCTTATAGTAATAAAAAACTATGTTTGGACAAAAAAATCAAGAAAATATATTTTCTGTCTGAAAATGCATCTAAAGCATAAATGAAGTGCAAACATATTACAAGATGACATTTCTTTCGCCAGTGAGAGGCTAAATGAGATAGAGATACTCGGCTATAAGCTAGAAGTGTTCCTCCTTCTGGCCAGGATTAAAATTGCAGGGGTATGAAGTCTTTAAGGTCCTTGAAGGACATAAGTCCAACCTCTTGAGACTCTGATGCTTTTCTCCTTGGAAAGTGCCATTGCATTTCCTGAACACAGCAACAAGATAAAATTGCTGCTATCACTTGTTTAAAAGAGTCCACTAAGACAGTTGTTGGCATCTTTATTTTAAACAAACACAAGCTATTTGCAGCCGAAATTTCTATTAAACTCAACTTGAACAGTTTGACCATTTATCTCTAAAGAAAACTCTTTATGAAAACATTTCATTATTTTTCCTCTATCAAACCCAGCCAATGGATAAAATCTCTCACTTCCAGTTTTGTTTTAATTTATTAATACACACTTATGTCTGAAGGTTCAGCATACTTTTTAAAAAAGGTAAAAAAAAAGTAAATGCAAGTATAACTCTTAAAACTGACTAGTATGAAATTCTTCAAAACCTTTACAGAGCCTGTAGATCATCCATATAGTACTACATTAACGTTTCTTGGAACTTCTGATTTTGATTTTCTAGATACCAACATTTTTACAATTAATTATCCCATTCTGAAAAAAATTCAGTTGATTTTTTTTTTTCCTTGCCACAATTCATTCTTTATCAACAGTGATAAGAAACTGTGTTATTAAAATTATTTTTGCATACTGGTTGCATGATCCAAAAACTAGATTTATTAACCACTTAACTGTTTGTTTTTAACCAATATAGTCCAAAAAATGTCATTTTTAAAAAACAATAATGACAGCACAAAATTGCAAATGAACATAATGAAAATGTAGAAATTACAAAGTCCATGGAAATAAGAATCCTGTCTCAATTGATTTCTAGCACCATCTTTTCAGAGCATTATAAAGTAAATAGGGGCAAAAATATGGACATTAAAGGTGCAAGCAAACTCTTTTACAGCCATGCCGCACATGTGCAAATCAAGCAACTACCAGAAGCAATGCATGGGCAAATCAGTTAAGTGGTTAAAAAGAACATTTTGGGTTGTGCAAATTACTTAGGTACATTACCTAATGCTCACTGTAAAAAAATATTACAAACAAATATGAAATACTACATGAATTATTCAAACAATCATCACAATATAGATAGTAAAGGCATGTCTTCTGTCTTGAATTATCCATATATATCAATTTTAAAAAAGGATATGTGTACCATTTTCAAGAGATTTTATTAAGGTCTATATCAGAAACACATTCAAATTTCATAGCAATGTGAGCTATGTTACTGAGACAGTATACAATATAAGTTGAATAAGATGTACACAGTATATTATTTACAAACCTTTTTATTAACAACTATTATTAAAAATTTCACGTGCAGCCAAGACTTTTTAACATTTTTTTTCTCCCTCTAGACAAGAGCTTAATGAACCGAAAAGCTTGAAAAAGCATATTTGAGCAAGAAGATATTAAATGGGTAAAAAGAGTTTTTAAGTTTGTAATGCAATACATACATCAAGAGCAAACAAAAAGTGCACACAAAATAGATACTGAATTAAAAAAAAAAAAAAATTAAATAATGTACTGATGATTAGTAGATTCGTAAATTTTCATAGTGACTTTAAAAAAACAAATTTTGAATGTAAACATCATTCTCAGAGTATTTTAAATGATTGGTCTAAACATATTCTATCAAAAGCAAAAAGATTCAACATGGCATTTTACTTACCTTGAATATTTTGTTCACTTTCAGTTGTATCACTCATATCTGTAGGATATTCAGCAATTTTCTGATTGATAATGGATTTATTTTCATCTTGTATCTTTGGTAATGATTCTGCTTCAAGTATATTTTCAGGTGAAAGAAGATCACAAGTACCATTCAATACATTGCCTGATTCCTGCAAAATGCATAATTTATCATAATTTTTTCATCAAGAAGGAGAAATTAAAATAAAATCAAATTAGGAGGAAACTCGGTGACACATAATATTTGCTTCACCAACATATGTATAGAAAGTCAATAAATACTAAAACTAAACTCTGTGATGCTACAATTCATTAAGTATTTGGCCAGCAATGCCCCTTCTTGACCATGATCCCTGAGGTGCTATATAGCATAGGTCCCAGGCAGGTTCACCAACCTAAAGTGCAATCCTTAGTGCTTAGTTCAGAAGCAAGCTTTGTACTCATTTTATCAATGGTTGAAAGATTGAGATAATTTTACCTAAATCCAGAGGTGAACCTTACACCTGTAGTGTGGTAAAACTTTGGACTTGGAAAAATGGAATAAACTTTAATGAAAAGAGGACAAAATTTACTATATTGGACTAAAAGATTGAATTTAGATTGCTTTTATGAATGGCTTGAAATTTATGGCGAGCTTGAAAAATTGAAGGTAGTTGAGGGAATATGCAAACTTTTCTGTTCAATAAATAAGTACAAAAATCTAAAATCTTAGGTGCATTTGGATCTGTGTTTGTCTGTCTGGAATCACATTTGCAGACCTCTACATGCGATAGATTTTCCTAGCCATCACCAGCAGACACACAAAGACAAGCATCTTTCTTTTATGAATATAGATATTTCCAAGGAATATTTAAATTTATCAGCAGAAACAGTGTTTACAATAGTACCCGGCATTGCCCGGGGCCCTTGTTAAAAATCTTAAATATATTTTTATATGAAAATCTATGTAAAAACAAACTTAGGGCTGACGCCCTACATCAAATTTCTTTTACGAGTGTCAAAAAATCACCGAATGCTAAAAATTATGGAGGACAAAATTTTATTATAGCAGACTAAGACATTGTAACTGAAATTCTTTCATGAATGTCAAAAAATTGCTGCAGAAAGCAAAAAATCTTTATCAATCGCATTGAAAATCGCTATATATTCAAAAATCTCAGAGTGCAAAATTTGCTATATTAGGCACTAAATAAGAAGAACTAAAAGTAAAATTTAGAAATGGATACCAAGAGTCAAAAGACTTTTTACTATCTAAGAAAAGTAATAGACTGACATTATCGAACTAGGCAATTTGCGACTGAGGTTGACGAAATGGAAACCGGACATTAACAAACTGTTAAAACTCCACCAGTCTCAACAATCTCATTTACTTTTTTAAAACTTCTTATTGATTTTGTGTTTATTTTTAAATCTTTAATAAACAGTTTTTTACTACAGTTGATGCTCATTTTAATTAATTTTCACTTTGTGATTCTTAAGAGATAGACAGTTAAAGTACGTACAGATAATATGCAACGATATTTTAATAATTAATAGTTAATTTGGCATAATTAGATATTATGGAAGAGGGGGCGTTGAAAATATTTTTTCTTGTAAAGGGGGCGGTAGTTCAGAAAAGGTTGGGAACCTATGATATAAGCCATCTGATGATATTAACATAAAGTGTTACTATTCATCTTATAAACTTCCAGCTTTTTTATGGCACGAATAAGCAAATTTACTTCACTGGAATTTGTGTTTATTTGAAGGACAATTGAGTTTGTGTTGATTTGAAGGATAATTATGCATACTGTGTAGCTGTTCCTCTACTTCTTTCTTCATTTTTAGGTTTGTTCGTATTTATATAAATACGTAGCACCTATAGTCGTTGTCTGATCCGTCCGTCTGTCAGCATGTAACAGTGCAAAACTACACAACTGAATGGTTTGAAATTTAATATATATAAACCTTGGAGAATTTTGTTGAGTCATTTCAAATTTTATGAAAATCAAATCAAAACTTAAAAAGATATTAACACAAGTTTTCTTCATTCTATTAAATCTTATCATACATAATTCAATGATATCCCATGAGAGGTAATTATTCTAGGTTAGCATGATGATTATTCTATTAAATCCTATCATACGTAATTAATTCAATGATATGCCATGATAGGTAATGTTTCTAGGTGTCCATGATTATTACGTCATATTTAAGATCGACTCCTATTATTTTTGTATTACTGAATTTAATATATATAATCATAATAAATTTTCTATTTATGCATTTTTGCATAAGAGTACAACAGCTATTGCACCAAGATCTGAATATTTATAAAACTAGTTATAGTACGAACACACCTCATTTGGCACGTTTGACATACAATTTCCGACGTGCTTATCTAAAGAAAAGATGTACCCTAATACAGCATTTTGAAAGTCTTTTTTGATCTTTCTTAAAACTTTTGTTTCTAAATCTTTGAAATGACATGGCAGAACACTAATATACCCTAGACAAGTGACCCTATATTGAAGCATTAAATGTGTTTTGAATGTAAAACTATGCCCATTCAAAATACTGGAATTAATGCAGCATAAAATCATACAAAATAGAGTCCTGCATCGGGTCGGGTTATCTGCTTTTACCTGAACCTGACCCGTAGTTCGGGTTGGGTTGGCGCTATATTTTCCCATTGTGAGTCGGGTTGACTTTAATTTTTTTGGGTTCGGGTCGGATTTGCTTTCATTGTTTTGGGTTGGCTTTTTCACTCTTGCGGGTCGGGTTCGGGTTGACCCGCTTTTTAAAAAGAATGTGGAAAGTATTTTTTTTCCGTTAAAAGCTTATATAAACCGCAGATCAAAGTTTCACAAAAGCGAAATGTGTGCCTGCCTGTTTTGTCTTTAGTCATCCTTTCACACCAGTCTTCGAAATAACAAACTGCATTATATTTTTATCATATATTAAAAATACAATATGCAGCAAAACGCTAAATGGTCCTTCCTGTCTAATGTATCAAGTGAATAATTTAATTTTGGTGATACGCGATGCACTATGTTAGACGGGAAAAACTAAAGGCAGATGGCCACTTGTGTAAAACAAGGTGTATGTATAGTATCGTTATAAGTGGAACTTTTGAAACCGCAACTAATTTTAAAGCATATTTAAAGATTAGATTTTTTGTTTTATACCATTTAGAGTCCTGCATCGGGTCAGGTCAGAGGTTTTACTATAGTTGAATACTAAAGAATATAGATTTGTTCATTCTTCTATGCAAAACATAAAAATGGTATTAGAGAATTAGAGGTCTGCACAGGTTGGAATTTTCAGGCCCGCCCTGCCCTGTGTAAAACTTAAAAGTTCGGCCCTAGCCTAGCACGGCCCATTTATAGTTTTATCGGCTTCGTCTAAATATTTATATCGGGCCGGTAGACCAGTTTAATTGTAGTTATCGGCCCGGCCTGGCAGGGCCGTTCAATTTTTTTGCCGACCCGTCCCGTTTATTTTGTTTATCAGCCCGGCCCGTTGAAAAAACTCAAATGAAATTGCCTGGCCAGTTTGAAATTTTGCCGCCCTGCCATGGCCGGCGAGCTGGACCGGTTCAGACCTCTATTAGAAATACAAATGCAGATTATTTTTCATAATGGTGTTAAAACATAATTTGCTTTCCTTACATTACGGGTTCGGGTTGGGTTGTCGGTTGAAATATTGCGGGTTCGGGTTAATATACTTCGGGTCGGGTTGCGGGTTGCCTGAAATTATTTTTGTGGGTTCAGGTCGACTTAAAATGGAATTTGCGGGTTCGGCTCGGGTAGAACCTGACCCGCACAGGACTCTAATACAAAATATGTAAGTATTGCAAAAAACATTAAACTAATAAGTCAAAGAATTAAAATAATACAAATTCTCTAGATAAAATATTCTATGATAACTTATCTAAATAATTTTCAACAATATCATACTGTATTTACTCATATATAATGCACATTCTGTTTATGACAGGAAGAAACTAACAAAATATTATATCCAGTGTATAATGACAATACAATTTGAACAGCAGAAAATCCAAGAATTTAAAACTATGGAACCATCTGTGGGTGATGCTATTCAAAGTGTGGAACTAAGTCTTTCTAAAGATGGTCATTTAAAGTTTCAAGATCATTTACATTTTGAATAAGATAGATGGAAGTGAATACGATATAAATTATGAAGATCTAGACTGCATCAGTGTCAAATGGCTTTGATTAAAGAATTTTGAAAATGTGCATATTGTTATTTTTTACTGGTTTTAGTTATGCAATGCTAATCAAATAGGATGTATAAAGTATTTCTATTTGATAAGTTTTGAGTTTATTAATTATTCAGTTACAAACCCATGGCCAGTAAATGCAGAAGTGAGTAATCACGTTATTTTTGCTCATAATACACAAGTGACAGCTTGTAAAAGAGCAAATATATATATATATTGATTTTATTTATATCTTCATAAACTTTATGGCATTATCTACATATTATCCAATGACTTCGTGAAAGCATATGTAGTCTTATTTAGCTAGCAGAAATATTCTGTTTAAAAAGTGCACCCAAATTTATGACCTAAAATTTCCCAAAAGAGAGGGGGCACATAAGTAAATGCAGCACAGTGGCGCATCCAGGGAGGGGGCCAGGGGGCCCTGGCCCCCTCCAAAAGAAAAGGGAGAAAACACTAGAAAAATATCTAAAATATTTACGAGACATAAGTTCGTTTTTTATGTGTGTGCGTTTGTGTAAAAAGTTAATTGACGCCCTATAAATACCCAGGTCTCCCCAGCTAATTTCAAAGATACACAACTAGAGAAATGCGTTTGCTTGAGACCACATTTCTATATATCATTGATAATTCTCATTATACGGCTGGCTACACTGCAATCAGGGTTGGGTTTTTGACATGACAAGCGTCAAAAACTGGTTGAAACTGTCATAAACAGGTTTAAACCACCAAAAACTGTCATAAACTGGTTTAAACTGTCAAAAATTGCCAAATGCATGTAACACACTAAAACATTTTAACAACAATAGGTAAACATTAAATAAGTCAATGATTTATGTGATCTTTTATTTAAATTTATTGTAATTTAATAATTAAAAAAAATTAAATTGTTAATTGCCATAAAATATTTTTATTTTTTAAAATTTTCAATCAGAAGAAAATCTTTTCGTACAATTAAATAATCTGGATCAATTTTACCCCCCAGCATGCTGCAGCACACAACGTGTTCACATTTATTTACACCCAAATGATTTCTGAGTTTAGAGTGTATGAAACATTAGAAAATAGCCTGTCTTTTAATTGATGCTGAACTAGTAAGACTTGATAGCAAAAACATTGCTAGGTGAGCAAGTTTTGAAACAGGCTTAAAAAGCTATTGCATTTAATACCTTTCCATCAAGTAATGGGGTCCTCCCTATAGCACTGAAATAAGATGACGGGAAAGGGGATTCTTTAGCTTCATACACAATCAGTTATGGGTAAGCATCCATAAATTCTCTCTGTAGCTCAAGCACGAGCTGAATCAACTGATACATCAGTCAACCCGTGCCCCTGATGGTTGGGATGTAAAATATAAGCCAAACAATGGTATGGTTTCATGATTTGATACCTTCTATTATGCACTTTTTCAATATGGGTCTTAAGTGAATTTTCTTTTAGAAGACCGAGCCAATTTTGTTCAGTTTTAAAATCGAAAACATTTTTATATATTGAAAGAAAGCTGTTTAAAAAGAATTTTGACTTTAAGCTTTTTTATTATTATTATTACTTCTCTTATTTTGTAAATGTTTAAGATTAATAATCCAATTTCAATTTTGAATGGAATGGTTATTGCTTAGACTAGAATAACATTGATGCACATTATCTTGTTGTATACAGGGTGATTCATAAAAGATGGGCAGAACTTTAAGGGGTTATAGTACACTTAAAGACAAATAATATTAAATAGGAGACTGAGGGTCCCAGACGTATTCCCAAGGAGATAGGGGGCATTAAAGTTTAGGGTCCGAAATTTCAAATGATTATAAAACATGGAAAAATTGGTCGATTCGTTTGCGGTTTTTGCAAAAAATTTTCTTTATGCCAGTATTTTCTTGAAATAAAATTTTAAAGTTCAATTTCAAAAAATGCCGATAGGGGGCGCTTTAGACTTTGGAGTAACAAACAACTATTTTTTAACGTTATTTTTTGTATTTCTTTAAATGATTTCGAAAGCTTAGACTTAAACTTAAATTTTGATCTAAAAGTCTGAGTCCTAACGAGTAGTTAAGTAGCGTAAACTGAAATTTGAAATTTGAAACCCTTCTCCCCCCAGAACAAAAATCAGTTATTCCCGATCTTTGTGTCGTAGATTAGGCTCTAACTACTGCCGCGTTTTGCTAAAATTATTCTTTATGTCAGTATTTTCTTGAAAATAAATTTTAAAGAAAATTTTCAAAAAATTCCGATAGAGGGCGCTTTAGACTTTGGAGTAACGAACAACTATTTTATACCGTTATAATTTGTGTCTCATTAAATGATTTCTAAAGCTTAGACTTAAACTTAAATTTTCAGCTCAAAATCTGAATCGCTGAGCGTGGTTCAGTAGCGAGGGGAGGGGGTTCAAATTTCAACTTCTGAACATAGTTCAGTTTGCACTACTTAATCATGCCCAACGATTCTGTGCTGTGATACGAGGCAAAAATACAACTTTTGTCAAGGACTGCATAGTCGGAATTCACTCATAAAGGCACTGGCACAGTTGGAAACGTCGCTCATGCAAACGTTAAAGCTCCATTCCTGACGCTAGTCACCGGGTGAAGAAGGAAACAGAAAGTATGCAAATGTCAAATGGGGAAGAAGAAGAACACGTATGCAAAATTTCGACACGATTCAGGCATAAAAACCACTGAACGGTGAGTCAAGTGTAAGTCGCTGTAGTAATGAATCGGAAGATGGTGCCCTTCACGAATAAGGAAAAGGCTGAGATGCATTTAATTTACGGAGCAGCAGATGGAAATGGTGCAGAGGCACAACGAATGTACGGAAAGCGATTTCCCAACAGGCGGTTGCCTAACCGCAAAACTTTCGAGCGCTTGCACAGACAGTTGTGTGAGACGGGATCATTTCTCGCTTCCCGGTCGAATGCAGGTCGTGCAAAAAAGGACGAATCAGTAGTTGTTGCAGAAGCCATTCTGTATGTAGTAGCGGCGCAGCCAAGTACAAGTACACGAACAGTGGCTAGGCAGGTGGATACCTCACAGTCCATGACTTGGAGGGTACTGAAGGATGAACATTTGCTCCCGTTTCATGTGCAACGAGTCCAGAAACTGTCTCCAGGGGATTATCCAAATCGTATTGAATTCGCCCGCTGGTTTCTGCAGCAGAACGCGCTAAATCCACATTTTGGACGAACTGTGCTTTTCACCGATGAATGTACCTTCACACGTGAAGGTACATTTAACACACACAATGCACATGTATGGGCGGATGTCAATCCACATGCTACGTATCCACATGCTCATCAGAGACGCTTTTCCATCAATGTTTGGGCAGGAATCCTCGGAGACCACCTAATCGGACCGTACCTTCTTCCTGAACGCCTCAACGGTAAAACATACCTCACATTTCTGCAACATGTGCTGCCAGACCTGTTAAACGTTATTCCTCCACGCATCCGGCGGGTCATGTGGTTCCAGCACGATGGAGCGCCAGCCCATTACGTACGAGACGTCCGCAACTATCTGGACATCACATTTCCGAACAGATGGATTGGTCGAGGTGGTCCTGTTGCTTGGCCTGCTCGCTCGCCAGATCTTTCACCCCTCGATTTCTTTTTTTGGGGACGATTGAAGGCTCTTATGTATGAGACACCCATTGAATCCCCCGAGGAACTGGTCGCCAGACTTTCTGCCGCTGTAGGGGAAGTGCTCGAAAAGCCTGATGTTTTCGCGAATGTTCGCCGTTCCATTCTTCGCCGTTGTTCTGCGTGCATAACCTCTGGTGGTCACAATTTTGAACATTTATTGTAATTACATGTTAATAAATATGCTTTGGTAACATAATCCTAATTTGTATCTTTTTACCTCGTATCACAGCACACAATGTGTGGACATGGTAAACTGAACTGTGCTCAGGAGTAGAAATTTCAAACGCCTCTCCCCAGAAACTTAACCACGTCTAACGATTCAGATTTTGGGCTGAAAATTTAAGTCTAAGCTTTAGAAAGCATTTAATGAGACACAAAAAATAACGGTATAAAATAGTTGTTCGTTACTCCAAAGTCCAAAGCGCCCTCTATCGGAATTTTTTGAAAATTTTCTTTAAAATTTATTTTCAAGAAAATACTGACATAAAGAATAATTTTAGCAAAACGCGGCAGTAGTTAGAGCCTAATCTACGGCACAAAGATCGGGAATAACTGATTTTTGTTCTGGGGGGAGAAGGGTTTCAAATTTCAAATTTCAGTTTACGCTACTTAACTACTCGTTAGGACTCAGATTTTTAGATCAAAATTTAAGTTTAAGTCTAAGCTTTCGAAATCATTTAAAGAAATACAAAAAATAACGTTAAAAAATAGTTGTTTGTTACTCCAAAGTCTAAAGCGCCCCCTATCGGCATTTTTTGAAATTGAACTTTAAAATTTTATTTCAAGAAAATACTGGCATAAAGAAAATTTTTTGCAAAAACCGCAAACGAATCGACCAATTTTTCCATGTTTTATAATCATTTGAAATTTCGGACCCTAAACTTTAATGCCCCCTATCTCCTTGGGAATACGTCTGGGACCCTTAGTCTCCTATTTAATATTATTTGTCTTTAAGTGTACTATAACCCCTTAAAGTTCTGCCCATCTTTTATGAATCACCCTGTATACAAAAAATCTGCACTTTTCTAAATTTTTATTTCTTATTTTAAAAAAAATAAAAACCTAGCTAGTGCTGTAAGCTCTCAAAAGTAAGAGAAATTAAAACGATTTTAAGTACCGTATTTTATGGAAGAAACGCTGTGGCATTTACGGGTTTAAAAGTTAATTTTCTTTCAAGTGCGGCGTTTACACCATGTGCGGTGTTTACGATTTTTTTTTATCACACGCATAAAATTGAGACAAAATAAAAATTCCTTTACACTGTTTTCAAGTCCCCTGCCCAACAACTTTCTGACTTTGCTGATAATGAAAACTGTGACATTTCTGATGATGATAGCGAACCATACAGCGTGGAAGAAGAAAATTTACAACTCATCCATTCTGATATTGAAGACTCAGATTTTGAGGGCTTCGAATAGAAACTAAAGATCGTCTAAAGTAGATACGACCCACTCATAAAAAGCGTGCCAAGTTGCGCCGACCACTTAAAAAAAACATGGAACGCCTAAGGAGAGGGTCTGAGTCCTGCACTCTGGGTGGTTGAAATACCAACTGACGTCTTCTTAATTTAAAAATTACATAAAAATATTTTAAACATGATTTAAATATTTTAAATAAAATTTTAGACATCTTAAGGTATTAAAAATGAGGCACCCTACACTTACACTGTTCAGAAAACTTTGATTAAAGTTAGGTCGATGTGACGCTGTCGACAAAAGTAGCGTTGCATGGATGCGGAGTTTACAACAGGTGCGGAGATTACGATATTTTTAATCTTATTCAGGCCAGTTTTCAGTAGTGCGGCATTTCTTCCATAAAATGCGCTAAGAGAAAAAATTTACAGCTCAGGTGAGCTTAATGTCTACTTTTTAAAAAAACACAATTTTACAAAATAAATAAATAAATAACTAAAACTAAATAAATGAAAATTTTACCCTGTTAAAAAATTGCACTTAACAATAATACTTAACTATGTACTAATTATTGATATACAGTAATGTGAATTTAAAATATCACATGTAATGTTGTAATGTGTGACATTTAATGTGAATTTTTACAGATCAATTTAGTATTTTAGGTTTTTGACAGGTGGTTTTTTTGACAAGAGGTTTTTGACATGACGGTTTTAACCAAGGTTTAAACCGTCATAAACTGACACATGTCAAAAACCTGCCAACCCTGACTGCAATGCTACCATCCAGTTAAAACAAGACTTCAACAGTTTTTTCCTCCTTATTGCATGCAGTTTTAGAAAACTTTTTTTTTAATTGCGAGAATGAAAAGAGAAAGTTACAAAGAAAGCTATCACCATTAAAAAAAAAAACATCCTTTTGGTGATTAAAGCTGAATCATGTTTGTTTCAAGTTTCTCCCAGTCGAACATTTGTGATCCAGCGTCTAGATTCAGAAGGTCCAGATGTAATATAGTGAACTTCGGTTTGGATCATTATAGTGCAAAACCCTCACCTGGCTTGGTTGCATCCTTACCCATTCCTTTTCCTTTTGCTTGGACTTGGAATACTATATGCGAGTACACCAAAGATACACAAAAATTTATTTTGTATTTTACATGGCTATTTTGCAGTGACTTTATTGACAATCATATATTCATCTTCAAACAAGTTTTTCAGCTGTTAAAAGTAATCTGCATGGAAACTCTTCAGTGACATTTGCAAATTAAATTTATAAAATATTTTTTTTAATTGAATTATTTTAAAATATAAAAAAAAGGATGATTTAAATGCTAGTAGTAACGACGTTATTAACACTATAAATACTGATTTGGATTCCGTTTCCCTAGTCGCAAATCAGCCAAAGCCATCGAACAACCATGAAGAATAGTATTTCCTTAGATGATAGCAATTAGCAAGACATCGTATTGTTGAAATGAACAAACATTCAATACTGACAATAATTTAAATATTATGAAAAAGTTGTGGGAACCAGAAACAAATTTTAATTTTCCCGCAACCTGTGCTACAGCTGCAAATCACAAAGTTTTCAATACACATGGTTTAAAAAATATACTTGGCTTGTGTATTCTCAAGTTGAAAATAGTGCACATTGTAAATATTGCGTATTTTTTGCACCTTCTAACATTGGAAAATCTAAATCGGAAGTAGCTGGGTAGTTGTCACGCAAAGATATAATAATTGGAAGAAAGCCATTGAGAAATTTAATAATCAACAAAAAACAATATCATTTCAGGGGTATTGCAACTTACGAAAAGCTATTCAAGAAGGAAATATTCAGTCGATAGAAAAATTGATGGGGGTCAGGCATCACATGTTGCAGTAAATTGGAACCGATTATAAAAATTGTAATTTTATGCGATTGAGCAGGTGGCAATCGCCAATGAAGCCAAATTTTGAACTTTAGTAAGAACAAGAGTTGATTCGGGGAATGAAAACCTCACTGAACATTTTAAACATTCTGTTAAAAACGCTACCTTTATTAGCTGGAACATACAAAAACAAAGTAGGGAAGACCGGGGCTAGTAGGCACAGTTTTTAGTTATTGATTTTTATTAATTTTTTGTTTAAGTTTTTTATGAAACTTTAACTGTACTTTTAAAGAACAGGTATTGGGCTATAAATACCCGGAGTTTTGAGTTTGTAGCTTTTGCAGTTTATGTTTAGCGGAAGCCTAAAGTAAAAAGAAAATTGTGCGCCAACTTACCCCGTCTCGGGGCAAGTTGCCTATACCTATGGGGTAAGTTGGCACACGCTTTATAAAAATTTAAATAAGACACGCAGTTAAGAGAAATCAATTTCCTTATTACCAGTAGGTTTAATCAAAGGCGTTATCGCCGTACAATGTAAATTCTAAATTATACAGACATAAAAATAATGAATAAAACATTAACACTGAGTAACTTCTATCCTACTCGATAACATCATCAGAGTTACAGTTGTCACAAATAAAAAATAGAGTGTCTCCGTTTGGGCAAGTCTCGTGTGCCCAAAATCTTGCATTGCAACCACTTTTTCCGGTGTTTGCTGTTTTTCAAGCTACCAGCACACACCAGACACCAAGCCAACTTGCCCCGTGTTCAATGCGCCTACTAGCCCCATAATAAATTTCTTCACAAAAAGGACACGTAACCATCTAAGCATTAATAATCCAAGTAAATCACATATGGGGTAGGTACAGTTAATCATACACTAAGAACAATTGCACAGGTTAAATCGCAATTATTAAGATAAGTATTATAAATCAGAAAAAGAACGAAGCAACAAAAAATGACTTATGAGCGCAAAAAACAGAAAAATCGTAATAAATGTCCACTGCACGTAGGTAACGCTGCAAAACTACAATGAGGAATGTAAGACGCAAGAAGAAATGTACTCTGTGACTGGTTACACAATCTATCCACAAACAGGCGATTTATGGGGATTGCGCCTACTTACCCCTGTAGCCAACTAGCCCCGGTCTCCCCTATAAATGCGAGTAACAATATCATCTTGAATCGTTTGGTAGAAAAAATTAATTTGGCAAAATGTTTCTCATGCCTTGATGGTGAAACTTGTGACGTTCCTACTACTGAACATCTTTCCTGTTGTGTCTGATATATAGATGAAGAGAATGGCAACAAAATTTGTAAAGAATTCTTACAATTTATTCCTGTAGCAAGCACTAGCGGAAAAAACTTGCCCGACAAAATATTAGAAGGATTAAAGACATATGATATCGATTTGTCCTATTTACGTAGGTTACGTAGGGCAAGGTTATGATGGTGTCCCATCAATGAGCGGAAAGTTTAATGGATTTAGGTCTCACGTATAAGTATATATCCGCAAGCTTTATATTTTCATTGTGCCTCACATAGTTTAAATTTAGCACGTGAAATGTTGTATCTGGGACAGAAATAAGAAACTGCATTGGCATAATTGAAATGACACACAATTTTTCAATACTCCTAAATAGACGAGACGTCCCCCTCAGCAATATTGACAAACATACACCGGAAATTAATAACCAAAAACTACTAAAAGTTTGTCCAACTAAGGAGGGTGGGACGCCATAAAGCCATCATGACCGTGGTAGAATTATATGATGCAGTGATTGTCGTTTTGAAACAATCGCATCTTGGGAAGACAGAGATTCGTCTTCTAAGCAAAACTTTTTAAAAATTCGTTATGTGAATTTAATTTTTTAATTTCTTTATTTAGCTTACAGAATATATTTGCATACACTTTATCATTGTCTAAATAATTGCAAAAATCTGCCAGTGACCTTTTAATTGACTGAAATTTCGTTAACGATGTTGTGGCTCACTTAAATACAATTCGTAAAGCCCCAGATATTTCTTTCAAGGATATTTATCATAAGCTTGTATGAAAGCCAATAACTTTCATATTGACATTAAAATGCCAAAAACTGCATCAAAACAAACACAAAGATCCAATGTACCAGCCGATTCTATAGAAGAGCATTTCAGGAAAAATATTTTTATCCCATTCGTTGATCAAACGTTCACTCAACTTAATGGACGTTTCACTCGGCACCGCAACATTTTGATTTTTTTCTACATAATGAAAAAAGTGCTCCAACAGCTAGTGAAATAAAAGATTTTCGTCAATTGTGTGAATTTTATATGCATGATTTACTTTCTGCAAATTCAGAAATTTTGAATGCCGAATTCAAGTTCAGCAACACAAAATTTGAGAAATAGCTTTCAATAACTCGATGCAAGAATGCCATTGAAGCAGTTTCGAAATGGGACAAAATGTTGTACCCCAACACCTGCAAATAACTAAAGATATTTGCAAAACTTCCCGTTACAACCTGTCTCAGCGGAAGGTAATTTTTGACATTATACATTTAAAATACTTAAGATCCACAATGATAGAATCAAGATTAAATGGGCTGGCTTCGTTATATATACACAGAGAGATTAATGTAACTGCGACTGAATTAAGTCAAGAGCTTTGTAAAAAAAAAAAAAAAAAAAAAAAAAAAAAAAAATAGATTTTATGTGTAACAATATTTTCAACTGAATTTTTGATAATATTTTTATCCATTTAACTCGGCCCCATAGTCGTTTAAGCCACAGGGGCTGTAGGGGCATCTACCCTTTTCATGACTAGAGACAATGTCTCTACAAGAATTTTCTGTCCTACCCCACAAGAGATTAAATTCTCTATTAGTTTATTAATTCCCATACAATTCTGAGTGACGAGTTAAATTTAAATGAACTAGCCCAAAAATTTGCATCCAATAATTCATCTCGTCAAAGCTATTTTGGATATTTTTCTTAAACTACATGTCTGACAATCAGATAGATATAAATGGGAAATTCTCTGTAAATGTTTATTTATGAGGCCTTTAAATGTTTAACTTCTGCACATTCAAAAATTAGTATTTTTTAAAATTATATTAATAAAATTAAACTTTAAGTATAATAATTTTAATTAAAATAAATAACCAATTAATTGATACTGAATTAATTATGGTAATTTTATGATTAATTAGTGTCTCCTTGTAATTTCCTACTGTAATCAAAACTTGAGAAATTTTGCCCCCACTAATTTTATTTTGTTTCGCTGCCAATGTTCGGCCCCCTCCAAGATAAAATCCTGGGTGCGCCACTGATGCAGCATGTCTTTCATTTTTCATATTAATCAAATAAAAACCTTCCAATGTCAGCAGATGATTATATGTTTCACTCATTCAGATAAAATATATCGTCACCTCAGAGGAATAGTAGGACATCCAGTAATAAAAAAAAAATGAGATGTCTGATTACTGCTATGAAAAACTGTATTTGTGGAACAACTTCTGAAACACAAAGTTATGTTTAATACGATATCTCAGATGTCTTTTATAAAAATACCCTACTGTTCCAATAGATCCAGACAAAGTTTTTCATAGCAGTAAGTCAGATCTCATTTTCGATTATTACTAGATGTCCTACTGTTGCTCTGAGGCGACACTATACCGTGGCGGTCAAAAGTTTCCGGCCAGTTAGTTTTTTTGATTTGTTTGACAGAACGTTTTAGCGAAGAAGAAGTTCAATTGCTCCAAAAGTTAGGAATAAGCAAATTACCTCTGACCAAGTGATCATTTTGATTGGTTACTTAAGATACTTGATGCAAAGGGGGGGAATTCAAAATTCGCGTGTGCAAAAGTTTCTGGCCATTCGTCATTCATTAGTTTTTGCTATCGCTAAAGTGTTTTTTTGCCCATATTTGTTAATTAATCAAGGTGAATAATGTATATGAAGTTAAAAATGTAAAGTTTAACAATTTATTGTTCCTAAATGAGTGATTTGTTTGTCACTAAAGGGACAATCCTCTTGTGAGATTGCGGCAAAGTTGTCGATCGGAAAATTTGCTGTAAATGATATTTAAAAAATATATATATAAAGATGGTCATGGCTTTCGGAACTTGCCACGGTCCGGGGGACCCCAGAAAATGACTATTCTTGTGGGCAGAATTATTAGAAGAAAAGCAGTTGATGACCCGCGTAAAAATGCCGCTGCAATTCCACGCCATTTATGGTGTTAAAAGTGATTTATGGTATTATATTTATTGCTGAAACAAGTCTATCTACAGTGTCAAGATGCTTATGTGACGTAGAACTTTATGGAACAGTCAGCGTTAAAAAACCTTTCATAAGTAAAAAAATTCAGAGGGCCCGACTGGCGTTTGCCAAGGAATACAAAGACTGGTCTAGTGAAAACTGGAAAAAAAGTACTATTTTCAGATGAATCGACGTTCAATCTTATTGTGAGTGATAAAAAACTTTACAACCGATAACCTAAAAACAAAAGATAAGATGCGAGATATATTATTCATACAATGAAGCAAGGCGGAGAACACGTTATGCTGTGGGGAGCATTTTCTGGAAAATGCACCTGTCCGTTATTTAAAATCCGCTGCAAGATGAATAGTGCAATGCATAAGGATATCTTGCAAGATCATTTGCTGCTTTATTAGAGGAAAAATTGTGGTCGCAATTATTTGTTTCATCATGATAACGACCAAAAGCATACAAGCATGCTCGTCAAGCAGTGGCTCTCGCACAAAAACACTTCGCTTTTGAAAGGGACAGCCAAATCATCCGATCTGAATATAATAGAAAATCTTTGAAACTAACTTGAAAACGTGTGTGGAATTATAAATATTCCAATTTAGCAGCATTTTCACAAAAATGGCAAGAACCGTGGACAAAACTTAACATTGATGATCTACAACTGTTCATTGAATCGATGCTACGTTGCTGCGCCGCAGTACTTATTGGTAAATGTATGAATACAAAATACTAATTGTAAATGTTGTTGATCACTGTTATTTTCTGTTATAACACCATTTTATTTCAAACTTGCCAAGGTGGCTGGAAACTTTTGAGAACATGCGTTTTCTTTTGCAATTAATTTTGTCAATTAAATTTATTAATATTTAATTTTTATTCCATAAATAAGTTCTTAACTGTTATGTCAATAATGTGTATAAGTATCACTTTGAGATTCCTCTTCATATGGGTATACTTACAAATTAACCGAAAACTTTATGCTGGCCGGAAACTTTTGACCGCCACTGTATATTTTATATATATATGTGTACATAGGGCTAATTAAAAAATTAATCACTCTTTTAGTTTTATTTATTTATTTGGAAAAAAAAAAGAAGAAAAACATTATGCATCAAGGCATTATAGATTATGAAACACTTTCCAACACAATTGAAATATTGAAAAAAATTAATTTTTGTTCAAACAATGAAATATCTAAAATAAATGTAAAAAAAAAGTAAATATTCATTTTTAACAATTGTTGTCCATAGCCAGTAATGTGCGTTAATTCTTTCATGCAGACCTGTATATGATGTACAAAACTCAAGTTCAAAAATGCATATCAAAGCTGAAACATAAATCCAGCAGTTATGGCTCATAGTCTGTCCTGTAACCAAATTCTTTTGAGAGAGTTTGAAAATAAATGATAAAATCTATTCTACGCACTCAATAATCTATAGTGCACCTCGGTAATGTATATTAATTTCATTGAAATCGTATAACATCATTAAAAATATACTGCTAATGATTTTCCCACCATAGATCATAATGTAATGGAATTCTTTTGTGTACCTTTATAGGGTATGTATACATTTCTTTAAATAAAAATAAAGGACTTTCAAGGAAAAAAAAAACAACAACAAAAAATGTAAGGACCTAAAAATTAAATTAATAAATTATAATATGCATTTTTTAATAAAGGGTTTCTGTAAATACAAGTTTTAACCACCATTAGCTAACTGCAAATGGTGTGCAAGGCAGTAAATGTTTATCAATTTAAGGCAAATAGATTTCTTTTTCATAGCCAGTCCTGATTTGTATCCAACCACATTTGGAGCATCATCAGTACCCAAGCGTACAATATAACACCTGTTTCTATATTCATTTGGACTTGTATTCTTATCTATAAAATCCGTTATGGCTGTGAAAGTAACTGGATGAAATAAATTTGGCAGCTCTATTGCTCCTAAAATGTCCTATTTGATACGATTATCTTTTGCATCCACATATCGAACATACACATTAGCATGTTCAACATCTGATCTATCTGTGGTACCATCAACCAAAATGCTGATATATGTACGCTTTTTTAATTTCTCACTAAATCTAACTTAAAAGTTTCAGCAATAAAATGGATAAAACAACTGCATTGTTTTTCATTGTCATACTTTGTTAAAATATCCACATTTCTCAGCTAGGCACAAAAGATCTACAAGATCCGCATGTCGCTGGATTGAGGCACGATATTCTAAGCATAAATAGTTTGATTTAAAACACAACATTTTTAAAGACAAAACTTACTCTCTAACCCTAAATATTTGCTCGCCATTGGCGAGCTGGCGAGCGGAAATTTCGCACCCTGGCTTAACACATAATAAGATAGAGTTCTCTAAGCCAGAGGTTCAATAAATGTGCTCCGCGGAGCCCTAGGGGCTCCGCATGAACTTTCAGGGGCTCCTCCGCGCTTTAGGAAAATAAAGAAAATTTGAGCAAAAAAACACATTTAAAGCAAGGTTTTTCTTTCCTTCTTTTTTCAAAAATTGTAAACAGTTTTTTTGTAGACTCAATTTGTGTTCGATTGTAAATTGTTTTTTTTTTTACAAAAATATTTATATATTGATCTTCAACTACCTGAACGCTTTTAATAATAAACTAAATTCTATTTTCTTTAAAAAACTTCCGGTACAGATATTAATTTTTAAGTTTTTTGAACAAAAAATGCGGTAAATGGAAAAAAATGTAGATTTAATATAAGAAAGCAAGAAATTGTATTCTGAAGGAAAATTTGGATATTTGAATTTCTCAACTCCTCCTCTCAGTGTGACTTGAGGAGTAGTGTTATCCAATAACTCCACGTTTCATGCTCAACTGCGTCATCATTTCGAAATAAACCATTCTGATTTGAAAGATAAACCGCCTCAGTTTTTTCAATATGAAGGGCAAAGTAAAGTACGCATGCTTCAAAAAAAAAAGAATCACAACACTTGTTAAAACATACATGAAATGTCCTGGAGATATTTGTAGACTTCACTGGGAATGTCCTGGACATATTCACAGACTTCACTGGGACGAAATAGGCAATAAGATATATTTCTACCACTAATTTAAATGTTTCATTTTGTGCTGTTTAATCAATGTGATTAATTAGGATAAAAAAAAAAATGTTTTAAAAATAGTGATGGAAGTTTGCCTGGTTTGACCCCGTCGCCCCCGTTAAGTCGGCGCTTATGATGGCACCTACCTGATACACATGGCGCCTACCTGATAGTTTAACGAGTCGCTTGAGTTCGTGAAGATCATATAATTGCAAAGACACTTAATAAACCTTGTAAAATTGATATTATCAAGAATTTGCTTTATGAAATGTCCAATATTCTCTTGTCAAATAACACCATTTCTCTTTTCGATTAACTATATGACATTTGGCATAAAAGAACACTTAACAGCCTCTTCATATGAACTATATTTACACTACAAATTCTTGAATCTACTGACGTCACTGGATTAGCAGTTTTGTTAGTATTTTTTAGTTACATATACTAATTTCCCGTTCCGACCAGGGCAGTTAACAGTCTTAACTTACTTTTTTGAAACGTGCACCCGCAACTAGACTTGATTTCTATATTACTACAGTGTTTGAGAACATTAACTCGATTAAAATTAAGTGCCTTAATTGTCTGAGCGAAGCGAAGGCTAATACTCAGCGAAATATTACTGTCCGGACACATTACTACTACGATGGATATTAACGCCATGTCCTACTAAAAAAACAGCCTAATAAAAACCTTTCGTCAAGCATAACTCAAAAAATATTTGTCGGATTTCGTTTCTGATTGCACCAGAAGGTACCTATGAGGGTCGCCTACTGAATGCACCTACTATGAAAAATAAGTTCTAAACCGTTTAAAAATTATATAGAAAAAACTGATAAAAAAGCACAATTTATCTGCATACGTCACAGAAATTTGGTGTGCGTCACTTTCACCAGTTGATGTTTTCGTAGACAACTGGTTTGAACACATGGAGCAAATAAAAAAAAATACGAACGCATTAATATTGAATAGATCAGTTTCAACCACGTGATCACAAACCTTGCAACAACCCGTGGCAACCAGTTTTGGTGGGCAAACAAATAATAATACAGTACTCCGTACCACGGTGACCGTTTTTAACCTGTTGTATAAAATCTGGCCTGTTGTATGACATACAATTGTGGATGATTAAAACAAAAGACATGAGTGTTTATTGCTCCGGGAGGTTATCTTTCTCTGGATGTCTGTCTGTCTATCATACAGCATGCAATTTTCTTGTAAAGGATGATATTATTATGCAGTAAAACCTCCATAACGGACACACCCGATTAGTGGACATCTCTATTTAGGGGGCATTTTTTCGATTACCAACCCTTAAATAACTGTACATTTTTTATTCTCAGTAGTGGACACCTCCAAATAGAGGACAAATTCTGCCCTCCCGAGGTGTTCGCTATTCAGAGGTTTTACTGATAAAACCTCCATAGCGGACACACCCGATTAGCGGATACCTCTATTTAGCGGACATTTTTTCGATTACCAACTCTTAAATAACTGTACATGTTTTACTCTCAGTAGCGGTCACCTCTAAATAGAGGACAAATTCTGCATTCTCGGGGTGTCCGCTATTCAGAGGTTTTACTGTATATAATATTGATAGTTATTTTACAGGGCCACACAAAAGAATAAGAATATATGAAATGGATATAAACTAAATTCGGGATTGGTAGATCGCTGATGTTAATGTAATTTTAGGATGTTGTTACAGTCATCCGCAGCATGTTTTTAGAGTTTTGTTCATCTAACGAAACCTTACCTGTCTCACTCCTTTGTCTGTCTGTCTGTCCGTCTGTCACAGAGCCCGTTCTCAGAAACTATACATGTCGGAGACTTGAAAATTTGCATACTTATAGCTGAACACCACACATCAAACGGCAAATAATAAAATTTTGAAAAAGTCTAATATTTAACCCTCTGTGCTCTAACTTGTGTATTTTAAGCAATTTTTCTAACTCAGCCTCTAATTTAATTAAGTTGGAGACATGACATTTTGCATACTTATAGCTGAACACCTCACATCAAACGACAAATAATAAAATTTTGAAAAAATCTAATATTTAACCCTCTGGGCTCTAACTTGTGTATTTTAAACAATTTTTCTAACTCAGCCCCTAATTAAGTTGGAGACATGAAATTTTGCATACTTATAACTGAAATCCTCACATCAAACGACAAATAATAAAATTTTGAAAAAGGTCTAATATTTAACCCTCTGGGCTCTAACTTGTGTATTTTAAGCAATTTTTCTAACTCAGCCACTAATTAAGTTGGAGACATGAAAGTTTGCATACTTATAGCTGAACACTTGCGATAACACGATAAATCATAAAATTTTGAAAAAAAGTCATATTTAACCCTCTGGGCTCTAACTTGTGTATTTTAAGCAATTTTTCTAACTCAGCCCCTAATTAAGTTGGAGACATGAAATTTTGCATACTTATAGCTGAACTCCTTACATCACACGGCAAATAATAAAATTTTGAAAAAGTCTAATATTTAACCCTCTGGGATCTAACATGTGTATTTTAAGCAATTTTTCTAACTCAGCCCCTAATTATGTTGGAGACATGAAAATTTGCATATTTATAGCTGAACACCTCATATGAAACGACAAATAATAAAATTTTGAACAAATCTAATATTTAACCTCTAATATTTTGTCTCGCGCAATTTTTAAATTTAAACTGTTTTGCAATACTATTTTTTGTTCATTTTGCATAATAAGTGTAATGTGACGCAATTTCTTCTATTTCAGACTTCTAACGCATGTTAATGAATTTACTTTACAATATCCTTTCTCTTTCAAAATTCACATGTAAATATAGTTTTAATGGCGTAATTTCCAATAAGTGCCTGCTTTTTATACCTAATTATTTAATTCTAATTTGAAGATTTTTTCTGTTTATAATAGTAATGTGTAAATATTTTTTTTTTATTTGAAGCAAACATTATTGTTTGCGCTGTTTATACAGTTGGCAACAGTTTAAATTAATACCATTTTCTAAAATATGTAAAAAATATCAGTCAAGATGCTGAATATTTGAATTTAAAATAGAAATAAAACCTCAAAAAATGAGTCAAATTAAAAAAATTAATGAAATCTGCACACCGGGATTTTCTATTGAATAAAATGATCTAAAAATGATTAAATTCACATGTATAGCTTTTGCTCCTATAAAAAATTTTTTAATGGAACGATTTTGTCCAACTTTAGCATTAAATATCTCTTAAAATAATTCTTCGATTTGAAAACTGTATGCATTAGCGTGTTGATCAAACATTTCGCTATAATACCACCGATTTTCATATTTTTTGTATGCAATAGTTTTTTTAATATTAACGAAGAAAGACCTCCGGTCACAAAAAATTCAAAACCGGCGGCGGCGGCAGTGACAGCGTTAGTTACTTTTTTTAGAATAGAGAGATATATAAAAATGAAAACTTGTCTATCTGTCTGTTTGTAATTCTATAAAAATCCGCAATTTGGAAGCCAAAATTGTGAAAAGATATGTGCATGTGTATTAAAACATGGCCGAGGCAACTAAAGTAATCCGGAATCGAAATAATTTATAGTTAATTTTTAATTAATAAAAAACCACCAATTTAACAGCAATTTGTTATCAAATTTAAACATTTTTCGTTATAGCAGTTGCCAACAATTAAAAAACACAATAAAATTATTACTACAACAGTTAATTTTCTACTGCAAGATTTCCACGTGAAAAATGAAAATGAAATAAATAGTTTGACGAATTTTTAAAAAAGGTGAATATTACGTCATAACTTTTCTATTGCAAGATATTCACGTGAAATATGAAAATGAAATAAATGGTTTGACGAATTTAAATGAAAGTGAATATAACTTCATAATTTTTCTATTTCAAGGTTTCCACGTGAAAGAAGAAAATATTACGTCATATTGGAAATATAAAGGACGTGGTGGATATAGTATAACGTCATATGAGTGTGAAAAATGTATTAAAGCATGATAAAAACCCGATTAGGGAAATATTGGCCTATTTTAACATTATTGCTCCAATTATAAATTGAAATAAGTTCATTTATAGCTGTATTCTTTTGCGTCTGTTATATACATTTATATATTTTTATATAGCGTTTTCATATGATTCATTCATACAACATTTCGACTTTTTTTTTAAATGTTTGTTTTGTGTTGTATGTTAAATTTTGAAATTGATTTTTCAGAACAAACATCCATCAAATTCTGGGCAACGCCGGCACTTTAGTTTGTAACAGATAAATGGCTTTTGTATCTGTACATCTAATGCTAATATTATAAAGCGTTATAATATTATAAAGTATATAATATTATTAATGCTTGTACGTTTGTGAGGTGTTATCTCTGGAACTACATAGCCAACTTAAAAAAATGTTGGTGGCCATCTCTGCTCCGAAAAAAAGACTATTTTATGTCAGTGCAAGAACCTACATCGCTGCAGGAGCAAAAAAGTTCTAAAATTGCGATTTCTGTGATATTGATTGGGTTAGAAACTTTAAATTTGGTGCGGTAGTTACTTTTAAGATGTAAATACTCGTAATGAACGCTCTCTAAAAGGTTCAATTTGACGGATAAACGTAAAAATTTCTAGAAAGTTTCTAAACTATGATTTATTTGGAATACTGAAATTTTTGGGATACTGTTGGGGTTAGAAACTAGAACTTTGGCATGGTAGTAATTAATAAGATGTAAATGCTCATTGTAGAACGAATTCTAAAAAATAGAAAGACTAACCAAAGCGGAAAAAGATCTAAAGATGATCTAAGTAACGAAGTACATGGGATTGTTAGGAATATAAACATGAAAATTGACATAGCTGTATTTATCATGACGTAAATTCTCGCAATAGAACAATTTCTAAAAATGTCGCTATATAAAACAGTGCAAAAACAAAAAACTTTGTAAAATTTTCTATTTCTGTGTTACTGCTGAGCCCAAAATCTTGAAATTTTGCTTCGGGTTAGTTTTAAAATATACAATTGTCTCTATGAATGGTTTCTAAAAAAATTAAAATTTAAAAAGATGAAATTAACGGAAAGCGATCTCAATTACCATTAATTTGGAATTATTAGGTACAGCAACTTTAAATATTTCATAATGCTGCATTTCCTCCGCAAAACATGCAATTTAAATGCAACAAAACAGATAGATACCCACCTAGCATTAAATAAATTGTGTAAATATTAAATAAAGACCTGTATGAAACAGTGAGGAGGTTACCCGAAAGTACTTGTTAAAGTGTTCCTTCTCTAGGCTTTTCTCTCTCTCGCCAAGGCCACTAACAGAGGGAAGTGCCGTTTTAAATGTGATATGAATTTTTTATCCGATTCATTTTTCTAGACATTTTATCATAAGGTCATATTCTCAATTATCATTAGTACCTTTTTTATATATTAACTTATTCTGGTGAAATTTTATAATCGGGATCATATTGGTGTATGTTAGCTTGCATGATTTCCTGAATAAATATGTATGGATTTGTCAATTACTTCAAATGACACTTTGACAGCTCAAAAGTTATGCAGACGATATATTCAGATCTTGTGTCATACTTTATGTTGTAATCATTGCCGATTTCTTTTATTTAATACTTGCTAAATACAGCTCAACTTGTGCAGAATATGTTTGAAAACAAAACAATACAGCGTATGTAGTGGCCAGCATACACTCATCATTTAAATCCGATCGAGCATATCTAAAACACACTCTAACGAAGCATTGCATGCCACTGTTGATGTATTCGGTACTTTGATACTATATTAGATTTTGAGGAGAGAATTCCTTAAATGTTATCGACAACCTCATTGCATCTGTGGAAAACAGATATTGTACAATATTAACTATTCCGGTTGAGCACACACCATATAAAGTATAGTCCATTCTTTTTAAACATCATATATTTGTCATTTAAAGTTACTCAAATTGGTGCAGAGCGTCTGATTATGCTCTTGACATCATTTAATAAAGTTAAAATTCCGATATAAGTAATTTAGTGTTTCATTTTCTATTTTACTTTTAATATATTGCGTACTTTCAATTTTATATCCATGCATGGCTGTTTTGAATGGTTTGATTTCCCATTTTTTTAAACAGTGTATACAAATTTATATATAAGATTTTGTAATTCTACGATTCGCTTATTTTCATCATTTCAGTTTATCGCAGTATATGGACAATTAAAGATAACATCTCATTTTCTTTGCTTCCACATGTTATTATTAAATCTATGTTCTCAGTAGTATCGCTCAGACTAATCCCTCTGAGGGAAGTCCTAGTTTAGCTAGTCTAAAAGGAGTTTCAAAAAGCTATCAGGATCATATTGTTTGTAGATCACTATAAACCAAAACACTAAGGTATGAAATATTTTTTAATGAATACATAGTAAAACACATATGAACATGAATGCACTGAGGATGCGAAAGCAATGGTGGGCCACAATGCAAGAGCCATTGCAAAAATTGAACAAATGTCAAAGCACTGTAGCACCACCTATTTCGCTATTTATACTAGATACACGCTATCCCCGAGAAAATGTCTTCTGAACTTATGAAAAGGTTGAATGATGCCACTAAATTAATAAACTATATAAAATCACGACCTTTTAAATGTAAACTTTTTAAGCTTATGTGTGATGTTATTGGAAGACAGCATCAGCCCCTCCTACTGCATACCGAAGTAAGATGGTATTGTTGAGGAATAGCGATTCCACAATTGTTGAAACTGCAGAAGTGATATTAGAAGAACCATAACTCTAAACTGGCAAAACTTTTAAGCAATGAAGATTGTGAATGCTAATTGCATATTGGTCTGATATGTTTAGAAAAATGAAATAAATGTATCTATCTTTGCAATGATAATTTGTCGCAATTTCCGATGCAATTATCAAACGTGTCTTCTTTTAAGATGAAACGTGTATTGGTCTTATTCTGAGCGAAACAATGATATCCATAATGTTCCTCTTGTTAAAAAGGAATGCAAACAACACCAGATTAAAAGAAAAATACAAATAAATATTCAGGGACATCCTACAGTTTTGAAAAACTCGTTTAAGCAGCATTTTTCAACAGCTGAATAGAAAAGGCTTTGGACGACTCTAAAAGTGTATGAATGTTTTCAGCGATATAAAAAAACACCCAGCTTACTTTCAGTGAAACACGCAGTCCTTGTTGATTTGATTTAATATCTCATAGGAAGTTAACACCGAATATACAATAATAGGCTATTCAGTGAAACCAAATGAAAATATTTCGATTCGAATTAGAAAGATTTTATAAAATAACTCAATATAAATCAAACAGAAATAAGTTACGTAGAGAGGTAAATAATTTTAAATAAAAATTCTGGTCTAAAATATTTTTATAAAACTTGAGTACAATTCTTGGTACATTTAGTGTTAAAGATCTTACTTTAAAACGAAAACGAAATACAGAAGTCTTTTAAATGCAGGACCAAACATTCGCCTGCCATTACTATCAAATAACCCGAATTCAGACATTTGTGCAATAGAATCCAATCATATTAAACGTTTATGCGTTATTGTACGTCACTCTAATAATGTAAAATGTTACTATTTTCTGAGTTTTGGAGGTTTTTTAAGTATGTAAACATTTGACAATTCCATGTGTATTGATTGTAATTGTAAATAAATTCAGTGTTCCGGTAAAGGTTTCAAAATATAATTTTATTTCTGGGACAATGCACAATTGTTTAGATTACTATTCATTCCCACTTCCTGTGTTCGGTAGCAATGCACTTAAAAAACTTACTGTTAGGGAAATATGTTTTGGTTAAATTTTTTGATGTTGTTTTTGCCCACTAGATGGCAGGATATCTTTTCCCACCAGATGGCAGGATAGTTTGTCCTCCAGATGGCAGGGTTGTTGCACTGGATGGCTTCAGTGTGTTTTTGGAAGTGGTCTCTGGTTGACTGTTGGGTTTGATGGTTGGACTGCTCTGGGTAGTTGGTATTTGAAAGATGTTAAGCATTATGGTTCTTATGTTTTCCTATGGCTGTGTTTTGTTCAGTTTAGTTTGTCTTGTCAAGTAGGCAAGCAAATAAAGTTACTTTCAGCTGACTTGATAGTGATTAATTATGAGTTTTGTTTATTCTTACCTGACCTCTGTTACATGGTAGCAGAACAGCGTGGTTGGGTGTTTGTTGCTTATTTAGTGAAGATTGAAATGTTTACATTTTCCAGTTAGGCTTAATGAAAGCATGCTATTAGGCTTAGTAATGTTTATTAGATATGACAGTATGCTTTATCATGAATTCAGCAACAATTATTTAGTATGTGATAAAAATTAAATATAGGAAATTGTTTTCAAGAGACTTTTGTTTACCTTTTGAAGTTTTAAATTATTCATTTCTGGGACTTTGTTTTATTTTTAATGACAACATGGCTGCTGACTCTGAAGATTGTCTTGGTCAAATAGGTCATAAAACTATTCCTGTGCTTTCTAATGCAAATTATCACTCATGGAAAGATAGATTAGAGTCTTTATTACAATTAACTGGTTGTAAGAAATTTATTGTAGATCCAGAACCAGTATTATCAGCTGATGCTACAGAAGCAGATAAAGATAGATTTGAATCTAGGAAGGACAGAGCTTTAGGTCTAATGAAAACTTATATGGATAGTAGCCAGGTTGCTATTTTAGATGGTATAGAGTCTCCATTAAAAGCTTGGCAAAAGATAAGAGACACATATTGTCCCAAGTCTCGTGCAAGAATAGCTGAACTTAGAAGAGAATTTATTTTATTAAAGCCGGAAGAGGGAGAGCATATTGGTGTTTTTATTGCTAGAGTGAGAAAAGTGGTCAAAGATTTAGCTGATGCTGGGAAAATTGTTGATGATGCTGAAATAGCATTTCAGTTAATTGCTTTTCTTCCTGAAACTTACGAAAATGTAGTAACTAAGCTGTATGCTTTAGAAGATAAGAAATTTACTTCAGCGGCAGTGGAAACAGAATTATTAACTGAATATGGACGTTTAGAAAGCAAAAAGAAATTGGAAGAGTTTAGTCGACTGGATAAAACGTTTTTGGTTCAAGGAGCAAGAAGAAATGAATTAACTAATCTTAGGAAGCAAAATAAGCAGAGAGAACCAAAAATAGTTTGTTATCGATGTAACAATACTGGTCATATTGCTAGAAATTGTAAAGTTAATTTGAATAATGAGCAAAAGCAGCGAAAGTTTGGAAATTATAAGAAGAATGAGAAATCCCAATCTCAAAAACAGTCATTATTTTATGTTTCAGAAATGGAAACTGCTCATGAAGCTAATGTTGAAGAGAATAGAGATATTTTCACTTGGGATTCAGCTGCAACTTGTCATGTTCTAAATTCAAAGAAATTTTTCCAATCATATAAGCCTTTAGAGAAAACATTTATTAAGTTTGGACCTCACCCTACTGAAGTTAAAGGAATTGGAGATGCTGTTGTGAATGTTTATTCTAATAAGGTGTTGCATGTTATCACTCTGAAAAATGCTCTTCATGTTCCATCAGTCCAAAGAAATTTAGTATCGGGAAAGAAGATGGATGATGCTGGTTTTACATTTAGAGGAGGACATGGAATGATAAAATTTTATTATCCTGATGGAGCACCATTTATAACAGCTAAGAAAGAGAAAAACTTCTTTATTTTTCATGGTTATTGTGCAAATTCATTCGACTGCAATGGCATCTATGAAACTCATAGTCAATTAGATATGAACCATGAACGTTTTGGTCATTTTAGTAACCGAATGTTACGAAAGATGATTGTTGAAAACAAGGTTACTGGTGTTAGGAATACTAACTTTAAAGAAGTTGTTGATTGTGAAAGCTGTAGTCTGTCAAAGTCAAAGAGAGCAAGTCACTTGCCTATGGATAAAGTTAGGTCAACTGAAATTTTACAGTTGGTTCACTCTGATTTGTGGGGGCCTGCAAAAATACGGTCAATAGGAAATGCTTTATATTTTCTTACATTTATTGATGATTTTAGTAGAAGGGCGTTTATCTATCCATTGAAGGATAAAAAGAGTGTTTACGAAACCTTTGTACGATTTAAAGCAATGGCAGAACGCCAAACAGGGAAAAAATTGAGAGCCCTTAGAACGGACAATGGCTTGGAATACTTATCAAATGTCTTTCAAAATGCATTGGAAAAAGAAGGAATACGTCATGAGAGAACAAATGTTTTTACCCCTGAAATGGACGGAGTTTCGGAACGTTATAATAGAGCGATTATGGAAGGTGTTTTAGCTTATTTGCATAGTGCGAAACTACCGTCAAAGATGTGGGCTGAATTAGTAATGACAGTAAATCATTTGAAAAATAGAGTGCTGCATTCAACTACCAATGAAATCCCTTACTTTCGATGGTTTGGTAGAAAACCGAATGTTAGCTATTTTAAAAGAATTGGATGTACTGCTTATGTAAATATTCCCAAACAGAAAAGACACAAGTTACAACCCAAAGCAAAAATTGGTGTCTTAGTAGGATATGCTGTCTATACAAGGGGTTACCGTATTTGGTACCCGGAGGAAGGAAGAATTGAAGAAACTAAAAATGTGAAGTTCAATGAGAAACTACTGGAGATGGATAGAAGATCAGTGAACAAGGTAGATAATCAAATGTTTGAGTGGTTGAAATTAGTGTTATCTGAAGAAAACTTCTCAGAAGAAAAGAGCTGTCCCCTAAACAAATCACATAGAGTGGAGAATCCTGAAGAATTGCAGAATCTTGAGAAACAGGTCAAATCTCCTGTGAAAGAAATAGCAAGAATGTTTGAAAAAATTAACCTGGATGCATCAAAGCCAATAACATTTACTAGGAAAGAAGTTATTCGTAAATCTGGAATGTCCAAAGGAAGAACTGATGTTTATTATTATCCTTCTACAGGAAAGCCAAAAATTAGGAGTAAAAATGAAATGGAAAAATATTGCAAGAAAAAATCATTAACTTATGATCCAAAAGATTTTAATTAGAAACCGAGTCAAGGAACAGATGTTAGAGATACTGAAGTTTCAGCAGCTTCAGATGAAGATAGTGGGTCTTCAAACGAAGATAGTTCGAAAGAGAAGGAACATTCTATAAAAATTTTAAAAGATATGGGTGATTTTCAAGTTTTCCTTACTGATGATATTGAAATTCCTCAGCACTATTATCATACACAAATTTCGCCTCAGAAGAAAGAGTGGGATCGGGCAATGAATGAAGAGATAAAATCATTTGAGCAGAGAAAAGTGTGGAAGTTAGTTCCTCCCCCTGAAGATGGGAAGATTATAATAGGTACAAAGTGGGTTTATAATATTAAAAGAGATACTTCTGGTAAGATTAAAAGGTTTAAGGCTAGACTAGTGATTTTGGGTAACTACCAACGACCAGGTTATGATTTTGAGGATGTATTCAGTCCAGTGGTAAGTTTCACTGTTATTAGAGCTTTTGTTATGTATTTAGTTGTTATTCATAAATGGTTAGTTTTTCAACTTGATGTTAACAGTGCTTATCTCTATGGTAAATTAAAAGAAGAAATTTATGTATGACAACCTGTTGGTTTCATTGATAAAGAGAAGAAAAATCATGTTTATAAATTATTACGTGCAGTATATGGACTTCACCAGTCAGGACGCATGTGGTTCTTGGAAATGGATGAAAAATTTGTAAGTGTAGGTTTTTCTAAGTTTAAAAGTACTAACTGTGTGTATAATTATGGAAATGATGCCATAATTTTAGTGTATGTTGATGATTTGTTTATATTTGCCAAGACCCAATTAGTATTAGATAAAGTAAAAGCGTTAATTGGATCATTGTTTGAAGTTAAAGAACTAGGTCAATTAAATATGGTGTTAGGAGTACAATTTGATATGGATGATAATGGTATTAGAATGCATCAACAAAATTATATTGATAGAGTAGTAAATCTTTTTAAACCAAATTTGCTGGTCAAACCTTCCATACCATTATCCCCTGGTTATGAAATAGGAGATAAAGATTGTCCAACAACTGAAAAGGACAAAAGTGTTATGGAAAGAATTCCTTTTAAAAACTTGCTTGGTTCTTTGATGTTTATTGCAACACGGTCTAGACCAGACATAAGTTATTCATTGTGTAAATTGTCTCAGTTTAATCAAAATCCTGGTATTAAACACTGGAAAGCTTTATTACAAGTTTTGAAATATGTGGCTGTTACAAAGGGCTTAGTCGTCGAATATGAAAATGATGAGACTTTAAATGGATTGATAGGATATTCTGATAGTGACTTTGCAAATTGTAAAGATACTAGAAAAAGTGTAACTGGTTTTATTATTTACTTGAATGGTGTACCAGTATCATGGAAATCAAAGAAACAAGGTTGTGTTGCTAAATCTGCCATGGAGGCAGAATATATTGCTATGGCTGAATTGTGTAGTGAGATGATATGGTTAGACAGAATTCTGAGAGAATGTGACTTTGCCAGCTTGCCAACTCCTGTAATATATTGTGACTCAAAAAGTGCTATTGACTATTCAAAGAACAATATCGAAAATAGTGCAAATAAACATATCGATGTTAAATATCATTTTGTAAAAGATCACATTTTGAAAGGTCATGTGACTGTATTACGAGTAGATTCATATTCTAATGTTGCTGACATCTTTACAAAGCCATTACCCAAGAGTACATTTTTGAAATTTCGGGATTCAATTCTAAGTTAATTTCTCTTTGTAAATTCTTGTCTTTAGACAATTTAACCAAAATGGGGGAGCATTGTTAGGGAAATATGTTTTGGTTAAATTTTTTGATGTTGTTTTTGCCCACTAGATGGCAGGATATCTTTTCCCACCAGATGGCAGGATAGTTTGTCCTCCAGATGGCAGGGTTGTTGCACTGGATGGCTTCAGTGTGTTTTTGGAAGTGGTCTCTGGTTGACTGTTGGGTTTGATGGTTGGACTGCTCTGGGTAGTTGGTATTTGAAAGATGTTAAGCATTATGGTTCTTATGTTTTCCTATGGCTGTGTTTTGTTCAGTTTAGTTTGTCTTGTCAAGTAGGCAAGCAAATAAAGTTACTTTCAGCTGACTTGATAGTGATTAATTATGAGTTTTGTTTATTTTTACCTGACCTCTGTTACACTTACCTTTTAACATATGACACGGTAGGCTTCAGAGGCTCCGCCACAGAAATTTATTCTAAAAAGGGCTCCGCGAGTCAAAAAGTTTGGGAACCACTGCTCTAAGCTAAAGTTTCACATCGACATACCAACATACCTTATTGCTTTAAACAAACAAAAGAAATAAACTGGAGCATCAAATATAATTCCAGGAAAAGTTTAAAATAAATTTACTTTTAAATTGTGTTTAAAACATTAACTTTATAATTAAACTTTAAATATGTATTGAACTAACTTTACTTCTATTACTTTAGTTTATTACTTTATTAACTCTATTAAACATTAAACAAAAACTTAAAAAGATATTACTTTACTTTAAGTATATTAACTTTATGATTGAAATACATTTACCTTAAATATTAACTGAAAAATCTATTAAGTAAATCATATTATAAACCAGCACCGCAAGAAGCCACAAATAGAAATCAGAAAAACTTAAATGATACTCTAAGTAAACCCAGGTAATATATTCATAAATCTCATTAAAAGATTTAGCTTTATTTAACTGTTACACTCTCCCTCCAGAACAACTGACCTTTTCTCCTTAGGAAATAACTAACACTATCCAATACATCGATTGCATAACGAATCTCAATATCAGCCACCAGCAACTTTAAAACTGCAGTTTTAGATAAACACCTCCTTACACTGAAACTCCATGACTAAGAAATAAAGTAAGCAAGATAAAGGGTGTTAAACAGGTTACCGATTATATCGGAACAGCCAAAAGTAATAAGTATATCTGGAGAAAAAGAGTTAACACTGAAAAAGGGAAAAGGTTAAAATAAAAACCTATTTGCTTAGAAATGTGAAACGTGTCTCCGGTCAGCGTGTTAAATGTCCATCCGTCA
Organism: Maratus speciosus; assembly: GCA_963932465.1. Taxonomy (NCBI): domain Eukaryota; kingdom Metazoa; phylum Arthropoda; class Arachnida; order Araneae; family Salticidae; genus Maratus; species Maratus speciosus. The sequence continues at coordinate 200,055,279 of OZ010789.1, forward strand.
AAGCCTCGACTAATTCACTTCACACAACTTAGAAATAAAACAGCTTAAAAGATGACGAAGATGATCAGACTTCAAACGCCACGATATCATCTTTCTGTAGAGGTGACTTAACATTTTCACTTTAAACAAACGTGTCACCAATACTAACAAGATAAAGATGATTTAATATACGATGAAGATAAAAACTAGATTAAAAATGCCTCATTTCCTTAAAAATACTCCTGTAACACAAACACACTTATTCCCGTTTCTCCCAAACATGACTGGCTTTTTCCGAGTCATAAACAACAGAACAGATGGTTCCTGAACAACGAAGCTACTGAACTCATGAGAACGACAGAATATATACTCTATCCTCAATGATATGCATACCATTACGCAGCCTCATCTCTGGCACGTAACGTCACTTCCGACTTTGGGAAGGATCCAATGGCTAATGCCTAATCACGGGAGAGAAACACAGGAGAAGACAGACAGGCACGCCATCTATCGTCACATGTTAGAATCCCTCAGTACGCCGCATGCTCGGAAATGAGTGCCGCGATTGATAAAACTGTTTCTGCCGGTAGTTAAAGGAATACGATATTTAAGTGCAGGGAAAAAGGGAAGAAGAACTTGTTGTATCTAATGGACTTACTATATTGATAACGGTAAGTAAAAATAAAATAAAGATATTTACTTTTATTTTTCTTTAAAGCAAAAGATAACTATTGTAAACAAAATAGGAACTGTTATATATAAAAAGCTAATATGAAATTAAACTAAACGGAAATAAAGATGTGAATATAAGTCTGGATTCAGAATAAAGTTATAGAGTGATGAGATTAAGATATGGACACCAGAATTCCTATCAACTTCAATCGAGTTACGAAACTCGCTGTGACAGCTGTATTCAAAACTTCGTGGATTCGGCAGATAAGAATCTTTGAATGGCAGATGACTTTTTCTCTCATATGTAAATGATGGAATGACGTAATAACATCATATCTCACCGGCAGATAAAACTTTTGTAGCTTTTGTTTTTCTTCTTTCTTGGCTGTGGTTTTTCCAATAGAAATGCTGTTTGGGAAGTAAAAAAGTTTTGTAAAACGGCTGGCACTGAAGTCATATATGTTATTTTAATGTGAAAGAATAACCACCTGTCTTTTAAGAAGCAGGATGGTAAAATGGTTTGTAGTATCTTTTTTTAATTCCAGCCTATTGTTTATTTTAACTATCCATATAAAAATAATGTCACAAAGCTCTCCTTTAAATACCATTTGCATGTTATATTAAGATTTGCATTTGCTGAAAGCAATGGAATGTTAAAGAGCAAGAATGTGAAGACACACCTGTTTTCCTTGTGCCATTGTGAGTACGCAATTTAAATTAAATTGTGAGTTTGTTTTTCATTTAATATCTTTTAAGTTTATTTTTAATTTAAGTTCATTTCTTTATTTAATTATGTTTGTGAAAATAAACGTTAGTTATTTTTCAACTTAACTACATTTTAGTGTCATTTATTTTTACACCCTGCCATTCTGCCACAGTTATTTCTTTTTCAGCCTAATCCTGCATACTTTGCTCATAATTTAAATGTTTTTGTTTAAGAAGGCCGATGTATTAGGATATTTTTGGCCGGCCCGATATACCGGGCCATCAACATTTCCACTCGGGCTGGATACACAGTGCGCCAAAATAAGAGAATGTTTCCATACATACCACTTCCCTATAGGTTTGTTTCGTGTTTGTAAACATTCTGTTATTTTGGCGTACTGCGCATCCTTCTCGCATAATAATATCAAGAATTCACAAACAAAATGGTAACATTTGCCTACGATGATTTTCACATAGAAGAAAGCTATGGGGCTGAACAGTGTACATATATAACGTATCACTTTAAGGGGGAGCGCGTGTATGTGTCTGTGGGTGGGTGGGTGGGGGTCTAGCACTTGACATCGTAGGATATCTGTAGGGTAAGGGAGGTAGGTAATCATTTGATATCATTATATATCGTTATCATTTTTGATCAAAACAAAATTTACTTTTTTGGTATCTTTTTCTTTACATCCGTTATCTTAATTTTTTTAAGTCTGTTTTCTTCTTTTTATGAAAATACAAAGTTATAATTTAAACCATTGAATGATTATAAAACATTTCATTCCAAAATAGGGAATAACCCAACATTCGCCATTAATATTCTCCTGCCATATGCATATATACTTTGTTGTTAGAGAAACCACATTCGAAATTATACTTGTTATTTTTGCTAGTAAAAGATGGGGAAGAATGTTGTCTGCCTGTTTTGTTTACAAGAAGTTCTGTTTAGTCCCGTGCAAGGACGAAGTGCAAGAAGACAATATTACTGTTCAATGTATTATGTAACAAAGAGTTATTATTAAAAACTTTTAAATAATATTTAATTAAAATGTTATTTGGTACAAAGTTATTTCTTATATAACAGTGATATCTTATTAATTTCTTCTCTTTATTTAAATAAGTAAAATATGTAAATAAAAAATGTACAACTATACCTGTATATCATTGCAAACGTATAAAAAGAAAAAAAAAGGAAAACAATTGTAAAAATAAAAAGAATTTTTAAACACTGATAACAATATTATTAGGGGGAGATGGATTCGAGGAATGATAACGTATGAAATCGGAAGTTTGGGAAGGGTCCGGAATTACCAAAAAGTTGATAACTAACCTTATATATTTACAACCCCTATAGCTTCACCTGTACAATGGACTACACCATTGACTTGATATTATTAAGAATAATTATTTTAGTTAAAAAATAATAAAGCTAAAAATTCATGATAAGAAAAGGTGAATTCTTATCAAATATTTTGTCAATGCATTTAGAAACATCCCAATCCTTAATATGGTAACCTCTTTGCACCCCAGTCACTTTGTTCAGAGAAATAATATGGCATTGCTTCTACAACAACTGAATCACATTTTATAGGGAGAGGCCTATACATAGGTATCATCATTAAAGAGACTGATACAGGGATGAAAGTGCACTAAAGCCATTTTGGTGCACCTTTGGAGCAGCAAAAATCTGATTTTGGAGCAATAAAATCCATTTTTGGTGAGGTGTAATCCATTTTTGGAGCAGCAAAAATCTGATTTTGGAACAGTAAAATCCATTTTTGGAGCAGCAAAAATCTGATTTTGTAGCTGTAAAATCCATTTTTGTAGCAGCAAAAACCTAATTTTGTAGCAATAAAATTAAAATTCTGTTTTTGGATCAGACCGAAATTCTAATGCTAAACTCCTTAAAATTAAAATGATTGCTATCTTGAAAATATTTGCACATTTGAAAGAATAATTACTCAGATAAAATTTCTCCACACATTTTGCTAACTCTGGGCATTCTAAATGACAATTGGGTACAGATTGCAATAATGAAAAATTAGCAGCAGGAAGAAAAAAAAAAAATCAGTTTTTTTTTGGCTTTTAAAAATATTATTTTAGAGCAGTAATTTTAACAAATCAAAGAAAAGCCTATGAACACAACATACAGGACTCCCACTCAAGTTTTCTAGTAAAAAAGGGTAAAAGGGGACCATTTTTTTTTCAAAAAAAAAAGGGACCAGAAAAGACCATATATGTCGCATAAAAAGGAACCTTTAGGGACCTAAATTCAGCAAATCCCAAAATAAAATAAACAAAATCTCTTCAACCATTTCACGAAATTAGCGTGTTTTTCGCGATCCTTTGACAAACTTCACGTGATTTCATGATCTCTTACCAAAATTTGAGTGTTTTTTGCGATCTTTTACCGAAATTCGAGGGCCTATCGCTATCTTTTGAAGAAATTTGCTTATTTTTCGCGATCTTTTGACTAAGTTTGCTTATTTTTCGCCATCTTTTGACTAAGTTCTTTTATTTTTCGCGATCTTTTGACAAAATTCGCGTATTTTTGCAGTCTTTTGACAAAATTCGTGTTTTTTGCGATCTTTCGAGAAAATTTGCGTACTTTTCACAATCTTTTAACTAAATTCGCATATTTTTAGGGATCTTTTGGCGAAATTCGCATGTTTTTTGCGATCTTTGGACGAAATTCGCTTGTTTTCCGCAATCTTTGGACGAAATTCGCTTGTTTTCCGCAATCTTTGGATGAAATTCGCTTGTTTTCCGCGATCTTCTGAGAAAACTTTCGATCTTTTGAAGAAATTTACAGGGTTTTTTTTTTTTCTATCTTTTGACCGCGTTTTGTTCGTTTTTTCACGAAACTAGCGATCCTTTGAGAAAATTCACATTTTTTTTTTCGCGATTTTTTGAAGGAATTCGTGTATTTTTCGTGATTTTTCGACGAAATTTGCGTTTTTTTCCCCGGTATTTTGATGAAATTTGATGTTTGTTTCGCGATCTTTTGACGAAATTCGCGTTTTTTCGCAATCTTTTGACGAAATGCGCGTTTTTTCAGCGATCTTTTCACGAAATTAGAGTTTTTTTCTGCAATCCTTTGACGGAATTCATGCTTTTCTCTGGGCTCTTTGACGTAATTTGTATTTCTTTCGCGATCCTTTGATGAAATTAATTTTTTTCTGTGATTCTTTTACGAAATTTGCTTTTTTTTCGCTCCTTTGCGTTTTTTTCTGAGCTTTCTTTGACGAAATCTTTTTTTTTTTTTGAGGATCCTTTGAAGAAATTCGCGTTTTTTTCCGCGATGCTTTGACGAAAGGAGTGTTTTTTTTTCTGCGAACGATTGACAAAATTTGTTTTTTTTACGGCGGCCATTTGTTGAAATTCACAATATTTTTTTTATGATATTTTTTATGCCTGAATTTTCGGACAGATGGCCGATTTTTTTCGAATTTTCGGAACCAAATGCCTTAAATTTTCGGAAAATTTGGAACAGAATCACCCCTAACAAACAATAAATAAATCGTGCATAAAATTGGGAAATATTTTTAACATTTCCAATTTAAAAAAAAAAAGTTACAGGACCAAAAATACACTTTTTTTTTTTTTTTTTTTTTTTTTTCAAAAAAATTTTCCCCAAATTTTGCGGAAAACTTTCCGTGCACGGCATGTGTCTATATTATACAACTCTGCCTACAGGGTAGTGGTATGTATGGAAACATCGTCTTATTTTGGCGCAATGCGCATCCTACCCGAGTAGAAATGTCATGAATCAACCAATGCATTGATAGTACAGGGATGCCGCGGACGCGCTATAGCACGTAAATTACGCGAAAGATCAGAGACAGGACGCAAAAAAATAGCTCTTACGCGTCCCGTGGGACGCGTAATTTCGTCAAAAAATCACCGAAAAAGCCGATTTTCGTTAAAGAATCGCGAAAAAAAAGCGCAAATTTCGTCAAAAAATCGCAGAAAAAAGCCCACTTTCCTTAAAAAACCGCGAAAAAAAGCACAAATTTTGTCAAAAAAAATCGCAGAGAAAACACGATTGTTGTAAAAGGGCCGCAAAAAAATAGCGTATTTCGTCAAAAAATCCGGAAAAAAGCCGAATTTCATCAAAGGATCGCGAAAAAAAGCACAAATTTCATAAAAAATTGCGGAAAAAACGCGATTTTCGTAAAAGAGCTGTGACAAAATAGCATATTTCGACAAAAAATCGCGAAAAATAGCAAATTTCATCGAAAAATAGCAGAAAAAAAAGCCGTTTGTTAAAGAATCGCGAAAATAAACTCAAATTTCATCAAAAAATCGCAGTAAAAAGCCGAATTTCGTTAAAGAACCGCGAAAAAAGCAAATTTCGTCAAAAAATCGCAGAAAAAAGCCGAATTTCGTCAAAGGATCGCAAAAAAAGCTCAAATTTCATCAAAAAATCACGATTTTCGTAAAAGAGACGTGACAAAATAGCATATTTCGACAAAAGATCGCGAAAAAATAGCGAAATTCGTCAAAAAATTGTGGAATAAAGCCGAATTTTGTCAAAGGATCTTTTAAAAAAAAGCTCACATTTCGTCAAAGTATCACGTAAAAAACACGATTTTCCTCAAAGAATCGCGGGTAAAACGCGAATTTTGTCAAAGGATCGTGAAAAAAAAACGCGAATTTCGTCAAATGATTGCGGAAAAAACGCGAATTTCGTCAAAGTATCGCAGAAAAAGCGCAAATTTCGGCAAAGCATCTAAAGCACCAAAAAAGATGAGCAAACCAAACTTATAGGTAGAATATTCATAAAAAGGGATTTAATTTCTTTTTATGAGATTCTTAAAAATACAGCATGATTTCAGTGAACTTTGATAATGTATTCAGGTTGAACCAGTGAAAAATACCCCCCCCCCCCCTTCTTACTGCATATAAATGTCTCCCACCTTCAGAAGATTTAGGATTTGATGCTTATTAATGATTTAGATATGTATTTCCCTTCCAAGGAAGATGTCTGATTCCAACACAGGTCTATGTTGACAAATAATTCAATGGGAAGTGAAATGAAAGCACCCATTCATTCAACAAAAAGTACCCTTTACTTAACATATGTATTCTTTTTTTCAGCAAAAATATCTTTTTCAATAAACCTGTCTTGCCCTTTTTAAAAAGAAATGCGAACATTAGTAACACTTGTTAGTGGAACTTAGTATCTTCTACTCTGAAATAAGCATTATTTTACAATTAAAATTGTATCTTGCATTTTTACTTTTGAAAAAGTAAAGAAAATGTCTCTTAATATATTTTTAAATATCTTATTTGAGTGCAAATAATACTGGTTTTAATTCATTATTTAATTATTGTTAAAACAATAATTAATGCATTTATCTTTTCCAAGTAAAGAAGTTTCATTTATTAATTTAAAATATAAATTATTATTGATGGGGACCCGGTTTTGTGAAAAAGGGATCCAGATTTTTTTTAAATCCTGGATCCCGGGGACCCAGGATTTTTCAAGTACAGCGACATCACTGATAGTAGCATATTTCTGCAAATGCAAACAGGGAAAGTTACGAATATTTTAGCAAGTTGCTAACATTATTTTTTTTATAACTCAAAAAGCACATCTTCGATTTTAACGAAATTTTTTTTCTTAAAAGTACATACTTTGAGGCTTATTCTGTAATTTTTTGGTAGGTGTAAATATAAAATTACTACATTAATAATTTTTTTTAATATTTTTTTTTTTTTTTGTATGTTAAAATTTTTGTAAAAATGTGAAAAAAACATATAATGTGATCTAATATATTCTTCAATAATTGGAGTTGGTTTCATTTTTTTAACTTTTGTACTTTTTTGAGAAAAACGTACTTGAAAAATATTAGTGCCGGCGAATACTTCCCCAATTATCTCACGTATATTTCAAGGTCAGAGGCTAAAATCACTCTATATTGTATTCTCATGGTGAACCTTATTACCACACATGTCATTTCAAACATCAGCCGTGGGGGCTATTTCGCTATGCTTATCCAGCTAGAACCTTTTTACTTCAAACAATATAAAATCATTATCTCGAAGATTAATTTGATAATAAAATTGCTAAAAATGCAATTATTAAAATTGCCATAAGTGTATTAAAAATCATATCAGAAAAACAATTAAAACTTCTAACTAAAAATACATATGCAAGATTTAATTAAACAACACTGTTTCAGACAATATGAAGGATTTTTAAACTTATTTACAAGATCGATTAAATATCGATTAAAACTACCAACAACAATTTCATATATATACATACATACATACATACATACATATATATATATATATATATATATATATATATATATACTGATGCTCTTAGGGCAAATCTTATTAAAGTCAATACCAAACACATTTTCCAACAAGTTAAAAATATTCAAAAAACCTATGTAATGACATATATTGACAAATCCCCTAATAATTATGCAATCATATGCAAATCCTGTTATCACCATCTTCTTACATCTTGTATCTCATCAAATAAGTCCTTCCAAAAAACTAATGATGATATTATTGTTAACAATCGTAAAATTATTGCTTATTATAAACTACTAAATTTTATTCCTACTAACTTTAACTATCCATATTTAGTACTCATTCCTAAATTTCATAAGACACCACTCAGAGAATTCAGAACAGTTACAATTGTATGTAATACATATAATAATTATGCTAACAATATTTTATTAAAAATTCTGAATCAAATTTATGATCTAACAACAGAAACAGATAATAAACATTGTATTAAAAACAGTTATCAATTGGTTAATGTACTTAAAGACATTAAACGTGTAAAAAATATCTGTTCATATGATTTCAAAGATCTATTTAATAATATAAATCTTAAAGATCTGCATTATTATTAACACACTTTTTAAAACATATAAAAATAAATTAACAGCGTTCGAAATCCCTGGTGGCCCGCTGGTCCAAGACCACTAAAAATTCAATTGGACTACTAAATTAAAAAATTTAGTGGTCCGAAGGACCAGTAACTAACAGTAACTTTTTTCCCTCTCTGACAGGTAAACGTAAATTTTCCCATCCCTGAGAAAACTGCAAACATTACAATAAGCATAAAATTTGCATAAAAACTTAGTCAGTTAAAATAAATAAACGGAAATAAAATACATAATTAATAATTTCAGTCTTTGTATATGTACTATTTATTTAATTTTTAGCAAATTATAATTTTACATTTTATTATGCATATATTTATGGGTAACTGAAAGGTATTATTTATGATAGGTATTTATGAAAGGTATTATTAAAGGTTATTATTTATTATTTTAATATTTATGGGTAACTGATTTATATTCTCGGAGGAGAAGAGGGGGGGGGGGGGTGTCACTCAAAGGGTTAAAGGTACTTAATATAATTTTATGTAGCGGGCCAGTGACGATGTCTGCGGACCAGTGACTTTTTTTTAATCAATTCTACCGCTGATTAACTCTACCTTCATTTATGGATATAAAATATTTTCGCACTTTAACTAATTTTATAATATACAATAACTATATCTTACAAGATAATATTATTTATTTACAAATAGAAGGAATCCCACAAGGTGGATCTACATCTAGTTTGATGTCTGATTTATATTTATATCAATATGAATGTAATTTTGTAATGATGATATACTAATGTATCGCTATATTGAAGACATTATTTTAACTGATACTAAACAATCAAATTTTGCTCAATTTCCAGTTGATTATCCAACTAATTTAGAATTGACAGAAAACCTATTAACAAACAATACTATTAACTTTTTAGATCTAAAAATCATAATAGCACAAAACAAAACAATTACTGATCTTTATGACAAACATAAAGACTTTCAATTCAAAGTTAATACATTTACTCATTTTAAATCCTGTCTACACATTTCAGTTTATTGTAATATACTAATTAATCATTTGTATAGAATCAAAAGTTTATGTTCATCACATCTTATAAATAAAAACATTAAACAATTAATTTTTGATGCTTTAAATCATGGTTTTCCTAAGAAATTCATATATTCCTTAATCTATAATTAATTTATGATCTAAACAATGTATAGTAGGGTGATTTATTGTATGTTACTATTAACATTTTGCGTATATAAAAAAAATATATAAAAAAATTACAAAAAAACTAAAAATAAACAAAAAACAAAAAAAAAATTAAATATATATTAAAAAAAAATTAAATAGGATGGCTGGGTGGGTAGATGTTAAATTAAGGAGGAGGGCGGGTTGTCTGGATAATTTATACGCAAATGTTGATTATATATAAATCTATTATTAAAAAAAATCCTGTAGGATTGGTAAGTTGAATATTTGTGGTTCTATGTTTTGTTTTGGTCCTTGTGAGGTCGCTGTCCTATGTACTGTATAACAGTCTACAAATTAAATTAAATTGCATCAATTTAATTTACTATTATTGATTTACTTCAATTTATTTTGCTTTGTAATGATATATGCTTACACAGTTTATGATATATGTATTTATAAGTTTGTAGAGGTGTTGTATTTTGTTGTTATATTACTCCCCCCCCCCCCCCCATGATACATTAATTTTATTAAGTGATTAATATAAACAAACTTTTATATTAATAATAAAGTTACTTATTCGAAATTATTACTAATTTACTTAATTTTAAATGTAAATATTAAAAAATAAAAATAATCATAACCAATTATAGCGCATTATATTAAAATGTTAATTGATTATTATCAATATTCTGATGCACTGTTTTAGAATGATATATTTGTGCAGTCTCAGTGACATTTTAGACTGTAATAGATGGCAGCGCTAAATACTATTACATCTAATTTTAGTCCTGAAATTAAACATATATTGACTTTCTTAAATTTAATTTCTTATAGTTCCGCTAGACGGCAGCATTAAATAATTATTTATTTTGTTCTAATATTATAAGGTTGCCATGGACTCTTAAATTACTCTTATATTAGTTATTATCTCTTAATTATTAATTGTTTACTTTTAAACAATTTCTTGTAATTAATTCCAGGATCATTATAATAGTATGTAATAATAATTATTATATGAACTATATGTTAATTATAATTGTAATATTTTATGCTTGTGATTATTTACTGTGGCAACCGTGGCATATGCTTTTAACTGTGCAAGTTATTTTAGCGGGATTTTTATACTATGCCAAATTCCGTTATATGTTTGTGTCATGGTCAATAAGTCTTGGCTGTTCTCTCGCTGGATTTGTCTATTATTTAATTTGTTTTATTTTTTAAAGTTTTTCATTGTTGCGGATATCACATTGTTTAATTTTTCATGGTGGTTTAATAATTTCTGGTGATTAGTCGATCAGGTACATAACGGAATTCAATTTTTGCTTATTGCTGAATTCTGTTACAGAAATCGACTATGTTTTTTCTTATAAATGTATTTTATGTACCTGTGAACAAGTGAAATACTTTATAAACTTCTGGCATCATTCATCCATTTGATCTTTTGTATGTTTATAATACGGATTTTTCTGATTCAACATTATTTAGCTGGATATTGTATCTTTTGTCTTTAATAGGATTTTATCAAAATTTGGTGGTTTTTTCATATGTTTTATATAGATTTATCGCCCGCAATATGCTAGTGAATTAGTGGAATTTAGCAAGATTCTGTATTTCTAATTACATGTTCTATCTTTATTCTGTATAATGTCAGTGTTATGAATATTAGCTAATTTATAAATTTAATTTTAGTAATTGGAAATCGATGATGATTTGCTATATATAATGGTTATATATATATATGAAGACGTGAATTTCAAAACTCGCCTTATCCAAAAAATCAAATTTTGGGAAATCGCGAAAAAGCTGTAACTTTATTTCAAAAACTAGTTCCAAAATTTATTCAACTTATTTTTTAATTACATGTTCATTAAATATTCAGAAACTATAAATACATATTACTATTTTTAAATTATAAAATATTCACACAAATAAAAGAATTAATATCGATACCTACACGTTTAAAAAATTAATTCATTCACGTAACTATCATTCATATCCATCCGTATGAAAAATATCATTTCAGGAAAATTTATTACATACAAATTATTATTATTTATCAAAATATACATTAAAAAATAAAAGATATTAATTTAAATACTAATTTAATATTCATTAATTATCCAGAAATTATAAATACATTTTTCTATTTTTAAATTAAAAAACTATTAACAAGCAAAATAATTAATATCGACAATTACACGTTTAAAAAAAATTTATTTCATATCCTTCCCTAAGAAAATGATAAAATTTCTAGAAAATTTATTAATTGCTAAGTTATTATCTATTAAAAACATTTTCAATCAAAATAACTTTAAAAAACATTTTTGTTATGACGAATTGACGCCACAATGAATTGTGTGCGATGAGTTGTTCCGCGATGAATTGTGCGCAACGAATTGACGCGACACCCAATGCCACCTACTGAGTGTTTTACACCAAAAACACCAAGCAACAACTTATGTCAGCGTCTAAAAACTGAATCTGAAGTTTGGGGAAAATCCGTCTATTAGTTTTGAGATAGAGCTATTGCAAAAATTGTGAAAATTCCAGCATAGCAGCGCCACCTATTGGGCAATTAACACCAAAACCAAATCAGCAACAACTTGTGTCAACATCTAACTACATCAGAAATTAGGTGAAAATTCGTGCATTAGTTCTTGAGATAGAGCTATTGAGGTAATCATCACAAATGCAGCACAGCAGTGCCCCCTGTTGGATGATTTACACCAACACGTAATCAGCAACAAGTCATATCATGTACTAACTGAATCTGAAGTTTGATGAAAAGCCGTGCATTAGTTCTTGAGATAGAGCTATTGCAGAAATCGTGTAAATCCTGCAAAAGGCAGCATAGCAGCGCCATCTGTTGGGCGATTTTCACCAAAATATATAAAACGTCAATTCATGTCAAGGACTAACTGAATCTGAACTTTGATGAAAATCAGTGCATTATTTCTGGAGATTGAGCTATTGTGGAAATCATGAAAAATGCTGCATAGCAGTCAAGGAGCTTAAAAAGCCGTTCTTCCCCGTTGTTGAAGCTAGCGACCACACCCCCTCATCCTCCCAAAACACTGGGTCGCCTAATAGGAACGTATATAAATTTTCTTGTATAAAAGTGTTTTATTGAAGGATTTTTTTTTTTATGTTTCCCGCTTACACTTTTGTTGAATTTAAATCTAAAGCTTTAAGCATAAATCTGATTTCAATTTTATGATGTTTTCACTCTTTACTTTTAAAACAATTGGCAATTTCCGAAGTACGTGTTAATGATCGGACAGCAATCGTACTAAGAGATTATTATTGTGATAGCCTTTCACCTACGTGGATATCATTTACTTTGAGGTAGAGCCCTACGTGCAATGGTGGATCCAAGGCAGGGGGGTGGGGTCGCGGCCCCCCTAAACAACAAAAAAAGCTAAAAATCATTAAAAAAATTAAATATATATTAAATCCAATACTTTCTTCTTATAAAGATAGAAGATTGTAAAAATGATATTTACAGACACACACGCATGTATGCTATATAAGTATTACCAATATATATTAATATTATTACACAATTTACATAAATGATTAAAACTGTAACATTTTAGGCTATCAATACATTATATTATACAAAATGCATGAAAAACTACAAATCAGATGTCAAAAATCATTTCCACCTTACATATATAGGTGAAATAACTGCAACACATAAAAATGTTAAATAATTTTGGAAGCAAGTTAAGATGTTAACTTTTCTTTTTGTTATAGTACTGGTACAGAAAAACGAGTTTAGCAGCTACAGTTCTTAATTTTCAAATGCACCAAACAGAGAGCAGAAAACAATCGTTTTGCTGAAGCAGATGAAACTATTGCAGCAAAAAGCTGGTTGATTATGAATTCTTTACGTTTTTTATCCTTTTCAATAACTGTTATATGTGTCTTCCACCATTCTAAAGTAGAGAGTTCTTTCACTATATCAGATTGAGACAAAAATTCATTGGATGGTGCAGATTTTACTTCAAACGTTAATATAACGGGCATCACCAAAGTAGAGAATTTCTCTTCAGCTAACGATAATGCTGATATTTTCTCAGAGCTTGTTAATTTTTCTCCTTCATAATGGGGATTCAAAAGATACGATAAGAAATGTGTTGGTCTTAATGCTTGCTTGTAACGAGCAAAGTCATACACTTTTATTTTACTTAAACGTGCAGGCAGAAGTTTTTCTAAATAAGTAATAGGCAAGTAAATATTCCATTTAATATATTCCTACTTAGATTTCCTTACTGTTGCAAGTTTATTTTACAATTTGATTCAAATGAAATTTGAAACCATTTCTTCTAATCTTTACATTGAACTTTACTTTTGACAAAGATTAAGTTTTATCTTTCTAAAAACTGTTTGATTATCTGCATTATATAAAACTAAATTACATTAAAGTACATTAATATGTTTGTTTACATCTTAAATTTATATTAAAATAATTTTTTAAATTTTGATTTAAATCACTGATTTTAAAAAAATCAATTGATTTAAATCATGATTTTAATCCCGATTTAAATCAACGAACCCTGATCTAACTGTATCTGAAGTTTGATGAAAATCTGTGCATTAATTTTTGAGATAGAGCTATCAAGAAAATCATGGAAAATCCAGCTTAGCAGAGCTACCTATTGGGTGTTTAACACCAAAACCTCATCAGAACAACTTATCTCAATGCCTAACTGAATCCGAAGTTAGATGAAAATTCATGCATTAGTTTCCTGAGATAGAGCTATCACACAAAGTATTGAAAATGCAGCACAGCAACGCCATCTGCTGAGCAATTTGCACCAAAACATAATCAGCAGCAATATTTATCAAGGTATACCAGAACCTGAAGTTTGATGAAAATTCATACATTAGTTCTTGAGATAGAGCTATTGCAGAAATCATAAAAAAATGCAGAATAGCAGCACCACCTGCTTGGCGATTTACATCAAAAACTAATCAGCACCAATTTGTATCAGGAACTAACTGAATGTAAATTTTTATTAAATTCTGTGCATTAGTTCTTGAATAGAGAGCCCACAAAATTTGTGTCACATACGAACAGACAGACAGAGTCACAGACTCACAGGCAGACATTTTGTAAAAACACGTTTTTCGGAATTTCTGAAAACATTTCAAAACGGAATCTTTCTAAAATGTGTAAATCTGTTGAAAACCAGAAGTCAAAAATTTTCACAAATCCAATACTTTCTTCTTGTAAAGATAGAAGAAAGTAAAAAAGAAATTTAAAAATTGTAAACTTAGTGCAAAGGAGATAAAAGAAAGGATAGAAAAGCAAAGCATTTATTTATTTATTTTTTTTTTTTGGGGGGGGGGGCATTTATTAGATGATTATTTATCATTACTATAGCGTTACAACTCGGGCAGAAAAAAAATATTAAAGAGCTACAATGTTTTGTTTTTTTTTTTTGTTTTATATACCTTTTTACAGGGGAAGGAGAAGGGGAAAGCAGAAAAAAATCCGTGAAGAGGAAAGATTTAGATGAGCGATTATTTATTGTTGCAACAAAGAAACAAAACAAAATGTTTTAAAAAATTAAAAAGTTTAAAAATTTTTAAACTTCATAAGTTGGTGAGATAAAAATGCAAAATGAATGAAGCTTTTTTTTTTTTTAATTTATTTTTTTTTTTTGGGGGGGGGGGGGGGGTAAAAAAGGTTGATTAGATGATTGCTTAGTTATTTATCATTACTTAAGATTTACAATTGGGACAGAAAAAGTTTTAAAGACTAAATTTTATGTACTAGGAAAGAGGTAGAGGGAAGGGGAGGGGAGGCAATTTCGTATGTGTGAAAAAGACCTAGATATTATAAATTTTATAGATGACTTATATATTTATTTACCTTACTAAAAATTTACAAATAAGTAAACAAACAAAAAAAAAAAACTAAAGAGTTTTAAAGACTTTGTGCTCTTTAATTGGGGGGGGGGGGGGGGGGGGGCAAAGGGAAATCGCCAATTTCGGGTTGAAAGAGAAGGGAGAAGAAATCTTCATGATTGATTATTTATTGTGACAATTAAATGATGAATAGAGCAGAATTTTTTTAATTATTATTAAGCAGTTTTAAAGAGCTTTTAAACTTTGAGTACTGTGTGTGTGTGGGGGGGGGGGGGGGACGACGAGGAAGCAATTGGTATTGTGGAGGGGGGGGTCAAAAAGAGGGAGGTGAAATTTCGGTAGAAGAGGAGACAAGGGAGGGGGGATTAAAATTTTTTTTTAATCAGAAATTAAAAGAAATGCAGAAGAGTTTCATCCCTGATTAAAAAATAATACAAGAGTAAAATTAAGCACTTTTTTGCAGATTTTGCAGGAAAATAAGTACTTTTAAGCACCAAAAATTCCTTTTGAAAAATGCAAGCACTTTTAAGGACTTTCAAGGTGTGGTATAAATATTTAAAGAGATGCCGTGAAATAAATAAAAGGAGCTGCAGTAAAAATAAAAAGGAATTTGTCTTACTTAAAGGACAAACAGTTGACACAAGAGGCTTGTTCAATGAAGACACATATTCATATTAAATCCAACTTTATTCTTGAGAAATGGAGAGAAGTGAAGCAGGAGGTAGTATATAATCTGGTCATGTACATATCAGATAATCGTTCCATGTAGAATTATTAAAAACTTGAAGTAATTCCATGATGAAAATGAATGCTGGTTTGATGCTGGTTCAAAATAATTCTTTAGAGAATGTCTTAAAGATACAAAGTCCAAATTCGAAAAAAGCGTTGAATTAAATTCCATCGGCGATCTGCGACAAACTTTTACTTATTAAATGAGCACCTTAGAATAACATGATCGCTGAAACATGTTCGCAATCCTTCAAACAGGCACTAGGCCCGATTTGAAAAAGACAAATCACATTGTCAAAAATACATCTTAAAACTTTCGTAATTTTTAAAAATCTGTTAAAAAACTGGCTGCATTGATATATATACTACATAAAAGGGGTTTACAAAACTACATCCAGAATTGATTTAAATCTATTTGTTAAATTAAATTTACGTATTATGATTAAATCGTATGAAAATAGAGTAAAGAAAAACGAAACTTATCAGAGAAAGAATGAAGCTTTTTAATTCGCCAATCGAAGACACACCCCAATATGACGCGGGCGACGTCACGCTGATTCTAAAAATAGAACAGAAAGAGGGGGAAAAGCTGAAATAAAAAGTTCTGTAACTTGCGGTAACAAGGAAAGAAAAAAAGCAATTTGAACGATGTTTTGCGTCGAAAATAAATAGTTTAAAACGTGAGATAATAATGCTGCATTATAATTTAAAAAATAAATAATAAATGTGATTACTACATCACACAAGGAACATACGAACCCCTGCTTTATAAACAAACTATAATTGACACTATACTCTATAGTAAACATGTTGTCATCCACCTCAATGATGCATATTAATTTAACTATATTTGAAATAGTGTAACATCATTAAAATGTACTGAAAATGATTTTTCTCCATTGAAAATAATGTAATAAAATGATTATGAGTGCCCTGTAAACTAACCATAAACAATACACACATCCTTTTCAATACCAAACATGCCATACTGAACCTCAATAAAATATCAATTACATGACAATCCAAGTATATTTACGTAAGTTTATACATTGACACAGAATGGTTTGGCATGGACACAGAAACCAAATTCCCAAACACTTTTTTCAACTATGCTGATAAAATTTTTATATATAAAAGGGAATTTAATTAATAAATGCATGCTCCTTAGTAAACATTACATTTCAATAAAACTTCTTTGACAGAATATTGAAGCACTTAAAAAACTCTTTTTACAGAATATTTATCTTAACTCTAAATGAGTTTTTTTTTTCTTTTATTTACAAGAATCATATTAGGTTACAATCATTATTTATCTTTTTTTCCCCCTACCAATAAGACAAAATATGCAATAAGCCAACAATTTTGGCAAGAATCTAAAAGGGATTATAAAAAATGCATAAATAATACAGTTTGTGTCTGGACTTTTTGTGTTAAAATTTCATGGAATGCAAAATTATGCACATTACTACTCTATTTCTAAACATTGATTAACTTACTGAAATTTCTTCTTCAATTAGAACATCACTAGCAGTTTCAAATAAACTTGAATCTTTATCAAATGGCTTTTCAAGATATTTAATGGTGTGTTCAGAAAGCTTTATTTTCATATCCTCTTCAAGTAAAGGTGCAACATAATCATCATCATCGCTAGTTAGACCTAATTCTTCTCCATAACTTAAATGCACCCACTGCCATAATTCTTGAGAAGTCATAGGCTATGCAAAAGAGAAAAAGTTATTTTTTAGATATAAAAAAATCAAAATGTTCTGAAAGAGATTTTTAAAGAAAATTAATAGTTAAATAACAGTTAAATAATAGTTAAAAACTTAAATAGACACACACACACACACACACAAAAAAAAAAAAAAAAATACTTATTGTACAAAAATAAAATGATTACACTAACTTTTGGCAGCATATTAATAAGTTACCTGCTTTCAAATTAAACATAATTTTATAGAAAATAATAATACAAAAAAATGAGAAATTAAATATGCTATTTATGCGCAAGACAGATCAATTAAAGATTTTGACAAATGAATATGAACAAATATAAATTTGAAATTAAATAGTCTTCTAAGTTCAATTAAATAAGTCTGAGTTCAATTAAATAAGTCTGAGTTCAATTAAATAAAGGAAAAGTTCATTTATAAAGCAATTTTCACATCTGTAAATGCCAACCCCCCCCCCCCCAAAAAAAAAAAAACATATCTCTTTACAGCAATAAAATAAACAGGGTATGAGTAAATCCTCAACTAAAAAGTAGTAACTAAGAATAAATGATTGTTTAAAATGGAATTTTAGTGCTGATTTTCAAAGAGATTTTTTAAGAAAATTAATAGTTAAATAACAGTTAAATAATAGTTAAAAACTTAAATAGACACACACAAACAAACAAAAAAAAATATATATATATTGTACAAAAATAAAATGATTACACTAACTTTTGGCAGCATATTAATAAATTACCTGCTTTCAAATTAAACATAATTTTATAGAAAATAATAATACAAAAAAATGAGAAATTAAATATGCTATTTATGCGCAAGACAGATCAATTAAAGATTTTTACAAATGAATATGAGCAAATATAAATTTGAAATAAATAGTCTTCTAAGTTCAATTAAATAAAGGAAAAGTTCATCATTTATAAAGCAATTTTCACATTTGTAAATGCCACCCCCCCCCCCCCAAAAAAATAAACATATCTCTTTACAGCAATAAAATAAACAGGGTATGAGTAAATCCTCAACTAAAAAGCAGTAACTAAGAATAAATGATTGTTTAAAATGGAATTTTAGTGCTGATTTTCAACAATCCATTTAATTTTTTAAAATATTAGAACATGATATTTTTAAGAAAACAAATTCAGTAATTTTGATTTTATTTACTATGTTCAGGTAAATACTTACTAATACTGTATTCAATTGTATCTATTATTCGACTGAATATTAGATTTCATTTTCGGCCCAAAATCAGAGTTTCAGTGAAAATAGTGCTGAATATTCGGCTGAAACCGAAGCTGCCTGTATTCCTAAAATCTTGTTTCTTCCTTCAAGAATTTTCAACATTTCTCATTGATTTGAAGTGTATTGGCTCAAATGAAACCCTGTTTATTTATTACTATGAACTTCACTGTTTATAATAATTAGCTATCACTGACTCAAGAAATGAGTGCAAATTATAAGCAATGCATATATATACCTAAACTTTGAAAACGCTTTCCATGTACTCATTAAAATCTGCAAACTTAATAGTGATAGAATTGAATACCAGTTTTTATTTTGAATACCACAAAATTGTTTTGAACACACTCTGCTCCAAGAAAGGTACAGAATCAAAGTAGAGGATAAAACAGCCAGCAGACAATGATTTACAAAAGTCATTATAAAAGGTACAATGAGGTATGTATACTGAAAATATTTTTTTATTAGATAACATTCTAGAGATAAAATGTGATACTATGAAATAGAACTCTATGCACATTCATATCATACTTTTTAATAGAGCCCTTTTTAATATTTAGCAAATTGCTTGATTAAGGTTTATAATTATTTATTACAATCACTGCTTATATTGCTATATTTATATGCTTGATAAAATAACCTCAATTAATGCAACTTCACTCCTTTTTAAATATGCTCAATGAGTAACATTTTTTATGTTTAATACTAATGTTTATGAAGTTCTCTCTATTAATGTGCATTTTAATACTACAGATTTGAGTCATATGCAGCTTTTTTAATGTCCTGCCATCAGAAATGTGGTTTATATTTCTCGCTTCCCTCTTCCTGCATTATATGTATATATATTTAAACACTGACCAAATTTATAAAGTTTTTCTTAAGAAACAAAGAATTAAATTTTCAAGATTTTATCCATAAAAATGATCATGAAATAGAAGTTGTGCTAATGGTTCTGGAACATCACAAGTTTTTATGCAAATACTCATAACTACTGAAATGATGATGTAATATCAAAGGCAATCACATATTTTAATGAATTTGAAAATGTTGCTGCATAAACATGCCTTAAGAAAGCTACTGACACGAACTAATATTGAGAGTTCATTTCTAAAAAACTATTTCTATGCAAGTAAAACCAATAATGTTTCTTTTGAGTAAAGCATATAACATAATTTAATGTTGGTTTTTTTAATATAAACAATTGAAATAGATTAAATAGCTAAATGTTACTTTTAAGACAAAATAATAGTTTTATCACTAAAAAAGATTTATTATGCACAATTTTATGTACTAAAAATCTTTATTTCTGAATTTTATATATGTTTCTATAAAATTAAGGGTCAAGTAAACAGAGTTGGGCACTGTAGGCCCTGATCCTTCATGGATCGTACAGCCACAGGTTTATTTTTTTCCCCATAAAATTAAGACATAAGAGTTTTTTCCGAGCATTGCTTTCAAGTATGTGCCGGCCTTGTTTTTAACATATCTCTTTAATCGCATATGAGTGTAAAAGTTAAAAACACATATATTTTAAAATTGCTTCAGAAGTAACAGCAATTTACATTAAAAGTAACTATCGACATGCATATACTAACAGCTTAAAATTTCATCAGGCAGTTTCGGTTTCCGTTTCAGTCAAAATTCGAGAAAGGGCCGAAATTCGGTTTCGTCATGAAAAAATTGTTTCGGTTGATCTCTAGCATTTATGTTGCACAATCAAATATTTGTTTTTTATTTGTAATTCAGCAATTATTTTTATTTAAGTTTTGATACTTAAGTGTTGGTTAAAAGATCAACACATTCTTAACAAATGTAAGATTCTAGCTAGTTTCACAAATCAATTATTATTCATTGTATGTTATGCATTTCAGTTGATTATTAAGCAAAATTACAAATAATACAGTAAAGAGAAGAGAACTGACGATTTAAAACAAAGTACATTACCTGGTCTAATAATGCATTCTGCCAAATTCGAAAAAGCATAAGAAATGTTTTATCCCTCGCAGCAAAAGAAGTAAAAAAATGCTTTTCAGTATTTGTTGTAATTTGAATAGCATTTGGAATAACTCGGGCTGTTTTCTCTTTTGTAATACTGGTAATATCATGACACCGGATAAAAACCTAAAAATATTAATAGATAAATAAGTTATTTCTGATCTTAGGTTATGAAGTTAAATTTACTTACATAAATGCATAATATATTGACCTGCCATGTACAGTGAAAGAACAACAATAGTAATTAAAATTACAAAATAATTACAGTAAAATCTTAAGTGTACACAATTCAAAAATTATTTTTTTCTAACAGTTTACAACAAAATGTATATTATACGCATAAAATTTTCTTGCTTTTATATTTTCCTTATATTTGCTAGTGTTCACGTTTTCTTGCATTTTATACATAAATCACAGAAAATCCATGAAACAATACTTACAAATTTTACAACTGTGAATCAATAATTGACTTGCAAATTGAATTGCCCTCCCTTCCCTTCACAGTAATAACTCAGTTATCGCTTGCTCTCCCAAACCCATTAGCACTCACCAGCAATAAAAGCAACTGAGAAATGGTGGATTGTTTTAATTGCTGAGTTAGAAGGGTGAAAATCTTCCAAAAATCCAATTGGAACTTGTATTTATAAAGGATTGACTTGTTTCAATTTTCACATTTTATAAATTTAATTCAATTTCAATCATCTGTGTTTTTGGAAAAACTTGGTGTCGATGCCTTTGAATATGTGTGACAAAATTTTTACCAGTTTTCTATATCTGAAAGTTTTAATGGTTTTGAGAGAATGAAACATAGATAAAAGCAATATATCACTTTTTATTATAATATATATTTGTTTATAGTCAGTTACTAGTGAATATCTTCAATTACAGCACCTATTAGAATGTGTCTTTGTTCCAATAAAGATAAAGATTATTTTTTTAATTAGTTGTTAAAAACTGGCTCATAATTTTTTTCAGACGACTCACAATATTTTGTTGACTGACTTGCAGTTTTTTGAATAGTGAGTCAGGCTGATTCGTAAAATTTTGATGAAGCACAAACTGTGATTTGCATTTTAATTTTGAGAACACTATAGAAACAAAAGTAAGGATTTCTTTTAGAATCACTTTTGTTTAAATAAAAAATATCAAAAGTTCAAGAAAGTTGCTAAGTGCTTTGATTTCTTTTCTTTTTTTTAAACTTAAGCTGTCATATAATTTTACAAAATGTACTAAAGTAAAAACTTTTAATAGCAGATACCTAGGGACCACAGAATTTGTCTGCTATTCGGAGGTTTTTCCTTTTCAGAGATAAAAATATACAAATACGAATGTACTGTAAATTAAAAAAGGTGTATGCTTTTCAGCAAAGTTCATTATGAAGGTCTTACTGTATATACTTTCATACAGAGTTCCAGCTGCCGATCGCCATTGTGCCAAATTTCAACAAAAAGTTCCATTTGGTAAGGAAAGGAAAGATCATCAAATTGCAATAGCAAGTTGCTGAATGAATGATGTTGCTTATCGTGGTCAATCAACACATCCAACAAGAAAGCCTCAACACTGGATGTCTGATATCACAGCTAATCGTCCATCGTTATTATACAGGAGATTTGATGCCTTTCTTCAATATTGCTTTTTAAATGTATAAAGAAAGAAACAATATTGATGTTTATTCTGTTTTTACTATCACTAAATGACTGGTACAAAAAAAAAACAAGAATGGGAAAGGGGTGAATTTAGTTTACAAAGAAAAAATTAAAGGAAACTTAATTTTAAGCATTTTTTATTTTTTACGGCATAAGAAATTTTATTAATTTAACGAAACCACAAGAAAACATCTAAAAAATTTTGCTTTTAAATATACATATTTTAATTTCTTTAATTGTACAAAACTATTTATCAATTTATGTTTTCAAAGAAGACATATGTAACTTTTTGTGGTCCAGCTTTCAGCAAAATTGAATATAAGGTTATAAATAAGCATTTCAATTGAATAGGTATTTTCATGTTTTTCTAAAATAAATTATTTACAGGGAATTGGTTAATTTAATTACTGTACTACAAATGCAAGGTTCTCGTTGATTGATTTTTTAAATATCATTATTTCTGGACAAAATTTTTAATGATTTCCTTCTGGATAAGTTTATACAAAATTTTTAAGACAAATCTAAAAAGGTTTTTCTTTTGAAAAAAAAAAAGTTGCATAAAAAAGGCACTGAATGGGAGGCCTGCAAATGTAATTTGGACTGAAAATTTAATTATTTTAATTTTATAATTTCCCATTTTGCAGCAATATTTTTCCAAGATGATACTTGAAAATTAAATGTATGCAATTAAATAACCCATACTCGATTATTAAAATATACCAATCTTACAATGAATAACTATTGAAGTAAACACATATTTTAAATGCCACAGTGAAACATGTATTACAGCATTATAAGGTAAAGAGATTTTACTTTGAGAAATATTTTCTACTAATAAAAATAAATTTATGTAAAAAAGAATATAATGGCTCAAAAGCAAAGAATTTTTTTTAATTTTTTCTATATTTAACATGAAATTTGGACTTCAAATTTAATAGTTTTAAAAAGAAAATCCTTTATTACTTTTTATAGTGAACAGATTTATTCTTTGATTACCTTTATTACTTTCTTCTATCTTCAATAGAAGAAAGTATTGTAATCAAAATTTTTTTCAACTTCCGGTTTTCGACGGATTTACATATTTTAGGGGTCAGAGATCCCAACAAGTGGATAAGTGTGATCATAGATCGCACAGAGGGTTTCGTTTAATATTCCTTTCAAAACACTTTCTTTCAAAACGTTCAATACATTTAGCGCCATGGAATGCCTTCTAAATTTTGGCAAACCCATCCTAAACTATCTTAAAGTTTCAAACATATTCGTCTTGTTATATTTCCTAATTTTGTTCGTAACCCTCCCCTCCGAAATGCTACGATATATCACATGACGGGTATCTGCCAAATTTAGAAAAGTGCCCCATTTGCGCGGGGGGGGATGGTCAACATGATTTTTGACGCGGCCTTGTTTTTAAAAATTTTGTTATGTTTTATAAGCTGTATTAAAGTTTCAAACAGATCGTCCAGTTATATTTCCTAATTTTGTTTGCGCACCTCCTTCAACCCCCCCCCCCTCGAAATGCGACGCGCCATTCTTCTTTATAATTTTTTATCATGCGTTATAAAGTATCTTAAAGTTTAAAACAGGTCGCATTGTTAGATTTTCTATTTTAAATGAAATCGCGGTCTATTAGTTCCAGATTCCACCACCAGGGAGCGCACTCAATTCTTAACAAAAGTGTATGTGAACGAAACTCCTTTACACAACCTAACAGTAGATATGTTACTCGAGGGGGTGGCGGTCTTCAACAAGAATTTAAGATATTTGATCAAATTACTATTCGGAAATAGTGGTAACTTAACTTTTGACATATTTATATTTAATAATTAGTATGTATCCGAGGACTCCGTCAAAAAACCATACCTGAAACTGTATGAAACCCAAAGGTAAAAAAAAAAGAAATATTTCACCCCTCCTTCTACCCCCACCTGCCAGAAATTTCACGCGCCATCTTTTATAAACTTTTTCTTATGTGTTATAAGTTATCTTAAAGTTTCAAACATATCGCCTTGTTATATTTCCTACTTTAAATGAAATCGCGGTCTGTTAGTTTCACATTTCAGCACGAGGGAGCGCACTCTATTCTTAACAAAAGTGTATCTGAATGTAACTCCGTTAAACAACCTATCAGGAGATATGCTAGTCGAAGGTGTGGCGGTCTTATCCAAGAATTTAAGATATTTTCTTAAATTACTATTCGAAAATAGTGGTATGAACACCTATAAAATTTTTGATATTGAATTAGTAATATAGTTATCTCATCACGCCATCAAAAAACCGCACGCAAAACAGTACAAAAAGCCCTGTTATGCTGCTATTAAAATGAAATCGTGGTCATTTAGTTCCGCATTCCACCACCAGGGAGCGCACTCTATTCTTAACAAAAATGCATCTGAACGAAACTCCTTTACACAACCTATCGGTAGATACATGGGTCGGGGGGGGGGGGGGGGGGGGGGGGTGTCTTAACCAAGAATTTAATATTTTTGTTGAAAATACTATTCGAAAATAGTGGTATCAATACTTCTGAAATTTTTATCTGGCATAAGTAACATTTATGCTGTATTTTTAAAAATTGGACACCGTTCAGAAGAATACTGCAATGAAACATCACGTGACTGCCTTTTAAAATAACTATATAATAGAAATAAACCAGTTAGTGAAATTAGCGCCCCTCCCCCCCTTTACCAGAAAATTTCACGCGCCAATCTTTATTTAAACTTTTCTTATGTGTTATGAACTAACTATCTTAGAGTTTCAAACAGATTGTCTTCATTTCCTAATTTAAATGAAATCGCGGTTCTTGAAATCACGTGCCTTCATTAGGGTATTTTTAATACAATACGTATTTGATAGATATAAAACCAATTAATTAAATAATAATTAATATCTCAGCTTGTAATTAACATAGGAGTTAGAAATGGGCATCAATGAAATCAGCGAAGAATTTCACGCCAAGTTGTCTGAAAATTTAATCTAAAAATTTAATATTTCAAAAGTTTAAATTTCGTATTAAAATATCCTACTATGAGAACCACGTGACCCAGCGCCGTTTGCCTGGAGAAAAAAATTACGGCAGGCCTCGGAAATCAAATCTATGGACACCTGCTTTGGTAATGGAAGAAAATTAAATTTTTATCGATCGATTTTTAGAGGATTTTTTAACTTATATGCATCGTAGAGAAACGATCTATATACCAAATGAAAGTAGATTTTTTTCTGCGTATATCTGTGTAAGTTAAAAATTTCTCGCCCAAAAACTTTCTGAGATACAAGTCGATTTAAAAATGTCCAGTACACATTTTTGCTTAAAGCGCGCTCTGGCAAACCTGCAATTTCGAAGTTCAAATATGTGTGGCAACTCGGAGAAGAAATGAAAATATTTCAAGAGTCCATTCGTATCTGAATTCATTTTATACCGTTTCTTCATTAATGAGACATAAAATTGGGAGTTTTTAATTAATAACGTCCGTTAATTACGACTTTTTCAAAATTTTATGATTTCTCATTTGATCTCAGGTGTCCAGCTATAAGTATGCAAAATTTCAAGTCTCCAACATATATAGTTTCTGAGAACGGGCTCTGTGACAGACAGACAGACGGACAGACAGACAGAGGAGTGAGACGAATAGGGTTTCGTCAGATGAACGAAACCCTAAAAAACATGTTTATAGAAAATGTCTGTCTGTCTGTGTGTCCGTCGCCATTGTACCATCAAAAAGTGTATGAAGTTATGCATAGAATTGAACCAAATTTTTATTTTAAGTTCTTGGCTATGACAAGCAGGTCCTTCCTTAATTTGGAAAAAATTCGCCGGTAGGGGGCGCTCTAATAGCGATTTTTGTGCCATTTTGAATATCGTACCATCGAAAACTGTATGAAGTTATGCATAGAATTGAGCCAAATTTTTTGTGTTTGTTTTTGGTCATGGCATGAAGGTCCTCCCTGAATTTGGAAAAATTCTGCTGGAAGGGGGTGCTATAATTACGAAGTCTGTACCATTTTCTTTATTGTACAATCGAAAAGTGTATAAAATTATGAATACAATAGAACCAAATTTTTTGTGCATGTTTTTGGCTTTGGCCAACAGGTCCTCCTTGAATTTGGAAATATTGCTCGGTAAAGGGGCTCTGTGATAGCGATTTTTGTATACTTTTCTTGATTTTTCGTAGTTCTACTGTCCATCGGCGGCTCGTGCAAAGATGGGAACTCACTTCCTGCTAATCCGGCTATTCGCAAACATCTGATAACAACAGAATAAGGAAAAACTATTAATTTAAACAAATATCATGATATAGATTAACTCGTTTTTAGTTCATTTAATTGACTGAAGCAGGAATTTAAGATGAAAATCAAAGTTGGTATAGTAATGAACTAATAATATTGAAGTATTAACGTGTGTAACTAGTTTTTTAAATATTAAGATGTATAAGATAGAAGAAAGTTTTGGGATTGGCACATCCAACTAGTTGAATATTGTTATTGAAATAATGGTAGGGTTGAACAGTTTTAATCTGTATTTTCAAATTACTTTTAAACACACCAATATAACTTTTCTTTTCCTTTTAGCATGTTTACAATTTTATTTTACTTCCATGCTCTAAAAAGTACACCTTTCTGGCATAACTAAAAATTCATTTTTATTTAAGCATGCATCAAATTTTTAACTATTCTTCAATCTTCTCTTCTCTTTTGTTCTCTCTCTCTCTCAAGTATCAGAAAAACAACCAACTTTTCTCCTATGTGCATCGTAATTTTTTTATTTTATCAGATTTGTGCTTTATGATCACCCTTTCGAGACATCCATATGTCGAAATGACAATATTTTATGAAAAATGCTTCGTTGTTTCAAGAAAGAGGAAAATTAAATTGATCCTGGGGAACATAAATATCTGAAATTGTTATGTATAGGTAAAAAAGAATATTCTACCAGAAAGCAGGGAGTTTATATTTGAGAGCAGCTTTAAATAATTGATATGGATTAATCCCTTTTTTATAATTAATTACACAAGCTATAAAAAATAGTATTATGTAATTCACACAACACAATTTAATATGTATGTGTACACATGAAACATTTTTTTTTTCTATTTCTATGAGACAGTATGGAAAAGACTGAAATTACCGATGTTGCTATAACGTCATATTGTTTTTCTTTTGCTTTAATATTAAAAAACTCTTAATATTTTGGTATTAAAATTTATTTCTTATTGGAAAACTTTCATCCTAAAATAAATAAATAAATATACACATAAAATAAATAAATAAAATAATAAACAAGAATGAAAAATCATGTATACAGCTTACACTTTCCAACACATTTAAAATACTATAACAAAACTTCACAGTTTATTAAGGTAAAAGATGATGTGTAAATGAACAATTTGGAAAATGCATAATGCACTTGAAAACCTGATTTCTGCTATTACATAAATAGTTGTTAAAATATAGGATTTTTTTGTGCTACCCTGTATACGATGCAGAGATATTTATGCATACTACATAGAATGGTAAAAGTTAGTTCAGTTAAACGAATAGCACAGCTGAAAATTTCAACTCTGCAATTTCTGTCAATAAACGGATGTTGTTCAGAACTTTTGTGCGACCCTGTAATTTACACACCAAGTAATATTTAAAAAATAGTTACATATAAAAATGCATACCACAACCAAAAATGCACTTCCAGCTATTATTGTTCGTAAGCTTTAAAAGTTCAATTATTGCTCATTTTCTTCTATAGCCAAATTCTTTTGTGTGTCTCTGTAAATGAATGATAAGTTTTTTGCACACCTTATTCTATAGTAAGAACCTTGTAGTACACCTCAGTGATGTATATCAATTTCAATTTGTTTAAAATACTTTTATATCATTAAAATACGTGCAAACAACTTTTCTCCCATAGACTGTAATGTAATGGAATTCTTTTGAGTGGTCCTGTAAATGAACCAAAAATGCTACACACTTCACTTTCAATACCGAACATGCCATAGTAAACCCCGATAACATACGTCAATTTTATGGCAATTGGACTCTATTTATGTGAGTTAGAGGTTGGAGCACAGACAGACAGACCAAATTCATAATTGAATTCAACTATGTTGGAAAGTGTTAATAAAAAAGGATTTACTTATTTCAACAGTAATTTAATAAATAAATACTTTTTGAACGATATTATTTTAGTGAGCATAATAAAAATAATGTTGAAAAAATTATCTATTTCTAAAGAAAACTGCAACATAAATTTAAAGCTGATGAATTTAAAATAATAATTCTTATAGAAATAGTAAATAACGTTTCAGAATTAATGTTACAAAAAGAAATACTGCATTAAAAGCACTTAAACATAGCAATTTAATAAAAAATAGTTGAGATAAAAATGGGGCACCTTAGAATATTTGTTTGACTTTACGTTTCTATATTACAAATCCATTTTTTTTTTTTTTACGTTGATATCCATAGAAAAGAAATGTAATCACTATTAGGGACAACTATTATACTATACATTTATATGTATTTTTTCCTTTTCAATAATGTTTCATTTTTTGTTTAACAGTAAACACTCCCTTTTGAAATTGAATTATAAATTAAAGATGATATACTAGCACAAGTTTTAGTTACACATGCTCACTCAGTAAGCTATTTTGTAGACTATACTATATAGGTGCAGATTTATAAAATCCCAATGGCTCTTAAGCCCAAAAAGTCAAGTGGCCACATTGTGGTGAAACTAACACATAAATACTATAGCATTTATATTATTTAAAAAAAAAAAAAAAAAAAACCCTTAGGAATTCAAAGTGAAAAATTATATATGTAATATATAGCCATGCAAAAGACAGACTAATTACATTAAGTGTGTATTAATTCAATCATAAGATTCTTGAAATTTGAATATTAATTAAGTATAATATGAATCATAAACTATGTACAGTCAGAAGATAAAGTTGAACAAGATACAATTTTTAAAATGTGTATAAGCAACAGGGTTGCTATTTTGTCCACTTTTTTGTAAAAAGTCTGGGACGCCAGAAGATATTGGACGAAATTGGATGAAATGGACAAAATGAAAATCCGCTGATTTTCCATACGTTTGACACATAAAATGATTGCTACGTAATAGAATTATATATCTGGATTATTTATTCTTAATAAATTCCAATAAATCATTTAACTAAAATAGAATGACTGCATATTAATCATAATCTAATAAATCCACAAAGAAAATGTTAATTACATGTTGGTACAATTAATTTGAGACAATATTTTACTGTAAAAATAATCTCATGCTGCATATGTCAAACAGTTTTGATTAAGTTGAATCAGAACCTAAACCAAAACTGAAAACTTGAACAGAAACTAAAAACCTGTGTAACATTCAATGTAACATTGTCTTAGTTAAAATCAACTTGATATTTCATCATATGACTTAAAAAAATATATATAAGATTTGAGGCTATCAAACATTTAAAATTTTGATACTTTTCCATTATATGGACACCATGCCAAAACGTATGCTAATGCGCCAATTATTTCAACTCTGATCGTGAAAAGTATTTTTATTGTAAACCAAACCAAACATCGTGATTTGCTTATATTTTTAAACTTATTTTTGCATATATTGTGATTCGCTTATATTTTGGTTATATTTTTAAAATGCTCACTTTACTAACAAGTGTTTTTTCTTTTATTTTCAAATGTTTCAATTCATGTGATTTTCATTTTGCTCCAACTATTACGCTTGGAGACAATGGTGTCTGTATAACGGAAAAGTACCAAAAAAAAATTTTTTTTTTTTTTTTTTTTGTAAATTGATTATTAATTGCAATGGAACTGCCACATGACAGATAAACAAGTTAATATTTACTGCAAATGTATATGTTTTACAATTGCTATTTAATACATTATCACTTAATATTGATATACATTTTATTTATAAACATGCTTGCATAAAAAAGCTTCTAGATGAATATAACTTAGTTTTTTATGTCCACACAAAATATTTCACATACTGTTGTGTATATAAATATGTATATGTGATATTTTCATATAAAAGATGTTTCTTGAATGGGAAGAATCAATATATTTATTTATTATTGTTAAGTTTTTAATTTAGAATTTTCAATTTATTAAAAGTGGACAAAATGATACTTTGTCCAGGATGATTTTTTTCAAGTTTTTTCCGCTGATTTTATCTTGAGAGGAAAAAACCGGACAACCCTGATAAGCAAAGCATTCAATGATAGTGGGAAATATTTGGAAAACAATATTTTTTATTTTGATTTTTTGATACAAAAATACACATAAAAAAATTGTGAATGTGTGAGATTATCTTACACTATAAAAATCAAAATACACCTCAGACAGACATTGATTTTTTTTATAAGAAAAATTTTCTTTTAAAAAAATTGCGACATAAGATACTGAAAGCCAGTGGCCACATCAAAAAATGTAGCCGCCACACAGCAAGTAGAGACTGTGAATCTGCACCTATATACTACACTATATCATTATCTAGGGTATGGGTAAAAAATTAAGACAACGGACGACCGACCGTGACATCACAATCCAGTTTGCAGCTTATGTGGAGGTTTTCTTATAGGATGTGTTGGTTCAAACGTACCATACCATTTACAGCAGTCTATTTCTGGTGAAAATCTGCATTTTGATGGATTTTCGACTTTTTTTTCATCAAAAGTAAAAGAAAACAAAATCAAAAATCCTTGCATTTTCCCAACTTTTAAAACTTTTTCTGTCCTATTACTTTGTTTTTTGGTAGCAATTAATTATCACTCATCTACATCTTCATCTGAAATCATCACTATCTCTTTTGTCTCTCCTGCCTTCAGCACCAAGCAAACAAAATTTAAAAATTTTTAAATTCCTTAATTTTCTATTTTTTTATTTTATGTTATTTTTGCTTAATTACTCTACAGTAACAAAAAGTAAGTAATCAATCACCTAAATAACCTTTTCTCCCTTTGTTGCTTTAGTTCTTGAATTTTAAAATTGTTCGATAAAACTCGCGATTTTATTCTGTAAATCGCTCTTGCAATTTTATGCTGTGAATCGCTTTTTAAGCGACCTCTTGAAGAAATACACAATTTTATTTGATGAAATTCACATTTTTTTTTTTTTTTTTTTTTTTTTTTTTTTTTTTGTGACCAATTGACAAAATTTACAATTTAAGAGTAAATGACCTAGATTTTCAGCCTCTTGCATGCATCACGACAGTAGGTCGATGGTGAAACATGATGGACGTACGCAGCGGAGTCCTGGGAAATTATTGCCGTAGATTATCAATGATAGAGAAAATTGTTATCAATTTTGAAGAAAATTTTGACGTGCAATTTGCCCGTGAATGCATCGGGTGCGATGATTAAGGGGTTAACACAAGAAAAAAAATTCATAAAAATCAGATAATTTTTTTTTATTTAATATTTTTTACACCCTAGTTTTATATGTTGTTCTCAATTATATTAAAAGGTATTTACATCAATAGAGTTATTTTCGTACAAGTTATTAAATTTAAATTTTTATATAGTCCTGTGTTCTACATTCAGAAAGTTTTGAAGGAAAACCATATACAGTAATCAACATTCTCGAGGGCTAGGTTATTGGAAACCTCCATGAATGTCAAAATCGCAAATGTTGAGACTATCTTCCTGTACATAAAAGGAGGTTAGGTTTTATGATTTTTTTTTAAATGGAAAACAACAATTGAAATGTAAAAATATATTTATTAAACCTTAAAAAGCAAAAGCTGTAAATAAATTTGAATAATTATAAACGTACAAAGTTTAGTTGCTAGTTGATCGCTGAAAAAATTTATTGATATACGATTGTTTGGAAGAACAGATTATTTATTAATGAAATTCCATGTAAAGAAAAGTTGTGCTCTAGATTTCTTTTTTAAATTTAAGACTCCTCACCAATGAAGGATCCCATTCTATTGCTTTCTCAACAGGTAGTTGTTGAAGCTTTAAAATTTCCCATACAATTTTTGCAGAAAAATTTTCATTCGCAATAAAAATTTTGAATTTTAGAAAATTTAGGAATTTTTATTTTTAACATCAAGTCATGTTTCGTGTTTCTCGGAATTACTGATTTACATTTTGACTCAATATAAGGGTTGAAATCCTTGGAACTAAGGTTATACAGTACAATGTAGCTGGTCCAGTGTCAAATAGTTTATGGATTTGATAAAACAAAGTGAGTTTACTTAGTAAAAAAATATTCCTTATAAAACAAAATTTGTGAATATTCAAGTTAAGTATTCGCAAATGTTGAAATCTTCTTAATTTTTATTTCGCATATAACCAAAACTCACGAATGTTAAAGCCGTGAATGTTAAGGGATTAATTACTGTATATATATATATATCAATCACTTTTCACAGCAATTTCTGGGCTACGAAACAAAACAAAAAACATTTTAGTTTTCATTTTCTTAAAGATCAGATGTTCCTCTAATTTTCAAGAAAATGTCTTTATTGCTTTCATTTTCTTTTTAAAACCAATGATCACTCTAACTTACCATTTATTTATACTCATAAAGCATTTTTCAAAATATTTTAGAAATTTAAAAAACTTTATTAAAAAGTATAAAAATTTATAAAGTTATACAAACCAACTTTCATTTATAAAAAATTGTATAAAAGGTATTATGGATGGAATGAATTTTTACTATTGCAGTAGGTTGTTTTAAATCCTAGGTTCAACGAAGTTTTATTTACATTTGTAGAATAATAATATGAATGTAGCAATCATATAGAAATGAATACTGATGGCTGAAATAAGTGAAATGTAAAACTAAAAGTCATATTTATTTTTTAGAGTTACACTCTGCTCAAGATCAATTTTATCCATTTCATCAGATCCAATGTCCGGTTTATCATAAAGGTTTCTCAAGATTTAAAGAAATACAAATAATTCCCTTGTCTTGTCACTCCACTTTCTATTGCTGAGACAAATCATTCAATTCACGATTTCTAAATCATGTAAAACATCAATAACATTATTTCCTTTTTACTTTACAAAGGTAAGAAACAAAAACCTTATTATCATTATTATTATTACTAAAACTGTAAGTTTCACAGTTTACATCTGAAAAAGCATACAAATATTAGGTCATTGTAGATTTTACGGATAGAGATTTGGGGGACATGCATGCTTCCCTAACAATTCTTTATAAAAAGAATTACCAAATATTTTAACACCTAATATTTTTTAAAGAAAACATTTTTTAATAGTAGATTATTTAAGCACATATGAGCAAGTAACTAATAAAACATAACTTTAAAAAACATAATTTTTAATGTTTTAAGTTAAATCACAATGTAACTTTTTTATGAAATAAATAAATCATTCAATTTAAAAAGTTAATATCATAAAAATTAACACCAGATAATAACAATAACAAATTATTATAAAGAATTTAATAACTACAAGAATAGCATTTTTGATTAATTAAATTAACAAAATTTGCTTAATTTACAAGTTAAAAAGTACATTTTATGTAAATTTTAAATAATATTTGAAATCTGAAATGACATATATTTAAAATACTTACAAAAGTTTCCCAGCGAAATATGTTAGCATAAAAGCATATGTAGTTTTGAGAAACATACATTCTTCCTTGCACCAAAATATCCTTTTGTAATGCACATGAGTAATCTAAAAAAAAATGAGATAAGTAAATTGTCAGGCTTATTTTTTTTTTTTTTTTTTTACTTAGGAGAAAAGTAATTGCAAGTTTATAATATATAATAACTGAGAAAACAATCAAAGAATGTTAAATCTAAAATCTGATGGCTTAAAAATTATTTAAAATAAATATTCTGCTGACTTTTATTTTTCATTTTTGCTTGATATATTATTACACAATTATGACTCGTCTACTGAACTGCATTCTCTAAATTTAGAGATAAAACAATTATATGCATCACTGATCAATGACCTAGAATGCAGATTTCTTTAGATTTATTAGGGCAGAAAATAACTGAAGTGTAAACTTCTTTAAAAACATCACTAGAATAATCAAAAACTTTTTTTTTTCAATGAAAGTCATTTAGAAATAACACTAATTAAAACAAAAAAGGGATCTAACTTAATCTCTTCCCATTTTATTTTTAAGCTGAATCTTTTTTACTCGGGCACTGGTAAATTGTAAAATTTGTTGCAGTTTTGTCCTGTTCAACTAAGTAATCTACTAGTTAAAAAACCTTTTTAATACCTATACATTAAAAGGCATATTGCAACTATGTTTCCTTGGCTAACATTACAAGTTTGAATTAAATATTTACAGAAACAAATTCATAAGTATTGTAACTGTAAATATATCATATTTCAGTTAATATCATACAATGAAAATATGAAAAAAAGAACTAAAAATTATTGTAAAATTATTGATGATTCAAAATTACTTTAAATATTTTGTGAATGCCAAAGCTAATATATTGACAGCATACACAAAATTTCTCTTTTTTACATGCCCAGAAAGATGAAAGTTCATTTTAATAAAATAAGAATTAAATAAAATAAATATTATAAAACATATTAAATTTTAATGCAGAAAATTCTGTTAGCAAATATAAAAAAAAAAAAAAATTATATTTTCTTTAATCTAGTGAGAATTTTTATGATGCAATTAATTATTTTATCCAGCTGAAATAATTAAATGCTTAGCTCTTAAAAATGTTTAGTAAAAAATATATATATATATATATATCTGTAAAAAAAAAAAAAAAAAAAAAAAAGACACAGTTTTAAATTAAATGTTAACTAAAATCTAAAGAACATTTAACACAGGATAATTGTTTTAAAAAATAATAACGAAAATTAAATAAGGTAACTGCTTGTTAAGTCTTTTAAAAAAAGAAGAATACTCACCAACAATTAATCTTTCAGAATCAGGCAAATCTTTAAAAAGACGCTTAAAGTCATCACTCCTTGATTTGTAATTAGGATTTATCATCTAGAACAGAACACATTTAAAAATTTGGAAAGAAAAGTGATAATACATATACTTTATTTTGATGAATTATATAAATTAACTAATTTAAGTAGTATAAACATTAGAAAACAAAAAAGAGGTTTTTTTTTTAATCTTTCACTTTATGCTTAATTAAATAAGACAATTAATCTAATACATTTATTTTTATTATTTTACCTTTTGAGTTGTAATTTTACAGGTTTAGTCTAGTTCAGAAGAAGCAAACATTTTCACATCCACATTGTTTCAAAAAATATTTTACATAATTATGATATGGTAACTAAAAAACAAGTTTAATGGATCAAAAAATGAATAAAAATTGTTTTAAATATTTTATTAGGTTTTTAAAAATATGATCAAAGTCTTGACTATTACATGGGCACAAAACTTCCCTTAATATCATTTAACATATTGATGAAATTAATTTGCTATAAGGATCAGAACTTCTACCTTTTTACAAATTAAATCTAACACATCTGTACCACTGAATTTCAGAATGCATTATTTTGTTTATTCTCTATTTATACTTTTTACATCAATTCCAAGCAATCAGATTTTTGAGATCATTTGGAAATTTAATTTGAGCTTAGCAACATGTCATAACTTTAAAGACATTCCTTCTAGTCTTTTGTGTAAATAATTTCCAAATGTTAAATTGTTGTAGTTATTTCCTCTTTCATAAAGGATTTACTTTTCATTAATTATTTAAAGATAATTTTCTATAACTTCATGAACAAAAAAAAAAAAAGGGTGGGGCGGCTCAAAATTAGAATAGAAATGTGGTTTACAATTTAAAAAATTCAATTAAGTCAGAATCAGTACTATTCCGGCACAAAATTTATTAACATGTGGAAAAGCAAATGTGTGGAAATCAGTATGGTTGTCTTGCAGACACTGCCCAGCCCATCAGTTAACAAGGTGCAATTTTCAAACTAATCAATTTACACGGGTAGAAAATTTAAAATGTTCCTGGTCATAAAAACTTCTTAGCCAGGCTCTGAATATGAGTAGTATGTATGTAAGTATTACAATACAACAATTACATTTTAGAAAGTAATAAAAAAATATTGTGATTAAATGTCATTCTGTTATTGCATCTTGGATGAACTTACTTTTAACAGAATGCAAGCTAGACTGGAGTCATCTGATAAGTAGTTTTATTTGAGTTTTTTCTAATATTTATTTGCTAAAATAATGACTCGCAGACAGAAAAATTATTGAAATGGCAAGAGCCAGTTTCTTCAAATAGCTCTGGAATTCAATTCCAAGTTGTCATAAAAATTTTCACTTATAATGCCTTTCGTTTTCAGTAGTTTCCAAATCTAATCTTAGTTTGATAAATTTTTGAGTCTATATTAAATTAAATTAGAATTCAATAAGCTGCAATTAAAATTCTCTACTTCTAATCAATCGATTTTAGACAAGCTCAACATAGCCAAATTTGTGCATTTTTGTCACTATATCTAGAACAGCAATCAACAACATGTTGAAAACATTCTATCAAATGATATAGGTTTGCCGTCTCTGATCTAGTTTAATATATCACTTCAGTATTTATCAATTAAAAAGGTTAAATCTGATAATACGCTCATGCATATGAAAATTACTTTTTAAAATGGTCCAAAAGCAAAATTTTGGATTTAATATATAAACAAATAAAATTATGCACACTTCTTGAATAAGGGAGAAAAACTTAACTGTTCTTCTAAATAATGATGAAAATCAAATTAATGAATAAATTTATACTAAGAAAAAATGTTTTAAAGAAAGAATTTCTTTTATTTTCCAAAAACTTATCAAGAACTAAATTCTGTGTGTTTCAGTCTAAAAAAATAAGTTGTAAATATCTGACAAAAAATGTTCCAAATTTTATTTAAATTAACACAAATTTTCTGTTAATTTATAAGCAAAAAAAAAAAAAAACAAACAAACAAAAAAATATAAGATATGATGATATGATAAGAACTATTTTTTTTTAACACTTCCCTCACCACAAATAAGAAAAATTGCATGATACTGCCCTTAAAATGTTTAACCAAATAGTAAAGTAGCAAAACAAAATAAAACTATTACTCACATTATACCATGATGACCTTTTTTTCTGTTTTTTATCAACACTTCTATTTTCTTCTGATCCTCTGACATCAGATTTTGATGCATGCGATTCTGGTGTTTTCTGTGGATTGAGATCAACAGATTTCCCAGATTCAGAAGATCTACTTAAATTATCTGGAAATAAGGAACTCTCTTGACTGATTGAACCAGGGGATGTATTACACATCCCATCAGTAGTAGATTGATTGTCAGTAAATTTCTCAAATGAATCATCTTTCAAATTAGAGTTATTCAGTGATGACACAGAACTATTAGTAGAATTTAATACAACAGATGGAGTAGATGAATGAATATGCTTTGCCTCTAATCCTTGACACATTCCACTTTCTTTATCTGAACTAGCACTAGATGTATTCCTGCAATAAAAGTAAAATAAATAAATAAGATGACTATATTTAATTTTATTTTAATATATAAGAATTCTTTTTAGCAATTACATTTTGTAATAGTTTCACATATAACTAACTGAAATATGCCACATGTCATTTTTGAGAGAAAGCATTTCTAAAGGTAAGAATGTTTTCTTCATTGACTTGTTTATTTATTTGTATAAAATAGGCTGTATACTTTGATAGATTTTTGTGATAAAAGTGAATTTATATAGGTAAATTTTATCGACTACTGTATTAGTTTGTTATTAAAATACACAAAGCAGAATTGATGTACTTTGATCCTTTATTGTATTTCAATGTACTTTGATTTAATTCATTCTAACACAGTTTCTTTAAAACCAGGGAGCATACATTGCCTTTCCATGGGTAGACATACCAGTTAAAAAAAGGAGGTGGGTAACCAGGCTCACTTTATCTACCCTTGTAACAGGTAATATTTAAAGATTATTGCTCATGCTGGCAGTCCCTAATTTTCTTTCATTAGCTGCGGATAGTTTTCCCACAGTATTCTTCTACGAAACGCGCAATGAAGAGGTTGTGTATGTACCTGTATTACTTTATTATTTCCTCGCAGAATTGTTTATGAGAGGCGGGAAGAAGGTGGTAGTGAAGACGTATGCGAGTCAATGTTTCCTCCACGGATTTCTTCTGTCATTCCTAAATTTATACATATGTATTATAATTGTACATAGACATGTTCAGTGAGTCAACCTTGTATCTTTATCATACTTTATTAAAAGTTCTCTACTCTTAATCTTACAGTGAAGTGTCCTTATATAAAATTGTGGCGCCTACTTAGAGAAAGTGGCCACTATACCTTGGCTAATTTGGAAAAATTTCCATTCAATTCTGATATTAGATAAAACTAAAAATATTCCACAATTAGGATTCAAATCAAACTGATGCATTTCAGATGTTGTGCTCTAATTGAAAATTGTTTAAATTTAAAATGGAAGGATTGAGCTTTGTGTTGTTGCTATTGATATATTAAGAAATAAATTAACAACAACATTAAATAGCACAAATTGGCATACAAAAGCAGGCAGACAGGGAGCTGTGTTCTATTTCCTTCCCCCATTTTCTCCTTTCAGTTTAAGCTCTTCCAGAATGGGTAAGTGCTTCTCATTAGTCTCCTCGTGTATGCAGGAACGATTGACTTTGATGTTGTTTTTCAACACTCACTGCCATTTTCACTGTTGGCTGCAAATTGTAAGCTGCACAGCTCTCACTCGCATATTGCTATGTTTTAAACATTAATTTTATCCTCTGCACTGATGACAGAGCTTTAAACAGCTGTCTGCACCCTTTTGTGTACACATATTTACAATTTGTGCTATTAATATTGTCCATTTATTTCTTAATCAAAATTAACTGTTCTTATAAAGCAAGGGTCAATTTTTGTGGCAAACATTCAATCTTTTACTAGATTATATTTTTTTTATGCTGTTTTTACATGCTTTTTTGTTTCTTATTTTTTACAGTATTATGCATGCATTCCCTTTAACCTATTATTGATGACAACTCTTGGCATGTACATTGATTATGCAAATAGGAAAATAGATATAGGATCATTTTATATAGGATTATTTTATGCATATAGAAAAAAAAAATAACAAAAGATTTTTTTTTCTCTCTGAAATTCTGAATCAAATATTTTAATTTTAAATAAATTGTGCCTTTTTTTCATTATATGCATATGATACTTCCCAAGATTTTTCAGAAAATACTTTATATTCAATTACTAGTACTTTTAATTATTATAAATTTTTTTTTTCACTGATCACATAAAAAGTGAAATCTGAATCTACTTTTAAGAATTTCAAAGATTACAGTAGTCAAGATTATTTTTTGCTAATGGTAGATTTTTTTACTTTCTTCTATCTTTACAAGAAGAAAGTATCGGATTTGGGAAAATTTTCGAATTCTGGTTTTCGACGGATTTACATGTTTTGGGGGTCAAAGGTCCCAAAAAACATGTTTTTACAAAATGTCTGTCTGTGAGTCTGTGACCCTGTCTGTCTGTATGTGACACAAATTTTGTGGGCGCTCTATCTCAAGAAATAATGCACGGAATTTAATAAAAAATTATATTCAGATAGTACCTGATATAAATTGGTGCTCATCCGTTTTTGGTGCAAATCATCCAACAGGTGGTGCTGCTATGCTGAATTTTTCACGATTTCCGCTATAGCTCTATTTCAAGAACTAATGCATGGATTTTCATAAAATTTCAGATTCAGTTAGTGCCTGATATTAATGGGTGCTGTAAATGTTTTGGTGTAAATTGCCCAACAGATGGTGCTGCTATGCTGCATTTTGCAAGATTTATTGGGTGAGTGCAAAAGTTCGTGCGGAAGTGCAATAGATGGCGTTAGAAGCGGCGTAAACTGTTGTCATTAATACTGCCACGTAAAACAGGTCATTGGAAAGGTGACGTGTGCAGCTTTCATTTCAGACAAAATATTTTGTGGAGATACAAACTGCTTAGAGAAAGTTTACTTTCAAAATGAGTGTCGATAAGTTGCATTTACGGCATGTTATGCTTTATGAGTTTCGGAAGGGAATAAACGTTGCAGCAGCCGTAAAAAACATTCAAGAGGTTTATCAAGATCAAGCACTAGCTAAATGAACAGTGGAAAAATGGTTTGTGAAATTTCGCCGTGGAGAGTTTAACTTTGAAGACGAGCCACGCTCAGGTCGACCTTCACACATTGATGACGATGTTGTGCGTACTTTAGTTCAGAATACTCCATGAATTTTAACACAGGAAGTTGCTATAGCACTTAACGTTGACCGATCAACTGCTTTTCGGCATTTAAAAAACATGGGAATCGATTTGAAGTTCAATATATGGGTGCCCCATTTGCTGACCGAGAGGAACAAAATCAAACGAATTCCTTCTGCCATTTCCTCGGGCAGCTCAAAATCGAGCCGTTTTTGGATCAATTAGTGACGGTGATGAGAAATGGGTCCTTCACAACAATGTTCAGTGCAAACGCACATGGAAACAGGCAGGTGAGCATGGTGACGCAATGGTAAAGGCCAGTTTGCACCCAATGAAGGTGATGCTCTGTGTTTGGTGGGATTGCAAGGGCGTAGTCTTTCATCAAGACAATGCCAGACCACACGTTTTGAGACAGACGCTGCACAAACTGAACAGCCTGAAATGGGATGTCCTAACTCATCCACCGTATTCTCCTGATATCGCACCATCTGATTATCACTTGTTCCGGTCATTGCAAAATCATTTAAATGGAAAAAAACTTGACTCTTTGGATGCCTTAAAAAACGTTGTGTCTTCGTTCTTCGAATCTAAACTGCACAGTTTTTATGATCGGGGCATCCGTATGCTGCCAGTGTTGTGTCTTACCACAACAACTCAAGTTATATAAAAAGAGAAATTTAACTATTATAATTTACAAGGATAAAACTTAAATTAACTTTAACAATTAATGAATTAAATTAATAATGACAAGAGAAACATTTACTGTAGTTTAATTTAAAACTTATTAGTTAATAAATGAACACACATTACACTTAATAAAATAAATTAAGAATTATCAATGAAAATTTAAATAAGACATTACAGTTCATTCCCAAAAATAATCAAAGTAAATGGAGGTGCGTTGTGTTCTGGCCCCCAATTAAGTAAAATTTAATTAAATAATAACCCAGGCCAAGTGAATCAAAATAAGAAAAATAACTATGAAAAAATTCCCGAATCATGCACTTCGCATAATTCCTTGAATTCCTTTACCAATTATATTAATGTTCCCGAATCATACACTACGCATGATTCCTTAAAATTCCCTTCCCTATTAAACTAACCTCTTAAAAATTTAATCAAACTATAGAATTTCATTAGATTGCTGGAGAAGATCAGACACAGTCAAATTCAATGAAAAACAAGGCTGTCTACACAAATTTTACATATTAAAATTTACTAACAAAAGTCATGATTACTAAATTTAACTAATTTAATGATTAAATATTTGACTGTCTCTGATAGATTCCTGACAATAAAATTTTCTAAATGAAAAATAGGCACTGCAGAAATGAATATACAATGTTAGGATGAACTATTACATTTATTATTACCATTATATTGAAAATCAAGAGTTATTATACATAACAAGTCCTAATGGACTAACATTATCTATTCAACTAAAAAAAACTTCCATCATTACATAGTTATATCAGATTACTTAACAATTAACTGATCTTTAATATTCATTATAATTTGATTATGAATGTTTTAGCACATATTTTAACTAATTGTGGTTACAAAACAAGTAATTCAACCATTAATTTTAAGAAACATGAGTAATATAATAATTATAATGTCATCCTAATTGTTTTAGTTTATTTGCTTAAAATTTGAAATGTGGAGCTACTGGATCATATTAAGAATGCTTAATTCACTAGGCATTAAGCCAATGTGAATTTATGGTATTAAAACCATAAAAAAATTTAATAATAAAAAAAAGAGAAGTCATGCAATTAATTTAAAAAGAAGAGAAAAGAAAAAGAAAAAAATTACTCATCATACACAATCGAGGGGGGCCCCCATCACTTCTCCGTGCATAACTTGCACTCCTAAAAAAATATGTCGTTATCTTCACGATGCCAGCTACCAGAAATGATCTCCCTGCCAAAAACTTCAGACCTCACATCTCACTCCAAACTCCTGTTGACACCTCCGCTTCAAAAAACATAGTGCGTAGGAAAAATACTGTGACATGAAAAAATGCCTATCCCATTGATGTAAGACACATGGATGCAAGCACAATAAAAGCAGATTTAAAGTTGGAACATGAATGCTTGCCTTCTTGAAAGATATTTATTTGTTGAATTTTAAAAATTTCGGAGATATTCCTACGCAGGGCTATGATGTCACACTTTTTCGAACCTTCTCTTGTCATGTGACCACGCTATCTTTTTGGCGGGGAAACGATACAGTTGTTGTTGCCAACATCAATAAAAATAGAAAAAGATGAAAAATGGAAAGAAGTTACACAAAAATAGAAAGGTAAAAAAAAATATATGTTAATATAGAAAATTATCTTATTTAATTCTCCAGTAGCTTCCAAAAATTTATTAATACACCAGTAGCTCCAATTATTGTTTACACTCCAAAGATTTATTATTTGAATTTCAGTAACTGTAAATATTACTTAAACACCTTTTCAAAAATTAAATATTCTAAAATTATCGTACACAATAAATTTAATTGAAATTAATAATTTTCAAAATTAACAGTTGACAAAAGAAAGGCGCGCTACTTCCATCTGACAAATGTCAATAATTCAACCATCATTCCAACCAACCCATTGTTACAATACAAAAAATACAAAAAAAAAAAAAAACAAGCTATTTTCTATTAAATGAATTTCAGATTTGGTGGACAGTATGCAATTTTTACCATTAATTAAAACAAAAATTCTGTGCCAAGAAACTTAATAATGCTAGAATTTATAATATTACCAATTTACTCACTATTGAAGTTAACCCTAAAAATGTAAACAAACAGATCGCTACTTTAGTAAACAAAACTAAGATCGCGATTTGAAAACAAATTAGCCCTAAAATTAAGATTAATGTTTTAAATATTGTTTAGATTAAGTTAATTTAAAATTTAGATATTCGCGACACAACACCAGAACGTTGGAAATAGATTATAGAAAACGAGTGAGCATATATCATTGATTGAATAAAGAACTTTGTTTGCCTAATCACTGTGTAACTTTTA
The DNA here is from genome assembly GCA_963932465.1 of Maratus speciosus. Classification (NCBI taxonomy): domain Eukaryota; kingdom Metazoa; phylum Arthropoda; class Arachnida; order Araneae; family Salticidae; genus Maratus; species Maratus speciosus. The sequence continues at coordinate 200,099,151 of OZ010789.1, forward strand.
CTCTCAAACTCCGCATGAACTTTTGCACCCACCCAATACATGATTTCCGTAATAGCCCTATCTCAAGAACTAATGCAAACATTTTCATCAAACTTCAGATTCAGTTAGTCTTTGACATGAAATGATGCTGATTAGCTGTTGATGTAAATCACCCAATAGATGGTGCTGCTGTGCCGCATTTTGCACAATTTTTTCAATAGACTCAAGAACTAACGCACAAATTTTCATCAAAATTTAGATTCAAATATACCTTGATTAATATTGCTGTTGATAATGTTTTGGTGTAAATCACTCAACAGGTGGTGCTGCTATGCTGCATTTGTCATGACTTCTGCAATAGCTCTATCTCAAGAACTAATGCAGGAATTTTCATCTAACTTCAGATTCAGTTAGACGTTGACACAAGTTGATGCTAATTAGGTTTTGGTGTCAATTGTGCAATAGGTGGCACTGCTATGCTGGTTTTTTAACGATTTTCGCAATAGCTCTATCTCAAAACTAATGCACGGATTTTCCCAGAACTTCATATTCAGTTAGACACTGACATAAGTTGGTGATTAAATTCTGGTGTAAATCACTCAGTAGGTAGCGCTGCTATGCTGGATTTAAACACGATTTCAGCGATAGTCATATTTCAAGAACTAACTTCATCTTTTTAGAATCCTCATGATGAGCATAGATTGCCATTTAATTTTGGCAATGTGATAACGAATTTTGAAGTATTAAACTGTATCAGATAGAAGAGTTTTGGGATTGGTAGATCCAACTAGTTTGTATCATTATCATGAGAGGAATTTTATTGTAACCTTCACAAAATACACATAAAATGTCTGTAGGGTCAGGTGGGGGAAAGTGGTCATAAAAACAGGCTTTTCAAACTTTCAGAGGTTATAAACATCAGAATTTCTGTGATGTTTTCTAAAATTTTGGGTGTTATTTTACATTACATTACTCTAGAGTACATCCATATCCATTTCAGAAATATTTTTGGGGAATAACATCTTTTTATAACATATTTTTCCAGGCATGTTTTTATGACCACTTTACCCCAGGGGGTGGGGTAAAGTGAGTAGTGCATGGGGTAAAGTGGTCACATTGAAAAAGTGTAATAAAAAAATAAACTAATGAATAAAAAGTGACATTTTATTATTTACAAACATTTTAAAAAACCTTTATAATAAGTTATCAGCCATTTTATTTTATTAAAGTGTAAATTTGTAATGTTAAAATTGTTTGTTGTTAAAATTTGGTTCTTCAAGGATTTTGATCGCATCTGATTCTGGAAAAATATAATGATTGCCAAATTTGGATTTTTTTTTAACATACTTTAAGAAAAATAATCATGTTTTTTCCCAATAAATTGCCTTATTGATTTCTTCATTTCATATCTTAGCAACACTCAAGGTCCTATAGATATGGTTTGAGATGTCATCTTTAGCGATTATAAATGGATTCAAAAGAGAATGTTGACTAGGGATATTTTGTTGTTTTTTTCCTCTTGGAAATTTAAGCAACTTTTAAGTATCCCATTCCTCTTGTTATTTTTGAAGATATAATGCAAGTGTTTTTTCTGTCAATACTACCCGATCTTGGACTGGACACATTACCTTTTCCTTTAAAACTATGTCTAACAATTCTATTCACATCTGAAATGAGTGTAGATAATGTTGCCAATGTAGCTTATTTTAATTTTTGTGTAACATATTTTGCAGTCGGCTTTCTTGATACTGTTTCTTTAAAATTCCTTTCCAGGCTTTTTTTAATGGAGAAAATACACCTAGATCTAATGGTTGTAGACTATGATGACTAGTATGAGGTAGCAGGCAGAGTATTATAATGTGATTGTCAATAGCTATTTTTCACAGCGTCATAATTCATTTATGTCCGTCACAATCATAAATAAAAGGGCAGGCTTTTGTAAGCTTTCGGTGTACTATCTACTTAATAAAATGATCCATCCAAGATTCAAGTACAGAATCCTGCATCTATCCAGATTCCATGATTCATACAATGCTCCTGCACGACCACCCTTTATTCATATATACTCACTCATAAACTGTGAATGGAAGAATGTAATAACCACTAGCTGATAAACCAAAAGGAACACTAAACATTATATTTCCTTTGGTTTCTGAATTTTATATAATGCATTGCATTGCGTAAATTTTTTTAAACTGGACTATTTTGGCTATACATATCCATTCCAGCCTCATCAACATTAAAAATTCTTTCAGGACTTTCTTGTGGACCATTTTCTTATATAATACAAGTATCGGTATTAGAAAAAGTAGTTAATGTAATGTGTTGGTTGTTAAATTAGTTGATGTAACCTTTGCAGGCAATTCGGGTTTACACTTAGTTAATTCATTCACTATTCTGAACCTATTAAAAATTAAACCTAACCTTTTTTAACCCCCATATTATAAACTGTTATTAAATAATAACTATTTGCAGTTAGTTTTTAATAATTATTAGTATTTAATAAACTGGCATTGTATATAATGAATAATTTAACTCAGATCAAATATCTATAAGTTAAGCCTAACCCTATGACCACTTTACCCCATGTAACTAAAACTATTATGAAATAAAATCTGTGATAAATATAACTTAGCTATAAATGAAAATATGTTCTTGAGATATGTGAAAAGCTTTCTGAACTGCCAATTTAACAAAATTTGGGATAAACAAAATGCAGCAGAAAAGTTAATTAAAGAGTTAAAAGAACAAGGTGTAACAAAGACAGACAAAATGAGTGCTCAGTGGCTCAAACATGTTACTAAAAATGTTTTTTTGAGTGAGAAACGTTGATCAATACTTAATAAATCTAAAATTAAAAGAAAATTATTCAAATTTCTATATTAGTCAGGATTTTAGCCCTTTTTATGAATTATGACCACTTTACCCCGCCTGACCACTTTACCCCACCTGACCCTATTCATTTAATATGCTGTTTGATAATAAAAATTTTAAATGTTATAAAGAAAGGAATGACATATCATTATAAAAAAAATATATAAACACGTTTTTTGATTATTTTTTAATTCTTCCAGATATGTTTTTTATTCACTCATTTGACATGTTTTATGGATATAGTTATTCAAAATTCCTCCTAAAAATTATTTCTTACTTACTGACAAAATGACAAATATCTTACTAAAGAAAATGAAATTTTATTATAAAGGACTTACCTAATTGTCACACCATCACTTGAAGAGATATCATCAAATGAACCTTCTATTTGGTATAAATGACTTGTTGACACAGAAAGTGGATTCAAGCGTTTTCTACAATATAAAATACAATCAAATCAAACAATGGTGTATACACACTGGCAATAACTTTAAAAGTTTAATATATAAATACTAAAAGTTTATTATATATAAATTATGTAATTGATCAAATTTTTAGAACCCCAAACTATATAAAGTAACTTGTTTAAAATAAATATGAAATTTATCCTCCTGAATTTAAAAATATATTTTTTAAAATTTTGATGCAGTATTTGCAAAATAAACTAGACTTATTATTTTATTGAAAAATGGAAGGAGTTTTTTAAGTTTCATTATTATAATTATATTTCTACATAATTCTTATTCTTACTTATCCTATGGAAATTAAAAGCTCTATCAATATTTAGTTACAACCAACTTAAAAAAAATAATAATAATAATTAATTTTAATAAATTTAACAATGAGGCAGATATTTATAATTTCATGTGACAAATTATACCAAGAACATCAAAATAGATTAATTATCTGACTTGCATTATTTGATTCCCAAGTACAATTAATATTACAAATTTTACTCAAATTAACCTTAAAATATTTTCAGGGTTGGTAAAAAACCAGGTTTTTTTAAAAAAAAAAAACAGGTTTTTTTGGTTTAAACCGGATGTTTTAAAATATATTTTCCTATTACATATACATGCATATTTATTGATAAAAATAAACATTGTTGGATATATAAGTAATATAACTTCATTTAAAAATAATTTAAATTAAATAATTACTACAATCAATTGTGTAGAAAATTGAAATCATTTAAAATTTAAACATTTTTAGTAAAAGCTATGTCTTATGTTCCATGAATAAAATGCTCTACATAGTGAAACATTGATACCTTGGAAATCTTAATAAACAATCTTTTGATTACTACTACTATAAATAAATGGTGTAGTTTCATAAATATAATATACTTTTCCATGGCTATTCAAAATAATTTCTTTGAAATATTTGCAATCTGAGATATCTGATTTTTCTGTTAGATCAAAACATGAACAATTATTATCTTTTATTGAAAGTAAAGCTTTTTATAAAGAATTCCTGGAATGATTTGAATTTAGCAGTAGGGTCTTTGCATGTTTCAAGAAGTATTGTGTATTGTCATTTGACACTTCTCAGAAAACTGCCTTGTTAAAAAAAAAAAAAAAAAAAAAAAAAAAAAAAAAAAAAAAAAAAAAGGCAACAGTAAAATAAACAGAAATAACTATTTACCCTACTGAAAACATTGATCTTAAACTGGAAAGTAGATTTATAAAAGTTGTCATCCACTAAAACATTTAAACAGCCATCAGACTTAATACACAGGATTTTTTTCTAAGCTATTTTATAATACAGTAGAACCTCTTTTATCCGAAACTCTTTTAAACGAAACTCTCGGTTAACCGAAATCCATTTATAAAGCTTTTTTTTTTTTTTAGTATTACATTCCTTGTGTGCAAAATCCACTTTCAAAGCTTTTTTTTTTTCTTCTTTCTTTCTGTTTTTAGGTAGATTTCGTATGAAATACTACACATTCTCCCCTATGTTGGAATTTCTGAAAATTTTTTGCAGATCTACACCGATCATGACCCCTAGAACCCAAAACCACCCTCAGTAAAAAACTTTATATATATATATATATATATATATAGTATATACCTATCTATATCTATATATATGTATCACTTTCTTCTGGACACGATAACTTCCACAATTCTGCACAAATCTTTTCCAAGCTGATACATAAAATCAAGGGCATAAAATCTCGGTTAAGTTCGTTAGGCAAAATCGGACCAAGGGGATGGAAATAGGGAGGGGTTTTGTGAAAACCGAAAAACCCCCATAACTTCTTAATTTTTGTACATATCAAATCAGTTTAAAGTTTTTATTACTTCTAAAAATTGGGACAAAAAATTACGTATCACAGATTTTTGATAAAATTAAAAATGGGCTCAAGGGGTGCAAAAAATAGGGTTTTTGGGAGAAAAAAAATCATAACTTCGTCAATTCTCAAGATATCAAATCCAATTAATTTTATCATAAATTTCCTTAATATAATCTACAACTTTTATATTCACAAGTCTTTGATAGGACCAATTCGTACCGAAAAAAAAAAAAAAATTAAAAACAAAAAGGGGGGATTGAAGAAGAAAAAAATCCATAACTCCGTCAATTCACAAGATATAAAATCCCCATGAATTTATCACATATCTTCTTATTATTGTCTACAACATTTATATACACAAGTTTTTGATAGGACCAATTCTTACAGCAAAAACAAATTAAAAATACATAGCGGTTGAAAAAAAAATCATCTTATTAAGGTTGTATTCAAATCCAAACTGCTTATTGTCTTACTCATTTTTAAATTCATTTTTGCTCTCAAACGCATCTAATTGGTAGATTCTCTTATTCAGAAACTAAATAAAGTACCGTAAGGATCGAATTTTTGATAGAGGCAAAATATCTTTCAAAAAATGATATCAAAGTGGGCATTTTGATCAGAATTTCCCAAAGCGATTGTGTTAGAAACGAAAAATATTGTCCTACTGAGAAAGTAATTGTTTATAAATCAAGTTTCAATTAATTGAACGAAAAATAAAAACAGAGGTTGCTTATAAATCTCTTCAAAAATCACGTCAGCAAGTTTCATATATTTTCTATTAAAATTGAATCTGAAAATGTGCCAGAAAATTTAGAGTTGTTGAGCATGGAAAAGTATTTTTTTTAATACCGCCTTAACATGATTCTGATAAAACCAGCTATTATATAAAAATGAAATAAAAACTTGCCAAAAGCGGCCAGATAAGATTGTTAAAGTGGGTTTATCTCTAATCATGATTCAGTTTTTGTTGGTGAAATTAGTATACTTAACTTCGAAATCTACCTCCGCCTGTAGGCTGGGCCGGCAGGAATTTTTTTTTTTTTAAACTATCATATTTAGGGATGCAACGGATGTCAATTTGGCCAGATACCGGATGCCGAATATTCGACTGCAATTTAAGCCGGATATCCGGCCGCAGTATGTTTACTTTTCTATCCCTTCCTCCCAAATCAGATTAAACATTTTTTTTAAGTTATTACTTTTAGTTAAACAATTAAAAACTTATTTTAATTTCTTACTTAATAGAAAACATAAATATTAAATTTTTAATAATGATAATTAAATTGATTGTTATTAGTTATTTAATTAGTACTATTTTAACACAGTAATAAATAATAATAATAAAATAACAAAAAAAGTAAATCATCTAGGGTAGATGTAACAGTAATAGATACCCTTCAATGCTTTTGGTTTATAAAAAAATAAGCAAAAATTTAGCTTTTATTATTTTTTTCATAACTCCCCCTTGCATGTTTTATAGTCTGTGTTATTGCTTACACTTTTAATCAATCCAATCAGAAAGCACAGGCAGAAGATAATGTTTTGAATTCCACTGTTATTCAGGGAAAATCTTAATGAACATGCTTAGAGACATTTAATAAATTTATTATTTTCTTGCAAAATTTGCATGTTTTTGTTTTGATAGTTATTAGTAATAGAAAACTTTGAATTTTATATACTAATTTGGTTACTTACGAAATTTTATTTTTAAGGTTTTAAGAGCCATGTTCATTACTGGAATGGTTAATTAGTCGCTTTCTAGTAATGGACACCCTCATGTATACATTGCTAAAAATGCAATTTCAGTAATGTTCATAGTGCATAAAATCTTTTGACTTAACTGAATTAATCAAATTTAATTTTTAAATTGCATTTACCAGAATGTAATAACAACAAAATTTTTGTAAATAGCTGCTTTCTGTGAAGGGACCTTAAATAGGCCCCAAATTTTGCCTGGATCGACAATTGATAGTTGTTAAACAAGTACAAAAAATCATGCGTTAGCATAGATTATGAAACACTTTCCAACATTTCCTGAATGCTTTAACAAAACTTCGTTGTTTAGAGAAATAAGATATATAAGAGAACTAAGTAAACATTTTAGAAAACGCATAAAACATTTGAAAAACTGATTTCTGCAGTTACCGTATATAGCCAAATATGTATTCCAATTTTTTTGAACAGCCCTGTATTTGCTCTGTAGGTTGATATATATACTATATAATGGGAAAAATTAGTTTAGCAAGAAAACTCATAACAGGTTGAAATTTCTCTTTCAGCAATTTATACTAATAGATCAAAACATACTTGTATACATTTGTACAGCCGTGTAGTTAACCTAGTATTTTTTATTACACGCCACTATATAGCTAAAGTTTAATACAAAGTAAAAAACTCTTAAAACTACTGAAACCACATTTCCAGAAATTATCATTTATAGACAGCCATGTATCCAATTCTTTGCGTGACCCTGTATATCCTTTTATCTATGTTCTATAAATATTTCTTAGTAAACCAAATGCAGTTCTGCGTAAAAATGCATAACTCATTTAAAATCCACCTTTAAGCAATTTGCAATCATACCCGGTAACCATTATGAATTCTTTTGTGTAGCCATGTATATGAATTACAACATTTATACACAGCATATACTATGCATACATATAGTGAAACATAAAAGCACATAACATATATAAAAATGCATTTCCAGCAATCATTGCTACTGTACAGTACTTCGGACACAATATAGTATCTGAAATCTTTTGTGTGTCCCTGTAAATGCTATGTACTTCGTATTATACATGAAATAAGTTATAATAGTAAACCTCAGCGACGCATATCAATTTCGTTATACGTGAAATAATTTAACTTAATTGAAATATGCGGCAAACAATTCCCTCCACCCCTATATCATTCTGTAACGGAATTATTTTGTGTGGCCCTGTAAATGAATAATAACTATTCTTTGCATCGTATATTCTACAGAATGCATATTTTAGTGCACTTGATAAATGCATATGAATTTTATTATGTTTGAAAGCATGTAACATCATTAAAAACCATTTTAAACGATTTTTTCCCATAGGCCGTAATGTAACGGAAAACCTTTGACTGTCTCTGTAAATGAACCAAACATGCTAGAAACTTTATTTGAAATAGGGATCGTACTATGGTAGAGATTACTAACATCCAAAAATTTCAGAACGATCCAACTATATTTACGAGAGTTAGAGCGCGGGCAGACGGCCAGACAAACCGAAGTCATAAACATTTTTCAACTTTGTTGAAAAGTGTTAAAAATGCTATTAAAGCAAAATACGTTTGAAATAAGTATTCTTAAAAATTAAATTTAGTTTAAAATTAATAATAAAATACAATTTAAAAATATATATTATTAGTTATTCATTTATTAAAACCATGTTTATCATCTTTGGGAACATTTATTTTAAGCCGGATGTTCGGCCGGATAATTATAACATCCGACTACTGCCAAATATCCGGCATGTTGGCCAAATAGGCCGGATACCGGATGTTCACCGGATATCCGTTGCATCACTAATCATATTCCTTGTGTGCAAGTGGCCCATTCCGAACTACGATTACATATAACTATTTTCGATCCCCTTTCTTGGAGTTCCTTTGAACAGGGTGTAAAAAAATCATGATTTTTTTTATTCAAATCGGATTTTTTTTATTTTTTTCCCTGTGTTAAAATATTAAACATCTACCAAGAATTAAGCATTTCAAAAATGAATAACCCTCCAATTACTAACATAATCTATGTTTTTTTGCTTTAATTAATAAAATTTTAATTATGTAATTATAGAAATTAAAAAAAAAAACTGCAAATTAAAAATTTCTTTAGTAACATATAACATTATGTGCACTAATATTTTGTAATAATTATATAAACCAATATTAAATACTGCTTATATTTTAAAGTTATTGATAAATTGCATTTAATTTTAAATTGATGATACAGATTAAATTTTGTGATTATTAAACAATTAACTGTTTAATTAAGAACACAATCTACATTTTTGAAAAAGTGGTTGAAAAAAAGATGATAAATAATCGTTTGATAAATTCATAAAGTGGCCAATAATTTTACACAGGTTCTAAAGCATATGTATATCAAATTGATCAAAAATTGTAGCAATGTATACAGCAAACTCGCACATAATTTATAAATAGATTACAAAAATTGTATTTTGAAATTTAAATCAGATTGTTTCCCCACAACATTAAAATATTTGAATAGCTACTAAATATTATAATGTTTTGAAGTTATTTAACATTTAGTTAGATGTTTTATAACTGTATAATACTTCTTTTTACACAGTTTAACATTGTTATAATTAACAATAACAAATATTACATTTTTTACAAGTGATTTAGTGATAATTTTCATTACTGATGATAATGCTTTTTCACACTATTTTAAAAAATCAGAAAATATGTGATTTTATCATCTGATTTAAATCAGTTGATTAAAATCATTGACACTCTATTGCTATGTTTATTGTATTATAAAAGAATGAATAACTTGATTATTAAAAGGAAATTATGACATTGTAAGTTATATTAGATTTAAATATCATTTTTAAATTAAGTGCTTTTTATGTTTGTTAGATAAAAACCATGCTTTTTACAAACTTACTGTACTTAAATTTTTCACAATACTCAGGAATTACGCTTAGAAACAATTATTTAAAGCTTTGTTTTGTGTATTCATAAGTCACAATACCTGTAGAAACTTTCCAAATTATGTTCATCTTAGATTTGAATACTTTTTTATGTCATTTTAAACATTTAGAAAATTTTTGATTTTAATCAACGATTTTTAAAAAAAAATCACTTGATTAAAATCATGATTTAAATCAACTGATTTAAATCGTTGACACCCTGCCTTTGAATTTAACTTGAGCTCCCGTAAGTTGCGGAGTGGAATGAACAAAACGAATGAAGAAAACGAACAAATTAGCAGTTCTGAAGCTTTTGAATGGTTTGCAAAAGTTTTGACATGGCTGGAGCAGCAGAAAGACTATGATACTCGTGAACTAATAATGTTAAAAAACTCCGTGATAGAGTTTCAAAGCAAAGGCAATCGAAACTGCGACAAACAAAACATTGTTTCTTGCAAAATATGTAAAAGGTACTTGATTTAAAAATTAAAATTCAGGTAATTTATCCTTGTTTCTATTTTGTTATTGCTTTATTTTTATTTAGCACTTGTTACCCATAGTAAGAATTAGCGCATATATTTATCCTTAATCTTAAAATTGAAGCATTCTCTATTTTCCGAAAGAGGGTCAGTCCCAATTACTTCGGATAATCGAGGTTCTACTGTATATATTTTTAGGCACTTTTACGAGACTTTTTTCTGTTATGTCTCACGCGAACATTATCTCGATTTTTACACAGTTTTTTGTCAGATCTAAATAGTGGATTCTATTATGCAATAGACGATTTAAATATCTTATTGCATATTTTAGTTAAAAGTAAACAGGTGCTTCGCTAGTACCCAATTTTTCAATGTCCTCTTATTTGACTTCCTATCTTGAGTTTATTTTTAGGGTTTCGTTCATCTGACGAAACCCTATTCGTCTCGTTCCTCTGCCTGTCTGTCTGTCCATCACAGAGCCCGTTCTCAGAAACTATACATGTTGGAGACTTGAAATTTTGTATACTTATAGCTGAACACCACACATCAAACGACAAATCATAAAATTTTGAAAAAGTCGTACATTTAACCCTTTGGGCTCCCACATGTGTATTTTAAACAATTCTTTCTAAGTCAGTCCCTATTTAGGTTGGAGGCGTGGAATTTTGCATACATATAGCTGAACACCTCACATCAAATGACAAATCATAAAATTCTGAAAAAGTCATACATTTAACCCACTGGGCTCCCACATATGCACTTTAAACAGTTCTTTCTAAGTGAGCCCCTAATTAGGTTGGAGGCATGAAATTATGCATACTTATAGCTGAGCACCTCGCATCAAACGACAAATCATAAAATTTTGAAAAAGTCATACACTTAACCCTTTGGGCTCCCACATGCGTATTTTAAGCAATTCTTTCTAACTGAGCCCCTTATTAAACTGGAAATTTGAAATTTTGCATACTTATAGCAGAACACCTAAGGCCAAGCGACAAATAATAAAATCTTTAAACCCTTTGAGTTACCACTTATATATTTTAAGGAATTCTTTCTAATAGAGCACTTAATTAAGTTGGAGACATAAATTTTCGCATACGTGTAACTGAATACCTCAGACCACATGGCAAATCATAAAATTTTCAAAAAGTCTTATATTATTTACTCCTCCGGGCTATAACTTGTGTATTTTAAGCAATTTTCTAACCTCCGCCCTTTTTACCCAGGGAGCACTTTTCCAACTTTTGCCGATACCCCTTTGACCATTCTTTCATATTATGCACCAAAGCCTTACATATTTGAGTTCCACTTTTTACCACCAGTGGCGCCTACTTATCTCGGGTGCTATGGGCCCAATCCCCTCGACTAATATATCTACAGATAGTATGTAAAACAGAGTTTCGTTCGGATAGAGGTTTGTTTAGAATAACGATCATCGATTAGACGCTGGATTAAACTGTAAATTTCATCAGTCTGTCGCAAAAAGTAACCGTAAAATTTGCGGATGTTTCTGAGTAAAAAAAAAAAAAAAAAAAAAAAATCTGAAATTCACAGCAAATTTTCTGAAAGGTTACATCAGACGATGGGAAGGGACTGGGAAATCCTTTCCAGGCACTAATTATTTTTTGTTGCAGGTCGAGTAAACTTTTTTTTGTTGTTGTTCGGTTTGATTTCAGGCTATTTTTTTCTGCAGCCCTTTGACAAAATTCGAGTTTTATCTGCGATTTTTTGACGAAATTCGCGTGTTTTTTTCTCGACCTTTTGACGAAAATTGCGCTTTATCCGCGATCTTTTGACACAATTCGCGTTTTTTTTGCGATCTTTTGACGAAATTCGCGTTTTTATTGCGATCCATTGTCGAAATTCGCATTTTTCCCGCAATCTTTTGACGAAACGTGTGTTTTTTCCGCAATCCTTTGACAAAATTCACGTTTTTTTGCGATCCTTTGACGAAATTCGCTTTTTTGCGATCCTTTGCCGAAACTCGTGTTTTTTCCGCGTTCCTTAGCCGAAATTTACAATTTTTTTTACTATCCTTTGATGTAATTTGCGTTTTTTTACGAATTTCGAGGGTTGTTTTCTTCGCGATCTGACGAAATTAGTGTTTTTCCGCGTTCCCTTGGGAAAATTTGCATTTTATTCGCAATCCTTTGCGATGAAATTGGCGATTTTTTCTTAGAACGATTGACGAAATTGATTTTTTCGGCGATCATTTTTCGAAATTCGTGATATTTTTCTGTTGAACTGATGACCGATTTTTCATAATTTTCGGAACAGAATCACCCCTGAATTCGCCAATCGGTCGCGGACACTTGTCAACCGATCTGGAGAAAAAAATAATGAAATTTGTCTATCAGTCGGGTGAAAAATTTGTGAATTACAACGATCTTATGCGGTAAAAAAACAGCAAATTGTGTCAATCGGCCGCGTGAAAATATCGGGAAATTTGCAAGGCGTTCGCAGGAGTTGATCGTAATTTCAAAATGTAAAATTTTCAGGAAAATTGTGAAATTTTTTGGACGGGAGCCTCCCGCCCACGATATTATTTTGGACGGGATTTCAAAATTTTGGGCGCGAATCCCGCCATCCCGTCCTGAAATTCAAGCCCTGCGACTATTTGCGAACAGCTGATATACAACAGAATAATGAAAAACTATTGATTTTAATAAATATCATGATCAAGATTAACTCGTGTTTACTCCGATTAATTGACTGAAGCAGAAATTTAAGATGAAGGTCAAAGTTGATATAGTATTGAACTAATAAAAATGAAATATTGACATTTGTAACAACATTTTGAAATAATAAAATATATGAGGTAGCAGAGTTGTATACTAATATAGATGCACGTGCAAACGCCGAGCGTGGAAAATTTTCCGAAAAATTCGGGACTTTGCGGAAAAAAGTTACAAAAAGAAAAACATATGTTTTGTTTTTGTAACTTTTTTAATACCAAAAATTTAAAATATTTTAGTTAATTGTAGTTCTTAATAAAGTAGAGTCACCCGTGGTAATTCCTGGTCACCGAGTTTCTGAAGTAATTCTTGATCATTTTCGCTTTTGTTATAAAAATAACAATTTATGAAACTGTAAAAAATCTCAAAGATACTTTGAATCCTTTGCTTTGAAAATATGCCTTAATTATCCATTTAGTTGAAATTAAATATTAAAAAAAAATATATATTCAAAACTGCTACTCAAATTTCTGCAAAACACCAATCTTGATTTTTACACATTTTACAGCAGATCATTATCATTCTTGAAGTTTTAATTATTTTATTTCAACTAATGACATATCACGGTCTTTAAAAAAGATTATAAAATGTTCCTCTACTATATTAAACACTTTTAAAAGAAGAAAACAGTAAGTGCTCAGAGAATAAGACACATTCTATGACTGAACAATTTAAGTAGAAATACTGTCTCATTGCAAAATGCTATAATGGTGCATAAAAATATACATAATGCAATAGAGGAACCTATATGTTGTGTATTATATTAAAGGTCTGTATTGAAAATTTCTTGAAAAGAGAGCCGAAATCTTCAGTTGGCCTAAGCAAAATAAAATTGATAACAAACATTCAGTTATATTTTTTATGGACCAATAAATTTGCAAGTTATTAATAAATCCATTCACAATGGATACTAATGCAGTAATAAATACTGCTTATAAATGTTGTAAAAATGCATGATAATTCTTTGGCTTATTAATGTTTTGTAAAATGTACAAGTCTTTTGCACATCAAATAACTTTGTATTTATGCCCAAAACAAAGTCTATGCTTTATTATTCCACAATTATCAGATGAACAAAACTTTTAGAAGATGATTGATTCTAATTATTTTATTACGTAGTCATAAAAAAATTAACTGTACTACTTTATTTACATGAAAAAGGATGCTGACCGATAATTACCCCAGAAGGGACCAAGAATTACCCCATTTCCGGGGATAATTCTTGGTCATTTAAAAATTATAATTATTTTAATTATTGCATATATATTTAAGTAAGCATTTTATAATATACCCATTAGAGGGGCTTATTCCACAAAAAAAATTGGGAACAATACCTTTAATAGTTTTTATAATAATTAGATGTTGATGCTTTTTGACCAGGAATTACCCCAGGTGACCATATATATTATTTGTCCACAATTCAAAGTTTAAAGACTCAAAACATTGTTGTGACATCAGAGACCCTTTTATTTCTATTTTCCGCAGGCTAAAACTTGTCGCCGATCGGTTTTCCGTCGGCGGCTGCAGTGACAATTTAGCCTGGCAACGGCTGTTAAATCGAATAATTTCGTAGTGTTATAAGAGTGACTGGCATTTTGTGTGAAGAGATCACAATCTTAAGGATTGGGTTGTTTCTAAATGCATTGACGAAATAATTGAAAAGAATTCCCCTTCCTATCATTGATTTTTGCTTTATTATTTTTAAATTAAAATAATTATTCTTTAATTAATATTAATTACTTTTTAATTTAAATAACAATTATTTTAAACTATGATTTTTAGTTCATATCTTCAAAAGAATATAACACGCATACACGCAATTTTAATAAATTAATTTGCAGAAAATTTTTGACCTAATATTTATGTGCGCGGAAAGTTTTTGTTTTTATACAAGTCTGTGAGGTAGTAAGAAAGTTTTGGGATTGGCACATCCAACTAGTTAAATATTAGACCAGTTCCAGCTGTTTTATATGCCTTAATTTTGATCTGCTTTGGCTAAACTTAAGTGGCTCGAGTTAACTTACTGTAAAATCCAAATTGCAAGCCCCCCCCCCCCCCTCCCTTTTTTAAAGCAAAAATAGTTAAATTTGACTGGGGAGTTTATAATCAACAATTTTCTTTTATTCATTAAAAAACCTGTTTTTATCATTAATTTAGAAGTAAAAAAACAAAAAGTAAATACACGGGGTGAGAATCTGCTGTGTTCCAGCAGATTCTTACCCTTTTTGCTTTTCTCACAGGTAAATTTTCACCTTTTTTTTTCCACAGACACATCTACACTGAAAGTTACAATAGATTTTTCATTTTACTTAGTTACCCATAGTGTTAAGGGAATAAATAAAGAGGAAAAAAAATCTAGAAAGAGATTGTACTCTTGTATAATTAATGATGTTCCGAACAAAGATGAACATTTATTATATTATTGTTTTTTGTTGAAGAAATTAATTTTCAAACTAATCCAGTGGAGAAATTTTATGGAGCATCTTGTTACAATAAAGAAATTCATAAAAAGAGTCAGACTTTCGCTAGTTTTTTTTTTTTTTTTTTTTTTAATCACAAGAATGAAATCTGAAGAATACTTTTCTCTTGCAAATAAAATGATTATTTTCTGTTGAAATGGATTAAATTTTTAGCATAAAAATAAGAGTATACCAAACAGAAATAAGATGTTCCAAATATTTTTTTACATTTGCATATAGAATGAATGCTTTTAAAGTACACTGATCTGTATCTAGAGTCTGTGCTTCTTTTGATTTTTGAAAAATTAAATTAGATTTTTTTAAAATTCAAAATGTAATTTTAAAACTACTCATTTTACAGTAAAATAACCTTCACTAAATCATTAAAATTAATAATTAGAAAAGCTTATTTAAATTTATTTGAAATTTAAAAAAAAATCTCATTCACTTGTTTAATTTGAAATACTTTATTCATATAAAAATTGAAATATCACTAGACTCTATCAAATCCGCAACTCTAAAATCTGCAAATGTCTAAAATCCACACATCATTGCAGATGTAAACAATGAAAATTTCAGTTCAGATGTAGGGACAAAATTAAACTTTTTTATTTTTATATTAATTCCGTATGTATTTTAATATGCAATTTTTGTTAATATTACTAAACTCATGTTCTTTGATGAAGGAAGAATAAATTTATTTCTGAAAAAAAATCAAGATATTGCTAAATAACACTGGTAATCACAATCTTTTTGCCAAATATATTTATATATATTAATCAAGCTGTTTTGGTTATTAAGTCTGGCTAAACCTGAAATAAAACTTCCTTATTTTATATGATTTTTATGTAAATTAATAGAGTCCCTTTATGAGGCAAGTTTCATTGAACAATTCAGGGAAAAAGTATCTCATCTTTATTATGCATATGTAATTATTTATACATTATTAATTATGAACTTGATCTTTAATTTTAATCATTTTAAAAATTATCTTAATTGTTATTATTTTAGTTTATTACTTAATTATTTTACTATAATGTAAGCATTCATTATGTTATTATGAGCACTTACTTACACTTCAATTTAACAAATATCCTATGCAATATAAAATTGAAATTATAATTTTTAAAATATATAAAAACATACCTGAGAGTATTACTAATCACAAATCATTACTTTTATTTTCTAAATCTTTCCATAAACATTTGAAATTGAAAAATTTGTTATATTACATGTGCACAAGGACGTGTGAGGTCTCTACTTAAATATCAATCATGGATGCAAGAACAAGAAATCCATCCAAGTCAAGACTGAAATCATTTCCAAGTATTAGGTATGGTAGAAGGAGATGGGCTAAAAGATTTCAATTTGTCTTCAATTATAGCTAATAATTTATCTTTTACAATAAAAGTAAGTGATAAAAAAACCTTTTTTCTTGTAAAATTGCTATTATTTTACTATAAAGTATAATTTATTATCAGTCAAAAATCTCTCCAAGACTAAAATCAGTCCTGAAACTGAAGGTCTTGCACCCATATCAATAAAAATAGTTTTGAATGATGTATATATTTATTTATTCTAAAGATTTTCCATATACTTTTAGAAACTCTCCATATTCTTGTATTAAAAATTCACATAAGATTTAGATATTTTGTAACATGATTCATTTTTTAACATTTTCAGCTGAGATTCTCTATTTTTAGCTAAAGATTTTTATTTTAAAGTGTGACATTTGATTTAAATAAAATTCAAAAAGGACGGATTTTAAGTTCTGTCTCTCCTACTCCTTAAATTTACAATGTATTTTTGACAAAACAAAATATTTTAACCTAAATTTGAAATAACCTTTGTTTTAAAAATTGATTTAAATCAATGATTTCAAAAAAAAAAAAAAAAAAAAGGTACTACTTAGTTATCCCGTCGACCAATTTCGCCAAATTATACAAATTGACATAATTTTTATTTTAAATAACGAAAGAACAAATAAATTAGTATAACATTAATAAAACACTTGATGACATAAACATGTGTATATAACTTGCTTAAAGTCAAGTGAACATGACATTTACGATCAATCATTATTGGGGTTTAATCGTATAGTTTGGCGATAGATTTTTGGTCAACGGGATAACTAAGTAGTACAAAAAAAAAAAAAAAAAAAAAAAAATACAGTTGATTTAAATCAATGAACCCTATCTGCTGTTTAATCTTTACATTTTTTTTCTAATAATTTAAAAATGCGTAGCACATTTGTGCATTTTTTTTTTTTTTTTTAAATATTATTATTGAATCTAAAACTGCAGTGGTAGATTCTAATCAATTTAAGAGATCTACAGCGTTTCTTTTTAATAAAAAAGGGGGTCACTTTTTTAATACAATATTCTCAATTTTAGCGCTATGTCCTTCATATAGTATTTTCATTGTACTAGAACTAGTTTGTTATATTAAATGCATAAACATTATGTTCTAATACACATTATTATTAAAAATTAGCCTCAATCTTCCTTTTTCTTTATATTTTAAGCTAGCTTTATTATATGTCTGATTATTATGAAAGTATTTTACTATGTAAACCATTTGTACACTTTGATTTAAATCAATGATTTTTAAAAAGCAATTAATTTCAATCTCTATTTCAAATCAAACAACCCTGTTTTCAATAATTACCAATTACAGAACTTTCAAACTATTTAGTAGTCTTCTCGAAAAAGAAATAAAATTTTCACAAATACTGTTGGCAATATAATAAAGCCTTAAGAGCAAATTTTTCCAGCTTTTGTAACCTTAAGTTATTGCTACCAAATAATTATTTCCATACATCTAAGCTTTATCATTTAAAAAATAGGAAAATATCATCAATTCATTTTATTATTCAAGTATTCAACCAAAATTAATCACAAACAATACTTCTGTTCACAACTAATAATAGCATATCTAGAAAATTTTTACAAATTACATAGTATAAATAAAATCATGCATATTCAATATGATAAAATATATGTGATTTTTTTCATAGTCAATTAACAAAGGGAAAACAGTATACTTTTGATTGCTAGGAGAATGCGAATCATCAGATGACTGGTTTGTTTGGAAATGTTTGTTTTGACTGGATGTACCACGATGTTTACCAACTGTAGCATGACGATCACTTTCATTTTCAGAAGCAGAAGCTTGATTTTCAGAAACCGAGTTTCTAGAACTAGACATACTTTCACACCAAACACCTGAGGAAACTAATATCCATTTTTAATCGTATTTCCTGGTTGGTAAGGGTGAATAAACAAATGATAGTACCTCATACAGAAGTTACTGAAACTCATTGTTTACTATTTATAAAATAAATTTAATAAAGGAATGGAGGAAGAATTAATTTCTAATACAGATTAAGTAAATATTAGAGAAAAAGAAAAGAATGACTTTCAGAAACAGAAACCAACAATGCAATTAAAAAATCACACAATCAAGAAACACGACGTGAACTTCACAAACATACAAATCTGTCCTATGGCAACTCATGCGTGAGAAAAGAGTAAAACCATTTTTCACAAACAATCAAACGACAAAAGAAAGATTTAATATAATTTTTACATCATAATAAAATAGAAAAGGATTATACAATCAATAAAATACCTTACTAAAATTAAAATTATTGCTAAAATAAAAAATGTCTACAAAGAATTGGTTGTAATAAATTGGCAACATGTGCGTTTGCGTTTAGTTTGTATTTCGCAAAGCGGGCGTATTTCATTTTCTGTCCTAACTTATGTATCAATGTTAAATGAGAGCAAATTATTATAAAAATTAATTCCTAACATCTCGAGCCATTGCTGCATAACTAAAAATACTAATGGCCCAATTAAACATTGAGAAAATATCATTGTCTTGTAAAGATAGAGAAAAAGTAATTCTGTTTATCAACATTCTCTGCGCATAAGAATTTTTTTTTTTTTTTTCTGTACTTTTGTTTAGTAATCTTGGAATAATTTTGTTTGTAAATGCTCAGTTACACGATTTAAAAGTATGATTCAGGAAATTTAATTCTCTTTTTCTAAGGCTAGTTCCCAAGCATTATAATTTATTGATTTAGTGTTAAAATAAATACACACCCATTTCTGAAGTCATATTATTCCAGTTGTTTAAGCTAAAATAGTTTATATATGTAAATGAAAAGAAGTTAAATAGAAATATGAATTTTTTTTTATTATTCTGTAAGACAATCTCTTGATTCAGGCTGGATCAACAGTTGTACCCAAAAATATTTCCTTGACCAAAACACGACTTCGTTACAATTGCTGTACCATAGCACTTTTTTCCCATCCTGAAAACCATTCTCATCAATCACTTGACAATTAAAGAACAATCAGGTCCCGACAGACTGGCTATCTAGGGCTTTGTGGCAAGCTCATTCTGAAGGCCCCTTCTAATCTATCCATAGATATGGAAATGGCTAGTACTGAATTTCATACATAATTGTATGTATGCATGAATTTCGTACCAGGTCACATCTTTATAGAAAAAGATTGTCACAACTTTAAGAAAAAATACTAGTTGGATAATAGTAGAAAAAATTATGGATTGGTTGACAGGATTATTTGTTTGCAATCTTTTATTTTACTCATCTATGTATGTTATAAGATGGCTAAAAGAAAATGCCGTCAATTGGTCATAATGGTTTTAATCTGCCTCGTTACAAGGAAAACATCAATAAAGAATCGTATATAGGGTAGATGTGCCAGTAATGGACACCCCTTGATGTTTTTGGTTCATAAAAAAATAACTAATAAATACTTAGCTTTAATTATTTTTTTATAATAACCCCCTTGTATGTTTTATAAAACTGGGTTATTACTGACACTTTCAATCAAGCCAATCAGGAAGCAAAAAATAATGTTTCAAAGTTTTGCTGTTTTTCTGTGAAAATCTTAATGAAGAGGCTAAGAGCTGGCTTCGTTTAATTAATTTATATATTATTTATTTTCTTGCAAAATTTGAATGTTTTTGTTTGAGTAGCAATAGAAAACTTAGAATTTATATACTAACGGCCATTTACAAAATTTCATTTATTTTTAAGGTTTTAAGAGGGAGTGTCCATTACTGGGATGGTTAATTAATCATTTTCCAGTAATGGACACCCCATGTAGACATTGCTAAAAATGCAATTTCAGTAATGTTTATAGTGCATAAAATATTTTGACTTAACTGCAAACCTAAATAATCAAATTTAATTTTTAAATTATACTTACAAAAATATAACACCATAAACTTTTATAAATAGCTGCTTTTAAGTTATTTTATGTAATTAATAAAATTTCAATATTTTATTTATTTATTTTTAATTTAGTATATGTACCTTGCATGTTTTATAATCTGGCAATCAAACCAGCCAGGAAGCAGAAAATATTGTTTAAGGGCACAGTCAAAGAGGGGCTCATAGGGCTTAATCCCTCTCTGTTTAAATAAAAACAATTAAGTTACAGAAGGTATTAAAAATCTACTTTCTGTCTTAAATGTTTCATTATTCACCTCTGACCAAAAAAAAAAAAAAAAAAATGTAATATTAATGAAAGTTATAGGTAATATTCATGAAACTAGTAAATCTGCAGATCAGTGGCCTCAAGCATCAGTTCTACAGTTTTATTTTGAAATTATTTTATTTAGTATTTAAAATATTCAACTCACAATATCATTTCTTTCATATTTGTAATATTAATTATTATAAATGATATATCAAGTAGTCTCTGGAAGATTAATTGTTAAAAATAGTGAGACAAAACTAAACACTAATGTTCCAAAACTTTTTTTTTTTTAAATTATCTTTTAAATCACCCACCATTTCAATACTTTGATAGCTGTAATTGCCTGATATTTAGTATTTTAAACTATCCATCTAAAATAATTAAAACATCGATCTTCTGATAATTACAATAGGGTCATTCCACGTCAATTCAACCAGGCCCTAACACCCACATCTCAGATTTTCATTAAACTTTGTGTACTTCTATTGTTTATGGTTATAAGTAATCCCCTTATATTGTTTTTCTTTATTTCAATTAATTTTAATTTTATCGCCCTTCAAAATTTCTAGATTTTGCATTTATTTGTCATTTGTGCGACTCTCAGATTCAGCTGCTGCTGTTTACAAAAAAAATTATTTCTCAATTGCTAATGCTAAAATCTTTTTGAAATTTTTTATATAAAATTATAAAATGTTAAAACATTAAAAATGTAAGGAAAAAATATTTAAACAGTCTAAATTTATATTAAATAATTTAAAAAAATTAATAAAGTTGAATTTTTTAAAAAATTTTGTCAAAAAAGTAATTTTCAAAATTTTGAATTTTCAACATGAGGGTCTAAATTAAACTCATGATTTCTTTATTGAAAATGATCATAAACATGTGCTTTAACTTACCCAATGAAAAAAATTATGGCACTTTTAGTTTTAGTGATTCCCCCTCCCATCCTCCCATTTTCACAAAAATGACTATTATAAGACAAGATTTTTACGCATTCAGCGTTTGAAATCCTTGGTGGTTCGCTGGTCCGAGACCACCAAAAATTCAATCGGACCACTAATTTGAAAAATTTAATGGTCCACAGGACCAGTAACTTCCCCTCCCCCCCTCTCTGAAAGGTAAACATAAACTTTCCTGTCCCTGAGAAAACTGCAATCAAACACAAATTGCATAATTTTATTTAAAACAATAAATTTTAAAAAATAGCATTAGACCTTAGTCAGTTGAAATAGATAATCTGAAATGAAATATTTAATTAATAATTTTATAGTTTTTCTTTATGTACTGTTTAATTTTTAACAAATTATTATTTTACATTTTATTATGATGAAAATTTTGGATAACTGCAAAGGAAATTTCACCCTAGGAAGGGAGAGGGTCACTCAAAGGGTTAAAGGGACTTAATAGAATTTTATGTAGCAGGCTAGTGATGATTACTGCGGACCAGTAAATTCTTATGCTTACTGGTCCTTGGGACCAATACTTTTTTATATGAATTCTACCGCTGTATTTAAAAACTGAATTATTAATAATAAATATCAAAATTAAACAATAAAATACATTAAAAATAAAAGTTGAATTCATATTAAACTTTAATATATAAGCTTTTTTTATTTGAAAATAGTTAAACATGAATAAATAATAAACAAATCAAAAATAGGATTACGTAAAATTTATAATTTGCCTGCAGCAATTTACATACACAGATTTTAGTAAAAAAAAAAACATGAAAATTAAGTTTTTATGTAATGTTGATTCATAATTATACAACTTTCATAATATATTATTAAATCTTATAATTTACCAGTTCAATGTTTTTTAGCTCCTTTTTCACGCAACTGTCTGTTTTTCATCTTCTTTTCTACTAAGAGCATACACTCTTTAGGAAGGACATATGTTCTTCCAGTTATTGTATGAGGAGGTACTACAACACTTAGTACATGAGGAAATGGTATTCCACAAATATCAGAGCTAGGCCAGTAAAATGATGGCGAAGGTCCACTTGGATACAGAAATTTCACTAAAGCATCCCTCTCATTCTTGATTAACTTCAGACACCACTCCAAAATACCACAAATCATCATAAATACAGACAATGAAACATCCAGGATATAAATTATCTGTATTTGGAAACTGTGGAATATTTTTTAGGTTAAAAGTAAAAGCAGGTCCTTCATCGTTGCTAATTCTCCTTGCTTCTATGGTGCCTACTGAATCCAGTGGTCGAAAGTTATGGACATTGCGAGTCCCAGGAAGTGTCTGAAGATCTTTGAAGGATGCTTCCAGAAATGAACGAGTTACCTGCAATTCATCTCTTCTAACGAAATGAAAATTTATGCTTGAGATATGTGTAACACAGAAATCAAAAAATGCTTTTGGAGATATAATTTGATTATCTAGGTGTCTCTGAAGACTCTTTTCAGGCTAACCGTTTTGCAGTCCCACCAATGCCATCACATTCTGATTTTGCCATGGCTTGTAGCAAAAAAGGACCACACTGCTTATAAGTTGAAATCATTCTCATGGTGGGAAAGATTAAGAAAATTGTACTTATTCTTATACTGTGCTGCACATCCATCACTAAAGTAATGTACTTCTTCAGTATGTGGAGAATTTTCTTTAACGAATTTCAAAACTTTTTCCTGACTTTTATACACCATACTTACATCATGCTTCAAATCATCACTGATGATACAATGAGATGAGACCATCTTCACTCCTTCAGAATTTTTATAATGAACCAACACGGAATGTAAAGTGCAAGATTCAGAAGTCCAATGATATCCCTGTGCTTCGTCTTGAACGACAAATGCATAATTTTCACTAAAGTCTAGAAGAATGATTGCTGTATTTAATTGAAGATTTTCTTTTAGGTTTTTTAAAAATAAAGATTGTGATTTAGCTATAAAAGAGTGAGGAATCAGTCGTTCAATTTTGTTTGTTAAATCATCGATGAAATCATCTAATGTTGCAGTGCTTTTAATCATCTGTGTACTATCAGTACATACCCATTGCGAAAATTCGATAGATTCATTTTCATCATATTCTTCAAATTTTGACTTTAAATAATCAATAAGATTATGCTTTTCAGGGCATGCAGGACAATGAGCATACATTCTCTTGTTGGCTCTTCACACAATAAGAATTTCATTATGTCCTTATATGTATCATTGATTTGTGCAATATCACATTTTGATGGAATGTGCATACACATACACTATGAGTACCACTAGAACCAGCTAAAACGCACCATTTTGGCCGTAATGTACAAAATTTGGAGAAACCCACATTAATGTTAGGATACTCCTTTTTAAAAGCTGAATATAGTTCTTTAAGATTGCTTAGTATCAACCTCTTTTGCTGATATATTAATTTTTTCCTATGCTGATAACATCCTTCATGCCTGGCATTACTCTTGACTGTTCATCACAAGTTTCTGATCACATCAACGGTTTCTGGTGAAAGCCTTTTATCACGTCGATAGTCTGGTTCAGCTAAAAATCTTTTTTCTTTAAAAATATTTTGGGCTTGACGAACAGCATAATCTGAGACATCAAATATTTGTTGAATTATTTTTCTTGCCCAAGACAAGGCAGCTGGAATTGTTAGCATTTATATTTGCTTATTCCTAGGGGCACATTTTATATTTTCTTTCATTACTTCGACCAGTTTATCCAAATCAGCTGCTTTTTCGGATACAATTTTTTCTATTTCATTTACTGTAGGTGAGACTTCTACATTAAGTACTTTTCTAAAATTGTCTTCGATATTTTTCTGTAATTTTTCAAATTTTCTTTTCCCATAAGATCTTTTACTGGTCTCCCCTAAGCCGTGCAGTTTCAAAGGTGAACATTCCATCTCATTAAGGGATACATTGAGCTTTTCTATAGCTTCTTCTCTATTGTGTTTTTCTTCTATCCTTAAACCAGAATCTGCCTGACCTGTGTAGTTATATTCCTCTTCTATATTACTGACTAGGTATTAGAGATGGGAAAAACAGTTACTTTTTGTTAACAGGTTCCATCATTACACCACTAGCTTGGTAACATGTTACAATAACCTAATAAATTTTTAACACCTTACCAGAGGCTAAAACTTTGTTGAAATTTGCACTTTTAGGGGGGGGGGGGGTTTCTATAGATTTTGGTTACGTATTTGTAGGTAAAGAACATTTTTTGGACTTTTGGGTAATATTTTTTCTTTTTTTAAACATTAATGTCTGAAAAATGATCTAAGCTCACATTTAAAACGTAGAGTTAAAATTAACAAAAAATCAAAACAAGTTTTCGAACTTCAGCAGTGGACATGAAGACACACTAAACAGAATTATATATTTATTTAAAAAGTTTAACATTAGAGTCTATATCCAACATGATTCTTCTTTTATAATTACAGCATCCTAATTTCTTTTCCCACCTAACCTAAGTCTGAAGATATCTGTACATAAAGGAATAGTACAAAAAAATTTCTTTTTAATAGCTTCTAGCATTCAAAACTCGCTAGGATTTAAGATGTCCCCAATTCAAATGCCATTCAATGTCTAGAATATCTCTCAATTTTTTAAGGTGAAAATTCATATATTCAAGTAAATTTATCACTATTATAAATTCATTAAAAAGGATGTTTAAATATCTATAGAAAGACCAAATTAGAGTAATTATATACATATATATATATATTATATATATATATATATATATATATATATATATATATATATAGGGATGCATCGGATATTGATTTTGCCGGATACTGGATATCCGAAGCTCCTTTGCCTGCCGGATTCAGATATCCGGCACTAGATATGTTTTTAGTTATATGGTGAATTATTTCTTTATATAACGCCATCTCAGAACAATAAATTACAAGCATGTTTCATACATCATTAAAATATTTTAAATGTATTGAAATATAATTTACAAAAACTATATCTCTTTGAACATCAGGGCTTGAAATTCAAGTTTTCCCCAGAAGGGGAGTTTCCCAGCCAACATTTAAAAATACAGGGGAGTTGAACTGTTAGAAAGGAAAAAAAATATCTTTAAACCCCGTTATTTTTTATGTGCCACTTAAAGAATTACATTTATACAGACATGACAAAATACCTTTGAAATAATTTAAATTAACAACTCAAGATAATTTATTATCAAAAATGTTTATTTTTATTAAAACAAAGGAACAGAATCAAGTTTTATATATACCATGTCTATTTTTCAACTCTCACATAATGTTATGGGCAATTAACAATTGGGTTGCTAAATGAATTTCTTAATTTAGAATTTATCCCATTTTGCATGTTTTAGCCTCTTTCACAAGTTACACTTTTGACAAACAGCACAGACCAACTTTTATAACTTTAGAAATTATCGGAAACGCATGGTTATGCTCTGTTAAAAAATTTTAGAAAACTTTGCAAAATTTGATGTGCATTATTTTTTAACTTACTTGCATGAATAATGCATATCGGTCATTCTATTGTCAATATCCTACGGTGATTGTATGTCACTTCTGAACAAACTTGTTTTATTATATCCTTAATGGAATTATAGTCAAAACTGTAATCCCTGGTATTTTCGTTAAAATTGAACTATGAAATTTTAAATGCATTCAACATGTCCAAAAACACTTCAGTGTATATATTGTCATCATTTCTGTCCACAATTCCAATGACATCAGTTTCTGCCAACTTCAACTGTTGCAAGTGTTTCAAAGACTAGCAACTCAACCTTAGGCCATAACTTATGTAAAAATGTTACTAACGTTTTAATTTTAATTCACTTTCATTCACTCCCATCAAGAATCTAACCAGTAATCAACTTTCTTCATATGCACAAGTTTTAAATTTTCAACAACTTCTGCTCCATCAGTCAGTCCTTCAATCAAAAACAGTATCAACCTTTTCCTGTAATGTCTCTTAATTTTCTCAAGGAGCCGTTCTCTGCTCCAGAAACTAATGTGTAGCTTGGCAATATTTCATTATTCAAATCTGTTTCATTGCAATTATAAATTGGGAGGGGGGAGGAGGGGAGAAGGCTGAGTAGTGGCATCTGGTAGGGTAAATAAGATAAATATGGTAGGCTTCCCATTTATCTGAAAATTCTTATGGAACCCCAGTCAACAAAAATGTTTTGGTCCCATGCTTTTCAGATAACCGGAGTTTTACTGTACTTGAAAGATTAATGAATAAATGTTATGCTTATATTGAAATTTTTTCAATCTATTGAGTATGAATTAATAATGTTAAATAAACTCCTTGTGAATCCTTCCTATTTATTTATTTATTTTTGTAAGATTTTAAGAAACATTTATTTCCTCAAAGTAATTTTTTTTTGTTAAGGGGACATTCCAGTGAAACTGGTTTTCCCTTCTCAAATCATGAAATTCTATATTAACCCATGGGAAATTTTAGCGAGAACAAAAAATCATATATTAATCATACATTATAAAACACTTTCTAACACTATCATAATATTGTTACCAAATTTAACTTTTTTTTTCATTCACATCACACAGTTAAACACTTAAGGGGACCCTTCACTAACTTGAAAATGGCCATTCCGTAATGTTAAACCAATGGGCAGGGGTTTTTTAATTGTTTAAATTTGAAAAGTTTTAAAAGATTCTTTTTGCATAAGGTAGCTGAGCTCGATCTTTCATACGTCTGTTTTTTACTTTTTCGATTTCGGTTGCAGATTTTGCATGGAATTGCAATGCATTGGAATTTTAAATCCATATCCAAAGTTTGAATAGGAAATAGTCAATTGATTTCTTCTATTACACGATAAAAGGTTGATTTTAAAAGTCATGTCCTAATTTCTGTGAATTGCAAAAATCAACTAGTTTGTTATTTCTAAACATGTTTTTTTTTTTAAGTTCACCAATTTTTTTTTCTTCATGTGTGCCACAAGTGTAATCTCATTTTGTTTAGTGCTGACTATTGGCCAATTTGGTGGGGCTCAGTCTCCGGTGGCCATTACTGCCCTTTTAGTTATTTCCTATTTTGGGCACAGGGAAAAACATCGCAAAATACATAAATCGGTCATAAAAAAATATCGCCGATTTCGTCAATTATGGTGAAAATAAATAACAAAATTTGTCGACCGGTCGCAAGAAGAAAACTGAAGTTCATGGGAAATCGGCAGCAGGAAAATATCACAAAATTCGTCAATCGATCATGGAAAAATATTGTGAAATTTGCCAGTCCGTCATGAGTAAAAATCGTGAAATTCCTCAGCCGGTCGCAAAGAAAAAACGCGAAATTCTTCAATCGGATGCAAAAAACAATCGTTATTTTCATCAGTATATCGCAAGAACAAACAGGGAAATTTGCCAATCGGTCACAGAATAAAATTGCTATATTTGTCAATTGATCTCGAGAAAAAAATTATGAAATTCACCGATCGGTCTCTAGAAAAAATCGTGGAATTCGTCAGTCAGTCATGGAGAAAAAGCACAAAATTTTTCAGTCATATGCAAAAAAACAACTATGAATTTTGTCAATCTGTCGTAAGAAGAACCTGCGAAATCTGCTAATCGATAGTAGAAAATATCACGAAATTTGTCGGTCGGTCCTGAGACTTGATTGTTGTTTTACAAAGAAACATTTTGGAAACAGGAGCCGCCCGCCCACAATAGGGCATAATAAATAGGACACAATAATAATCTTTAGGGCACGAATCCTGCCATCTTGTCTCGAAATTCAAGCCCTGTAATGTATATTAATAATGTTGCATAAAAAATATAATGTAAACATTAAAATATTCTGTTTATTTGTACAATGAAATGCTGATAATTGCTACTGGATTTGGATATGGGATTGACTATATTGATAATTGCTAATAATTAATTAATTTGTACAATGAAATGCTGATAATTTGTATAGTAAATTTTAACCAATTAATATGCATATAATTGTAGAGTATTTTCACAAAGAAATACTACATACTTTCTTTTTATAATTTAAACATAAAATATCTACTAATATATCCATGATTAAAGAGTTATTTTCTCCAAACATAGGTTTAATTGATGCCCTTTTTCTGTTTTAATTATTTAATATTGTTTTTGCTCTAAGTCACGTTTAGTTTTATTTTAAGTTAAATTATTTTGATATTTATAAGTAAAAAGAAAATTACTTTTAATTTTAAATATTTATAAGGAAGTTACAAAAATAACTAGTTGGATTTGCCAATCCCAAAACTTTCTTCTATCTCATACATCTTAATATATCAAAAAGCAGTTTCCAAATGTTACCATGCTTTAATATTATTAATTCAATATTATACCAACTTTGATTTTGATCTAAAATTTCTGCTCCAGTCAATTAATCAGAATAAGAATAAGTTAATCTCGATCATGATATTTATTAAAATCAATAATTTTTTCGTTATTCTGTTGTACATCAGCTGTTTGTGAATAGCCAGCTTAACAGGATGGGAAGTTCTCTTCGCTTCATGAGCCGCCAATATACAGCACAAAAAAAAAAAAAAAACTGCGAAAAATCGAGAAAATTTTACAAAAATCTCTGTTACAGTGCCACCTTCTGGTGGAATATTTCCAAATGCAAGGAGAAACTGCTGGCCATAGCCAAAAATATACAAACAAAATTGGTTCAATTCTATGCTTAGCTTCATACACTTTTCAATGGTAAAATACTGAAAATAACACAAAAATCCATATTATAGCGCCACCTTCCAGCAGAATATTTTCAAATTGCAGGAGGACCTGCTGGCCATAGCCAAAAACATACCCCCCAAAATTGGTTCAATTCTATGCATAACTCCATACCCTTTTCGATGGTACAAGAATGAAAGTGGCACAAAAATCGATATTACAGCGCCCCATTTTGGCAGAATATTTCCAATTTAAAGGAGAACCTGCTGGACATAGCCAAAAACAAATACAAAAAATTTTGTTCAATTATATGGATAACTTCATACACTTTTCTGTGGTACAGTAATGAAAATGGCACAAAAATCACGATTACGTGCCCCCCCCCCCCTCCTTCCAGTGGAATGTTTCCATATTGAAGAAGGCTGACCTCTAAAACATCTAAATCCTTCGAAAACCAGAAATCGGAAAAATTTCTATTGCAATACTTTCTTCTAAAAATTGTCCTGTTTAATTGTTAAACTTAAAAAAAAGAAAGAAAATTAATAAAGTCATACTTTAATAAACAACTTCAAATTTTATTTTGCATTCTGAAAGTAAAGGTACAATTTTCTGAAAGAAGTAAACATAAATTCTTAAATTTATTATAAAGAGTTCAAATATCAATGTTAGGAAAGCTGGCAATTCTTTAAACTTTTGAGAATTACCTTTTACTCATGTATAGTGAACTTATTTTCATATTTTGCATTATAAACAAAATTGTTCGGCATTGTTTGGGGTCAAACTATTTTTGTTATCTTTATATATTCCCTTCGCTGCGCTCTGCCGGATATCCGGTGATTGTGATCCGGATATCCGACGGTATTTCGGATATTGAAAAATCCGCCGGATATCCGTTGCATCCCTATATCATAGCTGCCAACTTGTACGGATTTTGTTCTAATTGTACGGTTGTACGGATGAACAGTACGATTGTACGGTTTTGCGCGCGGGAAAAACGATCGCTGAAAAATGCGAATTTTGTCAAAGATCGCGTGAAAAAACGCTACTTTTGTCAAAGATTGCGTGAAAAAACGCTAATTTCGTCAAAGATCCCTTCAAAAACGCTAATTTCTTCAAAGGATCGCAGAAAAAAAAACACTAATTTTGTCAAAGGATCGCGAAAAAAAACCGCTACTTTTGTCAAAGGATCGGAAAAAACGACAATTTTCTCAAAGAATCTTGAAAAAAGCCCTAATTTTCGAAAAAAGAAAACGCGAATTTCGTCTAAGATCGCGGGAAAAAACACTAATTTCGACAAGGGATTGTGAAAAGTGCGCGAATTTCGTCAAAAAATCGTGGGTATAAAACGCGAATTTGTTCAAAGGATCGTGAAATGAACGCGAATTTCATCAAAGTTCGTGAGAAAAAACGCGAATATCGTCAAAGATCGCGGGAAAAAAAAGAATTTTATCAAAGATATTTGAAAAAAGCAAATTTTGTCAAAAAATCGCGAAAAAAACACTTTTTGTCGAAAGATCGTGAAAATAACGCGAATTTTGTCAAAAATCGCAGGAGAAACACTAATTTCGGCAAAGAATTGTGAAAAGAACGCGAATTTCGTCAAAGATCGCGGGAAAAGAACACTAATTTCGGCAAAGAATTGTGAAAAGAACGCGAATTTCGTCAAAGATCGCGGGGAAAGAACACTAATTTCGTCAAGGGATCGTGAAAAGAACGCGAATTTCGTCAGAAAACGCGTAAAAACGCTGATTTCGATCAAAAATCTTTGAAACAAAGCTAATTTCGTCAAAGATCGCGGGAAATAACGCGAATTTCGTCAAAGATCTCGTAAAAAAAAACGCGAATATTGCCAAGGATCACGTAAAAAAAACGCGAATTTTGTCAAAGATCGCGTAAAAAACGCGAATTTCGTCAAAAGATTGCGAGAAAAATGTTTAATTCGTCAAAGATCGCAGAAAAAACGCTAATTTTATCAAAAGATCGCGGAAAAAACGCAAATTTCGTCAAAAGATCGCGGAAAAAACGCAAATTTCGTCAAAAGATTACGAAAATAACACAAATTTCGTCAAAAGATCGCGAAAAAACCGCAACTTCGTCAAAAGATCGCGAAAAAAACGCAAATTTCGTCAAAAGATCGCGAAAAAAACCGTAATTTCGTCAAAGGATCGTGATAAAAACGCGAATTTTTCACAGGATCATGGAAAAAATGCAAATTTCATCAAAGGGCCTCGAAAAAACTCATAATTAGCAGCGGAAGGGAATCCCCCTCCCTTTCCTCCCCAATCCTTTGGCTGTGTAACCTTTCAGAAAATTTGCTGTGAATTTCAGAATTTTTTTTTTTTAGAATTTCCCATGCAAAAAAATTTTCTTTTGATATCTCACGTTTTTATTTTGGAAAAAAAAAGACTATACATGAATATAGCATAGAAAATGTTATGAAGTATTACTTTTTTCATTGCATATGCATATGTTATACATTTTTAAGCACCCAAGAATACGTCATAAAAATTGTAAGGATTTCAAAATTGACATGTTGGCAGGTATGCTATATATATATATATATAGTTTACAATATTATTTAGTCTCACTGTTTACATATCGCTCACCCGCAAGAAAATTGACATGTCTTGCAAATATTCATTTTGCGTTTTTTTTCCACTAACAGGTCTGTTATAAGTGCACCTTGGTACACAAACAGTTTCATAAATGTACCTATGCAGAAAATCACTTTATTACGCCGTATGTCCATTTATGACCACAGAAGAGGGGTGGATTGTGTGGGGAGATAAAATTACCCAACCCTCCAAACCTCATCCTACCACTTCATTTTTAAGGGCTTTATACTTTTATGCAAGTTTTCATTCTTGCATGCAGAGCTAAGTTCTATAATTTCATGTTACAGTAAAATCATGCAAATTTTCTTTAGCCTCTCCTGTGAAATTTACTTTTGTCGAGATGTGTCACTTTTCTTACAGGTGAGCGATATATTAAATGAAAAAAATTGCTCATACTAAAATAAATGTTTACTCTATATATTCCGAAACATTTTTTTTTTCACATTTAAAAGTATTTTTCGTTTTTTCTGAAACACTTCACTTTTTCATATGTGTCACTTATCAAATAATGGTGCGATGCGATCAACTGTGTATTCTGACCTATCCGTTAACAACATCCAATAACATTAAGGGATATAGAAATATAATTTAAAATAATTTAATAAAATCTTTTAAACCTAATTAGGTTTAGGGCAAAATTTGTTAATTAAAATATTCCACTATCATGGCATTTCCATTTATTTGAACAAATAGTTCTTAAAATGCGTGTTGCTTTCATATTTGACAACAGTGATTATTATTTTTTCCAAATTGATTAAATCATTTAAAAAATTTTTACAAATGTTCCTATAAAATAAGAATCTTATTGCTTTAGTAAAATTAATTCCAAGAAAAAAAATTTCTAGCAGTCAATACTTATGACAAAAAATACAATAAATAAATAAAGAGCTTTACCGCAGCCGTACATCAGACCCGCATCAACAGACATATCCTTCAACCCGCAATAAAAAAAAATGCTTTGCCTCACCTCCCCAACCTCAAAGCCAGCGCGATACAACTTACAAATTACCTCAAAATATCCCCAGCCAGCCACGAAAGCAAGCGTGAATATACCGGGTGTCCCAAAAAGGACTGACTGATTTTAAAATTCAATAACTTGCAAACGGTGACAGATATTTAAAAAATTCTTGCAGGAGGGTTATGCATAAGGTCAAAAGTTTTATTACAGTGATTTTCAATTTTAGTTCGATTTACAAACAATAGATGGCGCTGTAAGCAATAGTCGCTAAATACAGGCTCGATTTTTGGTCCTTTATCTTGTTCCATGCAGAAAAAGGAGATGGAAATGTATTATCCGGGCCACGAAGTACCAAAAATCGAGCCTGAATTTAGCGACTATTGCTTACAGCGCCATCTATTGTTTGTAAATCGAACTAAAATTGAAAATCACTGTAATAAAACTTTTGACCTTATGCATAACCCTCATGCAAGAATTTTTTTAATATCTGTCACCGTTTGCAAGTTATTGAATTTTAAAATCAGTCAGTCCTTTTTGGGACACCCGGTAACTTACAAACACTTTTCTTTCCCTCTCGATAACGTAAAAGTCTCAGATTCTAATATTCCCAGTCTAGATAAACAATATATTCAAAGTAATAATATATTTTTTAAATAATATAACTGCTTCATAGCTATGTATTACAAGAAGCTGTATTCTCTCATAGAGATTATTAAATTTTCTTATGCATCCGAAACTGAAAGACCTATTGATAACATTCTGAAGCGAACATAATATTTCAACATTTAACAGTTGGTATAGAATATTTGATACATGAGAGATAATTAAACATATAGATAGTTTTTATTCCTAAGAGAAAAGTTTGTCGGACATCTCTGTTATTGTTAACGGATGTGAAAAGTGCATGAGTAATGAGTGAAATGAAAATATTCTTGGCTTTTCTTTTTCATACATAGGAAGTGGTTGAACGATATGTGTTGGCTTTTGTTTTTCGTACATAGGACGCGGTTGAACTTTTTTGTGCTTTATAAGCTAAAGTACGATTTACTCGACTCTTTTGTAATAGTTAATTTTTTTTTTCGCTTTTTCTTAGAAGCTTATTAAAACCTAGGAAAAAAGGTTTTGCGATTTTATTTTCATCTGAATATAAAATTAAAAGAAAGCTAATTTTTTTTTTTTTTTTTTTTTTTTTTTTGTCGTATTTTCAGTTTTTTACAAGGGAAATTGATAAATAGTTATAAAATTATTACGGTGTTTCTGATATTCTGTTGCTAAAAAACAAACTTTAAAGCAATAACAGTGTTTTTTTAACTGTTATGTTAAATAATGCCCACCTCTACTAGGTATTCATCACTGTTGTAAATGAGTTCTCTACATTTAGGACATAATTTTTCTCCTGGTTTAACTTTAAATCCTTTTTCTGATAAACATTTAGATTGCTGTAATGTAACAGGTCGCAAGAATTTTTTAATTGGTCCTTTATGCTTTTTCAATGGATCACTGCAGGTTTTGTGACACAACTCAAATTTCTTCAAGAATACACTTTCATGATGGAAGCAAATAGTTTGAATTGAATCTAATTTAGTTTCAGTTCTTAAACACAATAACCTTTTGTCTTCTTCACTTAAGGAATTAACATTCTTTATCCCTTTCTTCTGACAAAAAGATATTTTATGGCATTCACTTGCAGTTAATTGTCCTATACTACATATAGGATATTCCATTTCAAACCACTTTTTTAAAAAGTTTGGTTAAAAACTTAAGTAGTAAATAACTTCTATGTTATATAATGATTTCACTATATAGAGACTGGAAAAAAATAACTAAAGAGCATACAGATTAAAAGACAAATTCAAAAGATAGAAACTACTATGCTGCATCTCTCATCTTGCTTTACTCATCTAATGAAATATCAGATGGATATTTTTTCTTTATTCCTCTCTTCATCCAATAATATCTCACGTGAGAGTTTTGGTTTCACTTTTTAAGTAAAAGTTATGGTTTAGATCTAAACCAAAATTTTCTAGATAAGGACAGTTATGGTTTAGATCTGAAGCTAAATCTTGTCAGGTAAAAGAAGTTTGTTTAGATTTAAAGAAGTTGAACGTTGAATATTGTTTTTTAGCTTGATACTTGTAGATCTAGGCATTTTTTATGAAAAAAAATATTGAATTTAATCTTTAAAATTAAAAATAATATTTAGGAACTAAATTTCAAAATCTTCTCCTTTCTCTTATGGGTCATTCCATGTCAAATCAACGTGGGGTCTGGACCTCAACATCTCAGATTTCCATAATTTTTGGTTTATAGTTTGTATCCATGAAGTATATGAAAAATCTAATTTTTTTTATTTTTTTTCCCTAGCAGATTTGTTTTTACGGAATTTTAAAAATTGCCAAAAGTACCAAATTTAACCAAACTCTCAATCACAAAATCATTTACAATTCTTTAACAAATTGGGCTAGAGAGTTAAGTTATATCTCATTTGAAAGCTCTTTTTATGGGCTTTAATATGATATGCAACACTAATAATTTTGTGTATAATAAATTTTTTGACAAATTTTCAAAATTTTTGAATTTAAATTTTTCAAAAACACCATCTTTAATTTTTTTCAAAAAAATATATGTTAATCTTTGACTTTTTGGCTACAAGTATGCCAAATTTCAAGATGGAGAAATGATGGGGTTTTGAACTATTAATTTTTAAATATGAGTTATACATGAAAAATTTCAAGTATCAGGGCAAAATTAACAATTGTGCAATTTCTTTCCATATATAATTCACACTTCTTTTTCATTAAAAATTTCAGAGTTTGATGCTAAGCAAATTTATTTCTAAGGCATGAAAATTTTCTAAAGCATATTTCTCAAAATATAATTATATAATTTGCCCGTAAGGGGACTCTTCATTCACTTGAAAGCACCTGATCGGTAAGGTTAATCCTATGGGCAGGTTGTTTTCGAATTTTCCGTTTAAATTTGAATATTTTAAATGATTTTTTTTTACATAGGGATAGTTGATGTCGATCTCTCATATGTCTATTTTTTACTTTTTCGATTTTGGTTGCAGATTTTTTAATAAAGGTACTTTCACTTTCGGACCGGTTTCGAAAGTTACAGTACCTTTATTAAAAAAATCTGCAACCAAAATCGAAAAATTACAAAAAATCCATATTAAAGATTGACCTCAGCTATCCTATGAAAAAAAAAATTGTTTAAAAATATTCAAATTTAAATGAGAAATTCGAAAACAGCCTGCCCATAGGTTTAGCATTACCAAGCACATATTTCAAGTAACTTTGCCATCGACCCCTTAAATAAGTCTATCGAAATGCAGAAGATTCTTCCCTTTCCGCACCCATCCTCTCTACTTTCATGGTTTTCACCAAGCACAATTCCTGCTAAGAAAAGTCAGAAAGCTCTGAATAATCAGATGCATTTTGAGATACCTAAGCAGATTTTCATTGGTTCATTTCAAAATCGTTTCGCACATTCTCAAATCGTTATATTTTTTTTTTTTTTTACATATAGAAGGATAACTACTATTTAATAAACAAGCTTCATTTTACTTTAATCAAGTGCTTTAATAAAGAAGTCTTGAATTACTACTATTAATGATGTCAGAAGATAAAAAAGACTGGGCATTATTTTCTGTTAAATGCTGCAATCCCTATAAAGGTTGGTTGTATTGAGTTTTATTGCACAAAATCCCTTTAGGGACATGCTGTGCCAAACAAAGAATAAAACAAAAATGAGTTTAAGAAAAAGACATAATTAAATGAGTTAAAATGGAAATAGAAAAGCAATATAGATGAGGTAACTCATCCAGATCAATCCCTATAAAAAAACAATTCATTCAAAATCAGGAAAACTTAGGAATGTAACAACTTGGTAGTGCAGACATATGAGAGATCGACATCAACTATCCTATGTAAAAAAAATCATTTAAAAATATTCAAATTTAAACGGAAAATTCTAAACCAACCTGCCCATAGGATTAACTTTACCGATCAGGTGCTTTCAAGTGAATGAAGAGTCCCCTTATGGGCAAATTATATAATTATATTTTGAGAAATATGCTTTAGAAAATTTTCATGCCTTAGAAATAAATTTGCTTAGCATCAAAATCTGAAATTTTTAATGAAAAAGAAGTGTGAATTATATATGGAAAGAAATTACACAATTGTTAATTTTGCCCTCATACTTGAAATTTTTCATGTATAACTCATATTTAAAAATTAATAGTTCAAAACCCCATCATTTCTCCATCTTGAAATTTGGCATACTTGTAGCCAAAAAGTCAAAGATTAACATACATTTTTTTGAAAAAAATTAAAGATGGTGTTTTTGAAAAACTTCAAAAATTTTGAAAATTTGTCAAAACATTTATTATA
Organism: Maratus speciosus; assembly: GCA_963932465.1. Taxonomy (NCBI): domain Eukaryota; kingdom Metazoa; phylum Arthropoda; class Arachnida; order Araneae; family Salticidae; genus Maratus; species Maratus speciosus. The sequence continues at coordinate 200,136,754 of OZ010789.1, forward strand.
CACAAAATTGTTAGTGTTGCATATCATATTAAAGCCCATAAAAAGAGCTTTCAAATGAGATATAACTTAACTCTCTAGCCCAATTTGTTAAAGAATTATAGAAGATTTTGTGGTTGAGAATTTGGTTAAATTTGGTACTTTTGACCATTTTTAAAATTCCGTAAAAAATAAACCGCTAAGAAAAAAAAAATTTAAAAGTTAGATTTTTCATATACTCCATGGATACAAACTATAAACCAAAAATTATAGAAATCTGAGATGTCGAGGTCCAAAAATTGCATTTTTCTCGTTGATTTGACATGGAATGACCCTTATATGTTCTGCCCAATATTTTCTTTCATCTAATGATAAAAATGATATTTTACTGAGTAAGTAATTATGAATTCAAAGCATAGGTAAAGAAAAAATATGTGGTAGTGTCATGTGGTAAATGTCAGTAAATAAAATTTTTTCTCTAAATAATTTTCTCTCTAAATTTCATTAAAAAATAACATAGTTCCTTACATAAAAGAGGTTATATACATAAAAGAGGTCAAATATAGTTATTTGGCTAATTAAATATTGAGCAAAAAAACGCTACATTTGATTTCTGGCTGTGTAATCTGTGCAAGTTTTTTTTTTTTTTTTAATGTAGCAAAAAATTTGATTCATTATGAAAATATTAAGCCATAAATTTGTTAATGGGTACAAAAAAGGATGTATTTGTGATCATTTTGATAAAAGAAACTCATTAAATGATGCCATTTTTTAGTGAAGTAAAGTAAACAAAAAAAATATGATAGTAATTTTTTCAAATGGGGGCGGGGGGGGGGGGGCGGAGAGAACCCCCCAAAGTGCCACAATTTTTTTTATTTGGTAAGTTAAAGCACATGTTTATGATCATTTTCAACAAAGAAATCATGAGTTTAATTTAGACCCTCATGTTGAAAATTCAAAATTTTGAAAATTACTTTAAGTTATTTAATATAAATTTAGACTGTTTAAATATTTTTTCCTTGCATTTTTAATGTTTTAACATTTTATATAAAAAATTTCAAAAAGATTATAACATTAGCAGTTAAGAAATAAATTTTTTTGTAAACAACAGCAGTTGAATCTGAGCATCTCGGAAAAGACAAATGATGCAAAATCACAAAATTTTGAAGGACTACAAAATAAAAAATTATTGAAATAGAGAAAAACAATATTAGGAGGTTGCTTATAACCACAAAGAAAAGAAGTATATCAAGTTTCATAAAAATCTGTGATGGTGGGTGTTTTTTTCCTATTTTTGTGATTGATTTGACATGGAATGACCCAATAATTGATGCAAACAGTAAATGATTGACAAATATTTTATTAATTACTGGTATTCTAATTGTTAAATTTATTTGAATATAACTATTTTGTTTCATTAGTATGTATTCATTAAATTCTGGTTCTAAATACAGTCATAAAAACAATTATATTTATTACTTTTTATGGGGTGTCCATTACTGGAACATAGGGTTTCCATTACTGGGCCAGAGGGTGTCCATTAGTATAGGTCAAAATTGGGAAATTTCATTAGTGGCCACTGGCCGGTAGGACTAATTTTTTAAGTGGCCACTTTTTTATTTCAAAATGCTAAACAGTAAAATTTCTATGAGTATTAATCTAAAACTGAGTAGCCCAAATAAATATGTTAATATAAATATATTGGAACCAAAAAAATAGAATCCTTGATGAAATGCAAGAATATTTTATCTCCTTGTAAAAAAGTGGCCGGAATGTGGCCGCTGATAGACAATTTTTCACTAGCCACTTTTTTTCATTTACTGGCCCTGTGGCCGGTGGCTAGTGCTAATTTTGACCTTTATCCATTAGAGATGCAACGAATATTCGACCTGTCTGCCGAATATTCGGCTTCGGCCGAAGATCAAGTCCATTATTCGGCCTTGGCCGAATAATACTGTAATAAATGTTTTTATATTTACACAGTATAACTTTTTAATTTGACAATTCATATTCATCATGTATAATGAAAATTTTATTTGAAATTAACTAACCCATTTTTTTCCATTAACTTTCATACCCCGAATGGGTTTTATCTACCCATTTTTATATAAGAGGCTAATTTAGGAATCATGTTAAAAAAATTTATGCTGTACCAGTAAGTACAAAAAGTATCTGCTTGTAATAAGCTAACATAATCTGTTAAATTTAAAATTAATCTATTCAAAATTGTTTTAATACAGCTGTACAAGCAAATTCAAATTTTTTTTTTTTATCATAATGGGAAGTTTAACATTTATCCCTTGCTACATAAAAAATATTTCTTTCAATAATATTTTGAATTATACCTATAAAGAACTCTAGTGCTATCTGCTGACAGCAAAGAAAAAAAATAATGATAAAAATGTTTTTGTTAATTGTGAGCTTTATAAAGTCTACAATGATTTCTTTCCACCATTTTTGAGGATATTCCTTTCATCCTTTCTATCAGTGGTTTTTCTTAAGATATTAAGATTTCTTATTTTTTATTTTATTTCATCTTAAAGCTGAAACATATTTCCTAGTACTTTTCAAATTTTGTCATTATTTTAAAATGTAACAACAACACACATAATATTTATTAAAATGTAACTAGACAATACCTGATGAGGAACTTTTGCTAGGAATTTTTTTTTTTTTTTTTTTGGGGGGGGGGGCTGAATTATTATTATTGAGGCAATTTTTAGGCCGAACATAACCGAAAATTTTTTCAGAGTAAAATAATGCTTTAAAAAATTAAAAATTTGTATATAAATAATTTTTTAAAAGAAAACAATTACATTTTAATTGTGAAATATACAAGAATTGTGCATATAGTGCATACTATATTTTGTTTTTAGGCAAAAATAAGTTCATTATTCGGCGGCTGAATAGGCCGAATATTCGGCTGTAACTTGGCCGAATATTCGGTTATTCGGCCAAACCACTATTCATTGCATCACTAGTGTCCATTACTGGGCTTTTGGGTGTTTTGATATATTTCTGTTATTTAAAATTAAATTTCCATTCATATGGGGAAATGAGACTATAAGAATGGTTAAATATTGTTGCTAGGTTAATATAACATTGAAAAAACTGGAATATAATAATTATAATTATTAATAAAAAAATAATTTTTAAAGAAATTCCTTAAGGGTGTCTCAGGAGAGGCCAAAAAAATAAAAAGTTTGAAAATGCCAAGTCTCACCATTTAAAAATGTTCTTTCTGTTATAATATGATATTACAAAAAAATTCAAGCCATTTCACAAAGGTTTAGAGGTCCCCCAAGCTAATAGAAAATTGGAAATTTATGGAAAATTTTAATTCCTAATTAATATGCAGGATTGCAGAATTCTACCACATTTCTCTGACAATTTTTTTAATCCTAAAATTTCTTTAAGAACACTTTATCGTGTTTAACAATTATTTAATTTGATAATATATTTTTATTAAATTTTTTTATAAAAACTTATAAAATTATTATCCGAGGACCCTATTTCATTTTTCTGATCATTACTCTTCTAATGCTCTTCAATCTTTATTAATCTGATGGATTTCATTAAATTAATATCATGAACTACAATGTTTCTAATATTAATAGTAGATGGCAGCTCCAGCAGGAGTTAAATGAAAGTTTTACTGATTATTTAAAAGTCTTCGGTTTTGGATATCGATGAAACCAACAAATCTTCTGAAGAAACCTCTGAGGAAGAAGTTGTAATAAAAATACATTTAGATGAAAATACAAAGCCCAAAGGAAATAAATCTAAGCTCAGCAGTCGCAGATCCATTATTACTCCAAGATTGCTGGTGTTTTAGATTGAATTACGACCAGCATAAAAGATCCACAATGATAATAGCATCTATAATAAACAAAGAAAGTTGCTCTCTAACATGACATCTGACCCGCTTGTAAAAATCCATAGCGCTTTAAAAAAATACTGTTCATTCATTGGGAAAGCCAATATCTTCTCCAAGAAACCGTTCAACAATTAAAAAAACAGTTTGAAACATCAAAGTCAGTTGTTCATTGATGTGGAAAACTGTTAGCCAATTTGTCATCAAAAAGCATAGGAACTATTGATAATTTAGTGGTACTAGCTTTTTCTTTGCAAGATAAATGTACTAAGCTTCTTGGAGTTTCTAAGCCCAGTGGCAGAAAGTTTTGTAGCTGTCTGCGACAAGCTTTTAAAATTTCATAATCTGGCTGCAAATTTTGCATGTCATTTTAATGAATAAATAATAAATTAAACTAGGAATTTTTTATCATTCTATTTAAAGCATGTTTAGCATGATGCATTCTCATTAATTTTGCTTATAACTTTTCATCATTTTACGTCTTAGAGAATTTCTAAACTGTGAAGGATAAGCAGAATCACACAGGCAATAACGATGCTTTTAAAAACCTTCCGAAGCTTCAGATGCCTCAAGCGCAAAAAGCCCTGAGTTTTTTCTAAAACCCTTGAATGAAATTACAGTTGGCTCTCTGTTTAACGACTTTCAAGTAACCTCGAAAAATCGTCCTTAAATAGAGATCGTCCTTAAACAGAATTTGTGGAAAAATAATATTTGAAAAACATTTCCCTTCACACTTTACAGATTTAAGACTGTCATTACCTTTCTCAATGTATTGGCGTGTTTGAAACTGTTTTATTTATTTAAATTTATTTTATGTTTTCTTTCTTACTTATTATTTTATTGATACAGATAACGAATCTAATAATTCATATTGCTATTGCACAAATACAAATTACATTAATTATACTGCATACAATGTTACTTACAGTACAATAAAAATATTTATAATACATTTAATTAAACAAATTAAGTTTTTTAAAAAATCAAAAAGTGTAGATTGTTTCAATGATGGTCTAGTTTTTAGTACCCTTGCTTCAAACTTTTCAAGAAGGTTGAATGATTCATCTTCCATATTTAATGGAACAATGTACTGGTGAAGAATATCCAGGGCAGAATTTGTATCTGAGCAGTGGCGTAGGAACTTTGTACAAACAGGAGGAGCCGGAAAAAAACTAGTGGCGCGGATCATTTCGTTAATTTTGGAGGGTTCGTTCATAGTGTTGCATGTTTCTCAAACAGAAGTATAAAATAAAAGCATATCAAAAGATCACCAACTCTTTAACTCAGTAAAAATAATTTTTAATAGATATACTTGATACATAGAAACTTAATTTATGTGTGATCCTGAATAGAGATGGGAATGCTCGGAAAAGTTGGGAAAAAAAGCGGGTTTTTTCCGAAGGGCTATTTTTCAATTTTATTTTTAAAACAATGTGTACTGTGTATAAGTCAAAATTTTATAATTGCTATATTCTGATACTTTTATTTATATTTTTTTCATGTTTTGTGTCCCTCATGAAAACCTTAACATGGAAAATCTTATCTGGGATCTTTTTAGAAAGAACTTGAGTCTCTTAAAGGATCCTTCACAGTTTTTTCTCTTTAAAACATATGAATTTAACAAAATTCTTTCTCTTAAAAATAGACATTTCAGATTTTTTTTTTTTACAATCTCCAAATTAAATCCTTCACAAATGTAATGATTTTAGAATTTAAAAAAACCTGTTGTATAATAGCTGCAATAACCAATGAATCTATTATCTAGCTATTTATATGTACAAAGGACAATAATGTCTAAATAAGAACTTAAATGTAATAAATTCTAATTTACAAAATTCCGATTACATTTTTTACATTTCATTCACATTTTTTACAAGTTCGCAAGTTTTTATAAAAGTTCACAATTTCTCAAAAACATGATCGTGTGAAAAAAAAATCCAAGCAAATCCTTGGTAAGATAATTAAATGTAACTTCTCTCGTTAAAAATGAAAATTCATGTGCAAAAGTATTTCAATAATTATACCAATAAATGAAAATGGTAAGATGGAAATTTTAATGTTTGAAACATGCATTTATTTTTATTCGCATGGTTGTAATTTTTCACTATTGTTAAAAAAATTTCTTTTGATAATAACATGCAGTTGAAATTATGTATCATTTTTTTTCTTTTCTTGAAATATAGATTCTTAGAGTTGTCTAAATGTATTTTCAAAAAACATAAACCCATACAAACTTTGCAAAGAAAATGTAGGCAAATCTCTGTGAAAAATCTAATTGAAAACAGTTTTTAAACATATGGAAAAATCCACCTGTTTTAAAAGTTCCATTTAAAAAAAAATACTGCTTTCAATATTAAGGATCTAAATCTTACTAAAACATAGTTTGGGTTTAGTCTGGAAAACTGCACCAAAACTACATATACAGGAAATGAAATTTATAACTGTAAGGGGTGGGGGGAAATAATATTGTAAAATAATATTTTTAAATAACAGAAGATTTGAAAATGATTATAGTATTTATAATAATACCAGAACTACTATATTTTGTTTCTTTTACACTGGCATCCTTTATGTATTTGAAAACCAGTACTAAGTAGATGAGTTGTACAAAGTTTAAAACTGCTTTAAAACTACGGTGATATTGGTTGAAACTAAAGATTTTTTTGTTTGTTTGTTTTTTAAATTAGCTCTACTGATATAATTAAACAAGTGCTAATGAAAAATCATTTCAACAGACACATGATATATTACAAACACTGGTGTTAAATTAAGCAAGAAAAGCTACTGTCAGAATTCTGAGACTGAAAGGATAAACTTTTAAAAGTTGGCTTTCTCTCTCTCTCTCTCTCTTTTTTTTAATAACATATTCGCATGTAAAGGGAAAATATTTTTTTTTGGTGTGCAAAAATATTTAAAAAGTTTATTATTGTATACTTTTTAAGAAAATATAACTTATTTTTGAGAAACATTTATAGAAAATCAATTTTTCCAGAAAAAAACTGGAAAAAAAACGTTTTTTTCCACCGCTTCAACTTTTCCGGAAAATTTACATCTCTAATCCTGAATACAATATTCAAATTTAAGGCTTCTTCCACTTCCATTTACCAAAAATTAAAGTGCTTTCTGTTGTTTTGCTTACACATTCTTTACAAATCTCTTCCAAATCAATTTTAAAGGCCTCCTCTTCATAAATATGTTATCGGTGCAAGTAATTTGTAGTAGACCTATATAAGACCCCCCCCTTTTTTCTGGAAATCGGCAGCGTTGTAAACAATGACAAAAAGGGTGAAGGCACAAACAAGTGTGCTCACCATCCCATCTCTCTCTTCTCTTTGTTGCTTATTGTGTGAATTTCCTAGAAAAAGTATACTTTATTTTTTAATTTAGCAATGTATCGTAAACAGATGTGATGCGAGAATTTCTCCCGGGGGAGCTGAGCCTGTCTGAAATATTCCAGGGGGAGCCACTGCTCCCCCAGTTCCTACGCCCTTGTATCTGAGTAAGAAGGAGGTGGTGTCTCGTTTTCTGTACCATCAGCATCACCATCATCTTCTGCATCTGAAGTTGTATTTTCATTTGTGATGTCTTTATAAATTTGCTCTAACTTTCTGAAGTTGGTCGTTAAAAGTCTTCGTTACAATCAATAGAATACTTTACTGAAACATCTTCATCACCAACAAGACTTTTCCATTCTTCGGTGGGGATATCTTCTGTGTCGAGTTGTGCATTTGTTATATCCATTTGTTCTTGAATGCCAATTCCAGATGCCCATAAGCAGTTTTCAATTGTGCAAGGAGAAACTTCTTTCTAGGCTGATGTAATCATGTGCATGACTCCCAAAATTGTAAATTTTTTATTTCATTTTTGTCAGCAAAGTCATTTAATAATTTTCTTATTAAGGATTTTCGGTAATATGCTTTTACACTACAAATGATTCCCAGGTCTAATGGCTGCACTTTACTTGTATAATTAGCGGTAAAAAATGAATTGACACATTTGTAAGTCCTGGAATATACGAAATATAAATGGAAAATACGTGAAAATCGTCGTTAAATAGAAACAATTTCGTCTTTAAGTAGAGATTTTTTTAATTAAAGGAGGCGGGACCGCAAAAAATCGTCCTTAAGTAGAGATCGTCGTTAAATAGAGCGACGTTAAACAGAGAGATGACTGTAGTTTTTTTTTTTTTTTTTCCAATCCTTTGACAAAATTGGTGTTTTTTCGCGCACTTCTGATGAAATTTGCATTCCCCCCCCCCTGACCTTTGACAAATTTTGCGTTTTTTTCCTCGACCCCTTGACAAAATTCACATTTTTTTTCTGAGGCCTTTTGCAGAAATTATTTTTTTTGTAATTATAGGTGATATTCACATTTTTTCCATGGCTTTTTGACGAATTTCTCGCTTTTGCCGCAATTTTTGAACGAAATTTGCGTTTTTTTTTTTTTTTTTTTTTTCGTGATCCCTTAACAAAATTGGAATTTTTCTTTTCTGCGTCCTTTTGAGGAATTTTTTTTTTTTTTTTGTAATTCTTCGGTGAAATTAAAGTTTTTTCCATGGCTTTTTGACAACTTTCGCATATTTCCAGCAATTTTTGAACGAAATTTGCGGGGGGGTTTTTTGCGATCTTTTGACAATATTCGTGTTTTTTCCACAATCCTATGACGAAATTAATACTTTTTCGCGATCCTTTGATGAAATTTGCGTTTTTTCATGATCCTCTGACGTAATTCGCATTTTCTGCGATCCTTTGACGAAATTTTCGTTTTGTTCGCGATCCTTTGACAAAATTCGCGTTTGTTTCACGATCCCTTGACAAAATTTGCGTTTATTTCACGATTCTTTGACGAAATTTGCGTTTGTTAAACGATCCTTTGCCAAAATTCATGCTTTTTTACTCGATCTTTTGCCAAAATTTCGCTTCTCACGCAATCTTTTTCCGAAATTTGTGATCTTTTGCCAATATTCGCACTTTTTACACGATCTTTTGCTGAAATTCGTGATTTTTACGTGATTTTTTTTGCAAAAAATCATGTTTTTTACCCGATCTTGAAAAAATTGTCCGAAAGTTGTGGACAAATTTTTAAATTGATTTCATTAGTGCAGGCAATAATTGTCCGCAAAAGATATTTTTTTGTCCGTGACTATGTCGCCGTGTCACGGTGTTTCTGCCACTGGGTTTCTAAGATATTGTCTGGAACTGGCAAAGAAGCAGCTAATGCTGTTTTCGAGCTCTTAAAATCGTGGAAATGTGAATCTTAAGTAACTGGCATGTGTTTCGATACACCCCATACAAATTATGGAAGATACAAAGGCGCATGTACAATTCCTGTGCAAAAAATAGGCAAAAACTTTTGTGGATAGCATGTTGGCATCACATGTTTGAGGTTCTACTTTTTGATGTATTTAGTGTGTGTTTTGGATAATCTACTGGGCTTGAAATGAGATTCCGAGACAACTGGTCTAACCTCAACCACCATGAACCAAAAAAGCAATCAGTACCCATCATAACAGCATCAGACAGTTTAAAAACTTATAATTCTGATCAGGTAAAAACTGCTATAAAACCACTTTGGGATGATTACAAAGAAATTTTAAATCTTGCATCATTAATGGTTGGATTAGACATTCAATTTAGAATTCGAAAACCAGGTGCTCTTCACCGAGCTCGCAGGATGGCAATTTATTCCTTGAAAATGAAGTTATTATTTAATTGGAATGAAAGCACAATGGTATTAACTGCTCAAGAGTTTCAAGGTATACAACAATTTAAACAGTTTGTTGTGTGTGTGTATAGTTGCTGTCGTGGTTTGCTTGCCAATCTGCTGTTGATGCTCTTCCTAATAATGTTTCATTGATTCAAAAGGTTGAAAGAATATGATATCAAACACATAAGTAATATTGGATTAAAAACGATGTTACATCGTTCATGGTATGTGATAGTGATGGGCGATAACGAGATGTTTTTCTCGATTATCTCGATTGTATGGACATCTCGATACTTTTCGATTGTGTAATTTTTTTCTCGATGACTCCAGTTTGCCAATTGCTTTTATACATCATATATTATATATTATATACGTCATACATTTATCAAGAATCGTCTGCGGGTGAACTGGAATGAGTCGGCGTTAATAAAGACTAGGTGACTTCGCCCACTAGTGGGCCCCTCCTTTAATCGGGCCCCCTAAGTTATACGTAATCTTGTAATATGAAATCACGAACAGGTTACCCGCTATAAGACACCGTATAGCAGGCGTGGTGTGCACGCACTACAAAATCTTGTAAAAAAATATAATCTCGAAACGAACGAACCTCGGACCAGATGTCTTGGGGGAGAGGTCAAAGTGAGCGGAGGGGCACAGTAGCTGCATAATATGAATAAGTCGTCACAGGTCTTTAGGCCTTTCGAACCATATGTCACATGAGTGGTCTGGATCTGAATTTATAAAAATGCCCTTCCCTTGGGGGCAAAGAGGGGGGAAGGGTGCGGGAGATGGATAACATGAGTAAGTGGTCGTAGGCCTTTCCAACAATATGTCACATGAGGGGTCTCGGCTAAATTTAGAAAAGTGTCCCCCGTGGGGGAAAAGTGGGGGGCGGTCACCGGAAGTGCAGAACATCAATAAGTAGTCACAGACCTTACCAATAATATCTCACATGTGGGGTCTTGGCTAAATTTGAAAAAGTGTCTCCCGGAAGGGGGGGGGGGCAAAGTGGGGGGACGGACACCGGAGGAGCATAACATCAATAAGTAGTCACAAACCTTTCCAACAATATCTCACTTGTGGGGTCTTGGCTATATTTTTGGAAAAGTGTCTCCCGGCGGGAGCAAAGTGGGGGGACGGACACCGGAGGAGCATAACTTCAATAAGTAGTCACAGACCTTTCCAACAATATCTCACATGAGGGGTCTTGGCTAAATTTGAAAAAGTGTCCCCCGGGGGGGGGGGCAAAGTGGAGGGAGACTGTCATTGGAGGAGCATAACATCAATAAGTAGTCACAGACCTTTCCAACGATATCTCACATGAGGGATCTTGGCTAAATTTGAAAAAGTGTCCCCCGTGGTGGGGGGCAAAGTGGGGGGGGGGGGTGTCACCGGAGGTGCATAACATCAATAAGTAGTTACAGACCTTTCCAACAATATCTCACATGAGAAGTCTTGGCTAAATTTTGAAAAGTGCCCCCTGGGGGGGAAAGTGGGGGGGACGAACACCATAGGTGCATAACATCAATAAGTAATTACAGACTTTTCCAACGATATCTCACATGAGGGGTCTTGGCTAAATTTCAAAAAGTGTCCTCCGGGGGGGGCAAAGTGGGGGGGGGCTGTCACCGGAGGTGCATAACATCAATAAGTAGTCACGGACCTTTCCAACGATATCTCACATGAGAGGTCTTGGCTAAATTTGGGAAAAGTGCCCCCCGGGGGGGGGGCAAAGTGGGGGGGACGGACACCATAGGTGCATAACATCAATGAGTAGTCACAGACCTTTCCAACGATATCTCACATGAAGGGTCTTTGCTAAATTTGGAAAAATGCCCCCCGGGGGGGCAAAGTGGGGGGACTGTCACCGGAGGTGCATAACATTAATAAGTAGTCACTGACCTTTCCAACGATATCTCACATGAGGGGTCTTGGCTATATTTGGAAAAGTGTCCTCCGGAGGGGGGCAAAGTGGGGGGACGGCCACCGGAAGTGCATAACATCAATAAGTAGTCACAAACCTTTCCAACGATATGTCACACGAGGGGTCTTGACTAAATTTAGAAAAGTGTCTTGAAATTTCATATATTATAAATAATATTTATCGGAGGGCTCCATAAAAAAATCCGATCTAAAATGATTAAAACGGAAAAAACTACCTCCGCGGTGGGGGCCAAATTAAGAAGGGGAGGAAGAAAGTCTCATAATATGAAAGAGTCATTCGAGAGCTTTCCGATAACATATCACATCATGGGTCGAAAAAAAGTTTGAAAATTGATTCCCCTCCCACCCCCCCCACTTGGGTCCACTCTTTCGCCCCGGAATTTACGCAGCTCCCACTTTAAAATTTTTATGTTCAATAAATAATATTTACCGGAAGACTGCAAAAAAACCCACATTGAAAATTAAATTTAAATTTATTATAGAAATTGGCTACGGTTTTAAAAATTTGTTCGCCCCCTCCCCACCCCCCGAATTTCACCTTCAGGGGAAGAAAGGTTCATAATATGAAAGAGTTGTCAAAGGACTTTTCGATAATATGTCACAAGAAGAGTTCGGTAAATTTTTTTTAATTGCTCCCCGCCCACTCTCACGTCCTCTGAATTCAACCGACCCACCTTCCTCTTTGAAATTTTTATATTTAATAAATAATATTTATCGAAGGGCTCCGGGTATGTGACAGCTTGGTAGGGCTAAAATAAGAAAAACATTGAAAATTAAAGCTTCATTTCACAGCTCATTGTCATGCCTGTCAGCTCTGTCCAGCTCGCCCCTCAATATCTCATCTCGGCCCTTCTTGGCCGAGCGTGAAATGACAATCATCGAGAGTAACATTTCGAGGAAGGACGAAAACTGATTTCTTATTCTCGACAATGTCATATGAAATGTTGAACAGTGACCGAGAGCGAGAAACGAGAATGGCAATGGGGAGCAATGAGTTACAATCAATGAGATATCTCGAAGTAAGCGAGAGGTTTGCCCTCGGTTTTGCCATCTCCTCGAGATAAACGAGCAGTTTGCAGCAGCAGAAAATATATCTCGAAATGCGAGAGAGGGAACGAGAGAAAGGAAGCTTTCAGAAGAGTCAAACTTACCGCGCTTCTGGTGTAAGTCATGATTTCCCAAAGGAGTACATGTTCTTTTCCATTCGCTTTTGTTATTAACCGATATGGGTTAGGAGGCATAGTGGTTTAAGTTATCAGTTCGGGTTTCTGTTGTTGATATAGAAGTTTTCTAGTGAATTTGGCGGCGCCAGTTTGTCTTGATTTTCAATGTTTCTCTTATTTTAGCCCTCATAGCTGTCCCATATCTCTTAATATTAGAATGCTATTGTTAAAACAAAACTGCACTGCAAATTATGTGTTTTCAAGATTTTAAGTGTCGCCTCAGGAAACAGGATTTTTCAAAATTATTTTCCCCCACTCATGTAATATATTAAAATAAGGGTAATCTCATAACCTTTCTTTTGTCAATCCACCGTTAATTGTAGGCCCCTGGGCTTAAAATACTCTAAAGGAATATACTTAGCGGCGTTTTTTTTCGTACTCTGGTACGGTATCTTGCACTCATAGGAAAATTATAAGACTAACATCAAATTGTGTCTAAAATCGAATAAAAAATATGGACATATGTTTCTTAGTTTTAACTCCCTTCTTCGCCTCAAGAGGGCGCTTTAAAGTTTTGTTTCTTCAAACCTTTAGTATACTGTTTGTCCAAAAATTATAAAATTCACAAAATAAAGTCTTTTCACTCTCCCCTATCTTCTCGTATCAATTTTATTTTTACTACCACCAGGGGACGCCGCCCAGTGAAACATTTTACTTTTAGCCTCAGGCTATTGGTATTTTTCATCTGTTTTTCATAATGTTTTGTCTCATTGTTTTTCTTCATTGTAGATACCTATTGTATATGTAGATACATTGTTTTTCTTCATTGTAGATTTCTTCATTGTCTCCAAGTTCTTGACCCATTCTGACTACTTGGGCACTCATTCTGGACCAGCTGTGGCCCATCGGGCCCCTCTTCATTTGTCCGGCTCTAATCACACGCTTCACTTGTTCTTTTACCATTTTTCTTTTTCATCAGTTTTTTTCTTATTCAATGGTTTAGTTTTTTTATCATTCTCAACTTCCCCTAGTCCTCTCTTACATGAAGTTAACTTTCATCCTTGGTCTGCCCTACTGTCAATTTGGGGCCTAATGCCCCTTTATTTGGGGGAGGGGGGGGTGGCGTTTCTTCTACCTTTTCCAGACCCATCATTTAATACCACGTTGGTAAGGATTGGAAAATTAAAATTATCCAAAATACCAAAAATGAAGTCCATTGAAGTTTTATTTTAGTTATAGAATTCCCTATTAGCGGATATATTTGTCTGCTTACTTTTCTATTTTACGATAACACTCCTTTGTTTTCGATAAACGGAGAAATTCAACAGCATTAGATACATTTTAGACATTTAAGGAACTTTAACTTGTATCAAACCTTCTGCCTTTATCGAAAAGAAGAAAATGCTAATCGATTCTAGCTAATGCGCCTAAAATAAAAAATGAGCTAGTAAATGTGTCAGAAACTAGCTACTTTGGATTTCGATACAGACTTGAAGAATCATGTTGGAATCGCTAGGCACTGGAAAACAATTTCCGTGTTAGGCAGGTTCTCTCTCAGTAGTTATATATGTCTGGTTATCCTTACGTTTTTCGATAAAGATGTCTTGTTTTCGATAAACGGAGAGATTCCACAGCATTTGATACACTTTAGACATTTAGGGAACTTTAATTTGTATCAAACCTTTTTCCTTTATCGAAAAGAGGGAAATGCTAATCGATTCTAGATAATGCGCCTAAAATAAAAAATGAGTTTTTAAATGTGTCATAAAGTAGCTACTTTGGATTTCGATACAGACTTAAAGAGTCATGTTGGAATCGCTAGGTACTGGAAAACAGTTTCCGTGTTAGGCAGGTTCTTTCTTGGCAGGTATCTTTATCTTACTATCCTTACGTTTTTCGAAAGAAACTTTTGTTTTCGATCAATGGAGAAATTCCACAGTATTTGACATTTAGGGGAACTTTAAACTGTATCAAACTTTTTGGAGTTATCTAAAAAGTAGAAAGGTTATTTAATTCATCAAATGCGCCATAGTTACGCGATTTGGACATGGCAGTTTCATAAAGAAGAAAGGGGAATTTATTCCAATGCAAAGAAAATCATTTTAAAATACTGAAATTCAAATGAGATATCTTTATAAATTTCTTCCATAAGATTAGCATTAGCGAGCAGGTCTTTTCACTTGACTGAAGTAACCCCTTAAGCCTAAATCAGGAGAAAATAATTGCGATAGCAGAATTATCGAGCAAACCCTATCACTACTATGAAAGTTTCGGCCAGAATAATAGCTAAGTTTTCCAACAATTGTTTTTAGCTTCTATCGTTATAATCGATTGTAAAACATCTCGATTGTACATTCTAGGAATTAATCGATGGCTGTATCGATTGTTATTTTTTACGATGACGATTTTTCTCGATTGTCGAATTTTCGAGAATCGCCCATCACTAGTATGCGAGTGGAGAACTGCAACACTTAGCTTGTTTTCAGATCTTCTTTCTGGTCTGGTTTCTTCTGGCAAAAATCAAAGATAGTTTTGAACACGAAAAGGAAAGGAATTCTAATTCACATCTTTATGTATTTCTAATAGTTTCTTTGAAACGGCTAAAATTGAAGATTGTTTCCTCAGTGTACCAGTGAAAGATTGGCCCAAAATGCCATCTTATAAAAAAGCTGCAATATTTGCTAAAAACTTGCCTTGTGTAAAGGATGTTGCTGAACAAGTTGTTGTATTCATACATGACTTTAGTTATTCAACAAAAAATGAAGAGCAAAAACAGTTTTTGTTACAAGTCATAGAGATAGGGATGCACAGAAAGAAATTTTGTAAAGAGCAATCGCCAAAATCGTTTTGAAATGTAGTTGATAAAAAATGTCTGAATGTGTAAATAAGTATGTGATAACTTTAAAACATTCTTCTTCAATGGTTTTATTTACCAATTGTAAGATAATTGTTTACTTAAGTTCACTTTTTGTGCATAATTATACAGAAGGTAGAAATATCTGCAAAATCACATTTTTCTTGATTTCAGTCATATATTATATCTCTTCCTACCAGAGCAAAAACATAATTTATACAAAATTTGTTTGAAACAATATATAAGAAGCATTCATAAATTAAAAAAAAGTCATTTGAATATTAATGGTTTTTAATGTAGCTAAAAAAATGCCGCATTTCACATTATTTCGGCAATTTTCATGCAAGTTCAATGACCTTGGGGGACCTCTAAGTATTTTTTTAAAATTCTGAAACAATTCAAGGTGTTTTATATTCACAGGAAGACTATTTTTAGTGGGTGAGAGTTCACAATTTTAAAAGTTGATTTTTTTGGGACTTTCTAGTGTCCATTACTGGCACATCTACCCTATATTAAAACGTAAACCTGATTCAAATTCACAGTTAAATTTACTAGATCTTCCATTTAGAGGAAAGGAAGAGCAGGTCTGGTTAGCAGAGTGGTCTAAAGCTCTGAACTTTTTTATATGACGCAGGTTCGAGCCCAACTCCCGGCAAAATGATTTCTGTATCATTTTTGGTGATAATTCATTTCGATAATGACATATTTTATTAAGAAGAGAAGTTATAGGATTTTGATTTTATTATTATTTTTATTTGGATGGTTTATCATTAAATAAAATTTAACACTCAAAAATATTTTGAAAAAATAATAATTTTATATTTAAAATATTTAACTTAAAATATTTTGCATGTAATTATCAATTAAATAAATTGAGCTGATCTACAACTTTTGTTTGTACTTTCTGACCATTATCAAGAATATATGTGTGTGAGTCAGTAAGAAAAGTTTGCCATTCTTTTCTGTAAAAAACAAATAAATAAAACGGAAAGAAAGGAAAATATTCATATAAGAACTATAAAATAAATTATCTTGATATCCATGGTTTAATATTTAAAAAATGAAGAAAAGAATATAATAAAATTCAAGTAATAAAAAATATATATATTATAAATCGTTAGTTGCATCAAGCTTCAAAATTAGGCTTTTAGAGAATGAGACTGATATAAATAAAATTCATGGCAGCTTTTAAAGGTTGTGCACTTAAAAAAATAAAAATAAAAATTGTTATTTTTCCAAAAGAGACTGTAGTAAGCAAAAATAAAAGCTCTGCCCAGTATTTTTTGGTAAATTTCTGATAAAAGGCAAGCATAATTGGTTGTAAATTATAAACTTAAAGTTATTTCACTTCATTCCATAGGTTAGCTAATAAAAAATATATATTATAAATCGTTAGTTGCATCAAGTTTCAAAATTAGGCTTTTAGAGAATGAGACTGATATAAATAAAATTCATGGCAGCTTTTAAAGGTTGTGTAGTTAAAAAAATAAGAATAGATATTGTTATTAAAAAAAAAAAAAAAGAGAGAGAGAGAGACTGTAGCAAGTAAAAATAAATGCTCTGCTCAGTATTTTTTGGTAAATTTCTGTTAAAAGGCAAGCATAATTGGTTCTAAATTATAAACTTAAAATTCTTTCACTATATCAATAGATTAGACTGTAAAGACAATAGGTTAGACCCTCTAGCTCGCCTTCAAGAAATAAGAATCACTTATGCAATATAAAAATTTGTCACAATTTCAATAATTAATTAAAAAACAACTAATTAAAAATTCAAGAATTTTTCTAATGGAACATTCAAGTTATTTATCCTCAAATCTTGACCGGTACTATCTAGTTTCTTTTGAAAACAAAAGGATACAGGAAGCAGAGAGAGTAATGGGGACAACACTTCCCTCCTAAATTTTGAAAGTATATGAATTATGATCACTTTTGGCCAATTTTAACAATTTGGTACCGTTTATTCAAAATATTGATTATTCCCATGGAAACTCTCTTAAAAGGGGCCCCCGGGACAGCTGCCCCTGCATTAGTCGGACCCTAGAAACTGTCTCTACTGTTGGTCATTGAGATGCTTTCCCACTTTTGCGAAGATTCAAACTTTTCTTTTTTGGTGATAGAAAGAGATAAGTATTTACTTGTTGGCGATTTATTCGGTCTTTCTTCTGTGTATCACTGTTTGATTTTCTTTTTTCTTTCTCATTTCCTTTCAATTTTGACTTTTCAATAGCACTCGACTGCTAATTTTTTTTACCATGGCTCCAAAATTTTAAGGGTCTAACTCAGAGTGAGATTGAAAAACTCAGAATAATTTCGTTTCTGAAAGTGATTCATACTGCCAAAATTATATTGATATGTCATTGAATTGTCCCATTGATGAGAGCAGTAATTCAGTTATCAACGACAAAACCCCCCCAAAGGATATGTTAATGGAGAGTTGCTGAAGAACAAGATTCGATATATTATAGATTTCACAAGAAATACATGGAATCAGGGTTTGCCCAAGTGGGCTCGCCCGAAAAAACCCATTGTGGGTTTTTTCAAATTTTCTCGTGATTTTGCAACTGTGCCATCATTTAATTTAGGGTATGAGAGTGCAAAGATAAATGCCATTTTAAATATATTTAAAAAGAACCAGATTTAAAAGAATTTCTAAAGTAGAGATACAATGACCAAAAGAGAAATTATCTGTAAAGGAAGATTTTTATGCCTGTAATCTAAAATGTACCCAAATTCTTTAAATCTTAATGAATGCCTA
Source organism: Maratus speciosus (assembly GCA_963932465.1). Classification (NCBI taxonomy): domain Eukaryota; kingdom Metazoa; phylum Arthropoda; class Arachnida; order Araneae; family Salticidae; genus Maratus; species Maratus speciosus. The sequence goes on from OZ010789.1 coordinate 200,155,028, forward strand.
AAGATGACACTTGAACTCTATCCTGATTGCTTGTATTGTTATAGCCTTTAAGATTAATCATCCTATTTATTATCCAGTTTCAATGTTCAGTGAAAGTGTTATACAGAAGTTTTTTACACAAAAATGGTGGCAGATTATGGCAAAAATGGGTGAAAAAGATAAGTTTCCGCCTGAATTTTGTTTGTTTTTCTTTTCTTTATATTCAGCTGTAGCTACCTCTGTTTCAATCGAACAATACGTTTCTACGTTTGGTCTGGTTTGGAACAAATTACATAATTATTTAAGAGTTGATAAAGCAGTAAAGCTAGTAAAAGTGTATCGCCATTTACTATCTAAATTTACAAATATGGCTGATACTGACTCAGGGTTGTTAAATGCCAGGGTTTTTTCAGAAAAAACTCAACCCACAGAGTTTTATCAAGCTTTTTAAAGTTAAAGGAGATGGTTCAGAATGTTTGAAAAAAAAAATGCACTTAGTACTAAATACAATTTAAAGTAACTAATTGATTACAAAAATATATAAATCAATGACAATAATCAAAATTATGCTTTCCTTTGAGATAAGTTGATTATTGGTAATAATTTTAACAATGAAATTATCATTAAAGTACTATACTAATACTAGTAGTTTATGTTGTTATTGAATTTAGTTGGGGTGGTAGTTTATATTTAATTAAGCAAAATTTTATGCAATTGAAACTGAGTATAACAAAATTCACAGAACTGGTAAAAAATATTTGTTTTAAAGTAAGTATTTTTTATTCTAACTAATCAATAGAATAAACCAAATAATTCTACATGTATACATCATTAAATTAGGATTCTCAGCATATGTGGTATTTTGTTAACAGTTTCAATTGTATAACTTGGAATCAAAGTATTTTTTTTTTTTTTTTTTTTTTATGGGAAAAAATTAGTTTTTGTATTTGTGATAGTTACACATACTTATAGGAAATTAATTTACAATTATATGTTTTAAAAATTGTAATTGGGAGAATTAAGACATTTTTTTCCCTTGGGTGGGGTGATAAACTTTACTAGTGGTGTACTGATATTAAAAAATATATTACCTATGTAATAAATTTTGAAAAAATCCAGTTGGGTTTTTTTGCTGTATTTTTTTTTTTTTTTTTTTTTTTTTTTTTTGGGGGGGGGGGGGGGGGGGGGCGGATTATAACAACTGTACTTCTATGACAATCTAATTTAACATTATCGTAATATATGTGTAGCAAATTTTGCTAAAATTTTCAAAAATATTATGATAAATCCCATCTCTTTCAAAAAAAAAATGTTCAACTCTTTTCTGATATGAAGTGAATGAAAGAAACTATATAAATTTAGCATCTTTAGCTTGAGGAAAGAAATCTAGTTGTGATTCACTTAATATATCCTTAGTGCAGCAAACTAGTCCCATGAAACACAAATATACCTTTTAAATTGATTTTTTTCTTCTTTTTATATATTTTTTGTTAATTCATACTTAATTAATGCAACATTATTTCCAGATTTCACTGATAAATGAATAATTTAGGTATTATGTATATGAAAATTAAAAGTTTAAAGTGTTCTCCAAAACAACTCGATAAACCCCGAAAAAAACTGGGTTTTTTCAGAAAAGCTCGAAAAAACCCGGGTTTTAGACTAGTGGGCCCAGTGGGCTGGGTTTTTTTCGAAAAAACATGGGTTTTTTTCAAACCCTGCATGGAATAAAAATAGATATGAAAAGACAATAGCCATATGACTATTTTAAAGTTTTATTTTCTAAAGAATTCTTGGAACTTGGAATTAATATGCATTAAAACATAGATCCGCAAAGCATGTATTAGAACTGAAACTGAGGCCGACGATTCTGGCAAAAGAAAACATTCACCTCAGTAGGTAAAAACAACTCCTTGTGAGATAGAGAAATTTTTAGGCATGATTTTGTTGATGGGTTATAAGAAGATGATCGACTCCAGATTATTGGTCGACAAATAAACTACAGTAGAATTTCGTTACAACGAATGTCACTTTAATGAATTTTTCATTTTAACAAATATTATTTGGGTTGTCAAAAAAAAACTGTTATCCTATTTCATTATAAAAATATTAACTTTAATGAATTTTTCAGTATACCCCAGTGCACACCATGGATTCATTGTAATGAGATTTTACTGTAATCGACATGCCAATTTTTCAGAAAATAATACCTAGAGACAGATTTTTTACAATTTTGATTTTCTGCATTTCTCAAATAATAATGAAAAACCTTCTAAAGATTCCCAGGAATACAATAGACTTTGGAAGAAAAGAAAGTTATTTCAAATGCTAAATGAAACATTTAAAAAGTAAATGACCAGGAGCATGAAAAGAGAAAACTCCGCCCTGGGCAAAGTTTCAAATTGGTGCTCCCCCCCCCCCCCCTTCATCGGTCAAAGTTTCAATTTGACCCCCACCCTCGCCTTCTCTTTGTGACGGGTGTCGCAGAAGAAGTGCAGAAACAAATTCTATTCAATACATATTTCGCCTTTGAACTTTAAAAGGTTTAATAATTAAGAAACTCCATACAACATAACAGAAAATTACACTTATATTATGGCAAAGGGGATCTGGGAAATGGGTGTTGAAAAAATATATGTAACAGTTACAGTATAACAGTTTGCAACTCTTTTGGATTCCAAAATGGAAACGACATGCCATTTTGAGGTGTACGTTTTTGCTCCTAGCACAGAAAGAAAATTGTAGACTCAGAAAAGAGAAGGTTAACAAAAGAGACAAGAAGTCATAAGTCAGAAAATTGTTTGGGGGTAAAGGACAATGCATTAACTTTGAAATGAAAAATATACAGACTTTGATTTTGAAAAACATTCCCAATATGCATATATTTAATTAATTTTTACAAAAAAAAAGAAAAGAAAACCGAGGTTGGTAGTATAAATTTGTCGCTCTCTCAACTTCCGTACCCAGGGCGACCGCCCCTTTCGTACCATCTTGTATATGACCTAGTAGCACACCTTTCCTTGAATGAGGTTATTATGAAATTTAAGTGTTGTGTTGCTTTTAGTGCAATATATACCTAAAAAAAGAAAGCAATGGGGAATAAAGCTATAGAAAATTGCTGACAAAACTGGATGTACATTGACATGTGGGTATATTTAGGTAAAGATAAAAATGAAAATTGTTCAGCATCGTACAATGATCAGGGTGTCTACAGAATCTGGAAATCAGGGAAATGTCAGGAAACTTTGTAAAAATACTAGAAAATCAGGGAAATTTGTCTATATGCAAAAATATTTGCATTTTCAGCTTGCCAATGAGACTGATTCGTCTATTTTATGTACTGTATTTTTTCACATGCTGATTAGTCTTTCCCAATATTTTTTAACCCTCCGACTGTCTTGGAAAAGGGCAAAATTGTAATGTTGTTTTTTCTGCATTTTGTTTTAAATGCTAAAAAAAAAAATGATTCTTTGAACATTTTATAAAAAAAACTTAATAACGGATATGAATGCAATCCTTGGAAGTTTTAATCATTGTTCAATTTATTAAAAATACATTAAATCAATGGAATTATATTACTTTCAATATTGCTTGTATTGCAGTGAAACCTGGAGCTTAGTGAACGTATTAACACGGGCTTGTCAGTGAGGGGGTTAAAAGATGCGCATTGTATGAGTTTTAGATTAATGCAAATTAATGTGATCAGATGTCCTCATTTTCTGTAGGTAGTGCTTATAATATTGAATGCAATTTACCCGTTTTTAAAAATTTTAAATGATACATTAGTGTAACCTGACCAGGTGGCTAGCTTAATCCAATTAGCTATCCCGTCAGATGTAGATAAGTCTTAGAATTGAATATTTTTCAGAAAATGAGGAAATTTTTCTGCTCACCCATTGGCTCCATTGGTCACTATATGAAGTTATTAGACTAAATTTCGAGTTCGGATTTATAAAACTGTCAACCAATACTTAATGAATATCAGGTAATTTTTATGTTTTTTCACTCAAATGAGATATTAGCAAGCTGGATAAGTGGTTATACGAGGAATCGGCATACATGAAAAAATACAGTATGTGTGTTGTTAATAGTGGAAATCAGGAAAGTCTGATAAAGATAGTCAGGGAAATCATGGAAAAATCAGAGAACTTTTTTTTAGAATTTCTGTAGACACCCTGATTGTAAATGCAATGACAAAATGTGTAAAGGGCAAGGTCTGTAAATTATATATGGTTTTTTTTTTCTTCCCCTGATTTGTTTCATGATCTGTTAAATAAGAAACACATTAATTCATGTGGAACTGTTCGGTGTAATACAGGCCCGTAACCAGATGGGGGCGATGGGGGCTGAGCCCCCCCTAGCTTCCTTTAGAGCCCCCTCTAACGATTTCCCTACTTTTTATTTTTTCAACAAAATGTACGTTTTAACTTTCTTAAAAAAAAAAAAAAAAAAAAAAAAAAAAAAAAAAAAACTAGCAAGAAAAACATTAAAAAAAAAACTAGCAAGAAAAACATTTAGATCTTTTAACTGCTTGAATGCAATGGAATATGCCAAACATTTTGCGTTCAGAACCCTATTAGATTAGTTGTTTTATATTATCTTGCTTGCGATACAATTCTCGAAACGCGTTCGAGTAGGAACATTTCTTTCTCCCGAAAACATTAAGTCCAGATGCACTAATTAGCCACCACATGTTTTCGTACATCTTGACATTTTAAAAGCAATGATCGTATACGGGGTGAATGGAAATACACATATGCTGCTCAAGTTAATCGATAATTAGTTAAGCAATGGTTAAACGTCTTCACTAAAACGTAGTCACAAAAAAGACGTGTTTCTAGATGTTAATGATTTGCCTGTGGACATTATGTATTTGACAGCAGATTTAGTTAATGATGAAATATCACTTGGAAACTAACTAGAATGTTTGTTGGAGGAAATTAGAAAGATAACAAAATGTCAGATAAACTTAAAAAATGCTATAAAAAGTGATAGAAAATCTTTATTAAGATTGACGATCGTTTCGTTGCACAAACGGCAACATTTTCAAAATCATTCAACGATAGAAAATATTTTCACATAATTTAAAAACAATAAACATAGTAAACAATTTCACGCGACATGATGCATAATTTAATATCTGTTTATGAGTGATTATTATACATGTGTTTATAACAAAATGTCATTTTATACAAATGGAATAAGAAAAATAATTGCTTGAAAGCCAAAATTTGTTTCATGCTATGGGTGAGGCAGTAGGAAAGCAGGGGTAGGGCATTTTTTTTGTTTGCTTTTTGAACTTTCGTCTAATTTTTTTTTTTATTGTGTTCCATGAATTTGCTAAACATTTTTTTTTCTATTTGTCATATAACAATAAAAAACATTAAGTGAGAAAGCATGATTAAGGTTATGTTTATTATAAGATTATGACAAAAATATCTTCAACTATTTGGCGTATGTTTCATTTAAATCTATTTTCAAGCACAAATGCGCTACTTTCTGACACATTTTCGAAATAATTTTAATGATAAAGGCATAAAATTTGCAGATATGATTATTCAAGCTCAAGGAATTAAATTGTGTTCTGTGTTTTATAAGGCTGTTTTCCAATCTAAACCAGCTATTTTCTGACATATTCGCGAATTTCTTTTATTTATAAAAATATTTGCAAGTATTCAAACTATACAGAAATTTAAAAAAAAATCTGTTAAAAAATGACGGCAATTTGACTTTGTAGGCTGATTTTCTTGGCATTTAACGACGAAATGCTAGTCATCGAGTAGCAAATGACTATAAATCATGTTATTTATAATCATGGCATTTATAAGAAAATGGGAAACGGTATTCAATTCTTAGGCGCATGAATGTGAGAAGCTGAAAATTTTAGGCAAAGGGAAAGAAAATTACTTCTTAACTGCATCAGGAAAATTTTCGTTATAATGAGTGAAAGAAGAATATTTTTTAAAGATCTTTAGAAATGGGGGAAACATATAATAATAAATAGTCGCCTACATTTAATGAAAACTGTTCGAAAAGGGCGTTCATGCCCTTGTGCTTTTTTTTTTCTAAATGAGATTGAACAAATTTCATGAAACACATGTAAAACGTATGCAAAAAAATCTATGTTATCGCTATTTAAATTAATTAAATCTAACTTGTTTTCTTTGAAAAAAAAAAGTATTGAATATAATATTAAAATTACAATCTATTTTTTTGTTATATTAAGTCCAGGTATGCTTAAAAAATATGTAATTAATATATATTTGTAATAATTGATTCATATTTAAAATGATATAATCATATGCAGAATTTTAAATTTAATTATTATTGCGAATTGTTAAATGGTTAATTTTATAAATCCTATTATTAATAAAATAAGGTTAGGTAACGCTCGTTTTAAAGAGAAACAATATCATCACTAAATTAAATCGTATACAAACAACCGTGATTTTAAAATGATCTAATAATTCAGCAGAAACCAAAATATTAATAACAGTAAATAAATTACAAATAGATATTAATTAAAAATATTAAACGTATGGAATTAAAATATTTTTTAAATGATAATAGTAAGTTTGTGAATTATTCAAATTAATAAATATAGGACACATAACCATAGACATCTCTTAATTATTCCGGAGTATGATCCAAAATAAGCATATTTTAAAGGAATTGTGTCATTTTTCGATAAGGTACATTTTAGATTTCAGTTTGAAATTTTTCATTCAATGAAATTTCCTGTTGAAAATATTTTCGTCTTGTAACAGACTCCGGATAAGTGTTGTTGGCATCTATGCAAAACGCAAAAACATTTGCAAAATCTCAAATTTTCGTTCTTTTTTTCTATATATTAAAAAATTGAAAAGAATATGATATTTAAATCTATGTAATGTCTTCAATTTAAAGAAAAAATATGTGAAAAGAACTGTATCCTACAGTAGAGGTCTGCACGGACCCGGGCTTGGCTAGAAGCCCGTACTAGGCCGGGACGGCGGAATGAAGGCGAAGTTTCAAACGGGCCGAAGTTTTGAACGTGCCTGCCGGGCTGGACCGGGCCAATAAAAGAAATTAGGCGGGCCTCTCGTCCCGATATAAATATATAAACGCAGACGAGAAAATATGAATCATTTTCAATGAATATGAGATTCACGAGAATAAGTATAAATGTGCGTTACGAGCCGATACTAGTTTGCCAGCATCAATATCGAAATATAACATTTTCCAGCGTAGAGATCGGCATCGGACAGTTACATGGAGTTTGAGCCCGGGCTTAATTCTTTCAGCAGACTCGTGCCGGACCGAGATCAGCCTTGCATTTTTTTTTCAACATAGCCAGAAATGGACTTAATTGTTCTCAGGATGTTTATGGCAGGCAATGTGTTTTGTAAAAATACTATTAGCGATAATGAACTTCTGTTAACGGAATTTTTGGAAATAAGGTGGTTCTCAAATTCACTGCTTAAAAACGAAAAACTTTCTGACACATTTTTAACTGTAAAGGCATAAAATTGACAAGCCTGTCTATCGAAGGGATTTGGAATTGAATAGCGTTTCCCATTTTTAATAAATACATTACTTATAGAGATATAAGAGATTCTTGTCACGTTACTACAGATTTTTCTCCTTTTCCGTGCTATCCTCTCCGGAAATTCGATTCAAAACGCTAACTTGGACAGTATTTTCTCAAAAATATATTGACGTTTTCGAAAAGAAATGAATTCAGAAATGTGTCAGAAAGTAGCTTCTTTGGATTTGAGAAAAGCCTTAAGGAATAACAGAAATATTTTCGCAAATCTACTTTTTATAATATAGCCTCAAAAGTTATCATGTTTTTAACCTTCCCGTTTTTCTTTTATCCTAAACAATATGAATTTTTTAATGAATCCTTATTTGAATGTTGAAACGTCTAAGACTCTAAGTAAATCATTAATGTTGCTATTGTGTAGTTTCTGTCTTGCGAACGCATCGTAAATTTAAAATATGCTGTAAAATTATCCCATAAATATGTATGCAGTATTCTTTAAAAGAATCTTAATGTATGTTAAGAAAAATCTGAATTTTTTGTAGAAATTGAGTCGGGTCGGATCGGGCCTGATTTAATTGATTTTTCCACTGGCCGGGTCTGTTTTCACTGATTTTTGTACGGCCGTGAACTGTGAAAATATGAACGGCCGGGTCAAGATAGCTTTCGTTCGGGCCGGGCCCGCGCCTGGAAATTCCGGCCCGTGCAGACCTCTATACCAACAGAATCCTTTTTCTCAATTTTTTCAAAACGCATCTTTAAAAAAATTGTCATGCTCGGCGGTTGAAGATTTCTATGTTTGTTGTATGAATCGGTGTTTTTGTAAATAAAGATGTACTTTTCTGTCAGAATGCTAGCATGATAAATTACACTAATTTATTCAACAGAAAGACTGATTTGATTAATCAGCGGTTCAAATATGCATATATATAATCAATGTTCAATAGAGTAGAGCGAGGATAATCCGGACCAATCGGGGCCGATGCCGATCCGGTTAATGAAAAATCCGGATAATTGGACAACTTTAAAAAACGGCTATGGCAGTGTTTTTCAGGTAACTTCCCTTCACATTTTTTCCAGGCTTAGGACTGGCAATTTTAGTGGTGCACATTTTAGCATATTACAAAAGGCCTGTTTAGAAGTTATTTTTTTAACTTTTTAAAAATTTTATTTTCCACAAAATTGGTACAAAGTTATACATAGAAGAAGTACACATAGAAATTATTGCGTGTATATATGCACGTACACTGTACGAACAAACGCGAGTGGAGAGAAGGGGGGGGGGGGGGGGGTCCTTTTTCCGAAGACATACCAAGGGACAAAAGAAGCAATATGCTTAATGCAAAAATTGCAATGGGAATAGGATACAGTGTACAATCCATTAGTTTTCCTTATTAAAATTTAAATGAAGTAATTTTTTATGAGGTGTCGGATGCTATCTATTTTTTTTTCATTAAATGCAATAAGGCCTAAGATTAAATCACTCGGGATGGAGAAAAGTTCTATTTTAGGTAGGTTTTCTTAAGAGGTACACCGCCCCTAATTGTTTTATATTCATTTTCCGATTACCATGAAGTATTTTCCGTTTAAGAATTTATTATAGAAAGTTCCGTTATAGAGAGATTACGCTTTAGACGGGTTCCTTTATAGACAGGTCCATTTTATCAGTTTTACTATATTTAGTTTGCTTAAGATATGGATTGTTAAAAGATGTTAGCCCCACCAAAAAAATTCAGAGCCCCCTCTGACTGGACTCGCTGGTTACGGCCCTGGTGTAATAGAAAAAATTTCTTCAAAGGTCTGTCATGTCAAGATAAAATGAAAAGACATTTGCGTGCAATATGGACAAGGTCTGACTGTGCTTCACTGGAAGGATAAGAGAGATGTCTATATGTTAAGTAGTATGCATCATCCTTCAAAACAAGAAAATTCCAGTGATTCTAATGACGTAAAAAAGCCTCCATTTGTAGCTTATTACAATGAGAACATGGGATTTGTAGCCCTAAGTGACCGAATGAAAACCAGTTATTATTTCCAAAGAAAAACTGTTAAGTGAAAGAAAAAGCTATTTTTTCATTTATTTGAATATATCAGTTATAATTCTTTGGTCACCAGTACAGCTGTTGCAAATCACATGTATTCGTTACTGAGTAACGGGTATTCTCTCTAATACGAAATACCAAATCATTACTTTGGAATATGATTCGTTACTTGTTACTGCACCAACATACTACAGAAATAAATGAAACAAACTTCAAACGCTACCTTCATTTCGTAATTTCTGATTTCAGCTGGATAGTCTGAAGGCGAAAGATGAGAGTTTGCGTTTGGACTCGGAATCAGTTGTTCCCGTATCAGTATCACATACGTGTGTTCATTTAGTTGTTTTGTTACTTTAGCACCTGTTCATTTGTCGAAAATGTCCGTTTGAATTTTTGAAGAAAGTTTTTGAGGTCGCGTGGTCAATAGCAGAACAAAGTGCTTTCAGAAGAATGATTATTATAGACTGTTTATTCTTTCAGGGATTGCACTTTTTATTTCTCAGATATAAAGTGTTACATACATTTTCAAACATTAACAGAATATTTTTTTTTTTTTTTTTTTTTTAGTAGGAGATTAAAAACATTTCCATGCATGTATTTTTAAAAAGTAAACATGGATCCAAGCAATAAATAGAAGATGTAGATAATAGATAGCTTCTACTATAGTGGAAGCATGTCTTTGCGCCTGACAAAGAAAGGTTAAAAGATCTTTAAAAAAAGGCCCAGTGCATTTAATTTTTTTTTTAATGGTGTTTTAAGATGTTTTAGTTCTTAAAAAAATTCCATCACTATGATGTCTGCAGATTTTAATGAGCACATGGAAAGAGCCTTAAAAGTTTAGTATATATATGTTGCTTATAATTTACACTTACGTCTTTAGTTAGTGATAACTGATAAATATAAACAGTGAAGGTCATAGCAATAAATAAATAAGTCTCATTTGAGCCAATACAACTCAAATCATTGAATAATATTGAAAATTACTGAAGGAAGAAACAAGATTTTAGGACTTTTGGTCTAGGTTTGGTCCTAGCCAAATATTTGACAGCATTTTTGTCGAAACTAAGATTTTGAGCAAAAAAGAAAGTGAACTCTAGTTATGTGGGATGTTACATTCTATATTTTATTTATGATGTAAATTGACTTTAATATCATTTTTATTTCTTCATTATGCTCTATTTTGTTGATTGTAGTATCTACATTGTAGTTAGCTTTGATAACATCCTATTTATTATTATTACTTTTTTTTTCTTTTCTAGGAAGAAAAAAATAAAGTACATAAGAGAAAGACTTTATTGGTTTTGATTTATCATTATCTAAAGGAATATGGGTGAGTTTTTAAAAGCAAATTATTTATTATTACATTTAATAACTAAATTAATCTAGGCTCTTTTTGGGGTTTGTGACAGGTAATTTTAGGTTTATTTAATGCTCAAAATTATAAAAATTTAGTGAAATTTTTATCCGAAATATTTTGATATCAAATAAATGTATGTTTTATTAATGTATAGGGGAGAGGGGGGCACCTTTGAACATTTTTTTTTAAAATCACATATTTCTTACTTGAATTATATTTATTGAATTTTAAATATTTCGTGAGAGAAAGAATGTAATTCTGCATCATATGAAATAAAAAATTGCAGTTTTTCAGATAAATTAAATATGCTGTGAGGCTTTAAAAAGCTGAAAGTTTTCTGTTCAAACCTGCCCCGTGTAGGGGTACCTTTGAACAAGCTCGGGGCACCTTTGAACAAATAAACAAAATATGAAAATATTGACAGTTTTTATTAAAAGCTGTGTATCTTTCCAAAATATAAAATAATAAGAATAAAATTACTTAATTACATTTAACTGAAATTACTAATTTTTTATTATTTAACCAAATTTGTATCCATCAAAGCACATTGTTGAGACAGAACGGAGGATCCTTCCAATTATGTTTAATTGTGACAACTTTTTTATATAATATCCTTAAAATCCCTCCAAATTGATATCTGATGCCTCTGGAAAATATATTGTATGTTATTTTTTACGAAGAAACCTGGCATTAAGCAATTTAATCTGACCAACGTAATGAAGAGTTCTTTTTGCATGAAATTGGACTAAAATGAAACCATTTTCATTCCAATTCTTATAGAAAATGGATAAAACCCTCATTTATGAAATCCTGAAATAATGTTTACTATGAAACAGTACAGGGTTTGTTAGACAAATCTGCTAAATCATGAATTATTGTTCTGTGTCCTGAATTTGACTATAATTGAAGCCCTGCATCAGTACAACTTTAATATTAAGTGTTAACACCTAATTAATCTATTAATTTTCATATTTAAAAAATTTTTCAACAATAATATTTAGATACATCTATAACTCTTTACTTCATAGTTTTAATTGTTCAATGGTGCCCTAACTTTTCCGTTCAATGGTGCCCCATCACATGGAGTTTAGCATTATAACTGTTTACTCAATTATGTTTGAGAATTTGAATAAAACAAATCTTATAAGTTTAAGCTAACATCTTTATTTAGGTATTAAATAGTAAATTATAATTTTAGGGATATAAGATTATCAACAAAAAGCTTACAACTTTATTTTGTTAAGTTTAGATTCAAGAAAGCAAAACATACATATCTTGCTTAGAAAATAGTGTGCATGCAAAATAGTAAAGCTTTATATTCTTGTTACATTGAATCAATAGTACTGTGCTGCCGCATATATTTAAAAAATATAATTTATTTAAAGGAAAATATTTACAGTGTTCAAAGGTGCCCTCAGTTGAAAGGTACCCCCCCCCCCCACCACCACCACCACCTCTCCTCTACGGTTGTTTTTCTAAGATTTAAGTATGTAAATTATTGTGCATATTTTTCATGTGGGAATATAATATAGCTTTTCTTTTGTCTTTTTTTTCTTGGGGATCACATGCACAGGTGTTGATTTGTAGAAGTTACAATATGATTCCATTGCGTGTGTAAGATGCAAGTATCATTTTCCTAGGCAATTCTATGACTCTGCTGCGTATCTATGCGAAATGGGACTACTTTGCTGCAAAGTTATATATAGTGTTGACTCTAGAAAAAAAGGGCCGGCGGGCGGGAATTTTTCAAAAAGAGAACACTATTCTAAAATAAGGGAACGCTATCTAAAAAAGGGTAATTTTTTTCAAAAAGGGAACCTTAATCTAAAAAAAGGGCACATTTTTTTTCAAAAAGGGGACACTTGTACCTTGTTCAAAAAAAATATTTTGAACTGATTTGTTTAGAGTGCCTAGAATTTGCGATATTTTCCCGGGATCAATTGAATTGCCACAAAGCGCATAGGAAATGTTAAAAAGGGCAGCCGGGTGCATCAGAAGGGTTTAAAAGAGCCGCCGGGCACAAAAAAGAAATAAAAAGGGCTGCCGGGTGCGAAAAAGAAATAAAAAGGGGCTGCCGGGCGCTGCGCCCTGCTAAAGCAGCTTAGAGTCAACACTAGTTATATAGATTTTTTTAGGGATGCACCGGATATTGATTTTGCCGGATATCGGATACCGGATATCCGAAGCTCCTTTGCCTGCCGGATTCGGATATCCGGCCGGATATCCGATCGGATATCTGGCACTAGATATGTTTTTAGTTATATGGTGAATTATTTCCTTATATAACGCCATCTCAGAACAATAAATTACAAGCATGTTTCACACATCATTAAAACATTTTAAATGTATTGAAATATAATTTACAAAAACTATATCTCTTTGAATATCAGGGCTTGAAATTCAAGTTTTCCCCTGGAGGGGAGTTTCCCACCCAACATTTAAAAATGCAGGGGAGTTGAACTGTTAGAAAGGGAAAAAAAAATCTTTAAACCCCGTTATTTTTTATGTGCCACTTAAAGAATTACATTTATACAGACATGGCAAAATACCATTAAAATAATTTAAATTAACAACTCAAGATAATTATCCAAAATGTTTATTTTTATTAAAACAAAGGAACAGAATCAAGTTTTATATATATGTACCATGTCTATCTTTCAACTTTCACCTAATGTTATGGGCAATTAACAATTGGGTTCCTAAATGAATTTCTTAATTTAGATTTTATTCCATTTTGCGTGATTTAGCCTCTTTCACAAGTTACACTTTTGACAAACAGCACAGACCAACTTTTATAACTTTAGAAATTATCGGAAACGCATGGTTATGCTCTGTTAAAAAATTTTCGAAAACGTTGCAAAATCTGATGTGCATTAATTTTTAACTGTAAGTTAAAAATGCATGAATAATGCATATCGGTGATTCTGTTGTCAATATCCTACGGTGATTGTATGTCACTTCTGAACAAACTTGTTTTATTATATCCTTAATAGAATTATAGTCAAAACTGTAGTCCCTGGTATTTTTGTTAATTGAACTTATGTTCTATGCATTGGAATTTTAAATCCATATCCAAAGTTTGAAAAGGAAACAGTCATTGATTGTTTCTATTACACGATAAAAGGTTGATTTCAAAAAGTCATGTCCTAATCTGTGAATTGCAAGAATCAACTAGTTTGTTATTTCTAAACATGTTTTTTTAAGTTCAACCAAATTTTTTTTTCTTCATGTGCACCACAAGTGTAATCTCATTTTGTAGAGTGCTGACTATTGGCCAATTTGGTAGGGATTGGTCTCCGGTGGCCATTACTGCCCTTTTAGTTATTTGCTATTTTGGGCATAGGGAAAAAACATCGCAAAATACATAAATCGGTCCTTAAAAAAAAAAATATCGCCGATTTCGTCAATCATGGTGAAAATAAATAAAAAAAATTTGTCAACCGGTCGCAAGAAGAAAACTGAAGTGCAGGGGAAATCGGCAGCGGGAAAATATCGCAAAATTCGTCAATCGATCTGTCATGAGCAAATATTGTGAAATTTTTCAGCCGGTCACAGAGAACAAACGCAAAAATTTTCAATCGGATGCAGAAAAACAATCGTTACTTTCACCAGTATGTCGCAACAACAAACAGGGAAATTTGCCAATCGGTCACAGAATAAAATTGCTATATTTATCAATTGATCTCGAGGAAAAAAAAATCATGAAATTCATTGATCGGTCTCTAGAAAAAATTGTGAAATTCGTCAGTCGGTCGTGGAGAAAAAGCGCAAAATTTTTCAGTCAGATGCAGAAAAACAACCATGAATTTTGTCAATCTGTCGTAAAGAGAAACTGTGAAATCTGCCCATCGATAGTAGAAAATATCCCGAAATTTGTCAGTCGGTGCTAAGACTTGCTCGTCGTTTTACAAAGAAACATTTTCGGAAAATGATTTTTTGGAAACAGGAGCCGCCCACTCACAATAGGGCATAATAAATAGGGCACAAATCCTGCCATCCCGCTTCAAAATTCAAGCCCTGTAATGTATATTAATAATATTGCATAAAAATGTAATTTAAACATTAAAGTATTCTGTTTATTTGTACAATGAAATGCTGATAATTGCGACTGGATTTGAATATAGGATTGCCTATATCGATAATTGCTAATAATTAATTTGTACAATGAAATGCTGATAATTTGTACAACAAATTTTAACCAATTAATATGTGTATAACTGTAGAGTATTTTCACAAAGAAATACTACATACTTTCTTTTTATAATTTAAACATAAAATATCTACTAATATACCCATGATTAAAGAGTTATTTTCTCCAAACATAGGTTTAGTTGATGCCCTTTTTCTGTTTTAATTATTTAATATTGTTTTTGCTCTAAGTCACGTTTAGTTTTATTTTAAGTTAAATTATTTTTATATTTAAAAGTAAAAAGAAAATTACTTTTAATTTTAAATATTTATAATGAAGTTACAAAAACAACTAGTTGGATTTGCCAATCACAAAACTTTCTTCTATCTCATACATCTTAATATTTCAAAATATTAGTTCCAAATATTAATACTTCAATATTATTAGTTCAATATTATGCCAACTCTTATTTTGGTCTAAAATTTCTGCTTCAGTCAATAAATCAGAATAAGAATAAGTTAATCTCGATCATATTTATTAAAATCAAAAAATTTTTTGTTATTCTGTTGTACATCAGCTGTTTGTGAATAGCCAGCTTAGCAGGATGCAAAGTTCCCTTCGTTTCATGAGCCGCCAATATACAATACAAAAAAAAAAAACTGCGAAAAATCGAGAAAATTTTACCAAAATCTCTGTTACAGTGCCACATTTTGGCGGAATATTTCCAAATTCAAGGAAAAACTGCTGGCCATAGTCAAAAATATACACCACAAAATTGGTTCAATTCTATGCTTAACTTCATACACTTTCCAATGGTAAAATAATGAAAATAACACAAAAATCCGTATTATAGCACCCCCTTCCAGCAGAATATTTTCAAATTGAAGAAGGACCTGCTGGCCATGGCCAAAAACATACCCCCGAAAACTTGGTTCAATTCTATACATAACTTCATACACTTTTCGATGGTACAAGAATGAAAGTGGAACAAAAATCGCTATTACAGCGCCCACCCCCCCCCCTTTCCAGTGGAATGTTTCCATATTGAAAGAGGGCCGCCTGGCTATAGCCAAAAACATTCGCAAAAAAATTGGTTCAATTCTATGCATAACTTCATTACGATGGCAAAAATCGCTATTATTGGAAATATCCCCATCCTGGCAGAATATTTCTTATTTAAGGAGAACCTGCTGGACATAGCCAAAAACAAATACAAAAAATTTTGTTCACTTATATGGATAACTTCATACACTTTTCGATGGTACAATAATGAAAAGGGCACAAAAATCGCGATTACCGTGCCCCCCCCCCCCCTTCCAGTGGAATGTTTCCATACTGAAGGAGGGCCGCCTGGCTATAGCCAAAAACATTCACAAAAAAGGGTTAAATTCTATGCATAACTTCATTCACTTTTCGATGGTACGATGGCGACATACGGACAGACAGACATTTTGTATAAACATGTTTTGTGATATTTGACCCCTAAAACATCTAAATCCGTCGAAAACCAAAAATCGAAAAAAATTCTATTACAATACTTTCTTCTAAAAATCCTGTTTAATTGTTTGTTTAGCTGCCTGTTTATTTGTTAAACTTAAAAGAAAGAAAGAAAATTAAAGTCATACTTTAATAAACAACTTCAAATTTTGTTTTACACTCTGAAAGTAAAGGTACAATTTTCTAAACGAAATAAGCGTAAATTCTTAAATTTATTATAAAGAGTTCAAATATCAATGTTAGGAAAGCTGACAATTCTGTAAACTTTTGAGAATTACCTTTTACTCATGAATAGTGAACTTACTTTCATATTTTACATTATAAACAAAATTGTTCGGCATTGTTTGGGGTCAAACGATTTCTGTTATCCTTATATATTCGCTTTGCTGCACTCTGCCGGATATCCGGCAGAGAAGTCGGATATCCGGTGATTGTGATTCGGATATCCGACGGTATTTCGGATATTGAAAAATCAGCCGGATATCCGTTGCATCCCTAGATTTTTTTATAGCCCTTTTGAGTACACAGACAAGCCTTGATATTAAAAATTCATAACAGCAATATCCCAAAGCGGCTAGGGGCAAAAGAGACCTTTTTTATTAAAGATAATTTACATGGGTCACCATTGACAGAGGCAGAGCATGAGTATCCTTTATGAGTTTGGCCATTCAGTGGAGGCTAAGGGGAGAAGTTGATCTTGTGTAGTGCTGATGTACAGGTAAAAAGTTAAGTGGGAGTTCCAAAGAGGATATTTTTTTTCCCCGAGAGGCCATTAGTTTGAAATATAAAAAAATTGTTTTTTTTTTTCCAGTTAGGGTTGGGAGAGATGAAATATATTATTCAGGTCCTCTCCCATCAGGACCTCTGTTTATGAGACCATAATGGAGAAACAGGGGTGATTTTGTGAAGATCAAAATGAAAACTTCATTGTGAGCAAAAATACAGCTAGAAAGTTTTCTTAAGGATTGAAAGATGATTTTTGTTATTACCGTAATTTCGGGAGTAAGCGCTGCGGCGCTTATGACTTTAAAAGTTAATAAATTGTCGATGCGGCGCTTACGATATTTTTTTTTTTTTTTTTTTTTTTTTTAAGTTTTTATAAAGAAGGTTGAAAAAAGTTAAAACTGATAGCAATATATACCTGTTCGTGTCACTGTACGTGTTTACGTCCAATGAGAAACCTATTTATCCTTATTCACTTTATTTCTTTTATTAAAGTACTTTTATTTACAGTAATACACAATGCATTATAATAAATTAACTTTATTTCCTTCTTCTTTATCTTCTTAAATAACGTTGCTTTATTTACTTTCCTAATGTACGTATTGTACTTCTTCCATAATCCTAAGAGCTATCACGTAATGATGTCGTACAAATCATGACGTCATCTTTGCACACGTTTGAAGCTGTCAGTGGCATTGCGTAATGACTTAGTTTTGTTATCTCGCCTTCCCTTCTTTGACCTACTAACCTAGTGTGGTGTTTAACGAATGACATGAACATAGTAGAGTGAGTAATGAAGTTCCGTACAGTTTATCTTGTTTCTTTAAGTGGATTCTCGGGAGGAATGTTTTTATCCAGTGTTGAATTCAGGGGGTGACCCGGGAAGGGGGGATGTCTCTCCCCCCCCCCCCCCCCCGGAAGATTTGAGATTTTGCGTTTTCAATGGTAAAAAATGCATCCCCCCGGAACTCTATAATGACCCCCCCCCCCCTTTCTTTCCCGGAGCCACAGAAATCCCTCCCGGAGAAAAGTGTCTGAATTCAACACTGTTTTTTATCGTAAAGTGGACGTGATAGCTTTAAGTAGTTGTAATCCTTTTAGAATGAAATAAAAAATATTAGAGAATAAATTAAGAATTAAATAAAATAAAAAGCAAAATCCGTGATAAGAACAAATGGATAGGTAAAAAAATGCGGTAATATCCATCTGTATTATTTTAGCAATTTAAGCATTCACAAAGTGTCAATATTATCTGATGTTTTGAAAATAGTTTTCTACTTAAATTAATCATTTATATTCGTAAATTTAAATGACAGAATAATGTCTAATGAAACTCTAAAGAAAGAGGGAAAGGGGTAGAAGGTAAAAATAAAAATCGTCGTTGGTTTGGATCGCTCTCCTGTAAAGTCCCTGTAAATTTGCCTATCGCGCATTACATATCCGGACCGTTCTGTCTCACGGAGTAAAGTTCTTTGTCCTTACTGTTTTCTTAACTTATCCATTCACCATCACCCCTTTTATAAAAGTGGGTTGCTCGTGGCATAGTGGTCAGTCGATTTGATTGGATACTTGTCTCTCCCCGTCCCCTCTCATCATTGCTATTCATCGCACTTGTGTCATTAGTTTTCAACGTGGTTTATTATTTTTGAATCTTTTTTAATCTTTTGATTGTTGGAATATTTTACGATGGCTCCCAAGCAACTTCGAAATTATACTGCTGCATTTAAATTACAAGTAATTATGAAAGCAGAGAATATCGGAAATCGTCCTGCAGCACGTGAATTTGGTATAGACGAAAGATGCATTCGCCGATGGCAATCAGAAAAATCAGTTATTGAAGAAATGCCGAAATTAAAAAAAGCAAGACGTTGCGGTACAGCTCATTGGCCGGAGTTGGAAAAGAATCTAAGAATGTGGATTTTAGAACAGCGTGAAGAAGGGCTTTCAATCTCAACTGTAAAAATTCGAATGCAAGCTAAAAATATTGCTGCTGATATGGGAATTTCAAATTTCAAAGGAAACGCAAATTGGTGTTTCCGTTTTATGAAGAGACACAAGTTGTCCGTGAGGCAAAGAACAAGTGTGGGACAGAATCTTCCTGCTGACTGGATTGAAAAGAAAAAAAAATTCTTGGAATTTGTAATGAAATTGAAAAATGAAAAGAATTTTAAGCCTTCCCAGTTGATCAATATGGACGAAGTTCTGTTGACGATCGATTGCCCCCCAAGTAGAACTGTGAATTCAACTGGAGAAAATTCTGTTTTCATGTCAACTACGGGCCATGAAAAAACTTCATTCACATGCGTTTTATCGTATACCGCAAGTGGAGAAAAGCTGACGCCTATGCTAATTTTTAAAAGGAAAACCTTACCTAAAGAGACTTTTCCATTGGATGTTGTAATAAGGCGCAACGAAAAAGGATGGAACAATGAAAAATTAATGATAGACTGGTTTTCTGAAGTGTGGGAAAAAAAGAAAAGGTGCTTTTTTCCAGCCAAGTGGAATGTTGATAATGGATTCCATGGCAGCACATTTGACGGAGCCTGTAAAGGAAGCGGCCAGAAAATGTGCTGCCTCTTTGGCTATCATTCCTGGTGGGCTTACTAAAAAATTGCAGCCCTTAGATTTGATTCCAAATCGCATTTTTAAGCATCACATGCGACAACAGTAGGAGACATGGATGTCAAGTGGATTACACTCATATACTAAAGGTGGCAATTTGAAGAAAGCATCTTATGTGGAAGTGGCGAAATGGGTATCAGCAGCATGGAATGCCGTTGAGCCGAGTGCTATTATTTCGGGATTCTCAGCGGCAGAAATAATTCCTTTGAGTCAGGATGCTGATACGGATATTGAGATATCGGACGATGAGGAAAATAGCCTCGAATTGAGTGACGACATCCGAAAATTGTTCCAATCAGACAGCGAATTGAGCGAATTTGATGGTTTTTAATTTTGCTGTTCCATATATAGTGGATGCGACCCACTAATAAAAAGTGTGCCTAGTGGCGCCGACCACTTTAAAAAACGTGGAGCGCCACGAGGAGAAGGGTTCGCGTCCCGCGTTCTGAATGGTTACATTATAATTAACCAACGGATGTCTCCTTAAGTCCCTGGGAATAAAAAACTAAATAAGTGAGTCATTTTATTTTTTTAAAATTCTTTAAAACATTAAATTAATTTTAATTGCGCTATTGATTGTGCTTTTTTTTTTAATGTCTAAGTTTTAGGCCTTTAATCTACATTTAGTGTGGCGCTTACGCCAAATTTTTTTTTTTTAGAATGAATATTGTGCATGTGGCGCTTACTCCTGAAATTACGGTAGCTGGTGGCTTTGAAAAAAGTATAAGAGAAATTAGTCTTTGGAGTATACACTGTCCTGACTGTTAAAATGATTTGGAAGTACTTGAAAATATTGGTTGCTATTTACATATTTCATTTGTTCCAAGTATATTAGTGTAATCTGGATTTTACAGGAAATAAATCAGCCAAAAGTAGAAGAATAGTAAAAGGTTCCAGTGTCTTGATAATGTCATATCATCCATCAACAGTGTTATAAATACTTCATTTTATTTTATTCTGTAATCTAGCGATTTGCATATCTCTTTACTTTTCTGCTGCTAGATGACTAATGTGTTTCCGTGGAAATAGGTTTTGTTGATATATGGTGCATTCTCACAGTCTTTTGATTTTCATGAATAAAAATCTGGTGAAATTAAACTTGCTTTAACATTTTAAACTTATAGACAAAATGCCTTAATGATTCAAAAAAAAAGAAAAAATGGTCAGCAGCGAAAATTTTTTCATTTAACTAAGGTTTAAGTTAAACTTGCGAGTTTAATTTTCCTTACCATTTTACCACTATAACTTTTTATTTTCTTCTAAATTTTAACTTATAATGAATTTTCATAGTACCCACAGGACATTCAAATAAAAAATAATAACAATGTAGTATTTTTAGTATAAAATTTTGGTATAACACTGTCTTAAAGGGGTGTTAAAGAAGGAATGGTAAGGTAAAAAAGGGGGGCGGTATAGAAAAAAGGCACGCTAGGGGGGAAAAAAGGGAGGTAAGGAAAATTATCACCTATCTTTAGGCAAATCATGTTGAGACTAAGCAGGGGCCACGCTAACCAATCGCCTACTCGCCAAATGCGAATACATCGTGAAATTGTCGAGAAAAAAATGCTGGCGAAAGATTTTTTTGGGACTCTTGTTGTTGTAATCATGTTTTGGAACATAAATGAATTTCCGTTTTTAGTGCGAGTTCGGTTCCGTTCGCATACGGCTGTATTTCCAGTCCCGAAAATTTTTAAAAATCACTCATCCAGTCTGAAAATTCGGACATAAAAATATCACGGAAAATTTTTGCTGAAAACATAAACGATTTCATCAAAGAATCGCGAAAGCAAACACAAATTTCACCATAAGATCGCAGAAAAACGTGAATTTCATCCAGGGATCACTGAGAAAACGCAACTTTCGTCAAAAGATCGCGGAAAAAAGCAAATTTTGTCCAATGATCGCAAAAAAAAAAAAAAAAAAAAAAAAAAAGCGAATTTTTGTCAAAGAAATGCGGGAAAACGCAAATTTTGTCAAAAGATCGCATAAAATGTAAATTTCGTCCAAAATATCACGAAAAACAACGCAAATTTCGTCAAAAGGTCGCTAAAAATCCCACAAATTTCTTCAAAAGATCGCGAAAAAATGAAAATTTCGTCAAAAGATTGCGAAAAAAAAAAAAATGCAAATTTCGTCATAAGATCACGAATAAAAGCAAATTTCGTTAAAAGATAATGGAAAAACGCAAATTTTGTCAAAAGCTTGTGCAAATTTTGTCAAAAGATCGCGAAAATAAAACGCTTAATTTCGTTAAAAGATCGCAGAAAACGTGAATTTCGTCAAACGGCTGCGGAAAGAACGCATAGTGCCCGGAGGGTATCCCCCACCTCCTTCCCATCCTCTGCTGTAAACTTTCAGAATTTATTTTTCTACTCAGAGATACCCTGACGTGTACATGAAGATCCGAGAGAAATGTATGAGAAATAAAAATACGAATAAAATCTTTTATTATTCTTAATATAATAAAAACTATATTAGGAGAATTTTTTTTTAAATAATTAATTAGATTAATTAATTTTTTAGAAAACCCCTTTTAAAAATAATTATTATAAGTTATTAAAAAGTCAACTTATGATAATAATCTTTTTTTAAAAAAATTCCTTTAACTTTTTTCATTTTCTTCTTTGTTTAGTACTTTAATAATAATTTAATCCCTGTAAACATTTCTTGTCATAGCTTAGAAGCAGTGTTGAATTCATTGGATGGCCCTGGGGGCCACCCCTTCCCCAAGCCACAGAAATCCCCCTGGCAAAAAATGTCTGAATTCAACACTGCTTAGAAGGAATTTTTGAAATCTATGGTTAGAATACTGCCTCATCAAGTTTGCAGTTCCTTTATGGCTATTGTTAAAAATTTATTCCATATTTGTGTTTGAGTGGTCCAAAACTTTTTAAAGTATTATATGAGTTATATATCCGATTTTTGTTTACACAATTTTTTTACATATTTTAAAAATGTGTTGCAAAAATAAGAGGAAAAAAATAAAATTCTTTTTATAAACTTTTGATTTATCAAACTTATAATACTAATCTAAAATAAGATTTTTTTTTGTGTGGAGTAATAAATTCTAATAGAAAATAAAAATGTGTGCAATATTTGAACACACAGCAGCTGTAATATGATGAGAAAATGCTTTTTACCCATTGATAATGACAGGGCTGAAAGGGTTATAATGATAATTATATATATATACTTGATATATATCATATATGTTCTATATATAGTATAATATAGGGTAGATGTTCCAGTTGTGGCCACCTTTAGAGAAAATTTGAAATAGAAATTTTACAGTTATTGACCGATTGAGGCATATTAAATCATAATAACATTGTTATTTAGCAAATTTAATTGTCTTTCTGTGAATTATAATAACTTTCTACAGAATATTTTAGATTGTGAGTAATAACTCATTAAACAATTTATTTCAATTTGTACCAGTTGTGGCCACCCTTACACCAGTTTTGGCCATCTCTATGCACCAGTTGTGACCACTCCAATATCATGTAGTTTAACAAACATTTTAATTGATAATAAGTAAAAAGTAAAGCATTTTTATGCAACATCTTTTTTACCACACATATATTTGTTTGCTGTATTAAAAGAATTTTGCAATTTTTTTTATGAATTGATAAAAAACATCAAGTAAAATATACTTATGTTGATTTTAACTGAAAATTTCAATTAAAAAACAAAAAATATATTCAATTTGATTCATAAAAGGGACAACAGTGCCTGTAGGACATCAAGATTAACTATTTAAATCAGATTTATAATTATCCAATAGATTGTGGATTGATTAAAACACTTGAATTAGGCCATTTTTTAAGAGCAGAGAATTCTGTGTTTTTTAAACTTAGTAAAATGAATGCTGTTCTTTTTAAATAATGGGAAATACATTCTTGCTTGTATTTAGATATCTTTAATTAAGATTTTCATAATATTTAGTATTTCTAAATCGGTTTGCCCGAAATCTGGCAAAAATTGTGGAACTTCATTTCTTTAGGAAAAACACAAGAAATCATGCTGTAATTTTATTGAACTTTTTAATTTATAATTTGTAAAATCTTTCAAAATTTATGTTTTAATTTATTTATCATATAGGACATATTGTCCCTCCCCTTTGGTTTTATCAATGCTAAACACAATATACTATATTTTCTTTAGCAATATCATTCTTTAGTTACTAGCACAGTGTCCTTTCCAAAGTGAATTATCTATCGGGCAGAAAAAACAAAATCTCTTTGATAGAACTGCTATTAGCCTTGCTTTTTTTTTTATTATTATTGAAGCCATTACTATAAAAAACAAAACTAAATTAATTTTGTTTTATCCAGATGTTCTTAAATTTATTTAATGGCTAAAATTCTCACTATAATGAATCATGTGGCCAAAAGTGGAACGTATGTTGTACCTACCCTTTTTTGCCACTTCCAACTTCCATGGCCATAACTGGTATATATAGCAAATTTAAAGCACCAGTTTTGGCCACCCCCCATTAAACTGTTAAAATAATTAATTTAAATGTGAAATTGCAATAGAGAGGAAGCTTATCTTATAAAACCTAATAGTAATTTGTTTCAGGACAAACAGAACCCAATAAGTGCCTAATATTGAAAGATTTGGAAAACTTGTCAGCTAAGCAAAAAATCTTAATACATGTGAGCAGGAGCACACACTGCAGTTTCACACATTTTTTTTTTTTTTTTTTTTTGTAAGTCACATTTTATCAAAAAATAAACAAATGAGATTGTAAATGATAAAAGGGTGTTTGCTTAACGTGTAAGGATGCATATTATTTGTCTGCATCAATTCACAGCCTAAATATTGGACAAACTGATCCAATGTGGCCACAACTGGAGCATCTACCCTATGCATATATACTTTTGGCTAATAATAGATAAATTTGGCTAATGTGTTGGCAAATAGTCTTAATTTCTTAGTGCGGTCCCTGACTAAGTGATAGCCACAATGTTCATTGATTTTTAGAAATAGTTATTTACATTGGATTATTATTTTTTTTTTTTTTTTTTAATAATTTACCTCGAAAAGTGCAGGAATAAATCTTGGGGGATGGTAAAACAGTGGCATAGGAACTTTGTACAAATAGGGGGAGCCGGGGCATATTGTAGAAAGCTAGTGGTGGGGATCATTTCATTCATAATTTCATTCATTTCGGAGGATCCCTTCATAGTGTTTCACTTTTCTCAAACAGGAACAAATAAAATAATCAAAAGAAGCATATCAAAAGATCCCCAACTCTTTAATCCAGTTAAAATAATTTTTATTTGATATACTTGATACATAGAAACTTAATTTATGGACGGTCCTGAATACAATATTCAAATTTAAGGCTTCTCCCACTCGCGCTTACCAAAAATTAGTTCTTTCCGATGTCTTGCTTACAAATTCTTTACAAATCTCTTCCAAATTAATTTTAAAGGCATCCTCTTTATAAATATGCTGTAGCATCAAGTGGTTGAGTCTCTGTTGACCCATTGTTGTTCGGAGGTGTGTTTGAAGCCGACAAAGATCGCTGAAAGAGCTCTCAGCTGTCGCTATTGATGTCGGAATCGCCGAAATAAATTCTGCCAAAAGGTAAAGTTCAAAAAATAATTTCTTCACTAATTCTTCCGATGACATAATTTTAATTGTGATCGACAACGTATTTCTGTCAGTTCCACCCAGAATTAGTGTTAGTAGAAGCATCATCATACCAGATAGATTTGTCAAGTCAAAATCATCAGCATGTATTCCAAGCTTTTGTTTCATGTTCTGAAGTGGTTGAAGCTGTGTCCGTGAATATGGATTCGATCTTGATGAGAGAGTCAAACGTTTTTTGATCAAATCGTTTTTTAATTCATTGGTAATAAGGTCCAGTGCTACTCTGAAATTCATTCTCAATTTTTCTTCTTGTCCAAGTTGTGCTGGAGTGGAGGTATGTCTAGTCTGCTCATTTCTTATTGGAACTATCTTTTGTCTAGAGACGCTCGTCATTTTCATTTCCAAATTTAATGTGGACGGTTTTCTCTCCCATTTCTTGTAGAGAGTTTCGAAATGGCCATCCTCTCTCATACGTTGTATGGTTTCTTCTAACATTGAAACGACGTTCTTGAAGCTTGAGGCAGAAAATCAAGTTATTTGCAGAACTTTCGCCAAGATTTCTCAATGAATTTCTACAAGCTTCTTATGAAACCTTTAACTTTAGCCTTTTTCTCATGACACAGTGCTGTTGGATCTTTCAATAATGCATCAAAAGTCTCTAAACTCTTAGATAATTTTTCACGAATCTCGATATTGCAGCAAATCGGGCTGCCCATCTGGTCGGGCAGAGAGGAAGCAACTGCTTGATTTTAAGTTTATGTTGCTTTCGTCTTCATTCTTAGTTGGGTAAAGAATGATGTTCTTGTAGACAACTCTCCGTTTAGATGATTCTCTAATCAGATTCAATATCATCTTGATCAAACTTAAGGAATCTGCATTTAATCTATTGGAACACGCCACCTCTTGCAGTGGAAGGTCCAAGGAATGATTTGTACAATGTACAAAAAAAGACTTCAGTTGCAACTCCTTGAAATTTGTTTGGACGCCTTGCCTTGCATGATGCCACTCATATTACCGGCTCCGTGAAAAAAATGTCCACGAAATTTATTGAGATCGATGTTGCAACGTTGAAGTACATCTCTTATAACTTTAGTTAGTGTTTCCCCTGTAGTATCAGGAGTGCTGAATAGCCCTAAACACATGTCCTTCTTTTTACCTAAATGTTTCGCCAAGTATCATACACATATGGAGAACTGCTCTTTCCCGGCGATATCGGTTGTTTCCTCAGCAATGATGCCAAAAAAACTTCCATCCTTCATTTTTTCTAGCAGTGCACGCTGCATTGAATGTGCCAACATTTCCAAAATTTCACTCTGAATGTCCGGGTGGTCCATTTATCGCGCTTGGACAACTATGATTCAATTTCCAGACAAATTGTCCCCAATTCTTGCAGATAGACGTACAAATTTCCATCATTATTGTTGCCGTAGCCCCGAAGAGGGTGGCCTGTTCTTGCTACATAATGAATACCCGTCACATTGTATCGGAGTGCTCTTCTTGCCTTAATTTGGTCCGACTTAAGTTTTGTGTTCAATAGATTGGATACTGGTGTACCTTTCTCTAAAGATAAAAGTTGTGCTTCAATATTTTTTGATGCAAAATGTTTTCGTGTTTTTTTATTAGTTTCTCTAGAGCCTTCTTCCAGTTTCTAATTCCAGAATCCACAAAGGCTTTATCTTTATCATTTGAAGAAATCAACAGTTTCTTAAAATTACCTGAAATACAGATGTATCATAAACATATGCGGTGCGAGAATTTCTCCCGGGGGAGCTGAGCCCATTTGAAATATTCCAGGGGGAGCCAGAACTCCCCCAGCTCCCCCGGTTCCTACGCCTTTGTGGTAAAACTACCAATAAAGCCACAGTGCTTGAAATTGATATTTAAATGCTGATTTAAATTCTGCAGTAAATTTCCTGTCAAAGAATTTTAGCCATTCTTTCTCTAGCATACTTCTGCATGAGAAAAAGTTCAAAAAAATTCTGTGGCTGCATCTGAAGTGATTTTCTGTATAATTTTAGCAAGAGGGATGGTAAGGAATCTAAAACCCAGGGGCAGAGTTTAAAAAAATAATAGCCACCGTAAAAATGGGTGCAGATTAATTTTTTGCTACATATTTATGTAAATCAAAAGTCCCAGATTCGGAAAAAAAATTACATCGAATTACTTTTATTGAAACAATTTTATACAGACAGCTCTAAACTTAAAAATCAGCATCAGGGACACGGTATAGGAATTTCCTGGTATATTTGGACCCCCAACATCGTCCAAAACTTATTTATCTCGTTAATATTGTTATACAGTCATGCAATGAAATGTTCCCCAGTATATGAAATTAAAAAAAAACACAAGAATATGTACTAAAATAAAAATTATTATTCAGGGACTTAAAAGTCAAAAGATTGCCCCATATACATTTTTTTTTTTTTTTCAATCTTCTGTGTTGTTCTGTTGATTATGTTGTTTGTGTAAGTGATGCCAGCTGCTATTATATGTTTTGTGTCTCTAACTATTCCTGTAAAGTTAATACCTATATTATTTAAAATGTAAAGCTGGACTGTTTCTTATGTGTTTTATTTACTGCAAGCTCTAGTCTATGCTATTGAGAGAAGTATGATCTTCGTTTATTTGAACAAATAATATACAAAGGTAGGCCTAACCTATCTTTATTACTGTTCGTAATGGGCAAAAGATTAATAATTCTTACAGATCATGAGACTGAAATGCTTACATATTATGAAGACTGATTGAATTGTTTTTTTAAAAAAAAAGACGAAATTTTATTAAATGTAAACAAAATGGCATCTTTGAAAGATAATAATATTACAAAACTGAGTTCAGATAATTATTCCATATGGATATTAAAAATGCAAATGATTCTTATAAAAGAGGATTTATTTGATGTAATTGAGGATGATATTCTAGAAAATCCGGACGATAAATATTTAAAATGTGATGTGACAGACAAAGAAGAGCGTTAATTAATTTATGTATAGAAGATTCCCAAATTATTCATGTCAAATATGAAACCATGGCAAAAGCTACATGGAATAAGCTTAAAGCTATTCACAAAAGAAGGAATTTATCTAGTAAGCTATATTATTACGAAAATTGTACGCCACAAAAATGCCAAAAGATGGTAACATGAATGAACATATCGCTCAAATGCTAATAGACAGGTTAAAAGCCGTTGGTGATGAAATAAAAGATGATTATATAGCTGTATTACTTTTAGTCTCGATTCCTAAATCTTTTGATAACTTGATTACTGTACTGGAAACGAGATGCGAAATAGAACTAACTTCACAATCAATAAAAAATAAGTTGGCAGACGAATACAATCGCAGAATAGAAATGAATACTGATTGTAAAGTTTCACAAGTTTTTTAAACTGATGTTTTTAAACAAAACTGGCCACAAAACGACAAATTTTGCATGTATTGCAAGAAATCAAATCGCAGCCGAAACAATTGCTAAAACTTTTCAAAATCGCAATTGGAATAAGTCTTATTCTCCATTACAAAATATAAATAAGAAACATAATGTTGATCTCAGAAGGTCCAATTTTATTTCCATAACCACAAATGATAAAAATATAAATCAGAATAAAACTTCAGTCTGCATGCAAAGCTCGGACAAAATTCCAATTTTAGCCAAGATTTCAGACGATCTAGCAAGATGAAAATAATAGAAATAAAAACTCAGGATACGGCTCGTGATAAAAACCCAATTAATAAAAATGATAAAATGAATCGTGAAGCTAATTCTGTCTCTTGAATAACGAAAAAAAAAATATTGAAGAGTACATTTGAAAACTAAACTGTTATTTAACGCAAGATTTTAAAAGGGACTTTTACATAGACAGCGGTGAAACGCAGCATCTTACTAATGACATAAATATGTTTACAGATTTTAATTCGAATGCGGAACCTGTGAAAATTATTATTGCAGATTGGAAAAGTTTATTTTCGCAAGGAATCAGTAACATTCACATTTCAACAGATGTTAATATAATGAATGCAGATTTCTTGCCCGAATTAGAATGTTATTTAATATTGGTAAAAAGAATTACTGAAAAGGGATTTACAGTTGCATTTAACGAAAGAAAATGCTTCATTACAAAGAATGAAATTATGTGCTTAGAAGCAGTTTCAAGTAATCATAGTCTTTATAAGGTAACACTAATTGAATATACAGGGAAAAGCAAAACCAAACATTTGCTTTGAATTGTAGAAATCTAAACTGCATTAATTTATGGCACAAACACCATGGGCACTGAAATTCAGATGCTATTAAGCAACTAGTGAGAGAGAAAATCTTGCTGATGGCATCAAAATTGACAACTGCAAAAAGTTAAAAATTGCATTAAAAATAAACTTTCAGAATTTTCCTATCCGAATGAATCAAGGTTCAAAGCAAAGAGTGCTCTTGAGCTGGTCCATAGTGACCTATGTGGGCCCATGTAAACCACCAGTGTCAATGGGAAGCATTACTTCCTTACTTTCGTTGACGACTTCTCACGTTTCACAATGATTTATCTAATAACAAACAAAAATGAAGTTACTTCTAAACAAAAAGAATATGTTGCAGTAACTAAGAATAAATTTGAAAATTTGGATTTAAATTAGTCAACAATCAAACTTTAACAATCTAAACAAATCATATTTTTTATTATTATTATGCATGTTATTATTTAACCATTTAAAGATTAATATTGTCTTAACATTTATTTCAAATTTCATTTTTACTTGAATTTCATTTACGTGTCATTTTTAATCAGTCCCTTGCACTGACATATAAGTGAGAGATTACTGTATTTTAAATCTACTACTTATTTGTGTTTGCTTATTCATGCGTTCATTGATTTTGATTTTCTAGATACATTCAAGCAGCAAATAACCTAGAATCTGAAGTAAATTTTAACATAATGGAGTATTATATTTGTGATAACATTCATATGGAATCTATTATTCAAGACTATGAATCATATTATTTTTTAAAGTACCAGAGAAGGCCACAGATAATGAAAAAAATGTCTGAAGGTATAATTTATGATTTTTTTTACATGATTTTTAACTATGTCAAATGACACCTTAAAAAGTACTTCGATTTGTGGTTATTTTATTTGTAATTTTTAAATTAAAACAATCACAAATCCTTTTTAATAACATTGAAGACTTTTTTATGCTTATTATCTTTAAAAATTACGAGTAAAATAAGCATAAGTAAAAACTTTTTAAGATATCATTTGACACAGGTAAAAATGGTATTAACCCATTTATGCCTAGCGTCCCATTTTTGGGACGTTTCAAATTTTAATGCATTTGTATAATTTTCTTCTTCTTTATAACATGAAAATTGCATGAAATCATTATTTATAAATGTCTTTATCTATAACCGAGAGATGACAGCACAAGGTGGATATTTATTTGCTTAAATTAGGGCTTTTTTCGGTGTTTATAGATCTTTAATTTTTCAAGAGGGCGAAATGTAAAAAATAAGTTTATTTGTATTTTTTCTATCATGGACCGAAAATCGCAAGTTATAATCTTAGCTTGTGGACTTTTTTGAAATATGTATTTTTTTAAATTGCGAAATTAAATGTTCAAGCCTATTTTTTTATGCATTTTTGTAATGTACAAAATATAGGGTTCTAGGCACAAATGGGCACATATTTTTGTTAGAAATTTAGGAGACAGTTATTTATGCAATCTCCTTTCGAAGATATTTATGAATCTAAATTGTTATTAAGTCTGCAGTACGATTATTCTTATTTTATTATTAATAATAGTTATAACGTTATTAGTCTCTGCAAAGAAATAAATATATATTTTTTTTGTAGTTCATTAAAATACTAATTATAGTACATAATATACAATTTTAAAACATTTTAAATATAAATATAGGCAAAATATATAATTATGCATATTATTCTACTAGAAATACTCATATTTAGTTCTTTTACATTTAATCAAATAAATACAAAAAAAATTTAAGCTTAATTTTTTTTAGTATTTTTCCAGTTCATTTTGCAACATTTTAAAGTGATTTTACCAAAAAAAATGTGAGAAAACAAAAATTCAGGCACAAATGGGTTAATGTATAGTACACAGATTATTTGTTTTGTATGTACAGTTGGTCCAAAAAAGAAAGAAAAACTCCATGCATTTTAATCAGCAAATAGTTATGCTTAAAAATCTACATGCATTGCAGTTTTTTCCAACTGTTAAATATAATTTAAACTTTAGGAGTTCAAAACTTAAAATCTACATAATTCTTAAACTTCTTCACTGAAGGACTTCCCTTGGTATCCTTGGAAATCAATGGTACCCTAAAGTAAAATTCTCTGAAAAATCCAAATACGTCAAAGTTGGATGTTTATATTGAAAATTTCAGAGTTTAGTACAATTTCTGTATGAAGACTGCCCCTAAGCGTTTTTTAAAACATAATTTAAGACATAATTCCCAACCAAATTGCTATTTCCATTTTTTCTGAGACAATTTAGGGATTAAATTGTATGGGCTATCTTATTATGGTATCTTATTTATTTATTTATTTATTTTGGACGACTGTGTGTCTTTATATTTTTCCTTAAATGTTATAGATTTTTTAATTGAACAATGTATTATTAAAAAAATGTTCTTTTTTTTTTGGCATTCTAATTATAAGGTATATAGCATGTGTAATACATGTGTGTGTGTAAATAAATAAATCTATATATATTTCAATTTAAATATCTGTTTTTTAAATTTATACATATAATTACAGTAAAAGCTCAACTAACCGGCATGCTCTGGAAATGCCGATTGCCGGATACTTGAAAAGTTCGGATAGTTGAGCACTACAAAATCTGTCATGAAAGAAGAAGTGGGGGGCATCAGTGTGACAGTGAAACAGGAAAAACATTTTTTCATATTTTCCTGTCGTCAGAAAATCGATCAAATAACTCTTTTATTATTATTAAATTTGCATTTGATAAAGTTATTTTTGCCAAATTAAAAATAAAAGCAAACTATATTTTGTGTTAGGATGTAATTTCTAAATTTATTTATTAATCTTCAAATTTTCAGCAAATTCAAATAATAAATTAGGCCTCTTACCAAATTTCTATTAAATACAATAAGTTTTTCAGAAAATTAGAGAACCCCCCCCCCCCCCAAAAAAAAAAGCCTCCTACTGTCATAACGAGAAAGACCCTGAGAAAAAAAATTTGTCCCCATGGTCACTATAGAAATGAACTCGTCCACTTCATTTTCAGGGGATTGTAGTATTGTTGACTTCTTTTGTATGAACTTGGCACAAAAAAAATGGGGAAAAGCGCAGTGCAAAGTCTGCTTTGTGGTTTTGCCATTGCCAGATGGTTATTTTCTTCTCTCCTGATTATTGAGTGTTTGATTTTATATTTTTTTGACTGATTAAACCTTTACTCATTACTTGTCATATGCAATTATTTAAACTTCTAAACAGTACATTTTCAAGTTTTACACCGTCGAATGGGGACAAAAAATGCACTTTCGAATGCGGTTTGTTTGAAAACTCTATCCTAATTGATTGATTTATTATGGTTTTTTAAATAATTTTCAAACATGATTTTTTTTAAATTTATTTCCATTGCGTGCCGGCTTCATTATAAAATAATAATAAGCAATTTGCACATAAAGCATTAACATTGTTCAGCATTTGTCTCGGACTAATTTTCCATACCAAAATTAAAACTTTGTCTATAAATAAATAAAATAATAATATTAATAAAAATGTTAATAATAATAATAATAATAATAATAATAAAACTTAACACATATTTGACAAAAGAATTTCAATTTTTACACTGTCAAATAGGAAAAAAAAAATCTTTCAAATATAATTTGTTTGAAAACTGTATGTTTACGGATTGGCTATAGTTTTATAAAGTAATTTTCAAGCATGAATTATTTTTTAATTTTCCTCTATCGCATGCAGCTTGATTACTAAAGATAATCCCTTTTTTCTTATATCAGTGTAATGAGTTCAGCATTTGTTTCTGGCTAATATTCCATAGCAAAATTAAAACTTCCTCTATAAATAAAATAATATAAATAAAATACAAATACATGTAGTTGAATTATGCGCTTAAAGCACTGAAATGATCATAATAAAAATAGCGGTCGTAAGTAGCAAAATTTTCGGCTAATAATTCCTGGCATGCAGCTAATACGAAAGCTTTTGCTAAATTTCAAAACTTTATTTGATTGCAAAATTAATATTTTCAGATAAAAATGCTTTTTGGTGTTAATGGGCCAATCTAAAAAATATATTACATGTAAAAAATGTATTAAAGTTTAAAAAAAAAAGTTTAACCTATACTTTTCAACCTGGAAAGCACGGGCTGGATCTCCTAGTAGTATTATTAAATTCGATATATTTGCATTGTAGAACAGAGAAAATAGCAAAAAAGGAGAGCTTCAAACAGATACGAATTGCGCAAAGACTGTAACTTGCTCCGATTCCAACCTACCTCTTCCAGTTGGTATCTTCTGAAGTAGCAACCCTTCGTGCAGTCTTTCTCGTGACAGTAGATCACTATCTGAGCCACGCCAACACAGCCAACCTGTATAGTTTGTTTTTATTGTGATCGCAGAAGTCGGACATTATCAGTTTTTATCTGATAATGTTCTAATAGCTATGTAGAAAGGATTCATTATTACTGTGTGATAATTTCTTATTCTTGAGTAAATAAACAAATTTTTAAAAAAAAATTGGGATAAATAATTTCGGGTAAATAATGTAGACCCAAATGGGCAGTGCATGTGGAAAGTTGAGTAACTCCAGGGTGAGGGGCAGGGGCAGAACTACTGTGCATCTGAAGAGTAAAAAAAAAAATCTTCGATATCTGAAATGACCATATCCCCATCCCTATTCTTATAATATGCATACCTGCCAACTGCTACGAAAAAAATCATAGTTGCTACGATTTGGACCTATAAACTACGATGCTACGAAAATCGGTCTTAAACTACGATTTATTGCAAAATATACACAAATGCGTTTTTTGTTTCTGTTTGCAATTTTTATCCCACGCAGCATATTTTTCAGGAGTGATTCTGTTCCGAAATTTCCAAAATTTCAAAGTATTCATTTCCGAAAGTTTAAAAAAAATGGTCATTAGTCCGAAAATTCAGATATTAAAAAATGCTCATGGGGAAAAAAAAATCTGGGCTGCAAAACAAACTTCTTAACATAAAACCTCTTTATGTATATTAACCACGAGTGAATCGTGTTTCTGTACATATTTATACAGGAATTCCCTTCCTTAGAAACAGGGGTGCCATTTTAAGAATTTCTGGATGGGAGAGGTGGTTCTTTGAGGGGCAAGGTTTGAAATAGTGTGCAAAATTGCACGATTTGCACACGGAAAAGGAGAGTCCTGCATAAAGAAAAATGTTGTGCAGTATTTCCCCCTGTAAATTCTTCCACAGACCTATGATCCTTTTGCGAGTATATTTTGAAATTTCTTGGACGCCCGCAAATTTTTTTATTTTTCATGGAATTTCTCCAAATTGATTCATGAATCGATCGCGGGAAAAAAATTGAGAATTTATTCAAATGATTGTGTAAAAATATCGGGTATTTCGTCAAAGGTCTCAGAAACAAATAGGGATTATCTTCAGTTGGTCGCTGAATAAATCTCTAATTTCGTTAAGAGTTCAGAAAGAAATTGTGAATTTCGTCAAAAAATTGCGCAAAATATCACGAATTTCGATAAACTATCGAGGGGAAAATATTGCAAATTTCGTCAAAAGTTTGCTGAAACGAGTAGTGAATTTTGTTAATTGGTCGCGAAAAGATATTGAAAATTTTGCCGATCGGTTGCAATAAATTATCGTTAATTTCGACAACTGACCGTGTTAAAATATTAATTTCGTCAATTGGTCACAGAAGAAAATAAATTTCATCAAAAGATCGTGGTAGAAATGTGAATTTTGTCAAAATATCTCAGAAACAAAAGATAAATTTCACCGAAAGATCATGGAACGAAAACACTTATTTCGTCAAAGGATCGTACTAAAAAACGCAAAATTCGTTAAAGGATCGCGGTAAAAAATGCGAATTTCGTCAAAAGTTCGTGGTAAATAGTGCAGATTTCTACAAAGAATCGTGATAGAAAAATGTGAATTTAAAAAAATTGTGAATATCCTAAAATGATCGTGAGGGAAAAATCGCGAATTTCCTCAAAATTTACTGCACTGGGCTAAAAAATTGGAACCAGGCTCCTTTTACAAGAAGAAACTCTAAAAATCGTATAAAAATTTTCAGAGGAAAAAAATTACTACATTGAGTTGTTGAAAGACTGAAACCTTATTCCTTTTATGAATGTCAAAAGATGGCTGCGAAACACAAAAAACCAACCAACCAACCTCCAGATTAATTTTAATTTTGTGTGCTACGATTTCTCATTTTCAAAGGTTGGCAGGTCTGAATATGCAAGATAATTCACTTCCATGCTTCTGCTTCCTCAATTGGCTGTTCAAGAGTTCGGAAAAGATGCAGTTTTCTACCGTTTATTTCTCCTCTCCCCTGTTCACTTTCGTCAAGAGCAGAAGGATCAAGCCTCTCTTCTCGTCTTCCTTTTCCTCCTAGTCATCCTTTCTTTCACAGGCTCTCCGAATTTTTCCGGTTACTTGAATGCCGGATAACGAAGCTTTTACTGTAGTATTGTCAACTTTGTTTAAAGAGAATTCTCCTTTTGTAAGACCAAATATTGGCCATTTTTTAAGAATTTTTTTCCTCAATGTAATAGGAAACCAGATTTTTTTTTCTCAATAAACAAGTATATCTTTAACTATTTTGACGTTTTTTTGTTTATAAAAAAAGGTGGGTGTAGAAAGTTGTCTAAAAGTATAGTGTGATATCAATTTCGAAGCTTATATTCTAGTACTTATTTAACAATTTCAACTAACTTAGATTCTGTTCACGAAAGGCCAATTGCATCACGCGTGTGCGTGCGAAGGAGACTGATACATGAAGTGGGTCTCTATTATAGATGTATGCATTAGAGGTCTGCACGGGCCAAAATTTCCAGGTCCGGGCCCGGCCCGACTCATATGAAAAAAGAAATTGTCCCAGCCTGATACAAAAATTAGCAGTTCGGCCCGGCCTAGAAAAAAGTTAAAATCTCAGTCCTGCCCGAGTGAATTTCTACAAAACATTGATTTTTACATTGATTTGTTTAAAAAATTTGTCTCATACGAGGAGTTCCGACCAAAAATATTTATCTTAACTTTTTTTTTTTCATGTTTATAATCTTTATTTTTATAGAAGCTTGCTGCGATATTTATTTTTTTAATGAATTCTATTTCTTGTATGTAAATGTTTCAATTATCATTAATATTGTTAATGCATATTGGATGTATTGAAGTGTTAAAAATCTGAGATATGCTATACAGTATAAATCTTCTAAGACGGAATTGTATAGAAAAGGGAAAAAAAAATGTGTTATAGGCAAGTTCCCTTCTTAGCAAGTGTAAATGTATTATATATTCTTTTCTTACATATAAGTATATTAATTTTTCATGGATCAACAGGTTTTTCAGTTTAACCTCTTCAGTTCGGAAGCTAAAATAATAATACAAATGCTTATTCATTGGTTTTTTCCAAACAAAATGACATCGTAAATGACTAAAAAAAATATCTTTTTTGAAATTGATCCTTTTTCGACGCCTAGTAATTTAGGTTAAAAAATATGGATCTAAAACTACAAACCCCCTTAAAACATCAATTTAATAACCATTAACCTAAATTAATGCAATCACAAATTTAAGAACTCTAAACAAGTAAATAATCTACGAATTCTCAAAAATTTTTATTGAAAAAGATTTAAGTTAAATACTTATGAATATTTCTCAATTTCCTTGACAAATTGTCTTTTGGGCATTTTTAGACATTTTTCAAACTCAGATGAAAATAATATTTATTTTATGTGGGAATCAGCTTAGGTGCTGACATTTATTCGTTTGCTTTGAACGCAAAAAACATTCAGCTATTAAGAATGTGAAAATGTAAAAAAAAAATGGACAGTTTAGTTTTTATAAGGAAAAAAAAACAGAGGTCCCCGTATGAGGACCCAGGGACCGATGAGGATAAAACAGGGTTCCGTCATAGGCAGGTTCTTTTTCACACGTTTTAGTATATTTTAGTTTAGTTATATTTTAATAAGCATAGAAATTACTATTCTTTAAAAAGAATTATTTTAATGTTTAAGTGTAGAATAATGGCGATTTAAAAATGTATGCATTGTTTGCAAAAATTTTTGGGCCAGGCCTAATTTTACTGACTTTTGAATGGACCAGGCCACGCTGAGACAATGATTTTCATATGGTCTGGGTCAAAACTAGGATTGAAAATTAATCTGTGAACGGGCCGTGAAGACTAGGAATGAAACCAGTCCCGGCTCTGTACAGAAAAAATAAGTTAGACCTCGCCCGAGTGCTGTGAATGAAAATATCAGCCGCCCCATGCAGATTATACTATAATCTGCATGGACTGGAATTATTATACTGGACCATACTGGATTATACTGGAACATAGAGAGCAATTTACACTTTGTATATCTATTACTACCAATAAAATATAAAAGTACATTTCAACTTTTTTGGGATTCCCTGTATAAACATTTATTTGCAAATTACTGGACTGTTTGAATTAGCTTCTTCTAGCATCTCTATCACATTATGTCATTTTTAGGGATGCACCGAATATTCGGTATTCGGCTATATTACCGAATATTCGGTTTGGCCGAATATCAAACTATTCGGTATACTGAATATTCGGCTCGGCCGAATGGCAAACTATTCAGCCTGCTGAATATTCAGTTTGGCCGAATATCGAAATATTCGCCCCAACCGAATACTAAAAAAAAAAAAAAAAAATTTAAACGTATTTTTAAAAACCTTATACCAGTTCTATGTTTAACAGGCAACTTATAAAGATATTCAGAATAATTAGAAATAGAATCATATATTTAAATAAAAGAGAATGCTTTTATATTATTTATTTGCTGTTTGTTAAGTATTATTTAAGAAAATTAACCCATCACGAGGATTTTCACAGGAATTAATTATGTGCAAATGCAAGTTCCTGAACATTGTCTAGTAAATAAACTGTTTCTTGCTAAGATTTTAAGAACAACGTTTACAATCTCTGAAAATGATCGAAAACTCCAGCCGCCGATCTAGGATGCATTTAAAAACTTCCTTGCTTAATCAAAGGGAGTAGAACAGTTATTCTTGCTGAGTTGCCACCATATAAAATTTGAATAGATTGTATTATTTATTTATTTTTACTTTTGTCTCTTCCTGACAAACAAATAATATATGATCCTGTACAATTTTTCTTGCAGTTTTTTTACAATTTCTCTTTGATTTTATAATGTTTGTTTTAGAATTTAAGAAAATTTTATTCATTTGTTTTAATTCACAGAAGAAGCCGTGAAATTTAAAATTTTATTAATTAAAAAAGTTTTATAACTTCCCTATTCCTAAATAACTTAAAGCAGATTTTTTTCAGCATAAAGTTTATTTGAAAAAAAGCTCTTGATTATCAAAATGAAAGTTTCTGTTTAAATATTATGTAAAATTGTTTTAAAATTTAACATTTTAATGCCTTTAAACTTTGAAATATAAAATTATTCGACAAGCCGAATATTCGGTATTCGGCCTATCAGTTACTATTCAGCTAGCCCAGTATTCAGTATTCAGTTCGCCTGTAAGCCGAATATTCAGTATTCGGCCAAAATCACTATTTGGTGCATCCCTAGTCATTTTACAACCTTTTTTAAGTTTCCTTTGTTCATTGTATGATGCAACAAAAAATATTTCCCAAGAAAAAAATTTCATGTAGGTTTGTAAAGGCAAATTTGCATACACTTCTTCTTTGCGATAAATATTAAGACGAAAGAGTGAAAAAAAATCTGTACCAGGGCCTCTTTCCTTCCAGACCCCTAAGCTTCAACCTATGTTGTAATCTGCCCCTGTTTGTAGCCACAGTGGTATCTATTTTGCCTTGTTTACAATTAGTACAGCCAGACTACTGACGATTACTTCTTATTCCAGACTGGGTTGGCAAGTTTCTTCCACAGTGGAAAAAACCACCCGGAAGAAAATAGGTTTCTTCCAAGTGGAAGAAATGGAAGAAACTGTTATTTTTCAAGAATTTACCATATAACTTTCAACTTTATAAGATACAATAAATGTCTTCCTCCTACAACCTTAATTAAATTAATTCCATTAGACCTATACAAATTTAATTAATTATATATGCTAAATTAATAACAACATCAGTTTTTTAGCCAAGATCGCACACAACTCCTGTCTAAAGTTCTTCAGTCATTGGCTAAATGAAGAAAAGAAATTTTATCCAAAATACACAAAATCTGTTACGCCTGTTCTCAACTGCTCTGCTCAACAAGCTCAAAACGTTTTGACACATTTACAAATTCATTCTTTAATGGAAAGGTATAAAATAGTTAGGCCTGACTATGGAAGCGATTTGGAATCGAACTGTGTATTCCATTTTTTGTTAAATAAATCACCTATTGCGTTATAAGCGATTTTGATCATGTGACAAAGACAGTTTTCACCTTTTCTTGAGTGCTTATTTTTGTTTTGCACGTAAATTCAGTCCAAACGCCCACTTTGACACTATTTTCTCAAAGATCTTTTGCGTTTGCAAAAAAACAGAAAACAAGAGTTAGATTATATAGTTTCTGAACAACAGCAACTGCTAGTTTCATGCATTTCTGAACAACAATGAATTAGAACTTATGCCATAAAGTCGCCCTTTTGGATTTGAGAACAGTCTTAAATGTTATCCATTTCAATTTAACCAGTATATTTTTTAATTATTTAAACTTTTGAAACTAGTAGTAAATAGTATGGATCATTTACCAACAGTAGAATTAAACTCATTTAAATAACAGACAGTGCTTTTAATTTACATCGATATTATTAAGGTAAGTAATATACAATAATTACTGTATTCAAAAGATTTATCAAAATCCTCATTTTTTTTTTTTTTTTTTTTTACAATAATGCAGCATAGTATAACAAAAACGTTTTTAGCAATAGGATGCTGCACTCAGTTCCTCAACATAGAATGGATTAATGCAAAATATGAAAAAAATTCTTTTAAATCCTACAGAATTTCAGGAGAGTTTAAAAGCATTTCGACAAACCCATAGATATTTTTAGAACATTAGTCTTTTAAAATCAACATTGAGATATGCAGCTAGATGCTGGTATAAATAATTACAAATTTCTTTATTTACTGTGTTGCACAGTTTAAAATAATGCATTTTTATATGAAAATAATGTATTTTTAAATGAAAATAAATAATTTGTAGGTAGTTTTTTTTCACTTTTTACATACATGGCATAATTAATTTAAAAAATCATCCTTCTACCTCTAAAGTTGTAAAATCAATCACCTGTAAATGTCTGCTGAACCTGCAGTTTGTTATTTAAAAAAAAAATTATTTTCCAAAAATAACATTTTTAATATTAATTAAATTTTCCAATTTAGATTTTCATACAATTATACAATGAGTTTAATTCTTTTACATAGTTAATATACTTTAATTTTGAGCATCTGTTTTGTTTTCTGTTGGTTTCTTCCGGTTTTTTCCAGTTTCTTCCACTGTCCTGGAAGAAACCCAACCCTGTTCCAGACTAACTATACTTTTCATTGTGTAGGGTCAAGATCAGCTAAAAGTTACCATTTTAAAATTTGTATGAGCTTGTTGTGAAGTGAAAGTTCACACCAATGCATATTTTTATAAAAAATGCATAAGCTATATACTTTTTTGGCTGACTTGATTTTAAAAACTCCAATATGATTTAAAAGCAGGTGTTGCTATTTTTTTTTTTTTTTTAACTATACAATTTTTAAAATATAAACAGCCTCAAAACATTAATCAACACAACATTTAATAGTAGATGTTATCAATCAGTTGAACCAGTATCATGTTATACAGTGATTTGAGATAGAATTATTTTGTGAAAAGGGTATTTTTTTTTTTTCCATGACTGTACCATGTACCAATATGGTATTTTAATAAACAGTGTTGCTAGCATCTTTAGCTCTTTTAAGATGCTGTCACTTAACAAATTATCGTTATTATTGTTATTACTACTACTAGTAGTAATACAGTATAGGATCCGTTATCTGGAATCCTTGGGACCTGAGGCATTCCAAATAAGGGGGTTTTCCGTAATTCGGAACACTACCACAAATATTTTCTAATGTACATAAATATGAAATACTGGTTAGCATA
Source organism: Maratus speciosus (assembly GCA_963932465.1). NCBI lineage: Eukaryota > Metazoa > Arthropoda > Arachnida > Araneae > Salticidae > Maratus > Maratus speciosus. The sequence goes on from OZ010789.1 coordinate 200,196,804, forward strand.
AATAATATTAAAAATACTGTATTACACATTTGTTGAATTAATTCAATAAAACACAATTAAGGAAAAGTTTAATTTTTATTTACAAAAAAAAAAGTTAAGTAATAATTTTAAATTATAATAAAACTTACAAATGAACAAGATCAAAAATAAAATTTAGTTTTGGGGTTCAGATACAGATGCTTGGTAATTAGTTTTTTGGAAAAATCCTTTTAAAGTTGGCTGCTTGTAATGTTTCTCTTTTACAATCTGGTCTTGAATTTTATTATAAGGACATTATTTGTTGTTCATGGAAATAACTTATTTTGTTCCATGCCTTGAATTAATTGTTGAGTGTAAAATATCATTTGTTCATTAGATATTTTTTCTACCTCCTCATTCTTGCCATCATCATCACTACGATCATCAAATGCATCTTTAGTCATCATTTCACAAATTTCACTGTATGTCATCTGATGACTAAGTGGAGCATTATTGTATATATTGAAACAAACTTGAACTGCATCTTCATCCAATAATTGGGGAGGGAGGGAGGGGAATATATTGAAAGTTGACTTTTTATTTATTTTGGTTTTGTTTACGAATTTATCGAATGGAAAGCGGACAGAAAAATATAAGAGGCAAAATTATCAACACTTAAAATGCAGATTTCCGCAAATTCGCGGAGATAAAGAAATGCATAATTACTGTAATATTCCATTAACCCACCCTCCCCTATTTTGTAAACAAATTTGATATTTAAAAAAAAATCCCACAAAAGCACCCCCCTTCCCTTTCAAAAAAAAAAAAAAAACCGCACAAAGCGCCGTACCACCTTTCTGTCTTATCCGATTACGAATCTCTGCTTTTCTATTGTTCGATGGACGCAACTGAAAACGGTAAAACGAACATTTCTCTCATTCTCCTAATTGGCCGAATTGTAGGTGTGCCTTTAGATGACGCCAAAGGTCGGAGCTTGCCAACAGATTTTCGATCGCGGAAAACGCATTCAAATTCTAAGTGCTGTTTCGAAAATATTTTTTTTCAAAAGGTTAAAATTAAAATTTTTTATAATGGATTTTAGCGTTTGAAGCAGAAAAATACGAAATTTAAGAATATGCAGTTAGTTTTCCCATATTTCTAAAGGTTACACCGATGCAAAGTCATAAAAATGATCAAAAAGAGAACTTATGTCCGATGATTGCGTACATTCAATTCTTATCTTTCACGGAAGCGTCATAAGTGGGATCGTAGGGAGAGCACGCTTTTAAGTTCGCGCTTTTTAAGTTCTGTTTTTAATTATCTCGGTTAACAAAAAAAGAAAAATCTGAATATCAGGGCAGGCTTTGGACTATTCTTATAAACATTTTCGGATTTCAACAGTCGGTAGATTTCAATAGCCACTTTTAATCCCTGTAAGCGGCCTCTCCGATTACTTTACGATTATTTGCTGCATTTGTGGGGGGGGGGGGGTGAAGAGGAGATTAATGGGATATTACAGTACCTTGAGGTGTATGAGAAAAAGTTTAAAATATTTAAAATATCGATTTATAAAGCATGTTAACTCTTCAATAAAATATGAAAAAAAAAAAAAAAACTGCAAATTTTTATGAAATGAAAGCTTTCACCAAGTTTCGGTTTCAGATCGTTTAGCGTTCCGGTTTTTAGAGCGTTCCGGATATCGGGACGCCCGATAATAGATCCTATACTGTACTACTAAATGAGATAATTGCATACAATTGCTGATGACAAATCTAATATTACGTTCAAATAATAAATGTATTTTATGAATCAAAAAGAGGATAATTTTTAAATTCCTCAGTGCTTTCGGAATCTTTTCCTGGTCATAAAACCAATGGATGCATACATTTTTTGCCTGTGTTATGAAATTGACCTATGGTGGCTCACAGAACTTCAATAATTTGCTAAAGGGGCCCTTGAGTGTAAAAGGTTGAAGACCTTTATTTTAGATAATTTTATAATGGAATGATATTGATGTGATTTGTCACCCCTGACTATACCGCTCATATGTGGTGTACATCTTGCACACCCACTTTTGACGACCCTGTAAATTGGTGGGTGATGTCAATAGATTTATATGTGTATAGTGTGAATAAGTAGATTCCTCTCACTTAAGGCAATACATATCACATTACTGCTTATTATATTGTATTTCAGAATATTTCTAATTTGTTTGTCTCTTGTAGATATGGCTGATAAAATTGTTTCTAATAAAGTAAAAAATAACAGGTATGAACTATATAAATGATTATATTGAATAAGTATAACTATATTAATTTCAAAATAATTTTGTTGTGAATATTAAAAATTAAATAAGTTCTTCTCCTCTTCAATAAATTATTTTTTAAAAATGTATAAATCATTTTAGTAGTAATAAATTATTTTGCTGTCAAATTGTAGAAAGTTATATTTCCAAATTGACTAACCCTTATGATAACTCATATGAAATAAAAAGAAAATTGCCCAGTTAAACTGATGGCATTGAGCTCACAGGCTATTCACACTAATTGTATATTATACTCTTATTTCAAAGAAAAATGCCCCTTGAAAAATAAATGAAGGGATTAGTCCCCATTGCCCCCCTTTATACTTAACCAAATAACCTCCAAATCAAATCAGGGAAGCTCCTTAACATAATAAACTGGTATACCAAATTTGAAGCAAATCAGATAATTCTGCATGAAAAAAAATTTCGCTAAATTAAGAGGGGTATTAGCTCCCCCATTTCTCCATTTATGCTGAACCAATGCCCCTTCAGATCTAATCAGAAAAGCTCCTTATAAGAATGAACCTAGAAAAAAAAATTAAGCTAAATTAGATAATTCTGCATGAAAACCCATTTATCTAAATTAAGGGGAGGGGCAGTTGCCCCCCTTTCTCTCTTTTATACTTAACCAATCAACCTCCAAATCAAATGAAGGAAGCCATATCGAATAAACTGGTACATCAAATTTGAAGCAAATCGAATAATTCTGTATGAAAAACCCATTTATCGAAATAAGGGGAGACTATCCCCCGTCCCTCCTTTATACTTAACCAATAAATCTACAAATCTAATCAAGGCAGCTCCTAAACATAATAAACCGGTATACAAAATTTGGAGCAAATCAAATAACTCTGCATGAAAAACCCATTTATCTAAATTAAGGGGGGGGTCTAGCCCCCCTTTCCTCCCTTTATACTTAACTAATGAAGCTCCAAATTTAATCATGGAAGCTCCTTAACATAGTAAACCGGTATACCAAATTTAGAGCAAATCGAATAATTCTGCATGAAAAACCCATTTATCTAAATTAAGGGGGGACTAGCCCCCCCCCCCCTTTATACTTAACTAATGAACCTCCAAATCTAATCAAGCCATCTCCTTAACATAATAAACCATTATACCAAATTTGGAGATAATCGAATAATTCTGCATGTAACATGCATTTATCTTAATTAAGGAGAGGTAGCCCCCCTTTCACCCCTTTATACATAATAATGATCTTCCAGATCTAATCAGGGAAGCTGCTTAACATAATTAACTGCTATACCAAATTTATAGCAAATCACATATTTCTGCATGAAAAATCCATTTATCTAAATTAAGGGGGGGATAGCCCCCTTTCTGCCCTTTATATGTAACTAGTGAACCTCCAAATCTAATCAAGGCAGCTCCTTAACATAATAAACCGGTATACCAAATTTGGAGCAAATCGAATAATTCTACATGAAAAACCCATTTATCTAAATTAAGGGAGGGGGTTATCCCCCTTTCCCCCCTTTATACTTAAGTAATGAGCTTCCAATTCCTATCAGGAAAGCTCCTTAACATAATAAACCGGTATACCAAATTTGGATCAAATCGAATAGTTCTGCATGAAAAACCCATTTATCTAAATTAAGGGGGGGACTAGCCCCCCTTTTTCCTTAACGAATGAACCCCAAAAACTAATCAGGGAAGTGCCTTATCAGAATGAACCTAGGAAAAAAAAAATGAAGCAAATCGGATATTTCTATCAAGAGTTATTGCGTTACGTACATACAGAATCAGCAGGCACATACTGTAAAATCCCGTTAATCCGCCCTTCCCGATTAAGCACCCCCCTCCCACTTTGTAAACAAATAGGAAAATTCAAGAAATCCCGAGAAAGCGCAATCCCTGCAAAAAAAAATTTTCTGCATGCACGTTAAGATCAATACCAAAAATTTTATCTTGCGAGTGATTTTTTTTTTTTTTCCCGACGGATCAGAAAGGCCTGACGATTCATATTAATCGCAAACGTAATTAGTAACATACAACTTCAACTGTTGCTAATCTGGAAAAGCAATATAACCAAGCAGTTTTGCTGTAGATTTATCTCCATGGCGATATGAAGATAATTGTTAGCCCTATTTTTCCTTGATGTTTATACTTTAAAAGTTAGTTATGTTATTTCAATCATTTCTTTACTATTTCTTTTCAAATAAGTCTACAACTGTTACCTTTTGCTTTCATATCGTCGTAAACCTCAGAGGAAGCCGTAAACGCAGTTCAGTTATTCGTTTTACGATTCGATTAAGAATCGATTCACGTTATCGAACTTTTCACCACCGATTGGTACTCCCATTCTGTACAGTTACATAACTTCATATTTATACGTATAATTAATATTTTTCATAATACTATTAGCCTTGTATATTATTATTACTAAATATATAAAATAATAGAGATAATAACAATTTACAGTCTTCTTTTTTTTAATATAACTTTCGGAATTAATTTTATATCGTGTTGGTTTTCTTTCTTCTAAGTTATGGCAGATGGCACCAAAATAATGCAAAATCGGATTTATTCGTATTATTTATTTTATTATTATTATTAAGTATTGAATTGGTGATTTAATTTGATATTTGAAGGTGATATACATAATATTTACTTTATATATCACTATTTAAAATGAGTTAATGTAGTGATGAAGTTATTTTTTTTAAATTAATTCTATGTCAGTCTGATTTAAATTTCCTATAACACATTTCTACTTTAAAAAAAAAAAAGTTTTATTTGCAATATTTTTCATGTTATTATTTTTATTTTTGTGATTTGTATTATTTATTTAGCCGTTATATATAAGAAATGGTGATTTTAAAAAAAATACGGTAATTTGCAACAGATGGCGACACCGCATAAAATGTTATTAGTTCTAGAAATAATTTTAGGACATTTTCAAACATAATTTTTTAGTGTTTTTTAATTATTTTAAATTATTAAGTTCCTTTTATTTTTCTGTTACCACATTAATGACAAATATTAGTGTTGTTATTTATCTTATGACAGATATTAGTGTTATTTTTTATCTAAATGCATTATAGTTTCAGAGTTTTTGAAATCCAAAATTTTCTATAATTTGCCATTAATCGCTAAGTTATATAGTTTTTCTATTTTGTATATAATTTTTTTTCCAAAATGTTTTTCTTTTCTCACTTTATTAAATTAACTAGCAGGCCCGCCCGTCGTTTGTAAATAATAACCTTAAATAAAACTTTTATATGAATTATATGTTATAAGTTTATATGAATTTATATCTTTGGAAATTCTTTTAAAGAACCTAATTTCAGAGGCCCCATTGACTTCGGCAGCGCGTAATGTGTTCCCATCAAACTTCTTTCCGAACGAACCTGTAATCTAGATCCTTACAACCTATGGCAGCATTTACCGGAGATCGAAAACCAAGTTGAGTGAGCCAAACTCGTAGGAATCAAGCCCACAGAATCAAAAAAAAAAAAAAAAAAAAAAAAAAAGAAAAGAAAAAAAAAAAAGCACTATTAATGTTAGAAAATGTTGGTAACTAAAGTCTAAGATAAAATTTCATAATACAGAAAGTAGATGAATTGTAATCTAAGTTGAAGGCAGCAAATCCCGTTGAAATTGGGCCCTTAAACCCGAGGAAATAACACGCCACCAAAAGGTGAAAGATGCCTCCTCACCTTGTAAATTTCATGAATTACTGTTAACATTAACACGATATATAAATAAACGGATGAAATCCCTTATCTAAAGTTAAAGTAACGTGATTTTTTAATTTACGGCTGTAATGAGTAGACGTGAGTTGATGCTGAAAAAGAAAATAATGTTCGAAAAAGGTGGCAGCTGACGTATAAAGAAAGACTGGTCCCTGGGTGCCAGGGTCTTAACTGGAATGTAATTGGGTATAAGAAATTTTTTTTTGAGGTTTTAAAGTAGCTGGAAGAAGCTAAAACTATGTTAAAGAAAATTGCAATAGAATAGGATAGTTTTTAAAGAAGCTGCAACAAAGGCCCCAAGAAGACGATTCAAGATTGGTGGCAGCTGAAGTCTGCAAATTTTTTTTTTTTTTTTTTTTTTTTTGTCTATGTAATAGCTGGAGAACTTAAGAAGTTGTTAGAAGAAAAAAGCTCCTGAGTCGAACCATTTTTAAGGGAGCTATTACAGGGGCCCCAAAACGGCCCAACTGATAGTTGAGAGCAGGGCCCTAACATGAAAACATGTTTAAATGTTTTAGTAGTTAGCGTTTTAGATCTTAAATTAGTCAAAATTAATCAAAGGGTGTGAAATAATCATTAGAATAATATTTTAAAGAAATGTGCAAAAATGGGGTAAATGCTTAAAAGGGGGCCCTAGAGCTCCAATAAAAATATGAGGGTATTGGTCTAGGGGGAAGAGTCCAAGACTCAATTTTAAAATTATGCAATGAGAAGGTGAGAAAATTTGGGTGTAAAAAATGCATAGCACACAAAAAGTTCAAGGGGCCCCGCACGGGGCCTACAGGACCCTAAGGTGCCTCGGGATTTTAACTGGAATATAGAAATGAGAGAAAAACAAAATGGAAAAATGGTTCCAAAAATGAAGATCAGATTAAGAGGGGCAATTTATTAATAATTTATGATGCAAAAGCTTCAAGGGGCCTTGTACCGGGCTCCAAGGGGAAATGGACTTAGGTGGCATGTAGTTTGGTATAAATACACTTTTTAGTAGTTTTTAATGTAATCTGAGGACGATAAAACTATGGTAAAGAAAATTGAAAAGAAAATATGGTAAAGGAATTCGGATCATTTTAAAAGAAGATGCACCAATGGCCCCAAGAAGACTATTTATATTCAAAATTGGTGGTAGTTGAAGTCTGAAATATTTTTGTGTCATTCATGTAATAGCTGGAGAAAAATAAAGCTAGTGAATCAGACTATTTTTAAGGGATCATTAGAATATAATTTATAAGAAATGTGCAAAAAATTGGGGGAAATGCTTTAAAAAGGGCCCTATGGCCCCAATAAAAATATGTGAGTGTTGGTCTAAGAAGAAGAGTTCAGACTCAACTTTAAAATTACGTACTGCAAAGGTGAGAAAAATAGGGTGTGAAAAACACATGGCGCACAAAAAATTTAATGGGCCCTGGACCGGGCCCTACGGTACCCTAGACGGGCCCGTGGTCTTAACTGGAATGTAGAAACGGGAGAATAACTAAATGGAGAATGTATCCAAAAATGAAGATGGGATAAAAAGGAAGCAATTTATTAAAAATTTAGTGCACTAAAACTTCAAGGGGCCGTGTACCGGGCCCCTTGCAAGGGTGCCAGGGTCTTAAGTGAAATGTAGAAATGGGGCAGAAACTGAAAGGAGAATTCACCCCAAAAACAAAGAAGATCGCATAGAAAAGAAGCATGTTATTAACAATTTAGTGCACTAAAACTTCAAGGGGCCCTGTACTGGGCCCCTTGCAAGTTTGCCAGGGTCTTAACTGAAGTGCAGAAATGGGGTAGATACTGAAAGGGGAATTCATCCCAAAATCGAAGAAGATCCCATAGAAAAGAGGCATGTTATTAACAATTTAGTGCACTAAAACTTCGAGGGGCCCTGTACTGGGCCGCTTGTCAGGGATCCAGGGTCTTAACTGAAAATGTAGAAATGGGGTAGAAACTGAAAGGAGAATTCACACCAAAAACGAAGAAAATCGCATAGAAAAGAGGCATGTTATTAACAATTTAGTGCATTAAAACTTCAAGGGTCCCCTTGTCAGGGATCCAGGGTCTTAACTGAAAATGTAGAAATAGGGTAGGGACTGGAAGGAGAATTCACCCCGAAAACAAAGAAAATCAGATAGAAAAGAGGCATGTTATTAACAATTTAGTGCACTAAAACTTCAAGGGGCCCTGTACTGGGCCCCTTGACAGGATTCCAGGGTCTTAACTGAAAATGTAGAAATGGGACAGAAACTGAAAGGAGAATTCATCCTAAAAACGACAAAGATCGGATAGAAAAGAGGCATGTTATTAACAATTTAGTGCACTAAAACTTCAAGGGGCCCTTGACAGGGTGCCAGGGTCTTAACTGAAATGTAGAAATTGGACAGAAACTGAAAGAAGAATTTACCCCCAAAACGAAGAAGATCGAATGGAAAAGAGGCATGTTATTATCAATTTAGTGCATATAAACTTAAAGGGGCCTATGGCCCCGGCCGTAAAAAATAAAAAATCTGAGCCTCAGGTGCATTAGGACCTGTCTTTGACTAATCACTTCTGAATTTTCAGACTTCTACACGTGATAGATTTTGCTAGCCATCGCCGACAGACGCACACACACACAGAGCAATTTGTTCTTTTATTAGTATAGATGCATATTTTGCGACAATCGGCCATTACCATCCCCCACTCCACCACCCATAGATACCATTACTACAATTTTAATACCGTGTAAGCACCCCCTCAGATTTATTTGCAATTTTTCATCGTGTTTTGGGGTGTCGGATTAACGGTATTTTACGGTAAGCTCTATTTGTAGGCTGCTTATTGATATTCTATATATAAAAGTAAAAATAGTTTTAAAAAAAGACACTCTTTCACAAACATTCAATGTTTATCTTAAACATCACGACTGATTTAATGGCTGCAATTCATATAGTTTCAAAATATTTCCATCACAATACATTAATTTAGCACATGACATAATAATTTAAAATCACCATGTTGATTTATGCTTGATAGAAAGCTCAAACTAGGGAATTTATTTTTTTTATTCTAAATTTGCTTTTCTTCTTTTTAAAGATATGGCAACAGAAAATAAAATAAACGGTCAAGCGCTTAGAGAGTTCAGTACAATAAATATCTGAATTATTAACAGTATTATTTAAAAAAATCATTGCTAAAAGAATAATAAGACTTTATAAAAAAAAAAAAAAAAACTATGTAACATAGGGTTGGGTATAGCTGTATATTACTAGAAAAGTGTGAACGGGTATACCATAAAAGTTCAAAGAGATATGAAGCCTGAATAATATCAAATATTACTATTCTGTGTGACTCTTTTTTCAATCTTATCCTAATCTGTTTATGATGAACTTAATTCAGTACTGACAAAAAAAGTAGTGCATATTTAGACTTCATTTCGCATTTCATAAAACTAAATTCAGCGTAGTAACAATCTTTTGTTTTTACAGTGTAGCTAAAACAAAACTCTTGTTTAAAGTTTAAATTGGGCATTGTGCTAAGTGCGCTTCGAAAGAAGGTCGCAAAGTTGCAACGCCGCCTAGGTCCATGCCGCATTTTTCTCGATGGGTTTTTAATTAACTTTTAAAGACACTGGAGGCGTATTGAGAGATCCACGCAAAGTAATCGCGAATCCCATAGTAATCATGTGATTAATTCTAATTAGTCTGTTTTTAACAATTTGATGTTTGTTGCTTTTATACTGCTACTGGGCATTGCATTACACAAATATATCATTAAAAGTTATTATCTGGGCTTTTAAAGCCGATGTTACATAGAGTATGCCACCCCTGTCATTATGTATGTCCGAAACGTACGTGTCTTTAAGGGTTAATATCTCAGATAATTACCGACGATTTTTTTTTAAATCATCGATAATGCTTTTATACTTACTTCTGTTATGATAGGTACCCCCCAGTGCTCCTCAACTTCTTTGCTGAATCGAATCTCTGCAAATAAAAATTTGTGTGTAACAGGAAAAGGTGCTTTTCTCAAAAACTATGTGACCTAGGGAGCATTTTCGTATTTCGAAATTTGTTTGTAAATTCTGGTGCCATTCACTGATTTCAACATTTTACGAATAGAAGTACCTTACCCCTGAAAGGGTTAAATGCATATTAATTTATTTATTATTTTTAAGTTTCCTTTCTCTTTTAGTATTCATGTGCAAATACAATTTTCAAGACATAATTTTCAATATTTTCTGCTTTTAACACGTACTCATTTAATAGTAAATTTAAAGTTTTTTTTTCTGTTTTTAATAGTCATGTGTAAATAAATTTTTAATCGTTAGGAAATAATATTCTTTGCGCTGTTTTTAGAATTGAAAACAATCTCTATAACAATAGCTTAAGTTGTGTGACTATCATCAACAGTTCCGGGCGGATCTCTTCGCTTTTTATATTCCAGGCGGCCATTTTGATACTTTAATGTTAGCCAGCCACAGATGATAAGTCGCCAAATATTATTCTATAGCCATCATTTCACCTACATTATAATAGTCCAAGTCATGTAACTGCCATAAACAATTACAGGCTGATCCCTTCGCTTTTTATATTCCAGGCGGCCATTTTGGTACTTTAATGTTAGCCAGCCACAGATGATAAGTCGCCAAATGTTATTCTATCGTCATCATTTCACTTACCTTATAATAGTCCAAGTCACGTAACTGCCATAAACAATCACGGGCTGATCCCTTTGCTTTTCATAAGAAAGATTTCATTTTTGATTAAATAATCAAAATTATTTTTTCGAATAAAACTACATAAAAGTTGCCATGATCGCAAAGAATTCTTGGTACTTTTATGTTAGCCGGGTGCAAATCTCACCAGTAGCTTTTTTTAACTCGCCAGTTAGCATTTTTTTTATTTATCGAGTGATAAATTAAAACGATGCTACTTGGTTATCCCATCGACCAAAAATCTTATCACCACACTATAAGATTAAATGCCAATAGTGGTTGATCATAAATGTCCTATTCACTTGACTTTAAGGAAGTTACACGTGTTCACGCCATCAAGTGATTTTTATTTCGACGTTTTATTTGTATTTTTATTAATGTTATACTAATTTATTTGTTCTTTCGTTATTTGAAATAAAAATTATGTCAATTTGTATAATTTGGCAAGAGGTTTGGCGATTTATATAATTTGGCGAAATTGGTCGGTGGGTTAACTAAGTAGTACCATTAAAACATTGCTTTGAAGTTGAAATTAAATATCATGATTTGTTGCATTATTTAATATTTAGCACAGATGTCATATATGCATCGGTTTTGGCATGATTTTTTTTTTTATGACAATTTGACGAAAACCTTGTTTTCGAATACCAGTTATATAGGTATTTTTAAGTTATTTTCTATTATTTTTAAAATGAGATAACAATAAATAAATAAAAGTTTAATTAATAACTATAGAACAAAACAATTTATAATTTTTTTTTTTAAATAAAAAAAAAAGTAAATGTAAATAAACTTTTATCAATAGATAAGCAACAATAGCCGGGTTACCATGTCAGGCAAAATAACGCCAGTTTGGCGCCAATTAGGTACTCTGGTGCATATTTGACATCTGTGCCTAATATTTTTCGTTTTTAAAAAAGAAGTGAAAACCATTAATTTTAAATGTTTCAGTTTTAAATGAAAGTTTTGTATTAAATAAAATTATAATGAAATACAAAAAAAAAAAAAAAAAGAAGGGAGAAATGTTTGGCGATTTATCACCTGCGTTGTGCTAACATAAAAATACCGAGTTCTTGATTTCTCTATCAGAATCTTCTCATTTGGCGAAAGATTGTTCAAGTAAATTGAATTATGAATAAAAGTCACATGATAAATTTCTTAGCATACATTTAAGGGAGGCCAAACTGGTCGCCAAATTAGTTTAAAATAATAACCTTTTCTAAAATATGAAAAAAAAAATATCTGTTATGATTAAAATTTGATTTGCCATCATTAGAGAAAAGTATTTAAAATTAGAAAAAAAATTAATATTTCGAAAAGTAATTTGAATTTAAAATTTCTAATACCAGTTTTGAGATCTGTGTATCAATACGGATTTTTGGTGTTAATTTTATCGCATAATATTCCATATTTTAGAAGAAATCGCTGTAAAACATAATCAGTTGTTTAATCAGTCATTTCATTAATTCATTTCATTAGGATTTTATATATATAAATGTAGGGTAGATATTTCCTCTCTTCACAAACGGTAAGAAAAAACATATCCTAAATTTATTTAGCTAAATATCCAAATATATTCGGTTAAAGTATTTGACTGATTACAGAATTCGGTGAACCAAATACTCATCAAGAGGGTCGAATATTCATTATACTCCCTATCATGTAACTGGATAGCTTGGACGACTTCACACATTTTTGTTGAATTTTAAAGAATTGGATGTTAACTTTTGGAGACAAGAAACAAACAATCTAAGTATTGCGCGCCAGTGCAATACTTATTTCCAGCATCACTTCTCAATGTTAATTTAATATAGAAAAGCCTATGGAGCTCATAACTTTTTTGACTTTTTCTTCCCACCTTTTTGTCCCTGATGCCACAGTTTTTTTATTCTTTGCTAATTCTAATAATATTATAAATTTAAAGTGTGAAAATATTTCCCTGATGTTAGGATGATAAAATGCCTGTGCATATGGGTGGATTATAACCCAAAAAGTTTGTTTTATTTACAAATTTTTATTTATGTAAGCTATGTTTTATTTACATTATTAAAATATTTTTCTTAATTACAAATTTCGCTGTTTTCATTGAGAATCAATGGACATTTTCCTATAAATTTTAACAACATTTCTTCATTGTTGCAAAAATTCAAAAGCTGTGATAAGTTTTTGTCGACAGCACTTAATTTTCAGTTGAAAGATTTCCACGTGAAAAATGCAATTGAAATATATTACAGTATGGAACCATTTATCCGGAAACCAGTTAACCGGAAAATCAGTTATCCAGAATTTTATTTCTGATAGACTGATTTCAGAATCTTTGCAGAAAAAAGCGTCATACACTGCCAGTTTGAGATAGGCTTTGCTTGGAACAATTGTATAATTTGATGACAACATCTAGTATTTGAAAAGAAAACATGTTTAGTTGTATTTTAGATGCTTTAATTTTTATGCAGAGGAAACAGAAAAATTTTTGTTCCTAAGGGATTCCCATAAATTACCCTCTTTTAAACTCTGGTTAACTTTTGTTATTTTTAATCCAAGTAATCTAATAATTTAAAATCAGAAATAATGCCACAACCACACATATTCCACAAAACTTATCAAATGGATGCTGCTTTAATGCACAACCAGTTAACCGGAAAAACCAGTTATCCGGAATACATCTGACCCCAAGCATCCCGGATAAATGGTTCTGTACTGTATATGAAAAATGAATAAAAATAAGAAGAAAAGAATTAAAAATAAGATCAATATGGCATGAGAGTGGAAACAAAAATGACATTTTCAAACGTTTGCTAGTAATAAAAAGCGCAATAATATGAGTTAATACATAAAGTATAGGTTAGCATGGCGTCCAATTAAAAAAAAAAAAAAAATTATATATTCTACGGAACACGAATATCAGTTGCATGCAGATGAACACATAGTTCCATTAAACTGTTGTTAACTTTCTGATTTATTTATATTTTCTTGTATTTATTTATTGATTGATGAAGTTTTAAATTATGAAATATTAGCTGAAAACCAATACTGTACTATCTATATTGCTTTCAGACGGTATAAAAATTGAAATTGCCCCCTTTAGAGTTTAATAAAATTTGCAAAAGCAAAATGTATTTTACAGATTGCATCAATATGATGTCAGTGTTATAAATAAACATATTTTTTCAGGCAGTTTTTTTGCAGTAACAAGAAAGAAAAAATAACTATTTGTAAATTTAAAAAATACAGGGATATTTTTTATCTAAAATTATTCCTCAATGACATGATTTTTCTCTTTTTGTTATAAAAACCATGGCACTGAAACATTGTTTAATTAGATGGTCACCGAGCAATTTTGATGATTGCAGTCGCTGCTAAATAATCGTTTGGTATTTTCATCACAAATTGCGATTCGATACTGCATAAATCGAGCCCTGATGATATTAAATTTGACATCAATTCGTTTAATTGCATTACTTATTAAAAAACTTATATTAAACAAAAACATAATTTGCATAACAAATTAAAAGAATAAACAATTTATTTCCAACATCGTTTAAGCCCGAGAAGCGACTGATATTAAGATATTTCATTCAGTTGCTTCTATATTTAACATTAAATTCTTGTAAGAAATATGGTTAAACTAATTGAACTTTAAAAAATAAAATTCAAATAATGTGATACTTAAATCATCCTAAAAACTTAGATTCCGTTCAAATGAAATCGAAATAAATCTTACAAGGAGAGGGCCAACCTTGTTAATCACAGATTTTGATTATTTTAATATATGTTGTAGGGTAGACACCCCTTAGTGTCAGGTTCAACAGATTTTATCCAATGCCCCTTAGTTCTTGAAAAACCAGGGGGTCTAATATTAGTAGACAACTTAAATACTTACTTCGCAGCAAAAATGACAGGTTAGTCGTAGCTCAGTTGGCATGGCGTTTGCCGGCTGATCCGAGGGCCCGGGTTCGATACCTGAATGCGCTACGTTTGTTTTTCTCATTTTTTGTTTTATAAATATAGTTGTAAATATAATTTAATAATTTCAATTAAAAATTTTAACACCAAACATTAATTATAATGTTAACAAACTTAAATTTATCATTTCTTACTTGTAAACTATTATTTCTCATCCATTAAAGAGGTTTAAAAAGAATTTGGATCTATTATTGAATGATAAAAATTCAAAAATCGTGACAAATTCTGTTGTGGTGCCATCTAGTTCTGATAAAAAAAAAGGTATATTCAAATAAAATAAAAGCAGAAAAATGATAAAGGGGAAAGCAAAAAAATTGAAAGCGCAAGCATACTTATTACAAATTTAAAAATCTTTAATATGCAAAAAATCGGTTGTAATTTAATTCTGATGCTAATTTTTAATATGATTATGCTTGTTACTTTAAAAACAGAATAATAGTATTATCTCATTGACTTCTTTTGTTAAAGCAATGCATAAATGATGTTTCTTTAAAATCACGAATTGACACAATTGCTCAATATCATTGCATCAATAAAGAATATATGAAATACATTTTAAAAGTGATTTTAAAAAAATAACAGTTTTATGATGTTTTATTACAACTATTCAGTTAAAAGTAAAAAATTAAATAGGTTAAAATTATAATTGATATACAATATTAAAAATTTTAATTGACAGTGAGATTATTAAGTTATACTTACAAGTAAATTTATAAAACAAAATATGAGAAAAACAAATGTAGCGCATTCAGGTATCGAACAAGGGCCCGCCAATCAGCCGGTTAACACCATACCAACTGAGCTACGACTGGCCTATCATAGTTGTAGCAAAGTATGTATTTAAGTTGTGTACTAATATTAGACTCCCCGGTTTCTCAAGAACTAAGGAGTATTGGATAAAATCCGTTGAACCTGACACTAAGGGGCCTCTACCCTACAACATATATTAAAATAATCAAAATCTGTGATTAACAAGGTTGGCCCTCTCCTTGTTAGACTTTTTTTTCCTTTTCAAGTTGCAAATATTTGTATTGCAGATTTTGTATGTTTATACAAAATCAAAAGCTACATGCAAAATCCAAATCTTAAAAGAAAAAAAAAAGTCTAAGAATTATTTTGATTTTATTTGAACAGAATCTAAGTTTTTAGGGCGGTTTAAGTATCATATTATTTGAATTTTATTTTTATTTTTTAAAATTTGGAAATAAATTGTTTTTTCTTTTAATTTGTTATGCAAATTATGTTTTTGTTTAATTATGCTTATAATCAATCAATGTAAACAAAAAATGTCATCAATAAAACTTTCCATGACTCCGATAATTTTTTTTTTTTTCTGTTTCATCCATTAATCACACAAGCAAATTACAACATCTGGATCTGAGGATTATTCAAACCTTTAATTTAAATAACAGAAAAAAATTAATCCATCATTTTATTCTGTTATTTAAATTCAATGCAAGTTTTACTTTTTAAGGCTTTACATGTATTTCATCTCAACTGCATAAAAAAAGTATGGAATCTTAAACTGTTTTAAGAAATGGAAGTTTCTTTTTTCCCCCTAAGAAAAAGAAAATGGTGAAAGAAATAAACAAGATCTTGAAAATATCCCAGCTGCTACCAGATGTTTAATGACTAGAATGAAATATTTTGAGGTCATGAGTCATGACATCTATAAAGAGTATACATAATGCAACGAAAATGTTTTCTATGAGAACTGATAACTTCTTATTTTCTTTAATATTGAAAATAAATATTTTTTAATGTTTTCTGCATGTGTATTAAGTGTACATAAATTTAATTTAGAAGAATTTCATAAATTTTGCTTAGTTGTTAATTTATTAGAGATTTAATGAGTATTTTTATTTTATTTTTTCTATTTATCAGATTTAAAAAGGCTTTGAAACTGCCAAGTCAAGTTAAAAACAATACATCTGAAGATGACAAAAATATGGAAAAAAATGGATTAAAATCAGCTCACAAATCAAATGTATTTATATTTATGTAGTATTAATGGTTTAAATAATAATATTAATAAATATTTTCTAAGTCTATTTTTATTTTGCTACATTTATATGTTAAATCTTGTTTCCAGTAATTTCATTTTTTTTTCTCTCTAAAAAATGTAAAAATTCTAATTTTTTTTAAATATTTTTTTACTACATTTTGTTGAATTAAACTACAATGCTAAATTGAAACTGGGTATTCAATATGCCACTACTTGGGTAAATAAAAATTGAATATTTGAGAATCTTTAAAATGTAAAGATAGCAAGTTATGCAAAGTTCTATGCAACAAGCTAATTTGAAAGACCTTGTATAGGCTGTATATTATAAAATAATGTACAGTTATATATATATATATAATAATAATATTAATATTATAAAATAATATTAATCTTGACAGCAAGAAAATTTTGAATAAAAAATTTTCAAATTAGTTTATCACTTACCTTTGATATTTTTTCCAAATCAGCCCTTTTTTTTATTTTTTAGAATGCTAGGGGGTCTGCCTTCTACGAGCTACGCTCGCCATCCCCTGTTCAGACACTGCAAACTCTAAAAGTATGCTAATTTGATCAGCTTTTAAAAAATTTTCGGAAGAATGCATTATAATTAAAAAAACAGTGGCTATCTCCTTGTTAACAGGTTGTTTTCATCTTTGGTTAAATCAGGCCAGTGAAACATGGGAAAATAAGCTAATATAAAATGATTTAAGTAAACAGAGTCTTTGTCTCCCGGTATTTTTTAACAATGCTATATAAGAAAGTTTTTTTAAATAAGACATTTGAAATGTATCGTTTTAAATCTGACATAGTTTTCACCAAAGTTTGCTTTTTTTTAATATTCACATGAAAATACTTTCGTTTTTAGAAATGAAATATTATTTGCACTGTCTTAGAATTCTCATCACAAGAGCAATGCGATTCTTGTAGGTACTTCAATAACATCTGCATTAGTTCATTGGTTCAAAATATCTCAATTTGTTGATTTTCTGTAAGCAAGTAAACCCTATTGGTTTACAATGGAAGCCATGGGAATTTGGCAAAATATTAGAGATATCGCCATGTTGGCGACAAATTTGGCAGCATTTGGCAACAGAACAGTGTCCCCTCTTATACGTATGGAGATGCATTAAATGCTGTTCAGTATATATATATATATATATATATATATATGTATAGATAGATAGATAGATAGATAGATAATTAGTTTTAAAAGATTATCTCAAAATATGAAATAAATGTCTCGCACAAGTATATTTTAAAACTGTTTGGCAATTTTAAATAGGACGTAATTTCCTCCATTTGCATCTTTTAATGCATATTAATAAATTTATTATTTTATAATTTTCTTTTTCTTTTAAAATTCACGCGTAAATATAGTTTTTATGACGTAATTATCAATATTTTCCTGCTTTTAATACATTATCATTTAATTCTCATTTGAAAGTTTTTTTTCTGTTTATAATAGTCATGTGTAAAAAAATTTTTAATTTGAAGAAAATATTATTCTTTGCACTGTTTTTAAATTTGTCAACAATTTAAAATAATACCCTTTTCTAAAAGTTGTAAAAAATATCTCTCGAAATGCTGAAAATTTGAATTTAAAATAGAAATAAAACCTCAAAAAATGAGTCAAATTAAAAAAATAAATACAGTCTACACACCGGGAACGTCTAATGTATAATATTATCTAAAAATAATTACATTCCTCTGTATGGTGTTTTTTACTGGTATGATTTTGACCAACTTTAACATTAAATATCTCTTAAAAGAATTATTCAATTTAAAAACTGTCTACATCAGCTTGTTTATCAAACATTTCTCTACAATACCACTTATTTTCAAATTTTTGTATGAAGTAGTTTTCTTAATATTAACGAAGAAAGACTACCGGTCACAAAAAATTCAAAACCGCCGTCGGCGGTGACAACGTTAATTACTTTTTTTTTAAATAGAGAGATAATAACTTTAAATGGATATTTGAATAAGTATTAGTTTGTTTTCATTTTCATTGTCCAATAAATTGGGTTTTATCTCCTTATAGCCATAAGGAATTGATTTACACATTGACATAAAAGTTTATGCTGTTCTTTATTTATAATATTGCAATCTAAAAAAAAAAAAGCACAAATACTGCATACTTATTTCCGTTGGACATTTTTTTTTTGGCTCGAAAGTGGTGGAGGGGGCGGGGTCGGCTTATACACGAGTCTAAGACAATTTTCAAATTTGATATTAAAATAAAAAAAAGATGGTAAATATAAAAAACATAAAAAATACCTTCAAATTTCTAAAAGTACTTTAATACTCCATTCTTTTATAATGAAAGAAGTCGCCAATCTTCTTTTACTATCCAAGTTGTTATTAGAATTTTCAAACTCCTTAAAATTGCTTTCTCTCATTGGTACATCGGGATGAATATCATCAATATCTAGTTCATCATCATCAACGAAATATTCAAAAATGTCATCATCCTCAGTTTAATCCATCGCATTACTGATGTAACATTTTTTGAAAGATTGAGTGATCATTTCTTGCAGTAATTCAAGCCAGGCTTCCTTCACCCATTCAGAGATAGTAACAATGTCAACTTTGTTTAAATTACCGCCATTTGTTACAGCTCCATCCTCAGATAACATTCTGTCAGTCAATTTCGAAAGGAGCCTGCCTTTAAATGACTCATTTAGAAAAATGTTGGAATGTTGAAGAACAGAAGTAAGGCCACCGGGATCTACCAAAGATCTCTAGTAGATATTAATTTCAAAGAGAGCATTTTTTTCTATTAGCTATGAAAAAAAAAAAAAAAAAACTTAGGTTTTCTAATGCTGTTTCATCACGTTTGTTTAACATCAGCTTATATACAGGTTTTTGGATTTTGGACGATTTTTCACTGAAAAGTCATGTACTCAGCTTATACGTGGAAATATACAGTATGTTTTAATTTAATTTTACATTATTTTAATATACAGATGATTCCTTGTAAGAAAATAAACCATATGTAATTATAAAGTCTTTCTGGGAATTAAAATTGTACTTTTATTTACTCTTTTTATTATTATTATTGAAGTTACACTCTATGTTCATATATTTATAGATATATATATATATATATCCATTCATAAATAATTTTCTTTTACATTTGATATTGCGGTTGATCGAGCAATTTGAGTAAAGTAATTTATGCTACTTGGTATGCTTTGCTCAAACAGAAATCAATTGCATTTTGCTTGTATTGTAAAATGTTGCACTTGTAGTTCACTTTAGAAGTTGCGTGTTTCACAGTAGAAGATTCCATTTTCATGTCATATTTTGTAATGTTTTGTAAATGTTGTGAATGTTTTTAATTTTTGCATTCTATTTGTGGAATTTTCCTTTTTTGGTTTAGGAATTTCTGATTATCGGATATACAATTTTGTAGTAGTGGTTTAATTATTCGTTCATTTATCTACAGTCGACTTTTCATGGAATTTATAGTTAATAATTGCAAAAAGTTTATTATATATATTATATACACTAAACATTTTGTTATAAAAAAGATTCTGACATGTTTATTCTTTTACTTATAGCTGTATTTAATAATCTACTGATGTATTAATATTCAACCACGATGAGCTAAATTTAACTAATTTAAATTAGCTTATATTATGTTTTGAATATTAAAAAAATTAAATCATTTATTTTTCTGTGTTAGAAATACTCATCATTTTCATTGTTTAACTTTAATATATACATTTTACTTTGATTCAATAAATCATTTGTAATAAAGGAAAAATTCTAATATGGTGAACTCCTGCTAGTATATACTTCCAAGGGAAGCCATTCTTTGCTTGTACTATCTGAAATCTGCATTAAACGATGTAAGCATTCGAAGGGTATAAAAAAAAAATCCCTTCTGATTTATTGAATTCAGTATCTTAACAAATTAAATGGGCTAGAGGCTAGAACTTTTTGCTTAAGAAACTATGTTCTTTTAATTTAGAATTTCTAGTAACAATGTAAATTAATGACAATATTGTTGATACAAAAGAACTAATTTCTCAGACCAAACAAAATATACAAATAAATTGCCGTACTTTCAAAATGTAGATTTATTTAAATTAAGTCACTTTTCTTTGCAGTAATGGAATAAGTGATCTTTTTACTGCATTATTTTCTAATTTTGTAACATCCTCAAAAATTTGATCTATGATAATATTAATATTCATGAATAGCATTGTCTGAACCTCACACATTGTCAATTATGGAATGTTATCCTTCTCTTCTTCAGTGTCACAAACAAGTACACGATTTTTCAATAAAAGATTTGGCACCAAAATTGTTTTTGAAAAGTAATGTACAAGATGAATGTCTTTAGATTCTGCCCGGTTGATTTTGAAAAACTTGCATGCTTTTGTGAAGTAATTCTCTCATAACCATTTTTTTTGCTTTGTCAATTAATCTCTTTTACTGGTACACTAACCCTACTTCAGCCTTTTTCCACCAATCAACACATATCTCTTGTGTTGTGTGAAAGTGGCTTCTACTTGACGCATCCAGTGAATTCTTCTACCAGTGACATGTTTCCTGCCTCCCTCCATTTGAAGATGTGGTTGTGCACTGACATGGAAACCACATCTTTCAAGGGCAGGGAGGAAGCATATCAGAATGTTCTGACAGAAGAATTTACTGTATGTGACAGGAAAATGCCACTTGCATAGCATCAAGAGGTATTTGCAGATTGTGGAAAAAAGGCTGAAGTAATTGTCGAAGTGAAAAATTGGTAATGTGAGAATTATCTTACAGCATTATTCGATGAGCAGTATGCATTAATCAGTGTTCTTAACATTAATTTCAAATCAAACAAGTAATATGAAAAAAATTAAATAAATTCCTACTTAGGTCATCAAAGAAAAATTTAATATAATCCCTTAAGCTAATATTAGTTTTTGTTGCATTAAAATATCTCAATTTGTTGATTTTCTATAAGCAAGTAGGTTTACAATGGAACTCTATGGGAATTTGGCGAAATATTAGAGATATCGCCAAGTTGGCGTAACTTTTGGCGACTCATTTTGGCAGCCAAATTTGATGATATATCGTCAAGTTGGCGACAAACTTGGCGGTATTTGGCAACAGAACAGGGTCCCCCCCCCCCCTATGGTAATTCCTTATTGAAAATACTTTCATTGATATTCAATAACCAATGGCCGCCATTTTGTTTCCCATGCAAAACTAAAATTAATTAAAATTTAATTAATTAATATTTGAAAAAACTGTATTAGCATCAATTGTCATCCAGTACAAGTTTAAAAAAATTTATTTCAACTTCATAGGATGAATAATGAGTATTTTATTAACGATTGAAAATTTGAACAAGATAAATATATAAATAAATATAGGGAGAGTGTTAGCTAATAGTAGGAATTGAAAATGATTAGACAAACAAAATTGCCACCATTAACTGGAAATGAATGTTAAGCAGAGACTCATTAAAGAGAATCCACTGCATACAAATGAAAATTTAATTATAAATTATGTTAACTTTGGATATCAGCTTTATCCTGTCATGATAATTGCATAATATTATTTATTATTATTTACATATGTTATTTGCATGCAAATAATTTCGCATTTGCTTTAACAGGTAAAGGCATTTAATATCACAGTAGAAAATGGTGAACATATTTTAGAGCCATTGGGTTCATTTGAAAACTATACTGAAGACTGGAGGTGTATGGCTGAACTTATTTTACAAGTAATTCTTTTTTAATGTATTTTTGAATTAGTCTTTCTATAATATGCATATATATATATTTCCAAATCAGTATGTATCTATGCTCAAAGTAAAAAATACAGTAAAACCTATGAAAATGAACTTGCCTATAATAGAATCCTGTCTTTAATGGCAAAAATTCATGTTCCAGACTGAAGGAATACCATACTATTATATCTGCTACGACGGAAATCTGTCTAAAAGTGAATATTTTCTCACTCTCTAGCAATTCCTTTTCACGGTTTTTATTGTATATAAATATTGATAAAAATTAAGCAAAATTTTATGCTGTTGTGATTTTATTGAATGTTATAAACTTCATTATATAATAGTTTTGGTACTCATTAATAATCTTCAATCACATTTTCTTATGTCTTTTTAAACAATGAAGTTGATATCCTTAGCTGTATTTGCATTTAATAACATCAATTAGTTGTGCATATTTACATCATTTTTACTACCCAATACTGATGGTAGTCAAAAGAATATAAATTATTAAAAATTTAAGTTGATTTGTGGCAAGAAAGAGCTGCCCTATTGGTTATTTTGATTAGTAGAGAAACACTACTTCAGTTTAAAGAATGCTTTTGCATAAAAAACATGATCTATTTCATTGATTTTTTTTTTTTTTTTAAATTCAGTGGCATAGTTAGGATTTTCATCTGAGGGGTGGAGGGGGGGGGGGGGGGATTTAAAACATTCAGAATAATTTCTATTTCTATACTTGCATAAATTTATTAAACAAGTTATAAATATCTGCTTTTTAGCAAATACTTAAGGAAAATGAAATATGATAATAAAAAATGATTCAGCGTAGTTTTCTTGGCTAAGATATTTTAGATGTGTCATCTTACTTTATATTATTTTTATTATAACCCTTGACATTAATGATTATTTATTTTAATAAAATGATTGTCTATATTTTAAAAAATGTCAGCTAGGGGGCAGCTAATTACGATTTATGAGTTAAATGTAACTTTATTTTGCCATTGATTATAATTTATAACTTCAAATTTACCCATTGCAGATTTTAAAGAAATAAATATTAAATTAAATTTTTTATAACTTGTTTTCAAAATTTATTTATATAATGTGAAATATTTCTGAAACTACTCTGTTTATATAAAGCAACAATAATTTACTTGCCGAAAAAAAAAAAAAACACCTTCCACTGCAATTAATTATTGCAATATATATTTTAAACAAAAAAAAAAAAGTCTTATTACAGATAAAAAATAACTAGGCATAATCACTCAAAGGAAACATAGAGGTAGGCTAAGGATTTTACTAAGTGTGTGGGGGAAAAAAAAAAAAAAGTATAAAGTAAAACTCTACACAGTTCAAAATCATTCTAAAAAAAAAAAGTGGGGAATGGGGGGAGCTAAGTGCTAAAGTCACTTTTAGTTATATATAGAAAAGCTTTCCTATTGCCTGTTTTCTTTAGCTTGTCCTTTTCCCTTCCATTTTCTTTCAGTCCTGCTCCTGCTTTCAAAGTGGTAGCACATGTTCTTTTCACCTGAAGAAAAAAGACAAAGTTCTTTCTTCATTTTATATTTTTTATGGTGTTAAGATTTTCTTTTGCCCTTATTGGCTCACGCAAGTTTGTGCAATATTTTAACGAAAATATTAATTATAAAAAAAAAAAAAAAGAGTATAAAGAATACACAAATGAGAATGAAAAAAATCATTAAATAAAAATCCCCCCCCCCCCTTTACACACACAAAAAAAGTAATATATTTGGAGTTATATATTTAAATATTTATTTAGTATTCATTTATAAAATTATACCATTGTAAATTTCAATTTAAAAAAAAATGTGGACTGGCTTTCCCTAAAAACTTCCAGATTGATTTTTTTGAAATTTTGTTACATCTTTCCTTGAGTTCATGAAAAGTTTGTTACAATAAGCAAACAAACTACTGCAATTGTATTTATGTAGTTACATCTGAATGTAAATTTTATGTGGGTTTTTACAGAGCATTTACAAGGTGCAATTTTTATGTAGATTGAAACTCAGGACAAAAAACTCAGTACTAAAAATGATTTTTAAAATCATTAATTATAGAGAATTTATTATAGTAGAATTTTCTCATTTATTAGGAAGGCTCATAGTTATTTTCCACTTATTTAAAAAAATTCTCACCAATAATTAATGGATAATCAAAGCAGGGATCTATTTGAAATTTCCATGATCTTATTTACGTATAACGAAAATGCTCATAATTTTCTCTTAGGTTTCCCCCAAAGATTGTATAAAAAATCACCTTATTAATTTAGAGAGAAATGGGGCTAAAGAAAATATGCCTGAGACCTTCCTTTTTTTCCTTCTCCTCGTTGTACAGTCACCCATATGAAACAAAATCTGGTTGTTGTTTTTTTTTTTGAGGGGGGGGGGGTCTATAATTAAAACCATGTTTAAGAGCAAAATTTGACAGATATATCACAATTAAAACATACTGTATACATTTAATGATTGCATATAGATAAAAATATCTTATAAAAAATAACTAAAATGCTTGTTTATACCTTATTTCAATTTAAATCAAACCCATATAAAGTTCTTGAAATATTTGTAAAACAAGAAACAAAAAATGAAAAAAGACCTTGATAATTCACTGAAAAATGACTGTTTAATGAAATTGTACAAAAAAAAATCATAAATTATATACATTATAAATTAAATATTAAATTCAGCATAGCACATTTTCCAGTGTGCTATTCTTATATATTAACACAGTCTACACAATTAAAACTCTAGAGATAAACTACTACTATGTTATATGATAACTAGTATACTTATTACTAGTTTACTTCACATTGATTATTTTGTGGTTTTACTTTTAAAATATTTTACAAATTGTTCAACAAAACCCTCCAACCTTGTTTGTAACATATTCATAATTTTTTAGCTCTTGAACTTTATGTGATTATGAAGAAAAATAAGGAAAAAAATCTATTAACATTTAAAATAACAGATAAGTTGCAAATTTAAATTAGTACATTGTGTGAATTATTATAGCTGAAATTATGTAAAGCTTAAAAAGCGATGATACAGCAGCAAAATTTCAAGTAAAGAAATATATAAACTATAAATACAATAAAACAGTAAGTAAAGCTGTATAATAAAACAGAAAATAAAACATTAAAAATATATAAACCTATAAGTATAAAAGTAAAAATAATTTTTATAAAAATACTCTTTTATAAGCATTTAATGTTTATCTTAAGAATCATGCCTAATTTCAAGAGTGCAATTCAGGCCATCATTATCATGTGGCGGGGATCTAATATTTCTAGTAAAAGACAGCTAATATTTATTTTCTGTAAAATTTGGTATAGAGAAAACATCATTTAGCTTTTAAAGTTTTATTGTTTAAAATTACTCTAAAATTTAAAAGCCCTTAAATCCCTTTTTGATTTATTAGGGAAATCATCATTAAGAAAATACAAATAAAGTATTTGTTGAAATTGTCAAATTCTGAAATCGTCTAAAATAAATAAAAATTAGCCTGAACACTCATAATTGTTATATTTCCTATTCCTTTATACCTATTTCAAACTACAGCTTTTTTAGCTCAGTGTTGTTTCTCATGAGATATTTTAACCTACTCTGCATTAGGGATGCACCGAATAGTGATTTTGGCTGACTGCCGAACATTCGGCCTGCAGATAAACTGAATACCGAATATTCAGCTACCCTAATAGTAACTGTTAGGCCGAATACTGAATATTCGGTCAGCCAAATAATAACTACAGTGATGGTCAAAATTATAAGGACAAGGCAAAAATCGCCAAATGTTGGCTACATTTGGCCAGAAACTTATGCAAATTTAATGGCTGGAAACCAATGAAAAATGAAGAATAAGTTTTTATGGAAATATGTGGAAAATTCATATTCATAAAATGTATTATGGATTTATACAGCCATCTGATATGGACAAAATTATAAGAACAACTGTATTTGTGTGTTCTAAAAAGTAAAATTTGCATGTTTTTTGCTCTGCACACAGAACTCATGGACGATATAAATGCATAGTACGCATTTGGGATCGTCATATTCTGTTTTTCAGCCTCGCCGCTAAGGTAGAAAGCTTTCGGAGATTAAGAAAGGGAAAGTAGATGCATTTAAAAGTTCAGGACTTTCTGCACGCCACATTGCGACAAAGCTTAATAGATCAAGAACGGTTATTAACAATTATCTTAAAAATCCCGGTAAATATGGACGGCAAATACATTCAGGTAGGCCATCTTCTGTTTCTGTACGGGAGAGAAGAGTGATAATAAAGCAAGCTTGCTCCAAAAAACAAACGTCAACAAAAATAAAACATAAAGTGAACATAGAATGCAGTGCTTGAACTGTTTGACGTGTTTTACAAAAAGAAAAAAAAGGTTCGCTATGGTAAACATATGTCACGGCCGCCTCTTACAAAAGTTCATAAGAGACTGATTATGGTGTTTTCCAAAAAATGCATTACTATGGGGAAAAAGTGGGGTTATGTTGTCTTTTCCAATGAGAAAAAGTTTAATTTGGATGGACCAGATGGTTTCCAGTACTTCTGGGATGATCTCCATAGAGAAATTTTTTTTATCTCAAAGCATGCGTTTGGAGGTGGCTTAGTAATGGTCTGGGAAGTTTCGCAACTGGTGGAACTTCTCCAATAGTTTTGTGCAGGGTAGAATGAATTCTGAGAGTTATGTTGATTAGGGCTGGACGATATCAGAAATTTAATATCGCAATATATCAACGAGTTAATATCGATATTACTGATATATCGCGATAACTACTGTAGAGATCTGCATGGTCCAGCCCGTGGCCGGAAGCCCGGTTTCGTTTATGGCACTTGGGCCGGGCCCGAGCCATACTTCTTTCAAGAGGCCCATACTTCTTTCTGAAGGCTCAGGCCTGGTCTCCCTCCACTCTTTTCGGGCAGGGCCGGGCCCCCGGTAGCAGAAAGTTCGCGACGTGCGTCGCAGATTTATTTTGGACCTTGCAGATAAATTTGCCAACTTAAAAAAAGTATTTCCTTAAAAAAAAAGTACGAAAATTCTGTCAAAAAATATCGCGAATTCGACAAATGGTCGCCGAAAAATATCAATTTCGGCAATCGTTCACATAAAAAATCGGTAATTTATAGCCAAAGGGTCGCTATAAAAACGTGAATTTTGTCAAAAGAGACCGGGAAAAAAACATGAATCTCTTACCAGGGTTGTAGAAAAAATGCAAATTTCTGTCACAGGATCGCGGAAAAAACACGAATTTCATCTTTTCCCTCTGTTGTAACCTTTCGGAAATTTTGCTGTGAATTTCAGAATTTTTTACTCAGAATCACCCCTGGTATTAATCAGTAAGAACGCTGTTTATTTTAACACTCATAATGTTTGTACATAAGAAAATATAACACGCTACTCCCGCAGACAATTTTCATCCCACTAAATTGCTGTCGCAGACACAACCATAACTTTCTGCTACTGGGGCCGGGCCGGGTCCGAGCCATAACTTTTTTCTAAAAGCTCGGGACGAGCCGGGTCTGGTTTCATTCCTAATCTTACGGCCTGAAATTTTCAGTCCTAGTTTTGACCCAGCCCATATGAAAATCATTGTCTCAGCGTGGCCTGGTCCATTCAAAGGTCAGTAGAATTAGGCCTGGCCCAAAAATTTTTGCAAAAAATGTATACTCTTTTAAATACCATTATTTTACACTTAAACATTAAAATTTATTCTTTTTAAAGAATAGTACATTTCTATGCTTATTAAAATTTAGCTGAATTAAAATATCGTAAAACGTGTGAAAAAGAACCTGCCAATGACGGAACCCTGTTTTAAACTGAAAAACTAATTTATCCATGCAAAATTAATATACAAATACGTAAGAAAAGAACATATAAAACATTTACTCTTGCTAAGAAAGGAACTTGTCTATAGCGCATTTTTTTTTCTATGCAATTCCATCTTAGAAGATTTTACTGAATATAATTTTTAGGTTTTTAACACTTCAATACATGGAATATGGA
This sequence comes from Maratus speciosus, assembly GCA_963932465.1. Classification (NCBI taxonomy): domain Eukaryota; kingdom Metazoa; phylum Arthropoda; class Arachnida; order Araneae; family Salticidae; genus Maratus; species Maratus speciosus. Next base: position 200,225,188 of record OZ010789.1, read on the forward strand.
TTAACAATATTAATGATAACTAACACATTTACATACACGAAGTAGAGATTCATTAAAAAATAAATGTCGCACCCTGCGGCATTTCTATAAAAATGGAGATTATAAACATGAAAAAAAAACTTAAGATAAATATTTTTGGTCAGAACTCCTCGTATGAGACAAATTTTTAACCTAATCGATGCAAAAATCAATGTTTTGTAGAAATTCACTCGGGCCGAGATTTTAACTTTTTTCCAGGCCGGGGCAGGCTCGGGCCGAAATTTTCAGTTTTTTACCGGCCGGGCTCGGGCCGAATATTTAATTTTTGTATCGGGCCTGGATGGGCCACATTTTTTTCTATGAGTCGGGCCTGCTCAGGCCTGGAAATGTCGGCCCGTGCTACCTTTTAAACTGTCTTACTCTAAACTACCTTAAACTGTGTAAGAATAGAAATATTGCTAATTTCGAAAACAAAAATGGTACAGTAGCAACAATTTAAGTACCAACAGGTGTAGAAAGCTACAAATGAATGTTATATACCTATATATGTTCACACAGTATAATTAAAATATGCATATGTATCTATGCAAAATAGAAATATTTTAGGGAACGAAACCAATGTCTGATAGCTCTTTGACCATTCGTTGCATAGTATTTTCTTTAAAAATAGTATTTTTTCTTTTCTTCCTACTTTATGGATTATTTATTAATAACATTTTGACTATTTAATTACTTCACGTATAACTGAGAATATTATTAAAAAAAACAAGAATGACGATTTTAATATAATTAAAATAAGTAAAAGCAGGGGAAAAACTAAAATTAATTTAATGCCACATATGCTAATATACTTGTAATTAAGTAGGTTTCAGTGGATGATAGATGCAGCAGACATGTTGTTTTTCAATCTTTCTCTAAGGAATGAATGCATTCTTAATCGAAAACATTCACTGTATTCATATCTTCTTACCTATTTACTACAAGAAAACAACATCGGAACCCTATTTTTTTAAATATAAATATTCAAATCAAATTTCGGAATAGTTTTATACTATTAGATGTAAATTTCCAACTGGGCGAAAAATGTCCGGAACAGAATTCGAACCAGGAACCTCCTGGCTGAAGCCGCCAGTGAAGCCTTGGTTCGAATCCTGGTCCGGACATTTTTCGCCCAGTTGGAAATTTACATCTAATATGATTTGTTTACCAATTAGAATAATTGTGTTAAAATTAATCTAGTTTTATACTAATTTAAATTTATTTTTTGATAAATATTCCCTTTAAGCTAAAATGCAAGACAGGATATGTTAAATTCATGAGAGAAAACTTCGCCCTATTGAAAATACAACAAACGACAGAAAAGAAAGAATATCAATACACAATATGAATAAGCATTGTATTCAGTAGCATAGTAGACATTAGAGTCTGGGAAGCTTTTTTTAAAAGCAACGAATCATCACAGTGAATGACTGCTTTGTCCTTGACTTTTCCCCAACTTGACTAGAGAGAAAAGTAAAGTTTACAATTAGCGGACTCTGATTGGTCGTTCGCAAGTGGATCATCCCAGCTTTTCGGCTAAGTACTCAATGATAACCAGCTATATTCTGTATCAACTGGAACTCAGCAATAATCAGAGCTCGTTTGGTTATTCATGACATATCAATAGTTGTGGTTATATCAATATGTGTGGATCGGTCTCAACGACGAGAGGGCGAGAAGTACGATAAGTGTTATTCAGTATTACGCAGACAGGCAGTTTTCACCGAAGGAAGACTGAAATAATTGGAATATGTCTAGAGATAATCAATGGAAAGAAAGATAATCGAGGTAGATTTTCTGTTTTGGAGAAGATAGAGGGTGAAAGCATTGTAATGGAATACTGGGCTACGTTTTTCGGGGCTGTGGCAGTGTGCGCAAAAGATTAATATTTTACTTGGTTTTGAGATATTCTATGCTCTTTTTTCAAGGCTTATGTTCAAAATTCCAGTGAGCTCAAAACATTGTTATTTTATAGGGATATATCAATAGAGTCAAGGTTTAGATATTGTTATTGCGAAATTTAAAAAATATCAATATTTGTCGATATATTGATAAATAATCCAGCCCTAATGTTGATGTATTGGGCGATAATCTTTTACCGGAAGCACCGTTACTAAAGAGTGGAGACTATTATTTCCAGCAAGACAATGCCTCAGTACATGTTTCCCAAACTTCAAAATCGTGGTTTGATGCTAATTTCGTAAAACTACTTGAGTGGCCGACCAGAAACCCTGATCTGAATTCAATGGAAAATCTGTGGGGTATTCTGGCACACGAAATATACAAAAATGGTATACAATGTGAAAACAAGCAAGAGCTCATGTCGTCCATCGAAAAAGCCTGATCAAAATTTTCCAAGAACATTCTTAAGGAACTGTCAAATTCCATGACGTCAAGACTGATAAAAGTGATTGAGAAGAAGGAGGAGATTATTAATTATTAGTGTGTTTCAGGCAAAAACATTCATTGTCCTTATAATTTTGTCCAGTTTTTACAATGACATGTTTTGTTAATTATGGCAAAACATTCATATTTTGCATTTTCCAATGTTTTGCATTCTACAATGATTTTTAGCATAAAAAAGCATTTTATGTATAAATTTCACTTTATTTAGTTCAGAAATAAATTTTTTCTGTGCAATTTTCAATTGCTCTTATAATTCTGACCACAACTGTATTCGGTTGAATACTAAATATTCGGCTGGCCAAATATTTTTGTATCCCAGTGTTTAACAGTATTAAAAAGTTAAATAATGCTACATAATATTTAGCACAGATACTTCCATTTTGACAAACAAGACTACTTTTATAAGTAAATTTTGCACACACAAAAAATTGTGTTTTGAGTTATTATTTAAGAATAGGATGATTTAAAACTTTTTTAATTAACAAAATTTAAATTCCATGTCTTCTTTAGTGAATTCAAACAAATGAATAGAATTCTCTTATATTGAACAAAAAACAACATATCATCCACTTATTCCATCAAAAACTAAAGGTGTACAAGCTGTAGCTGAATTTTCGTTCACAACTGTGGCAAAAATAAAGATATTTTAGTGAGCCAATGTTTTTCGACAGGAATTCCTGTCTTATTTAATGCCCATATTACACTTAAATTTTCTTATACCCATATTTCAGGCATTATAGTAGCCATTAGTATAGACACTTTTTCCACATCTGTTTAACTTAATATATAAAGACTCATGACACTTAATTTTCATTTTAAAAAATCTTTTATCTTTCTTTTTGTACATATTAAAATCGAAATTTATAATTTACATTCTCTTTACTTTTCTTAAAAACAAAAACACATCTTTATTTAAAAAGAACATATATTCCGGTATATCGTTAAAACTATGCTATTTACCAATATATACTGCATTGTCCAATACTCTTTGGCACTTCTCTGAAAAAACGTTTTCGTCCCTTCTAGGACGTCATCAGTTTAAAATGGCGGCTCGCAGTTTCGCTTTTGACCTTTTAACTTCTCTCTCTTTCCTCTTTTTCCCTCTTCTCCCTTTTCACTTTCCCCTTCTTTCCAGCATTTTTAGCCAACAGGAGTCAACATTTGCATGTGTCATATCGTTGCATACATTTTGTCTGTCGAGGTTAATCTCTATAGTCTCTCTCTCTCTCATCAGTGTGTTGTGGGGGTTATCATATGTAACTATTTTTTCTATTTTAATTGATTGAGGTATTATGGGGTTTTTTTAATTTGTTCTTGAGAGGGCTGTTGCTTGATTATTATATTTTAAGTCGCGGATATGCTCCTTATATCTTTCGCTTATTTTTCGCTTGGTCATCCCGATGTATGTAATTTCCTTATCTATATCTGAGTCTTTAATTTTATATACTCCTTCCATCTGTAATTCTTCGTATCTTTCAGCTTCATTTCGTATCGTTTTAAATAGGAAGGGGTTGGGAATGTGATGGTATCATTGGAAGTAACTGAATTTTGGCTTGCTGCATTCTTAATAAAGGAATGTCTATCTCAGTGCTGACCAGATATGAATGGTTGCTATTTCGAGAATTTCTCATCATGTTGTCATATTTCGCAGAAATTAAAGTAACTCAGTTGACAATATAGTTACAATACCTTCATTATTGTTAAAGTAATAAAAGAACATTAAAGTTTTACTTGGGAATACACTGTATTTTTGACTGAATAAGAGAATTGTGATCCTGATTTGCTGGACAAAAAAAAAAAAAATTGTCTGTTTTGATGCATATTATTATCCCTGAAAATTTTTTCCATTATGTTTAGAAACACCCTGTGTGCGAAAAAGCAAGAAACAGATTATTTTCCAGACAATGTTCAGGAACTTGCATTTGTACATCATTAATTCCTATGAAGGTTGCTGTTAATGAAGTGACACTTTTAATACAAAATCATTCTCTTTTATTTAAAGAATGTTCTGTTTCTGTCTAATTATTCTGAATATCTTTATTAATTTACAGTTAAAAATAAAAGTTGTGTAACGATTTTAAAAAAACATTTTTAAGAGTTTTTTAAGTATCCAGTTTGGCCAAATAGTTTGATATTCGGCCAAACCAAATATTCAGCATACCGAATAGTGTTATATTCGGCCTAACTGAATACTCGGTAATATGGCCAAATAGACCGAATATTCGGTGCATCCCTACTCTGCATATTTATTTGATCTTATTTTATATGGAAAAGCACCCCCTAAATAAACATGCATACAGGTCAAAATGGACTATATGTATAAATAAATACATTACATTAAAATTATCTTCATATGCACTACGTCGAAAATTTTGTTATGATTATGCTCTATTTGAATCTTTAGAGTGCTTTTCCATTAATCGACATGATACTGATTAATCATATATGATTGTGACTATCCATCATCGATTTCATGCAAAATGCATCCATATACATTCTGGTGACAAAATCATCATCAAAAGCAAGTAAAGCATATCAATGCATTTTGTATGCACCAATATCAGATAACAGCAACCATGTACTACAATATATCATTGTTGTATCGGTTAATCAGGGATGAGAGTTCCAACTTTTTGCATACCAGTATAATCTTAGAGAAAATGTTATTTCATTTAATCAGAACATTTTTGCAATTTAACAGAACAACCTTTTTTCTAAGGTCATACTGGTATACAAAAAGTTGGAAATCTCATCCTTGGTTAATTAAAAAACACTTTTAAGCTTTTTGAATTGGTTGGTTGGTCGGTTGTGTTTATGACGGGCAATTATCAGCACGAGGGATATGGGCCCTAAGGGGGGGGGGGGTGCCCTCCGTGGGGGTCTTTCTAAAGGAACCTAACCCGTATTTACGCGTGGAAATCCACGACTCGAAGAAAACCACGAAAACTCCGAACGATTAGGCCGACGGGCGCGATTGGGATCGAACCCAGCACTTCCCGTCTACCAGCTTCGAGAGCAGAACCTCTCGGCCACTGGTGGGGCTCTTTTTGAATTGGAGTACAACAAATATGCACCAGACAAACTGCCAACATCCATAAATTTATATACTAAAATTTATTATCACACATCATAAATGCTTTTCTATAAACAACTATTGACTACAATATTTAATATATATGTATATTATAAATATTTTTTACTTCATTTTATTGGTTGTAATTAGTAGTGGTGTACTGAGTACTGTTTTGCCTGAGTGCCATGTACAGTATATCAGTGTTGTGTTGGTTAATCAAATAGAGCTTTTAAGTTCTTTAAATAAAAATAGTAGTACAATAGATATGCATCAGACAAATCGGCTACATGCATGAACACTAAAATTTATTGTTACACAACATAAATTAAATACTTTTGTTTAAAGAACTATTGACAACAATATTTAAAATAGCAAAAAAAAAAAAAAAAAAATATTTTTTATTTAATTTTATTGGGTTTTTTTTTAAGTAGTGGTGTACTGAGGTTTTGCCCGAGTGTCATGTATTAAGCCAAATACAGAGTAGCCATTTGTAAAGAAAAACACTTATGCACACATAAAAGCAAGATTAAAGAATTTCTGTACTGTTTGAAAACATACATTTTGAAACTGTATATTTTAAAATTTTACTTTAATTTTAAATTTAATAAATCATCCAGATCATTTAAAATAGCTTTTATATATGATAAACAAAAAGTACAACTAATAAAAAAATTTAAATTGATTCTTCAATCCATTATCGCTGTTTCAGATATCAATTCTGTTTATTGTAAATGATTATCGCTTAGTATTTTATGTATAAGTAGTTAGTATAATTTTGATATTAAGAATGTAAAGTTTATTGAATATTAAATATTTCTTTTTTTGTCATTTTATCTCATCTTCTGTCAATATTAAAAATTATGTTTAGTTTACAAAAATTAAAAAAATATATATATTAGCATTACACTTCCTTACCATTTTTCACATGTAGAACATTTACAGTAGTGTTATTTTAAAACTTTTTTTTTTAATCCCACATAACAATTTCCTGATTTATACATTATTTATAAGCATTACCATTAAAATCCATTTTTTAAATGAGATAAAATGCACAAGATACTTTTATGAAAGGTTACAGGACCCAGATATATGTGTACACATCTATATAAAAATCCTCGTTTGCTGATAATGGGCGATTCCATGCGGAGAGTCACACACGTAACGCAGGCTTTAATTTGCATTTATTCAATTATTTATTTTATTTTAATGTTAATTCTGATTTTAGGTGGTATGGTAAATAAGTTATTAACATATTTTTTAGTTTAAATGTGTGTAAGTAAAACTCACAGAAATATATCATTTAATTTCATACTCAAAATGTGCTTTTTTTCTGAAGTAGAAAAAAAGCACATTTTGAGTAATGAAATTAAATGATATACTTCCGTGAGTTTTATTGCCATACATTTAAATTTAAAAATATGCTAATAACTTATTTACCATACCACTTAAAATCAGAATTAACATTAAAATTTAGTAAATAACTGAATAAATGCAATTTAAAGCCTGTGTTACGTGTGTGACACTCTTCACGGAATCGCCCTAATATGGTATTAACCAGGTCAAAATTTGGTTGAATACCAAGTACTCGCCAAACTGGCCAAGAATTGGCCAACTGAATATTTGGCACACTTCTATTTTTGAGTATTAGCAAACTAAATTTAATGCATGATTTTATTAAAGTACAAATTTAAGAAATGTAATACTGGTTGCATGGCTACACTCTGATAAAAACCAACACCTTTAAAATTTATCTGCATGCTTTGTTAACTGTCATACTTAAAAGTCAGAAATATGGAATTAATTCTGAATACTTAAAAAATATAATTGTATCTATTTCAATATAAATGAATGTTTGAATATTATTTTGATGTATAAATGTGAAGTAAATCATTAAATCAATATTCATGGGAATGAATAGTAAAATTTGCAAAATTTCTAATTGCACTCTTCTCCTGGTACTCTGGTTGAAAACCCATGCCTTAATTACATACTTTTTCAGGAGGAAGAGGGAGGTCCGAATTTGACATAAAAACATGCAACTCTGTGTGTGTGGGGGGGGGGGGGGGGGGATTTAGGCCAATAAAACTACAAAACAATTCTTAGTTTACGAATTTCAAAATGAATGAAATATGTAACTATCAGGATCACTATATGCCGAGTACAGGTTTCCCTTGATTAGAATGGTTAATTAATCCCACGTAATTACTGCACTATTCAAAACATACATTCAATAAAAAAGACTAATTGCACAACCAACTTTTTCAAAAACCCAATATACATAAAAAGACAATGTAATGTAAGTATGAAATTGTTTTTGATGTATTACTGTTTAAGAAAAGGATATTACAGCTTGATTTGAAACTTTCTGAAAAATTTATCTAGTTTTCATGAATTCAGATTGCATAAATATGTGAGCTAATGTGATAACTAACAATTGAGACACAGTGAAAAGTAAATTTAATTTTTATTCTGCATTACTACAATTATTAAATTGTTTATATTGGCTTAGCATTAGTTTAATTTTTTTTTAATAATTTAACTTAAGGGAAAACTTATCAATTGAAGAAAATCGACACCATCTTGCTGGTAAAACAAATCACACATTTTGCGCTTTGCACAGTAATTTAAGAAGCATCTATTTATATAAAATCCAAGTTTGTGTGTGTCCCTCACAATTCCGGTAGGACCACCTCATTGAAATGAGTAATTGTTGAAAAATACTAATGCAGGGTTACCACAGTAGCACCAAATGTTGGCCAACTTGGCAAAATATCACCAAATTTGGCAACAAAAATAAGTTTTTATATTTGAAGACAAATTGGCGATAGCTGGCTAACTTGGTGAAATTCCCATTTAAAACCATTAATCTTTCATAAATGAGGTCACCGCATTTTAATATAAACTCCGCTCTTTTAAGGTTTTTTTTTTACAAAATCTATGAGTGAGAATTTAATGTGTAATATAAGAAAATGTACATCTTTACATCTTCCTCCCGATGCTACTAATAAAATAACCGCCAATAAACGGCGCTGTACTGTCTGAGCTCCTAACTGTGCGATTTTTATGTGCTTTAGGTACTTTTCTAGTACAGATGTCTTGTCGAAGAAGGAAATTTGGCAACATATTTTCCGGGAACCTATCCATTCTTTCAATTTATATACACACACAGGTTTTCGATATTTATACTATGTATTTAACATAAAAAAGTCATTTATCTAATTTTATACCGAAACAGAAGTAATTTGTACATAAAAAACATCAATAATATACATATAAAATGCATATAAAAACAAACAAAAATGCGCATCAAGTTTGTTTTCATAGCTGTTTATATGATTTGACAACAAATCTCACTTTCTGATGCCCGAATTTCACTAAGCTTTTTAAAAAAACGCCAAAGCCCATATAGTGGAAAGGTACCAAATTGTCTATTATTTTGCGCTATCTGCGCTATAGTTTGTACTATATACAAGGGGGGGAGGCAAAAAGTTTAAACATTAAATATTAAAGTTTCTATAAAGCAGTATAACATTAAAAAATTAAGAATAAAATAACTGCAAAATAAGACTAAACAAGAAAGAAAAATCCTGCGTTAAGCATAGATTATGAAACACTTTCCAACACCTCCTGAATGCTTTAACAAAACTTTGTTATTTAGGGAAATAAAGTAAATAAGATAACTAAGTAAATATTTTAGAAAACGCATAAAAAAAATTGATTTCAGCAGTTACCGTCCATAGCCAATAGTACCATTATTACACGCCACTATTTATCTAAAATTTAATTTAAACTAAAACACTCTTAAAACTACTGAAATCACATTTCTAGATATTATCATCCATAGACGGTTATGTATCCAATTCTTTGCGTGACCGTGTATATCATTTTATCTATATTCTACAAACATTTCTTAGTAAACCATTAAATGCAGTTCACCGTAAAAATGCATAACTATTTAATAATATTAATATTTAAAAACCACCTTTAAGCAATTTACTCTCATACTCAGTAACCCTTACGAATTCTTTTGTGTAGCCCTGTATATGAACTATAGCATTTATACACACAGTATAGTATGCATAAATATAGTGAAACATAAAAGTGCATATCATAATTAAAAATGTATTTCCAGCAATCATCGCTTATGTACAGTACTTCAGAGAAAAGTTTCTTGGCGAGAAAGAAGTTTGGCAACGTATTTTCTGACAACTATTTACTGTTTCATACTCAAAAGCAATTTTTTCCATATGTATACAATTTATTTAGGTACTACTTAGTTATCCCGTTGGCCAATTTCGCCAAATTATATAAATCGCCAAACCACTCACCAAATTATACAAATTGACATAATTTTTGTTTTAAATAATGAAAGAACAAATAAATTAGTATAACATTAATAAAAATGCAAATAAAACACAGAAATAAAAATCCCTTGATGACGTGAACACGTGTTACTTGCTTAAAGTAAAGTTAATGTGACATTTACGATTAACCATTATTGGCATTTAATCTTATAGTTTGGCGATAGATTTTTAGTCGCCGGGATAACTAAGTAGTACTTTTATGTAATATAAAAAAAGCTATTTATGCATTTTTATGAAGAAACAGTAGTAATTTTTGCACAGATGTCATATACGCATCCGGTTTGGCGTGATTTTCTTCTGACGCCAATTTGGCATAAATCTCGCTTTCAAATATCAGTTACATATATATTTTTTAATTATTTTGAAAAGGAAGTAATAATAAATAAATAAAATTTTATTTAATAACTATAGAACAAAACAGTTTATATAATTAAAAAAAGTAAATAAACAATTTATTAATAAATAAAAGACAATATCCGGGTTACCATATGAAGCAAAATAACACCGTTTTGGCGCCAGTTAGGTACCACAGTGCATATATATTCTGTGCTATAATTTGTATATACAAATTTATATATATATTTAAAAATGATTTTTTTTTTATGTATATGTATATAAACAAAAATAAAAGTTCATTAGATTTGTTTTCATATTTTGGTGTTTATATATTTTGGCAACATATCTCACTTTCTGATGCTCGAATTGGGCCAAGCTTTTTTAAAAAATGCAAAGTGCCCTATAGTTGAAAAGTACCTAAATAAATAATTAGTAATAATAAATACATGTATAAACAAAAATAAAAATTCATCAGGTTTGTTTTCATAGCTGTTTATATATTTTGGCAACATATATCACTTTCTGAAGCCCGAATTTCGCCAAGCTTTTTAAAAAAATGTGCTATAATGAAAATATACCTAAATAAATAATTAATAGATATAACCAATTATATAAACTAAAACATTTTATTTCGAGATCAAAGCATTGTTTTTAATTTCAATTAAAAAGTACATCTATCCTAGGATAACTTCAAGTTGAAATTAGGTTGACAGCTTAATATCTCATTCCATAAAGCTAAACAAACACAAGTGATTCATTCATCGTGAACCATAAAAAATATTAAACCATTGGAGTAATCATTCACAAAGTAAGTTATCCAACAATCAATGGACAATATTCTTATGACGTCATAGTAGGTAAAACGGTGGAGGTATCGTTTGTTTATGGTTTGAATTCACAAAGATTTTATTTTGCAATGTCTCTTAGTTATATTACTTTATTGTCATATTTATGAGCTCAGAACAAAAGCATATTTTTTCATTATTTAGTTATTAAATAATGAAAAAAATTATAAATGCATGATTTGAAAAATTTAAATAATTTTCTTTCTTAATACTAAAAAATAACATAGAAGTAACAGCAAGTTTAAGTTAAGCTGCTCGATGCTCAGCTCTCTTTTGTTTTTAATCACAGACTGCTAACAATCTCATCCGTACTATTTTTTGCACATAAAAGTTCATTTCGTTGGCTGCCACCAGTTGTGCCGTGTCCTAAGAAGGCGGTAGCGATGGTCGAGGGTGTTACTTCAAAGGCTTAACAACTTATATTCTCATAGAATATGACAACATGATTTTTATTTTTATAACAAAATAAAAGATATTCTGGAGTAATAATAAGTGGCTATGTACACAACAATGTAAATTTTGCTGAGCAAAAAGTTTATGCATCAATCAAAAATAGTGTCTATGAGAAGGTGGAAGCTAGTCGATTAAGTCCACAAGCAATACATTATTTGAATGGAAGACGCTTGTCTTGTCTCAGAGATTAAGATCTCTTCTCCGCGACGGCACCCCGGTGCCCTGTTGCTGCTGATTCAGGTATCATTCCCCGGTACTAGGAATCGTAAAGCCCGGTCCTTTCGGCCTTCAACCTCTTCCACTCCAAAAGTCGCTCTTCCAACTCCAGCCAAAATCTAATCTCTCCTCATCCTCCTCTCGTATATATATCTCAATTATCTCCCTCTAAAAACAATAGTGAGTTTCTCAGCCACTAACTGTCCGTTCTTTTCAAGAACCTCCCAGGTACCTTTTCCGCTATCCCCTGAGTGGACACCTTGAGGACCTCCTCTTTTTTTGCCCCCGGGTCCTGCGATCATATGCTCTCGTGAGAAAGTATGTGGGTTCTCTTCCCACGCTCAAGATCAAAAGAATACCGGCTGCTCCTTTGCATTAGCAAACTGTCACTGATTGTCAAATGTCCAAGAGCGATGGTGACTGAGTAGTTTATTTCATCTTACCGCACGTCTTAGTGGACTTCACCATATTTTTACTCTGTTTTAGCAATGCATTAGTTCTTTCTATATGGCGAATCTGATATAGTTCAGTTCTTTATATAAGTTTAACAGTTTAAATCTGTTGTAATATTCAAAATAACTGTATTTATTAGATTTCAGTAAACAACATCAGGGCCCGATTAAACGTTGAAGTTAGAGGAATGGAGGATATTCCATCTACGTCTTGAACACGTGGTCAAGGCAAAAACGTCTAGCGTAAAGAAGGAAAGGCTCCGTATACGCAATGTAATTCCTCGCTCGCCAATTAAACAGTTCATGGGGTAACGCAGTAATAGTTTCTCATTTCCCTTCTTATCAGTTATAGAAGTTCTTTGGGTAAATTACTGGTACCAAGTGACTTTTTTCAGCCTCGAACCCATATTTGGAATATCCTCCATTACATTGTCATTCCAGGACCTTTCTTCTGGAGAAGCTTTTTCTAAATTCTACATAAAAATAGAAACTCTTCAGTGTTACAAATATTACTCCTAGGACTAACACAACATCAGAACGTCTGGCAATTTTGCACAAGTTTTTGAAAAATACTTTATATCAGAAATTTTATTAAAAACTGGTTACTTTTTTGTTATAGCGCCCGACACAATTATGATTATGACAAGTGTCTGCCAATTTCGCCAACGTCGTAACCAAGATCGTGAAGCACACGCGTATACTACTATATAATACAATTTCATTAAATTGTATACGATAGTTTAATAGTTTTTACCTTACTTCAAGTGTGTAATTTATTTATTTTTAAGAATTAATAATCTAAATTGTCCAATATATGAATTTAAAAAAATTTAAACTAAGATTGAATAGACATGACCGCAAAAAGCCTCAAATCCGCACAACACTCCGAACCAAAGTGTGCAGATTAGTGGTCTTCTACTGTACATACACAGTTTTTCATAAATGTGTTTCGTTCTTAAAATGTGTTATTTTCATCTATCACTGTGGAACAAGCGAGAAAAACTCATATTCTTGCACATGAGTTGTATATATCTTTGTCTAATTTTCCGTCATTTTTGACGGGCTACCTTTCTAGTCTAAAAAAAGTTTTCCACACTAAACAAAGAATATCTGTATTGCACATTCTTCACTTGTAGAAAAAAAATAACACAAACAGACTACTCGGCAAACAGTAATCTAAAAATGCATGAATTTTTTTAACTCTGCGATAACTGTACTTCATAAATGTGCATTTTGCATGGCCATTAAAAAAAAAAGTCACTTTTCTGACTTTTGCACCTTTTTTAAAATTTCAGCTATGAGGGGAGAACCCACCCCCCATACATTCAAATTGTGAAGTTTAGCCATTCAACGTAATCTGGTAGCTACATTCTGTCCTGCAAGAAACCCAGAACTTCAATCCCATGGTAACACAGAAACCGGAACAATTAGTTTGTAGGATCCGGAATTCAAAAGTGCTCATTAAATCAAAGTCCTTTTAGCACTAAAATACTTGCTTTATTTGATGGTTGATACATGTTCAACAAGCAGGGAAGTGTCCCTCTGATAACATAATTGAATTTTGTAGTATCTTCTGCCACGAACTGTCGTGTATACGAATTTTGTTGCTTTGGCATACATTAGCTAAAAAAAACTGTTATTTTCCTATTAATAACATTCATATATCAAAAACCTTTAAATATCCGAATACAATTGGTAGAAAGATTTTTAACTACAGTACATTTTCAAAAAAATACATCTGCTGCAAGTAATTTTCCGTGAATTGCAATGACCCCAATCTAAAAAAATATATAAACAATGATCATGGACATATAATCACTGGAAATCTTAATATTGTTAATGATTTTAAATTGTAAAAACTAATGGGTTTTGGTACTAAATATAGACTTCCATCTAAATTTATTGTTAAATCTATTATCAAACAGTTTACATATGATATAGATATTTTTATATATAAAATTTCAATCTATTGCATATTTTAATCAATGGAAAATATTAGTAATTGAAAAATTAACTATGGCTTTAAAAAATAATATTTCTGATTTGGTTTCTATTAACACAAAGCATTTTTTCCAACAAATAACTAAATTACAAAAAAACTACGTTATTACATATGTAGACAAATCTCCTAATAATTATGCAATCATATGTAAATCTTATTATCACCAACTTCTTACAACCTGTATTTCTTCTAATAAATCTTTTCAAAAAACTAATGAAAATGTAATTGTAAATAATCGTAAAATTCAAAGTTATTATAAACTATTAAATATTCTATCTACTAACTTTAATTATCCTTATTTAGTTCTTATTCCCAAATTTCATAAAACTCCAATTAAATTTAGGACTGTAACTATTGGTTGCAATACATATAATAATAAAGCCAATAAACTTTATTAAAAATTCTTAATCAATTATATATAATTACTACAAACAATGATAATACACATTGTATAAAAAATAGCTATCAACTGGTCAATATTTTAAAAAATCTTAACTGTGTATATAATATAACGACATATGACTTCAAAGATCTTTTTAATAATAGACTTATTAGATTTACATAATATAATAAATGCATTATTTAAAAAGTATTATAAAAAACTGGAATTACCATCTAATATTGATATCGCTTATTTTAAATCATTAAAAAACTTTATTATCTATAATAATTATATTTTGCAAGATAACACATTATATTTACAGCACGTCGGTATACCACAAGGTGGTTGTACATCCAGTTTATTATCAGACTTATACTTATATCACTATGAACGTACTTTTACTAATAATAATCTCCATTTATATCGTTATATCGATGACATAATTTTAATTGCCATTGATCAATCTAAAATTTCTCAATTTCCAGTTGATTATCCCACTAATTTGGAATTAACGGAAAACCTCTTGTCTAACAATACAATTAACTTCTTAGATCTTAAAATTACAATAAAAGACAACAAAACAATAACTGATATATATGATAAACGTAAAGAATTTAAATTCAAAGTTAATACATTTACAAATTTTAAATCTTGTCTGCATCATTCTGTATATCGAAATATACTACTTAATCATTTATATAGAATAAAATGTTTATGTTCTTCTCATCTAATTAACAATAATATTAAAAAACTAATTTATGATGCATTAAATCATGGTTTTCCAAAAAAATTCATATATTCATTAATATACAATTAGTACTTACATGATCTATGTAAAAAAACAAATTAACACATGCGTAAACAAAATTACAAAAAAATTATAAAAAAAAAATATTTATAAAAAATTAAAAATTGTAAAATAAAAATAAACAATTACTATAGGATGGTTGGGTGGGTAGATGTTAGAGTACGGAGGATGGTGGTGTTGTCTGAATAATACGCAATGGTTAATTTATATATATATATATATATATATATATAAATGCGGCTTTTGTATTATAACTACATTTCTAATACGTATTTTATATGGATGTTGATTTGATGTTTTATATGTAATTGGTGACTTTTCCTCTTTTTTTTAATTTCATATTAAATTTAACTTATTTAATCAAATTCAATATTAACTTATTTTTAATTTAGTCTACTCAGGACAATGTCATATTTAATAATAATAGTATACAACTTTTTAGTGATTATTATGCATATAAGTTTATTTGATAAACTAATGTTATACTGTATGTATTAAAATTGGGTAAATAGTTTTTATTATTATTCCTCTATGCTATTTAATATTGTTTTATTTTCCACTTTGTATTCCATGTTTAATTATCGGTTTATATGTTTGATTGGCACAATCATATTTTTTTAGCTTTTTATGGCTAATATAAGGATAATTCACGTACTATATATGTGATCTTTAGGCTATTAGGAAATTTAGTATCTGACAATCTTATATAAACATCCATTTTTTATTTATTTATTTTATAATTTATTTAATTATTTATTTATTTATTTTTTTATATGTAATGCTAAATATTAAGACTATTATATTTTTATAATATATAATTTATTTTATTTTATAGCATATAGCCTATATTCTATATATTATCAAGTTAAAAAAAAATTTTTAATTTCTCAGTGTAGATTTAATGGTATGGTAATATAAATTATATTGTAAGCATTTTATTAACATTTAATTTATTTAAAAAAATTTCTGTAATGATATACAGTGTGGTATTGTTTATATTAGGATGTGTGTAGGAATGCAGTTGATACATTTTAATTCAATAGCATGTATTAGGTTCTTCTTATTGTGACATTTGTACAATAATAATAGTTTTTAAAATAAAATAATAGATGGCAGCACCATAAAATTTGTATTTTTAAAGACTCTATAAAAGGCATAATTTTAATTTTTTACACTAGGTGGTAATTAACGCTGAACATTGGCAATGTTGTAAAATTGTTATTGTACAATTTAAAATTGTTTTTAGGCATTATAAATAATGTAATTATTTTTTATTTATATTATATTAATTATATTTATCACAATATTTTAACATTAATTAACTGACTCCATAGGTTTTAATTTCTGTGTTAACTTAACTGTTTTATTCACCTTAATCTTATCATGCTTTTTGGATTCCATGTGCGGGAATATATTTTGAAAATCTACTGGGAATTAATTCGGTATGTTTTGTAAGATTTCTATTGCTATAAATTAAATATTTAATGGGTTGTAGTTTTTTTTCCATTTCATGCCATTTGATAATGTTCTGTATTCATCTTGAAACTATTTTTTTGGTTATATTGGTTGTTTGAGTACAGGGGAAAAAAAATTTTCAGCTTATAGCTTTTTTCCCACAGAAAACAACCGATTTGCTTATATCATTGAATTCTGTACTCTTGAAAACGTAATTCAATATATAAGTTTTTCAATTTTTTCAGAATCCATATTCTTCTTTTTTTCTTCCATGTTAATTCTTGTAATTAGGTATAAGGTACTTTATTTTATACATACAGTTCTATATTGTTGGTTTATGGTGTGTAGTCAATCATTCACAATATTGCAGTTTTTGATGATGGTCGGTAATGTTTAATTAATGGTTATATATATATATCCCATCAAAAACATCTCATGTAAAAAATTAGCCAAGTTTCACTCGCTTATTAACTCTGATATTTTAATTCCCAAATTACTCCTTGTCTCTACACCTTTAGGTAATGATTATTTTGTGACTTGGCAATTATGCAGCACAATGAAGTTATTACATCAACACTTCGCTATGTTTTGAGTTGGGATGGAATTATTTGATTAAGACTGATTATGAACACAAGGGATAGATGCTTAAAGGAGGGATGCATCGGTTGGAGGTCTTTGTAAAAGAGGGGTCTGGCTCGTATTCACGTAATATAGGAAGAAAATCACCCAAAACTCCGGGCATCTAACTTGACCACAAGAAAGTTTTTGCACCCAGGCTTACAATGTTATGTAAAATTATGTCCACACTACAAATACATATACATTCAGTGCTCTTATAGATACTATTTTATGCAATACCTTATAAATAAACGTTAATATTAAAATGTAAACAACAGCCATTATATTCTCATGCTGCATAGTTGCCAAGTCACATAATAATCATTAACTAAGGGTGTAAAGACTAGGAATAATTTCAGGTAGATAAGCTGCACCATTGTGTAGGCCGCACCAATAAAAATCAAGAGAAAAAAATTCAATTTTCGTCACATAAGCTGCGCCGCTGTATAAGCCACACAGACAAAATTCCATAATCTATTTACATTGAAGGATTTTTCTTATTAATTTAATGCACAACAAATGGAAATGCATTCTTTGAATATATTTAAAGAAAAAAAATACTTTAAATAAATGTAACTTGCCAGTATTTATTTATACTTACGACGGTGTAGTTTATTTCAGGCATGAATTAATTCCTCCTAAAGGAGGAATTCCACCTTTTTAAAAGCAAATTTGGACATTCTTTGAATTGATACAAAAATGCAAAGAAAATATTAGAAGCATATGGGGGGGGGGGGGGGAGGAATCTAGAAAACTTAATTATTAGAATGTTTGTCTATTCAAATCCTTGGAATTTGTTTCGAATTGCTGTACTATCAAATCAAAGCTTTTATTATAAGCATCTGAAAGTCATGTAAGTTAAGTTCATTAACTAGGGAAAGGAAGTTTCCATACGGTTATTTTGGGGTAGAATATTTTATTCTGTTTATAAAACACTTCTGAAAAATTTCAGTGATGCATTTTTGTAAATGTATTTCTGGTGTAAAGATTGATTTGGCATGCATATATTTAGCATAGATTTTTTTTTTTTTTTTTTAAAGTAAAGTCTTAAACAGTCAAATCATTCAAAATAATACATGTATTTTGAAAAATTAATAGTTCATCAGATACATTTGGATGGATTTATACCTTTAGAAAACTGTTTCCAATTTTCTTTTTTGATTTAATGAATTTATATATTTATTGGTTTTTTTTTTCTTTTAATACTTCCTAAGTTACAAAAAAAAAAAAAAGAACAATCATATGTACAGTTATAATTCATTTTATTGTATGAATAACTGCTGAAATGCATCTAAATTGTTATTGTACAAGTTTGGCCTTATTGTAATAGATGGAAAAAAATTTCCGCCTTTTTCCCATTTCCCACTTTCATGTCTTATTTACTTATGATGAATTAATCCGTTATGACGGTGTAGTTTATTTACTTATGATGAATTAATCCATTTCGTTTTAAATATGCCCTAGTATAAAAGGAAAACAGAAAATCGAAATAAATCAATAAAAGTTTATTTAAACAGGCTTTTTCATTCGTAACAAACTTGAAAGAAGTAATATAACTTTTCCGCAGAGCCATAATCCAAACTTCAAACGAAAACAAATGCAAAAAAAAAAATTAATTTTAAAAAAAAACAGCACGTGAGGCGATAAGGCACTAAAAGAGGCAGAACCATAAACCACAAATGTTTTGCACCTCGACGCAACCTTGACATAAAGACCGGATGGGAGAGAAGAAACTTTATTTTATAATTGTTCCTGAAACTCATTCTCTCTCGCTCTCTGAAGACAAACTCACCTGTTGTTACTTGTAAAACAAATTTTCAAGCTGAAAGTACTATGGACAAAAGAACTTTTTAACCCATCTCCCAATATGACATTTCTACAGATGAAAACAGCCGAAAAATGTGTCATTCTTCATGTGACCTTGATCTAGAGGCAAGTAGGGTAAATAAGAAAATTGAGAGACTGATGTAAAGTAGAAAAGGACATAAAGATTTTCTGTTCCGAAATATGTAAAAAATATACTGATTTAAAAAAGTGTATTATGCCGTATTTATTGTATGAAAAATGAACAGATTATGTTAAAGTGATATGTTTCTCTTTTTCCAATTTTTTTTTAAACATTTCTTTTTATCGAAAATTTCTTATTCTTTCTTTTTTATATTTTTATCCAATCAAAATTATCTAGAGATTTTTTTTATTATTATTATCACATCTGCAATGAAAATTTATTTTCAATAACCGATTTCGACATGTTTTATTTCCCTTTCAGATGTTGATTCATAAGTTAGAAATATATCCTTAATTTGAGGGCAACAACAAGAAAAAAGAAATCTCTGTTGTAATGTGAAATTGTCTGATGTATTTACAGTCTTTTCAATGAAAATGTATGGAGTTTGTCAACATGACTATTTAAACACTTAAGAATCGAATAACATTTTTCACTTTTTTTCTCAATGTCATGCTTCAGCTATAATCCATTGCTTTCCAGTAGCATAGCTAAAATTTCATTTTGGGGGAGGGGGTAGGGGGTCTGCATAGTAATGACTGTACATGAAACTACAGAAATTGTGGTGAAAATGCTCATGATTACATAAAAAATCACTAATTTCAAGGAGGCAGGAGAGCCCCACCTGCCTTATGCCCTTATTGCTTTTGATATGAAAAAGGGAAACGCTATTTGATGCCCTAGCATCTGAGCAAGAACAAGTGCAAATTATAGGCCGTCATGCAGAAAAGGATTATGTGAGTCTGTCAAAATGTAGAGAGATTGGATTTGCAAAAAATCTTAACATGTATTTTTAGGATATGATTAATACTATGTGGAACCCTGGACAAAGATATATTTTGGGACTCCTATAACGTTTTTGTATCTACAATTTGTATTCAAATCCCAACTTTTAGCAGTGTGTGTGGGTGGGAGCAGCTGCCCCATTTGTCTTTGCGATAATAAAGTTGCATCGCGAAAGAAAATACAAGTTATCAAATGGTGTGATGAAAGACAAAAGCTCAATAGACTTCCAGTTCATCGAAATATTTAACAAGTCTTTGAACATCAAAGTTAGTTTATTCATTTTTTAGTTTAACTTTTTTTACATATAAAATCTTAGCAAATCAGTTTAATAATCAGGATCACGAAGAGAAAAAAAAATTTGGGGGGGTAAAAAGAAAAAAAAAAAAGAATTACGCATTTGGAAAACGACTGTCATAAAATAGCACTCAGAGAAAGGTTATTCAACCTTCACATAAACAAGTTGGCGAATGTTGCTGCATTTTGTTTTTTGCCTGTCAATTTTCGATTGCATTTACAATTAAGTAAAATAGTCATGTATATTAAATGGCATAAAGCTGTTTCTTTTTACTTGTTTTGGGTATTAGGTGCATACGTAGATTAAATTTCTAGAATGAAGTTTTCTTATTTTGAATTGAGATAGAAACATATTTTAATTTTCATTGGTAATTTAAGATAAAGGCTCAATGAAATATTTTAAGGTTTAGTAATATAACTTTAAGGTTCAGTAAAATATTTTACTTTGTTCAAGAATTCGAATCTTTCTGACACATTTGTGAAGTCATTTTTGTAAGTAAAAAATGAAATTTAACATTATTAGTCAAATTCTTTAGAATCGAATAGTATTTCTTGTTTTCCCATAAATACATTATATTAATACATAGTGAAAAGTCTTTTTCACTATGTTGGCCTTTGCGCCTTTTAAGCAATTACTTTGAAATTTGATTTTCACTTGAAATATTGTATCCAAGGCGAATGTTTCTCTCTGGAATAATTTCCATGTATTAATATAGTTTCTATCGATGCTGGATTTCATTATGTTTCGTGATAGCCCCATGTTGGCGGTTCACGATAAATATTGCATCTTGTGCTGCGTTTTTGTAGCCTTGCCAACATATAATAGTGAGAAATTTTCCGAGCTGCGTATCGTTCCAAGTGGTTTAGTCGATAGAACTTCAGTGCGCTATACTGATGGCCCGGGTTCGAATCCCGGCTTGGAATCTTTTTCACTATGTTGGCCTTTGCGCCTTTTAAGCAATTACTTTGAAATTTGATTTTCACTTGAAATATTGTATCCAAGGCGAATGTTTCTCTCTGGAATAATTTCCATGTATTAATATAGTTTCTATCGATGCTGGATTTAATTATGTTTCGTGATAGCCCCAGGTTGGCGGCTCACGATAAATATTCCATCTTGTGCTGCGTTTGTAGCCTTGCCAACATATAATAGTGAGAAATTTTCCGAGCTGTGTATCGTTCCAAGTGGTTTAGTCGGTAGAACGTCAGTGCGCTATACTGATGGCCCGGGTTCGAATCCCGGCTTGGAATCTTTTTCACTATGTTGGCCTTTGCGCCTTTTAAGCAATTACTTTGAAATTTGATTTTCACTTGAAATATTCATTGCTTCTCTTATTTACTTTTAAATAGTATGTAACTAAATTTTTTGTTTGTTAATTTTTTTTTTTTTTTTTTTAAATTAATACTTCATTTTTTCTCTCCACTTTTTTTTAAATCGAAACTTGTATTTCTCGTTTTTTGAAAATTTACTATTTTTTTCCCTATTGATTCCGGAAAATTTACTTTTTTTTTTTCTTTTGGCTTTCTGCATTATTTTGCTTGCAACACCCGGTTAGGAATGAAAAAGTTCGTTGTATAGGCCACACAGGGAAAAAAATTAACTTTTAAACACGTATAAGCTGTGGCATATCTCCCAGAAATTACAGGAATTTGTGAATTAAAATGTCAGAGTTAATAAGCTAGCTAAACTTGGCTCTACTCTACATGGTCTCAAAACTTTTTACAGTTAAAGAGTCACAAGACTTGGCAAATTTTTTACATGAGATGTTTTTGATGATATTAAATTTTACTTCTTTTTGTAAGGAGAAAGCCACAGAAAGTTTTTCCAGTAGTGTCAATTTCAATTTCCCTATCTTCAACTCCATAGGCTTTATAAGCTTCATTTATATAAAATGGCTCCTGATTGCTTCAATGCTCCGCTTTTCCTAGAAATGCTTCGAATTTGGCATGTATACTACTGTCTGAAATGCATTCATTCAGTTTTTCTAGAAACTATATTAGTTTTTGTTTCTATTTATCAGCTGTTCTATAAAAGTTCTCCAACGTAATTTCTTATTCTGCAGATATCATTTTATTATTTTGTCTGTTTCCAGTCTATCTCCCATTTTTTATTTAGAGCTCTTGTAATGTTTCTAAAGTATTTATTTTAAATTGCAGCTTACCTCTAAACCTTTTTTTTTCAGAGAGCTCTGACATTCATGTGAGGGTGTGAAACAGTATAGCGCACAACTGCTTCCCAATGGGCTTCAGGAAGCAAAGAACTGTAGCCAGCTATGGCTTCGCAATTCATTTCAAGGTGTGAATCACTGTAACATTTTAATGTGTGTTTTTATTTTCAAGGATGGTTTTGATGATAGACAGCTCCTTGGAGCTTTTGAGAGCGTGATTTTTCAGAACTTTTAGGCTTTCTCTTTTTGATTTCAATAAATCTTCCATTTTTTTTTTTCTTCAGCTGATTTTGTTCTGTGATAGGTATTCATTTGGAAAAATAATAGATTCTTGCAAAGTGTTAAAAAGAGGAAGTAGAATGCCATAGCGACCTTCTGAGAACTATCAGAAAAACGTAAATGTTTCACTAAAGTTTGAGAATTATCATGAAATAATCCCCTAATGGCCATTTTTATAGACCTCGAATGTATACGGATACAGTTTGGTGACTACTATAAGCCTCTGAGACCGATGGATAAGTTGTATATTCAGCATAAGCTTCAAGTACAGTTCAGTGTAGGAAACATATTTCCATGCTCATCACAAGTGTATGCTTGAAGCTGATCCCAATGTGCAACCACATACTCAACTATAGTACACCTGATATCGTATGATGAGGCTATGTTACCTAGCACAGAAAAGTAGATATAGAATGAAACAGACACAAACCATCTCCAGGTATAGGAACTATTCAATGAGGACCTTTTTCGCCATCATCAAAATATAGCATTTCAGTTTTTTTCTTTTAAACATTCTTCGATCAACAATGTCTTTCATTGGGATATCAGACTGTTTCCCATTTCCATCCTTCACCTGGTACCTGGTAGACTGAGCATCGCTCAATAGTTTTTTTCAACATTTATTATTTTTTTCAGTAAATATAGAAAAGTGAAAGATATATATATATATATATAAACTCGGTTTTTGGCGTCAGATGCCGCCATCCGAAGAATCTACAGTAGTCTTTTTCCATTTTGTCCGTTCAAGGGTCCATTCCCTCTCCAGACCTCTATCCCTCAGCCTCATTGCCTTTGCAATACCATCCATCCAGTTCTTTCGTGGTCTTCCCCATTTTCTTTTTCTAGTTGTTTTATAATTGAATGTGATTTTGGGTAGTCTTTCATCATTCATCCTTTTAACATGACCATGCCAGATCAATTGCTTTTTTTAATATCATCTAATATGGTTCCCTTTATTTTCATCATTTCCTTGATTCCTTCATGAAAAAAAGTGAAAGATACTATTTGCAAAACATCAATAGTTATGGAAGATATATTTATATCTACCGCTCATAGTCTTAGCTCAGTTAAAAGTGAAAAGTCAGTGAAAATGATGTCATAGTGGTGAAAAAGTGATGACGTTTAAGTTTTAAATGTAAAAACGATTCTTTTCTTTTAAATATGTCATTTTTTTCCGGGGGAAAGGAGGATGTAGAATTTAGATTTTGAATTCCAAATCGTTCATTTGAGTACCTAAAAAAAACATCTAAAAAACTTTGTACATCACAGGGATTAAATTTAATAATGGTATTAATATAGTATTAGTGTTTTACGTGATTCCCATTTTCAGTTATTTTTTTAACAGTACTGTAACATTTGTACTTGTTAAAACAGCAGAACTGAGGTAATTTGAGTCCAGTTAAATTGAAGTATCTGCTAAATCAAATTTTAAAATTCTCTGCAAATCACAACATGCTGTAAAGAAGCTGATGATAACATATAATTATCACTCATAAAGAATAATTTTTTCTTTAGATTTGTTGTAAGCAGTTTTCACCTTATTGTTTTCCTCTTAAAGAAAAATCGGCTAATTTTAAGTTTTGTTGTTATTTCTGAAATTCTGGTAATGTATTCTTAAATAATGCTACATTAATAGGTAAATTTAATACAACATGCATATTTTGTCATAAATTGTTGAAAAGCATAAATTTTAGAATTGTTGTTTTACTGTATTATTTGGATTTATTAATTATATATCTCACAAAGTCATTTTTTATTTCGGTTTGAGCTATCATTTAAAGCTGGTTTATAAAAAAAAAAAATTGAGTATTTGTATTTTACTTCAATGAAATGAAGGGATTGCTTATCTTATTATTATTATTATTATTATAGGATATGCAAAGTGTTAATAAACATGTTCAGTGGGATGATATTATTGGTCATGTTAGACCTAAGGAACTGTTGAAAGAAGCTATAGTTTATCCTATAAAAGTCAGTATATGTATGAACTTTTTCTGTTACTAACTTTTTTTTTTCTTTAGAATTGCTGAGAAAATATTAAATTATTTTTCTGTCTTATAGTACAAAGAAATTTTTTCTATATCACCATGGAGAAGTATGCTCCTATATGGTCCATCTGGTAATTTTTTATTTATTTATTTATTTGTGACTACTTTATTTCTGAATAGCTATCAATGTTTAACTTTTGTTAATTTTAAGTTTAGATTTGTATGTCTTTCATTATAAATTGTACTAGAAAATAAAGTTAATATCTTCTTATTTATTAATGAATATCTATGAATTCATAATATGTAAAGCAAATAATATTTCAGTACCTGGTTGACTGCCCCAAATTCCTGCCCCATATAATATGATTTTCTGTGTTGTTGTGTACCAGATTTTTAATATTTTATTTTTAATGCCCCATGATTTACTTGTTAATTTAGTGGAGTTGTTGTAGTAGTTAATGAGTTTAAGTTGTAGGTAATTGATGTGTGCAAATCAATTTTTGGTGTTGGTCTGTGGTTAGGCCTACAAGTTTTAAATAGAAGACATGATGTACATTGGTGCCATTAATTCTGATAGTTGGTTTACTTTTTATTTTGTGTTTTTTTTTTTTTTTTTCAAATGTGAGTTGTGATTTTGCTGCTGATGATACTTGAAGATGTAGAGCTCTAGCAGCTGGCAAAAGTTTGGAAGGACTGAAGCTGCCTCCAGTTTCAAATCTAGATGCCTTCAACCAGAGAAAATGAAGCTGATGTCATGAAGCTAGTGTCCAGAATGTGTATTTGAAAGATTTTCTAAGGGTTTTGAAGCTGAAGG
This sequence comes from Maratus speciosus, assembly GCA_963932465.1. Lineage (NCBI taxonomy): Eukaryota > Metazoa > Arthropoda > Arachnida > Araneae > Salticidae > Maratus > Maratus speciosus. The sequence goes on from OZ010789.1 coordinate 200,250,950, forward strand.
AGGAATGTGCTGTTGATTGAATTGTGGCTATCAGCTTTTCTATGAAGGAATTAAGCTGTTCAGTGCTTGTGATTATGTTAAGTGAGTCTCAAAAGCAAGTGTTTACTGACTTTTATCTGTATGGGGAATTTTTTATAGTTACTATGTTTTGTATTGCATAGAATGTTGTTATCTGGTAGGTAAATTGAATGTATTTGGGTCTGAAAAACTATGTGTATCAAATACTTCAAAGTTGTATATGGTAGGTAAATTGAATGTATTTGGGTCTGAGAAACTATGTGTATCAAATACTTCAAAGTTGTATATGGTAGGGTTGGTGAGTGGATTAACTAATGTATGATCAGGGAAGCCTTTTATTATCGTTTGTCCGTTATTTTACGAAGGTGTGTTTTTTATTGTCGGCATTGATGATTGAAACATCTCTCAAACACTGAAAATGTACAAAGGCAATGAAAATCTGTGATAGATGGATTCAGATCGGAAATGTGAGATAAAAGTTCGATATATAAATGTATAAATATAGGTGCTTACTACAAACAAAAAGACTAGGAAAGCAAAAATACAAAGTTCTTGAAACAGTAAATGAAAAAAGAAAACTTATAAAGAAATATATACTAGAAAAGGTAAGTGTGTTCATCTTAATAATAGTAACTACTTTGAATTAATAAACTATTGAAAAAAATGAGCAAAGAATATAGTTACCATAAGAATAGTTTAGAAGCAGAAATATATGCAAATGCATACATATGCAATGCATGTATACGTAATATATGGACTTTAAAATATGTACTAGCAAATACAAAGTAATTGCAAAGTTGATAAGACTCCAAGGTATTGTATTTTTCCTAACAAATCCAACAGTGGACAGAAGAAAGCTAATCAGAAAAATTACAGTTCTCCTATGTGCCAATAATGTCAGGGACTGGAAACTTGCACCTTTAGTTATTGGTAAATCAAAAAAATGATAGATGCTTTAGAAGGGTTAAAATTTTACCATTATCCTATGGCAATAATGTTAAATCATGGATGACAATAAGTAGTTTTGAGGAAAGGCTACATTGTTTGGATAAGCAAATAGCAAAACGCAAGAAAATCATTCTTTTAATTGACAACTATACTGCCCATTTTCAGATTAACAGTTTGAAGTCTATAACAGTGGAATATTTTCAGCCCAAAATCACGTCTGTTCAACCTCTCTATCAAGGCATCTTAAGTTTCAAATGAAATTAGAGGGAATTACTTTTGAGAATTCTTTCTGCACTGGATGAAGACAAAATTTATAAAGTGGATATTCTTTTAGCATTACAGTTTTTCAAAACACCATGGAATGCAGTTACAGAAAAAACCATTAAAAATTGCTTTTGTCATGCTGGTTTTGGCAGTACAATCAAAACCTGTGAAATTGTCCAATGCAATGTTAAATAATCAGCAAATCAATGGGGAAATTTTTGACGAGGAAGAATGAATACTACAAGAAATTTCTGAGAAAAATGAATTTGGAGGAAAAAGTGACTTTTGATGCTTATGTCATGATTAACGGTGATGTAGACTGTTTGGAAAATCTGACAGAAAATGATATTATTTCTCTCTATTCTATACAAGGAGAAATAGTCATCGGATGAAGAAAATATACAGTCACCGCTGATGCCTAATATAAAAACTGTTTCAAATGCTATTGATACTTTAAAACATATTTTTGAAAGATAAAAAGACACAGAACATTACTTATCTCTAACTGAGATGGAAAATTTTGTTTTAAGAAAATATCAAATTCACAAAAAAATTTCGAATTATTTTTGTAGAAAATAAATGTTTATACATAAGTAACCTTTTTTGTAATTTAACATTTTAACATTTACTTTAAATTTTATTTTAGAAATATGTAATCATTCTCTTAGACTTTTTATAATTTTTCATTGTCAGTGTTTATTTGATACGAAAGTAAGAAAAAAATGTTTAATAATATTGTATTATAGAATTTGCTTTGGAACCTTAATTTTCCTGCACCTGATTAGAGTTTATTATTTTTTTTCATTCTCGTTCATTATAGCAACCTCTCATTATAACGATCCTTTTTCTTTAGCATGCAAGAGTCTTTATAACGAGCATTGTATATTTTTACAACTATGTACAAAAGTTCACGATTTCACAACAACAGGATCATGTGAAAAAAAAAATAAGGAAAGATAATTAAATGCAACTATAAGATAAGTAAATGCAACTTCTCTCATAAGATAAAAAATAATGCAACTTGTTAAAAATGATAATTCATGTGCAAAGTTACAGAGTTAATTCTAGGTGTTTTTCGCGGGGCGGGCCGCCCTGCCTGCCTTGTTTACAAAATTTGCCGCCCTAAAGCCCTACCCCGTGAGCCCTATCACTCGAAAAATCAGCCGGAAAAAAAGCCCTTTATATAGATTTCATTCCAGCAAACTGTCAACTATTTGTAAACATCAACGATGTCCTGGACGCGCTATAGCGCGTAAATTACGCGAAAAATCGGAGACGGCATGCAGAAAAATAACTCTTACTCACCCCGTGAGACGCGTAATTTCGTTAAAAAATCGCGGAAAAAAGCCGAATTTTGCCAAAGGATCTCGAAAAAAGCGGCACATTTCGTCACAATATTGCGAAAAAACATGATTTTCGTAACAGGATCGCGAAAAAATAGCGGATTTCGTCAAAGAATTGCGAAAAAATAGCGAATTTCGTCAAAAAATCGTGGAAAAAAGCCGAATTTCATCAAAGGATCACGAAAAAAAGACACATTTCGTCACAATATTGCAGAAAAAGCCGCAATTTTCGTAACAGGGCCGCCGAAAAACACATATTTCGTCAAAGAATCGCGAAAAAATGATGAATTTCATCAAAAAATCGCGAAAAAATGATGAATTTCATCAAAAAATCGCGAAAAAAGCCGAATTTCGTAAAAAAAAAAAAAACTCTAAAAAAAGCGGCACATTTCGTCATAATATTGCGGAAAAACACGATTTTCGTAATAGGGTCACGAAAAAAATAGCGGATTTCGTCAAAGGTGCACAAGGGTGATTATGTTCCGAATTTTCTGAAAAATTGAGGCAGTCATTTCCGAAAATTAAAAAAATCTGTCATAAATCCGAAAATTCGGACATAAAATGTATCGCAAATTTCGACAAATGATCGCCGAAACAGATCAATTTCGTCAATCGTTCAAAGAAAAATCGTGAATTTTGTCAAGAGATTGCGGGAAAACCGCAAATTTCGTTAAAGGATCGCGTATTCGTTCAGGGATCACGATAAAAAGCTAATTTCGTCAAAGAATCGCGGGGAAAAATGCAAATTTGGTAAAAGATCGCGGAAAAAACGAAATTTTTGTCAAAGGATCGCAAAAAAACGGCAAATTTCGTCAGAAGATAGTGAAGAAGAAGCAAATTTCGTCAAAAGATCGCGAAAAAACGACAAATTTCGTCAAAAGATCGCGAAAAAACACAAATTTTGTTAAAGGGGGCACGAAAAACAACACGTAATTAGTGCCGAGAGCGGATTCCCCCCCCCTCTGCTGTAACCTTTCAGAAAATTTGCTGTGAATTTCAGATTTTTTTTTTTTTTTTTTTACACAGAATCACCATTAGAGCCGGTAGAATGTCTTCTATATGTAGTAACAGTCTTCTAACTTTCTACTGCCACTTGCCAAAATCACCACACCTCTTACCATTTGAAAATTTAAATCTTATATTTACAAAAATTAAACCGTTCAATGAAAAATGCATATTAAATAGTTTATTCAATTTGTGGGTCCTTAAACTTCTTTGATTTTTATTTAAAGAAATGTGTACGGACCTTGTATTATAGATTAATGACTAATCATCTAATTTGATTTAAGAATAAAATCTTTATGCTAATGATAAAAGGTGTGTCAAATATGTTGTAAATTCTACTATTTAACCTTTTGCACTTATTTGTTGAGTGTGACTTTGCATGGTAATAACCCATACAGGGAATTTAGTGGCCACCTTTTTTGGCTACTACAATTTCTAAACAATAATCTCTGTGGTAAATTTCCACAACATTTGCAATGTAAATTACTATGAAGATTATTGTTTAGAAAATGTGTAGCTAAAAAGGCGACCACTGAGATCCCTGTACAAAAAGTGGTCATCAGTTTGTCCAAGCCCACTAATCATAAGAGAGTAAAGGGTTAAACTATGTCCATAGTAAATTCAATATATCAATAAAATCAAAGTTTGTAAATGTATTTTACATATATACATACAATACACATACACACACACACAAACACTTTTTTATAATTCATGAATGTGCCCCTTTTTTTTCTTTGAAGTGCCCTTTTATGGTGAAGTGCACCCTGCCTGCCCTTGATCCCTAGAATGAACTCTGAAGTTATTTCAATAATACCAATTAATGGAAATGGTAAGGATAAAAATTTAATGTAAAATTTGAAACATGCATTTATCTTTATTGGCATAGTTGCAATTTGATCAGAAGCACTGGTACAAATTTTTAAAGATTGCAGAAATCATGAAACAGTATACAGAAAATAATTTTTTTCAAATGGTTCGTATTATTTTTTTTAAACAAAAGGGTGTTTAAAAGTTCAAAGTAGGATCTTTAATGTGGTGTAATTGGTTTTCCCTATTTCATTTAGTTTAGCAGATACATGTTTTGTAAAACAGAAATTAAAAAATATATGAATTCGAGGTTTCCTAATTAATTTTTTTTTTAATGGTTAATGTTAATATTTTTTCGAACACATTGCAGCCTTTAAACATAAAAGTACGAAATTTAAGAATATGGCATGTGTTTTTCCACATTTTGTATGGTTCAGTCATAACTAAGAAAAACAATAAATTTAAAAAGCCGATCTCGCACTTTTCTTTTTCTCTGCTTGTTGGCTTTGGAAAACCTTGAACTGAACATGTATGGACGCAACTGACGTACACACACTCACAGCATAACTTTCTTTTATTAGTATAAATATATTTGTGTTGAAAATAAGTGAGAGTTCAAATTCGAACACCGAATCGCATTCTTAGAAAAAAAATTGTAGATTGTTGTAAAAACTTCAAGGTTCCCATCAGTACACAGATTTTGAAATTACGGAGATGATAAAAAAATGCATATATAAAGTAATTTAAGTTTGACACCTAAAAATAATGGTTATGATTATAAGTATTAATAAAAAGAGTCTATCTTATTTGATAAAATTTATAATGTACTGAATAATTTAAAATATTGTAATCTTTTATTAGCATTTTTATCATGTTTAAACTTTGTAAAATTGATTATTAGTTAAGGAGTGTTGTTTAACCAAGTGTGTTGTATAATCAAGCATTGAATAATTAGGAGTTTATTGTAGAATAGGTGTTTTTATAATCAGAAACCTTCTGTAATTGAATATTTATTAAAGTAGCTTTGAAAAATAGTATTAAAGTGTACAATGAAAATTTTCAATATTTTGTTAAAAAAATATATTTAATTTTATCTTTTACTTTGAAGATATTAAAAAAAAAAAAAAAACCTGATTTTAAAGTGTTAAGTTATATGTAAACTTCTAAAATTTTAAAGTAACTTTTCAGGCACTGGGAAAACATTATTAGCATCAGCTGCAGCATCTGAATCTGGTGTCAATTTCTTTAAAATTTGTATATCTACTCTAATAAGTAAATGGAGAGGAGAATCAGAAAAATTACTGAAAGTATATTTCTTATTTTTGCTTGCACTTGCACTAACTTTTACTACTTATAATAAATCACATAACTGCTAATATCTGTTTAATTATCTTATTTAAACCTAGATTATGAAATATTCCTTGATCATTTTTATTCATAAGTTGTGTTTTATTATTATTATTTATTTGTAGTTTCAGTTAAATAAGTTAAGATTAAATATACTGATTCCTTGAATCTTCATAAAGAGTTACTTTCTTCCTTAAAAAAGTAATATTATTAAATTAAAGAAAGTAAAACACATCAATAAACATACTAGTACATTTGCATGTTGTTTTCAACTATTTAGAATTCTTATTTACAAAGATATTTATATGTACCTTTCTTAGGATTATATCAGGGGGAAGGTGTTATGCTTCATTTATTTTGTTTGAAAATATTTCTTTTTACAATATAATAAAAATATTTTGCTAATCTGTAAAATTAATAAAGAGATGCATTCATACTTGATTAAAATAACTTCTGCAGTATTTGTCTAATGGCATAGAATAATTAGTTAATTAGTTATAGCTCACTATAGAAGATTTTCTTATTAATCTCTCATGGTGATATATAGCGTTCTCGATTCAGAATTTGATGAGCTTCAACAAAATTAAATGCTGATTTTTCTTTTATGAATCCTACAAAGCAAAGATGGACAGTAAGAAAAATCTCTATGAAGGAATACCAGAAATGTATATTAAGATCCACTATTATATCATTACCTTCTATTTATTCTACAATGAATTTGAGTCCTTCTACCCCTTGGTATCCTAGTTATTTGAGTATGTCAGAGAGTATTGTCAGAATTTTAATTGTGAACTCTTTAAGTTTTTGGCTCATATATGAGTGAAAACAGTTAGACTGTTGAGGAACAGTTAATTTTATGTGGGATAGGAAGGGGAGATTCATTAATAGGCATGCACAAAATTGTGACACAGATGATGGATGTGTATAGAAATTGCTTTGGCTAAGTTCCACCTTGCAAAGGAATACTCCGTGATTGGGAGAAATGTGAGCTTAATGGAGTTAATGTCAACAGGCAGGCTGCATACTGAGCATAAGAAGATAAAAAATTATTCGCCCAACTGGTGTAAAAGCTAAAAACTCAGCCCAGACTAGTGTTACAGTTCATTAATGATTGGGATATATATTTACATATAATTTGGTAAAGCAGTAACATTTAAATTGACATTTTAAGCTAAAATAAATGCAAATTAATTAAAATTAAGAGGAATTATTTGAATAATAAGAGTTAAACTGTTAACGTGGGAACTAAATTAACCTTGCTTTACAGAAATATGTCGGAAGTAATACTAGTCAGGTGTAATTGAGAGCTTTCTTGTTTTCCGTGAGAGGTTTTTCTCAGAGAAAGATGGCGGATATGGGGTCATTTACTCGCAAAGTCCCCCATTTGGGGTATGCGATAATTGAATCTGCAGATGAGTTGGAATGGTTAAGAGAAAGTTTTATCTCAGCGGAAAGGAAAACCTCTGACCCTTTACGAAATAAACTTCACGTTCTTGACATTACCTTTAACCTGTCCAGCAGTAATTGTGGCAAGAGCGGGATAAGAATTGACACTGTAAAATCCGCAAGGATATCTGTTACAGGTATTATTTTCCGAAAATTGGAAGCCCGGGTCCGGCATAGCGTTACTTTAATATTTAAATTAGGTGTTGTACGTCAGGGGGTGGAGAAAAAAAATCAGCGAATGGTGCGAGAGTCGCCCTTTGATTTGATGAAGGGGTGATGGTTAAGCACCCCCCACCGTTTTTAAAAATTGGGGAAAACATATGGAAAGGAGAAGTAAGAAAGAGAAGAACTCCAGAGAACGTATGGTCTTCTTTTTGCCCTGGTCTCTGTTCAACTTTGGGATATGAAAAAAGAAGAGGGCCGCTCTAACTCTAGAGAACGTATGGTTTTTCTTTTTGGCCCTGGTCTCTGTTCAACGTTGGAATATGAAAAAAAAAGGGCCGCTTCTGATTCAGGACTCCGTCTGGTCAGCTCCTGTCTTTGGAGGCAAGGTGTTCTACGTTAGCGGTATATGAGTTCGTCGCCCGCAATGTTCGAAGGATTCAAAAATGGTCGGAGCTATTCACGCATCCTCCTGCTAAAATTAGTACAGAAGACTCTTCTGATTCAGAACTCTGTCTGGTCAGCTCCTGTCTTTGGAGGCAAGGTGTTCTACGTTAGCAGTATATGAGTTCGTCGCCCGCAATGTTCGAAGGATTAAACAATGGTCAAAGCTATTCACGCGTGCCCCTGCAAAAATTAGCGCAGAAGACGCTTCTGATTCAGGACTCCGTCTGGTCAGCTCCTGTCTTTGGAGGCAAGGTGTTCTACATTAGCGGTATAGGAGTTCGTCACCCGCAATGTTCGAAGGATTCAAAAACGGTCGGAGCTATTCACGCGTGCCCCTGCTAAAATTAGTACAGAAGGCGCTTCTGATTCAGGATTTTTGGAGTGACTTTTGTGAACTTTAAACAGTTTAATGTTTTAAAAGAACTGTGATTTCCTAATAAAACCTATTATGGACTATTCAGCAGTTTATCTTAAAGGGATCGGTGAGTGAAATTTAAATTGAATGTTCTATTTATATTAAGAAATACCTTTGAATGATTTAACAATAATGTGAATAATAGTTATAGTAATTATATTTATGTTTAAATTTTTGCAAAGGTTAATATCTGTCAGGGAAATTTTTATTTGCTTCAATATTATACATATTAATAATAAAAAAAAAATTTTATAACAAAATAATAAATTCTTAACCATATATGGGTATGCAAGCGTGAATATTTGCGAAATTGTACTAAAGTTGTAATGTCTTGTATTATGCTGCTATGATTTAAGTATTAGTGTTTATTTCAAATTGAAGTAATAATTTTGATTGATGCATTAATTTCCTTGAATAAACTGAGTATTTATGTTTAATAGAATTAATTTCATTGACTTGATTGTCCTTTTCAGTTAGTTAAAAGATTATTAAATATACTGAGTTACAGTAATTTTCTTTAAATAAATAGAGGGATTGTTAAATTAATGTGTTAGCTACTATTTGAAATTTAAAGGGAACTTCGGGAAACTAGATAATCTTAATTATTAACATGGATAAATAAAATAATAAGTTTTATAACAAACACAACACAATTCATGAGGTAGAGGAAGATGTCATACGGTCTTAAAGTTCCGATGAGAGCTTGACAATTCATATTTATTAATTAATTACCCCCTCATTAAAATAATTTCCTTTGAATTAATGTCATGTACAAGTTTAATTTAGCCTAATTTTAAATGGGTATTTAATAAAAACTATTTATAAATCCTTTTGTGGCAATATTATGATATGTCGGGTTCTCATAGAAACGATTGGGTCGATTAATTATCCTGATTGTCTTTATAAGGATAGGGGCTTATAAATTTAATGCCTTAAATCATTATTTTGTTGTTACATATATTTTAAGTTATCAGAGGGAGCTTTTGCATGCTAATTCGTGATTCCATGCAAGGGGCTAAATAAGTATTATTGGATTTTGCTTTCAACATCAAAAGACAATCGGAATAATTAACAATTGATATTATAAATAGCTAGTGGTGTATATGAAATAAATATTTCAGGACCCAACAACAACAAGCAAGTCATATTAAAAAAAAGAGATAACAAAAGTATAAAAGCTAAAAACTTGGCCTGGACCAGTGTAAATCTGAGCACGGTATAAAAGCAGAAAGCTTCCAAAAATTTCTCCTGTGCTTTTTTACTTTTGTCGTCATATACCAGTCCAACAGCCAATCGGCCTGCTGCAAAGCATCTGGTGTCGTACCTATCCCAATTCCATAAAATTGTGCTTCTCGAATATCACTATCTTTTTTGCTCACTGCTATCACAAGAACTTCAATCATCTCTTTTTGGGGTGAAGCGGAAAAGCAAGTTGTGTCGTACGGTCTGAAACATGTATCCTCAAGTCATTTCCTCAGTACTGGGTTATGTCTGAAAAATTAATTTCATAATTTGGCAAAAGTTTCCATTTTCATGTTTGTCACTTTCCTTGAATTCCTTACTTGTCTGTCCAGCTTTTGCATAATGTCCATCTAGATTATTACAACTTCAGTGTTGAATTCAAGATCTTCTGGAATAATTTGTTTGGGCTTCTTCTTCCAGAGTAATGCATCAACGTGATTATTCGTTATCATGAACTGACAATAATTTGTAACATCATACTTCTTTTAAAGCAAAAATTTTTCATGATCTTTTATATAATATTTTATATTTATAAGCTTAATTTTCTTTTTTAAGTTAAAAAAATTCAGATGAAATTCATCTTTATACAATATCTAGAACGTAATCTAGAATCGGATTTTCGAAAGAAATTCTTAAGACAAATGCTAAGGCTTAATGATTTTTAGTGAATATTTTAAGAAAGAAACGCTGGAAATTTGAAAAAAAAAAATCAATTGTTTTAGAGTTTTATCGATTGATACTGACTACCAAGAATTTGCCGACTATGATCGAAATTAACGACATTGGGGACTCCCCCACTCCCCCTCCAGTAGCTTCGCTCCTGGGCATTACATTATGAATGCTACATTTTTGCTGTGCAATGTCTTAAATTAATCAAATCTGTTTGAAATTTTTACAATAATTTCCTTGTTATATCTCAATTTTCTGTATTATTTTATGGAATATTATGCATATGCTAAAAAAATATGTAAGATGTCATTTTTACGATTTTGAAATAATATATATGCCTTTTTTTATCCTATTTTTTTATTTAACAGTTGCTTACTTAGTAACTAAATTTTATAGCTTATCAGAAAGCTAAAATTAAATAAAATCAGGCTAATTTGACATTCTTAAAAATTAGATTTTCTGAACTTTAAAAAAAAAAAACTTATATGTTTAGAAATTTACAAATAATTTAACATTATTAATTGCAAATTTGATGTTGAGACTTCTGATCTGAAGATTTACTAGTTTAAGAATTTAAATTTAAAATTATTAAATTAAACAAAAATATTATTTTTTTTTAGGTATTGCATTTATTGAAGAAATATAAATATTTTTTTTCACATATTTAATATGATACATATAAAACAGTTAATATGAGCAGTAAGAAACTATGTTTTAATGCACATTTCATCCATATTAGAAAAATGTTAAATGATCATTCCATAAACATTACATTAAACCTTGAAATTATAAAAGAAAAAAAAAAAAATCACAATTTGCATTAATTATTATGATTGCCAAAAATGTCTAATACCATTCAAAATAGTGACAAAATAATCAACCTTTCTATGAATTGAATGTCATATAAACTGAGTTAAGCATGAATCTAAGTGCTGACATTCTATTCTGCGGTAGTTCTGATTTCGCCATTTAGCTGAGTCCCAGAGACGTTCGATGCTTTGCGTATGTGCACCAGTATCTGGATCTACAAAATTATAATGAGGTTTTGAATCCTACAGCATTTAATTCATCAGTTTTATAAGCCTTCCATGATTCTGAATAAATGTTGGAGCCACTTTCTATATATTCTTTTTTTTTTTTTCTCCCATCAGTGTAGCCACGCTTCAATTGAGAACTTTAACTATAAAACATTCATCAGTTTCTCGGAATAACCCTCCAAACAGCCATTGCTAAGAAAGAATTCAACTGGCTTGATTTTTTTTTTTGTGTGTGTGTGTGTGCTTTTAAAGAAGACTTTCGTCAATTTCTACAATTTTTTTTTTTTCCCCTTTTTGGCCCTTCAATTTTTCCAGATTTTCTTGTTAGAAGGTTGGATATACAAACTTCTGAGATAATTATTCCAATCAATAATTGCATAATGACAAATCCAATTGCTTGTTCCCCCATTTTAATTTACATTAATTCATAAGACCAATTATAAATTAACCTTAATGCAGTTACAAATGTTAATTTGGAGCCATCTAACCAGCTTCCTTTTCTAATGCATATTCTTTTATCACAGTTTTTCACACTACACCACCACTGTCTATCAATTTAGATAGTCTCATATCATACCCATAAATACAGTAGAAGATCTTTATAACGCAAACCTAAAAATGCAAGGTTGTGCATTATATAGAATTTTGCATTATATGGATCACATCATTAAATTCACCTTGTAAACATGGCCAAACATGTCTAAAACATATCAAAATACATTAGAATATCTTTATACTGCATTCCTTGTTACCAAGAGTTCTCCAAATTATAAATTTTTACATAATATATGTCAGACATTATTAAATTTACTTTATAAACATGATCCAAATTTAACTGACACAACCATCCTTTATACTAGACGTTTTCAAAAATGTTTATTGTAATAATAGCATTTTTTTCAGTAAAAAGGTCTTAAATTAGAAGATAAAGTTGAACTAATGTATCAAATTTAATCCTCTAGAGATTAGCAAAATTTTTTAATGTGTAAATGCAGTTGCTTTTTAACTGCAAAAATCATTGTTTACATCTGAGAAGTTATGTGTTATATGGAGAATTGTGTTACAGTATGGAACCATTTATCCGGAAACCAGTTATCCGGAATTATATTTCAGAATCTTTGCAGAAAAAGGTGTCATACACTGCCAGTTTGACATAGGCTTTGCTTGAAACAATTGTATAATTTGATGACAACATCTAGTATTTGAAATGAAAACATATTTAGTTGTATTTTAGATGTTTTACTTTTTATGCAGAGGAAACAGGATAATTTTTGTTCCTAAGATTACCCTTATAGGGTATTCCCATAAATTACCTTCTTTTAAAATCTGCTGAACTTTTGATCTTTCTTGCATTGATTTTTAATCCAAGTAATCTAATAATTTAAAATCAGAAATATTTAAATTTTTAGCAATATATATATATGGTATATTAATGTCACAACCACATTAATATACTTATAATATACATATATTATAATATATGTATATGATATTATAATATATGTATATATGTATATACATATATTATAATGTATATACATTATAATATATGTATATTTGATTTATTTTGATATATTCCACATTTTGATATATCCCATTTGATATATTCCACAAAATATATCAAATGGATGCTGCTTTAATGCACAACCAGTTAACCGGAAAAACCAGTTATCCGGAATACATTTGACCCCAAGCATTCTGGATAAATGGTTCTGTACTGTATATAGAATTGTGTTATAGAGATCTTCTACTGTACACACTTTTTTATGGCAGAATTCCATATGTTTGAAAATAGTTATTGCCTCATTTTCTGTAGACGGCAGATCACAAATCTGTATCATTTTTTCTCAAAATGCAAGAGAAAGCATAGAAATGTCGTTCATTAGAAACACTAAAACTGACTTATTCACAAAATAAAGAAAAATGGAAAATGTACATTTCACATGCTAGGGTTGCATTTTAAATCAAACATTATTTTATGCTTTTTTTATTTTGAAGTTAAATCCGACAGTTCTTAATTAGTTTCATTATCACGATATCATTGCTTAATCTCATAATTGTTATTTTAATTAACAGAAAAACTAAAAAATTAGTAAATCATCATTAAAAATACAGAGAAAACATCAAATTAAAAGTCTCTTGATGACATAACAAACATGTGTAAACTCATCTGACATCAATTGAAAGTAACACCATGATCATCCGTTACTGGCTTTAAATCCTATAGTTTGGCAATCTTTTTTATGGAAAGGGGTCAGCGGGATAATAGACAAGTACGAATTATCCTTATTTGAAGTTTGTCCCTATTGTCATTACCGTGATGCACAGTAATTTTTCATTCAGTTTCCCACTAGATGTTGTTTTGATATGACAGTATTCGTACATTGTAATTGTACACCGCCACAAGTTCTAACAAGCATTAATGTCTATTTTTGATAACTATGCAAGAACTTGCTAGTGTGATATAAATATATATATATATATATGGGGCATTCTCACAATCTTTTGACTTTTGGGAATAAAAATCTGGTGAAACTTGCTAAAATAACATTTTAATCTGATAGACGAATGCCTTAATGATTCAAAATAAAGAAAAAATGGTCAGCAGCGAAATTTTTTTTATTTAACTGAGGTTTAAATTAAACTTGCGAGTTTAATTTTCCTTACCATTTTACCACTATAACTTTTTATTTTCTTCTAAATTTTTACTTATAATGAATTTGCATAATACCTACAGGACATTCAAATAAGAAATAATAAAAATGTAGTAGTTTTAATATAGAATTTTTGTCTAACATTGTCTTAAAGGGGTGTTAAAGAAGGGACAGTAAGGTAAAAAAAAAGGGACGAAATGGGGAAAAAAGGAACGGTAAGGATAGAACAGTAAGGAAAATTACCACCTATTTTTAGGAAAATCATGTTAAGACTAGTGATAGCCACAATGTTCATTGATTTTCAGAAACAGTTGTTAACATTGGATTAAATGAAAAAAAAAAATTAATTTACCTCGAAAAGTGCAGGAATAAACCTTGGAGACAGTAAGACTACCAATAAAGCCACGATCTTGAAATTGATATTTAAATGCTGATTTAAATTCTGCAGTAAATTTCCTGTCAAAGAATTTTAGACATTCTTTCTCTAGCATACTTCTGCATGAGACAAAACTTGAAAAAAAATTCTATGTCTGCATCTGAAGTGGTTTTCTGTATAATTTTAGCAAGAGGGATGGTAAGGAATCTAAAACCCAGGGACAGAGTTTAAAAAAATAATAGCCACCATAAAAATGGGTGCAGATTAATTTTTTGCTACATATTTATGTAAAACAATAGTCCCAGATTCAAAAAAAAAATTACATCGAATTACTTTTATTGAAACAATTTTATACAGACAGCTCCAAACTTAAAAATCGGCATCAGGACGGTATAGGAGTTTTCCTGGTATTTGGACCCCCAACATCGTCCAAAACTTATTTATCTCGTTAATATTGTTATGCAATCATTCAATAGGATGCTCTCCAGTATATGAAATAAAAAAAACACAAAAAAATGTATTAAAATAAAAATTATTATTCAGGGACATAAGTCAAAAGATTGTGAAGATGCCCCATATATATTTAAATCTAAACTTTTACTGAGTAATGACTGTATCTTGTAAAAAAATTATCAATGAAAATTTATTTTAACGCTAACCCAGAAATTTGAGGTTAACCTGAAAATATCAGGGAATTTTAACATAAGATATTTGTGACCACCCTGATTCTGTATCCTGCCCCTGTATAGTGTAGATTGGTTCTAATAAAAAGAAAAGATTTGTAATTGAGGTCTTCAAATATTTTATAATAGTAAAAAGCCTCTAATTTTTCCTTTAATATGATCTATAAAACTCAAGATACTATTTATATACACAAAAGTTCATATCTTTTAAATGCTGAATTTTTTAGATACACATGGGGGAATTGAGACAAATGTAAAATGTTAGAAATGATAATAAATTGAAAATTTCTGTTCTACTGTATTTTAACCACCATGATAAAGTTCAAGAACAAATATATTTTAAAAAAGAAGTGTCTCGTAGCTTTTAACAAACGAACATAAAATTTTAAATGTATAGTGATATTTTTACTAATATTTGTAGAATTCACCATTAAATTTTTATAATAAATTAAATGTGCAATCAAAGTTTTAATTAATAGTTGAAAATTAAAAACCTTATATTTTTAAGAAATTATAAGTATGGAATCTTTCTGGGGAATTTGCTATCCAATTGCAAAATATAAAATTTACTTATATACAGTTTGAGCAAATTGAAAAATTGATATATAAAAGAAATTGCAAATTTCTTTGACATTTTGCAGGTTCTATTTGATCTAGCAAAGCTTTATGCTCCATCCATTGTATTTATTGATGAAATTGATGCCCTCTTAAGCCACAGAGGAGAGTAAGTATATTAAAGTGTAATATCTTACGAAGAATTGTATAAAATACATTACTTTTTTTCCCTTTCTTTTTTGCAGAGATCATGAAGCTAGCAGGAGAATGAAAACTGAATTGTTTATGCAACTTGATTCTTTGTTTTCTACAGATAAATTAGTTCTTGTTCTCTCAGCATCTAACATGCCATGGTAATTTATTTTATTTATGTTATGTTATATGTTACTCCTAAATAAAAAAAATGTATTTGTAATGACGGAAAACACTGAAATATCATAAAATTCAAAGTATCATAACTTGATAAGTTTTTGTTATCAAAGAATGGAATTTTTGTAACAGAAACATTGCAGCATAGCATCGGGCACTGCAGATTATTTTAGGCATTGCAGATTAATTCTAACAGCTTAAAAAATTACTAAAATTTACTTATCTCTAGATTATTATTCTAATTGTATTTTATTTGTCAATGCAAATTTTCTTGATTTCATGTGTCACTATTATTTATTGTGATAGTAGGCTTTGTCCATCATTGTTGGGTCACAGATAAATTTTAGTTTGCCTCAGATTCATACAGAAAGTTTTGCTATTGGGTCAATAACATTAAAACAATTACTAACAAGTAATATAAAAATTTTGTTTTTAAAGTCAATTCCTACTTAGGTCACCAAAGAAAAATTTAATATAATCCCTTAAGCTAATATTAGTTTTTGTTGCATTAAATTATCTCAATTTGTTGATTTTCTATAAGCAAGTAGGTTTACAATAGAATTCTATGGGAATTTGGCGAAATATTAGAAATATCGCCAAGTTGGCATCACTTTTGGCAACTTATTTTGGACGCCAAGTTGGCGACAGAACAGGGTCCCCCTATGGTAATCCCTTATTGAAAATACTTTCATTGACCTTCGATAACCAATGACTGCCATTTTGTTTCCCATGCAAAACTAAAATTAATTAAAATTTAATTAATTAATATTTGAAAAAACTGTATTAACATCAATTGTCATCCAGTACAAGTTCAAAAAAAATTATTTCAACTTGATAGGATGAATAATGAGTATTTTATTAACGATTGAAAATTTGAACAAGATAAATAAATAAATATATAAATAAACAAATATAGGGAGAGTGTGAACTAATAGTAGGAATTGAATAACTACCAGGTATCCTAAAAAGGACTGGCTGATTTTAAAATTCAATAACTCGCAAACGGTGTAAGATATTTAAAAATTTCTTGCAAGAGGGTTATATATGATATCAGGAGTTTTTTTACCGTGATTCTCGGATTTAGTTTTAATTACAAACAATAGATGCAAGCAATAGGTGCTAAATTCAAGCTGTATTTTTTGGCCTTTCTCTTCTCCAATGCCAAAAAGGAGATTAAAATGTATTGAGTGTGTCCCGAAGTATCAAAAATTGGGTCTGGATTTAGTGCATATTGCTTACAGCTATTATTTGTAATTAGAACAAAATTCGAGAATCACAGTAAAATTACTCCTAACATCATACATAACGCTCCTGGAAGAATTTTTTAAATATCTGTCACCATTTGCAAGTTACTGAATTTTAAAACCAGTCAGTCCTTTTTAGGACACCCGGTATCTTCAGTACAAAAAAGTTAAATAAGATACAACAATCAATTAAAAAATTTAGCTTTTGCTGTCATTGTCATTCCTTTATTTTATCTATAAATTTATTCAAAGGAAAAATAATGTTGCTTAACAGTAATTAAGTATTTGACACATCATGTTTCAATAAATTATCTTAAATTTGATTTATTTTTGTATTTTCTTATTGTTTTCAATATTTGTAGTATTCCTACTTTTTGAAAAGAATTGCCTTATTTTTTATATTTATTTGGTACTTTTATCAGCAAATATCCATCGAAATATAAATTTTAGGTTATAAATTACTTTTTCCATCAATTTTTTTTTTCAGTGTGATTTTTTGAAAATATTTTAATATGGCTTACAATAATTTGATAAATGTCAAGTGATGAACATTCTGTGGTTAAATACTTCCAAGCCAAAATATAATTCATATTGTAAAATTTATTCACAAAAGTAGATGATAAAATGATGTATTCCTGATTTCGGTGCACTAAAATGGAACTGTGGCCAAAGATGAAAAATAAACACACTGGAACTTGATTTCAAGATTAACGCATTGCATTTCTTTAATCACTGTTGTTCAATTTACATCAATCAATTACGGTGAATATTCTGTCAGTTAATCTTAAAATCAATTTTACTAATGTTGAATCTTAATTGAATTTATATAGAACCACCGGCTTAAAGAAAGATAGACTTTTAGCAATGCTACATGAAATAATAAACTTTTATGCCAGCTGTATGTATAATATTTATTTTCATGGTTTGTGAATTTCGTCTATTCAATAATATAGCTATACTCTTCATTAAACTATGTCATGAGGATTACCATTTCTATCTACCTGCACTAGCATCTGTGTACTCTTTTCTTCATAATATTTTCAAATGGTGTCTTTGTTAGCTTTTGTGCCAACATTTGGATTTGGCACAAAGTGGAGTTTGTTTAATGGAAAACTACCCATTTTTTTTCTACTTTATTGGGGGGTTTTGTTGTTGTTGTTTTTTACTACTTTTTTTTTTTTTTTTTTTTTTTTTTTTGCTGTGGAAGAATTGCTTTTAAGATCTTGTGTTTTTGTCATAATTTATCAAATAGCTTGGGAGTTTCATAGCATACAGATATGGAAGTTATTTTCATTGTTATATATATATATTTGTCAATAAAATGTCTATGTTTTTAATAAGTTATTTTTATTGTTATATATATATGTATATTTTAATGAAATGTCTTATTACAGCTTTCTTTTTCTTTTTTAGGCAGTTAGATTATGCTATACTGAGACGCCTTGAGAAACGCATATTGATTTCACATCCTAGTGCAGAATGTAGAAAAATGTTGTTTGAAAAGTTTTTACCTAGAACAATAAAGGTTGCAAATTGTGAAATAAAAATGGATATAGATTATCAGAGATTAGCTGAAGTAAGTTCCTCTCTTTCTTTTTTCTTTTATTTTTTTTTACCATAATAATAACAATAATTGGTAAAAATGCACAAGTAAAACATCAAGCTACGCTACTATAAATATTCCATAAAGATTTAACTTAATTGAGAATAGTTAATAATAATTTTTTCCTGTTCATAATGTTAACAGAATTGAATAAATGTTTTCATTATTACAAATAGGATTTATTTTATTTATTTTGTCATGATTACTATATATTTCTTTTTTAAAAAAGGGAGGGTGGTGAAGAAATAGAAAATGAACATTGATAACAAAAGTGTTAGAAAGTACTTAAGGAAGAAAAATGTCTTGTAATAGCTATTTACAGTTTAAGCTAAAAAGAACTTCGTAAAAACACCATAAAAATTTTAATAAATGCACAAGACCTTTCGAAAGAACTAGTCTTTCTTCATCAGGCACAGAGAACAAACACGTCCTACTACTTTGAAAACAGTAGCAAGACTGACAGAGGTAAGGGAAAGAGGCAAGTTAAAAAAACAACCAATAGGGAAGCAGAAGGCATCAGCCAATCGCACAAGAGCAGTACCCAAAGAGAACAAAGACCAGCAGGAGAATAATGAAAGAATTTAATAAAAAAAGTAAATTGTAGCAAACTATTTATCTTATTTTCTAATTGCTAATTTTAATTTTATTTAATTATGTATCATGGAAGACGGTAGTATTCCGAGTGACGCAGCCTTAAGCCTAAAATTGTATCGTATCGTAGCGTAGAATTCGTAGATGGCGGAACTCATATATACAGCTAACTTGACATCAAAGAAAACGCGAAAAGCCGCCTTTTAATAATTCAGCAGATATAGGTCCTATTGTTCTGAATTTTCTAGAACAGTCTTATATCTGCAGTCTAATCGTATACTGAAATTTTTACATTTCTACGTGCAGTATATTTTGAGATCTAAATAGCCATTTTTAAAGTGAAAACGTTGGTATGGTATGGAAGAAGATCCTAATTTGAAAATCTCGAAAACGGTTCTAACGATTTTCTTTAAATTGATATATAATATAAATCTGATTAATACGAGGTGAATAACACTTTTCTTTTTTCTGGGAAAACTCGTTTTATTTTAAAAATCGTTATTTTAAAAAATCGCTTTTTTTTACTTTTCTCGTCTGTGATTGGTGAATAGGTTTGACGTCACTTCGTATGTAGGAGGAGTCTTAATCCATCTGCTGTGGGTATAAAATCAGAAACAAAATTTGCAAAGTCATTTTAGGTATTCTAAGTTGAGTTAACAATCTCAACGTAGGCAGTAAATCTTTTTTTTTTTTTAAATATTAAAATTTTAAATGTTAATTATTATGTGTTTTAAAATATTAAATATATTAAATGAAATTTCGATTGATATTATCTTTCTCTTTTGTTATGAAGAAATTATTATTCCATATTACTGCTTTTTGTCGAAAAAATATTTAGATTCATTTTTAAAAAAGGGGAAATTTTTTTAATTATATGTATTCAATATAACTGTTATTTATAATTTTTTTTTTTAATTTTCAAAAAAATTATTTTCAATTTCTTGTTTATGAGCGTAGCTCGCGTCTTGAATCATTTATTGACTCCATAAGATTGAATCTTGTTGAACTGAATCCTAAACGACGTTTGTTTGTTTACTTGTTAACAGGCAGAAATTCGCTATAATGATGGATTTTGTGATTAAATTCGTCGTTTCCTTATCGATTCGTCAGTGCGTAGCGACAGATATTTATTGGGGGGGGGGGGGGATTAAAAAATTTCCCAACTTGAAACAAACTAATTTTCAACTCCGATGATATGTGCAATGGATGTTCAACTTACTTGATTGCTATTTGAGATATAAATGAAGGGGAAAGAGACATCGTGTTTTTCTTTTGTAGTATTAGAATAGAATGCTATTTTAAAAGAAAATTTGTGATATTTGCAGATTATGTCTGGCAGGAAACGACCTATTGCTATAACGCCAATCGGAAGACACGTGAATAATTTGTTCAGAGCATACGATTAGCCCAAAATGAATCATATTATCCCGACTAGTTGTTTTGAACTTCTAAAAGTAAAAATTTTCTTCATGTTCTTTTTGTTTATTTAGTAACTAAAGGTTATAGGTAAATAAGAGATATAATAGCTTTTTTTGCAAAGGTAAGATACTTGTTTTTATTTCATTCTAAAGTTAATATTCTTAAAAGAAAGCTTTAAATAATTTTCTTTTGATTTTTTTTTCATATCCTGCTTCAAAGTTCATTTTTTACAATCATGTTGTCAAAATGTATTTTTGCTAGCAAGGAATATGTAAACAACGCTCTCATAGGATTAACATTAACTTGAAAGTTAGGAATCTGCACTAGTCATAAGAAGAAACTGGAATTGCTGACGTTAAACCTATGGGAGCGTACATTTAAAAATTTCTCCCTTGCATATTAATAGTTTTAAATGATTATTTTTCTTGCTTAGAATGGCTGAGATTGAATTCTAACTAGGTTAGTGTTTACTTTTTCGATTTTGGTTGCAGATTTTTTTTTTTAAGTTACTTTCAATTTCACAAATTTGAAAAGAACGCTCCCATAAGTTTAACATGAGCTTGCGAGTATCTTGTTACTTCATATATATACATACATTTTTGTATGAAACTATAAACAATCAATATCTTCATTTGGCACCCCCCCCCCCCTCCCTCTGAAGTATGTGCTGGTTAGCATTGTTTTGTTTATAGGGTATGTTTTATTCACTTTTACATAATAATATAAATTTTGCTTGAAATTTCATGAATATTCTATTTTTGGGTGTAATTCTACTTCTGGGCTGCTCTGTCAAGCTTGTCGATAAATGTATAATTTGGCAAACACATATAATTTTCAGACACGTTACTTTTCCGCGAAAACGCGGAATTCCGCTTTTTCGGCAGTGAATTTTATTATCTCTGGATTGATGCAAATATGCATTAAAATTTGTTGACATTTTTAATAGAAGGGGGGGATTAGCGGGAATGGATGTAATACAACAAAAATGCGAGTATGAACCGTGCCAAATTGAGCTAATTTCTTCAACCGATCGCAGGAAAATGCAAATTTCTTCAAAGAATCGCGGGAAAAAATGCGACTTCCACCAAAGGATCGCTGGAAAAACACGATTTTCATCAAAGGATTGAGCGAAAAAAGCGTATTTTGCCAAAGGATCTTGTAAAATATGCGAATTTCGGCGAAAGATCGTGCAAATACGCGAATTTTGGCGAAAGATCGTGTAATAGCGAATTTCTTTGGAACGTCGTGGAAAAAACGGGAAATTCGTTGAAGGATCGTGAAAAAAGGATGTGAATTTCGTCAAAGAATCGCAAAAAAATGCGATTTTTGTCGGGTGATAAAAAAATGGATCTTTGGTGAAAGATCATGGAAAATGCGCGATTTTTGTCAAAAGATCGTGGAAAAGGGCTGTTTTTGACGAAAGATCATGGTAAATGCATGAATTTCTTCGAAATATTGCAGAAAAAACATGAATTTCTTCGAAAGATTGCAGAAAAACACGATTTTCGTCAAGTGGTCGGGGTAAAACACTAATTTCGTCAATGTATCGCAGAAAAAGCGCAAATTTCATCTGAATGCTGCGAAAAAATGTGAATTTCGTCAAAATTCCATTAGGCCGTGAAAGTGCAGCTTTTTTTTTGCTGAGTCTGTACCATGTCTGAATTTTGGATTGACAAACTTGGTGATTGCATGTCAAATCGGCACCGACTGGCCTAGATACAGAAGACGAATTCTATTTTTTTTCATTATTTACCTGTAAAATTACATAATATTGGATTATACATGAAATTAAAAAGTATTGAATAAACCATAAACAATCCAAGTCTCTTAAAACTGAAGAACATTGTGTTTTCGATAACGGCTACATCGATGAGAAACGTCATCTTTTGCTTTGTTGAAGAACCGGGAGGGGGGGGGGATATGACCTTCTAAAGATAAAGAAAGGGTCAGTACTTAAAAAAATGAGTATGACTTGTAAAAACAGTGAAGTTTGGATGTATAGTACTGTAAATTCTTGTAGTAAAGCATAAATCTAAACTTTAAATGCATTTTTTGGAAAAGTTATTTTCGGTAAAAATTTCATACGCAAAACATGATTTCTCAAAAAGTTATTGGAATATCATTATGAAATTTAAAGTAGGTATAAATTTAGAAGAAATATTTTTTGTCTTATGGGTGTTTTTGTGGAATGATATGAATGACATGGCGTAGAAAGTGATCGTGTACAAAATCTCCATAGTGGAAACTGTGCAGCACGGCAGCAGCGCTGCAGATTATTTTAGACCTTGCAGATCAATCTACAAGCTTAAAAATAAATATTGAGCTTAAAAAAAAAAAATCACAAATTTACTTTGTTTTAGGAGTTATTGTGTTTGTTATTAATTTTCTTTGTAAAATGTAAATTTTGCTTATTTTATGGGTTACAGTGAGTATTTATTATAGTAGCTTGGTTCAGTATTGTTGGGTCGCAGATAAATTTTGGTTTGCTGCAGATTGATACTGAAAATTCTGCTTCTGGGTGCCAAATCATCACTGACTAGCCTAGATACAGAAGACGAGCTCTGTTTTTTTATTATTTACCTGTAAAATTGTATAATATTGAATTATACATGAAATTAAAAGGTATTAAATAAGCCACAAACAATCCAAGTCACTTAAAACTGAAGAATATGGTGTTTGTGATAATGGTCGCATCTTTGATGTGAAATGTCATGCTTTGTTTTGTTAAAAAACTGGGGGGGGGGGGGGGGGGCAAAATATGGCCTTCTAGAGATTAAAAAAGGGTCAGTACTTTTAAAGAAATGAGTGACTTATAAAAACAGTGAAGTTTAGATGTATAATTACTGAAATTCTTGTAGTAAAACAAAAATCTAACCATTAAATGCATTTTTCGGATAATGTAATTTTCGGTGAAAATTCCATATGCAAAACATTATACCTCAGAAAATTATTGGAATATCACTATGAAATTTAAAATATGTTGTTTACACTATTGTGAAGGCAATGAACTAAGGATTTAAATTTAAAATAAATATTTTTTGTTTTATGGATGTTTTTGTGGAATGACATTGATGAATTTTATGAAAATTAACATGTAAACAAGTGCAATATGCTATAAGTTTTGAAACATTTAAAACGTTTCTTAGATTTTAGTTCATTGCCTTCACCAATGTCATAAATATGAAATGTACAAAGGAAACTAACATACAGTAACATTTTCGGTACTTTTCGGTTAGCTGGGCGCCAGTGTTATAAATACATGGATATACATACATATATATGTATATATACATATATTGTATATATACACATATATGCATGTGTATGCACATATTTGTATATGTATATAGATGTATATATATACATATCCATGTGTATATAACACTGGCGCCCGGCTAACCGAAAAGTACCAAATTTTCTTTAGAGCATTTTGGGCCAAATTTCACTAAATTTTACTATAAATTCCTCCATTAACCAAAATTTTATCAATGAAGGAAATATTTTTTGCTTTTTTTCACATTTTCTAGTCATAATCTTAATAAAAATACGTTTAAAAAATAATTAAATAGCTCAATTGCTCTGTACATAGTCAGACACCTGAAATGTTGGATAAAAAAGTGTCTGTTAGATAAGTTATTTCTATTATGTTTATGACCAGGGATGGAGATTTTCTAGAAAATCTTACCAGCCAAGGATTTATTTCAACAGCCAGTAAAATGCAATGTACAGTTAAAAAATTTTATGACAAAATTACGCAACTCAAAATAGTTGGTTACTATTACTGTCAGAGACCTGGTGCTGGAACCGGAGCTGTATTTTCCCTGGAGCTCTAAAATTTACTCTGCTCCAGGGCTCCTTTAGTTTATTATTATTTGTTTTTATCTTTTTCTTTCAGTCTTTTAAATGTCCAGGTTTAAAATATTTTAATTACATCATTATTCAGTATTTTAATTATATCATTTTTTAAGGGTTTTTTTTAAATTAAAGATGTAAAACTTCTCACAAAAATATGGTAACACTACTTCACTTCTACTTGAGCTAAGTGGCAACACTATTTGAAAACAAATATGACTGCCTGTTGTTTACACGTACAATTTTGATTGTTTGAAAAGCGTAGAAGAAATTCAAGATTTTTGTGTTTAAAATTCCACCAAACTTTCTATTTTAAAAGCAAAAGCTAAAAGATGTCATATTTTCTGAACAAGCATTTCAAGTTTGTTGAGAAGAAAAATGCATTTTGTCAGATCTTTAATGAAGGTAAAGAAAGAAAGAATTTGTAAGCAAAAAATTAAATGTGTAATTCAAAAACTGCAACTCAGAAGTGCGAAGTCGGCGCCGAGTTGAAGCAGTTCCCGGAGCCTGAGCCACAGTATTTTATCTTGGAGTGGAGCTGGAGCATCAAACATTTTCCGGCTCCAGGTCACTGATTACTGTAATGCATTTTCATATATTTCTTTCCTATAAAATTGAGAAATATAAACAAGAGATGAAAGTTTAATATAAAATAGAATTTTGTACCATGTGTACATCGCAGTAGTTAGGAAAGTTGAAAAATATAGCTAACTACATATTTAAAAAAACGTTTTTGGCATACCTGTATAGTTTGCAGTTTTCAATAACTACCTAAAAATTCACTCATCCTGTCAGAAAATTCACTCGCCAGTGGCTAGTAAAATGATGCATTTTCCTACCCCTGAGCATGATATTGTTATTTTATTTTGATGTCATAAACTCAAACTGTTTGCTCAGACTTATGGCAAATTATTTCACAAGATAATTCACTGATGATCTAGCAACCAATTTTTTGATCATTTGTACCTATTGAACTATGTAAAACCACTACATGAATCGTGATTCTTGTTAGTCAAGACATAATGCCTTAGAATAATCACATGTATGGCATTCAAAAGTAGGTATAGGTACATTAGCAGAAATTTTACTAAAGGAAATATTCATGTATATTTTAAAAGAAACTAGAACTTTGTTGAGATATAATCAGTTATTGTTAAAGTTTCATCGGAGCTTGAGCAAAACATAGGTTTGCATTAAGCCTAACCAAAGATACAAAGGTCAAGCTCAAATTGTTATTTTCGAGTGCGGGTACAAAATGTATGAATTTTCTTAAATCACAGTTTATTTCAAGGAAAAATTGTTATTTAGTGAAAATTAACACATCATTTAAATTCATCTATGAACTTAAATGTTAAAATGAGTTTCATTACTTACGTTCCACGTAGTGCAGATAATAGATGTTTGCAGATTATGCATTTTGCGGAGTTCACAGAGTTTACTGTATTTCACTTTATTATAAGCATTCATTATGATTTCTAGTCCATTATTACATTGTTGCTCAAGAAAATTTAAACATTTATATCCCATTTATGTTTATTTCTGCATTTGAATCACTTTCAGCATGATATTGTGTTATTTTATTTTCATGTCATAAACACACTGCTCAGATTTATGTCAAATTATTTCACAAGAAAATTTACTGGCTGTCTAGCATCCAATTTTTCGATCATTTTTACCATTTGAACAGTTGAAAGCGCTACATGGATCATGATTTTTTTTATTCCAGACATAATTTCTTGGAATAATCACATATAGCATGCAGAAGTAGGTATAAATACATTAGCAATAATTTTACTGAAGGAAATATTCCTGTGTATTGTAAAATAAACAAAAACTTTATTGAGATAAAATAAGTTATTGTTAAAGTTTCATTGGTGCTTGAGCAAAGCATAGGTTTGCATTAAGCATAACCAAACAAACGTCAATGCTTAGCTGAAATTATTATTTTCAAATGCACGGTACAAAACTCATCAATTTCAATATATTTCATACAATGTTGAAAAATTTTAAGACTTTTTTGTGTATTGCAGTGCAAGAGTTCAAGCAATTAACAATATAAAGCAGAAATGAAATATCTTTATATTAACTGTGTGCTTTTCATAGAAACATGTAAAAAGGAAACGTAAAATCTTAAAAACATGGAATGCTTAAATTTACAAATATCGCTTGTTTTACACTTACTAATTGAAATTTTGGCTAAAACGGTTTCAGTTAGATAAATTATTTTTCTATTTTCACGGTTTAAAAAGTTCAAATTTTAAAAGATTTCTTTAACTCGATTTTAGTTAATGAAATCTTGGAATATGCGCACACAAATTGTTTTCATAAATTCTTCTGACAATTTGATTTGTTTTATTTATTTATGGTTGTTTAATAAACCAAAGGTGGATCTTAATGTGAAAAAGTTTTTACATGTATTTATAAAAAAAATAAGAATTTTTCCTATCAATTTCAACATATTTCATACAATGTTGAAAAATTTTAAGACTTTTGGTGTATTACAGCGCAAGAGTTCAAAACATTAAGAATATAAAGCAAAAATGAAATATCTTTATAAAAACTGTCTGCTTTTTCATAGAAACATGTAAAAAGAAAATATAAATTCTTAAAAATATGGAACGCTTAAATTTCCAAATATTGATTGTTTTACACTTAATTATTGAAATGTTGGCTAAAACAGTTTCAGTTAGATAACTTATTTCTAATTGAATCATGTTTATGAGTAACCTATAGTGTTAAATAGTTCAAATTTTAAAAGATTTCTTTAACTTGATTTTAGTTAATGAAATCTTGGAATAATGCACACACATTGTTTTCATAAATTCTTGGACACTTTGATTCGTTTTATTTATTTATAGCTGTATAATAAACCTAAGGTGGATCATAATGTGAAAAAGTTTTATTTTACATGTATTTATATATAAAAAAAATATATATATGTCATCAATTTTAGCATATTTCATACCATGTTGAAAAATGTTAACACTTTTGGTGTATTACAGTGCAGGAGTTCAAAACATTAAAAATATAAAGTAAAAATGAAATTCTTTTATAATAACTGTCTGCGTTTTCATAGAAACATGTGAAAAGGAAACGTAAAATCTTAACAACATGGAATGCTTAAATTTCCAAATATCGCTTATTTTACAGTTGATAATTGAAATGTTGGCTAAAACAGTTTCAGTTAGATAAATTATTTCTGTTTGTATCATATTTATGAGTAATCTATAGTGTTAAAAAGTTCAAATTTTAAAAGATTTCTTTAACTCGATTTTAGTTAATGAAATCTTGGAATATGCACACACATTGTTTTCATAAATTCTTGTGACACTTTGATTCGTTTTAGATGGAGGATTGTAAAGGTCAATGGAAATCACGACTATGAATTTATTGCATTGGTCTTTAATTTTTTTTTTTTTTTTTGTGGTTTTATCTTTTTATAACTAACCTAAAAAAAAGTAATGATATCAGTACAAAAACCCTTAACGGGTTAAAAGTTTGTGACGCAGCACTTTATCTTTATCTCTAAGAATTTTAAATTTGGAACTTAAAAATAATGATATCAAATTTTGAGTGACGCAATGCTATTAATTTACCTATACATATATATATATCAAAATTTATTCATTGATGCTTTATCATTTACATCTCATAAATTCGAATTATGAATTTTAAAAGATATCATATGAAAATTTAAGTGATGCCTTGATGTTGCTTAAAACGATTAGTTTTAAAATTCAATTTAAATTTTCTTTTGGCTAAATACATTTACACATCTAAACAATACTTTTCATTTTCAAATGCACTGTTGAATATATTACTTTCACTGAATCTATATAATGCACTGAATTGTATTCATTTGAATAAATTGATTTATCTTTTGTGCCACGCTATACAAAAATCAAAAGTAAAATTTATGTAAATAGTTTTTTGCGTTATTGTATCCAAACTAAGTTAAATGTATGCAAATGGATAATATGACTAAAAAACTATTTACATAAATTTTACTTTTGATTTTTGTATAGCGTGGCACAAAAAAATAAATCAATTTATTCAAATGAATACAATTCAGTGCATTATATAGATTCAGTGAAAGTAATATATTCAACAGTGCATTTGAAAATGAAAAGTATTGTTTAGATGTGTAAATGTATTTAGCCAAAAGAAAATTTAAATTGAATTTTAAAACTAATCGTTTTAAGCAACATCAAGGCGTCACTTAAATTTTCATATCATATCTTTTAAAATTCATAATTCGAATTTATGAGATGTAAATGATAAGCATCAATGAATAAATTTTGATATATATATATATATGTATAGGTAAATTAATAGAATTGCATCACTCAAAATTTGATATCATTATTTTTAAGTTCCAAATTTAAAATTCTTAGAGATAAAGATAAAGTGCTGCGTCACAAACTTTTAACCCGTTAAGGGTTTTTGTATTGATTTTTATATACTTGTATTGTGTCTTAGTTTTTATTAAATTGTTTCATTAGGTGCATTCGTAATTATATAAATACTAGAGCTGATGCAAACTGCATGTATTCGTTACTAAGTAGCAGGTATTCTCTGTAATACAAATTACCGAATTGTTAATTCGGAATATGAGTCATTACTTGTTATTGCAGAACTGTAAAACAAACTTCAAATGCTACCTTCATTTCG
This sequence comes from Maratus speciosus, assembly GCA_963932465.1. Taxonomy (NCBI): domain Eukaryota; kingdom Metazoa; phylum Arthropoda; class Arachnida; order Araneae; family Salticidae; genus Maratus; species Maratus speciosus. The sequence continues at coordinate 200,280,120 of OZ010789.1, forward strand.
TGAATCATGAGCGGTGCCAAATTGTCTGATGTGGAAAGATGCGAATTTATATCTGGTCTTTGGACTCTGAAATCAGTTGTTCCCGTATTAGTATCACATACGGGTATTCATTTAGTCATTTTGTTACTTCAGCACTCGTTCATTTGCCAAAAATATCCGTGCGAATTATTTTGAAAGGAAGACTTTGAAGTCATGTGGTCAATAGCAGAACAAACTGCTTTTAGAAGAAATATTAGTATGAGATCATTTATTCTTTCAGGGATTGTACTTTTTATTTCTCAGACATGGGTGCAAGACCTTCAGTCTTGGACATATTTTTGACTAATAGTAAATTCTACTTTATATACTTAAATTATGGCAATTTTACTATTAAGCACTTTCTTTGGTTGCAAGAAATAAATTTTTAGCCATAATGCAAGACATGGAAATCCTCTAGTCTATTTTCATTTGTTTTTTTCCTAATACTTAGAAAAGTTTTCAATGTTGGCTTAGATGGACATCTTGCACCCATGTTCTCAGATATGAAGTGTTATAAGCTTTTTTCAAACATGGAGAGAATAATTGATTTTTTTTTCTTTTTTTTTTTTACCAAGAGGTTAATAACTTTTCTATAGATGTATTTTAAAAAAAGGAAGCATGGATCCAAGCAATAAAGAGACAAGATGTGTTTATCATTTAATATTTTAATTAGATTAATTTCATAATAATTATGCATTTAATCTATTAAGATTGCTCATAATTTTACTGTAAAAAGAACTGAAGCTTATGATAGAATAAAATATTCATTGTAGCTGTATTTAAGGAATGATAAAGTATTTTTATGAAATATAACTTTTTAAATCATTGATTTTTACTCATACTCACAAAAAATCAGTAGGTGCTTTTGATCAGAAATTAAGAAATGGATTAGCATCTCTCTTTTTCCTTTAAATTCAAAAGATTTGTTTGACGATACTATGAAAATGGGTGTTTTGAACCAAATTTCTGGATGTGACAGTAATTGAAGGGTTGTCATATAAAAGCATTTGATTATAGCTTGAACTGCGATAAACTTATCGAAAAAATAAAAACGCTATTTGATTCCATATCATTCCCATGACTGTCAGTTTTATGATTTATGCATTAGACTGAGTCTATGAATGTGTCAGAAAGTTTTGCGATGCTGAGCAGAGGTAAATATGTTTTTGAGAACCAGTTTAATGCTAGTTTCCATTATAGACAGGTTCTGTAGTTGCATATTTTACTGATTTCAGTAAGCAGTGGCAATTTCTATTTAAGATATTCAATTACTATTTTTTTCTTTAACTAGGGGGCTCTGCCCCCTACGAGCTATGCTCACCAACCCCCCGTTCAGACACTGCAGACTCTAAAAGCATGCTAATTTGATTGGCTTTAAAAAGATTTCGGAAAATTGAATTATAATTTTAAAAACAGTGGCGATCTCCCTATACACGGGTTTCTATTCCTTTCTCTTTGATTGGGGAATTTTAAGGCCAAATCAGCTGCTGTTAAAAGATACAATGGCTGTTTTCGTCTTTGATTAAATAAAATCAGTTAAACATTTCAAAATAAGCTAATAAAAAATGAATTAAGTAAACAGAGTCTTTGTCTCCCGGTATTTTTTAACAAAGCGAAAAGAAAGTTCTTTTAAATAAGACATTTTAAATGTATCATTTTTAATCTGGCATAATTTTGACCAAACTATTCTTTGTGTTTCTAATATTCACGTGAAAATACTTTTGTTAGAAATGAAATATTATTTGCGCTCTCCTAAGAAAAATAGTTGAAAAGTTCATCTCAAAATATCAAATAAATATCAAGTAAATCACGGGATCTCCGTGGCCGAGTGCTCAAAGCACCACGCTGCTAATCGCTTGCGAGCATAGGAGATTGTGGGTTCGAATCCTGCTGGTTCCATTACACACATTCTTTGTGTGGATCTCCCAGGATGTATTTCTCTTGTGTTGTAATATTTCCTAGTGCTATCTTGTCTCTGACTTATAAGTGGGCTCTCATGTCAAGCACACAAGTCATATATTTGTTGTTCAATAAATAAAATAAATGTCTCGCGCAATTTCTAAATTTAAACTGTTTTGCAATATTATTTTTTGTTCATTTTATGTAATAACTGTAATGTGACGTAATTTCTCCTTTGTAGGACTTCTAACACAGGTTAATGAATTTATTATTTTACTAGCAGGCTATGCCCGCTGCGCTGGTCAATATTTCCAAATGGACTTTGGATTAAACTAAATGGTGAATTTGAACTTGTATTTTAAACAATATGGATCTTCAGCTTGACCTTGCTCATCACTGAAAACGATGCGAACGCCATTGCGATATAATGTTATCTTAAGCGTTGAACAAAATTTAGCAATTAAGAAGTAATTGTTTTAGTTGATTATAAACAGCGCACTTATGGTCGGGTAATGAGACCGTTATGACAACAGGAATTAATACCTCTGTAACTAATCAACATATAATGAAATCGTATATACTAACACCATTCCTAAAAGTCATGCAACAGGGCCACTTGTAACAAAATATGGTCTGTAGATTTTTTTAAAAAGGCTAAACTTTCATAATCAGGTTCACTTAATTTTTGAACTTTTACTGTTGCTCTATAACTAAGTACCCTTGAACAATATGTATACACTAAAACCTTTCCAAAATTATTACCTAACTAATTGTGGTATATCCTACGATAGTATTATAAACAATCGGAATGAAATACAAATTTCCGTTGTAAATATATAGTAGAGGATGATGATGCGATTTTGTGTAATAGTAAAGTTTTCACTTCAAACATAAACGATGCTTTCAACATTAAAGCTAATACACCAATATGTTAAGTATCCGAATACGGAAGGTTAACTTAAATTCTCATGAGCAACTACTCAAAGAAAAGTGAATATGTGGCTTTTGTGATATTTTTATGTCAGCCGGGCGCAGATAATAAATCAATAAAGATTGTTTTCATAGCATATTCTTATTTTATTATTTTCATTTAAAACACAAACCTTTCACTCATTTCATTTAAAATGCATGCCTTATACTAATTTCATTTAAAAAACTGAAAAGATAAACAATAACAGGAAATAATGCCATAATTAAAAACAAAAAAATATTTTTAATTTACATACGCAAAATGTAACTACTGCTACTGGGAATTTTAAAAATGCTATCAGCGAAATGTGCGCACGGTTGTTATAAATGTAACCATTTTTTCTTCTTATCGAGGAGCAATTTATAAATCGCACAATATTATTCCAATTCCAATTTCTTTCATTGAGGAACCTATGACCGGAAAAAATGGAAAAAGACTTTTGTAGATTCTTCGGATGACGGCATCTGACGCCATAAACCGAGTTTATATATATGAAAATAATTTTTAAGTCGTTACAAACATTGCTTTCATACTTAAATATTTTCATTGGTACTACTTGTTATCCCGTCGACCCATTTCGCAAAATTATATAAATCGCCAAACCATTCGCCAAATTATATAAATTGACATAATCTTTATTTTAAATAACGAAATAACAAATAAATTAGTATAACATTAATAAAAATACAAATAAAACGTCGAAATTAAAATCACTTGATGACGTAAACACGTGTAGCTTGTTTAAATTCAAGTGAATTTGATATTTACGATCAACCATTATTGGCATTTAATCTTATAGTTTGACGATAAATTTTTGATCGACGGAATATCTAAGTAGTACATTTTCCATTTTTGTTTTATAACGCTAAATTCTCAGTAATTTTTTTCCTTTTATTTTACATAAAATCACTATTTTTTTTAAAAAATTAAGATGCTTGCATTTTTATTTCAAACTCATAGAGCCGTTTTTATTTTTTAGCCAAAAGGGTTGATTTGAATTTTTTCCGTTGCTAGAGTAACGGATGTAAGGATAGATATTTTGAGGTTTAGATGCCAAAGACACCGCCAAATTAGAAAAATATGAAATGTGCCATGAACTGTTGGGCTTATAAAAATTTATTTGGTAGCATTCGATTCAGCATACAAAACTACATTAAAATATGCTATCATTTGACGCATAATTTTTATATTCGATTTTTTTCCCCTCCACGTGCAAAAACCATTAGGGGTGACACTTTAGAAAGTCCTTTCTTAGCAGAAGTCTATGTCATAAGAAGTATTTTTACCACGATTTTCAAGATTTTAGGTTCAGTAGTTTGCGCTGTGCGTTAATTAGTCACCTAATCCAGACTTTATTTTATATACTATATTAGATATTCCATTTTGCGGTGAATCGATGATCGAAAATTAGTCCAATATCATTTGAAATATTACATCATAACAGAGGAGAAAGTACGAAGAAAGACGAAGAAGAAATGACGAATTACAAAAGACTTGTATTTTTTTTTTTCAAAATGTTGAATTTTTCGATAGTAATAACGTATTAAAACATAAATTTCCTTAAAAATTATCTTTATTTCCTAGATTTCGAATCTGTGAATTTTCCTATAAATGAAATTGGCGATATGACTTGAGAAAAAATGAAATAAACAATAGATAATATTTGCTTATATAAAATGGGTAATATTCGTTGATCTGAGTTCGAGTTTATAAATATCACATGCTTTCGGAATTACGGCGAAAAACATTTTAAAAAGTATGAAATTATTTTACAATATGTATGTGTGGCAGAGATTCACACTGAAATTTAAGCATTCGATTCCATTTTTAAAATATTAACTGATATCTATATAAGTTACAATTGAATATGAAAATGTACCCAAAAAATGATCTCTTTCACCTAAAAAAACACCATTTGTGAGAACATCCTCAAGCTAATGTCACGCTTATGCATTTTTGGCTTAAAATCACATCGTTTGGCGACAAAAGAAAAATAAAAAATTGTAAAGAAACAAATAGTAATTACACATGTGACTCACAATTACATCTGCTTGTTTCTTCTTTAAGTCACGTGATGGGACAATTAGATATAAAAAAAAAGAAAAGAGCAGAACAGAAAGAAAAAGTCGTTAAAATTTCATCTAATCAAATTTTCTGATTCGTTTCCATATCTAACGCAAGCGATAAAGAGCCAAATATTGCGTATCAAGTGTAATATTTCTTATTAAATTAATTTTTAAGCATTACAAATATTTCTTTCAGGTTTTGATTAAATGTTTCCGTTTTTTAATATTATCACTCATTGAAACGGATTTTCTTTTTCTTTTTTTTTCATTTAAATAAAATTAGTAACAGTTTTTCTTTTATTTTTCGAGGTTTAATAGCCGTTTCAATTTTTTTTTTTTATCAACGATGAATTTCGCCAAGAAATAAAATGGTAACCTTATCGCCCAAAATAACAGAATTTTCCGTCATAATTCTAAAACTAATATAGGTAGAATAATGTGTTATAGCTTAAAACCTTCCCTGAAACAATACCTATCTAACGGTATAAGTTCCGTAAAAATCCATGCAGTAGAACTCGAAATCTAGGCGTTCGGAACGAAATTTCCGTTTGGATTTTATATATATAATAGATAATAGAATAGATAATAGATTTTATATATATATATAATAGAATAGATAATAGATTATGTGTCAAAGTTTAAAACAGATCGCATTGTTAGATTTCCCAATTTTAACAATATCGCGTTATGTTAGTTCCACATTCCACCACCAGGGAGCGCACTCTATTCTTAACGAAAGCGTATCCGAACGAAACTCCTTCGTGCAACCTTTCCGTAGATACATGAATCGGGAGGGTGGCGGTCTTAACGAATAATGTAAGATAATTGCTGAAATTACTACGAAAAATATGTTAAAGGGGCCCTACGCGGGCCCCTAATAGAGTTAGAGGAAATCGGAAGACGGCAAAATAATCGCGGGGAAAAGTTTGCTTGGGTGCTTTGGAGCTACTTTTGGCGCGAGATCTAAGCTCTACGACCAATAGGAGCCCAGATATTTAAGGAAATATGAAGTTACAAAGTTCAATATAAAAGAATTTTCCGTAATAATTCTATAACTAATGTAGGTAGAATGATGTGTTATAGCTTAAAACCTTCCCTGAAACAATACCTATCTAACGGTATAAGTTCCGTCAAAATCCATGCGGTAGAACTCGAAATCTCGGCGTTCGGAACGAAATTTCCGTTTGGATTATATATATATAATAGATAACATCCTTTCTCTTTTAATCCTTTCTCTTCGTGTAAATATAGTTTTTATGATGTAATTTTTAATAAGTTCCTGCTTTTTATACATAATTATTTAATTCTAATGTGAAAGGTTTTTTTCTGTTTATAATAGTCACGTGTAAATAAATTTTTAATTTGAATTCATAATTTAATCTTGAAAATATGTATTTAAATGTCAAAATATTATTATTTTAAAAGTTTTTAGAGATATTCTGTTAGAAAATATATAAGTTTAATTTATTATTTTATATTTTACGAAGCATGTGGTTCCGAAACGTCGATGTTTTGAGTATTCATCCGCAATAATCGGACCATGTTTTACAAGCATTTAATACTTCTTTTTAAATTGAAAAAATGCTGAAAAAGAAAATATACTAAGTGTAAATCAAGCATCGATTAATCCATTTTTAAAAGGATTGTAAATAAATGTTAAAACATAACACTATTGTTTTCGGCGTGCCATCAGACTGTTTACCGATGCGCCAGGTGAAAAAAGTGATGAAGCAAAGATATAAAAGAAACGGTGCTTCGCCAAAACAGGGACTTCTCTGGTATGACTCGAGGTTGGCTGGAAAGTCTTGGAAGTAGTGACATCGAGAGGATCGGAGGAGAGTCCGGATGTTTGGAGAATCGGAATGCTGATATGGAGAAATGACCTTAGAGGCAAGACGTCTGAGTGAATTCGGCGAGCGGATGAGAAAGCTACCAACAAATTACTGGAGATGCAGCAGAATATATTGTAACATAGTCTAATTTTAATAGAGGTACCTCTTTATTTTAGTTACTCTGGAGTATTCTAATTTTCTATGCAGTTTAATATTCAAACAATCTATTTTAGTACAGTACAAAGTTTAAAGTTCAGACACCCAAAGTTCGGACTTTCCGGCAGCAGTATTCAAGAAAGAAGTGAAAAAACAAAATTGTTGAAACAAAAAAAGGTCTAGAGCAAAGAAGCTTTATTACTGAATTTTAACTCATGCCTATGTACAGAATAAAAGAATTTTTTTAATGATATGCGTAAGTTAATAAGCCAGTCCACATTAACTAAAATGTTCAATAGTTAAGAAAGTTAAAATAGCAATTAAAGCCTTTGTGCAGGAACATTAAAAAGCAGAAAACCAATGTTTAAAAATGCACAAATAATACGTGAAAAGCAGCAAACAGCTGTTTGCTGCCTTTCACGTATTTGTGCACTTTGAAACGTTGGTTTTCTGCTTTTTAAGTTAAGAAAGTTACAATTTCTTCTTAAATTGTATGTTCCCTTAAAGCTGTTCTCAACTGCTCTGCTCAACACGCGTTAAACGTTTGACACATTTAGTAGTTCATTTTTTAATGGAAAGATATAAAATTGGAAGGCCTGACTAAGGAAGAGATTTAGAATCGAACTGTGTTTTCCAATTTTTGATAAATAAATTACCTAGTGTGTTACAAGCGATTTTGATCTAGTATTAATAGTTGTTATATGCAATTTTTAATATATGAACATCGTATTTTGTATTTTTAAGCAGTGAAATTTCTTTTTCTTTTTTTAGAAAAACAATATTTTTCATGACCCAAAGTTCGGAAAAATCTGAAGTTCGTACTTGGTAAAGTCCCGAGGATTCCAGACTTTAGACTTTGTACTGTATTTAAAAGTAATTAAAAATGGCAAGTTCAAAAATTGTAATTTACTTAAGAAAAATAATCTAAGCTTAGTCAATAAACTTTAAATTGTCTCTGAATATAATCTCTGTCATTTTATATTTCATTCCTACAGCAGCAATATTTGTTTTTCCCCTTTTCTTTGATTTTAGGTTGTAATTCATGAAAATTCTATACGATCCAGTTTTATTTTTCTGGATACATTTTTATCTCCCACGGGTTGGTGTCTGCCTGGAAGAGTTTTAGGTATGACACAACACAAACTACCCAACCGAATGGTTTGAAATTTAAAATATATAATTGTTGCAGAATTTTTCTCAAGTCATTTCAAATTTTATGAAAATTGGATGTATTGTTCAATTACAGAGGTAGTCAAAAGTATTGTGTTACATTACGACTATGGGAAAAAGTAGTTTCAAGTGCATTTTAATGATGGACTTGATAACCTTTTCAAATTTTTTTTACCTTTCCAAACATAATGAAATTGATATGCATTTATGAAGTGCACTAAAATGTGCATTCTGTAGAATATGTGGTGCAAAGAATACTTATTATTCATTTACAGGGCCACACAAAAGAAGTCCATTACATAATGGTATAGGGGGAAACATTGTTTGTGGCGTATTTTAATTATGTTAAACTATTTCACATGTAATGAAATTGATATATGTTGTTGAGGTTTAGTACAAGTTACTTCCTGTATAAAAGAAAGTGCACAGTATTTACAGGGACACACTAAAGATTTCGGATACTATACTGTATCCAAAGTACTGTATATTAGCGATGATTGCTGGAAGTGCATTTTTAGTTGTGATATGAGTTTTTAATTTTAACTAAATTTTTGCATATTATGTTGTGTGTATAAATGCTGTAGATCATATACAGGACTACAGAAAAAAATTCTTAAGGATTACTGAGTATGATCGAAAATAGTTTAAAGGTGGTTTTTAAATAATGGGTTATGCATTTTTACGCTGAACTACATTTAGTATAGAAAGAGATGTTTGTAGAATATATATAAAATGATATACAGAGCTGCACAATGAATTGGATACATGGCCGTCTATGGATGATAATCTCTGGAAGTGTGATTTCAGTAGTTTTAAGCATGTTTTAGTCGTAATTAAATTTTACCTAAATAGTAGCATGTAAAATAGCAGTGTGCTAAATAAAATGGAGGGTTGTACAAAAGTATTCAAGTATGCTTCCGTCTATTGGTATAAATTGCTGAAAGTAAAATTTCAACCTATTATGCATTTTTAACACTTTCCAACATAATTGAAAAGTGTTTATGAATTTGGTTTGTCTGTCTGTCCGAACTCTAACTTGCGTTAATATCGTTGGATTTCTCTGTAACTGATATATGTTATTGAGATTTACTATGCCATGTTCGGCATTGAAAATAAAGTATGTAGCATTTATTTACAGAGACACTCAATAGTATTCCATTACATTATGGTCTATGGGGAAATGCCGTCATTATATACATACGTAGCTCCTATAGTAGTCGTCTGGTCCGTCCGCCTGTTTGCATATAACAGCGCAAAAACTACCCAACCAAATGGTTTGAAATTTAATATATATATTTGCTGCAGAATTTTGTCAAGTCATTTCAAATTTTTTTGAAAATCGAATAAAAACTTAAAAAGATATTAATACAAGTTTTCTTCATTTTTTTTTTTTTAAATCCTATGTACGTAATTAATTCAGTGATGTCCCATGATAGGTAATGATTCTAGGTTACCATGGTGATTACATCCTATTTAAGATAGTCATCTTATTTCCGTATTACTGATTTTAATGTATGTAATTGTAATAAATTTTGTATTCATGCATTTTTGCATAAGAATGCAACAGCTATTGCACCATGATCTGAATATATATGAAACTTCGTTATAGTATGAATGCACCTCATTTGCCATGTTTGATGTACAATTTCTGACTTGTTATTCTGCTGCTGGTCTTTGTTCTTCTCGTTGGGTAATGCTCTTGTGTGATTGGCTGATGCCTTCTGCTTTCCTATTGGCTGTTTCTTCAACTTGTTACTTTCCTTTACCTGTTCTCTGTCAGTCTTGCAGCTGTTTTCAAGGTAGTAGGATGTGTACTCTGCACCTGATCAAGAAAGACCTTGCACATTTATTAAAATTTTTATGGTGTTTTTAAGAAGTTCTTTTTAGCTTATCATTTCACACCAGCTTATTTAATATTTATTGTCTATTATTAAATATTTTATTCACATAAGCAATAATATTTTCATTCTATAATTTTTAATCTTAAAAATATTTATTGTTATATTGTTAAATTATTATTTAAAAAAGGAACTAAGAAGAAGATCGCTTATTTTGAATATGTGAAGTATTTAATTTATATTGTGAAACAGGGAGATAAAATTATAGATTTTCTGCTGTGATATAGTGTATAGGATACAACTATACATCATGTGTTTCATTACAAAGTATAAATTGAACATTTAAAAGAGTTAATGAAAGATAGATTAATATTAGGATATAATTTTCTATTCTTGGGACATTAATGATGTGTATAACTAAATTAACTATAATTATATGATTTTAGCTTAATTTTCTTAAACTGGATTTACAGTTAGTATTTCTCATTCTTGTAAAATATTTTGTAACAGGTAAAATTAACTCCCCCCCCCCCCCAAAAAAAAAGAACAATCCCATATATTTTGTTCACCAAATTGCCCCAGAAAAAAACAGAAATAGCCATTTGACTAGAAATTGTCTTTTTACATTTATGTTAAAATCAGCTTAGTCATTATAATAAAATTGTGTAAAACTCTGACCTTTTCAATATTAACGCCAAATTTTGGCATCATATTTGGCTAACACCAATTTGTATCTTAGGATTCCAAACTGGAAATCACTCAGTCATGTAGTTTAGGGCCTATGAATATGATGGCTATGATAATTAATATTAGGAGCTTGAAACTCCTAAAATCACGAATTTCATTGAACAATTGCAGAAAAATATCACGATTTCATCAAGAGGTCACGTAAAAAAATCACAATTTTCATCGAACGAGTGCAGAAATTAATTGCGAAATAAAATCCCCAAATTCATCGAACTATTGCCAGAAAAAATCGCGAATTTCAGCATTCGATGGCGGGAAAATATCGCGAATTTCGGCAAATGATCGTGGAAAAAATCGTGAATTTCGTCAAGCGAATCGCATAGAAAATTCACAATTTTCATAGTCAATCGTGGAAACAATCGTAAATTTTGTCAAAAAATTGCAAAAATTAATCAAGAATTTCATCAAACGATTATGAAAAAAAAGTACTATGGCAGGTAAATGTGTCCTGAAATATTGAAAAAAGTATACCCTGAAATATCTCTTAGGACCAGGGTTCTCGTTAACTTTTAACCACATTAGCAATTTGCCGAATAAGAAATTCAAAACAGTAGCCAAATGAAAAAAAAAAAATTAGAAAAAAAAATTTGGCGTGAAACAATGAAAAATTTATCTTTTAACTCCTTATTGTATCCATTTTTCCAATACGTTAAAAAATAAGCTATTTTTGTAATTTCTTATAAAATAGAAATTTGATCACCTGCTACAGAAACTATTAAAAATAAGTATATTCTAAATGTCTCCTAAATGTGTAAATGTTTCAGACATTCTTTTAATAGTAAAAATAAAAATTTATTTCATTTACCATTGTGAAAATATATGCATTAAAAAGTTGCTATGAGATTTCTACTCTTAAGGCTGTTCTCAACTGCTCTGCTCAACAAGCACAAAACGTTTTGACACATTTACAAATTCATTTTTTAACAGAAAGATATGAAATTCGAAAGCCTGACTATGGAAGCGATTTGGAATCAAACTGTGTTTTCTATTTTTTGATCAATCAATTACCTATTGAGTTACAAACTATTTTGATCACGTGACACGGCGTTTTTCTCTCCTTACTGATTGGATTTTCGTCTTTCGTTCGGAAGTTCAGTTCAAAATGCCAACTTTGACACTATTTTCTGAAAGATCTATTATGTTTACAAGGAAACGAAAAAAACAGTTTGCTGACATAGTTTCTGAATAACAACACCTTCTAGTTTCATGCGTTTCCGAACAAAAATGAATTAAAACTTATGTCAGAAAGTTGACCCTTTGGATTTGAGAACAGCCTTAACCGATAGTAAAAATTGACTGGTCACTGATACTTTGCATACAACTGATTAATAGTATGGTAAATGACTAATTTCAACACATCATTCCAGAAAAATTTTTGTCTATTTGGCACTATATAATTGCTTGTGTTTTTACCGGCGCAATGCCATCGCATAGATAGTGATTCTTTGGCTGTTACTAAACTGAATTAGTGTTGAGTCAGTATCTCTATGAATAGAGCAATGTAAACAGCACAATGAGGTTGGACATGCAAAGCAACCTCTGTCATTCAGTAACGCGGATAACAGTCTTGACTGTGTTGACACCGCACTCGCAAACACACAAAAAGAGCAGAAATTCAGCACTTGCAAGTTGGTGAGTTTGTTTGTTTACTCGCCAAATGAAGCATTTTGTCACGATTTGGCACAATGATGAGCAGCAGCAAGAACCCTGCTTAGGTCTAGTACTACCCCTGAATTTAACATTAGGAGTTCCAAAATTTAAACCTTCATAATTCTTAAACTACTTGAATGACTTCCTGTTTGGTATCCTAAGTTTAAATTTATCAAAGAAGCCAAGTATGAGGTCAAATTGAAAATTTCAGTGTAGGGTACTATTTCACTATGAAGACGATCCTCTTGATATTATTATTATAACATAAACCTAAAGAAGATGTAATTTCCACTCGAATGGCTATTTCCATTTTTTTTTCTCTGATATTTTGAGTATTAAAATGTAATAGGTGTTCTCTTTTTTTTTTTCTTTTTGGTTGACTGTGTATCAAGCATGTGTTAAACTAAAGGAGAAAAATATAATTATGGGATTTTCTCCAACATTCTCATCTTTTATGAATTTTGTTTACTAAGTTTATAAGTAGATAGAAACCAAGAAGAAGGGGTATTGATAAACATTTAAAATTTTTATAGCAATTAAATATCCATGTTATTAAAACTATAGATTTATAAGAATTCTTGTTCTGAAAATAGTACGAAATTTATTTTTGGTCGATATTTATCACTTTCTTTTTTTATTGTATATTGATTTTTTTTTTTAATTCAAAAAATAGTTTTCTCTTGCATTTAACAATTGTTTTAGCCTAAATTTTTATTTTTTACCAAAGAATGAAAAAGGAAAATTTTGCATTTAACTTTTTTAATCTTGAAGTTTTGATTTAAATGCAGAAAATTCCAGATACAGCTTTGCTTTTTAATGTTGTAAACCGATTGATTATTTAATACATTTTTTTATGAGTGAATTTCCTACTTAGGTAACAGAAAAATACTCAGCTTCCGACATCGAAACAGTCTGTAAAGAAGCAAAGATGAGCTACATACGCCAAGTTATCAATGCTTTAGAATGTAAATCATCAGGTAATATGTAATTTATTATTATTAAAAGTATTTCTGAATCTCGATGACGTCCATGAAATTTGTTAAGACATAATATATCATATACTAGCAGCCTTTGCCCGCTACGCTGGTTGGTTTCTTTAAAAGAATCTTGAATCAAACGAAACGTATTTAGCAATGAAATTAAAATTGAAAAATAAAAATAAAAAATTCTTAACTTGTAATCAAATATCCATAATTGTTGTCTTATTCGTATAATCTTGCATTATCCAGTTCAAAGTTGATGTTGGCGACATAATAGACAAAATTGACATAAAATTTAGTATATATAGATTTATTTTTGTTAATAATAGTTATAGACATAATAGACAATCTCAAATCACTGAAGTACCGTATTTATTTTTTTTAGTGGGTTTGTTTATCCTGAATTTCCTGCTTCTACATAAAACTGCTGCTGTGATATGGCAAAATGTGCTGTAATTTTCGACCAGCCCTTTAAACTTCTTAGGGGAAGGGGATTTCTAAAATCGCTGAAATATGTGTTTAGTTATTTTTTAATTGATTTTGTTATCCTGAATTTCTTGTTCCTACCTAAAACTGCTGCTGAGATATGGCGAATTGCAACCACCCCATTAAAAACCCCTTCGGTGGAAATTTCTAAAATCGATAAAATACATGTTTAAGTATAGTTTAGTAGATCAGTTATCCTAAAACTCATGCCTCTATCTAAAACAGCTGCTGAGGTATTGCAAAATGGCCTAAAAGTTTCAATGTTCCTCCCTTTAATCCTTTACATGTTTAATTATTTTTTAATAGGTTTGTTATCTTGTATTTCATGCTCCTACCTAAAACTGCTGCTGGGATATGACCAAGTGTTCTAAAATTTTTAACCCCCTTAGGGAGAATTTATAAAGTTCTTGAAATACATGTTTAATTAGTCTTTCAGTAGATTTATTTTTTTTAATTTCCTGCTCCTTTCTATAACGGCTGCTGAGATATGACCAAATATTCTAAAATTTTTGCCGCCCTCCCCCTTTAACCGTCTTAGGGGAGGAATTTCTAAAATTGCTGAAAAATTTGTTTAGTTATTTTTTTAAAGAAGTTTGTTATCCCGCATTTCTCACTCTTACTTAAAACGACTGCTGAGATATGGCCAAATATCCTAAAATTTTCCACCCCACTTTAACCCCTTAACTGGAAATTTCCAAAATCTGAAATACATGTTTAATTGTTAATTTAGCAGATTTGTTATCTTGAATTTCACGCTCCTATCTGAAACGGCTGCTAGGATATGGCCAAATGTTCTAAAATTTTTGACCCCCCCTGCCCCCCTCTTTAATCACCTTAGGGAGAGGGGAATTTCTAAAATTGCTGAAATACATATTTGATTTATTTGATACTTATTTAGTAGATTTATTTTCTGGAATTTCACACTCCTACCTAAAAGTGCTGCTGGAATATGACCAAATTTTCTAATATTTTCGGACCCCCCCTTTCAACCCCTTTAGAGGGGGAAATGTCTAAAATCACTGAAATAAGTGTTTAATTATTTTTTTAGTAGATTTATTTTCTGGAATTTCATGTGCCTACTAGAGATGAGTTCGGGCTCACTTTTCAAAGCCCGGGCCCGCCCGAACCTGGCGATTTTAAATCCGACCCCGCCCGAGCCCGAAACATTTTTCCGTCATTAGAGCCCGAGCCCGATATCGAAAATGTAAACCGAAAAAAAAGTTTAATGAAAATTGCATAAAAGTTGTTCTAAATGAAATATCTCATCCCTAGCACGTAATTAGTTTTATGACATTTACATTTAATCTCACCAAAAGATAAGTCCCTAAAAAGATTCTCATATTTTGCCATATTTCACCTAGATTGTCAAATAATAAAATAAAATAAAATAAAATAAAATAAACGATCCAATTTTAAAATATTCTACTATTTTGGCGCCTTAGCGTGAATGATATAAATCTGCAAATATTGCAAATTTCTTTTAAAATAGCTGTGATGTTGTAACATTAATCAATCATCACATATAATTATACATAATTTAAAACCAAAATTGTCCTTTTACAAATATATTTAACTGAAACTTCCTTCCCATTAAAAACATTCTCATTACACGTTAATGTCTGCTTTATTTCTTATACAGCTAATAAATATTCCTTTCAATGTTTACCAAATTATCAACTGTTAGCAAAATAAAGCAAAAAAAAAAAAAAAAAATAAATAAATAAATAAACTTTCTCACCTTTGTTAACAAACAGTAAAGTTAAATGCTTTTATTTCCATTCACCAATAAATAAAACTATTTTTTTTATCATTTTCTTTTCTTTTGTGCAATAACCTAAACAGTTACTGATACTTTGCTTTCATCATTCTTATGAAAATACAGTAGAAGATCTTTATAACGCAAACCTAAAAACGCAAGGTTGTGCGTTATATAGAATTTTGCGTTATATGGATCACATCATTAAATTCACCTTGTAAACGTGGCCAAATATGTCTGAAACACATCAAAATACATTAGAATATCTTTATACTGCATTCCTTGTTACCAAGAGTTATCCAAATTATAAATTTTTGCATAATATAGGTCAGACATTGTTAAATTTACTTTATAAACATGATCCACAACCTCCCCTTATTAGACATTTTCAAAAATGTTTATTGTAATAATAGCATTTTTTCAGTAAAAAGGTTTTAAATTAGAAGATAAAGTTGAACTAATGTATCAAATTTAGTCATCTAGAGAGTAGCAATATTTTACAATGTGAAAGTGCAGGTGCTTTTTAACTGCAAAAATCATTGTTTACATCTGAGAAGTTGTGCGTTATATGGAGAATTGCGTTATATAGAATTGCGTTATAAAGATCTTCTACTGTAACATCTAAATGATTTCTTATGGAAAATGCAATTTTCAACCCAGGCGTTGCGTTGTCGTAAGGACGAGAAGTAGGCAATAACAGATAGATGCCTCATTTATTTATTGAAACCACAGGAAACTGGAAGATTAATGGTTATTATGAAAGGAGTAATTAAATTACTTTTACAAGAATAACAGCTTTTTAACAGAGATAAAAATAAGGAATACTGAATTTATTTTAGAAACATAAATAAATTTTAGATATTAACACACCTTGAAAAGCATTAACAGAATAATATAGGGAACGCAAGAAATTTTGATGATTATATATTAATATATTACTTCTTATTTTTTTTAAAAAGTTTTTTTTTTCCCATACGGGAATAAATAAAATTTTCAGGTTAAAAAAAATGAGCCCGAAGGCTGGTATGAAAATCAAGCCCGGGCCCGGTCTGGGCCCGTCTTTTCTCTAGTGCCTACGTAAAACGGCTGCTGAGATATGCCGAATTGTTCTAAAAAATTTTAACCCCCTTACGGGGGATTTCTAAAATCACTGAAATACGTGTTTAATTATTTTTTTTAGATTTATTTTCTGGAATTTCATGCTCCTACCTAAAACGGTTGCTGAGATTTGCCAAATGTTCCAAGATTTTCGAACTCCCTTTTAATCCCCTTAAGGGAGATTTGTAAAATCGCTGAAATACGTGTTTAATTATTTTTTAGTAGATACAGTAGAATTTCTTTTATCCGAAACTCTTTTAACCAAAACTCTCGGTTAACCGAAATCCATTTTGAAAGCTTTTTTTTTCTACTGTCATATTTCTTGTGAGCAAAATGCATTTTGAAAGCTTTTTCATTTTCTACTATCACATTTGTTGTGTGCAAAATCCATTTTGAAAGTATTATTTTTTTTTTTTTTTTTTTAAACTATCATATTCCTTGTGTGCAAGTTCCAGTGTCCTTTCCGAACTACGGGTACATATAAATATTTTCGATTCCCTTTGTTAGAGTTCCTTTGAATTTAACACGAGCTCCCGTAAACTGTGGAGTGAAACGAAGAAAACGAACAAATTAGCAATTCTGAAGCTTTTGAATGTTTTGCAAAAGATTTCGCATGGCGCAGCAGAAAGACTGTGATACTGGTGAACTAATAATATTAAAAAACCCTGTGATAGAGTTTCAAAGCAAAGGCAATCGAAACTACGACAAACACAACCCTTGTGATATACGTAAAAAGTACTTAATTTTAAAATTAAAATTCAGGTAATTTATTATTGTTTCTATTTTGCTATTGCTTTATTTTTATTAAGCACTTGCTACCATAATAAGAAATATTGCATACATTTCTCTTTAATCTTAAAATGGAAGCATTCTCAATTATCTGAAAATTTCGATTTTCCGAAAGTGGGTCGGTCCCAATTACTTCGGATAATCGAGGTTCTACTATATATTTTCTGGAATTTCACGCTCTTACCTAAAACGGCTGCTGAGATATGGCCAGATTTTCTATAATTTGAACCCCCCTCTACTCTTAACTCCCTTAAGGGGGAATTTTTAAAAATCCTTTCTTAGAGCACGGTTATGACATAAGAAGTAATTTTCCCTTTAATTTTCATGCTTCTAGGTTCAGTTGTTTGGGCTTTGCGTTGATTAGGAGTCAGTCAGAACAAACTTTTATACATATATATATGGATTTCAGAACTCATTGTGTGATATGTTACACTTAGAAAGATTTCATATACAGAGTATTTAATTTATATTACCTAAAAATAAAAGGATACAATTCAGATTATTTAAAAAGCCCTCGATATTGTACCTGTTTCACCTCAGTTTTCATATGCCTAGGGTAGCTTGAGTGTCCATCACACTTGCACACATCTTAAGATCACTTCATTTACACCAATAGTCTTTCCCTGTACTGATTTTCTTTATTGAACCTTGTTCTACTCTAACAAGTCAAAATTCTCCTAATAGATTTGAGAGAAGTTAAGATATTGTAATAAAAATTTGAAGACATTCTTTGTTTTAAATGAGATAACATTGCATAAAGTGCTGGAAAAGCACAGTAATTCAACCAGAGATGTGGTGTAATCTGATAACCACTTTAAAAAATTGTGGAACTTTCAATTTATGCTGTTTGGGTGTAGATATTTAAAATGTCTAGCTCTTGTCTTGATATTATCACATTTCACATAAAGCAAGGTCAACTTCTTCAAATTTCCATTAAATATCTTCAGTTTTGCTAAAGTTAGTAACAAAAACCTGAGTTGATAGAGTGGATCTGGCATTTTTGATTGAATAAGTGAATTGTGACCCAATGGTATTAATGCTTGCTTTTGTGTTTTTGACTACCCTGCAAATTATTGAACATTTATTCTGAATCATCCTGTATATTAGTCAGCTGTATGTAAAACGAATGATTACATTACAGACCTCTGTTGCCCAGGGGGGGGGGGGGGGGACATGACACTCCTGTGCCTTCTGCCTGAGGCACCCTTACCAGTGGTATATGATTTAATATGAAAGCACCTTCCTGATGCTCTCTGTCCACCTTCCTCTCGAAACACCCAGCTCAGGCCTGAGTACACGGCTGCCGAAAAATATTTTATTTATTTAAGAAAAATCAACTTTTATTTGTAAATCATTTAATTTAGAATCATTAATATTCAATTAAACCCATAAAAATATAAAAGCTATCCAAACCTATTAACTAACCTAATCAAGTGAAAAACTGCTTGACAATTTTCAAGCAACTAACCTCATATCACTGTTGTGTGAAAGTTGCACAGATGTTTTTTTAAACTCTACACAGAATTTTTCTTTGGAATATAGAAAAAATGACCAAAAAACCATACTTCTAATCCTTAATTCTTTATAAAAAATAGCACTAATTTCTGTTGTTTAGTAAAAATATAGTATCACAATATTAAAATATATATTTGCTTAAAAGACATTATAAAAACACATTAAAAGTAAATTAAAAATCTGTATTTACATGTTTCAACTCTTTTACTGATTCGTCATCAGAATGTATAACAGAAAATTACAATTACAATACATATGAAAAATGGAAAAAATCATCAAAATATAAATAAATAATCATATAATGCGCCCTATATTTTCGTGATCACACGTGTTCCCTCTATGTTGCGACTCCCTAAGTTGTCCAACCATTCAACCCATAAATTTGGGATACGAAAAGATAATGTATCGTTACAAACTCCTGAACCTCTTAAATAAATTTCAGTGGACTCTCTTATGAATAATTGCAAATAAAAATTAGATCTGTAGATTATTCTACTCTCGTTAAAAAGTATGTTAATGTTCCTTATTTGATTCAGCCGGGATAAAGCATTAATAGGGATGACCCCTCAGGAGTTTATATGATTCCATTTATTAGGGAGGGGGGAATCAAAAATCATTATCATGAAAGACGGTAGTATTCAGAGTGACCTTAAGCCTAAAATCGTATCGTATCATATCATAGAATTCGTAGATGGCGGAACTCTTATATACAGCTAACTCAACATCAAAGAAAATGCGAAAAGCCGCCTGTTAATAACTCATCAAATATAGGTCCTATTGTTCTGATTTTTTTTAAAACAGTGTTATATCTGCAGTCTATCCTATTCTGAATTTTTTACAATTCTACGTGCAGCATATTTTCAGATCTGTAAACCCATTTTGAAAGCAATTTCGATGGTGTAAGTTTGTCTTTTTTTTTTCTCCGAAACGGTCTAGATTTTTTAAAAAACATTAATATATAAAATGAATCTGTTTTTGACGAAGTGGATAAGATTAACCCAGTATCTAGGAAAACTCTTAATTTTTATGTAATCCGCATGAAAAATTGGACTTCTTAGGATCGCGGATTACATGTTATTCTATGGGCTAGCAGACAGAACACTGCGCATCGTTTTTGCGCGGTTTAGGTCACAGTTAAAAATCTGAATATTGGCAATAAATCTTTTTTTTAACTACAAAAACAGTTTATTATGTGCTTTAAAATACTTAGACTGATTTTTTTAAATGGTGCAGTATTTTGTAATTATATGTATTTTATTTCATTGTTATTCATAGTAAGTAAACATTTTTTAAGGAGAAAATATTTCACATTTTTAAAAAAATTCTCGTATCGAAATGAAAATTCATCGTGTTCGCCATAAGACTTCGCCATGTATCACTACGCGATACGCTAAGTTGACTGAAGAAATAAGAAATATCAAAGATCTTGAAATGGTATTCCAAGGGGAGAAAGTGAGTACAATTTCTAATTATCCAGACAGCATTCTTTGCAACCTATCCTTTCTAATTAGTATAATGTTCTGAATTGTTTTTATTTTCAACAATACTTATAACTGTTTTCCTTACAAAATAACGTTCATGTGTGGCATAGGTATTTCTTGTGATATGTGAGTGTAATACAGATAGATTACTAATTTAATTTTGTGTTTTGAGTTTTCTTTTAAAGAAATTAAACAAAATCTTTCATTTTTAAAGAACGCACAATTTAAATAAAAGGTATGACGAAATTCAAATTAAAATTTCCAATCCCTTTTATAAAATGATTCATTTGCGAATCGTTTCTAATAATGTTATAAACAAAAATTGACTTAAAATGACATCTTTTTCGAAATATGGGTATCTTACGTTTATTTATTTTTTTTATATATATAACTCTTTCAGCTTCAAAAATTAAAGCATCGTAGTATTTTATTTTTATAAAATTTAACCTAAAGGGGAAAAAAAATTCTTATTGCCGTTTATCTCTGTAACAAAAGAAAAACAGAAAAAAAAAAAAAAAAAAACCTGAAGCATTTCTTTTAGGCTAATTGATTACAGCCATGGGTGCAAGACCTTTAGTCTCAGGACTGATTTTAGTCTTGGACATATTTTTGACCGATAGTAAATTCTACTTTATATACTTAAATTATCACGATTAGCTCAAAATGAACCATTTTATCCTGACTGGTTGTTTTGAGCTCCTAAAAGTAAAAATTTTTATCATGATACTTTTCCTTATTTAGTAATTAAAGTTTATAGATAAATAAGATAAAACAGCTTTTTTGCAAAAGTAAGATACTTGTTTTTATTTAATTTTAAAGTTAATATGCTTAAAAGAAAGCTTTAAATAATTTACTTTTAAAAAATATAAAAGTAGCCAGCTCCCTTATATGGTATTTGTGGTAATGAAGTATTATTGTAAATAAGAACAATTCAGAACATGTTACTATTTAGAAAAGATTGGTTTCACAAAATTTCATTAGCAGCTGCATTGTAGCTGTCATGATAATTAGACTTTGTATAAACTAATAAAGTGATTACTCAGTAACCATTTCAATTAATATATTAATCTGACTCGCATCTTAAATTAAATATTAAGTTTTTATTCTGCTTTCATTAAACCATTCACTATTCTGTAACATTCCGCATATTCCGACTACAAAAACTCTTTTTATCAATTCCACCTGTACACTGGAGGGTTGCCATGCCACTTACAGAGTAGCGCGTTTATCGCCTCGTTGTGTAATAGCATTTGAAAGATCACCACACTAACATAAAAAAGTAGCAATAAAAGAAAAACAAAATTAATCAGTTGATAGTAAAAAACCCGCTCCATTCTCGGTCGAGGGAGGAACATCACAAGAAAAAAAAAACCTCGCAAAATTTGACAGTATGTCAGGGGGGGGGGGGGGATCCAAAACTTCATCAAAATAGTTGTAACTTTTCTAATAAATATGTTACATATGTATGGTAGTAATAATCGGTATATCTGATGAAAATACAAATAATTTTTTTTTAAATGAACTATTTAATGATTTATTTTATCCCTATTACTGTATTGGATTAATAGTAGTTTAAGAGCCATAATTTTATATTCTAAAATCATTAAAAGCACTCTGCAAGCAATTCTTGTTCAATCACAAAAGCCTGCCACTTAAACATTTTAATGCAGAAAATGTAATGTATTTATTATATGTAAACAATGAATTTTGCAGTTAAGAAGCACATGTATTTCACAAATATTGCTATTTCTTGGAACACTAAATTTGATGCATTATCGTCTTTAACACATTATTTTGGAGTAATGAAAACATTGTTATTACATTAAATTTTTTTGTAATGGGTGTTATAATCAGTAGCAGCTCATGACAGGTTTTTCTTGCAGCACTAAAATGCATGCCTTCCAAAAGTTTTTAAATTTTTGCCTTATTTAATGGAAGAAAGTTCTGCCAAAAATAAGGCAAAGATTTCATTATTATTAAAAATAGTGAAAAAGGAATAAATTTGCATACAATGCATTTAGTATCCCCAAAAACTGTCAGTAACAAGCTACCACTGTTTATAATTATTTTGCCCAGGCATATCTGGATCATGCTTTAAGGTAATTTAATAGTGTGTGATGTAAATTATTATGTAAAATTATGTAAAATTTATTATGTAAAATTTTATAATTTGCATAATTTCTGGTTCCAAGGAATGTAATTCAAAGCATGTATACGGGGTAAATTTAATGTATGAAATATGATCTAAATAATGCAAAATTCAATAATACACACAATTTCTCATCCCAAGGTGTGTTTTATAAAGATCTTCTACTATATTCATATGTAGTTCAAGTTCACTCATCAAAAACCTTAAAGATTTAGTATCTGTGACTACTCTGAAGAGGGCATTATTACAACTTTATAATTTTTTTCATTCTGTAGCTCAAATTACTCAGCTTAGAATTTACCAATCCAAATATTGCCATCTTGATTTTTTTTTTCCCCATTGTGTTTTATGTTGAAATTGGTTTTTTACTTTATTTTGATTGTCACATCAAAATGAGGTCTCCTGTGTTTTCTAATATGCCGTTATTTATAAATATTGTATTTACCATGATTCGTAAATGACATAAGTAGAAAATGTCAGTCTGGCAGCAATCAAAAAAGTTAGCCGATCGGCTCAGTTTTCAGGTTGCACTATTTTAGTTTGGATTGGGTTGCATGGGAATGTTGATGCATGCCAAAAAAAAATCTCAATATTGGGTATTTTGCTTGTACTGGGATTCTGCTGAAGATCTTTATAATGCAATTATCTATATAATTTATTTCTGAGATGTAAACAATGGATTTTGCAGTTACAAATCACCTGTACTTCACATACATATTGTTAAAATATCTGCTATTTCCCGAAACACTAAATTTTACATATTTTGATGTTTAACACCTTATTTTGGAATTCTGTAATCAAAACATTGTTGCAGTAAAAGACCTTTAATATGCAATTCTCTGTATAACAGACAGCTTCTTTAATGTAAACAATGAATTTTACACTTAAGAAGAGCCTGCAATCTATTTTGTAGAAATATTGCTACCCTCTAGAGGGCTAAATTTCAAACGTTATTTCATCCTTATCTTCATAATTCTTATTTTTTTAAAGAAAAAATTACTAGCATTAAATTAAAAATTTTTGAAATAAGTAATACAATGATTTTTCCAGAGGTATTTTTGATTGTGTGTATAAAGCATCATTTTGTTTACATTTTAAAACTTCATCAAAATAGTTGTAATTTTTCTAATAAATATGTTACATATAATATATGGTAGTAATAATCAGTATATCTGATGAAAATACAAGTAATTTTTTAAAATAAACTATTTAATGATTTTCTTATCCCTATTACTGTATTTGATTAATAGTAGTTCAAGAGCCATAATTTTATATTGTAAAATCCTTAAAAGCACTCTGCAAGCAGTCCTTGTTCAATCACAAAAGCCTGCCACTAAAAAATTTTAATGCAGAAGATGTAATGTATTTCTCAGATATAAACAATGAATTTTTCAGTTAAGAAGCACATGTATTTTACAAATATTGCTATTTCTTGGAACACTAAATATGATACATTATCGCCTTTAACACATTATTTTAGAGTAATGAAAACATTGTTATTATATTAAATTTTTTTGTAAATGAGTGTTATAATCGGAGCAGTTCATGACAGGTTTTTCTTGCAGCACTAAAATGCATGCTTTCCAAAAGTTTTTGTTTTTTTTGTTTTTATTTTAATAAATTTTTGCCTTATTTAATGTAAGAAAATTCTGCTAAAAATAAGGCAAAGATTTCATTATTAAAAATAGTGAAAAAGAATAAATTGGCCAGCCATGCATTTACTGTTCCCAAAACTGTCAGTCATGAATTACCACTGTTTATAATGATTTTGTCCAGGCATATTTGGATGTTATATTTCAAGGTAATATCTTTAAGGTAATTTAATAATGTGTGATCTATACCTATTATGTAAAATTTCATAATTTGCACATTTTCTGGTTCCAAGGAATGTAATTTAAAGCATGTATACGAAGTAAATTTAATGATGTATGAAATATGATCTATATAATGCAAAATCCTATAATACGCACAACTTCTCATACCAAGGTGTGCATTATAAAGATCTTCTACTGTATTCATATGTAGTTCACACATCAAAAACTTAAAGATTTAGTATCTGTAAGAGGACATTATTACAACTTTATATTTTTTTCTTTCTGTAGCACAAATTACTTAGCTTAGAATTTGCCAATCAAAACATTGCCATCTTGATTTTTTTCCACTGTCTTTATTTACCTCAGAAATGATTAAGATTTCTTTATATTGTAAATCCTAAAGGTTATAATAGCAAAAAAGCATCTTTAAGCCCTTGGGGATGAACGACCGGTATACTTGGCCACTTAAGGTGTTCAGAATCCTTCATTATTTTCACCACTTATTTTTAATTGTAAAGTTTACCTTCTTTAATGGGAGCATTTCTGTGATTCAATTACAGAAAATTTTCTGTTTTTAAAAACCTGTAGTAAAAGGTTAAAAATTAACCAAAGGGCTCTTGTCGCGAAGGGGTTAAATATCTTGAATTACAGTGAACTTTAATAACCCTTGGCTTTAATTGCCAGTACTCTTCCAATTGAGCTATCTGTACAACAGCCCAGCCAACACAATATTCGCTCAGAACAACTATTATCATGGCATCAATTGATTGTGTGAAAAATAATTAAAAGTGTACATGGTTATATATTTTATTATTAAGCAACAGACTTTGCAGATCCGATTTTCTAAAAATCTTTAAAGATTGAAATCTCTAGGCTTGAGTGGGAAAGTGGTAATTTTGAGGAATAGGAGGATAATTTACATAGAAGAATTTTCTGTATAAAAATAAAGATTTAATTTTTTTTAATGTTGGGGAGTAGGGGGAGGGAGAAGAGGTGAAATGTACAGTCATGGAAAAAAAAAAGTAAACACCCTCTACTAACTCCTTAACAAATTATTATCGTAGACGAAAGTTATTAGTACCGAACGATTGGGAATATAGTCTTTTTTTAAATGATGTATATAAAATTTGCTTAGGGGGCCATCTACATATTAAAACATATCCAAACTTCATTTTTTTCGATGGCAATACCCAGTTTTAACGAGATATTTCAAATCTTCGGTTCAAACTATGCCTAGGCACCAAATTTCAAGTCATTTGAATAATAAGTTTTTGAATTATAAACATTCAAAATTTAGTGCTTCTAATGTTAAATTACATTTTCATATTTTTATTCATATCTCCTGAAGTTATGCTCCTAATGTGCTAATTTTTTGTGTAGCAGTAATACTAACATACCCAAACATAAATACGTTGAATTTGCAATTTTAATAATTTTATGATATGAATTATGAAATTAATATTCGAAAAAATTATGAATTGTAACCTAAAATTTTTTTGGTGGATTTAGATTTATTAAGTCCTGCTTTATGGAAATCCAAAATTTCACATTTTTCTTCCAAATAGTTTTCAAATTATGCTTAAAAAACGGCAAAATGATGGTTTAAGGGGCCGTCTATGATAGAAGTGACTAGATATTTTGAAATGTCTTACACTGTCCTGTAATCTAGCAGACATCATTGACTGCTTGAGTGACGCTTAAGGTGCCTTGATTAAGAAGGGGGCTCTCTTGGTTAACAATCGAGTACCGAACTTTAATTTGGATACAGCCCTTAAAATAAGCTTGTTTTAAAATAATTAATTTCTCGGGAACTTATAGTGCGAATTGCATAAAAATTGCATGTTTTTAGGCTAATTAAATGGTGTAGAATTCATTTATGCTGTAAAAATTGTGTACTGCTATTGAAAAAAACAAAGTTATGGTTCGTTTTAATATGTAGATGACACCTTAAGCAAATTTTATATACATCATTTAAAAGTAGACTTTATTTCCAATCGTTCGGTACCAGTAATTTTCTTCTACGGTAATTTGTTGAGGAGTTAGTAGGGGGTGTTTACTTTTTTTTTTCCATGACTGTACATTAGGGAAGTTAGTGCTTATTTATTTATTTATGTTAGTGAGCAACAAATGTTGCAGATTTTTTTTTTTTTTTTTTTTTTTTTTCAAACTAATTTTTGAAAGATTTTATTATTTAGGTAAGCTGGAGAGAGGTGGGTGCAAAAGCAGAAGTGGAATCTTCGGAGCTCAGGGGATTATTTTATATGATTTATTATTGTTAATAAAGAATTTTAAATAGGGATGGTGAAAGATTATTTTATATAAAATTAAAGAATGTTTAATTTTTTTTGCACTAGGAATGAGAAAAGGGAGAAGCAGAAATTTGTAGTTTTGGATTTAATATAAATGTATGTAATTACTTTTATAAGTGAGCGATGATTGTTATGTATATTATATATATATAAAGGTTTAAAGAGTAATATTTCTTGCTATTTTTCTTAACATTGGTCTTTAATTTTTTTTTGTGTGTTTATTGTTTTATTTATTTTTTTCAATAACCTCAAAAAAGTAATGATATCAATACAAAAACCCTTAACGTGTTAAAAGTTTGTGACGCAGCACTTTATCTTATGCTCTAAGAATTTTAAATATGGAACTTAAAAATAATGATATCAAATTTTGAATGACGCTATGCTGTTAATTATAATCTCTCTATATATTATTTATTTCATCTTTTTATTTTTTTATAATCGCATGTGCAAAAATTATGTTCAATTTAAAAAAATGTATAAAAGTTTATTCATTGATGCTTTAACATTTACACCTCTCATAAATTCCAAGTATGAGTTTTAAAAGATATGATATCAAAATTTTAGTGGCGCTTTGATGTGGCTTTAAACGATTTGTTTTTAAAATTAAATTTAAATTATTTTTGTTTTGGCTAAGATATATTCACACATCTAAATAATAGTTTCAATTTTCCAATATACTTTAAATATATCACTTTCACTGAATTTATATAATGCATTTAAATGTATTTTTTTGAATAAATTGATTTATCCTTTGTCCAATGCTATTAAAAATTTAAAATAAGATTTGCGTAAATATTTTTTTTGCGTCATTGTATCCAAACTAAGTGAAATGTATTCAAATGGATACTATGAGGCAAAAAAATTATTTACGTAAATCTTATTTTAAATTTTTAATAGCATTGGACAAAGGATAAATCAATTTATTCAAATAAATACATTTAAATGCATTATATAAATTCAGTGAAAGTGACATATTTAAAGTATATTGGAAAATTAAAACTATTATTTAGATGTGTGAATATATCTTAGACAAAACAAAAATAATTTAAATTTAATTTTAAAACAAATCGTTTAAAGCCACATCAAAGCGTCACTAAATTTTTGATATCATATCTTTTAAAACTCATACTTGGAATTTATGAGAGGTGTAAATGTTAAAGCATCAATGAATAAACTTTTATACATTTTTTTAAATTCAACATAATTATTGCACATGCGATTATAAAAAAATAAAAAGATGAAATAAATAATATATAGAGAGATTATAATTAATAGCATAGCGTCATTCAAAATTTGATATCATTATTTTTAAGTTCCATATTTAAAATTCTTAGAGCATAAGATAAAGTGCTGCGTCACAAACTTTTAACCCGTTAAGGGTTTTTGTATTGATATAGGTATAACCCAACAAAAATTCAATATCAGATGTAAAGAGCATATAGCAGACATGAAATACAATAGAGGTAATACTGCTTTATCCCAGCTGAATCAAATAGAGAACATTAACATACTTTTTAACAAGAGTAGAATAATCTACAGATCTAATTTTTATTTACAATTATTCATAAGAGAGTCCATTGAAATTTATTTAAGAGGTTCAGGAGTTTGTAACGATACATTATCTTTTCGTATCCCGAATTTATGGGTTGAATGGTTGGACAGCTTATGTAGTTGTGACATAGAGGGAACACGTGTGATCGCGAAAATATAGGGTGCGTTATATGATTACTTGTTTATATTTCGATGATTTTTTCCACTTTTCATATGCATTGTATTTGTAATTTTCTGTTATACATTCTGATGACTACTCAGTAAAGAGTTGAAACATGTCAATATAGATTTTTAATGTACTTTTAATATGTTCTTATAACATCTTTTAAGCAAATATATATTTTAATATTGTGATATGGTTATTAGTGGATGTAATTTTAGCTTATTACGCATACTTATTTACATTTGTAAAAATATAGTATTTAAAGAAGAAATAAATAATAATAGTGTTCTTATAATTTACATGCAAGGTTGCTCTCGCTTTATGCAATTTCAATTAGCTTGGGTATTTTTTTTTTTTTTTTTTTTGGAACAATTCTTCCATTTTGCCAGCCAAACAGCACCGAATTGTTAGGGGAAGGGGGGGGAAACAAAAATCTGACAAGAAATGTGACCAATTCCGCAGCAATCGGGCAAAAGTTCTTATTATTCATAATTCAACATAAAATCGCCTTTTTAATGTTTTTTGATTGTTACTCAATAAATTAGCACAAATGTTAATATTAATTGAAGATTGTGTAAAATAGATATATTTTATTTAAAAAGTTTCAAATCAAGCTGTAGTATGAGCTTTCTAACAAGAACACATCATAAACAATATTTTAGTACATTATTGTTTTAAGAAAATTGACTGTGGATCTATTGTAGATTTTCCGATTGAATATTTGTTTCAATTAGTGCAGTAATATCAGGAGAACAATTAGCCACACTAATCGAGGGAAACCTGCATTTACTTTTGCAAATCATTACAGTTAAAAATAGTTATTCCTTTATTTTGCTAATAATTTCCTAGTTAAGTTTTCAAAGTTTCAAAATAGTGCTTGTATATCAGTAAAAATACAAATATTAATTATTCAAGTAAAACGTTTGATTTATGTGTACAATTTGAAGCTTCCTAGATTATTCACTTATTTAAAGCCACAAAATTTCTTACTCAATGAATCTAGATTACTGATATTGAAGTTTGGTTAAATTTGAATGGAACATTTTAATATAAAAAATGTTTAACATGAATAATATATTATTAATATCAATTATATTACTTGTATTCTTAATAAATTAATAAACAACAACAAAAAAAAAAACTTTATTACTATCATTTGTATTTTTTTACTTTGGATAACAACTGCAATTGGTGATAAAGATAAAACACCATTCGGTTTTCATATTGTTTGATTAACATATAATGTATAAATTTAAAATTATAAGACAGTTAATAACTGATTAAGAATATGCTGTGAAAAGAAGAATACAATACTGTGTCAGCATTAACATCCACTATGAGCGTTATTTGTTACTAACATGCACACACAATTAAAAAAAAAAAAAAAAGTAATATATTAAAATGTAAGTAGATTATTAATTTATTTCTGTCTATTGTAACAAAGAAGTACTAATAAAGAACTAAAATGATAAATAATAATAATAATACTATAAATGATATCAAAAGAACACTGAAAGAGAGAATTTGTCATTCTGTCTTCAATAATAATACATTTTCAGAACTTTAACATCCACTGCTAATGCATATGATTAAAAATTCATTGTTGAATGAAAAAGTATGTTGAATTGTTGAATGTTAAAATATAGTAAATTTTATCTACGCAATAAAAAAAAAAAAGTATTATAATATTGATTTTTTTTTCTCTAAACAAAGTCAAACAGAATGATGGCAAATGCTCATCCTTGAAAAAAACTGTTCCCCCCCCCCCCCCCCCCCCAACAAAAAAAAAAATTTATTGTTCTGACAAAAGGAATATTATTATACAAATGTCTAATCCATTTTTCCAGTCCCTTGTGATTCCATCTTTACATAAAATGGTGAATCTCTTCAAGAATCTTCACTTATTTTATTTTTGGAAGACTAGGGGGCTCTGCCCCCTACGAGCTACGCTCGTCAAGCCCCGTTCAGACACCGCAGACTCTAACAGCATGCTAATTTGATCAGCTTTAAAAAGATTTCAGAAGATAGAATTATAATTTGAATCTGACAATTATAATCTGACGTAATTTTCACCAAACTTTTCTTTCTCTTTTTAATATTCACGTAAAAATACTTTTGTTAGAAATGAAATATTATGATCATCTTAAAATATCAAATAAATGTCTCGTGCAATTTTTAAATTTAAACTGTTT
Source organism: Maratus speciosus (assembly GCA_963932465.1). Classification (NCBI taxonomy): domain Eukaryota; kingdom Metazoa; phylum Arthropoda; class Arachnida; order Araneae; family Salticidae; genus Maratus; species Maratus speciosus. The sequence goes on from OZ010789.1 coordinate 200,310,749, forward strand.
TGCAATATTATTTTTTGTTCATTTTACGTAATAAGTGTAATGTGACGTAAATTCTCCTATTTAAGACTTCTATAATATTCTTTCTCTTTTAAAATTCACCAGGTGTAAAAGGTATTCAAAGGTGTAAATATAGTTTTTATGACGTAATTTTCAATGAGTTCCTGCTTTTTATATTTCCTGTTTATAATAGTCACGTGTAAAATAAATTTTTAATTTGGAGCAAACATTATTGTTTGCGCTGTTTATGCAGTTGGCAACAGTTTAAATTAATACAATTTTCTAAAATAAATAAATAAATCTGTCGAAATGCTGAAAATTTGAATTTAAATAGAAATAAACCTCAAAAAAGGAGTCAAATTAAAAAACTAAAGGCAGTCTGCACACTGGGAAATTTTGACGCATAAAATGATCTAAATATGATTAAATTCCTATATACAGTTTTTGCTCCTATAAAACTTTTTTAACGGAACGATTTTGTCCAACTTTGGCATTAAATATCTCTTTAAATAATTCTTTGATTTGAAAACTGTCTGCATCAGCGTGTTTATCAAACATTTCTCTATAATACTACCGATTTTCATATTTTTGTATGCAACAGTTTTTTTAATATTAACGAAGAAAGGCCATGCTTAAGCATTCAAATTGGATGCCGATCTGCCGGGAATATCTACGCAGATTTTCATTGGTCCATTTCCAAATCAAAACTTTTTTTTATATATAGAAGGATAACCTCTTAAGGAAATTTGGAAGTAAAATTTTTGAAAAAAGTTGTCTTTTTATTTTTTTAATATTTTGAGCCCTTTATTTCCCCCCTTTTGAATGGTATATTGATTTTGTTTCTATGACAATAAGAAGTTAAAGAAATTTAAGTAATTCAGTTTGTTAACATCATACATAAACATTACATGCGTAAACTTTAAACTGAATTTTCTCAAAATGTTGCTTTTTGAACTTCGATGTACCTTTTTATAGAAACTACTACACATTATTATTTGCAATCTTGACAGAATATTTCTCACATATCCCTGATCAATCTGAAGTGAACTTTTGTTACAAACATTTGCACAAAATTATTATAAAAAAGATTTTTTTTTAGAAAATGCAAGTTATTTGTTATTTAAAAGTGGTTTTTATTACACATTTTTTAAAAATAACTAAAGCATATCTGTTTATAAACTTGACTTCACTTTATTAGGAATTATTCATATTATGTATATAAAAAATTTCATCAAGTGAATATCTTTGGTAGTTTCTGAGAAAAGGTACATTAATTTAACATGTTAGGTATACGGACTTCCAACTGCCCTTAATAAAAAAAATTCAGTCAACTTGATAGGAGTAAACCAGAATATGAAATTTTCTCTGATAAATTATGGTGAATCCTAAATTTAAAAAATATTGTTTTGAACTAAATCTTCATGCAGCGAATGTGATCCAATATATGTTCATGTTTCTATGCTCTCTCATTAAAATCTCTGAATCTTAAAAATGTGGTAAGAATGAACTAACCATTGTATTGTACTTTTCATATGGGTGTAAATAAGTATAATAACAGAAAAGCACCTTGGACTTTAAATAGCCAAGATATGCATAATTGTTTAATTAATTGCTTCCGAATTTTTGATCGCCGTTCTTGAAATTGTATTTTTTTTCCCCCCAGATATAAGGAAAAAATAAGTACATTTACACACGCTGGAAATATTTTCAGGACTTTAAAAGTGTGCCTGACCTTGTAAAAAAAATCTTGCCATTGCCACTGTCAAACAGATATATAGTATAAAAAAATACCTCTGAAAAAAGTCATTATTTAAAATGAAGCATGATTCAGTTCAGATGTATATATTTTTTCAGTTTCTCAATATTTTATCAACAATAAAAATTAAATTGCTTTTTTTTTTTTTTTTTTTTTTCTGCTAAAGAGATGCATTTTAACTTTGTAGTGCAGAAAGTAAAACTGAAAGATGACTTGGCCGATTTTTAAGATTTTCATTTTTGTATATTTAATAAATGCTAGAAAATTTTTACTTTAAAGAAACAATTGAGAGGTATTATAAAACAGCTGTAATCCACATTTTATTTAGAACACATTTCTGGAACTTTGCATTAGCGCCATTCTCAAATCCAAATTGACTAATTTGATTAATTAAATAAACAATTTATTTAAAAATAGAAAATTTCTAAAAAATATATCAATTTTTACCTATAAATGCTTTAACAAAAAAAGATTTCTAGAAGCTTCAAATATGTTGTGAATCCAAAATTACAGCTTACGGAGCTCTTTTTGGTTGACAGTACACTCATGTGTCATTAAACACATTTGATTTAAAATTAATCAAAAGCCTGGTCAACAAATAATTTCAAAGATTGCAATGCAGAAATCTTGCACAAATCCACTACTGATCATTATACCTAGATCTATATTATTTATATGTAAAAAATTTATGACTCCAACTCCAGTAAACTGATAAATACACAAGACATTCAGTGTACTTTTATAGTTTGCATTTTAATAAGTTAAAATTTAAAAATTATAACGTTAGTTAGATATCATATAATCAGCTTTTCATTATAAGAACAGTTATTTAATTGTAAGTTTGTTTTTCATTTGTGTGTAATGTTATTAAGTTGATAATTTAATAAATTAGTTTATTTTAATTTTAAAAGTTGTTTTTTTTTTTTTTTTTTTTTTTTTTTTGTACAAAAGTTGCAAAAAATATAATAATACTTTATTTCTAGCTAGTGGATCAATTTCAAATGTCTTTATACAAGCTTTGAGTACAAGTGATGTTTTGAAAATAGTTGATAAAATAAAACCTACAGCATCAGAACTGTTTCATAAGTACGAAGAATGGCAACAGAAGCATGGTTCTGAGTAACTGTTTATTAAACTGTAAATTTTGATAAAGTTGTTTTTTAATGGTGATGCAAATACTATTCAGATTTAAGATCTTATTTACTATTTAAATTTATTATGTGATGGTGATCAATAAATTTATAATACTTTGAGTTGTTTATTTTTTCATATAAGTAAATAAATTTTATAAATATGTATGGTTGATGGGTGTACTAAAACTCTTTTCTTGTTTTTTAAATGAGACACTCCTAATCAGTTGTGAAAAAGAAAGTTAGAGATTTTAAGTATGTAGTGTTTTACAATTAATGAATTTTGTTTAATATTATTTATTTTACCAAACTTTGCAATTCTACATTTTTTTAATTTACTATGTGCTGCTATTTTCTCCAATTCATGCTTGACTGATGAAATATGTAAATGCCTGCCTAATTCTAGTCATGATATTTGCGATCAACAGTGACTGATTTCTGTTGTCCAGTGATATGGGTCATGTATCAGCAAGAAATCAAGATGAGAGCATCTGAAAAGTAACTTACATTATTTTCCAGATAAGGGGTGTCCAGGTACCCTTTAATGATTGATAAGTTATTTTTAAAAAATTATTATTATTATTATTATTATTTTATGTTAAAAAAATTTATCCAGAATGGTTGGAGTCAGATGTATTCCGGATAACTGGTTGGGCATTAAAGCAAACATCTATTTGTGGAATATATGTGACTATGACAGTATTTCGATCTCAAATTAATTATTAGACTACTCAGAAAGAATCAAGTCCAAACAAGGTAACAAGATCAGACATTAATCAATGTTGAAAAGAAGGCAATTTATAGAAACACCTTGGAAACAAAAACTCTCCTGTTTCCTCTGCATAAAAATCAAAATGTTCCAGTATGTAACTAAATATGCTTCCATTTCAAATCTTAGTTGTTGGAATAAAATTATATCATGCATGTTGTAATGTTTAAAGCAATATATATATATATATATGAAACTAGCAATGTATGACTTATTTTTCTGAAATAAGTCAATTGGAAATATTCTGGATAACTGGTTTTCCCGATAAATGGTACCATACTGTATTTATTTATATATATATTCATATATATGTTGCATATCTAATTTCAAGGTGATGTAAATGACTATGTGTTTGATTAATTATATGCAAGGACAAAAAATCATGCTTAAATATGATCTTATGTTATTTTTTACATGATAATCATTTTTTATCTGAAAATTTATCAGATTGTGACGAATTCTGTTAAGGAAGTTATTTAATAATTAATATTAGCAAAATACATTTATGAAAATTTTATAATTATGATGATCATTTTTATTTAAATAAACACTAACTTATTCACCTTTGTTTCATTATTTCTTTCTTACTACACACTTATGAGACTGGGGAAGGTTGCATCGGTACCAGAACACCCTTCCCAGGCACTGATTTATTGGAAAAGATAAAACATTGTCCTTTCACAAAAAATGTGTTATAACTTAAAGCATGGTCAACAATTCTGGTGTATATCAATTCATTTGCCAAGTTTAGGACATATGAGTATATTAAAATTGGGCTGTTTCAACGAATAAAAATACTTTGTTTCTGAGATGATTGTTTTATAGTTTTATTGTAATTCCATAAAGGATGCTATATTGAGACTAAATGTTCAAAATTGACATGTTATGAATATATTATGAGCCAATAAAAAATTTAACTTAAATTATAAAAAACAGACTGTATGGAAAAAAATCCTTGCTTTTGGATATCAATTCACAAACCAGCAACAAAATAAGTTGTAAAAATCTAGCTTATGAAAAAAGGTTAAATATTTTATTTACACTTCAAACTAGACTACATACTCAAAAGCTAAATGAGTTAAAGAATTTGTATGTACATAGTCGCTCAGATTGAAAATCTACATTCTAAAGATGAAATCAGCATTAAACTGGTTTTTTATTACAGTTGGACCTCGTTATCCCGACACCCGGTTTTCACGTCACTCCGCTTATCACATCAGTTTTTCGAAGTCCCAATTTTCTGTATATGATTTTAATATAAATTAATTCCAGATTTCAAGTCATTGAATAATTTTCAACTCCGGATATCCTGACGGTTTAGGAAAATAGTCCATTATTCATAATCCATCTTATAAGCACGGAAATTAAGTGGTGAGAAAAGTCTTAGCCAAACTTTTCACAAAAGTGTCTAAAATACTGATTGAGGTAAATGAGAAATTTTACTTGAATCTTTTATCTGAATAAATAAACCCACACATTATGAATGACCCACTTAAGCTCCAGATAGACGTATCAGTCTATTTGCGGTCTTTTTGTTCTGGTCAGTCGGCGCTTTCTTGTGGTTACACAGCATTTTTCATCCAACTAAAACCGAAGCATTGCATTGCTTTGAAATGATCAGAAATTATCTAACATTCATTTCTGAAACAATGAATATTGATTACAATTCATTGTATAAAATTGAAAAAAGAACTCTGGGAAGCACATCTAGGGATAAGCAAAACTTAATTTATCAAGATTTGATTTAACAATAAAAAACAAGTCATCATAAATCTGATTTTTATTCTTTTCAATTTTGTTTTTGTGATTATATTTTGTTTAATAATAATGTTTTATTGCTTAACACTAGAACGGCGGGAGGGGTCATTTTGACACCTGAGTACTTTCGCCCGTTGATTACTTTTGTTTTCTTGGGCGAAATCATTTGAAATTTTTTGACTTTTCCTAAATAGATAACATATATTTGTAAAACAAAATTCAGCTTTCTAGATTTGTTAGTTTTTGAAATACTGACTTGTATTCCTAGAACGGCGGACGGGGGTCATTTTGACCCTTTTAGTAAAATACTCTTTGTACTCGTAGCTGCTTTTGTTGCTATACTATATGTTCGAGGAGCAATAAAAAAAAGGGTTTAGATTTTTATTCATTGTCGTCCAAGGCATGTGGAATACTATTTTGCAAAGAAACTATCTCAAGAGATAGATTCAAAGAAAGAAAGAGATTTTTTAGGTTTGATGAAAAGACAACGAGATCTAGCAGACTACAGACTGATAAATTTGCTCTTGCATCTGAAATGTGGAATAAAATTATTGAAAATTGCACAACATGCTATCGACCAGGACAAAATATTACAGTTGATGAACCATGTTCCCATCTCAGGATAGATATAAATTTACGCAATATATGTCTAATAAATCGGATAAATTTGGAAAAAAATTTTGGTGATCTGTTGACGTTGATACTAAATCCCTCTTGAATGAATTTATTTATCTAGAAAAAGATGAAACAGACAATCCCTAATTACGTTTATCGAAAAAATTTGTCATGAAATTAACAGATCCCCATGTAAACGAAGGGATTATTATTACGACAGATAGCTATTTTACTAGCATCAAATTAGCAGAAATGTTAAAAGCTAAAAATACAACTTTGGTTGCAGAATGAAAAAGAACAGAAGAGAAATTCCTATATCATTGAAACATATGCGCAGTACTCTTTATTCATCGAAGATAGTGGAATACGACAATATGATACTTACCATGTATAGAGCCAAAAGAAAAAAAAAAGTGGTTTTCTACTGAGTTCATTATATTCTGCTATAAAAACTGAAGACGGTCTCAAAAAGTTGTCCGATTCAATAAAATATTACAACGCAACGAAGTATGGTGTGGATATCTATGATCAGATGTGCCGAAAATACTCCGTGAAATCGGCTTCTAGACGATGGCCTGTACATATAGTTTTCAATATTTTGAATCATGCAGCTTTAAACACCTGGATAATTTATAAAAGTGTAACAGGCAAGCCTATCAGTAGAAGAGATTTTCTATTAAATTTAGGGGATGTGTTCAGAATGGATCTTATGGTTTCAAAACTCCCAAAGATCTTTTCTGAGTCTTCAGAAAAAAGAAAGAAAACACGAAAATAAAATAGATATGAAGCGAAAAAATGTCAAGTACAGACATTTAATGGAAACAAATCTCAAGAATGCGCACCATGTTTCAAAGTTGTGTGCAGAAAATGTACTGGAAAAATTGCTTTTTTTTGTTACAAATGAATTCATTCCTAATACGTGTGCACAATTTGGAGTATTATGAGCATTAAATAAAATTGAAACAGAATGCTTAACATATTAACCATTCAGCTACACTTATAATGAAATAACGAAAACAACAGATCAAATTTCTCATTTATGGATTTAAAGAGTGAATCATTCGGCGAATAAGTTAGATGAAAATATATATATATATATATATATATATTATTTTATAAATTGTGTTTTATTTTAGTTAAAATTAGTTTTAATTTGTCAAAACATTAATTTTAAATCGATTTTTATATCAAATTAATGAGTGTTTTGAGTAAAAGTAGTATGATCCAATTAATCGCCATGTAGGCGTTACATATACAGTACTTCTAAAATTCAATAAATTATCCAGTAATATTAAATATAAATTATGAAATACACGGAAATTACATATTTTTGCCAATGTATGCATTTAAAATTGTTTTAGCGTTGTTATTTCAGTATTTTCATCGAGTGGTCAAAATGACCCCTTCCCGCCGTTCTAGTAGGTAAGTTTTTCCCGCCGTTCTAGTGTTAAAACTCCAAGAACAGTTATAAATTTAAAATTTTGCCTGAAATTAATTAAAAATATAGCCTTTTATAAACATATTTTTTTCCAACTCCGGTTACAATGACACTCCGCTTATGGCGACACTTTTTTCTGGTCATTTAGAGTGTCAGGATAACAAGGTTCGACTGTATATCGTTATATTAGATGGATATTTAGTCAATTAAAAAAAATTTCTTCTACATTGCCCAGCCCTAGATAACACTAAATAGAAAAACCCTTTTTAACCTAAAGCAGGTGCTTTTGGTTGTCTAAATGTTATTGCCTAAACACTTTTAGGTACTTAAAATGGTCTCTTCCAGGACAATTCCACAGTATTAAAAAAGTGTTATTCATCTAGTGTTGCAAATTTGATTCCTAGAATGTCAAGGAATTGTAGAAATAAGTATCCATTCAATAAAAGAAAAGTCTCCAGTTTCCCAGAAATCAGGTTTATACATGAGAACTAATTTCAACTAACCACATATTGTAGAGAAAGAAATTCTCAAGTCATTGATAACATTACATAAAAAGTTTACCCAAACCTTTTCAGTATTATTGGCTCCCCGTTCCCATCATGTATGTGAAATTAATATTTACATTAATTTACAAAATCCCAAAAATATAGAAATTTCAGAGAAATTTTAGAAAGAAAAATAATTCAGAAAATATAAAAGTACATAAAATTTCTAAAAACGAATTTATTTTAAAAATTTAAATACAGTATGCTAATATATCAATTAATTATTATTTTGTATTATAGATGTGAATAGGAATAATTTAAAAAAAAATAGAAATTTATAAATTTTGGACAATTTCTAAATGTTTAATTGAAATCAGGAATTTTTTTTTTTTTTTTTCCTTGTAAATCATTTTAGTAATCAAACTCTGAAATAGAGTATTGAAAACTTAACCATTAATCATAATAAAATTTAATCCTTACTAAAATAATATCATTTGAAACTTTTAATTTGTAAAAAAAAATATCAGATTTAAATTATAAAAGTTCTGGCCTGTGCCAGGAAAAAAAAGGTAGCTTCCATATTCTTTTTTTTTCTTTTAGAATTCACCTAATTTTATTCAAACACACAAAACTAAAATGCATAAAACCCTATTATAAAAGATTCTCAGTTGTATGGGAATCGGTCAGGTATCGCCAAGTTAGTTTCATTTATGGCGACCTTTTTCAAACTGTTATATCTCAGTCATTTTTTAAGATAGAGGCAAAACAAAGAATGGTCTGAACTCCTTGTGTCAAATCCGAATACTTAAAGGTAAAAACTTATTGAGTTTCTGAGTCTTCGTCATCATCTTTTGGTTCATCTTTTTTAATTTAAAATTTTTCTTCTTCTTCAGGATGTCATTTTGTTTCAAAATGCAGATGCAGCTGGCCAATGATCTTGGTCAAGCCTTTGTGTATCCTGTAGACTTTATCAGTCAAATCCAAATCAGTTCATATCATAAATATGAGTGTTACAGCATGACAAAAATCAGATTATTTCAAAATATGTCACCCTAGAATTTCAAACTGTTATATCTCAGCCATTTTTCTAGATAGAGATAAAACAAAAAAAGCTGCATAATCCTTGTATCAAAGCCAAATACTTAAATGAAAAAACTTTCAATTTCTAATTCTTTTGTGTATCCACCTGAAGTTGGAAATTTCCATTTTCTTCTTCAGGCCACTATTTTGAAACAAGATGGCAGACGCTGGTCAATGAACTCTGTCAAGACCTTCGTATGCCTTATATATGTCCTGAGTTTCATCATCGTATATTCCTGAATACGAGTGTTACATCATGGCAAAAAAATCAGATTGTTTCAAAATATCATCCAACTTTAATTTCAAACTGTTATATCTCAGCCATTTTTTTAGATAGAGATGAAACAAAAAATGTCCCAGAATCCTTGTATTAAGGCTGAATACTTAAAGGAAGGACTTTTTGAATTTCTAATTCTTTTGAAACAAGATGCAGACGAAGCTGGCCAACGAATTCAGTTGAGACATTGGTACATCCTGAACACATGCTGAATTTCATCCAAATCGGTTCATAAATATAAATATTGCAACATAACAAAAATCATATATACAGGGTGTTGCGTAATTCGACCGACAAATTCAAAGGGCTGATAGTAGGCATCAAGAGGATGAAAAATTGCCATATAACATGGTGTTGCAAACGTTTAGTGGGAAAAAAACCCACAAAAATAGTTATGAAGGGTCTGAGTCAAGTGGAACAAAAAGGAACAATAAGTAGAAAAACATTTATCTGATGTAAAACAGGGTTAGAAAGCATTATAATTCAACATCAGAAAGGAGTCGATGAGATATTTTTATAGGAATTGTTAAAAGTTGCAGCTGCAAAGGTCATTCGCACAGCCGACACCGACAGAAGTATTGCCAGACATTTTCAAACATACCCGGTCTGCTGAAGCGATGATGATCAAAGTTGTCAGATCCTCCAGTATATCCACAGGCATCTGATAGACAACTGATTTCAGGTGTGTCCTCCTCCCCCCCCACCCCCCCCACCCTGCTGTAATCTTTCAGAAAATTTGCTGTAAATTTCAAAATTTTTTTTACTTATTTACCCCTGCTGTTATATATTGTTTGATTGTTCTTACATATAATTTCGAAAATATTCCTAAAATAATGTTTGTTTTCGAAAGCCGCACCTCGCTCTCTGGCACGATTTTACTAACCAAAAGATGTTACGCTGAGCTGAGTATTTTCCGAAGTTGTTCGTTTGTAGGTTGGCACTAGGATTGGCACTCAGCCAAATGCAGCTAAACAAACACCGATCACCCTTATTTTAACAAAATCAAAGAAGACCTGACGCATGTGCAAAAGCACGGAGGGTTTTGCTATCTGAAAACAAACAGTATTTCACTTTTTCTCCTGTAAAACTCTTACATTTTTAGTTTCAAAATTGAATATGAACCCTGATTTATTCACATAGTGTTTATTAGGACAAAATTGTGTATTAACCAATTATATTAGTTCCAACTCTTTCTCACGTGAAATTTTCTCGTGAAACGAAAGAAGAAAAAAAAAAACGAAAAATCAGATATCATTGTGGGTAAGCACTGCCAATATCACAAACTGTAAAAATGATAGGTTTGAGATTAAATGTTTATCATTTAAAGAACAGATCAAACCAGTATGTATTTGTGTATGAATATATGGGAAAATATCGCAAATTTTAGAGACTCTAAACAAACCAGTTCAAAATATTTTTTGTGAACAAGGTACAAGTGTTCCCTTTTTGAAAAAAAATGTGCCTTTTCTTAAGAATAGTGTTCCGTTTTTGAAAAAATGTACCCTTTTTCAGAATATATCCCTTTTTGAAAAATTCCCACCCGGCGGCCTTTTTTTTCTAGAGTCAACAGTAAAATCATATGCTCCTGCTGGTCAAGCAAGTACACACACTATACTCCCTGTGGGAAAAATTGGCTTTTCAAGAACAAATGTCCTTTTTTCATTATCCCTTCGTTGGTCACTCCTCGGCCCTTATCTTAGGTTAGTAACTATGATAACGGAGGGAAAAAAGGACGTTTGTCCTTGAAAAGCCGATTTTTTCTACAGGGAGTATAACTACATCTGCTGCATCTCTATTTAAACTGACCAAAAAGTTAGTCACAGTTAACTGAATAACATCAGCATAGTTCGAGAAAAGGTTATAGTTACAATTAAATAAATCAACAGCTTAATAAACAAATTTAACAAGCAGACATTAACCCTAGCATTTATTTACGCGGCGTTTTTCATCCGACTAAAACCGAAGCATTGCATTGCATTACACTGCATTGAAACGATCAGAAATTATCTAACATTCATTTCTGAAACAATGAATATTGATTACAATTCATTGTATAAAATTGAAAAAAGAACTCTGGGAAGCACATCTAGGGATAAGCAAAACTTAATTTATCAAGATTTGATTTAACAATAAAAAACAAGTCATCATAAATCTGATTTTTATTCTTTTCAATTTTGTTTTTGTGATTATTTTGTTTAATAATAATGTTTTATTGCTTAAAACTCCAAGAACAGTTATGAATTTAAAATTTTGCCTGAAATTAATTAAAAATATAGCCTTTTATAAACATATTTTTTTCCAACTCCGGTTACAATGACACTCCGCTTATGGCGACACTTTTTTCTGGTCATTTAAGAGTGTCAGGATAACAAGGTTCGACTGTATATCGTTATATTAGATGGATATTTAGTCAATTAAAAAAAATTTCTTCTACATTGCCCAGCCCTAGATAACACTAAATAGAAAAACCCTTTTTAACCTAAAGCAGGTGCTTTTGGTTGTCTAAATGTTATTGCCTAAACACTTTTAGATACTTAAAATGGTCTCTTCCAGGACAATTCCACAGTATTAAAAAAGTGTTATTCATCTAGTGTTGCAAATTTGATTCCTAGAATGTCAAGGAATTGTAGAAATAAGTATCCATTCAATAAAAGAAAAGTCTCCAGTTTCCCAGAAATCAGGTTTATACATGAGAACTAATTTCAACTAACCACATATTGTAGAGAAAGAAATTCTCAAGTCATTGATAACATTACATAAAAAGTTTACCCAAACCTTTTCAGTATTATTGGCTCCCCGTTCCCATCATGTATGTGAAATTAATATTTACATTAATTTACAAAATCCCAAAAATATAGAAATTTCAGAGAAAATTTAGAAAAAAAATAATTCAAAAAATATAAAAGTACATAAAATTTCTAAAAACGATTTTATTTTAAAAATTTAAATACAGTATGCTAATATATCAATTAATTATTATTTTGTATTATAGATGTGAATAGGAATAATTTAAAAAAAAATAGAAATTTATAAATTTTGGACAATTTCTAAATGTTTAATTGAAATCGGGATTTTTTTTTTTTTTCCTTGTAAATCATTTAGTAATCAAACTCTGAAATAGAGTATTGAAAACTTAACCATTAATCATAATAAAATTTAATCCTTACTAAAATAATATCATTTGAAACTTTTAATTTGTAAAAAAAAATATCAGATTTAAATTATAAAAGTTCTGGCCTGTGCCAGGGAAAAAAGGTAGCTTCCATATTCTTTTTTTTTCTTTTAGAATTCACCTAATTTTATTCAAACACACAAAACTAAAATGCATAAAACCCTATTATAAAAGATTCTCAGTTGTATGGGAATCGGTCAGGTATCGCCAAGTTAGTTTCATTTATGGCGACCTTTTTCAAACTGTTATATCTCAGTCATTTTTTAAGATAGAGGCAAAACAAAGAATGGTCTGAACTCCTTGTGTCAAATCCGAATACTTAAAGGTAAAAACTTATTGAGTTTCTGAGTCTTCGTCATCATCTTTTGGTTCATCTTTTTTAATTTAAAATTTTTCTTCTTCTTCAGGATGTCATTTTGTTTCAAAATGCAGATGCAGCTGGCCAATGATCTTGGTCAAGCCTTTGTGTATCCTGTAGACTTTATCAGTCAAATCCAAATCAGTTCATATCATAAATATGAGTGTTACAGCATGACAAAAATCAGATTATTTCAAAATATGTCACCCTAGAATTTCAAACTGTTATATCTCAGCCATTTTTGTAGATAGAGATAAAACAAAAAAAGCTGCATAATCCTTGTATCAAAGCCAAATACTTAAATGAAAAAACTTTCAATTTCTAATTCTTTTGTGTATCCACCTGAAGTTGGCAATTTCCATTTTCTTCTTCAGGCCACTATTTTGAAACAAGATGGCAGACGCTGGTCAATGAACTCTGTCAAGACCTTCGTATGCCTTATATATGTCCTGAGTTTCATCATCATATATTCCTGAATACGAGTGTTACATCATGGCAAAAAATCAGATTGTTTCAAAATATCATCCAACTTTAATTTCAAACTGTTATATCTCAGCCATTTTTTTAGATAGAGATGAAACAAAAAATGTCCCAGAATCCTTGTATTAAGGCTGAATACTTAAAGGAAGAACTTTTTGAATTTCTAATTCTTTTGAAACAAGATGCAGACGAAGCTGGCCAACGAATTCAGTTGAGACATTGGTACATCCTGAACACATGCTGAATTTCATCCAAATTGGTTCATAAATATAAATATTGCAACATAACAAAAATCATATATACAGGGTGTTGCGTAATTCGACAGACAAATTCAAAGGGCTGATAGTAGGCATCAAGAGGATGAAAAATTGCCATATAACATGGTGTTGCAAACGTTTAGTGGGGAAAAAACCCACAAAAATAGTTATGAAGGGTCTGAGTCAAGTGGAACAAAAAGGAACAATAATTAGAAAAACATTTATCTCATGTAAAACAGGGTTAGAAAGCATAATTCAACATCAGAAAGGAGACGACGAGATATTTTTATAGGAATTGTTAAAAGTTGCAGCTGCAAAAGTCATTGCACAGCCGACACCGACAGAAGTATTGCCAGACATTTTCAAACATACCCGGTCTGCTGAAGCGATGATGATCAAAGTTGTCAGATCCTCCAGTATATCCACAGGCATCTGATAGACAACTGATTTCAGGTGTGTCCTCCCCCCCCCCCCTCCCCCTTGCTGTAATCTTTCAGAAAATTTGCTGTAAATTTCAAATTTTTTTTTACTTATTTACCCCTGCTGTTATATATTGTTTGATTGTTCTTACATATAATTTCAAAAATATTCCTAAAATAATGTTTGTTTTCGAAAGCCGCACCTCGCTCTCTGGCACGATTTTACTAACCAAAGGATGTTACGCTGAGCTGAGTATTTTCCGAAGTTGTTCATTTGTAGGTTGGCACTAGGATTGGCACTCAGCCAAATGCAGCTAAACAAACACCGATCACCCTTATTTAACAAAATCAAAGAAGACCTGACGCATGTGCAAAAGCACGGAGGGTTTTGCTATCTGAAAACAAACAGTATTTCACTTTTTCTCCTGTAAAACTCTTACATTTTTAGTTTCAAAATTGAATATGAACCCTGATTTATTCACATAGTGTTTATTAGGACAAAATTGTGTATTAACCAATTATATTAGTTCCAACTCTTTCTCACGTGAAATTTTCTCGTGAAACGAAAGAAGAAAAAAAAAACGAAAAATCAGATATCATTGTGGGTAAGCACTGCCAATATCACAAACTGTAAAAATGAAAGGTTTGAGATTAAATGTTTATCATTTAAAGAACAGATCAAACCAGTATGTATTTGTGTATGAATATATGGGAAAATATCGCAAATTTTAGAGACTCTAAACAAACCAGTTCAAAATATTTTTTGTGAACAAGGTACAAGTGTTCCCTTTTTGAAAAAAATGTGCCCTTTTTTAAGAATAGTGTTCCGTTTTTGAAAAAATGTACCCTTTTTTAGAATATATCCCTTTTTGAAAAATTCCCACCCAGCGGCCTTTTTTTTCTAGAGTCAACAGTAAAATCATATGCTCCTGCTGGTCAAGCAAGTACACACACTATACTCCCTGTGGGAAAAATTGGCTTTTCAAGAACAAATGTCCTTTTTTCATTATCCCTTCGTTGGTCACTCCTCGGCCCTTATCTTAGGTTAGTAACTATGATAACGGAGGGAAAAGGGGACGTTTGTCCTTGAAAAGCCGATTTTTCCTACAGGGAGTATAACTACATCTGCTGCATCTCTATTTAAACTGACCAAAAAGTTAGTCACAGTTAACTGAATAACATCAGCATAGTTCGAGAAAAGGTTATAGTTACAATTAAATAAATCAACAGCTTAATAAACAAATTTAACAAGCAGACATTAACCCTAGCATTTATTTACCAACCAACATACCACTACTGGAAACTGTTGATATGACAGCTATTATTCAAGCTTGGTGTGTGAAGTTACTTGCTTCACAAATAAAGCATGTAGACAGTGGGTACACGCCAACTTATATGGGCCCGTGGGGCACGAGCCCACCCAATAATTTGATTATCTTTCTACCCACCAATTTCAATTGATCTTTTATTTATTTATTTAATCTCTGAAAGGAAATTTGGTTTTATTGACATTCTCAGAATAATTTTGCTTGAAAAATTATACTTAATAAATAATTTTTAATACCGTACTGATAGTAAGGACATCAATTAGACTCACAGAAGCACTGAAAGTCCCTTCAGCGGATGTATAATTAATTTTTTTTTTTTTTTTTTCTCAAAAACAAATTTCTTGCATATTACGCCATCTTTTTTAATGTCTTGAATTGATAAAGCAATTAGGTGACTAAACTGCATGTTTTTCTTGACATTTAGTTTTTTGCACTTTCAATAGCTACATTTTAAAAAATTATTTATAATAAATATTGGCGTATTTATAAGAAAGAACTTATGAGAAAATAATTTATTAAATTATAATAAATTTACATTTTGCTTAGAAAAACATAAATTAACTTTGAATTATCGCCTTTAATCTTTCGCTCTTCCCTCACCTCTCTCTGCACACGCACATGTACTTGTACTCAGCACCGTGCGAAAGGGGGGGCGACCGCCCCGGGCGCAGAAATTTAGGGGGCGCCAAATTTATACAATCAACTCGGTTTTTTATTTATATTTATTTATTTATTTTGGCCGTTGATTATTTTCCAGGATGTTTTTTTCAAGGTCATTCTTTTTTCTCTTTTTATTTGTAAAAAAAAAAAAAACATATAGATATTACATACTATATGCATATCTGCAATTTTTCCCCGATATAAATACGTACATTTTTATTTTCAAACTTTTTGCATTGTCCCCTACCCTAACCCCAAAAAGAAAATTTTGACTAAGAAAAGTCATTTTAAAACTTGTTTTAGGTTTTTGTAAGTCTCTTTTATAGCAGAACGTTGTACTTCATTTATAAGTATTTTTTTTTAATGAATCTACATCTTTCTTTGGATTATATGAGTAAGTTCATATTTACTTGTCATAAAGTTCTTTAAAACTGATCGTTTTATGATGTATTTTTGTAATATCTTGTTGCAGTGTTTCTCAAACTTTTTGCACTCTGTGACCCCCTTTACATCATCTACGAAACTCGCGCGCTCTCCCTCCCACCAATAATAATGAATTTTATCTAATTGTGGGAAGCTTTTTCTTTCTTTCTTTCTTTAGTTTTATCTTTTTGTTAAAAAATAAAACAAATTATTGAAAATATAATTTTGTCCTTTTGGTGAATCTGCTATTTATTTATCTAAATTTACTCAAAAATGTAAAAAGTTGAAAAACAATTACCTTTTTCCACATTTTGTATCTTATAATACATATTTTAAAAGAATAATTTTTAAGGGAATAGATAGATACATAAATGTTATTTTACTTTGAATTTTTTAAAGGAAATTTCGAATAATCAATTTTTATGCACCATATTAGACTTATCATTCGAGAAGTAAACTGGCATGACAGCAGGCGTACAAGATCATAAGATAAACTATGCATCTATTATGGAAATTTTGGTAGTTACATTTCAGTCGCTGAACACCATTTAATTTGTATTGAATCCATTTCTATATTTTTGAAACAAATTATAATAAGCATAATATATAAAGACACAATCTTGCTTAATGAAACACAAAACACGAACTTTAATCAGCTAAAAGTTAACTTCTACGTTTCGAGCTGTTTCTACAGCCGTATTTAGGAAAATATGATGGTAAAAAGGCTCAAAATTCAGACACGAAAGCTTCCTGTGCAAGATAATTTTTACAAAAGATTATCTTGCACAGGAAGCTTTCGTCTCTGAACTTTGAGCCTTTTTACCATCATATTTTCCTGAAGACGGCTGTAGAAACAGCTCAAAACGTAGAAGTTAACTTTTAGCTTATTAAAGTTCGTGTTTTGTGTACCATTAAGCAAGATTGTGTCTTTATTTATTATATTTTATGGTGTAATTGCCCAGAGTAGAGAAGAAATGGGGCTCCGACCCTAGGAGGAGGAGCTGGAGGAGGAGGGAGGGCTCCTCCTCCCGAGACAGTCTTATAAGAGGAGGTGTAAATGAGGAGGAGGGAGGGCGCCTCCTCTCGAGAATGTCTTATAAGAGGAGGGGTAAAATGGGGGTAAAAAAAATTTTGAGAATAAGGGGGGGGGGGGAGATCAGAATATTTTATGTTATAAGAGAGTGGTTAATTGGTGAGGGGGAGGAATTTTTGAAGGGGAATTTTTCGAGATTGAATTTATTTTTACTCAGCTGTAGTACGAGGTTCGAATGAATAATTAATTAATTAAAAAGGTAATTAAAAATAATTAATGAGAAAATTAATTTAGAAATTTTAATGAGGAGACTTAGAATTTTTGAGTTTGAAATTTATTTTTAGCGGAATTTTGGGGTGTTATAGTACGAGGGGTATTTTTTTTTTACTGTCGGTTAACTAATTAGTAATTAAAAATAGCAATTAAAAATTTAATGAGGAAATATAGCTTTATTATAATAAAGCTTATATTTATATAAGATTATTATAAATGTAGCTTTATTATAATAAAGCTACTTAGAATTTTTGAGCAATTTTATTAGTGTAGTATAGTACGAGGTTTGAATGAATTATTAAAAATGGAAATTAATTTAAAATATTAATTAATTAAAAGGTAATTAAAAATAATTAATAAGAAAAATTAATTTAGAAATTTTAATGAGGGGACTGAGAATTTTTGAGTTTGAAATTTATTTTTAGTGGACTATAATATGCAGTTGAATTTTAAGAATAATTAAAAATATTCATTCATTAAAAATAGTAATTAAAAATGATACTTAAAAAAATTGAACAAGAAAATAACTTAATGAAGAAAATTTTCGAGAGTTTCATTTAATTTTGTTTATGAATTGAGTGTTTTGAGATAGTTTTATTTGAAAAAAAAACAGTGGAAATTTTAAAATCTTTTTAGGAATGTGTTTCTTGAATAAAATTTGGGGAAGGATTTTATTCTTTTCAGTGACATGTTTTTAAAGGTATTTGGGTCTTTATTAGGGAATCTAACACGTATTTACGCATGGAAACCCATGGTTCGAAGAAAACCACGAAAACTCCGAACGATTAGGCCGACTGGCACGATTCGGTTCGAACCCAGCACTTCTTGTCTACCAGCTTCGAGAGCAAGAACCTCTCGGCCACTGGTCGGGCGATAATTTAATACAGAAACTTCAGAAATTTTTCGAGGGTTTTATTTGATTTTGTTAATGAATTGAATGTTATGAGATATGTTTATTTGAAACAGAAATTTTTGGAAAAAACTGTGGAAATTTTTTAATCTTTGTAGGAATGTGAATGTTTTTTGAATAAAATTTGGGGAAGGATTTAATTTTTGTAAGTGATGTTTTTTAAAGATATTTTTTCGAATTGCAGTCACGTTTTCACAAATATTTCTCGTTTATATATATATATATAAATGAATTGAAAGTTTTGCATTAAACGATTAGTAATTTTAGACTATCATTAGTTAGGTAAATGAAGTTATACTTTTGTGTCGTGCTTTCTGACTAAACTTTGCTTATTGAATGAAAAAATATATATATAACTAGAAAATTTGATGAATATTTGAAGAAAAAATTTAATTTTCAGTGATCTTTTAATATAGCCAATGTATTAAGCAAAAATAAAATAAAACTTAACAAATATTTCAAAACACACCACAAGTATTGAGAGACTTAATACCATTCCATATTTTTTTTAAAAAAAAGAGATATATATTAGCTGATTTCGTTTTATATAACATCAAATTTTACTGTATGCGTGTGTTCCCCATATGGAAAAACCCTTTGGTAGATAAGCAGCTCAACAGTTCGCATGATAAGTACATGACTCACTTTACTTGAGGGTTTATTTGCTAACGCAGTGAGGAATAGGGATTAGGTAATTCTTAGTAGTTAAATATTAATTAAAAGGGAATTAGAAATTTGGTTCAGCACTTTATTCTTTTAAATGAGATGTTTTCTAAAGGTAATTTTTAGAAATTACAGTTTGGTTTGAAAAAAAAAAAAAAAAAAAACTGTAATTTCTAAAAATTACCTTTAGAAAACATCTCATTTAAAAGAATAAAGTGCTAAACCAAATTTCTAATTCCCTTTTAATTAATATTTAACTACTAAGAATTACCTAATCCCTATTCCTCACTGCGTTAGCAAATACCCTCAAGTAAAGTGAGTCATGTACTTATCATGCGAACTGTTGAGCCGCTTACCTACCAAAGGGTTTTTCCATATGGAGAACACACGCATACAGTAAAATTTGATGTTATATAAAACGAAATCAGCTAATATATATCCCTTTTTAAAAAAAAAAAATATGGAATGGTATTAAGTCTCTCAATACTTGTGATGTGTTTTGAAATATTTGTTAAGTATAATTTAAGTTTTATTTTATTTTTGCTTAATACATTGACTACATTAGAAGATCACTGAAAATTTAATTTTTTCTTCAAAATATTCATCAAATTTTCTAGTTACATATATTTTTTTCATTCAATAAGCAAAGTTTAGTCAGAAAGCACGACACAAAAGTATAACTTCATTTACCTAACTAATGATATTCTAAAATTACTAACCGTTTAATGCAAAACTTTCAATTCATTTATATATATATATATATATATATATAAACGAGAAATATTTGTGAAAACATGACTGCAATTCGAAAAAATATCTTTAAAAAACATGTCACTTAAAAAAATTAAATCCTTCCCCAAATTTTATTCAAAAAACATTCACATTCCTACAAAGATTAAAAAATTTCCACAGTTTTTTCCAAAAATTTCTGTTTCAAATAAACATATCTCATAACATTCAATTCATTAACAAAATCAAATAAAACCCTCGAAAAATTTCTGAAGTTTCTGTATTAAATTATCGCCCGACCAGTGGCCGAGAGGTTCTGCTCTCGAAGCTGGTAGACAAGAAGCGCTGGGTTCGAACCGAATCGTGCCAGTCGGCCTAATCGTTCAGAGTTTTCGTGGTTTTCTTCGAACCATGGGTTTCCATGCGTAAATACGGGTTAGATTCCCTAATAAAGACCCAAATACCTTTAAAAACATGTCACTGAAAAGAATAAAATCCTTCCCCAAATTTTATTCAAGAAACACATTCCTAAAAAGATTTTAAAATTTCCACTGTTTTTTTTTTCAAATAAAACTATCTCAAAACACTCAATTCATAAACAAAATTAAATGAAACTCTCGAAAATTTTCTTCATTAAATTATTTTCTTGTTCAATTTTTTTTAAGTATCATTTTTAATTACTATTTTTAATGAATGAATATTTTTAATTATTCTTAAAATTCAACTGCATATTATAGTCCACTAAAAATAAATTTCAAACTCAAAAATTCTCAGTCCCCTCATTAAAATTTCTAAATTAATTTTTCTTATTAATTATTTTTAATTACCTTTTAATTAATTAATATTTTAAATTAATTTCCATTTTTAATAATTCATTCAAACCTAGTACTATACTACACTAATAAAATTGCTCAAAAATTCTAAGTAGCTTCATTAAATATTTCCTCATTAAATTTTTAATTGCTATTTTTAATTACTAATTAGTTAACCGACAGTAAAAAAAAAAAATACCCCTCGTACTATAACACACCAAAATTCTGCTAAAAATAAATTTCAAACTCAAAAATTCTAAGTCTCCTCATTAAAATTTCTAAATTAATTTTCTCATTAAGTATTTTTAATTACCTTTTTAATTAATTAATTATTCATTCGAACCTCGTGCTACAGCTGAGTAAAAATAAATTCAATCTCGAAAAATTCCCCTTCAAAAATTCCTCCCTCTCACCAATTAACCACTCTCTTATAACATAAAATATTCTGATCTCCCTTCCCCCCCCCCCCCATTCTCAAAAAATTTTTACCCCCATTTTGCACCTCCTCTTATAAGACATTCTCGAGAGGAGGCACCCTCCCTCCTCCTCATTTACACCTCCTCTTACAAGATGGTCTCGGGAGGAGGAGCCCTCCCTCCTCCTTCTCCTTGGGTCGGAGCCCCATTTCTTCTCTACTGCCCACTATGTGTTACTATAATTAGCATATTCGCAGTTTCTAAAATTTCAGAAACGTAACCTCCGAAAACAGTTTATTAAGCTATCATGTGCAGTGCCAAAAATCTTAAAAAGGAAAGTGACTTTTAAACTAATACCCGTTTGCAAACTTAAGCTCTTTTTGTATGTATTTTGGTTACCAGCAAAAGTATTTTCATGGCGTTTAGTTTAAAGTGTTCAGAACTGATTATCATAGTTTTGTAAAATAATAATATAATAATAAAACGTTAAAACCCATAAGGTCTCTTAACAGATTTGTTTTCTACTTATGTTCATATATACCGACGATTTTTGTAATAGACCGAAATTTAGCCGATATCTCTTGCTGTTGGAGAATCATTCTGGATAAAATGTAAAATTGTAGGTAATTTTAAGTTTAAACACTGTCATACGTATAATATTAACAAACTTTAATCGAATTTATTACAAATTAAATATTGGTCTCATGGTTTTATAACTCATCGGTTTACAATTTCTTTTCTTTTTTCTTCTTCCTAATAGCACGAAGCAATTTTAGGGTATTTCTTTTTCAAAAAGATAATTCATATCATAGATTTTTTAAAACAAAAATAACAGTTTTTGCCTTTTTATGTATTGTATTATTAACATAAGATCAACGGTCAAGGAAAAATAATAATGAATACATTTTTTCAAAATAACATATTATTTCATTTTTATAAATAAATTAATGACCAATCTTGCCCTTCTTGAATTTTTTTATGAACAACAAATAAAATTACAATAAAATAAGACAATGGTTCTCAAACTGTGGGGGTTTGACCCTTGGGAAGCGCAATATATGCCGAAATAATGTTATATAAAAATAACTTCGTGATTTTTCTATTCTTTTTTCATCATGAACGCTGTCCATGTACATAGTATTAACGCTGCCCATGCCAAGGCTCTGCTCTGCACATTTACGAAGTCACTTTCATTTGTAAGTAGATATAATTGTCATGTATTTTTATTCTGATATAAAGCAATCAAGCAGTGCTTCCTTTTTTTTTCTATAAAAGCATCAAATATCTCCGATAACAGAGCCAAATATTTAATTTAATCTGATTTTCAGAGACTCTTCACGAAAGATTGTTATGCTGAAGGAATCGATTATAATTTGAGATATACACCTTTTATAGGGAACTGAAAAACATTGTTCGATTCTTCAGCATATAAATATTAATTTCTTTAAATTTCATTCAGTTTTTTTTTTTTAATAAAAATCCATATCGGCTCGGCGGAGGTAGATTTCGAAGTTTAAGTACTAATTTCACCAACAAAAACTAAATCAAGATTAGAGATAAACCTAGTTTAACAATTTTATTTGACCGCTTTTGAAGAGTTTTTAATTCCATTTTTTTGTAAGAGCTGGTTTTATCAGAATCATGTTAATACGATAATTTTTTCTTCATCCCCTATTTTTGTTGAATTTGTTTTTTCTGTAAGAGTTGGTCCTATCAAAAGCTTGTCAGTATAAAAGTTGTAGATAATATTAAGAAGATTTATAATAAATTTAAGTGAATTTGATATCTTGTGAATTGACGAAGTTATGAGTTTTTTTCTTCTTCAACCCCCCCCCCCTTTTTTTTTGTCTTTTTTTCCCGGTAAGAGTCGGTCCTATCAAAAACTTGTCAATATAAAAGTTGTACATAGTATTAAGAAGATTTATTATAAGTTTACCTGAATTTGATATCTTGAGAATTGACGAAGTTATGAATTTGTTTTCTCCCTAAAATCCTATTTTTTTTGCCCCTTGAGCCCATTTTTATTTTTATCAAAAATCTGTGATACATAAATTTTTGGCCCTTTTCCTAGAAGTAATAATAACTTTAAACTGATTTGATATGTATTAAAATTTAGAAGTTATAGGGTTTTTTCAGTTTTCACAAAACCCCTCCCTGTTTCCACCCCCTTGGTCCGATTTTGCCTATTAACGAACTTGAGCGAGATTTTCTACCCCTTGATTTTATTACGAAATCTACCTAAAAATACATAGCTGCGAACTATTCCTTTTTTGAGTTAATACGATTTCCGAATCATAATCCGTACCATACACTGTAAAAAAAATACGACCAGTTTTCCTGTAGGAATCGGAAAAATAGTTGCCCTTATCGTACAGGAAAAATTTCCGACCCAGCTCGTAATAACATCCGTAAAATCTGAATAAAATCCGCAAAATACCGTTTTATTGACTATTTCCTTTTTTTACGGATTTTATTCCGAGCTGGGTCGGAAAATTTTCCGGTATGATAAGGACAACTATTTTTCCGATTCCTACAGGAAAACTGGTCAGATTTTTTTACAGTGTATTTAGTCGCAAAATTCTGCGATTAATTAACATTAAAATTAGGCAAAATTTTCTATTCGGAAGGAGTGATAGAAGAGGAATAGTTGGGAGCTAATGTATACAGATAAATGGATTTAAAATTTTTATTTTGTTAAAATAAATGCTTTAAATTTTGCAAATAATGTATGAAATATAAATATGCGGATTGCGGTGACAGGGGGGGGGATAAGGTATGGTTGTTAGTACTGCAGAATATTAGGGCTCCGGTACTTTTTTTGTTAGAAATTAAGCCCTGCTAACAACATATGAAAATGGTTAGAAAAAATCTGTGGCAAAACATCACGATTTGTAACAAATAAATGTAATTTTATCTTATGTTATTTAGTTTTCCGGAATTTCTAAATTAAAATTAACTTCTTTTTAAATTCTAAAATACACACGAAATATTGATTCAGTAGAATTTATTTCTGTTTCAGCACTTTACTAAGTTTGTGACAACTATCATAAAGGGAAAGAGGGGGGTGGGGCGCACCAAATTGAAACTTTGCCCCGGGCGCAGTTTTCTCTTCGCATGGCCCTGCTTGTACTAAGAGAATAAATTTGTATGTGTTATTTTACACAAAAAACTTTTGAGCCCACCCAATATTTTTCAAAAGTTGGCACTACTGCACATAGTAGATATCTTTTACATTAATTAAAGAGCGAAAAAGTCCTTTAAGTGTAAAAAGGTAATAGATATGCATAATTAACTATTTAAATTTTACATTTATGTCAGAAATGGTTGTTTACATTTTATACTAATTAACAATGTTTAACTTTTTAAACCCTTTTCTCAAAACTGAATTAAACTTTAAAAAGGAACAGTTTAACTTTTAATGATTCATCAAACATTGTGAAGATGAGTAAAAGAGGTAGGCAAAAGCTTATTGTGATTTAATTAAACTTAAAACAAGGTTTTATTGAAAATGTTAACATTCGAGCAGAAGGTATGGTCCCCCAATATGTTAATACTGAACTGATGTGTTGCACTTTTGATGAGACAGTGCTGTGAGGATTTTCAGATGATCACATCTGTGCATTGTGGGTGTTGACCATGCCTCTTGCCTTCTCTCGTAAACAGTAGCAAGAAACTGTGAATCATTGTGTGGTTTCAGCTCTTCTATTGTTGATAATTCTGTGAATAAATTCAATAGATCCTTTAGTAAATCTACTCTTTTTAAATCTGTCAAAAATGAACCTGATAATTTAATTGTTCTGCCTTTTTATCCTCCTTTGTTTCAAATTAGCTAGTTTTAAAACGTTTCAACTTTAATGTTATTTTTGAACTTGTCAATAAATTTAAGGTCCCTCCATCAAGTCTCCCATTCCTTATCTTCATAAATCATGAATCTATAATGTTCCTTGTAATGGTTGCCTTTTATCTTATATTGGTCAAACTAAAAGAAATCTTAAAACCCACATAAAAGAACACTCCCGTTATGTCAATAAAAAACAAATTTCTAAATCTTCTATTGTCAAGCATTCTTGGGATTCCGGCCATAGTTTCATTTTCAATATGCAAAAATTATTTTTAATGCCTATAGAACGTCAGAATTGAATTTTTTCGGAAATTTAACTATCTATATTATAAAGAACAAATGTGTCCATGCGCAATGCTAACATCATTTTGACGGTGGCAACAACAGACGTTTAAATTAATCTTTTATTCACTTTTATTGCAATTTTTTTAACTTCTAAATACTGCACATTTTCAATTTTTACATCGTCAAATAGGGAAAAAAATGTACTTTTAAATGCAATTTGCTTGAAAACTGTGTCGCAATTTACTCAAATTTTATTGTTTTTAAATTAATTTTCAAGCATGAATTTTTTTCAAACCTATCTCTGTTGTGTGTAGACGATTACAAAAGATAAATCTGTTTGCATTTAAATTAATATAAATAGCTCACCACTTGATTCCAGCTTATATTCCATAATGAAACTAAAACATTCATTAATTAATAAATAAAACAGTAAAATATAAATAAAACAGAAATTTAACCCCCTGACGGCCGACCAAAAGGGCAAAATTGTAATTTTTATTTCCCTGTAATTTCTTAAAAATACCATAAAAAGATGTTTTTTTCCAACATGATATAAAATTGTTTATTGCAATAAAGGTATAATAGCCTTGGGAGTATTAATCCTAATTTAATTTTTCAAAACTGGGGTTTATCTGTAGAATTACTGTTGCAGTGAAACCTACAGCTTAGTGAATATATCAGTTCGCAGCGGTGAGATGGTTAAGCCATGTTATCTAATTTCCACTGAAATGAACAGAATCAAAAGGTCAATTGTAAATAGAGATCTTTGGAGATTTCTTCGGCTGTTAACTCCTGACGTGAGACCCGAGTTGGGCAAAATACATCGTAAAACCACTTTTGATACAAAATACATTGGTTTTGCAACTTAAAATACAAAATACTTTCCAAATTTCAAAATTCAAAATACATGTATTTTGGAAATACATTTTTTAAAAATAAATCTATTGTGCATTAAATTGCACTACTCAAATGCAAAGCTGGTTTGCAAAACTAATTAAAATTTTAGAAATTATAAATTTCCAAGTAAAGAAGCAAAGTCAATTAACACTCAACGAAAGCAAACAAAACTGAAAGATTGCAGCAACAATGTGCTTAAAAGTGTATGAAAGTTACAAGAATAACTAATAATGAATAAACTACCCTTTTAAGGTAGTTACTCACTAAGAATAACTGCATGAATTGATTGTGGATCCGATAAGGAATCTCTTTTAGGAGTCATAGGATAGCACCACCTGCTACCGAGTGTTCGAAACCAAAATTGAGACAGTATTGATTTGCTGAAAAAACATGAAAAGTTTGGTTTAATCCTATTCAATAGGTGCAGAGTTATAAAACTCTCGAAAATCCTAAAAAACAGCACAGAAAAAAAATCATCTGTAGGACAATATACACCAAAATGTCATCCACTAAATGTCATACTAACTGAATATGGTAAAGTTTGATGAAATTCTGTGCTTTAGTTCTTGAGATATATCTCACGGCACACCTGCCAACTTCGGATTTTTAAAAATCACATTAAATGCACTATGAACCAGAAAATTTATTTTAAAAAGGTTCCTTTTACCTACGTGGTACTAACTTAATTTCAATTCGATTTACATAGATATGAGGAAGCAAAAAAAAAACAAGAGTTTTACAGTAATCATAAAAACAGAGCATAACAACGCCACCTCTTGAGTGCGATGCATCCCAAATTTTGTCACCTTAATTTATTTGAAGATCTAAAATAATACGAAGTTGGATTAAATTTTCTGCATTAGTTTTTTAGATATAGTTATCGCGGAAATCATAAAAAACAAAGCATAGCAGCACCACCTGTTGAGCGATATACACTAAAAGCTAATCGACAAGTATTTCTGTTCAGGTCTATATGCAGTTTGATGAAATTCTGTATATTGGTTCTTACAATATAGGAATAAAATAATTCATCTTGGAATAAAATAATTAAGCATAGCAGTGTCATCTGTTGGGCGATATAAACCCAAAGCTAAGTTATACCTAGGTCTATCTTAATCTGAAGTTTGATGATTATTAAACTCCATACCTTAGTTCTTGAGAATGAAGGGCCACAAAATTTGTATCTCACACAGACCAACAGACACACACATTTCCCAAATGTAGTTAAATTGCATTCAAGACATCCCAAAACATGTAAATCAAGCAAAAAACGAAAGTCAAAAATTTTCACGATTCCAATTCTTCTTGTGTATTAGACAAATGTAAAAACAAATCAGTCTAGTATCAGTCTTTTCAATCATTTTTAGTAATGTCTACAAAAGAGCACATTTTATAATAATCTGATATGTACAATGACACAGAATAACAGTAAACAGTATAGTATAAGTCATATATTTCCACGAAGATTTTTTCCTGAAACCCCATAGGGGACCGTCAACAAATTGAAAAAGAACGAATATATTTTGAATAACCCTGTAATAACTAATGTAGCAAAAGCGTTCAAACTCAGATTATTAATAAGTGGCTTATAATATACAGTAGAGTGCCGATTATCCAAACTCCAATTAACCTAACAGCCTATTTCTCTCAAAAAAATTTTTTTAACTGAACTTCCAACTATCCGAACAGCCTATTTCTCCTAAAAAAAATTTTAATTGAACTCCCAATTATCCATTGACTTGGAATAAAATTTTAAATGAAGATAAAACTTATAGTGGATCAAAAAATAAGGAATGTAAAAACAATAAAAGACATAAGAAGAATCTTGATCTATGAACAAAATGAAATGAACGAGTGGTTAAATAGTGAAGTACATGACCCTGGATATCAGATTTTAAATGATGGTGAGATTGTGGATGAAATTCAGGATGAAAAAGAAATTAAAAAAAAAATGAAAACGAATGCTCTGAAAATAACCCAGGTCCATCACATAATGAAGCCTTTGAATGTTTGGAAATAACCATGAAATGACTTCAACAGCAGAAGAACGCTGATCCTATTCAACAAATGTATTTAAGAAGAATTAGATATATGGTAGCATTGAAAAGAATGTTGAACCAAGCAACAATCAAAAGCTTTTTTTCCTTAAATTATAATCTCTGTAGTCCAGAAAATGATAAAAAGAGAAATTAAAAATTAATGGTAAAAAAGTAAACAACAGCAATTAAAAAAAGACAATTTTTAAACATACCAGCACTAACTGGTGCTGCCAGTCCTAAGCTTAGATAACTTGTGAATGTTTTAGTATAGTCAGAAACATCCCTTAAATTGTCTGTCCATTTATCCGAACTAGGGTTGGTCCCGACTTGTTTGGATAATCAGAGCTCTACTGTATTGTGTTTATTTTTATGAGGATAGCATGTATACTTGTAGAGAAATTGAGGTTTTTATAAAAACAGTCCCAAATTTTGCCAAGTTTTTTGCTTATAATTTGCAGAGTTTAGCGTACACAATATTGCACGTACTGCTATATTTGGATACAACCCCTCATCTTTTTGCTTCCTTTTGGAAATAGCGGATTTCGAGCTTATTCTGTTGACGATAATTTTCAGAATTTTCAAGCTATGATTTTGAGACTTTCACAAAAGTTGCTCTATATACTTAGCTAATACATTATGCACATTATATTTTGATTGCATTCGCGCATGCATAGTGAAACATTTTTTAGTAAACCTGCTCATTTTTCATCAATTTTTATTATTTTTCAATTTTTATTGCAGAGTATTGTGTACAATGTTGTTTGTCATATTTTCTGAAAAGAACTTTTTTTTATATTAAGAATGCAAATTATAAGCAAAAAACTTGGAGAAATTTGGGACTGTTTTTATAAAAACCTTAATTTCTCTACGAGTATACGTGCTTGCTATCCTCATAAAAATAAACACAGTATATTACAATAAGCCACTTTTTAATAATCTCAAGTTTGAACGATTTTTCTACATTAGTTTTTACAGGGTTATCCAAAAGATATTCGTTCTTTTTCAATTTGTTGACGGTCCCCTATGGGGTTTCGGGAAAAAATCTTCGCGGTAATATTATGACCTATACACACACCTGCGGTTTCAGGTTAATTCCTCACGTATTTTTCTAGATATTTAACAAAACGTCTAAAATCGCAAGTCACCGGTCACCTTTGGCCATATAGAGAATAAACACAAAGAAATAAGAAATCATTTGCATTTACTATAAAAGTCTTGAAACTTTTAATATAGAACAGAAAAAATATGAAAGCTCTTACATTCGTAAAAAGAAAGCACTTATAAAATATTCATAAAAAGTAGGAATAATTCTAAAGCAAAATTTGCACAGTCATAAATTTCATTCTTTCATAATCAAATCATTCCTTTAAAAGTTAATTGTAGCAATTTTCTGACTATTACTGTCTAATGTATTTTTTATAAAATTTATATAATTAATGAAACAGGTGAATTTTTAAGAAATCTTATTTCGATATTTTTTAATGAAACTAATGGACCAGAAAAAATTTAGCTCCTTATAAGTGTGGTCAATGGGCAACTGCCGGTAATAGAGTGCTGCACCTATGCAACTCTGAAAGACCCTTCCGGTCTATCACATGTTTTTTTTTCTTGTAATTGCCACAGCTACATTAAGATATGTAAAAGTTATTTCTGTAACTTATCAGCAAGAATATGTTTGCGGTAGTTAAACAACATATTCAACAACATCCTTATCTCAGCAATTGTCGAAAAGTGTGTTTATATTAACTTCCAGAACAGAATTTGAGAACTAATCAAAACAGACAGCCATGTATTTCCTTTTAGTGAATCTCAGCTTTTCTCTGTGCGGCTTAAACATGGCAGTTTGAAATCTGGAAAAAATGTATTTTGAGTATTTTCAAAATACATTGTAAAACCATCAGAAAACACATTACAAAATTACTTTGATCTTATCGGTTTAAAATACAAATGTATTTCAAATACATGTATTTTCGATACTGCCCAACTCTGCGTGAGACCAATATAAAAATATCGCTTTTAATACATTTCAAAACTTTATTTGAATGCATTATTGCTATTTTTCATATAAATATGCTTTTTAGTATTGTTAATAGACATACTAAAAAATGTTAAACTTAAAAGTAGACCCGTACTAGGCTTTCTCAATGCAATCTTTGAGATATTTGCTAATATGTTTTTTTAATTAATTTTTGATTAACTGCAATTCTTTTTATCAAACGTGTTTTAATGGTACATAGGTATACTATGTCAAGAGCAGCTTGCAGAACCTTTCGAAGAATACCTCGTTCATCGCTGTGCCTTTAATGTGTTCTTCATACATGAAAAGAGAGAAAAGAATGTTAATATCAGAAATAATATATATGATGTTTCTCACCTATATTCTGTAACCCGGGAAGTCTAGGTTTATCCACTTGTTTACTTTTAATTGTAAGGTTATTGTTAAAGAAAAATCTTATTTACTAAGCTCTCATGAGATTTGGGAAAACTTAGTCAGTTCAGCCATACAATTTTTTTTTTTTTAATTAATATTTGGAATTTTTTTTTTATATTTGCATATACAGTAGAGCCTCTTTTATCCGAAACTCTTTTAACTGAAACTCTCGGTTAACCAAAATCAATTTTTAAAGCTTTTTTTTTTCTTCTTTACTACCACATTCTTTGTGTGCAAAATCTATTTTGAAAGCTTTTTTTTTCAACTATCATATTCCTGGTGTGCAAGTGGTCCTTTCGAACTACGGGTACCTATAAATATTTTCGATCCCCTTTCTTAAAGTTCCTTTGAATCTAACTTGAACTCCCGTAAGCTGCGGAGGGGAACAAACAAAACGCACAAATGAGCAATTTTGAATGAATTGTAAAAAGTTTTGCATGGCTGAAGCAGCAGAAAGACTATAATACTGGTGAACTAATAATATTAAAAAACTCCGTGATAGAGCTTCAAAGCAACGGCAATCGAAACTGCGACAAACAAAACATTTTTTCAAACCCTTGTGATATTTGTAAAATATACTTAATTTCAAAATTAAAATTCAGGTAATTTATTCTTGTTTCTATTTTGCTATTGCTTTATTTTTATTAAGCACTTGTTACCATAATAAGAAATATTGCATATATTTCTCCTTAATCTTAAAATGGAAGCATTCTCGATTATCCGAAAGAGGGTCGGTCTCAATTACTTCGGATAATCGAGGTTCTACTGTATTATTAATTTTATTCTCGGTTGCATTTATTTTGTATTTTTACTTTTATTATTATTATATCTATTTGTTTTTTAATTCTGTAATTTTTTCATTTATTTTTTCTTTCCCTCTTTAATTTTTAGGGGGGTTTTCATGCGATCGCACGACAAATCATAAAATTTTGAAAAAGTCTTAATTAATGCATGTTACTAATTAAAAACCCAATAAAAAGAATGGAAAATTTTCCCAATTCAACAAAAACATTATTTTAATTAAACTGCAGTGATTTTCTTTCAGAAGTATAAAAAATGGTGAGGATTTACCATGATTTCGCCCAACTATTAGGGCGATAAAGTTCTAGGCATTTTCAAAGATACCAGTATTTTAATTTCAAGTTTTTAGGTGCTATAGATTTTAAGTACCCACACGCAAAAAAAATTCCTCTTTCAGAATTTCTAAAAAACTTTCAAAAATTCCATCTTGAAGTTGAAATATCGATTAAAAATCGCTTTATATAAATTCATTTAATTTTCTTCCAAAGACGAGTAGGCCGCACAAATGTTTGTAATCTTTCTAAGCCAGGCAGCTGGTCACCAGGAGCAGTAGGAATATTTCCCGGTCTATAATTTTTTTTACAAATATTTCATTTATAGATTTGAATTTTATGCATCTATGCCTATTTTTCTGTGCTGATAATATATAAACGAATAAATATAAATGAATAACTAAAATATAAATGAATTATGTTAAAACACGGAGCTCCAAATGAAGGTCTATGAATCATTAGATAGCCTTTTTTCCCCCCCTAAGTTTCTTTAATGACAGCATCTTTTTGCTGCATTTGTGTATTATTTTGCGATAGTGACGTCCCATGCATGCTTTACTGTAGATGTTTCAGAGTGGATCGTAAATATGGAATTCTTAAGCGGATGCGAATGACGTCACTTTACATTTTTTTAAAAGCATCTGCTTTATGTCTTAAAATTGAAATATGTTTTGTACTATTTATATATACATTTTTTTTTTCATCGGGGGCGACACTAAATTCTGAAAAAGCAGAATTCCTGTTTTCTAGTTTGTTTTTTTTTTTTTTGCTAGTTCATTTAACTTAACCTGTTTTTTTATGCATGGAATTTTGCAATCGATTTTTAACTCACTTCTTGATAGGCTAGAATTATATAAATTATGTACAACAATGTGTTTCCGATGACAGTACAATATTTTTACAACTTAATTATTAATACATTAACTTTAAGACTTTTTCAATCAGGCGGCCACAGATGATGAATCGTCATATGTTATTGTCACCAAAATATGCCAAAGTACTGTGAAACGGCATAAGTGAAATATTTTAAAGAATTAAAAGTAGAAAATAAATTATAAATAAAAGAGTTTAATATAAAAAAATATGCTTTTATCAATTAATAATTAAATATCGATAAATTTATGATTACATGATATATATATATATATAAAAAAAAGATAATTTAAATAATGTTTAATTTTTTCTTTCTGATTCTCTTTTGTTGATAAATAAACAGAGCAAAAAGTATATACAGTTAAAACATTCGGCGACATTTTCAAGATGACCATTGGTTGCTTATAAAAGGGTGTTCTTAAAAAACTATTTTTGGTACTTGCCCATTATCCTGCCCACCATTTTCCATAAAATAAACTATAGCCTGGCTCTAATGCTATATAAACAAATGGATGAATGTTGGCTCGATTTAGTACACAATGCAAGCCGTTAGTGCCGCCTTCTAGATAATTTTTATTGTATTTATGATAAATGACCATTAGTATTATACTGTTATCTCGTACACCACTTTCCATACAATAAACTATCGCCAGACAATGTCAAATAATTGTATTTATGAAAAATGACCATTAGTATTGGCAAGAATTCCAGTTATGGAAGATTGAAAATAAAAAAATTGCTTAAACCTACCAATGTTTTTTTCTGATATCAAGACTTGATAATAGTTTTATAAGCAAATAAATCATAATTCATAAAAAGAGTTGGAATTTTTTCAATTGATACGACCTTTTTCAGTGCGAAGTTTGTTTTAATAGGTCAAAACGAAATTTTGTGCATTCAAAACTTAGCTAGATGGGTTTCTCATGCTCGTATTAGTATAGACCAGGGCCAGCGAACCTATGGCACGCGTGCAGTAGTTGGCACGTGAGAAGATATTTTTGGCACGCCATTGATTGAAGTTCTAAATCAGAATACAGTCAAATTCCCAAAATTCTGCGCACTATTATTCTTTTTAGGTGCATTCGTAGTAGCACATATAGTCGTCGTTCGGTCCGCCTGTCCGCGTATAACAGAGCAAAAACTACCCAACCGAATGGCCTGAAATTTTAAATATATAATTGTAGCAAAATTTTGTCAAGTCATTTCAAATTTCATGAAAATCGAATGTCTAATTTGATTACAGGGACAGTCAAAAGTTTTCCGTTACATTACGGCCAATGGGAAAAAATTATTTCAAATGCATTTTAATGATGTTACAGCCTTTCGAAGAGAATGGCTATGCACTTATGAAATGCACTAAAATATACATTCAGTACAATATGAGGTGCAAAAGTATTTATAAAACTAGTTATAGTACGAACGCACCTCATTTGACATTCAATTTCCAACTTGTTTTATTAATACACGAGCTTGACTGAAAATAGCTTTTGTTTTTTATAATAAGTACTTGTGTACTTATCATAGCGTAAAGATGAAAATAAGGAGTTTTGCTTAGTGGCCACTGGCCGGTAAGTTGATATTTTTTAGTAGCCAGTTACTGGCTAGTGAGAATAATTTCTTTATTCGCCAGTAAGTACATTTATGCTACTGAATATTTAATTTTAAAATATATAAGTTTAGAGTAAATAAGTAATTTATGTAATAAATAAAAATATTTTAATTCATATTGTTTTGAATAAACTTAATATACTAATTTCCAGTCTATTTTAAATTAACAGCAAAGTTATATGTAACATGCTTATATAGCTAACTACATAAGTCCACAATACTTGGGTACTTTTCAAAATTTAAAAAAAATCTGAAATTTACAGTAAATTTTCTGAAATGTAAAGGGGGGGGGGCTGAGTGGGATCTCATCTGGCACTAATTATGCATTTTTTACAAGATACTTTAACAAGATTCGCGTTTTTCCGCGATCTATTGCCGATGTTTGTGTTTCTTCCGCGATCTACTGCCGATGTTTGTGTTTCTTCCGCGATCCTTTGATAAAATGTGCGTTTTTTTCGCGATCTTTTGACAAAATTCGCGATTCTTCGATGAAATTCTCTTTTTACGCAATTCTTTGACAAAATTCTGGTTTTTTCTGCGATCTATTGACAAAATTCGCGTTTTTTTTCGCGATCTATTGACAATATTTGTGTATTTTTCGTGATCTATTGACAATATTTGTGTCTTTTTCGTGATCTATTGACAATATTTGTGTCTTTTTCGCGATCTATTGACGATATTTGCTTTTTCCACGATCTATTGGCGATATTTGCGTTTTTTTCGCGATCTATTGGCGATATTTGTGTTTTTTTCGCAATCTATTGACGATCTTTGCATTTTTTCGCGATCTATTGGCGATATTTGAGTTTTTTCCGCGATCCATTCACGATGTTTGGTTTTTTTCGCGATCCTTCGACGAAATTTACGTTTTCTTTTGCAATCTTTTGACGATATGTGCGTGTTACGCGAACTTTTGACGAAATTCTCGTTTTTTTCGCGATTCTTTGACGAAATTCGCGTTTGTTTTTCGCGATCTATTGACGATATTTGCGTTTTTTCCGCGATCCATTCACGATATCTGCGTTTTATACGCGATCCATTCACGATATCTTTGTTTTATCCGCGATCACTTGACGAAATTTGGGTTTCTGAGCGATTCTTTGACGAAATTAGCTTTTTCGCGATCTATTGATGATATTTGGATATTTTCGCGATCTTTTGACAAAATTCGCAGGGTTTTTTTTCCACGATTCTTTGACGAAATCGCTTTGGAAAATCCTGCATTTGGCCGGTGCTTTTCATATTTTTAGTCGCCAGTTTTTCACGTTTAGTCGCCGAGTGGCGACTGGCGAGTGCTTATTTTCATCTTTATCATAGCGCTGAACTTACCAGCTTAGAAACATTTGATATTCCCCCCTCCCCATTTCTTCGACTTCGTTATGCTGGTACCTGTGATTGCAGTAATGTTTCTGAAATTTCTGCATAATTGAACGCATTTTGATCTGCAAATGAGGTTTTATTTAACTGTTGCTGGAATTTGTTAGTTTTTAGTCTGTTAAAATGACAAAAGATAAATAAAACTGACAAAATGACAAATAAAACTGATAAAGCATGCTTTTTTTCAGATAAGTTATGAAAAAAATAATAATTTGATTGTCAAAATATTTGTAAAATGAAATGAAAATTATATTTTTTAATTAGTCTTCATTCACTATTTTTTTTGTTGGGAATGGGACGGGTAAGGGGGGGGGGGGGGATAACTGTTGGCACGTCATGTTCACTTGATTTTTTAAAAAAATAGATTGGCACGTGTATGTGAAAAGGTTCGCCGACCCTGGTATTATAGACAATACATTTCGTGTAAATCGTTTGAGCATTTTTTCATAAATAACATTAAGAATTTTCAGCACTGAGTTTGTTTTACCTTATAAAAATAAATTTTCTTGTATTTGGGACCTAGCTAGATCTTTTTCTCGTGTTCGATTTAGTATAGGAGGCAAGTCTCATGAAAATCTTCCCAGTTGTTTACGATATTGTTCATAAAGAGGAAAATCGCTTGCTCGTTTAATATGAGATACAGAAAGAAAATTCATAACAAAGTTGAAAATTCAACTTCAGCAGTTTCTACCAACTAACACAACTGTATATTAGCAATAAATTTTTATACACACCACATGTTAAGATGAAATTTAATTCAGGCAAAAATACACTTAGGCTAATGTCAGATATTTGCATGCTTTTTGTTTCAACATGAAAAAGAAACACCTTAGCTTACAGGGGTTTCTGTTTCGTGTTAAAACAAAAAGCGTGGAAATAGATGTTCATCTGACATTAGCCTTAAAACTACGAAAATCGCAGTTCCAGAAATTATAATCCACAGGCATGTATGTATCCAGCTCTTTGCATGTCCTTGTATATTATATTTATATTTTACAAACATAGCTTTCTAAATATAGTTGAGCTTGAAATTTTATAACTATTTAAAAAAAAAAAAATCTTTTCTCAGCAATTCTTTTGCATAGCCTTGTATATATGCAATAGAATTTATACACACCATGTAATGTAATATGCAAAAATTTAGATAAAGGTAATGCACTTTCAGCAATCATCCCTAATAGACAATACTTCAGATACAAAATCTTTTATGTGTCGCTGTTAATGAACTTAAAAGAGCTGCACATCATATTCTGCTGTACCGTAAAATCCAGATTGTAAGCCTCCCATTTTCAAAAGCAAAAGAAGTTCAATTTAGGTGAGGGCTTATAATCGTGATTTTTTTTTTTTAAGCGTCATTAAAAAACCCTTTTTTACCATTAATTTAGAAGTAAATAAGACAAATACAGGGTTGGAAATCTTCCGTATTTCGGCAGATTTCGAATTAATGATAAAAATACCTAAA
The DNA here is from genome assembly GCA_963932465.1 of Maratus speciosus. NCBI lineage: Eukaryota > Metazoa > Arthropoda > Arachnida > Araneae > Salticidae > Maratus > Maratus speciosus. Next base: position 200,347,873 of record OZ010789.1, read on the forward strand.
TGCCCACCTCCCCTTAAAATCTCCCTTAACAAAAATCCCCTAAGCAAAATTTTAAAACATTTGTTTTTTCAAATTTACTTCTGTATTTGTTATTCTATTCAAGCAATACTTAATCAATCATCCTTGCTAAAAAAAAAACATTGCTTCCCCCTTTGTGTCCCCTCTGGTTTAAACATGCATAATTTAACCTATAAAACCCAATTTTAAATTTCTTTTCTGACCTATTTAATACTCTATGTCTATAGTAACAAATAAATAATGTAACACTTAAATTAGCCCCTAATCCCAAAATATCTGCTTCTCCCCTGTCCCCTTATCTTCGTGTGAGGGGATCACAACCATAGTAGACAAAGTCCATTTTGAAAGAAAAATGAGATGGTCCATTTAGAAGCTGCATAAAATCTGTTTTATCCACTCTGACAGTAAACCAAGTCTGTAAACAGATGACATACATATTAAAGTATGTGAAAACAGGCTTGGTTTACTGTGGGAGTGAATATAACAGATTTTATGCACCTTCTAAATGGAATGTCTCATTTTTAGGGTTCAATAATTAAAAACGGAACCATTATCAGATCACTCCTGTGTCTGTCTGTCACAGTTATTTTACTCGTAAACTATGGAACGTGGAAAGTTCAAATTCGTGAAAGTAATAAAGACTATTGACCCACATATTTTCAGATTAATAAACATTCATAAATATATTTAGTAAAAAAGTAGAGGGGCTAATTATGCTACTTGAAAAAAAAAATATTTTCTTTGCATATCATGTGGGGCATCCTGTGAAAGCTTTTGTAACGCTGAACTCAAAAATACATTCCTTTTAATTTTAGGTATTATATTTTCAAAGATATTGTTGAAAATGTAGCGCAAAAATATGTCCCCCCCCCCCCCCATCTAATTCCGAATCTACTGAAACTAAAATTATGAAAAAATTAGAGGTAGTAGACGTTAATGTAAACCTTGCCGGAAAATTATAGCAATTACCCTAGGTCACATAGTTTTTGAGGAATTAGCATTTTTCTGTTATACACAAATTTCGATTTACAGGCATTCAGAAAAATTGTTGAGCATCGCTGAATATACCTATTGTTGCAGAAGAATAAAAGCATTGTTGATAATGATTTTCGAAAAAAATCATCGTCCGAGATATTAACCCTTAAAGGTACGGTCAGTTTGAACATACACAAGGGCAGGGGCGGCGTACTCTATGCCTAGTTAACAACTTTTAATGATATATATGTGTAATGTAATGTCCAGTAACAGTATAAAAGCAATAAACGTCAAATTGTTAAAAACATACTAATTTAAGGGGTCTCGGGACTCTAAAAAGGGGAAAAAATGAAAAAAAAAACCGTTTTCAACATTTAATGTCTTATAATGCATATGATTTTAAAACACAATTTTAATTGGGATAAAAAATTGCAAGATACAGAATTAGTATTTTTAGGGGACTCGAAACTGTTAGACATTTGTCGAACAAAAAATTGGCATAACAGTTTACGCGCAGGATTACAAAATAAATATTGCAACTAGAATGAAAATGTTGGTGCTTACTTATACTTCAGATTGTAATAATTTCCCTGAACTTAAATAAATTTGTATTTAAAGCATTTTTATATTGTTAATGCAATGTTGCATTTAGCTAATACAAAATTTTGAAAATTTCAACAGTAAAATCACCTAAAAAAATATTTTTTTGAACAATAAAAAGGAAGTTTTAGGTTCAGTTTATACAGACTAACATGAAATATATGCTTTGAAAATTTCATGAAAAAATACTCAGAAGTTTTTGAGGTATCCTGCGCATTATGCCCAAAAAACGCCATTTAGAAAATAATGACTTTAAAGTTTCAGAGACGCCGCTTCAGCTATTGAGTGGCGTTCTAAAGCCAAAACTTCTGTTCTAATGGGAATTTCAAGGAAACAATTATATCAAAATATTCAGAAAACATAGGAGTTCAACATCTAAAAAAATTAAAATTTCTAAATTTTGAAGCTTTAAGAGTCCTGCGACCACTTAATCCTTTCCGACACGGAGTAATTATAAACTTATGAAATAATGAACTGACACCAGAATTTATAAACGAATTTATTAGAAAATGCGAACTTGCTTATATTCACGTACATGATAAAAGGGAAATTTTAATTAAATATTTTTGGTGCCGTTTGTCTGTTTTGGAATTAAAATTAGGTGTTTGATTTTTAAGGGAATCGCCCTCGAAAGATTTAATCAGAATGAATCGCATAAATACTGTGGGATTTCGCGATAGTTTGCATTGATTGTATCTCTCAATCCGCCTCGAGTGACTTTAAAAGTCAATTAAACACCCATCTGGAAAAACGCGGCACTGACCAAGGCAGCATTGCAATTTTTCAAAGCGCGCTTAGCACAATGCCAAATTTAAACTTTGAACAAAGGTTTTGTTTTAGCTACACTGTAGTAATAAAGGTTATTACTACGCTGAATTTAGTTTCATGAAATGCCAAATGAAGTTTAACTATGCACTGCTTTTATTGTCAGTACCAAATTAAGTTCATCATAAACAGATTAGGATAATATTAAAAAAAAGAGTTATACGAATAGCTATACTTGATATTATTTAGGTTCCATATCTCTTTGAATTTTCATGGTATACCCATTTACACTTTTCTAATATATACAGTTATACCCAACCCTACGTTGTATAGTTTTTTACAAAGTCTTAGTATTCTTTTAGCAATGTTTTTTTATATATATATATATATATATATAATACAATTACAAATTCATATATTTATTCTACAGAACCCTCTGTGTGCGAGTAATGCTCGCACTTGACAGTTTATTTTTTCTAAATGGGCTTGGACTACTATGGTTGTGAGCCCCTCATATCATGAACATACCCTCCCCACCTGCAGTTTAAAATCTGTAAAAATCTTTAATTTTTTTTTTTCTACTTGATTTGTGATTTTGTACTAAAACTATTCAAATAACCATTTTTTTCCTTTTTAAAAATCAGACTGAGATCAATAATAATAATAATTTAAATAAAACACTGGGCCCAGGGGTACCATATGCTCCCCCCCCCCCCCCCCCAAGGAATTTGATATTTCAAAAAATATCTGTCATCACAGGTCAGACTAAAAAAAATAATTGCTCAAAAGCTAAAATAACTTGTCATTTTTTTATTGCAATAAAAACACATTCAATAAATAAACTTTTTAGGCATAGAGACTAATAATTATCAAAAATATTTCCTAAAGACTTCGCTATTCCAACATTCTCAAGGTGAGACATTCATCATTTATGAGTATTTCGGCCAATTTTAAAAAGATATGCGAGAAAAAATTTTTATTAATTGCTTCTCAGCTATGTACAAAATGATCAAATCTAAAGTCGTCCCCCTCAGGTCTAGAATTTTGATTTGAGATGATTTTTTTCCTTTAGCCCGAAATTTAGAGGGTTTTTAGAAGGAGGTTAATTCAATTTCTTAATTATTTTAAATTTTTATTTTGCATTATTAGTGTCACATTATATTTACTGCAATCATTATGCTATTAAATAATTTGCTTTATTAAATTATATTATTCCAGTCGGACAGTGGCGTAGGAACTTTGTACAAACAGGGGAAGCCGGGGCATATCGCGGAAAGCTAGTGGTGCGGATCATTTCGTTCATTTTGGAGAGTTCCTTCATACTGTTGCACGTTTCACAAACAGAAATATAAAATAGAAGCATATCAAAAGATCAGCAACTCTTTAATCCAGTTAAAATAATTTGTAATAGATATACTTGATACATAGAAACTTAATTTATGCGCGATCCCGAATACAATATTCAAATTTAAGGCTTCTCCCATTTCCATTTACCAAAAATTAAAGTCCTTTCTGTTGTTTTGCTCACAAATTCTTTACAAATCTCTTCCAAATCAATTTTAAAGGCCTCCTCTTTATAAATATGCTATCGGTGCAGGTAATTTGTAATTGTAATAGACCTATATAAGACTCCCTTTTTTCTGGAAATCGGGGTGTGGGGGTTGTAAACAATGAGAAAAAGGTTGAAGGCACAAACAAGTATGCTCATCACCCTCTCTCCCTCTTCTCTTTGTTGTTTATTGTGTGAATTTCTTAGAAAATGTATACTTTATTTTTTAATTCAACAATGTATCGTAAAGAGATGTGGTGCGAGAATTTCTCCCGGGGGAGCTGAGCCCATCTGAAATATTCCAGGGGGAGCCAGAGCTTCCCCAGCTCCCTCCGTTCCTACGCCCTTGCAGTCGGACCTCTATTTAACGAAGTCACTAAATCGCGAAAAAAAGTTCGTTATATGGAAAATTCGTTTAAATAGAGAGTCAAATACTTTAACGAACTTTTTACTTTTAAAATACTTTAAACTACATAAAACATATTTTAAGCCCATAAATATTAAATATAATTAAAAAAGTAATTAATCACATTTTTTTTATAAATATCTATTTGTTTATATATTTTACCCATCAAAAAGAAATCTGCAAGGGATATAAGAATGTAACAAAACATTGTCTGAAAATACATTGTATTTTCAGTTAAAAAAATAATTTTACATTAAAATCATAATTTTTTATTATGGTCGATAAGCTGTTTGGAGGAATACCAAATTTTAAAGCAATATTATTTTTTTTCACGCCTTTATCCACCTCATCAAGATTTTTTTTTTCCTTTTATGCCAAGCACTTTCACTTTGACATTTTCGAGCTAAATAAAAAACAAAATTACCAGCACGACTGAATGATCTATAAAACGACAGACTCTAGTTAAGGCTGTTCTTAACTGCTCTGCTCAACAAGCGCAAAACGTTTTGACACATTTACAAATTCATTTTTTAACGGAAAGGTATAAAATTGGAAAGCCTAGCCATGGAAGCAATTTGGAATTGAACTGTTTTTCCATTTTTTTATCAATGAATTACCTATTGAGTTATAAGCCATTTTGATCACGTGACAAACACGTTTTTCACCCGATCTTGAGTTCTCTTTCTCCCTTCACGCGGAAATTCGGTTTGAAACGCCCACTTGGACACTATTTTCTGAAAGATCTATTGCGTTTGGAAAAAACAACTCAATTACATAGTTTCTGAACAACAACACCAGCTAGTTCCATGCATTTTCGAACAAAAATAAATTAAAACTTCTGTCAGAAAGTTGCCCTTTTCAATTTGAGAACAGCCTTAAAGGACACAAGGCAGGCACTTCTTGGATGAAAAGCAAAGAATCACAGCGATTTTACTGCTCTCGGTGAGTTAGGTGCCTGGTAAGACCTGTTCATGTTCATTGATCATCATAAAATGTGTTAAAAGAAAGAATAAGTTTGAAATATCCAGTAATATTTTGGCAAATAAGGAGAAAAAAAATTTAGATCCTAAGAAAAAGTTTGTTAAATAGAGAATGGACTTCGTTATTTGGAGGTTATTTTACGAAGAAATTCAAATAGAGGTTCGTTAAATAGAGGTCAGACTGTATATGCATTATTCTTAACCTTTTACACGCGAATGTTCCATAACGGGAACATCAACTTCAAAATTCTGAAAAAATACATTTTTATTCGTATTGCTCTATAAAAATTATTTTTTTAAAAGTATGAATTGGGAATTAAAACGGCCTATAGAGGTGCTGTTTGCAGCCTTCGGTACAGGAAAATTGTCCCTTTAATTTCCCTTTAACTAATGCTAAAGTGCCATTGAAATAATTCTAATGTAAATGCATTTAAAAGTTTTAGATATTCAAATTCCGATAATTTTTACTTTGTCTTATAAGACGGAACACAAATGTCACATGAAATCTGAAATTGTGCAAAAGAATAATCATTCGGAAGAAATTAAAAATACATGTGATGCAATGTGCTTGCAAGGCTCTATCACAAGCGAGAAGTTATGTGGGTAGTTCTGAAATTAAGTGGAAATTTGAGTCCCCAATCAAATTTTTGTACTTTTATGCAAATAATTGTTCAACTAAATAGAAAATCTATGAAGGCATATCTAAAACTTGTATTAAAAAATGCTTTAGAATAATTTGAAATTTAAAACTATTTTAATGAAATTAAAATCACACTAAATCCCACCTCCATGTCTGTTTTTACTTTACAACATGAACGTATCCCATAGGATAAAGGAAAAGAACTGTATAAAATATATTAAGTTAAAAAATGGATATACTTTATTTACTTTTTAAAAGAAAATTTTGAAAATTTATATTTTAAAAAAAGTTACAGACTAAGAGACATCTGTCTCCAGAATTATACCTACTTCCATGACATATAAGTTATATAAAAATCTACTAGATGGCAGCATAATTTAGAACTTGGGATACAAATTAACTACAGGAAGCTACTTGTCGGATGGAATATTTCTGAAGCATGGTAAGTTGTTACTTCATCTAGTTTTAATTTAAAACTTTTTAATTACCATAGTGTACTTTAATTGGATGCCAACTCCATGGCCTCATTAATTATATCAGTTTTAAAAATAGCAGAATTCTGTTGATGATATGTCTGATTGTCTGATGATGATTTCTGTCTGAATAGCTTTAAATTGCTTTTGTTTATTTTGTATCCAAGTAGCATTATGTTAGTGTTGTGCATAGTTTAGAAAATATTAGGCCTAAGCTCAGATATGTCACCTCCATGCCATTGTTATAGCACGGAAATGATATTGATCCATAAATGTGACATTGGTTGATGTAAACACTATTTTAAGGGTGCTTAAAGTATATTTTTAATTATTGAACTTATATTTTTTATTTTAAGGATAATTTTATATTAATAAAGATATTTTTTGAAACTGAAAATTTTTAATTCTAAAAGATTCAATTTTGTACAAGTCAAGTTTGATTTATTAATGCCTTTCAGTATTTCTTTCAATGCAAATTAAATTTTAGATTTAATAAAACATTATTTTAAAGCATCTTGTTGAATTTCCTGATCTCCTAAACTTAAAAAAATAAAATAAAAATAGAACTAAATTTAAATTTTCAGTTTTTCTATGCTAGGCAATTTGATAAATGAAAAAAACCCCACAAAATATGTGTTTAATATTTAATATATTTAAAATGGCTAAGTGCTGTATATTCTATTTATCTATTAATCTACTTATACATTAATATTTTAAAGTATTTTTTAGTTTATCGTGGCTCGACCAAAAAGGAAAAAGATTTCTGTAGGAAGAAAAGAAAAAGCTGACAGGCAGCAGAGCAGAAAAGACAGGATAAAATTAAAGAAAATCGAGAATTGTATAAAAAATATAAGAAAAAAGAACTCAAGAGGAAAAAAGAAGGAAAATTTAAAGCTATTTCTCAATTGAGTAAACGATAGAAGCGTGCATAAATAAATAATTAGGTACAAAGGACAAGGAAAAGTCGAGAGAAGAAAGCAAATAAAGAAAAATTAGAAATAGAGAAAAATTCTACTACACCAGAAACAGATGATGATCCAGAAATTATAAACAATCCTATTGCGAATGCTAAAGATGTGATAGGAAAAGCAGGTACCAGTCGGGTAAAAAGTGGTCAAAAAATTGTTAACAGAAACAAAACAAAGGCATACAGAAGAATAAAATTGCTCGAAAAAGAGCTTAAAAATGAAAGTTATGAAAATTTGAAATATAAAAGAGAAAGATAAATATAAAAAAAAAAATATCAACGCGTCATAAGTAAAAGGAAAAAAAATTTGAAAAATTCAAAAGAGAAGGTACAAAAAATATTGAAAGGAGAAAATGTTTCTCCTAAAGTCAGAAAATGTCTTGACTTCGGTTCAGCATCAAAGTCAAAAAAAGACTTTAGACTTGTCCTTTCTGGGAAAATAATAAAGAAGTACTGCAGTGTGCACAAGATCCTAGTTATGTCCTGTTAAGCTGTATTTAGCAAATGTGACCTCAGTTGAAGATTACGTAGAAGTTAAATTTATGCAAAGATGTTCAGGATCCAACAACAAATTTGTTTTCAGTAAAGACCCTCGAGCAATCATTACATGAATTAATTCGTGTGGTTAAACAGCTAAAAGTAAACAATCGGTTTCAATATATTGATTTAATCCCTCAAAACTGCAATAATATTTAATAAAAAATTACGTCTGAGTTATGTTCTTTTTTGTTAACATGTTACTCAAAAGTATGTGTTCTTTACCTGTATTGTAAGCCAGTTTTTGTTTTGATGTGTTATTTGAGTATCTGTATTTCATAAGAAATAACACATTATACCACTTAAACAATAAAACAACCTAATATCGCAACCATAAATGTTTTTCAATCTAGTAAATGAACAATAAAATTTATATCCATTATCACTATTAAAGGTTGTCATCTCCATGTTTATATGAAAAATAAAATGTAATTTTAAATTTAAAAAAAAATAAGCCTTGATCTCTAATCAAGATTTATTTATCTTTAAAACATTAAGTAAATGTTGGAAACACAACTTAAATAATGACAATTTGAATTTTTATTTTTCACAAATTACCACAGTGAAATTTCCACTTAATTTCAGAACTACCCAATTTTTTCTTCACCAGATGGTGTATTCGAGCACTTTAATCGCCAATTGATTTTTTGCCGTTGATATTACATTAATAAAATAAATCACGTCTTAGGGGGAAATCGTAATTTCGGTCTTTTTTTAGACTTCGTTGGTCAAAATTCAAAATTTTACAAATGTTTTTATAACTAAGTGAGGGCAAGTAAAAATGATAATTTTATTTGTAGAACACAAGTTATTAAAAAAAAAAAGATTAATTTTTATTATTTATTTTAGATACAAAATTTGCATGTTCCAGAAATGGAACATTGGCATGTAAAGGTTTATTTTTTAACATAATAAAGTTCTTTGATTGCAGTACATATATAAATAAAAAGTTTTTGACTATGAGGCAGTTTAGTAAGTGTCAACAAAAGATGGTTATGACTTTGATGTACTTTCCCTTATAGTGTTGACTCTAGAAAAAAAGGGCTGCCGGGCGGGAATTTTTCAAAAAAAGGGTACATTTTTCAAAAAGGGAACACTATTCTAAAAAAAGGGTACATTTTTTCAAAAAGGGAACACTTCTAAAAAAAGTACACACTTGCACCTTGTTCACAAAAAATATTTTGAACTGGTTTGTTTCGAGTCCCTAAAATTTGCGATATCAATTGAATTGCCACGGGGTGCCTAGGAAGTGTTAAAAAGGGCTGCCGGGTGCAAAAAAGAAATTAAAACAGCCGCCTGATGCATAAAAGAAATTAAAAGGGCTGCCGGGCGCTGCGCCCTGCTAAAGCGGCTTAGAGTCAACACTACCTTAACCACCCCTCCTCTCCCTCACTCGTTCTCTGATCTAAAATGCATTACTCACAACTGCCGACAAAAGCACGTATGTTTGTTGATAGTTAGACGTTGTTTATGACTCAAATTGAGAGTCAAGATAGGATTGAAGAGGTAATATTGAAAAATAGCGTGATCTAATAAGGGATTTTTATTCTTTTACTTTACCCTGTGATTTTCTTCAGTTAGTTAGGGTACGTCACACAGGTGAGATGTCTCATTCAAAACAATTTTGTACAGTAGAAGAGGCACTAGAACATCATTTTTATGAATTATTGGATGATTCCGAAGAGGAATGCATTGATATTTGCCCACTACCCTCAGAAGAAAGTAGAAATTTAACAGACAAGGAAAATATAAATGAGGACATTTTTTAACCTATTTTGCCTGCAGATGTTTGTGGTGATGTTGAAATAGCTGCAAAAAGAGACAACACTGACATTTATGATAAAAGATCCATTTGACCCGCTAGTACCTTCAACATCAAAAGGAAGACCAAATTTGAAGCGAACACGATTGTTAAAAGAAAATAATCAAATATCGCTAAGAAAAAAATGTACATTTAAAAAAAATTCTAAAAACTGTTAGCTGGCATAGCGAATATTTCTGAACTATTTCCTGAGTTGGTTACTTTATCTCCAGTTGAAATATTTCACAAGTTCATTCCAACAGAATATCTACTGCATTTAGCAAATATGGCAACACTTTATTCATTTCAAAAAGGAGATATTCTAAATGTAGATGAAAAAGATATAGGTCAATTTTCTGGATTATTGTTGTTTAGCGGATATCACTAACCACCCAGAGATGATTTATACTGGAGCACTCAAGATTTATCGGTTCAAATTGTTTCTACAGTAATGACCAGAAATAAATTTAGAAAGTTTAAAATTTTTTCATATTATAGAATATTATAGATAATACCACCTTGAAATTATGAAATAAATTGGGAGAAATATCTCCCTTTTATACTGAATTGAAAAAAAAAAACATTCAGCAGTTTGGTATCTTTCATTCCAAGCTAAGCATCGATGAATCAATGGTACCTTATTACGGTCATCATTCCGCTAAAATGTTTATACTGGGCAAACCAATATGGTTCGGCTTTAAAATATGGATGTTGTGTTCCAGCAATGGCTATCCATTTGCTATGAGAATATATAGTGGAAAATTTTCAGAAATAGAAAATTCTCCTCTTGGACCTAGAGTTGTGTGGAAGCTTTATCTAGTGTTAAAAATCCAGAAAAGGATGGAATTTTTTTTTTTAATCTTTTCTCATCACAAACTGTTTACTGAGTTGTCCATAAAAAGTTCCAAAGCAACTGCAGAGCTACTGCAGGCAATTATTTTTATATTCTATTTGCACCACTATTTTTAAAATACAAATTTTGTAGCATATTTCTCTTGCACTAGTTCTCAAAGTGTATGTGAAAGATTTTTGTTTTCAAAAAGTGGTGTGTGACAGAATTAAAAAATAGTCGCCTGTGGCAGCATTGAACTGACACAATTCGGGAATTTCGGACGGGTAGATGCCCTCTGAAATCATCAAAAGAAGCCTCAAAGTGGCAACGAAGACATTCAGAGTACTGAAGTGACAGTCAAATTTATATTTGCCACTGGAAAGACAATGCTATAGTAACTATTGCATCCAATTATTCAACACATGAGCCTACTTGTAAATCCAAGTGATTTTGTTGAGCACAAAAAAAAGAGAGTTGATGTCCTCAGCCACATCTGATAAACATGTGTAATGAGGGAATGGGAGGTGTCAATTTGCTAGGCAGACTTCTTGAATTATAGAGACCTCCTAAGTTTAGAAGTAAAAAATGGTATTGGAATCTATTTAGCAATACGCTAAACATGGCTGTTGCAGCTGGGTGGATTTTGAACTTACATTTACACAAAGGTACAACAGCTTAACTATCAGATCTCAATTTCCGAAGAGAAGTAACTTTGTGTTTGCTTCGAATGAAACCAAAAATCCTTCTGTTCTTAGGCCTCTGGCCAGGGCTTAATTTGCACCGGAACCCACCGGAGCTCAGCTGCGGTACTTCTCAGTTTTTAGTGAATATTTAAATATTGGTAGGAATTCACCGGAGCTCATAAATACAGGGTTACGGAGCCTAGTGCAATAGCGCTTCCGAAAAACCGAAGCCTAAATAGCCCTTTCCTTTCCTTCCCACCTCCAAGCTTTTGCGTTATTTTTTATCAAAACAGTTATATATGACGTAATGTATCGTACATATAGGAGATGGAGATGAAACGGTCTAAATTTTTATATCAGTTTTTGGGCTTGGTCTGGCTCAAACTCAATCTGTCTTACATTGAAAATTTTACTTATGTATATATATATAAAAAACTTTTCTTCCTTCAAAATTACATATTATATTCTATTTCAAATCCCTTTAATGCTATTTTCATCAGAATGAACGAAAAACAGAAATCGTATTTTTCTATTCTAGTGATATTTACAAATTTGTGTTTGGCATTGATGGCGGCGATGTGTTGATACTGTGATGCTCAAGATACTGAGCAATGTATTTGCTTTGAGCTCGATTTTCTTTTGTGACAGTAGGATAATTTTTAATTGGCTGGGTTTTTTTTTTATTTAGACATGTAATCTGAAAAGAATATTTTCTGTTGTTAGCCAATGAGCATCAGCTTGAGAATTTGTTTGTTTGAGGTTTTTTTTTGTCTTCTATTGCGTACATTTATTCTGTATCATGAACACTGCCCATGCCAAGGCTCTGGTCTGCACTACGGAGTCACTTTCATTTGCAAGTGGATATAATTGCCATGTATTGTTATCCTGATAGAAAACAATCAATCAGTGTTTCCGCTTTTTTTATATAAGCATCTAATGTTTCCGATAGCAGTGTAAAATTTTTAATTTAATCTTAGTTTTGGGGACTCACCACAAAAGATTGTTATGGGGAAGAAATCGATTATAAAGATATGCATCTTTTATAGGAAATTGAAAAACATTGTTCATTCTGCAGCATATAAATACTAATTTCTGTAAATTTCATTCATTTTTTTATAATAAAAATGCATAGCTCTGAACTATCCATTTTTTGTGTTAACACTATTTACAAATCATAATCCTTACCCTATTTAATCGCAGAATTCTGCAATTAATTATCATTAAAATTAGGCAAGGATTACTATTCGGAAGGAGTGATACTAAAAAATTGAATAGTGAACAGCTAAGTATATGCTGATAGATATATTTAAAATTTTTAGTTTGAAAAAGGGGAAAAAATACTTTAAATTTTGCAAATAATGTGTGAAATATAAATATGCAGATTGGAATGAAGGGGGGGGGGGGGGGATGGTACAGTCGTTTGTACCTGTGTCACGCAGAATATTAGGGCTCCGGTACTTCTTTTGTTAGAAATTAAGCCCTGCCTCCGGCACATTGCTCTGAATCTTTGAGAGAATCAGATACACGTTATCTTGTGCCATCTACACAAGGACGATGTGCTGCATGCTAGAAGAACACTTAAACATTAGAGTGTGAAAAAAACTGCATGAGAAATGCCTTCCTAACTACCATGGACAGTAGAACAAATGTAGGACACAAAAGTTAAGGATAATTTTTATATTTTACTTATTTTAAGAATTTTTGGGAAGTTTTTTTTTTCTCCCTTGTAATTTTTAGATTTTGATCTGTGAATTTTAGTACAGACATTATTATTTTCTTGTGCTATTTTATAACTTTTTGTTAACTTTCTGATAAATAATTGTAAAACACTTCTCATACAGTAATTCCTGCCCATCATCTATAGAATAGTTTTTTTAAATTAAGTGGGAAAGCTTCGTACCGCTTCTTGACCATTTTTACTGGAATAGAGTCGAACGAAGGCTCGACGGCAAAGCCCGGCTTTTTACCTGCTTAACATGTTGTAAAAAGTTCTGAGTAAGTCAACCAAATTGTAAGTTTGATGGTAGCGTACGACATACCTTTCTTTCGAATCTAAAAATTAATCTTTATTGATTAAAAGACGAAGAAAAAACTAATTACATATTATTTTTAAGTTTGATTCGTTGACATGATATCTCCAGTTATGAAACAGGAGTCTGGATTAATATTTTCGAAATTATGAAAGTCTATAAATATAGAAGTGCTAAAGTTCATAGTCTTCTAATAATATAAAACAACAGTTTTTAACCCAGGAGAACTCGCTAGTGAGAATGCCCAATTGCTTTTCTTTTACTTTACATTCATATAATATCAACTTTTTTTGGTTGACTTAGTACTTTTATTCACAAAATAGGTAAAATAATTGTAAAACCTTTTGAAATTTTAATCAAAATGAAAAACGATTTAAATAAGTCTTTAAAAAGTACGACTGTGAGAGAAAATCTCATGCAGCGAGTTCTCCCGGGTTAAACATTGACACTGTCTAACACATTCCAATTATTCTAGGACAGATATTTATCATCATTCATTATTGTTCAGAGAACACTTGTGTTGAGCCCCGGTGATTCTCCACTTTAGCACCTTTTTTCCTTATCACATCGACATCATTTTTCATCCACAAAATCTTTCTCTCGCTCCAAGAGAGCTTGCTGCCACTCTCTCCCGAGACTTTTTCTCAACTCCCTTAACTCTCTTCTCAACCCCTCTCCAAGCAGGAGGCGTTTATCTCATCCACTCAAATTGTAGTTAAAAAGTAAGGTCACTCATAATCAGACCCGTTACTGGATCTCTATCTAGGAAACACGAAATCGTAGTGCACCTCTCACCAAGGTGATATTTTTCCCACAGCAGTCATTTGTAACCGAAGTCTTTTTCCTACCAGGGTGCAATACCTGGAGTTCTTTTGATCAGGATTCTTCTCAACACAAGAAAAAGCAGTTCTATTCAGATCACTTAAAATTTACCGACATGAGAAAATATTCGAGCAAAGTTGGTTTCACTATGCAGGGTTTTTCGTCAAGGTTATTCCCATGCACAGAGAAATTTCCCATTTAAAAGGAAATCGTTACAACACCCACCCCTTAAGAGGATTCTTTCGGGTATGGCACGAAAAATCACCAGAGAGTAAAATCAAAGTTGTAAGCTCTATTACATCAGAGTGGCAAAAATAATTGAAAACATTCATACATTATTTTAATTCACGCTCTGATAAAAACTGATACACATTTTACACTATTTGAGAATGTTCATACTTAAATAATTCAATACTTAATAAAGAAAAATATCTGACTAGACTTTTAATTACACAAAATACACAAACAATTTACAAAAATAAATAACTATATACAAAAAATTTCTTTAATGAGTTTATTCTACCCTGCTAAGGCAGTCAACATGAGCAATGTCTTCGCCAGGCCGATGTTTAATGGCATAATGGTACGGTTGCAAAGTTAGAGCCCATCTAAGTAATCTAGGATTATTACCAGAATTTCTTTTTAAAAAAAACTAACGGATTGTGATCAATCTCAATAGAAAATTTCTGGCCATCAATATAATGCCTTAATTTTTTTATTGCAAAAAGAATTCCGGTACACTCTTTTTCCATTGCACTAAAACTTTTTTCAGTCTCTGAGAATTTTCTGCTTAATGGGATGTTCTTCGGAACCTTCTCTTTGCGCTAGAATTATTCCAACCCCTTTTTCGGAAGCATCTGTTTGCATTATAAATTCCTTTTGGTAAATCGGAGCATATAAAATTGGTTTTTCAGTAAGTTTTGTTTTTAAGGTTTCAAATGATTTACTCATTTCTTCGCTCCAAACTATGCGCCCCTTTTTATTTTTTCCCTTCAATGCATGCGTCAGCGGTTCTACAATGATAGCATAATCTTTTATGTAACAGGAGTAGTATCCTGCCATGGCCAAACATCTACGAATTTTAGTCTTATTCTTTGAAATTGGTAATTCTTTCATTACTTGTATTTTTGCTTCTGCCGGACTATGGCGTCCCTCCCCCATTGCATGTCCAAGATACTTCACTGTTTTTTGAGCGAACTTACACTTTGCTAATTTAATTTTCAGTTTTGCTTCATTAACCCTTTTAAGTACTATTTCTAAATGCCTCATGTGATCTCCCCAATTTTCTGAAAAGATGGCCATGTCATCGAGATACGGCAAACAAAATTCCTCAAGACCTCTCAACACGTTATCCATAAATTTCGAGAATCTGTAGGAAGCATTTAACAATCCAAAAGGCATGACACATGGTAAAAAAGAACCAAAACTAGTAACGAAAGCAGCCAATCTTTGAGCCCTTAGAGCCATAGTAATTTGCTGTAGCCTTTCGTCAAATCCAAGACCGTAATGTACTTTGCACCAGCTACCTTTTCTACCCTTTCTTCGATATTCGGTAAAGGATAAAATTCTGCCTTCGTGATCTCATTTAGCTTCCTATAATCGATACAGGGTCGTGGATCTTTACCTGCGGTCTCAACTAAGATCATTGGTAAGTTATAATCGGATTCCCCTTCCACTATGAGATTTAGATCTAACATTCTTTTATTTCCTTACGAAGTATTTCCGTCTGCCTGGGTGACATTCTGTACGGCCTCAATTTAACAGGTTTATGCTCTGATAATTCAATATCATGCTCGATTAAATCTGTGCAACCTGGATAGTTTGAAAAACTACACTAAATCGATTCAACAAATTTTCTAATTGCTGTAGTTGTCCGAAGTGCATCGGGATTCCAAATTACTCTCCGAATAAATTTAGAAACAAAGAAATTTCTGAATTCTTTTCATCAAAACGATGCATAATTGTTTTAAGCAGTAATTTATTCGTTTTTTCAGAGGTATTATTTGACGTGCTATGTGCCTCTGTTTCCTGAGTTAATCTCAATTTAGCTAATTGTAATTCACGTTCTTTTTCTTTTTCTAAACGCTCTTTTTCCTTTTCGACGTGCACTCTCTCCGATTCCTCAAGCTCTAACGCTAATCTTTCCTTTTCTTTCTCTTCGCATAATTTATTTTCCCTATCTTTCTCCTCTATGAATTTAACTTGAGCTACCGCGAAATCCTTATCATAATCATCCATTGCTTCTATCTTTCTTATTATTTCCTTTATTGTATCGCTTTCATCTAATTCTACTTGAAGTTCTTTAGCTAACATTTGTAAATCAGGTTTCCTGTAATATTTTAATTCCGACATTTTTTTTTTTTTAGGATCTTCGCTCACACAGTTTTAAAAACAATGAAACAAACTTTAGGCTTTCACCTACTATACGACTTCTCAGATATCTGATTTCATCTCAAACATATACATACATAACAAAAATACTCTGGAAAAATCAATATACATATATTTCTCAATTTTAACCTGTCCTTAAAATTCACCGATGAATTTGGGCACAATACGTATTTGGTTTTAAATTTCTCTCACATAATACAATTAAACAGAAAGTAAGAGAAAAGAAAATACATAATGTTTTTTTTTAAAACAATTTTTCCCTGTTACTAAGATACTTTATCTCTGCAACCGCAACTGAGATTTTGAAATGTTGGTATGCTTTTTGGCTTAAACGTAAGAAAAATAGCAAAATTTTCAAGCATAAAATCACTTATTAAATTTAAGCAAAATTTACTCTATGTTTTGTGTGAATCATTACAATGCTCAGCATGCATCATTTATTGCTATTATTTATTTTTAATTCCCAATTTTAGCTCGACGTAATTTCTTAATACTAGCTAAAATTTAAAATACAGTTATCTTCCAATGCACAAAAGAAAAATAGGCACTCTTATTACCTTTTCAACCTAAGCATTTCAAAATAACAATAGTTAAAACAAAAAATAACCCTTCTTTTTTTTTCTTTACAAAAAAATGACACTATAACACACAGTTACTGTCAGGAGCGAAGCTACTAGGGGGGCGTCTCGCCCCCCCAATGTCGGCAACTTTGATCACAGTCGGCAAATTCTAGGTAGTCAGTATCGATCGATACAACTCTGAATCAATCGATTTTTTTTTTCAATTTTCTGCGTTTTTTCTTAAAACATACACTAAAAAACACCAATCCTTAGCATTTGTCTTAATTTCTTTTAAAAATCCGAAGTTTGACTCTCCTTTCTTCGACTTCGCGTGACTACTGAAAATAAATTGAGAAAGAACCAGGAGAGAGTAGTTTCTCAATATTTAAAGGGGTCTTTCTGAGAGTCCGGTGTACCAGATTATACTCACTGTAGGAAAAATCGGCACTTCAAGGACATACGTGCTCATTTCATTTTCCCTTCGTTACCATAGCTACTAACCTAAGATAAGCGTCGAGGAGTGACCAAGGAAGGGATAATGAATCGAGGACGTTTGTCCTTGAAAAGCCGATTTTTTCCTACATACAATATAGTAGGGTTCGGAACATCTAGATTGTAGATTAGGGATGCACAACCTGTGACCCACGAGTTTCGTCAATTTATAACTGGAAAAAATTGCAATTTTTGCCCATAGGTCGCAAGAAAAAAATCGCAAATTTCGTCACTTTACCAAAAAAAACTGAAAATTTCGTCAGCCATTTAAGAATCGCAAATTTTGACGATCAGGCATGGAAAAATTGCAAGTTTCGTTGATAGGGGACGGGAAAATCGCGAATTTTGTCGATAAGGCACAAAAAAATCTCAAATTTCGCCGATCGGCCACGGAAAAATTACGAGTTTTGCCTATCGGGCTCGGGAAAAATCGAGAATTTCGTTGCTCGGGCACGGCGGGAAAAATTACAAATTTCGTCAGAGCCAATTAAGAATCGTGAAATTTGCTGATCGGTCGCGGAAAAATCGCAAATTTCATTGGTCGGGTTAAAAAAAATCCAGAATTTTGCCAATCAAGCGCGCAAAAATCGCGAATTCCGTTGATCAGGCACGGGAAAATCACGAATTTAGTCGATGATGCGCAGAAAAATTGGAAATTTCGTTGATCGACAGAGGAAAAATCGTGAGTTTCGCCAGATTATCGGGAGAAAAAACGCGAATTTTGTCAATTTGCGGCGGAAAAAAATTGCACATTTCGTCAGAGTCAGTTATAATCGCAAATTTTGTTTATCCGGCACGGAAAAATCCTGAATTTTGTCAATCACGGGCGGGAAAAATCACAAATTTCGTTGAACAAGCACAGAAAAATCACGAATTTTTTCAATCGGTCTCCGAAAGATCGTGAATTTTGTTCGTTGGGCATGAAAAGAATCCCGAGTTTTGTCAATCAGGCGCGGAAAAATGGAGAATTTCGTCGGTCAGACGAGGAATAAAGCGAATTTTGTTAATACTTACTTACTTACACAATGGTGCTACAATCCATGTAGGATTTTGACCTCCCTCAATATACTTCTCCAGACCTTCCGATCTCTGGCCTTTACTTTATAATTTATAATTTGGTTTTCTGCAAGATCTTTTTCTATCTCTTTTATCCAACTCTTCCTGGGTCTACCAATACTTCTTTTTCCAATTAAATTACCACTATAAATCTTCTTTGTGCTTCGCTCATCCCTCATTCTGATTAGATGGCCTAACCATTGCATTCTTCTTATTTTTATAGTATTTATTATATCTTTTTCATTATATAACTGTTCTAACTCCATATTTGTCCTTATACGCCATGTATTGTCTTCTTTAATAGGTCCAAAAATTTGTCTTAGGATCTTCCTTTCCCAAGTGATAAGTAGCTTTTCAGAATTTTGTTAATAGGGTGCGGAAAAATAGCGAATTTTGTCGATCGGTTTCGGAAAAATTGCAGATGTTGTCGATCAGGCTCATAAAAATCGGGAGCGGAAAAATCTCAAATTTCATTGATTGGCTTCTTCTCTCCTCTTTGTTCATAAATTTAACTTTTTTTTTTTGCATTAGCCCCTCTCATGCCTATGTTTGTTTTTTAGCAGTTATAATAAATCAAAATTTACTCCCCCGAATAAAATCAAGGTATATTATCACTCCTTGAAAACAATCCTTGCTATATCTGTGTTATATATACAAACGTGAACTGTTGATATATCCTTACCAACTGAATTGGATATTTTGACTGGGTAAGGGAACTTAGAGGGGCAAAACTTCGATTTACTGATGTCGCCCTCGACAATCCAAACATTTTTGTAAGTGGCTCTTCTCTAAAAAAGGTTGTGCATCCCTATTCTAGACGATCGACTAGCACTGAAGATGATGACGACTTCGGTGAAGGCATTCATATTACTCGTGGTTTATTGAAATGTGATCGACAATTGAATCATTTAGTCGGTTGTTTAAATGATTGCAAGCCAATTATTGAAAAATTGACCCCACCTGATGAATTAAGTGTTTTCTTGTTCCTTAAGGAGACCATAGATATAATTGACAGGGGAAAATAAAATTGTTCGTCTGTGTCAAATATTTATAGAAAGATCGTGAAAGAAATCGAGAAGAATCGTGGAGAGGTTAGCATTGCGGAAAGTGGGAATGATTCCATCATTGAACATGACCCGGGAAAAAGGTCTAAAATGAATTCAGACAATCAGAGGCATATTTGATCAGTTTAGGTCCATATCAGCTAAAACTCAGCATATAGCCGATAACTGGTTCCATCCCGCAAGATTGAGACTGACATTTCAACAGCGCTTGGTACAAAAGAACATACGTTTTTGGAATATAGCACAGAACTCAATGCTAATTTTTTTGCATGTTTCATGAAGGACCTGGGAGAATAAAAAATACAAAATGCTTCACTTGAGAGTGCTGTAAACAAAAGACACAAAATGAAGAGCTTAAGGAAAAGAAAGAACAGAAAGTTCGCACAACATTTCTCTTCAAACTCCCACCAAATTTGCTGTTTCCTATTTTGTCAGTTCATGATGACGCATAATCACTTATTCGACGAGAGCAAGCGCAAACAGATTATTCTGGAAGAGCAATAGCAATATCTTGCATTCAGCACAGAAATTGTAGCAATCTTAATGGACATTACGCGAATGCTGAGTAGGCAAGGTCTAGTTTGTGGAAATGACAAAGACGGAAATGGAAACATTTGAAAAATTGTGAAATTAATATCCAGACGTAACACACAACTGAGGAAATGTTTGAGGACACACGTTTCAGCCCATACCATTTAACTTACCATTCCGATTCATCCCAAAACGAGATGATTGAATTTTTTGCTACAGTAGTGCGCAAAATGATAGTCAGGGATATTCAAGAAGCATAATTTTATGGAATTATGGCAGATACGACACCAAATTCTTCGCACCATGATCGATCAGCTGTTGGGTTGAAATATGTCGACAAAGATGGGAAAACTCAGATCGGCTTTTGGAAGTTTTCGTGAAAGAAGTCGTCAAAACCAATGTCGACCTCGCATGCTAGATATCGCACATCCTTACAAAGAATGAGCTCGAAATAGAACAGGCATTTTTCCAGTCATACGATTTTACAAGCAACATGCCTGGAGAATTCAGCGACACTTAGGAGACGTTTTCAGAAATCGAGGGTCGAATTGTGCCCTATATTCCTTGTCAATATCACAGACTCAACACTTTCATTTCGCATATCTGCAACGCCAGCAATGTTATAGGTGATGTGTTCGACATACTGGAAGATGTTTGTGTTTTTTCACAGCAAATACTAAACGAAAGAAACCATTAGTAGACAAGCTCCAAGAAATAGAAAATGCTCTTCTGCTGCGGAATCTTTCTAAGGCTACATGGACTGCTCGAACGGAATCATTGAAAGCGGTTTGGATCTCATATGAATGTATCCTACAAATTTTGAAAAAGTTGATTCCTCTACTCCTGTTAGCAAAACAATGATCAAGCCACGAAGTTTAAGAAAGAAAATGTTATCGCTCGACTTCATTGATTCACTATGATGTTTCTCAAGCACGTTCAGTACAAGTGCAAGTTAGTTACTGAAAAAATGAAGTCGAAGACTCTTAAAATAGACGATACGAAAACACTGAAAACTTGTATCAAATCATTGGAAAAAATCAACAGTGACCATGAAATTGTGAATAGGGAAATATAGAGTGCAGTTCTCTTTTAAAGCAAGTAAGGTGTTGATCCGTAAATGAATTTGCTATGCAGTATCGACGAAGATTGGAACCAGGTAATTGAAACATTCTCTTTGCTCCCGAACTTCTAATATTCTAATGCATAGAGTTTCAGAAGGTACTGGATACTCTTACAGTGGTGATAGCTGAAAGTCTTAATTCTTGCATCAGCATAATCTCACCACTGGATAAAATAATGTATCCTCCCGTTACAAGAAAGAAATAAACACTAAATCTAGTTAAGAAAGCGGCAAATAAATGTCTTTTGTGAAACATTGGCAATTCCTGATATGGAAGCATTACACACAGAGCTGAAAATTTTGTTAAACTTCTGCGCAGAGGCTGGAAGAATGGACGATATTTACATAAAAACAGAACCTTTGAGATAATTATGCCTCTTGCGAACCATGTCAGTCATCAGGCTCTAAAGGTGCGTTTTCACTGGTCTACCCAAGGTCTAACTTACCTAACTTTTTACCTAAACACAAGATTTTAGGTCGTTAGAACGCGATTTTGTAGGTTTGATTCGTGATCAATCCTAAGCACGGCTTACCTAAGCGCAGCCAATTAAAATAGAGCTTTTGATAATAATGGCGGTGTTGTCAATTTACTAAGTGATATTTATGTTTTATATCGTTTTACTTATTTATTTTGTTTTACGTCAAAGAGGAATCTATTTTTTGTGATTGAAGCAAAACGGTAAGTTTTATTGACATGTTGGATAGATATCATCCTTTATTATTGTCTTTTAATTTAATAAATTGTGGGTAATCCATATGGATTCTTTAAATTGTTGTTATTTTTGGTAATCATTCTACATTTTATTAATATTAGAATACTAATTATATAGTTTGTTTAGGGATTTTGTTGCGGATTTAAGGATGAAGATATGTCCAGTTCTCAAAATTATTTTATTTTTATTGAACGTTAATTGTATACAAAGATTAAAAGTAATTTTTAAGAATGTTTGTTTCTTAAGATGAATTACTTGCTTCATTGATTATACTTGGTTACTTGATAGGGTATTTCCGATCAATTTAGATTTAAATTTCCATTTACTCACTTAAAATAATCGTAATTGTTAAGAGAATTGTCAAAGAGGAATCTATTTTTTGTGATTGAAGCAAAACGGTAAGTTTTATTGACATGTTGGATAGATATCATCCTTTATTATTGTCTT
This sequence comes from Maratus speciosus, assembly GCA_963932465.1. Lineage (NCBI taxonomy): Eukaryota > Metazoa > Arthropoda > Arachnida > Araneae > Salticidae > Maratus > Maratus speciosus. The sequence goes on from OZ010789.1 coordinate 200,370,325, forward strand.
TTAATTTGATAAATTGTGGGTAATCCATATGGATTCTTTAAATTGTTGTTATTTTTGGTAATCATTCTACATTTTATTAATATTAGAATACTAATTATATAGTTTGTTTAAGGATTTTGTTGCGGATTTAAGGATGAAGATATGTCCAGTTCTCAAAATTATTTTATTTTTATTGAACGTTAATTGTATACAAAGATTAAAAGTAATTTTTAAGAATGTTTGTTTCTTAAGATGAATTACTTGCTTCATTGATTATACTTGGTTACTTGATAGGGTATTTCCGATCAATTTAGATTTAAATTTCCATTTACTCACTTAAAATAATCGTAATTGTTAAGAAGGATATTGTTTACTGTAGCCCATTGATTTTTAAATGGAAAATTAGTTACAGGCAAACTTTAATCCAGTTTTGCTAATAGTAGGTATTTGATTATGCATGTTTAAGCGAGCATGTAAACAAAGTTTCTATAAAATAAACAAGCCGTTGTATTTTGTATTTTCCTGTTCTCTTTTAAGCAAGAAACATCTGATTGCAAAACAGTTTGCTCTTTACTCCTTTTCAGATATTTACTTGTGAACTTTGTCATGTAAGGAAAACACTGCTAATCTATTTTTTATTTTAATGCTTTTCACCTGCAGATGTGCTATTTTTCTTTTTGTTGTTAAGATTAATGCTGAAACTTTTATGAAGATTTATAACTTTGTATGAAATTTAAATCAATTGAGAGATATTCAGACCATGCGTAGCTTTTCTATGTGCCCATTTTGAAGAATTTGTACACATTACCATTCCAATTCGATAAGCAGTTATAAATGCATATTCAATGTATTTTAAGTTAAATCTGCATGTTTTGTTAGCAATTATTTTCATTTATTAAAAAAGTATTGCTATCAAAATAATAGGAGATTCTCCATTTGAAATGCATATTTATAAAATTTTGTTTAAATTGTTATTTAGGTGCATTTCTTTTACAAGTATGGTTACAGATTTATCTTACAGCATAGGTCATCGGTTTTAAATGTACCTAGTTATCTATTAAAGTAAAGAACTATTTATTCATTTATTTATTTTTTTCAAAAATCATTACTTATTATTCCTACTATTTTTGAAAATGGAATTCATTATCAAAAAATAAAATGCTCTCTGTGGGAGATTCTTTGAGTCTATATGTTTGAGTGTATATTAAAGTTTTAGACGAATCATGAATTCATGATGTATATAAATTCAGTGGTCAAAATAGTATATTAGAAGTAATGAAACTATAGTAGGTCCTAGTTTTGTCATTGTTTGTTGTGTAATATGCTGTTTTTTGGAAAATATAATTTTGCGAGTAATGTAATAAAAATAAACTTGTTTGTAAGAAGCATCAATATTTTTGATGTTACATCCAGAAATTGTATATATCAATCAATACAAAGTATACCAGTGGAGGTAAGCGTCTGGCAGATCAGCTGGTGCCGGGATACATCTTCAAATTTGAATGCTTTCAGAAAATCACAAGTGTGTAGTTTTATTGTATAATAAGTGACTACCATTAGTGATCGTCTGCAAGCAACTGGACTTCAGAAAAGAAGATTTTTAAAAAATCTGTGAGTACCACTTCTATGTCAAAAGAGGAGACAGTAAAGTAAGTTTATTTAAGTAACATCAAAAATAATATTTGTGCTCCCTACAAACTAGTCTTTTTTTAATTACATTACTCGTTAAATTACATTTTCCAAAAATAGCATGCTGCACTACAAACTATGAGAACACAATATATTACTCAATGAGTAAGTACAAAAATTATTTAGCTGAAAATATTTTTAAATGCCCATATTGCAAATATAATGTGAAATAAGCATTTATATGTTTCAGTCTGAGGCATAAATAAAGTCTGCTGCTAAGTAAAAAAAAAAGTGTGAGCCAGCCTTACGTATATCTTCATTTTGTTTGTTACCAGGGCAATTGCACTATTTGGTTTTATTTTAAAAGATGAAAAAAAAAAAAGGCGAGGGAAAGGGGAGACATGTTTTTAGATAATAAAAGTTTCTAGTGTTTTCTTTTTTTAACTAAAAAAGTGTTCTTAAAAGATGCAAAAATAGTTTGTTGTTTATATTCATATGAGACTAAGTGTTTTTGAAAGTAAAATAATAATAATAATAAAAAGATAGTTTGTTGTTTTAAGACGACAAAGTGTCTTCTTTTTTCCTTATGTTAATTATATTTATTGTCATCAGAGCAGTTACATGATACGGTTGGTATGATTTAAAATTAAGTATCGACCGAAACTGAAACTTGTTAAATTTTGATTCTTCGATTGCTTTTTAGTCTTATTGTTTTGTTAATAATTATGAATGCAGAAAAAAAAAGAAAAATTTAAATGAGAAATCTTTATTTTTCGTTAGGAAAATTTAAAAAATTAGATTGAAAACAGTGATTTATAAAGCATGCAACGTGCAAAAGAAAAAAAAAAACCTAAATAAACAAACTGTCAACAACATTGCATACTTAAATAAATTGTCACATTGTATTAACCTAAATAAACAAACTATCCGTTGCAAATAATGTTTAAAAAATTAATGGTAAGGTAATCTTTCAAAAATTAAAGTTATGACAGAAACATTTTTATAATTAGAGGTTGCCACCTTTATGTGTATAATAAACTTAATGTTTTGTAGAAAGATTTTAAAGTCCACCAGAACAACTTTAAGTATATGCAGGTAAGACAAATTTCTGCAACTTTTAAAATTAATATAACTGTTTTTGTATTTAAACATAGCTTTATTAAAGTCTTCTGACAGTTGATAGAATTTAGGCCCTAATCTAAGTGGAAGCATGTGTAATTTTATAAATCATTGCTTAGAGCTAAAATTCTTTTATGAAGTTTTTCTTAATGTTAAAAGTGATATACTATTTTAATAAATATATATATAGTCAGCTATTTTCAGTTTCCCATACTTGATTTTGAGTAGTACTTTAATAAAAAATCAACATTTACCATTTGAATCAAATATTTATTTATATTTGTATTATATTTTGCCTTTCATTTTTTAAATATTAATATGTTTAAAGTGCTTTTATTTTTTTTTTTAATATAATTATGTGTAAGATATTTTGATTTAAAATTTCTAAGGTGTTGAGATTTGCCTTTTGGGAATCTATATTATAACTTTATCCTAAAATTTGATGAAAATGTAATGTAAACAAAAAAACTGTTTTGCAGTATCATATCTTTTTTAAAATACCATGCAATAAATTTATTCCATAATTTATATAGTTATAATAAATTTATATTTATAAATATTTAAAGCATTTTAAAAGTGTTTTTTCATAATTAGCATTCTGTAATAAATATTTAGATAATACAGTAGCATAACTATTTCTGTTTTTGTCTATAAGCGTACTTAAATTTCTTAGCTAATTAATAGTTAGTTAGGCTTAGATGCCTTATATTCCCAGGTGGCCGCTATCTTGGATGTTTTGAGATTTCTTGGTGATTTTATGTTGGCAATCTTTATCGATATGTGGAACGCCGTGTGAGTTCTGGCGTGTCGTGTTCTGGGAACCCCTGAGAAACTCATTTTCGCTTAGGATTTTGTGGATGTGTTTTGATATTGTGTTGTATTATTCTGTCTTTTTATTTTTGTTAAATTTATTGAATGTATTTGATTGACTATGGTTTCTGTAGTCTGTTTAAACATTCTTGCTGAAGTAATTATTAAATTTGAGGAAATTTTGACGAAAAAAGGAGGTTTGTTTATAGTGTGTCAATGCGTATTCATAAGCCTATTTTTGAAAATGATGGTGATGCTATGACAGTATTTCATGCTTGAGCTTTCAAGAAAGCAGATGTCTGTTAAGGTATGTTAATAATTTTATGTATATTTTGTTGCCTTTCGAGTTTTTTACATTTTGAGATTGCTACACAGCGAGAACTGCTGAATTTTGAGAATGCTACACAGCAAGAACTGCTGAATCCAGTGATGTTTTTTTTCAGTTAATGAGCGCGATTACTGATTGGCACTTAATGAGTTTCGTGCATTTTTGTGGTCGCGGCAGGAGTTTGCGGAATCCAGTGATTTTTTTTTTCGGTTAATGAGCGCATAGCGCTCATACAACGTTTAGTGAATGCCACTTTAACAAGTTTTGTTTATTATTTACATTTTATTTTCATTAAGTCTAACATGCGTATAAACCGGTGTTTGGCGACATTTACTGCTTGGCGGAAAAGGGGTTTTCACTCCAAGAAAAATTCCAAGATGGCGGCTCTGGGAATTTATGACATCTGTTTCTATAGTTATGATGTCTTCATTATTGTTAAAGTAACAAACGAAAATTCAAGATTGAGTGAGATGAGATATAATGTATTTATGATGACTCAAAAAGTGGATTATGGTTTTCTGAACAAAAATTGTCTGTCTTTGTACCTATCATCAACCGCAAAAGTTTTCCCATTTTGTTAGAAACTCTTTTTTGTAAAAAAGCAAGAAACATATTATTTACTAAACAAAATTTAGAAACTTGTATTTGTACATCATTAATTCCTATGAAAATCCAAATTAATCATCATTTTAATCCTCATCATGGTTATTTTTTTAAGTTACAGCAAACAAATAATCTAAAAACATCTTATTTTATTTAAATATGAACTTGTTTCTAATTATTTTAAATATATTTATAAGTTGACAGTTAAAGGTAGAAATTGTGAAAAGTTTTTTAAAATGTGTTTCAAAAGGTTCGGTTCGGCTGAATACTTTGATATTCAGCTTAACCAGATAGTTTGATATTCGGTGCATCCCTAACCAAGAGTAGACTCGTGTTACCTAATACTCCAGAATTGTAAAAATGATGTACACCTGAGTGCTTATTTTGGCAATAAATTTTAGTATCTTTAGGAACTTAATTATAAAGTGATAAATGAATTTTAATGCATTTTTCTGTTAGAGTCACAGGTGATAAATCTCCAAATATTCTCTATGGTTAAAATAACAGGGTTTGCATCAAATCATGTCATTAAAACATGCCAACTGGCTGTGAAACTGTAGCAGCGAAATATTAGGTAACAAATGAAATATAAATAAAAAATAAAGAGAATTTTTAATTACAATAATAAAGAAATAATTTTTTTAATCTGCTTTTATCAAATGATAATTTAATATTAAGTAAATTATAATTAAACTTCGAAAAAATAATTTAAAAATTCTCAATACATAGTTTCAAAAATGTTTTTTTCGCCTTTTCTGTTGTCATACTTGAAAAAACGGAAGAAAAAATAATCATTTTAATAAATTCAGTAGTTCATGCTTTCTACCAAGTCGAAGTGGTGAATTTTATAATTAGAGTCATGCCAAATTAATGTATTGTAACAGAAGTTTTTTGAACCAACATGAATTATAGTCCTGAAATTAGGGATGATTTTTATAAACATTCAATGTTTATAAAAAAGTGGTTAAAAAAAAAAAAAACTATTTTTACTTTTATACTTATTTAGTAGTAACTCTATCATTTTTATCATAATTTAACATTTAAACTTACAGAGAGGCAACATAATGTGTTTCATTGGCATGTTGCGGTTGGAGATATATTTATTAGTGAAATCATTGCTATGCCATTTGATCCAGTGAAATTTATCAAATTCACAACATTTTTGGGTAGGTACTTTATGTCAGCCAGGCACATGAAATAAACCAGGGCTGAAACTAGCCTTTTTTGCACCCAGCACAAACATAGATTTTGCTCCCTCCCCCCCAGCCTCCGCAAAGTAAATTTACGAAGAGAATTTTAATTCTAATCGCTGACTTATTTCAAATTTAAAATATGTAATAAAAAAATACGTAATCAACTTTGTCAAATATTGATTCATTAAAACTTTGAAAACGAAATCCAAAGGAAGTCACATGAAGAAACTATGCAGATTCGCAAGCTAATGTTAAACTTATAGGAGCATTCTTTTCAAATTTCTCACTTGCACTTTAATATTTTTAAATGATTTTTTCCGTTTGGGACAGCTGAGGTTGTTTCTAACAGGATAAATGTTTACTTTTTAAATTTTGTTTGCAGTTTTTTTTAAATATATATATAAAATTACTTTCACTTTTTGAACCGGTTCTGAAAGTTTAAGTAGCCTCATAAAAAAACTTGAACCAAAATCGAAAACGTACAACCTAACAATGTTAAAGATCAAACTCAGCTATCTTAAGAAAAAAAAATATTTAAAAATATTAAAATGCAAGCGAGAAATTTGAAAAGAATGCTCCCATATTTAACATTAGCTTGCGAGTTTCTTCGTGTGACTAGTGTAGCTTCTTAAGAAATCAAAAACCAAAATTCATTTGACACCCCCTTCGTTTTCCTTATGGCGACCAGGGAACATGCCTCCTCTGCCCCCCCCCCCCCCCCTCCCCTCTAGTTTCGATCCTGAGATAAACCATTAAATAATGTCATCATTTGTATTCATTTTTTTTTTTAATATAAACCTCTCATTCATTTTATTTGAAATACAAAATTTTCATTTAAAATACATATATTACATACATTTAAAATAAGTGCCTTTCACTTATTTCATTAAAAAAAGGGAATTAAACAATAAGGAGAAATAATACGATGAACCAAAATTGTTATTTCAACCTCAGTACATCGTTTCTAATTTATACAAGTGAACACTAACAGGAATTATTGCTGGAAGAAAAAAAAAATATCCAAGATAAAAGTACCTTTTTTGTGATCTATTCACAAAAACAGGGATTGCCCCGGCAAACATTTATACCCCTTTATTCTTCTTAATAAAAGAAGCCCTTTCACAAAATTATTCTCCATAAAAGCGACTTCACACAATAAGAAAAAATTGTTGGGATTTAAAATGTGTAATTTACAAACAAAATAAGCTCAGAAGAAAAGTATAGCAGGAAGACATTTAAAAAAAGGATGATTAAATGTTTACTTTGAATTTAAACAACTGAATTTGATTTTTCTTTACAGAAATTTATTTTTCTCAATTCTGTAACAAAAACGGGTCCCCCCCCCCCCCAAAAAAAAAAAAAACTTTCACCCCTGATGTGAAATCATAAGGTAAAACTTACAATTTTAAGTACATTTATTTTGCATTTTACTGTTAATTTTTTTTTTTTTTTTTGGGGGGGGGGGGGGTTGTCACAAAAAGTAGATTTAACTAAATTGGATAATTTTATACTGACTGTAGTGATGATATGTATAAGAGAATCTGCCAGTGTCACAGGCGTACGGTTCAGGGATGTATGGAGGGTATATGGTGGTATACGCCGTATAACTTCGGGATTTTTTTAGGAAACACCGTATACCGTCTGTTTCTCAAAAAAGCTATAGTATATACACTGTAGGGTATACTCTCTGCCTTGAGCGTATGCCTTCTGCTTTTTTTACGATTACACCACTGGTACAGTTGTATGTGCTCATGGGTCCCAAGTTCCACCATTAATTTCTAAAATATTCTTTTTCACTCTAATATAAAAAAGGTTTTATTTTAGATTTTATTTAAGTTTTAAAGATTTTTTTCACACATATTTTTTTCCCTTAAATTTTGTTCTTTTTCTTTTGTTACAGAGATAAACATTATTAGGAATTTCTATTTCTCTAAATGTGCCATTTTTAAAAAAATATAATTAAATGTTAAACGTTTAAAGTTTTATAAAAAAAAACTAAAATATAAAAAAAATTCCATATTTAATAAAATAAAAATAAACATTCTTAAATGTTAACTTTTCTTGTGAAATATGAAAAACGATTCACAAAAAACAGTGAGGCGGATCGGAACATTCAAATTTTTACATTGCCTTAATGTTTTATTTAATTTGTTGATTTATTTAACAAATATAATTCTACTCAATTTCTTTAAAAGGAAATTCAAAAAGCAACATTAAATTTATAGTCGATCTCTATTACACATGTGCCACTAACGTACGTAACGTTTTTCACACGTACTTGTGTGAAAAATAATTTATTCAGTATGTTTTTAAATATACATAAATCATGGTGACCTAGTGTTTTTATTTAATTTAGGAGTATAAATCCATAGCCACAATTTAAAGTTTGAATAAACAATGATTTGTGGGGCATTTTTTAAGACCCTTTAGTGGGGAAAACAGTCGGAACTTTCGATTAATTTCTATACAAAATATTTGCTACTACTAATTAAACTGATAACAACAAACAACAATTATTTGTTTACATTTTTTGACATCTGTTCGATCTGCAGGCAGTAAAGCCGCCGTAAAGTAGACGCTTGCGCAGTAAAAACTTGCCTTTGATTGGTTGGCGTAAAGATTTTATATGTAACCAGTGAAAACGCTCTTAGGTTAAGGTTTTGGGTCACTAGGATTTTTTAGGTCGTTAGAACGACCAGTGAAAACGCACCTTAACATCTCCAGTCACAGTTGCCTCGAATTAAAGAACATTGTAAATTAAAAATTGTGTAAAAATATATAAGAACAATGACTTATCCACGTTTGAATACACTCATGATGCTTACATTTGAGAAGGATATTTCGACATACCTAGATTTGGTCGCTGTTGTGAATAGATGGGCTCGTCTAAAAAAATGGTGGGTTAAAATGCATGTTATGCAATGAATGAACAAAAAATGTAATTAAAATAAATTTTGATTTCATCCTTTTTAATGTAAATATAAATAAGCTGATTTTGTATAAGTTCTAAGCAGCATCTTACTAAAAACTTGTTTAATTAATCCGAATTGCATATTTCCATCTGCACATTCAGCAAAAAATATCAAAATGCTTTAATGGAACATTCACAACAATGTAACGTAAGTGAAGGGGTGGTGTATCCATCTTTAAATCTACCTTATATTCTCCTCAATATTCTAAAATGTAAAGTATTCGACGCTCTAAAGTGAAAAATTTGATCTCGATGGGTTAATAATCTTCAATTTTATATAGAATATACCGGGTGTCCTAAAATGGATTGACTGATTTTAAAATTCAATAACTTGCAAATGGTGGCAGCTATTTAAAAAAATTCTTGCAGGAGGGTTATGTAAGATGTCAGGAGTTTTTTTACAGCTATTCTCGATTTAATAGCAGCGATACATGACACTGCTAACAATAGGTGCTAAATCGGGGCCTGATTTTTTGTTTCTCTTCTCTCTCAGTATTTATGCGAAAGAAGGAGATTAAATGTATGGACTGATTCTCAGTCGCCAATGCAATTTTGTTTTTAGGGGCCCAATGCATATATTTAATCTCCTTCTTTCGCATCAATATTGAGAAAAGAGAGAGGCCAAAAATCAAGCGCCGATTTAGCGCCTATTTCAAGCAGCGCCATCTGAACTAAAATCGACTATCGCAGTAAAAAAAAATTCCTGAGATCTTACATAACACTCCTGCAAGAATTTATTTCATAGCTGTCACCATTTACAAGTTAATTGAATTTTAATCCTTAAATGCCTGGTGTTGTTTTTCGGCAACATACCCAATTTAGGCTTCTAAAATACTATTAGAATAATATTAAAGCTATAATGCCTAATATTGCCAATAAAATACATTCTGAAAATATTATTAAATCAATTTTCAACATGTACATGGCAACATTTGTGCTGTTTAAGAATAAAGATAGATTTATTTTTTCAACTGTTGCTACATGTTCTTTTTGTTTTGTTTGGAGGCTTGCGAAATTTTTGTTCTGCAGTGAGCAAGTAAAATTTATTTCTTATTATAGTTCCTAACATTCTTTTGTGTTTAATATTATAGACTTTTATCAAGGAAAGTTATTTTTTCAATTAAACACCAGTATTGCCGATTAGTAACAAACTGTTTTTTAGCCATAAACCATACTTAAAACAAAATATGCTTTTTTTAAGTATTTTTCCCATGATTTATTTAAAAAATGAAAGCCGAAAAACATTATTACAATGATTTTTGAAAAATCCAGCATTTAAGGGTTAAAATCAGTCAGTCTATTTTAGGACTCCGGGTAGATAAATATATACAGATACAGAAATGTACTTTTAAAGATATATGTATATACAGGGTGTTCCTAAACTCATGGTACATACGCTAGAGGGTGATAGAACACATCCAGACGAGTAATAGTAAATAGTAAACCAAGGGTCCCAAATGTATTCCGAAGGAGATAGGCGACTTTAAAGTTTAGGGTCCAAAATTTCAAATGATTATAAAAAACGGAAAAATTGGTCGATTCGTTTGCGGTTTTCGCTAAAACTATTGTTTATGTCAGTATTTTCTTGAAAATAAATTTTAAAGATACCGTTCAAAAAATGCCGATAGAGGGCACTTTAGACTTTGGAGTAACCAACAACTATTTTTTACCGTTATTTTTTGTATCTCATTACATGCTTTCAAAAGCTTAGACCTAAACTTAAATTTTGAGCTCAAAATCTGAATCGTTGGGAGTGGTTAAGTAGCACAAACCGAACTGTGTTCAGGAGTTCAATTTTCAAATTATTATAAAAAACGGAAAAATTGGTGGATTCGTTTGCGGTTTTCACTAAAACTATTCTTTATGTCAGTATTGTCTTAAAAATAAATTTTAAAGATAAAGTTAAAAAAATACCGATAGAGGGCGCTTTAGACTTTGGAGTAACGAACAACTATTTTTTTACCGTTCTTTTTTGTATCTCATTACATGCTTTCAAAAGCTTAGACTAAAAATTTGGAGCTCAAAATCTGAATCGTTGGGAGTGGTTAAGTAGCACAAACTGAACTGTGTTCAGGAGGGGGGTTCAAATTTCAACACATGAACACAGTTCAGTTTGCGCTACTTAACCACTCCCAACGATTCAGATTTTGAGCTCAAAATTTAAGTCTAAGCTTTTGAAAGCATGTAATGAGATACAAAAATAACGGTAAAAAATAGTTGTTGGTTACTCCAAAGTCTAAAGCGCCCCCTATTGGCACTTTTAACGGTATCTTTAAAATTTATTTTCAAGAAAATACTAACATAAAGAATAGTTTTAGTGAAAACCGCAAACGAATCGACCAATGTTTCCGTCTTTTATAATCATTTGAAATTTTAACTCCTGAACACAGTTCAGTTTGCGCTACTTAACCACTCCCAACAATTCAGATTTTGAGCTCAAAATTTAAGTTTAAGTCTAAGCTTTTGAAAGCATGTAATGAGATACAAAAAATAACGGTAAAAAATAGTTGTTGGTTACACCAAAGTCTAAAGCGCCCTCTATCCGCATTTTTTGAACTGTATCTTTAAAATTTATTTTCAAGAAAATACTGACAAAGAATAGTTTTAGCGAAACCGCAAACGAATCGACCAATTTTTCCGTTTTTTATAATCATTTGAAATTTTGGACCCTAAACTTTAAAGGCACCTATCTCCTTCGGAATACGTTTGGGACCCTTGGTTTCCTATTTACTATTACTCGTCTTATGTGTTCTATCACCCCCTAGCGTATGTACCATGAGTTTAGGGACACCCTGTATATTTAAGGTAGTCGGCAAAATCGTCATATATGCCCCCCTAATGAATTCTGCTTAAATACGCCCCTGGTTACTGTGTTTACTTTTTGCCCCCCAAAACAACACAACCAAAAATTTCTAAGCCACTCTAAATGTAAAAAGAGCTTACCTGTTGTCAATCCGGTTATCACTCTCTGTTCACTAGTTATTCTTTTCATAAATTCTGTGGTCTGTCACACATTTCTCCTGGACTAGTATGATGAGTCTCGCTTGTTGTCATCTAATCCTTTATTCCGGCATTCAGATCAGGCTGGGGGAATTCTTTCAACTTAAAAGTTCTTTTTTAATCACAGTTCAATAAAATGTCTATTTCACAGTAATAGCGATTTAGTACTTTCACAAAAGGAAATCTTTATCCGTTAATCTGGCCAGGGCCGAAACTAGAAGCGGGGGGGGCAGAGGGGGCATGTGCCCCGGGCGCCGCTTTAATAGAAGGTGAAGGGGGTGCCAAAATGAAGATTTTGTTTTACGTTTGATACAAGAATGTATATATATATACGAAATTTGTATAAAAATGTCTCGGAGCCGGAAAATTTAAAAGGAAAACTGTACCAAATGTATTAAACTTTACAAATACTAGATAAAAAGATTCATCTACAGTACAAAACTGCAAATGAATTAAAAAAAAGAACTGTTCTCTTAGGCTTTTTTCATTCTCCCATTCCAAAAGTATCATGTCTATGCTTTTGCCTACTATCTTTTAAATCACTTCCTGTGTAGGAGACCGTTTTTCAAGGTCAGTCTCTATTGTGGGACACTGTCCACTATTGGTAACTATCCAGCGCAAAGTGACCCCTCAGTCTGACTTTTCTATTAGAAAAAAAAATTCCATGAAAGCTGTTTGTTTGTTTTCCTGTTTTCCGCTGAGCATCAGATTCCTTTTTTTTTTTTTTTTTTTCTGTCTTGCCATGGGCGATGACTGCCCGCGACAATAAAACAAATGGGAGGGGGAATGCACAAAGTAAAATTCTTAGTAACACCTTTTTTTTTAGATATCGACCTCATTTAGACTATACAAAAAAAAAGTTTCAAATGATTAAAATGCAATTTAGTTCCTTTTGATTCCGCTTTCAAGGTTTTAATGAATCAATGTTTGACAAAGCTGATTACGTAGTTCAGTTTTATATATTTTAAATTTTTAAAAAAATTGTCCATTAGATGCTTAGTAAAATTCTTTTTGTAAATTTACTTTGTGGTGGTGGTGGGGGGGGGGGCCAAAATCCATGTTTGGCCCGGGTGCCAAAAAGGCTAGTTTCGGCCCTGAATCTGGCGATCTTTGTCATAAAACATCCCTGAGCTGCCACCATCTGTAAAAAATTCTGAGCATGTCAATCAAATTGTAAGTTTGATGGTAGCGTACGACACACCTTTCTTTCGAATCTTAAAATTAATCTTTATTGATTAAAAGACGAAGAAAAAACTAATTACATATTATTTTTAAGTTGGATTCGTTGACATGATATCTCCAGTTATGAAATGGAGTCTGGATTAATATTTTCGAAGTTATGAAAGTCTATAAATATAGAAGTGCACACACGCTGAAGTTCATAGTCTAATAATATAAACCAACAGTTTTTAAACATTGACACTGTCTAACGCATTACAATTATTCTAGGACAGATATTTATCATCATTCATTATTGTTCAGAGAACACTCGTGTTGAGCCCCGGTGATTCTCCACTTTAGCACCAGTGATGTCGCTGTAGTTGAAAAATCCTGGGTCCCCGGGACCCAGGATTTCCAAAAATCTGGTCCCTTTTTTACAAAAGTGGGTCCCTATCAATAATTCATATTTTAAAGGAATAAATGAAACTTGTTTATTTGGAAAAGATAAAATAAATGCATTAATTATTGTTTTAATAATAATTAAATAATGAATTAAAGCCATATTATTTGCACTGAAATAAGATATTTTAAAAAAATATTAAGAGAAATTTTCTTTACTTTTCTATAAGTAAAAATGCAAGATACAACTTTAATTGTAAAATAATTTTTATTTGAGAGTAGAAGATACCAAGTTCCACTAACAAGTATCACTAATATTTGCATTTCTTTTAAAAGGGGGCAAAGACATATTTATTGAAAAAGATATTTTTGCGGAAAATAAGAATACTTATGTTAAGTAAAGGGGTACTTTTTGTTGAATGAATGAGTGCTTTCATTACACTTCCCATTGAATTATTTTTCAGCATAGATCTGTGTTGGAATCGGACATTTTCCTTGGAAGTGAAATTCACATCTAAATCATTAACAAGCATCAAATCCTAAATCTTCAGAAAGTGGGAGACATTTCAATACAGTAAGAATGGGAGGGGGGGGGGGATTTTTCACTGGTCCACCTCCTGAATACATTATCAAAGTACACTGAAATCATGCTGTATTTTTAAGAATATCATTAAAAAAAATTAAATCTTATTTTATGAATGTTCTATTTATAAGTTTGGTTGCACATCTTTTTTGGTGCTTTGATTAAATTCACGTTTTTTCCACGATACTTTGATGAAATTCGCATTTTTTCCGCGATCCATTAACGAAATTCGCATTTTTCCGCGATCCTTTGACAAAATTCGCGTTTTTTCTACGATCCTTTGACGAAATTCGCTATTTTTTTGCGAGCCTGTTACAAAAATAGAGTTTTTTCCGCGATACTTTGAGGAAATGTGAGCTTTTTTCGAGATCCTTTGACGAAATTCGCTATTTTTTCGTGATCTTTTGACAAAATATGCTATTTGTCGCGGCCCTTTTTCGAAAATCGCTTTTTTCCACGATATTTTGATGAAATTTGCGCTTTTTCGCGATCCTTTGACAAAATACGTCCTTTTTTCCACGATTTTTTGACGAAATTCGCTATTTTTTCGAGATTCTCTAACGAAATACGCCATTTTTTCGCAGACCTTTTACGAAAATCGCTTTTTTCTGTGATATTTTGATGAAATTTGCACTTTTTTTGCTATCCTTTGACAAAAATCGGCTTTTTCCTGATTTTTTAGCGAAATTTGCGATTTTTTGATGAAACATGCTATTTAGACGCGGCTCTTACGAAAATGTTTTTTCCGCGACATTTTGATGAAATTTGTGCTTTTTTCGTGATCCTTTGACAAAAATCGGCTTTTTTCCACAATTTTTTTACGAAATTCGCTATTTTTTCGCAATCTTTTGACGAAATATGCTATTTTGTCACGGCCCTTTAACAAAAATCGCTTTTTTACGCGATATTTTGATGAAATTTGCACTTTTTCCGCGATCCTTTGACGAAAATCGGCTTTTTTCTGCGATTTTTTTGACGAAATACGCTATTTTTTCGAGGCCCTTTTACAAAAATCGCATTTTTCCCGATCCTTTAACGAAAATCACCTTTTTTCCGCAATTTTTTGACGAAATTATGCGTCCCGTGGGGACACGTAAGACCAATATTTTTGCGTTCCGTCTCTGATTTTTCACGTAATTTACGTGCTATAACGCGTCCGCGGCGTCGCTGAGCACCTCTTTTCCTTATCACGTAGACATTTTTCATCCACAAAATCTTTCAGGGTTCCTACGCAATTCTGATAAAAAAATTCCCTGACTTTTCCAGGTTTTCCCTGACTTTATTTTAAAATTTCCCTGACTTTTCTCAGTAAAAATTCAGCCTACATATTGTTGTAAAACCCTCCACATTGGACTTTAATTTAGATAAATGCTAAAAAAAAAGTATGTGCTGTATGAATTTCAGATTTTTTAATTATTTTTCATATTGTTATATAGTTTACACAAATTTCATATAAATATTTTTTATTGGATGAATAATTAATTCAAAATTTCTTCATTTACGACGATAATAGAAATTCCGATGGAAGTAGTACATAAAAAATTCCCTGACTTTTCCCTGACCTTTTCAAATATTTCAAAAATTCCCTGACATTTCCCTGACTTTTTGCCTAAATTTTTGAATTCCCTGACTTTTCCCTGACCCGTAGGAACCCTGTCTTTCTCTAGCTCCAAGAGAGCTTGCTGCCACTCTCTCCCGAGACTTTTTCTCAACCCCTCTTCAAGCGGGAGGCATTTATCTCATCCACTCAAATTGTAGTCAAAAAGTGAGGTCACTCATAATCAGACCCGTTACTGGATCTCTATCTAGGAAACACGAAATCGTAGTGCACCTCTCACCAAGGTGATATTTTTGCCACAGCGGTCATTTGTAACTGAGGTCTTTTTCCTACTAGGGTGCAATTCCTGGAATTCTTTTGTTCAGGATTCTCCTCAACACATGAAAAAGCAGTTCTATTCAGATCACTTAAAATTTACCGACATGAGAAAATATTCGAGTAAAGTTGGTTTCACTATGCAGGGTTTTTCGTCAAGGTTATTCCCACGCAGAGAAATTTCCCATTTAAAAGGAAATCGTTACAATGTGTTATTCCTGAAAAACTTTTATACACTGCCTGTAATCTGTAATCATCAAAAAATTGTGCACAGAAATAGAAATTTTAATTTAAATGTCATTAATCATATTTTATAAAAACGTGTAAAAAAAACTAAGTGTTTCCTGCCAATGTTTCATTTCTGGAACATGTTATAAATCGTATACAATTTTTTTTTTCTTTTTTTAAATACTCATAGTGCTTATGTTTGAGTTTTAATGGGATTTTTACCAATAAATAGTTTGTGTTATCTTTCGAACATAGTTCGGCGTTTAAAAGGTTAATAATCTCCTCAACCTGATACTAGAGTTCTACGCAGATCGGTTTGTACCCAACAAGTCGAAGTTGTTAACCCCAAACCTTCAGATACGAACCGAAAGTGAAAGAGAATGAATGCATATTTTATTACATTTATGGAAAAGTAGTCTACGATTTTATAGCTTATGTAAAAAAATCCCAGGGGCAGGAAATAATCTGCAAGTGAAATATTTTACAATTGAAGTGTTAATTAATGAAACAATCACTTACCTGTGACGTCTTTATTTTATTAATTTTTATTAATAATAATCTTAAGTTTTTGTATTAAATAAAGGGCTGTACATATACTAGCAAAAGCCATGCTTTGTTTGGATTCGCAAAGCATTATTTAAAAAGAAATATTTGAAAGTAACAATCTAACAATACATTTTTATATTATTCTTGTATCTTTATTAAGCAAAAACATTTTATGTTTTGGCACATTTTAACTTTAGAAATGTAAATTCAGTCAAATAACTAAGAATTTCCTCGGAATTTTTTATTTATGATATAAGACTGGTATAAATAAAAATATTTTCTAAGCAAAATTTTACAAAATATTTATATAACGAATTTAACAATTTTATTGGTTTACAATTCTTTTGTTGCCACTTTACAAAAAAAATCATAATTATTTTAAAATGCGCAAATATCGTCTGCATAAATGATTTACCATAATAAGAATAAATTGTGTATTTGAATTCTTATTGCTGAAAATTACTTTTATAACTGAATGTAAATAATTGAATTTTCACAAATTTTAATTCATTAAAAATACAGCAAACTCTGTCTAAGGCGGAATCGATCGGGACCAAGAAAAGTTTTCGCGGTAGAAAATATTCCGCCTTATACAAATTTTACTATATATCTATGGATTCGCAGGGACTTGGAAATCTTTCCAAGTTAGACAGATTTCCGTGTTAGAACTAATTTAAAAAACAACAAAAAATCTTTTGTTTCAATCAATATCGCTGTTGTTTTAAAGCAGTTTTAAACTGTATTGTACATCTCATCTACAAATCTTAATGGTCATTTTATGTTATTAATTGTAAATAATCTGCGTTTTCTCAAAGGAAAATATTTTATTCAAAATATTGAATATTTTTAATCTATTCTATCTTTGCTAAATTCACATGTTTTAAATTTTATCTTTAGAGCTTCAGATATGTTCATCAACACATGCAATTTGCATTCTACATGCATACAAATATAACCTAGACTAACTTCGTCTCACGGTGAGATAGTGAGGGATAAGATGTTAAAAGTAGAAATTATTTATATCCAATAATTTGAAGCACTTAGTTACAAAAATGAGAAACTATTATATTAGTTTAAAAAAAAAAAAAAAGTTGTTTAACCAATTGATTTAAACCGTGCTAACTCTGATGGTAACGGAAAAATTATAAAGCAAATCCTTAATCCCAATGAAGGAATGAAAGATAAACAAAGGCTTACTAAACCAAATACCCATACAGCAAAGAAACTTCACAGCCAATCATTCATTAGCATACAGAACAAAGAGTAACCAATTGAGAGAATTACTTATGATTATGTCATCATTGAGGCATAATGTAATCCTTAGTAAATCTTAACTAATCAAGCAATCTAAGTAGTAAAAGTGTATTTTTAGCTCAAATCTGTCATTTTGGCTATTTTAAAAAATAAAAGGCTCAAAAAAAAGAAGAAAACTAACTACTTGTTTTTTTCTAGTCTGTCGTGTAGATTTAAAGAAAAGTTTGATTAAAAATCTTTGTCACTTTACAAATTTATTAATTGATCATTTTTCTAAAGCTTTGCTTGTAGCTTCTGCATAACTTGGATTTTGCATTTTTCAATAATGTGTAAAATGAAAACATTAGGGAAAAAGAGAAAAAAAACAGCATGGTTTTTTTTAAAAAAACATTTGGTTTAAACCAAACAACCCTGTTTCAAATTTTACATTAAATTTTCCATCTTACCATTTTCATTTATTGGTATAATATTGAAATACTTTTGCACATAAATTTTCATTTTTAACGAGAGAAGTTGCATTTAATTATCTTACCAGGGATTTGCTTGGATTTTTTTTTTCACACAATCATGTTTTTACGAAATTGTGAACTTGTAAAAACTGTGAATGAAATGTAAAAAATGTAGCCAGAATTTTGTAAATTAGAAATTATATTTAAGTTCTTATTTAGACGTTATTGAGATGGTCTTTTGTACATATAAAACAGCTAGATAATAGATTCATTGGTTATTGCAGCTATTATACAACAGGTATTTTTTTTTTTAATTCTAAAATCATAACATTTGTGAAGGATTTAATTTGGGGATTGTAAAAAAATTCTGAAATGTCTATTTTTAAGAGAAAGAATTTTGTTAAAGGTCATATGTTTTAAAGAGAAAAAACTGAAGGATCCTTTAAGAGACTCAAATTCTTTCTAAAGAGATCCCTGCTTACAGATAAGATTTTCCATGTTAAGGTTTTCATAAGGGACACTAAACATGAAAAAAATATAAATAAAAGTAACATAATATAGCAATTATAAAATTTTGACTACATTTTGTAAATAAAATTTCAATTTTTCCAATTTGGAAAAGTTAAAAAAATAGCCCTTTGGAAAAAACCTGGAAAAAAAACTTTTTTCCCAACTTTTCCGAGCATTCCCATCTCTAGTCCTATCTATTTTTATGAAAATACAAAAGGTATTATTAAAACCATTAAGTGATTATAAAATAATTTCTGCCCAAAATAATATCTGAATGTTCGTCATTCCTATTCTTCTGACTTATGCGCATATAATTCGTTGTTAGAGAAACCAGCTTCGAAATGCTTGCCATGAGTGTTATTTGATGTAAAGTTATTTCCTATATTATAGTGATATTTTATTAACTTCTTTTCTTCATTTAAATCATTAAAATATGCAAATAATAAATGTATTTGTACATTATTGCAAACTTATTAAAAGAAAAATTTAAAAATATTGACATTGATAAGATAATGATATCATTAGGGGAGGGCAGAAGATCAAAAATTGCCAAAAAGTTGATAACCTTATACAAGTACAGCCTTTAATAAAGAGCTAAACATTATATAAAGCAAAATATACGGTTTGATGGAAAAATAATCTGCAAAAGAGAAAATATATATATATATCTACGGCACACGTCTCCAGTCTTGAACTTTCTGCTACTGGGAAAAAAATGAACAAATACGCTAAGACTAAAATTCAGACATATAGCTTTTTCATTTTTTAATACAGGACTTCCTTTTGAAAAATCAGTTCATCCGAAAGTCGACCAAAATTAGAAAGCACAAAGCGTACCCGAAACGTTTAAAGTTACCCTTACAGCCAAGGATGAAAGCGCTGCATCACAAACAGTGATAAAAATTGGAAGATGAAAGTAAGGCGTCAAATGACGCCTACTATAAATATCTTAGGCGTCAAATTAAAATTTCTAGTCGTCATTTCTAAAATTTATTTTTAACATAACTAACATTATACGCTACTTTATAAACACTAATATATATATATATATTAAATGGTTGAAGTTTTAATCTCTAAGATTATAAAAATTGAAGCATTTGTAAAACTCATATAAAGCTTTTTTAATTATTACTATTTTTAGAAATTGAAAGAAAAATGTAAAGCAAAATTAAAACAGGATAACTTCCTAGCAAGTCAAACAAAATTTTATCCAATGTTGATAATTACACTTGTAGTCCTGTATATATATATATATATATATAAAAAAATTAATCACAGTCAAATCTTGTTAACATGAAATTTAAAGAACTACATTTTTTTTTAATTAACCATATAACAGCACCATCTTATGTGCTGGAACTGCGTATTAATTAATGTTAAACAAAATTTCACATTAAGCGATTTAATGCTTACAATGTTTGACTGTATATAGATTGCAAGGATAAAACGCAAGCAATAGCCACTAATTTTAATAAAGTTAGATATAAAAAAGAAATATTCAAATGATATGCAAGCAACTATTTTTTATTTTCAAATCAAGAATAGGGATGCAACGGATATCCGGCAAATATCCGATATCCGGCATATCCGGCTGATTTTTCAATATCCGAAATACCGTCGGATATCCGGATCACAATCACCGGATATCCGACTTCTCTGCCGGATATCCGGTAGAGTGCAGCGAAGTGAATATATAAGGATAACAGAAATAGTTTGACCCCAAACAATGCCGAACAATTTTGTTTATAATGCAAAATATGAAAGTTCACTATTCATGAGTAAAAGGTAATTCTCAAAAGTTTAAAGAATTGCCAGCTTTCCTAACATTGATATTTGAACTCTTTATAATAAATTTAAGAATTTATGTTTACTTCTTTCAGAAAATTGTACCTTTACTTTCAGAATGCAAAAAAAAATTTGAAGTTGTTTATTAAAGTATGACTTTATTAATTTTCTTTCTTTTTTTTAAGTTTAACAATTAAACAGGCCAATTTTTAGAAGAAAGTATTGTAGTAGAAATTTTTTCGATTTCCGGTTTTCGATGTTTTAGAGGTCAGCCTCCTTCAATATAGAAACATTCCACTGGATAATTGAACAAAATTTTTTGTGTTTGTTTTTGGCTATGTCCAGCAGGTTTTCCTTTAAATTGGAAATATTCTGCCAAAATGAGGCGCTGTAATAGCGATTTTTGTGCCACTTTCATTCTTGTACCATCAAAAAGTGTATGAAGTTATGCATAGAATTGAACCAATTTTTGGGGGTATGTTTTTGGCTATGGCCAGCAGGTCCTCCTTCAATTTGAAAATATTCTGCTGGAAGGGGATACTATAATACGGATTTTTGTGTTATTTTCATTATTTTACCATTGAAAAGTGTATGAAGCTAAGCATAGAATTGAACCAATTTTGTGTGTATATTTTTGGCTATGGCCAGCAGTTTCTCCTTGCATTTGGAAATATTCGGCCAGATGGTGGCACTGTAACAGAGATTTTTTTGTAAAATTTTCTCGATTTTTCGCAGGTTTTTTTTGTGCTGTATATTGGCGGCTCATGAAGCGAAGGGAACTTCGCATCCTGCTAAGCTGGCTATTCACAAACAGCTGATGTACAACAGAATAACGAAAAAATTATTGATTTTAATAAACATCATGATCGAGATTAACTTTTTTTTATTCTGATTAATTGACTGGAGCAGAAATTTGAGATCAAAATCAAAGTTGGTATAATATTGAACTAATATTATTAAAGTATGGTAACATTTGGAACTACTTTTTGAAATATTAAGATGTATGAGATAGAAGAAAGTTTTGGGATTGGCAAATCCAACTAGTTATTTTTGTAACTTCATTATAAATATTTAAAATTAAAAGTAATTTTCTTTTTACTTATAAATATCAAAATAATTTAACTTAAAATAAAACTAAACGTGACTTAGAGCAAAAACAATATTAAATAATTAAAACAGAAAAAGGGCATCAATTAAACCTGTGTTTGGAGAGAATAACTCTTTAATCATGGGTATATTAGTAGATATTTTATGTTTAAATTATAAAAAGAAAGTATGTAGTATTTCTTTGTGAAAATACTCTACAATTATATGCATATTAATTGGTTAAAATTTACTATACAAAAATAATCAGCATTTTATTGTACAAATTAATTAATTATTAGCAATTATCAATATAGTCAATCCCATATCCAAATCCAGTAGCAATTATCAGCATTTCATTGTACAAATAAACATAATATTTTAATGTTTAAATTACATTTTTTATGCAATATTATTAATATACATTACAGGGCTTAAATGGCAGATACAGAGCTTGAATTTCGAGACGCGATGGCAGGATTTGTGCCCTAAAGATTATTATCGTGCCCTATTTATTATGCCCTATTGTGGGCGGGCGGCTGTTTCCAAAAAATCATTTTCCGAAAATGTTTCTTTGTACAACAACGATAAAGTCTCAGGACCGACCGACAAATTTCATGATATTTTCTACTATCGATTAGCAGATTTCACAGGTTCTTCTTATGACAGATTGACAAAATTCATAGTTGTTTTTCTGCATCTGACTGAAAAATTTTGTGCTTTTTCTCCACGACCGACTGACGAATTCCACGATTTTTTTCTAGAGATCGATCAGTGAATTTCATAATTTTTTTTTCTCGAGATCAATTGACAAATACAGCAATTTTATTCTGTGACCCATTGACAAATTTCTCTGTTTGTTCTTGCGACATACTGATGAAAATAACGATTGTTTTTTTGCATCCGATTGAAAAATTTCGTGTTTTTTCTCTGCGACCGGCTGAGGAATTTCATGATATTTACTCGTGATGGACTGGCAAATTTCCCGATATTTTTCCATGATTGATTGACGAATTTTGTGATATTTTCCCTCTGGCGATTTCCCATGAACTTCAGTTTTCTTCTTGCGACCGGTCGACAAATTTTGTTATTTATTTTCACCATAATTGACAAAATCGGCGATATTTTTTAATGACCGATTTATGTATTTTGCGATGTTTTTTCCCTGTGCCCAAAATAGGAAATAACTAAAAGGGCAGTAATGGTCACCAGAGACTGAGCCCTACCAAATTGGCCAATAGTCAGCACTAAACAAAATGAGATTACACTTGTGGCACACATGAAGAAAAAAAATTTGGTGAACTTAAAAAAAACATGTTTAGAAATAACAAACTAGTTGATTTTTACAATTCACAGAAATTAGGACATGACTTTTAAAATTAACCTTTTATCGTGTAATAGAAGAAATCAATTGACTATTTCCTTTTCAAACTTTGGATATGGATTTAAAATTCCAATGCATTGCAATTCCATGCAAAAAAATCTGCAACCGAAATCGAAAAAGTAAAAAAAAAGCCGTATGAAAGATCGAGCTGAGCTATCTTATGCAAAAAGAATCTTTTAAAACTTTTCAAATTTAAACAATTAAAAAAACCCCTGCCCATTGGTTTAACATTATGGAA
Source organism: Maratus speciosus (assembly GCA_963932465.1). Lineage (NCBI taxonomy): Eukaryota > Metazoa > Arthropoda > Arachnida > Araneae > Salticidae > Maratus > Maratus speciosus. The sequence continues at coordinate 200,393,450 of OZ010789.1, forward strand.
TGGCCATTTTCAAGTTAGTGAAGGGTCCCCTTAAGTGTTTAACTGTGTGATGTGAATGAAAAAAGAAATTAAATTTGGTAACAATATTATGATAGTATTAGAAAGTGTTTTAAAATGTATGACTAATGTACGATTTTTTGTTCTTGCTAAAATTTCCCATGGGTTAATATAGAATTTCATGATTTGAGAAAGGAAAACCAGTTTCACTGGAATGTCCCCTTAACAAAAGAAATTACTTTGAGAAAATAAATGTGTCTTAAAATCTTGCAAAAATAAAGTATTTCTTAACAGAAATAAATAAATAAATATGAAGGATTCACAAGGAGTTTATTTAATATTATTAATTCGTACTCAATAGATTGAAAAAATTTCAATATAATTTCAATATATTCAATATATATTTCAATTTCAATAATCTTTCAAGTACAGTAAAACTCAGGTTATCTGAAAAGCATGGGACCAAAACATTTTTGTTGACAGGGGTTCCATAAGAATTTTCAGATAAATGGGAAGCTTTCTTATTTACCCTACCAGATGCCATCCCCCCCCCCCCCCCCCCGCCAGTTTTTGATTGAAGGACTGACTGATGGAGCAGAAGTTGCTGAAAATTTAAAACTTGTGGATATGAAGAAAGTTGACTACTGGATAGATTCTTGATGGGAGTGAATGAAAGTGAATTAAAATTAAAATGTTAGTAACATTTTTACATAAGTTATGGCCTAAAGTTGAGTTGCTAGTCTTTGAAACACAGTTGCAGTCGGCAGAAACTGATGTCATTGGAATTATGGACAGAAATGATGACAATATATACACTGAAGTGTTTTTGGACGTGTTGAATGCATTTAAAATTCCATAGTTCAATTTTAACAAAAATACCAGAGATTACAGTTTTGACTATAATTCCATTAAGGATATAATAAAACAAGTTTGTTCAGAAGTGATATACAATTACCGTAGAATATTGACAATAGAATCACCGATATGCATTATTCATGAAAGTAAGTTAAAAAAATAATGCACATCAAATTTTGCAAAGTTTTCTAAAATTTTTTAACAGAACATAACCATGCGTTTCCGATAATTTCTAAAGTTATAAAAGTTGGTCTGTGCTGTTTGTCAAAAGTGTAACTTGTGAAAGAGGCTAAAACATGCAAAATGGAATAAATTCTAAATTAAGAAATTCATTTAGCAACCCAATTGTTAATTGCCCATAACATTAGGTGAAAGTTGAAAAATAGACATGGTATGTATAAAACTTGATTCTGTTCCTTTGTTTTAATAAAAATAAACATTTTTGATAATAAATTATCTTGAGTTGTTAATTTAAATTATTTCAAAGGTATTTTGTCATGTCTGTATAAATGTAATTCTTTAAGTGGCACATAAAAAATAACGGGGTTTAAAGATATTTTTTTTCCTTTCTAACAGTTGAACTCCCCTGTATTTTTAAATGTTGGCTGGGAAACTCCCCTTCTGGGGAAAACTTGAATTTCAAGTCCTGATATTCAAAGAGATAGAGTTTTTGTAAATTATATTTCAATACATTTAAAATGTTTTAATGATGTATGAAACATGTTTGTAATTTATTGTTCTGAGATGGCGTTATATAAAGAAATAATTCACCATATAACTAAAAACATATCTAGTGCCGGATATCCGATCGGATATCCGGCCGGATATCCGAATCCGGCAGGCAAAGGAGCTTCGGATATCCGGTATCCGGCAAAATCAATATCCGGTGCATCCCTAATCAAGAATTATTTTTTTTAATCTGGACGTCTAATCCGTCCTTCAGAAACATCATTCCACCAGAGTTTAATAGCTTCATCTGGAGAAAAATCAGTTAAACTGGGCCCATACAGTTTTATCATTAATAAATCATTTACTGTGTCTGTAGACAAACGATTACGTACATCATTTTTTATTAAATTCAGTTGGCTGAATCCCCTTTCACATTCAGCAGTGCTAAATGGCAGGATCAATATAAAGTTTAAAAGTTTGCATAAGTTGATATATTCATTAGAATTTGTGGACTCTGCTAAAAAGTCTCACATGACAGTTTTTGTTTGCTGCGAGACCAAATTTTATAATCAATGTACTAGGGATGCAACGGATATCCGGCTGATTTTTCAATATCCGAAATACCGTCGGATATCCGAATCACAATCACCGGATATCAGACTTCTCTGCCGGATATCCGGCAGAGTGCAGCAAAGCGAATATATAAGGATAACAGAAATCGTTTGACCTCAAACAATGCCGAACAATTTAGTTTATAATGTAAAATATGAAAGTAAGTTCACTATTCATGAGTAAAAGGTAATTCTCAAAAGTTTAAAGAATTGCCAGCTTTCCTAACATTGATATTTGAACTCTTTATAATAAATTTAAGAATTTACGTTTACTTCTTTTAGAAAATTGTACCTTTGCTTTCAGAGTGTAAAACAAAATTTGAAGTTGTTTATTAAAGTATGACTTTATTAATTTTCTTTCTTTCTTTTAAGTTTAACAATTAAACAGGCCTATTTTTAGAAGAAAGTATTGTAATAGAATTTTTTTCGATTTCTGGTTTTCGACGGATTTAGATGTTTTAGGGTTCAGATATCCCAATTTATGTTTATACAAAATATCTGTCTGTCCGTGTGTCGCCATCGTACCATCGAAAAGTGAATGAAGTTATGCATAGAATTGAACCATTTTTTTGTGAATGTTTTTGGCTATAGCCAGGCAATATGGAATATGGAAACATTCCACTGGAAGGGGGAGGAGCACGGTAATCGCGATTTTTGTGCCATTTTCATGATTGTACCATCGAAAAGTGTATGAAGTTATCTATATAATTGAACAAAATTTTTTGTATTTGTGTTTGGCTATGTCCAGCAGGTTCTCCTTAAATTGGAAATATTCCGCCAGGATGGGGATATTTCCAATAATAGCGATTTTTGCCATCGTAATGAAGTTATTCATAGAATTGAACCAATTTTTTTGTTAATGTTTTTGGCTTCCTTCAATATGGAAACATTCCACTGGAAGGGGGGGGGGGGGGCTGTAATAGCAATTTTTGTGCTACTTTCATTCTTGTACCATCGAAAAGTGTATGAAGTTATGTAAGTTATGTATAGAATTGAACCAATTTTTCGGGGGTATGTTTTTGGCTATGGCCAGCAGGTCCTCCTTCAGTTTGAAAATATTCTGCTGGAAGGGGACGCTATAATACAGATTTTTGTGTTATTTTCATTATTTTACCATTGAAAAGTGTATGAAGTTAAGCATAGAATTGAACCAATTTTGTGGTGTATATCTTTGACTATGGCCAGCAGTTTCTCCTTGAATTTAGAAATATTCTGCCAGAAGGTGGCACTGTAACAGATTTTTGTAAAATTTTCTCGATTTTTCGCAGTTTTTTCTTGTACTGTACATTGGCAGCTCATGAAGCGATGGGAACTTCGCATCCTACTAAGCTGGCTATTCACAAACAGCTGATGTACAACAGAATAACGAAAAAAAAAATTGATTTTAATAAATATCATGATTGAGATTAACTTATTCTTATTCTGATTAATTCACTGAAGCAGAAATTTTAGACCAAAATCAAAGTTGGTAAAATATTGAACTAATAATATTAACATTTGGAACTACTTTTTGAAATATTAAGATGTATGAGATAGAAGAAAGTTTTGGGATCGGCAAATCCAACTAGTTGTTTTTGTAACTTCATTATAAATATTTAAAATTAAAAGTAATTTTTTTTTAATTTTAAATATAAAAATAATTTAACTTAAAATAAAACAAAACGTGCCTTAGAGCAAAAACAATATTAAATAATTAAAACAGAAAAAGGGCATCAACTAAACCTATGTTTGGAGAAAATAACTCTTTAATCATGGGTATATTAGTAGATATTTTATGTTTAAATTATAAAAAGAAAGTATGTAGTATTTCTTTGTGAAAATACTCTACAATTATACACATATTAATTGGTTATTTGTTGTACAAATTATCAGTATTTCATTGTACAAATTAATTATTAGCAATTATCGATATAGTCAATCCCATATTCAAATCCAGTAGCAATTATCAGCATTTCATTGTACAAATAAACAGAATATTTTAATGTTTAAATTACATTTTTTATGCAATATTATTAATATACATTACAGGGCTTGAATTTCGAAGCGGGATGGCAGGATTCGTGCCCTATTTATTATGCCCTATTGTGAGCGGGCAGCTCCTGTTTCCAAAAAATCATTTTCCGAAAATGTTTCTTTGTAAAACGACGAGCAAGTCTCAGGACCGACTGACAAATTTCGTGGTATTTTCTACTATCGATGGGCCGATTTCACAGTTTCTTCTTACGACAGATTGACAAAATTCATGGTTGCTTTTCAGCATCTGACTGAAAAATTTTGCGCTTTTTCTCCACGACCGAAGGATGAATTTCACAATTTGTTCTAGAGAACGATCGGTGAATTTCATAATTTTTTTTACTCGAGATCAATTGATAAATATAGCAATTTTATTCTGTGACCGATTGGCAAATTTACCTGTTTGTTCTTGCGACATACTGATGAATGTAACGATTGTTTTTCTGCATCCGATTGAAAATTTTCACGTTTTTTCTCTGCAACCGGCTGAGTAATTTCACGATATTTGCTCGTGACAGATCGATTGAGGAATTTTGTGATATTTTCCCGCTGCCGATTTCCCCTGCACTTCAGTTTTCTTCTTGTGACCGGTCGACAATGTTTTTTATTTATTTTCACCATGATCGATGAAATCGGCGATATTTTTTTTTTAATGACCGATTTATGTATTTTGCAATGTTTTTTCCCTATGCCCAAAATAGCAAATAACTAAAAGGGCAATAATGGCCATCGGAGACTGAGCCCTATCAAATTGGCCAATAGTCAGCACTCAACAAAATGAGATTATACTTTTGGTGCACATGAAGAAAAAAAAAATTTGTTGAACTTAAAAAAACATGTTTAGAAATAACAAACTAGTTGATTCTTGCAATTCACAGATTAGGACAGGACTTTTTGAAATCAACCTTTTATCGTGTAATAGAAAAAATCAATGACTATTTCTTTTTCAAACTTTGGATATGGATTTATAATTCCAATGCATAGAACATAGTTCAATTAACGAAAATACCAGGGACTACAGTTTTGACTATAATTCCATTAAGGATCTAATAAAACAAGTTTGTTCAGAAGTGACATACAGTCACCGTAGCATATTGACAATAGAATCACCGATATGCATTATTCATGCATTTTTAACTTACTGTTAAAAATTAATGCACATCAGATTTTGCAAAGTTTTCTAAAATTTTTTAACATAGCATAACCATGTGTTTCCGATAATTTCTAAAGTTATAAAAGTTGGTCTGTGCTGTTTGTCAAAAGTGTAACTTGTGAAAGAGGCTAAATCACGCAAAATGGAATAAAATCTAAATTAAGAAATTCATTTAGGAGCCCAATAGTTAATTGCCCATAACATTAGGTGAAAGTTGAAAGATAGACATGGTATATATAAAACTTGATTCTGTTCCTTTGTTTTAATAAAAATAAAAATTTTGGATAATTATCTTGAGCTGTTAATTTAAATTATTTTAATGGTATTTTGTCATGTCTGTATAAATGTAATTCTTGTAAGTGGTAACGTACGTGGTGTATATGGTAAGTCTGTAAGTGGCACATAAAAAATAATGGGGTTTAAAGATTTTTTTTCCTTTCTAACAGTTCAACTCCCTGCATTTTTAAATGGTGGGTGGGAAACTCCCCTCCTGAGGAAAACTTTAATTTCAAGCCCTGATATTCAAAGAGATAGTTTTTGTAAATTATATTTCAATACATTTAAAATGTTTTAATGTTGTGTGAAACATGCTTGTAATTTATTGTTCTGAGATGGCGTTATATAAAGAAATAATTCACCATATAACTAAAAACATATCTAGTGCCGGATATCCGAATCCGGCAGGCAAAGGAGCTTTAGATATCCGGTATCCGATATCCGGTGCATCCCTGCAATGTACTCATTTACAACTGCATTGGAATCAATAGATAAATTTTGTGGTAGATTTTCTACAAGGGTTTTTAGTTCTTCACCATAGGATTCTTCCTCTGCTCCTTCCCCTATATTAAGTGGATCGAAAATATCTATATTTCCCAAAACACTATCCGATTTCAATTCATTAAACCTTTCTTCCAATGCATCAAGTAAATTCTGTAATAATGCTCTTCTATCCTCTTCAAATAAACTTAACTGGTACACATTTCGGTTTAAATTCTTATCTCTATATTAGGGATGCACAACCTGTGGCCCGCGATGGGTTAACGTGTGGCCCGCGAAGTTCGTCAATTTATAACTGAAAAAAATTGCAATTTTTGTCCAAAAGTTGCAGGAAAAAAATCGTGAATTTCGTCAATTTGCCACGGGAAAAAATTGCAAATTTCGTCAATTTGCCACGGGAAAAAATTGCAAATTTCGTCAGTTAAGAATCTGGGATCTCGTTGATCGGGTGTGGAAAAATCGCGAATTTCGTCAATGAGGCTTGGAAAAATCGCGGATTTCTTTAATCGGATACGGAAAAATTGCAAATTTTGTCGGTCAGGCGCAGAAAAATCACAAGTTTCGTTGATCGGGCACGGGAAAATCACGAAATGAGGCACGGAAAAAATTGCAAATTTCGCCGATCAGGCACGGGAAAATTGCAAGTTTTGTCGATCGGGCACGGAAAAATCGTGAATTTAGTTTGTCGGGCAAAAAAATATCGTCACTTTTGTCGATCGGACGCAGGAAAACCGCAAATTTCATTGATCGGGCACGAAAAAATCGTCAATTTTTTTGATGATACGTGGAAAGATGGCAAATTTTCTTGATCGATTGCGGAAAAATCCTGAGTTTCGTCAGTCGCGTGAAAAAATCGCGATTTTCGTCAATTTGCCGCAGGAAAGAATAGCAAATTTCGTTAGCTAAGAATCGTGAATTTCGTCTATCGGATGAGGAAAAATCACGAATTTTGTGGATTAGGAACAAGAAACTCTCAAATTTCGTTGATCGGCTGCGGAAATATCACGTGTTTCGTCTTTTTATTGCGAATTTCGTCAATTCGCCGCGGGAAAAATTGCAAATTTTGTAGAGTCAGTTAAGAATCGTTAATTTTGTTGATCGGATGCGAAAAAATTTGCGAATTTGTCCATCAAGCTCGGGAAAATCACAAATTTCGTTGTCAGACAGCGAAAAATTGCGAATTTTCTCTATGATACGCGGAAAAATTGAAAATTTCGTTAATTGGATGCGTAAAAATCGCGAGTTCCATCTGTTTATCACGAATTTCGTTGATCAGGAGCGGAAAAATCGCAAACTTCGTGAATCGGGCCCGAAAAAAATTGTGAATTTTGTCGATCAGGCTCGAAAATATCGCAAATTTCGTTGTCATGCGCGGAAAATTTTTTCGATGATGCGCGGAATAATTTAAAATTTCGTCGATCGGCGGCAGTAAAAACACGAGTTTTGTCAGTTTATCGCGAGAACAAATCGCGAATTTCGTCAATTTGCCTCTTGAAAAAATTGCAAATTTCGTCAGAGTCAATTAAGAATCGTGAATTTCGTTGATCGTTCGTGGACAAATCGCGAATCTCGTCCATCAGGTGAGGAAAAATCGGAAATTTCGTCGTTCTTACGCGGAAAAAATCGCGAGTTTTTGTAAATCGGGCTCCGAAAAATCGCGAATTTTGTTCATCGAGCACAAAAAAAGTAGCAAATTTTGTCGATTAGGTGTGGAAAAATCGCAAATTTCGTTGATCTGGGACGTTTCCTTCGTTCGTTCATAAACTTCACATTTTTTTTGGCAGCAGCCACTTTCATGCTTATGTTTATTTTCTAGCACTTTTAACAAAACAAAATCCTCCCCCCCCCCCCGAATAAAGTCAAGGAATATTATCACTCCTTCAAAATAACCCTTGTTATATATACAAACGTAAACTGTTGATATATCCTTGCCAGCTGGATATGTTGACCGGGTAGGGGAACCTAGAAGAGTACCCCCCCTACAAAAAAACCGTATTTTTTATCTGATTATAGGTCACAGATCACCTCCCCGAAATAGAATAGTCTTCATGTTACTGATGTGGCCCTCGACAACCCAGATATTTTTGTAAGTGGCCCTTCTCTTAAAAAGGTTGTGCACCCCTACTCTATATGATATTTCGTTATTGTTGATGCACATATCCTTTTCATAAGCTTCTAATGCAGGCCCATTTTCAGCCAACATTCTTTTCAGCTTTTCATTTGTCGAGTTTAAGCTACATTTTATTTTAGCAGCTGTCAAAAATCTACGTTGAAATAATTCTGAGAGACGAGAAAGAATTGTTGTAATGTCTTGAAATAATAGAAGAAACTTGACAAACCTTTCAGACTTCAAAGTTTTAAAATAACCTTTTGCTCGAGAAGATAATTTTGTATCTGTATTACTAGATGCAATGTTCTCTAAATGTATAAGCATGGCATATTGTTGATAACAGCAATAGCAGCACGATTTTTTTATCTTAGCCACCTGATGCCATGAAGCCCTTTGTGTCGCAAAATCTTCATTTCCATTAAATCACCAAACTCATCCAATTCTTTTATTCTTTTTTGTGCTTCTGTGATAAAATGAATATATACCTTTTAGTACATCTAAAATATCTACATATTTTACTTTTTTAAACGCATCTGAAACTGCTAACTCAAGTTTGTGTGCTACACATTGCACAGCGATTAAACCTGGGCAATCTTCCTTAAACTGTGTTGATACACCACTAATAGGGCCCATATTTACGCTAGCTCCATCAAAACTTACAGCGGTAAGTTTTTGCCTCCACTCAGGGACAAATGTGTCTAAAGTTGATACAATTGTATTTTTAATTCCTTGTGCTGTTTCATCTTCACATGCAACAAGACTAATGAAAGAACACTTTGTTTCACCACCATGCAGATAATTTAAATAAATAATTTCAGATGGCATGCTTGACTTATCAGTAGATCCGTCAGCTATCAGTGTGAAAAATTCTGAATCTTTAAGAGGGCTGGTCACTCAGCTTCGAAATTCTCCTCCGTAATGTTAAGTCTATGGACTTTTGGTGCATTCATATATTTAAAATATCTTTTCGCAAAATTCATATTTTTAAAATCTTTTTCCTGTGTACTCTTCTTAAAGGATGTTTCTTTTGGTCTTAGTTTTCAAAATATTTCTAAAATTTATGCTGAATTTAATATTTTATGTGTTAAAAGCGAGCGAAATGTGAGTAAGATTTTAACACTTCCTATAAAATTAAGTCTGTACTTTAGAAATATTTTGAGAACTAAGAAAAAAAGAGACATCTTTTAGGAAGTGTACACAAAAATTAGAAGTTAAAAATATATATTTCTCAAGGAGATATTTTAAATATACGAATGCATCAAATGCCCATAGACTTTACTTCTAAAGAGAAGGGAAATCGGGAGCTGAGTGACCAGCCCTCTTAAGCTCCTTTTTAACATCTGCACGTAAATTCTCTGCAATGTAACTTACAAACTGTTTTGCAGCTTTTCCATTAAGGTAAGTATCATTTAACTTTAAACCATTTTTTTTCTGCAATGCACACAGCCTAGGAAAGTCTTCAAAGGCATAATTTTCTTTTCCAACAATGTATGCAGTGTTAAAAAGCTTTTGCATATTCAAAAGTAAATCTGCATCTAATGCTTTTATGGCACGCATCATTGGGGGAGATAGATTTATGCGGTTTGAGGATCTATTTGAGGAGAATGCAGAAAGCTGATTTGAAATAAATACTTAATGATTCATTTCCGCATTATCGATGATAAAGCAAGCAAAATAACTGCTCGTTTTGCTACATAATATTTTCAAATAATTAATTAAGTTTTTGTACAAAATCTGTTTAATTTTAATTTAATAGAAGCGAGAAATAAAAATATAGATTTTATAATTCCAAAAAGTCGAACCAAAAGACAATATTGTATTTTCTTTTCTTTTTTTTTTTTTTCAAACTTAAGTAAATAAAAATAAATTAGTAAGAAAAGAAATAAAATCATTGTCAGAAAAAAATTACTGTCTCATATCGTAGAGCTGGACATCCATTCACGAAGTTGGTATCTTCAGCTTTAGCAAACTCTTTGCACAGAGTGCATACCATCAAATTTTGCTCTTGTATGAGCCAAGGATTTTCTTTTTGCCATTTCAAAAAAGTTGCACTATTTACAACTTTTCGAGCAGATTTACAATTTTTTTCTTTGTTTTCATCATTCGCTTCTTTAACTTCTTTTTCTTCATCATCATTGGGTTTTAAACGTTTTGTATTAGACGAACATGCGATCGTAAAATAGGAAGATATATTCCGTTTCGCCATTATGCACGTGTTCGCCTTACACTTTAAGAAAATGACACTCCACTTATTCGAAATTTTAACACAGCTACCAAACTTTTGAACAACAGGTCCAGGTAAGGTGCAAGAATTTTTGGGATGTAACCTCCAAGATCAGTTTTATCAGTAATTGGTCACTGCTTGGAGCCACCTTACTGTGACTGACAAGTGTAAGGGGATTACCACAGACAATAGATCCTTCTTTATACTAGTCTGTGGTGGATTATGAAAAGTCTGGACTATAGAATAGTCCTGGTGGGGATTACTATTAAAGAAATACTTACCACGCGTCACTTACCCCCACCCCCTTCTCTTTTCAAAAGCAGGTGCTCGATTTTGGAAGTACCATCGGCGGCAGAAAAAAAAAAAAAGTACAAACCGGGAGCTTTCAAAGTTAAATTTTAAAAAGCTAGGCGTCAAATTTGACGACCAGAAATAATTTTGTAGTCGTCAAATACAATAATTTAGTCGTATTTGACAACTAACGACCGTTAATTTCGAACACTGATCACAAATGGTAGATTTCTACCACAAATTTTAATAGTATTAGTAGCTTTACTTAATTATAGGATTTCTGAGATTTAATATAGCGATGAATACGATTAAAATTTTAGTGGTGACAGCCAGCCATTTGTGGCACAGCGCTTTCATCCCAGTTACACCCAGCGAAAAAATAAAGCTGACCTGACTTGCAGTTCAAGTTTGGGTAAAATCAGTTACTTGACTCTATACTGGACTAATTTTCATTCATCCCAAAAAAGGGAACAGATGTGTTATTATCCCTCCATCCGCCATCTTGGATTTTTTTGGGACGTGAATTAAAAACTTTAATTAATAGTTATTATATTCCAGTTTTTTTAATATTATATTAATCTATCAACAATATTTAACCATTGGCGACACTTACTACTTGGCAGAAAAGGAGTTTTCATGCAAGAAAAAAATCCAAGATGGCGGATGGAGGGATAACACATCTAAGCCCAAAAAAGTTTCATTGACCCGCAACCTAACATGAAATGAAAGAAAATTAATCCATCTACTATATATGCAAAATTCAAATTTTTCTCAACCTTTCAAAGCACAAAGTCTGCTTATTTGGCGATCACTATGAAATTTTTATCAAATTCCCCAAACTTTTCAGATTTTTGATAAAATATTAAAATTCAACTTTTTCAGGTGTTCTATTTAGAATAGAAAACTTGATTTTATGCTTATTGTGGTATAAAGAAAATTTTTACAAGAAATCTCCCAGAAAGACTAGGAAGGGTGCAAATCACTACTAAAAGAGAAGTGTGGATTTTGTTAGAATATTAAAAAGGACAGGGTGATGCAGGATTTTAAAAAGCCCTAGAGGGAAACATGACCATAAGTAGAATCTAGGGTCTTAAATTAACAGTGGTTAGTTGCATTTTGCCCTTATAAATTGAAATTTGACAAGTGTTTTTAGTCCTTTTTTACACCAGTTTCTTTTTGGAACAAATGCCGTATCCGCCCAGAGTCCGCCATCTTGTTTCTTTGTTGGTCTTTGCTGATTTTAAATTTCTTCATTTGGATTTATTTTTGTTGTTTATGTTTAATCTCTAAATTTTCAAAAATTAAGCATAAATTGGTTATAAATGACCAACAAAGATAAAAGATGGCGGACTCCGGGAAAATACAGCATTTGTTCCTTCTTTTCTTGTAAGATGCAAATTTACTTATTCTCCAATGAAACATTTAGTCCTTTTCTTAACATGTAATTCAGTATGGTCTAACTGCAGAACCACCTATAGAAAATTTTGCCTTATTCAATCACAGAATTAATACGATTGTGAAAAAAGCAAAATGTTCAGTATGAAATTAGTTATTCCATGTGGGCTGCAGTTTGACTACACTGATGTAACTGATACGAAGTTGATTCACTCTATTCAACCTTTCTCATTTTATTTCATACTGATTCTTCCCCATGTATAGTTGAATGCGAGACTTTAAAAGATAAAAGCTTTGTCTTATTTTTTTTAGCCATTGCTTTGTTAAGTTGTATGGATCACACATGACCACGACCAGGGGTGGGGAATTAAGAAAATCTTACCAACCAGCAAGATACAATGTACAGTTGAAAATTGTTATGACAAAATGGTAGCAATTACATAAATAGTTAATTACTGTTACTACAATGCATTTTTATAAATTTTTTTATAAATTTAACAAATACATACAACAGGGAAATGTTGAGTATAGGATAGAACTTAATACCATGTTTTCATAAATGTAATTTAGAGGTTGCAAAGTAAAGAATAAAGTTTTTTGCACATCTCCTTAGCCTGCAGTTTTCTAAAAACTACCTGAAAATCCACTCATCAGTGGCGAGTAAAATGATATATTTCCCCACCCCTGTACATGACAGATTACAGCCCACGGCATAAAACAGAAAAAGGAAGCAATACTGATTACAATACAAGCCTTATTTTAAAAACAATTTTTTTTTACCCGACTACGGCAAAGCCAAAGGAGGGTTATGATTTTGACAGGCTATGTATGTATGTATGTATGTATGTTCATCTGTTCCCTCGTAACTTCTAAACCACTAATCAGAATTCGACAAATGACATATCATTAGAAGCGTCTTAATTGTCCGCTGGTTATAGGCTATATAGATTTTCACCAAATTCAATGTGGCGCCTTCTAGCGGACAAAATATACAGAGTAAAAAAATAAAGTTAAGCTAGATATGCCGTGTTTGGTATCATTTTAAAGCGCTTCACTTGTACATTTCGAATATATATATATTACTAGCATTTGCTTGTGACTTTACTTGCATTTATGGGCTAATTGCATATAATTCACATCTTTTCGTTCTTAATTTCTTTGGTACTTAGTAATCAGAATAAGACCACTGCAGTGCCATTAGAAGGGTCTTGATCTTGATATTCTGTTGGTTGTGAGCTATAAAGTTTGTCACCAAATTTACTATTATGCCCTCTAGCGGACAAAAAGTATAAAATAAAAATATATGTAATGTGTTTGGTATTACTTGAAAGAGCTTCACCAGTATTTATATGCTATTCATGGGGTACTTTTATACTTTTTCAGCGTAGTTTTTTGTCGTAGTTGGGTTTTAGTTTTTTTACTTTATCTTGTTTCTATTTTAAATTTCTCTGCATAAACTTACCTTTGTTTATTATTACACTGTGCTTATATACAATTAATAAGCACAATAGTTCTTCAAGTTCAAAATTGACCCAAGTAGAATATTAAAGACTGAAAAAAACTAGGTGTTACTGATGTACGATTTACTCCTAGTCCTAGTTTCTAACCCTGGTAAACTCTAAACATATATGCATAATAAAATGAAAAAAAAATCTTACATTTCAACATGAAAAAAATATCCCCTTTTTGTCTTGATTAAAAAATTCAAGCTAAAAGTCCTTACACATGTTTTCTACATATAATCTTCTAGAAAACTTACATGACTGGCTGGCTCAAAAATTGTCTAATACAGGGTTCCCACGGGTCAGAGAAAACCTCAAAAACAGGGAAAAGTCAGGGAATTTTTTAAATATTTGAAAAGGTCAAAGAAAAATAAGGGAATTTTTCATTTACTACTTCCATCGTAATTTCTATTATCGTCGCAAATGAAGAAATTTTGAATTAATTATTCATCCAATCAAAAATTTTTATATGAAATCTATACAAACTATATAACAATATGAAAAATAATTTAAAATCTTAAAAGTCTATACAGCACATACTTTTTTCTAGCACTTACCTAAATTAAAGTCCACTGTGGAAGGTTTTACAACAATATATAAGCGAATTTTTACTGAGAAAGGTCAGGGAAATTTTTGAATAAAGTCAGATAAAACCTGGAAAAGTCGGGGAATTTTTTACCAGAATTGTGTAGGAACCCTGTTATAAAGTGTTTGTCCAAATATCGTGAAAACACCAAATTTCCTCAGATTACATACACCTAAAAAAATAAATCTATATGATACTAAAACATTAAATCTTACTCTACAAACTCAGATATTTTAAAATACATTAAGCAAACAAGAAAAAATTCAAAATTACTTAAAAAGAAAAATTTGTTTTACTGATACACAGATTACATCAGTTGGAATATGATTAAAAGATGAATTACACTGAATTAAAATTTACATTATCCACTTCAATATCTACGGCGGTCGTATGATGGCTTTCCGCCACCACCACCACCACGTCTTCCGCCACCACCTCGACCACCACGGAAACCACCTCTTCCACCTCTAAATGACGGTCTTGTTAAAGTTTGAAGGGAATCATTCGCAGCAGCTTCTGGGAGACTTATCAAACGAATACGAGAGCCCTTAATATAGACACTTTTCATTTCAACCGCTTTTCCATCAACCAGTGTTGCGTTGACTTCTTTCAAGCATATAGACATATTTTCTTCTGCTTCCAACAGTTCGCCTTTGTATATTTCCCCGCAACTTGCTTCAACGGTAATTTTTCGCCCTAAAAACTCTTTCAGCAGTTTTAAGGGTACTCCTAAATTCATCGCCATAATGTACAGAAATCTAATTAAACGAAAATTACAACGGACTTTAGAAATCTATCACAGATAAAATTTAGTGAAGACAAATGCAATTAAGAAAACGTGCCCGCGCCCGGCAAAATGGATAAAGCACAACGCAACGCTAAGTCTCAAAGTAGTGTTGCCAAATGTTCAGAGATAAACACACAAAGGCTCTGTTCACGATTGGATTGCCGGATCACAAAGGAGATTGAAACATAGGGAGAGGGTAATACTTGGACTAGATATGGAGAGGAGTTCCAGGAATCTGTGCAAGGTGACGTCACGAACAGGTTTTTGCTGCTACTGTAGGACAGCTATCGCTACCTTTTTCAATGCTTTTTGTGTTTGTGTGTCCTACAACTTTCTTTATTGTTCTCCGGTAAAAGTCACGTGATGTGAACTGCTGAGCAGGTGAAGCCACGGGTGCGACATTTCTATTTCCACTAGACTTCTGTTCTAACGTTCTTCAGAACCCTTTCTAGCGTCCTCAGAGCCGTTCTGATTGGCTGGCCCGATTCAGATGAAGTGGCTAAACGTCCGAGCACCGTTTGCATATATTCCGATGTTTGTTTTCAGCTATTTCGTTTCTGATGCTACATAAGTTTGATTTGAATAAATTATTTTCCATTTTTAAATGATGAAACTGCTATTTTCTACTTGGAAGTATTCAAAAATACCTGCATAAAATAAACCTCCATCATTTCCATACTAAAACTGTTTTTTTTTGGGGTTTTTTTTCAAATCTTTTAAGATTAAGACTGTTTCATAATTTTTAAATGTTATTTATATTAAAAATTATAAAATAAAATATATAATTTATATTAAAAACGCTTGTCACTTATAAAACACTGCAATTGCAGGGAAATTTGCATATCTAAACCATGAAAAAATTATAAAACCAGGGTTATTTTTGATTTAATTATTTTTGTAACCCTGATACTAAAAATAACCCTGAAAAGTATTCTTTTTTTAGCACTGAAAATGAAATTTTTAAATATGTTTCATGGAGGTATAGGAGGATTCAGTTGCAAATTCAGGGGACAGTTAGAAGGTAATCCCCCCCCCCCCCCAAAAAAAAAAAAAATTAAGAAAAAAGTTTCTGATTTTATATTTTTTCATGATTTAGATATGCAAATTCTCCCTGCAACTGCAACGTTTTATAAGTGAAAATGCGTTTTTATTATAAATTATAAATTTTTAATAATTTTTAATATAAATAACATTCAAAATTTATGAAACAGTCTTTATGACTCTATCTTAAAAGGTTTGGAAAAAAAATGGTTTTAGTATGGAAATGATGGAGGTTTGTTTTATACAGGTATTTTTGAATACTTTCAAGTAGAAAATAGCAGTTTCATCATCTAAACATGAAAAATAATTTATTCAAATCAAACTTATCTAGCATCAGAAACGAAATAGCTGAAAACAAATATCCGAATATGTGCAAACGATGCTGTACTCCATAATAAATTTTCTAAATATTTGTGCTTTTTTGTATATGCGGATGTGCGTGCATGTGCAATGAACAACAATCGCCAGAAGCACGCGCCGAAGCAAGTTCTGTTCCACATTTTGAATTTCATCTCGAAATGCTTCTCTCGCCAAATTTTTTCGCCAAAGGGGTCCAAATGAGGGAAGTTTCGAAATTCGCCACTTAGCAGGTCACATCACGTGACTTTTATCCGAGAATAATGAAAAAAGCTGTAGGACACACAAACAGAAAAAGCATTGATAAAGGTAGCGATAGCTGTCCTAGAGGAGCAACAAAAACCTGTTCGTGGTGTCACCTTGCACAGCTCTATGAACTTTACTCATGTGACGTCAAAGTAAAAGAAAAACACCAATAAGTGAGCAGAATTTTTTAACGCTGCTTCTATTTCGTCCAATAAACAGTCATTTTCGGAGGCTGTATACCTACAGAGACGTGGCTTTTGCTATTCCTGGGTAAAGTCCATTACGTGAGTTTTACCGAAAAACCTGTAGGAACACAAATAGAAAAGGCATTGATAAAGGTATGGATAGGTGTCCTACAGCAGCAACAAAAACTGTTCGTGACTTCACCTTGCACCGCGGTGCATATATCTTTTTTACAGACCGCTAGAGTGACGTCATGCAGGGCCGGCTTTATACTATGTTCACACTACGATACTTAAGATATCTTAGGCCGCCGAACTCTCTTAATTTTGAGGTGGTACCCTCCCGGAATTGGAAACCTGTTCATATGGAAAAACTCACTTAAGATAACTCAGTGAACGTCACTGTGTTGTTTGCGCATGCGCTTAAGATAAAACCGCCCGCAGCACCCAATCAGTTAATGCGAAGCTTTACAGCCAGCGAGAGTGGATGGTCCTGACTGTCTCTAGCCCGAAGAAAGTTGAAACTCTCTCAGAGAGTTTGTGGAACTCCCTCAGGGAGTTCGGAGGTTTAAGATAGTTCCGATAACGCAGTGTGAACAGGGTATTACACTTTAAACCACTCCGTACAAAAGTAAAAAATTGCGCTCCTACATAGTAAGCATTAAAAAAAGGTATATAGTCTTTTTTACATTTTTGTAGCGAATGTCCAAAAAACAATAGTGTAACTCACACTCAGAAATTGACACAAATACTTATAATAACTTTTCACTTAAAATACTTTACTTCATTAAAAAAAAAAAAAAAAAAAAAAAAAAGATAACAGGAGTCAAATTTAGCCGATTTTTTTTTTACGAACTTTTAGTTCAGAGAGTTCTTAGTTCATACTCAATGGACGACAAGCATTTCCGACGTCATACAACGTCACGATGGATTATATGGCTAATCAGCTTCTCGATTTTCTCGACAAGAGTTCACCAAAAACCAATCAAATACTGCAATGCTTGTGGGAAACATTGCGAGCTCCGCCCTGTGCGTGTGGTCAATTCCTAAAATAGCAAGGCCTGACAATGTTGTTTGAGATGTAAAGATGTCGGAAATAGTTCTTGATTATTAGGTAGATTTCGTAAGAAATGCTACCTATTGCAGTCGTTACCATGGTGCGACTTTTGAAAAAATCCTTCATAACTTTTCATTATATGACACCAGGAACCCAAACCACCCCACCTAAAAACTTTATTATATATATATATATATATATATACCGGGTGTCCCAAAAATGACTGATGGATTTTAAAATTCAATAATTTCCAAACGGTGACAGATATTAAAAAATATTCTTGCAGGAGGGTTATGCATGATGTCAGGAAATTTTGTACTGTGATTCTTGATTTTACTTTGAATTTCAAACAATAGATGGCGCTAACAGCAATAGGCGTTCAGTCCAGACCCGTTTTTTGACACTGCGGGATCCATTCAATACATTTTAATCTCCTTTTTTTCGCATGGAAGAAGAGAGAGGCCTAAAAATCATACCTGGATTTAACGGTTATTGCTTGCAGCGTCATCTATCGATGCTATTTGTAACTAAAACTGAGAATCGCAGACTCCTGCAAGAATTTTTTTAATATCTGTCACCGTTTGAATGTTATGGAATTTTAAAATCCATCAGTCATTTTTGGGATACCTATATGATCCGATATATATATGTATATGTATGTACTAAATTTTGTCCGGACGACAAAAGTCACAATTATGCACGGATCGTCTTCAAACTCGCCATACAGATTGAGATGGCTAAGAGAGCTGTCACCGCCCTCTGAATACTAGGTCTGAGCGCTCACACAAAAATGACAAAAAAATGGCGACTGCCGAAGGCGGATTTCTTTCAGCGTAGGTACGGTCCCTTAAATGTAGACACCAGTATTTTATAAAAGATTTCTCTACCTTGTTTATTCTCAGAAAAACGAAGCGGAAAAAACTTCAAAAAATTATTGGTAGGAATATTTAAGGGACCGTACACACGCTGAAAAAAATCCGCCTTCGGCAGCCGCCATTTTTGGTCCAGCGCTCAGGCCTAGTATTCAGGGGGCGGTAGAGCTGTGCATGGTGACGTCACGAACAGGTTTTTGCTGCTGCTGTAGGACAGCTATCGCTGACTTTATCAATGCTTTTTCTATTTGTGTGTCCTACAGCTTCTTTCATTGTTTTCAGGTAAAAGTCTAAAAGTCACGTGATGTGAACTGCTCTACCCCTCGGCGGGGATTGCAAATGAGAAAAATCGACCCAAGGCAGTAGAAATGGGAGAGGGTTAAAAATTTTGAATACCGCCTTAACATGATTCTAATAAGAAAATATAGCAGTTGCCAACGATTAAAAAAAAAAACACAATAAAATTCTTACCACAACAATTTCTTTTCAACTGCAAGATTTCCACGTGAAAAATAAAAATCTACGCATATATTACACTATCGTACCTCCATACTTATAAGGGGGGGGGGGCCCTGTTCTGTCTCTAAATGCCGCCAAGTTTGTCACCAACTTGGAGATATATCGCCAAATTTGGCGACCAAAATGAGTCGTCAAAAGTGACGCCAACTTGTCGATATCTCTAATATTTCGCCTAATTCCCATAGACTTCCATTGTAAACCAATAGGGTTTACTTGCTTACAGAAAATCAACAAATTGAGATATTTTAATGCAACAAAAACTAATATTGGTACTACTTGGTTATCCCGTCGACCAAAAATCTATTGCCAAACTATTAGATTAAATGCCAATAATGGTTGATCATAAATGTCACATTCACTTGACTTTAAGCAAAATACACGTGTTTACATCATCAAGTGATTTTTATTTCGACGTTTTATTTGTATTTTTATTAATGTTATACTAATGCATTTGTTCTTTCGTTATTTAAAATTTAACTTTTAACTTAGAAACCTACCTGCGCCTGTAGGCCAAGCCGCCAGGGATTTTTTTAGTTTGGAAAAACTACGTTCTCCGGATGCAACTATTATTGGAAGAGTTAGTAAAATTCTTAGAACAATGCTCAAGTTTGGAAGAAAATTCATTTTTGTTATCAATTTCATAGCTTCCAAAGGTGGTAAATCTTTTCCCAATAGAGAACATACCACTGATATTTCATCACAAAATTCCAGGCTGTTTCTATCCGATGATTCTCCTTGGATTTCCATGCGTAAATACGGATTAGGTTCCCTTAGAAAGGCTCCCACTGAGGGCACCCCTCCCTTAGGGCCAGTGGTGGGATTCAAATAATTTAACAACCGGTTCGCTACTCGAATGATTTTTGATGCATTAACATGAAAGGAAAATGAAACCTCACACATGGATTATGAAACACTTTCCAATGTTATAAGAATATTGCTAAAAAACTTCGATTTCTTGGCATAGTGAAAAAAAAATTCTGAAATATGTTTCGTATAAAAAGACGTAATTTATTTTATAAATATTCGTCAGGCATGAAACCCTGTTCAAAAGTTTAATCAGAAAATGCATCAAAACAGTATATAGTACAACAAGGATAATACAACAAGAAAACACAAAGGCAATACGAAAGTAGCAGAAATGTAAGCTTAAGAATTAAACCATGTCCATGATCTAAAGTTCCAATCAGTTAAATATTAAAAACAGTAACTGTAAAAAGAGCTCAGATATTGCTGAAGTCTCTAATCTCGTGAGAATACTAACTCACTGAATGCCATGTATTCCTATTAGCATCCTAGTTTTGACGATAAATACTTGTTTCTTCAAAATTATTCTCGGTAAATCAGTTCTTGTGAGTGGTAGGTGCTAGATTTCTAGATTTTTTTAATGCATGTTTTATGTTAGATTTTGTCACCAAAGTCTCAAATTTCACCGAGATTCTCGTCACTGTCGTCTTCTATTATTAGTCCCAAGTGACTCTAAAAGTATTTTTGTAGTAACTATAATGCACACGCGAAGAAGATAATCTGGAAATTAAGTACCAGTAATAATATTTAACTCGGTTTAAAAGCATGCAACGTCTTTTAAAAACCTTTCATACAATAACAGCCATGGATAGCAATTGCCGATAAAATATCAGCACGCTATACATTTTCGGATTGAAACCAGCAAAAATAAATTCGAATTATTTTGGGTACCCTGCAATGAAAATAATTTAATGATGTTGAAAAGTTTAAAAGTTATTCAAAAAGGTAGTAGTATATTATTTCGTATAGTTAATACTTAAATAAAATGTGTAATGAAATGATGTAAAAAAAAAAAAACTAAATTATAGTATAGAAGAGTATTCAATAACTTGTGTTATGTAAGCTGTTTACATATGGCTTTTTAATAAGCGTCCTCACTTTCATTTTTTTTTTTTTTTTTTTTTTTTTTTTTTTTTTTACTGGAACATTGTCGGATGTGTGTTTCTTTCTTAACATACATTCAATGGCGGATCTAAGGGGGGGGGGCGAAGGGGCGATCGCCCCCCCCTTGGGCTAATAAAGGGTTTGTAAAACGACATTATGCATCTTCACGGAAAATGACTTGGGGCGGAGCTCGAGCCGGGTCGCGCCACTTTAAATCCACGAGACTCAGACTGGGTTAGGTCTTTTCTCTTTTAGAGTCGGGTCGTGCCCTGGTCTTAATTTTTTCCGCAGATTCGGGTCGGACCAGACTTCTTTTCCCTCCAGATTGAGCCAGGCCTGGACTTCATTTTTCCTAAAGGTCTGCAATGGTCAAAAGTTACAGGTCGGGGCTCGGCCCGGAATAAAAGCTAAACATTCGGTCCGTGTTAGCCAGTATGATAAGCATTATTGGCCCGACCACGACCCATGCACTCCTCTAAATTCTTCCTCCCAAGCCCAAGTTAGTCCGACCCGACCGGGGCGCGCCAGTTTAAATCCATGAGACTCGGGCTCGGTCAGGTCTTTTCTCTTTTAGAACCGGGTCATCCCCTGATCTTAATTTTCCTCCAGATCGAGCCTGGCCTGGATTTCATTTTTCCTAGAGGTCTGCACTGGCCAAAATTTCCAGGTCAGGGCTCGGTCCGGAATAAAAGCTAAACATTCGGTCCGTGTTAGCCCGTATGATAAGCATTATTGGCCCGACCACGACCCGTGCACTCCTCTAAATTCTTCCTCCCGATCCCAAGTTGTTCCGACCAGACCGGTTCGCGCCAGTTTAAGTCAATGAGACTCGGTGAGACAAGTCAATGTTAGTCAATGTGAGACAAGTCGGTGTTAAGTCAATGAGACAGGTCTTTTCTCTTTTAGAGTCGGGTCGTGCCCGGATCTTAATTTTTTCTGCAGATTCGGGTCGGGCCAGACTTCTTTTTCCTCCAGATCGAACCTGGCCTGGACTCCATTTTTCCTAGAAGTCTGCACTGGCCAAAATTTCCAGGTCGGGACTCTGCCCGGAATAAAACCTAAACATTTGGTCCGTTTCAGCCCGTATGATTAGCATTATTGGCCCGAACACGACCCGTGCACTCCTCTAAATTCTTCCTCCTGAGTCCAAGTTGGTCTGCAATCTTACTTATTTGTCATTCGTAAAAATTATATTTGTTTTGTATATTTGTTTAGCGAAATCTTTAGAAATTTAATTTGATTTGATATGTTACAGAGATGCATTTTTAGGTAGCTTTCTTTACAAAAAAGCTACCTATTGCAGCCGTTCGGAGGAAAGCGATTTCAAAAAATTTTGGTATATTTTCATCGATCATGACCCCCAGACCCCGAAACCACCCTCCGTTCAAAATTGATATATATATATATATATATATATATGACCTATGTCATACTGTAACTCCCGTAATTATGAACCGATTTCGATGTAATTCGGTGTGTACATAGTACATACCAATGTCTCGACCGAGTTCGTTGGCCAGCTTCATCCGCCGTTTTGTTTCAAAATGGCGGCCATTTAAAATTTTTAAACAAATTTAAAACTTGAAATGGGGTACCAAAAAATTAAAAATGGAAAAATATTTTTTTCTTATGTATTTGACCTTTATACAAAGATTCCGGAGCAGTTTTTGTTTCGTCTATATCTTAAAAAATGGCTGAGTTATAGCATTTTGAATTTCTAGCTTCGCTGTCATTTTGAAACGTCCTGAATTTTGTCACGCGATAAAAGGCGTATTTATGAACCGATTTGGATGTAATTCGCTGTGTACATAGTACATACCAATCTCTCGACCGAGTTCGTTGGCCAGCTTCATCCGCCATTTTGTTTCAAAATGGCGGCCATTTAAAATTTTTTTAAAAATTTAAAATTTGAAATGTGGTACCAAAAAATTGAAAATGGAAAAATATTTTTTTCTTATGTATTTGACCTTTATACAAAGATTTCGGAGCAGTTTTTGTTTCGTCTATATCTTAAAAAATGGTTGAGTTATAGCATTTTGAATTTCTAGCGTGGCTGACATTTTGAAACGTCCTGAATTTTGTCACGCGATAAAAGGCGTATTTATGAACCGATTTGGATGTAACTTCGTTTATACATAGTACATACCAATGTCTCGACCGGGTTCGCTGGCCAGCTTCACCCGCCATCTTGTTTAATAATGGCGGCCATTTAAATTTTTAAGAAAAATTTAAATTTGAAATGTGGTACCAAAAATTGAAAATTGAAAAAATATTTTCTTCTTATGTGTTTGACCTTGATAAAAAGATTCGGGAGCAGTTTTTGTTTCGTCTATATCTTAAGAAATGGCTGAGTTATAGCATTTTGAATTTCTAGCGTGGCTGACATTTTGAAACGTCCTGATTTTTCTCACGTAATAACAGGCGTATTTATGAACCGACTTGGATGTACCTTGGTGTGTACATAGTACATACAAATATCTCGACCGAGTTCGTTGGCCAGCTTCATCCGCCATCTTGTTTCAAAATTGTGGCCATTTAAAACTAGTCGGATGTACCAATCCCAAAACTTTCTTCTATATCATACATGTTAATACTTCAAAATTCGCTATCACACTGCCAAAATTAAATGGCAATCTATGCATCTCATGAGGATTCTAACGATATGAAATTCCGTGCATTAGTTCTTGAGGTATGACTATCGCTGAAATCGTCTAAATTCAGCAAAATGCTGCCTAGCAGCGCCACCTATTGGGTGATTTATACCAAATCCTAATCAGCAACAATTTATGTCAACGTCTGACTGAATCTGAAGTTTGGAGAAAATCCGTACATTAGTTTTTGAGATAGCGCAATAGCGAAAATCGTGAAAATTTCTGCATAGCAGCGCCACGTATTGGGTGATTAACACCAAAACCTAATTAACAACAACTTGTGTCAACATACAACTAAATCTGAAGTTAGATGAAAATTGGTCCATTAGTTCTATTGATAGAGCTATTGAGGCAATTGTGGAAAAGGCAACAGAGAAGCGCCACCTGTTGGGCGATTTAAACCAACACCTAATCAGTAGCAAGTCATATCAAGGACTAACTTAATCTGAAGTTTGATGAAAATCCGTGCGTTAGTTCTTAAGATAGAGCTATTGAGGAAATCGTGTAAATCCTGCAAAATTCATAATAACAGCGCCACCTGTTGGGCGATTTACACCAAAACGTAATCATCATCAATTCATATCAAGGACTAACTAAATCTGAAGTTTGATCAAAATCCGTGCATTAGTTCTTGAGATAGAGCTATTGCGAAAATCGTGAAAAATGCAGCATTGCAGCGCCACCTGTTGAGCGATTTACACCAAAAACTAATCAGCATCAATCTGTATTGGGCACTAACAGAATATCAATTTTTATTAAATTCCGTGCATTAGTTCTTGAGATAGAGCGCCCACAAAATTTGTGTCACATACACACAGACAGACAGACAGACAGACTCACAGAGTCACAGACAGACATTTTGTAAAAACATGTTTTTTGGAATCTCTGACCCCTAAAACGTGTAAATCCGTAGAAAACCGGAATTCGAAAATTTTCATGAATCCAATACTTTCTTCTTGTAAAGATAGAAGAAAGTAAAAATAAAAAAATATAAATGAGATACCAAAAAATTGGAAAATGAAAAAGATTTTTTTTGTATGTGTTTGACCTTAATACAAAGATTCCGGAACAGTTTTTCTTTCGTCTATATCTAAAAAAAAATGGCTGAGTAATAGCATTTTGAGTTTCTCTTGTGGCTGACATTTTAAAACGACCTGATTTTTGTCACGCGATAACAGGCGTATTTATGAACCTATTTGGATGTAACTTGGTCTGTCCATAGTACATACCAATGTCTCGACCGAGTTCGTTGGCCAGTTTCATTCGCCATCTTGTTTCAAAAGGGTTGCCATTTAAAAAAAATTAAATTTAAAATTCAAAATGAGGTATTAAAAAATTGGAAAATGAAAAAAAAAAAAAATTTATGTGTTTGGCCTTGATACAAAGATTCCGGAGCAGTTTTTGTTTCTGAAAATTTGTTCTTTTGTTGATATCTTAAACAAGTTGGAAATTGCTCGTCAAACGTGGCAAATGAGGTGCGTTCGTACTATAACTAGTTTTATAATTATTTTTTGCACCCCATATTGTACTGAATGTATAATTTTTTGCACTTCATAAAGCGCATAGTCTGATACATCATTAAAATGCACTTCCAATATTTTTTTCCCATTCCCCGTAATGTAACGGAACACTTTTGACTGCCCCTGTAATTAAACTATACATCCGATTTTCCTAAAATTTGAAATAGCTCAACAAAATTTTGCAACAATTATATCTTTAAAATTTCAGACCATTCGGAAGGCTGTAATATCATTAAAATGCACTTGCAATAATTTTCCCCATTGGCCGTAATGTAAAGAAAAACTTTTGACTGTCCCTGTAATTAAACTATGCATCCGATATTCCTAAAATTTGAAAGGGCTCGACAAAATTTTGCAACAGTTATATCTTTAAAATTTCAGATCATTCGGAAGGCTCTAATATCATTAAAATCCACTTGCAATAATTTTTCCCATTGGCCGTAATGTAAAGAAAAACTTTTGACTGTCCCTGTAATTAAACTATACATCCGATTTTTCTAAAATTTGAAAGGGCTCGACAAAATTTTGCAACAGTTATATCTTTAAAATTTCAGATCATTCGGAAGGCTCTCATATCATTAAAATGCACTTGCAATAATTTTTCCCATTGGCCGTAATGTAAAGAAAAACTTTTGACTGTCCCTGTAATTAAACTATACATCCGATTTTCCTAAAATTTGAAAGGGCTCGACAAAATTTTGCAACAGTTATATCTTTAAAATTTCAGATCATTCGGAAGGCTCTAATATCATTAAAATGCACTTGCAATAATTTTTCCCATTGGCCGTAATGTAAGGAAAAACTTTTGACTGTCCCTGTAATTAAACTATACATCCGATTTTCCTAAAATTTTAAAGGGCTCGACAAAATTTTGCAACAGTTATATCTTTAAAATTTCAGATCATTCGGAAGGCTGTAATATCATTAAAATGCACTTGCAATAATTTTTCCCATTGGCCGTAATGTAAAGAAAAACTTTTGACTGTCCCTGTAATTAAACTATACATCCGATTTTCATAAAATTTGAAATGGCTCGACAAAATTTTGCAACAATCATATATTTGAAATTTCAGACCATTCGGTTGGGTAGTTTTTGCTCTGTTACATGCGGACAGACGGACAGACGGACGGACAGACGGACAGACGGACAGACGGACGGACTGAACGACGACTATAGGTGCTACGTATTTATATAATTACGAACGCACCTAAAAATGGTTGATTTATAGCACTTTGAATTTCTAGCATGGCTAACATTTTGAAACGATCTTGTATTTGTCACGCGATAACACACGTATTCGCCTATTTCGATGTAAGAAAGCATGTGGATAATATACAATAACACCTCGACCAAGTTCGCTGGCCAGATTCATCAGCCATCTTGTTTCAAAATGGCGGCCATTAAATTAAAAAATATATATATATTTAAAGTGAGGTGCAAAAAAATTAGAAATTGAAAAAGGTTTCTTTCTTAAGTATGTGATCTTGATATAAGGATTCAGGAACATTTTTTGTTTGTCTTTACCTTAAAAAATGGCTCAGATATAGCAGTTTCAATTTCTATTGTGGGTGACATTTTGAAAAATCTGATTTTTTGCATGCGACAGCACTCCTATATATTAACCGATTCCGATGTGAGTGAGCATGTGCACAGCAATTACTAAGGTCTCGACCAAGTTCACTGCTTAGCCTCATCCACCATGTTGTCTTAAAATGACAGGCACTTTAAAAATAGCCGAATTTGGCAGCCAAATATAAGTTACTTTAAAGAAAAGCAGCTTGGATAAAGCTGACTAATTTCGCGAAATTCTCATTCATTATATTGATAAAAATTAGTATTGAATCTCCTATATTCGGTTTCCACTAAATTGAGCTTCGTGTGTTTGCATGATATAAGTTGGCTTTTTTTAAATAAGGATTATGAAAGCTACCTCTTCCTCCCGGCACTGGCCGGAAGGACTTTTTTAAATTTACTTTTTTACTTTTGTAGAGCTTTTAAATTATGATTTTCTTTTATCAATCGTTTCTTTCATTCTAAACTGATTATCTTACTGGATTTTTATTTGAATGTAATTGTCTAAGTCATATTTTTTCAATTCGTAGTGTTTACGTACATAATTGCCTAAATAGTCATCGTTATAGTCATTAATATTGTTGTTTTTCTGTATTCATGAATTTCGAACATAATCTGAAAATAAAATATAAGCATAGGCAAGTGTACTTTATGAATAATTTTAATTGCAAAATGCAGGCAGGGCTGGAGTTGATTTTTTAGCTTTTATACCGGGCGGGGGCAACAGTTTTATTTTTTTATGTGGGTTGGACCTGATAACTTCAGCCCAGGTAAACCTCTAACTGGCATATCGAAGCCAGCTTAACTTTTTTTTAAATGCTTAATTTCAGCCATCATCCCATAACTACTGAATATACCGGGTGTCCTAAAATGGACTGACTGATTTTAAAATTCAATAAATTGCAAAAGGTGACAGACATTAAAAAAATACTTGCAGGAGGGTTATATATGTCGGGAACATGGGTGATTATGTTCCAAATTTTCCGAAAATTTAACCCTCTCGCTGCGCAACCCTCGATTTCCACGGCCAACGTAAAAGTGGCAAAATTTTTGCAACCCGCAATTTCCGCAGCAAATCTTTTTTTTTATGATCTAATTCTATTAAAAAAAACCCTGTTTCACAAAGATTTTGGGACATATTTTACTCTAAAATGTGTGCAGATTTGAAATGTGGAATAAAAAATATTTTTTAACTTATTTTGATTAAAAGAAAATAAATAATAATAATAATAATACGCAGTTCCAGGGTTAAGGCATTCGGTTCAAATTCTCCTATCCGAAAATTCGGACATACAAATAATCGCAAATTTTGATAAATGGCCTCCATAAAAAATCTATTTCGTCAATTGTTCACAGAAAATAACTTCAATTTCGCCGAATGATCACAGAAAAAAACGCGAGTTTGATCAGGGAGCCACGGAAAACATGCGAAATTCTACAAATGATCACAGAAAACGCGAATTTCTTCAAAAGGCAGCGGAAAAGAACTCGAATTTCGTTAAAGGATCGCGGAGAAAACGCGTATTTTGTCAAATAGCCGCGAATTTCATCAAAGGATCGTGGAGAAAACACGAATTCCTTCATAGAATCGTGGAAAAAAACGAATTTTGTCAAAGAATCGCTTTAAAAACGCGAATTTAGCCAAAGGATCGCTGAAAAAACGCGAATTTTGTAGAAGTGTCACGGAAAAAAACGCGAATTTTACCAAAGGTCTGCAAAATTACACTAATTTCGACAAAGGGTTGCAGAAGAAACGCAAATTTCATCAAAGGATCGAAGACGAGCGAATTTCATCAAAGAGTCGTTGGAAAAATGCAGTGGTCTCTTTAGAAAAAGCACACTTACATACGTTTATTATTATAGGTATAATTTTTAACTTGAAATAATATACCGAACTAATTTTTGAAAAAAAAAACAACAAGTTAACCCAAACCCAGCTTGTAGGAATCTACACTCAGCCTGAAATCTATCCGAATCCAAAACAGCTAATCCGACCTGCAACAAAAATAATTAGTGCCAGAAGGGAATCACACCATCTGCTGTAACCTTTCAGAAAATTTTCTTTGAATTTCAGAATTTTTTTTTTTCTTTTTTACTCTACCTCTGATAATTTTTTTAACTGAGATTCTTGATTTTAGTTTAAAATAGCAACGAAGATGATGCTGGAAGCAAGAGGCGCTAAATCGGTTCCCGGAGGAGGTAGGCTTAACGACCATTGTTTACAGCGCCATCTATCGCTGCTATTATGCAGTAAAATCAAGAATCACAATAAAAAATCTCATGACATCTTACATAAACCTCGTGGAAGATTTTTTTTTTAAATAGCTGCCACCATTCGAAAAGTACTAAATTTTAAAATCCATTTAAGGACACCCGGTGTGTTTTTTAATAAGTTTCAAAGCATTCTTTACTGAATTACAACTCACCTTAGATATAAAGAGACAAGCAGTCTTATACCAAATTAGTATTTTTTTACATAATTCTGGAGATTAAAAAGTATTCCTAAATAATTATTTGGACGTGTCTGTTATGGAGATTTTACTGCATATATTTTTTACCTTCAAAAATACTTAGACTTTCTTTTAAAAAAAACGGGTCAACCCGAACCCTTCTCGCAAGTCACAGTAGTGAAAACCCAATCCAAAACTGACCCAAACCGGATATAATGTATATCAATCTGCCCCAAACCCAACGCACTAGGCGCAGCTAAAAAGTAAAAGTCAACCCGACTTGTAGCAGAAAAGTAGAAGTCAAACGGGCCCAAACCCGACCCGCATCGAAAAAGTAGAAGTTAACCCGGCCCATAGCAAAAAAGTAGAAATTAACCCGAACCACAGCAAAAAATAGAAATCAACCAGACCCAAACGCGACCCACAGCAAAAAAGTATAATCCAACCAGCAGCAAAAAATAGAAGTCAACCGGACCCAAACCCGACCCACAGCAAAAAGTAGAGGTAACACGACCCGCAGTGAAAAAATTAGCCCCGACCCGCGCATCAGATTGGAGTTTCCAAACTTCTAAAATCGCCCCCCCCCTTGAGGACTCTCCAGATCCGCCCTTGCATACATTCACTATAAACCATGGTTCATACTCTTGAGAACAAATAAAATTCAGGCACTATTTAAGGACTGTTTAGATACACGCAATAATACGTATATTAAAATAGCTCTGGAATAACACATAGGGAAATAGTCATCACATCGGTTGTCTATTTCGAAGAAATGTTATCAAATCTTTAAATTTTTCTATAAAAGGCGTTTTCAAGACACATTAAAAAAGTTTGAAAGAATGATGTATTTAAACTTAGTAAGGTGCCATGGAAAAAGATTTACAATTAAAGTTTAGAAAAGATATATTTTTTTAAGTGCAAAACAGATATGATATTAGTAAAGAAGTTGAATTTCATGAGTTTTGAACACTCTTCAGGAGTCAAATATTAGCATTTCAGAAATAGTACGCAATTTGTTTCAAGTTATACTTTTTAATATTTTTTATAAGAATTTTCTGAAGCGTCAAATGTTACGGCATACGCACTTATCCATACAAACATAATTGAAATAAAGATTACATAATTTACTTTTACTTTTTAAATATAAAGGATTTTTAAAAGAATTTATAAAAAGAAATAAAAATTTTGTTATCAGTACAGAGCAAAAAATTCAGGATTGATATAATTCTGTGAAGTTTTTACTAAATGACAAAATTCGCTATTTTTATGAACGACTGATTGACGAATTTCGCAATATTTTTCTGCGACCGATAGGCGAACTTCACAATTTTTTTTTTCGACGACAGGTTGACGAAATTCTAGATTTTTTTTCGACGAAATCTGCATCAAATGATTTTTTCCACGACCAAATAATGAAATATGCAATATTTTTCGATGACCGATAGACGAATTTCGCGATATTTTTCCAAAATGGATTTGCAAAATTTAAATTTTTTAACGACAGATTGACGAATATTGCGATTTTTTCTGCATACAATTGACGGAATTTGCGCATTTTTTTATGTCAAATATGTTTGAAGTTCGTTATTTTTTCCTGCTGTTAACTGGCTAAAATCGCGATTTTTTCTACGTCAAATTGATAAATCCGCGATTTTTCTCACCCGCGTATGATTGAAGAAATTTGCATATTTTTATGAATGACCGATTGACGAATTTCGAAAAAATTTCTGCGAATGATTTAGAAAATTTGTAATTATTTTAAACGACAGATTAACGAAATTCATGATTTTTTTCCGCTTGTAATTGACAGAATTCGTGTTTTTTCCCCCTTAGCGATAGACGAATTCATGATTTTTTTCTGCGACAGAAAAAACTCAATTGCGAAAATTAATCCGCGATTTTTTTTTTTCACAAGGGATTGACGAAACCTCGAACAGAATAGTTTCTTACTTTTAAAATTAAGGAACCATTCTGTTAGAGGTTTTTAGGCAAATTAGACTAATCGTCATTATGTTTGATACACTAGAAATAGTTTATTTACTTCTCTTCTCTCGCCATATTATGTTTATCTTTAAAAAACTCAATTCCAATTTACTGAACTTGCAGCAATTCTTCTGACAACATTTTTAGCTTTTTGAATACTTTCAAAAACTCTCGAAATTTAGAAAAACATTTAAAAATAGTAAAAATAAATAAATAAATAAAAAAGTAATCGTTAATATTAATTATATGTATCATTAAATATAAATAATATTTCTCCAGCTGCTTTCCATGGAAGTATTGCTTCTCCAATATTTTAGTAATCTGACGGTGTAAAAACTGTAGTTTATTCCTATATTCAAATTGACTACAACTTGGATTTAAATGTCCGGTATTTAGTAGCCTATCATTTTTTTTATATGTTACGTTGTTTTTTAAAAACATGCTCATGAGGTCAGTAAAATATTTATTATCTTCTACAAGTCTGATATTTTTTCAAGTTTCTGAAGTAATAAAACCCTCATCGTCTTTTTTTGTGTGTGCTTTTTTCTTCCGAAGCATTTCAAACATTTTAAGGCGGTGGTCAATATTCTTGATAACAAACACAAAACTTTCTGACATATTTACTGACTCATTTTTAAACGTAAAGGCATAAAATTGGCAGGGTTGACTGTTGAAGCGATTTGGAATATAAATAAAGTACTTATCGAGTTATAAGGGATTTTGGGTCACGTTACCACAAGTTTTCACCTTTCTCTGGCTGGTTATCTTTTGCGTTTACCAAAAATTGGAAAACTTCTTTTGATGACATAGTTTCCAAATAAGAACAGCTGCCAATTTTATGCTTTTACGAACAAAAATAAATGAAAAAATATGTCAGAAAGTAGTCTTTTGTATCTGAGAACAACCTTACTAAATTTTATCATAAGTTTTCATCCTTAATGATGCCTATATAATACTTCTTGTTGGTATTGGCAGTACATTTGAAAGACAAGCAATTTCATTTATATATCAGCAATATCAATCAATCAATATCAGTTGTAAAATACGTAAGGCGTCCATTCTTATATCTGACCAATAGCTAATTCCTAAATCGTTAAATTTAAAATACTTCTAATTTCAAAAATATTTCAAATGTTGGTCTTCATCACCTTAGAAACCGTTTTTACGTTTGAAAAAGTTGCAAAATTAAAATTTTTATGCGATCCTTTGGGTTCTATAACATATTTAGAAAAACATTGCCCAATTGTCGTGCAAGAGAAAATTTTTGCACAACCAATAATTCTCGAATTATGATATTTAGAACCTTAGGAATTTTTACCATTTCATGATACAAGAAACGGGCTGGCAACGCTGGAAATTTGTAAAATACAAAGTATCATGACTCGGTTAATTTAGATAGTATGATGTTTTTTCATTTGTTAGAACATGGAAAGTATTTTTCTAAATGTAACTTATAGGACTCAAGGATCTTATAAAAATTTAGAATTTATTACATTTACGAAAATAACTACTTTGATTTAAATGATTACTAAGATATGAAAAATAATATATTTTTTTAATGCAGCTGAAAGTATACAACTAACGATTTAATTGTTAGCTATTGGTAAGCAAAAACAGGGAACATTCCGTACCAAAGCAAAGTACCTTTTATTCGAATATAAGTAGTTATTGTAATGTTGAATAAGCATGCCATATAATTAGCGTTAGCCTAGGTTGTCGATTTGGAACCCAAAATTCTTCCAATTTTCAAAATTTCATTTTTTTTTTCAGTTGAATTAGCTTATTATAGGACTGATGAAAAAAAAAAAATATATATATATATATTCTCTTTGCAAATGAACCATTATTTTATTGAATAAAATAAATCAGTACATATCACAGTGTTATGTTTAGAAAACGCTGCTGTGCAGATAAACATTTAAAGAAAGTGAATTAATGTAAATGAGATTTTCTCATTTGAAGTATCATTTTAACAACCGGTTCGCCGAACTCAATACAAATTAACAACCGGTTCTACCGAACCGGTGCGAACCCGCTGAATCCCATCACTGCTTATAGCCCAGTAAATTTAGACCAAAAAGGAGGTCGATAGCTAAGAAATTCATAATGAGCTAAAATTTTCAGGATTAGCTCCTGGATATGTATAGAATGGATCCTGAAAAATCTCAAAAAAATTGATGTCGGCTTCCATCCAAAATGGCGGATAAACTGTGGGCGCCAAATAATTGCACCTTGTTGGATGTTTTTCTGCATATTTACATCAAAAGTGAATATTTTTCGCTTCTAAGGAAACCAATGCAGTCAGCAAGTATGCTAATTTGAATATGAGCTTAGGTTTATAAAATAAAGAAATTATAAATGTACGGTAATACGATTCATTTAAACTGAAATTATTTAAAAAAATAAAAATCATTTTTTCCTTTGGAGTTTTCATCTACATTTTCACACACAGCCATTTTTTCAACAAAAAATGCAGATAAGAATAAGAATAAAAGGTAGTGAATGAAGGAATTTCCTACGCTCCATACAGACATGGGAGGGGGTTGGAGAGAAATGTGAATTTGCTTACGCCGGCTCTACTAATAAGAATAAAAGGTAGTGAATGAAGGAATTTCCTCATTGTGGAAAATGTGCCCATTTATATATTCAGCAAATGGAAGAATTTAATGAGAAAATGGAAAGCAATGAATTTAAAAATTTTGTTGATGGTTATTTTACTGTTCGCAGAAAAGACAGGACATGGAGTGGAGTTGTACCAGACATGATAATAGAGCAGAGTCTCATGAAATCCACAAAAGTAGCAGGAGGCTTAACACATGGCCGAGGAATGGAAGATTCTACTTTGTCCAGATGAATTCCTTCTTACCCAATGAACATGAAAGTATCGGAAGTATTGAAAGATTTTTGTGAAAATACTTTTGTATGCTCAGAACAACACGTTGAATTTCGGCCTTCCAGACAATCAAGAGATGATTCTGATTTGAATAAGGTATCCCAATGGCTACTGCTTCACAAACCTTTCGATAATCAAATTCCTAAACATTTGTTGATGAATATAGCTAGAGGATTGGTGTTGTTGATGATAAAAAAAACTGTGACAATGCAAAGAAAGTTGGTGAAAATTTACTATCTTCAATCATAGGATGTTCATTTGGGGAAATTAAACTTCAACGAAAAAAGAGAGTTACACCAATATCGGCAACAAATAACACATTGATAATAAGGAATTCAACTGTGATATTCAATCCTCTACAGTTGTTTACCAGGATTGCTGCTGTACTCAAGTCAAATGAAAATCTACGAGATTACCTCAAATACGAATTAGCTCCTGAATCTTCCTCCCTCTTTGATGAAGTTTCAATGATGAAGAATGTTAAATCAACTTTAGCTGCTATCATTGAAACAACTGAGCCTTGTGTTGAAACTCCACCAACTTGTTCGTTTATTGTAGATGGAGGATTTCTTTTGCATGCATTGGTTTGGAATGAGTCCGACACCTATAGAGATATATGCCTCAAATATGTTAGATTTGTCCAGAAACACTTCTCTCCATGTGAAGCAGTTGTTTTTGGTGGGTACACTTGTGCCTTATCAACTAAACGTGTGGCGAGGCAAAGAAAATTGATGTCGAAAATGTCTGCAACTATTGCTTTTGACGAAAACATGAGGGCCACAACCAAACAAGCTTTTTTTTTACGGAACTCCGAGAACAAGGCTAGGCTTATTCGAATGGTCATGGGCTACTTACAGGTCGAAGGAATAACCGCCCTACAGGCGGATGCTGATGCTGATGCACTAATCTGTACAACAGCAATTAATTCAAGTAAGACCAATTCTAGATTAGTACAGTAGTTGGTACTGACACAGATCTACTGACCATTCTCATCGCACGAGGTAACCCAGGAAAACCACTCTTCTTTCTACAACCTCGCGAACAAAAATGCTATAACATATTTAAAATTCAAAAATCACTTGGCCCAATGAAGGATTCCATTCTCTTCCTACATGCAGCAACTGGATGTGCTAGCTATTTTTAGGACGGGGAAATCCTCAGCTTTTAAATTGATAGAGAAAAACCATGAGCTGCTTTCTTTGACTTCCTTATTCAACAGTCCTCAACTTAAACCCTAAAAGGTAATTGAAATAGGAGAGATATCATGAAAAACCTTTTTAGGGGAGAGAAAGTTGACTCCCTAGATGAGTTGCGATACATCAGTTACACTAAAGAAGTAACCGAAAATCTCTCATCAAAATTTAACCTGGTGTTCTTCCACCAACAAGTGCAGCAACTTCGCAACATTCACTTTGGGTTTATTTTAAGTCCAACAGTGGCTGGGAAACAACCTAGATCCTACTGAATGGGGATGGTTCATGAAAGAAGGCAGATTAAACCCATTACCTTCAACACTTCCCGCAGCGTCCGAAGGTCTTCTGCAGTTTATCTCTTGTGATTGCAAAATAATTGCTGCAAGGGACTGCGATGAAAGATGTTAGTGCAAGAAGGCAGCTCTCCATTGTTCTAGCTTTTGTACCTCTTGCTTAGGAGAAACATGCACAAATTAAGTTCGTCCTATTAACGGATTTGAAGACGAAGATAACGGTTACGGCGTTGAATGGGTGGCATTCTGGTAATTTTGTTTTAAGTTTATTTACCACAAGATTATTAGCTTATTTATTACAAGCATTACTATAATGTTTTAATGTACTTTTACTTTTGGATTTAAATTTTTGTGCCTTGTAATAAATAATTTAAACTTGTTCTAACTTTTTCTTTTTTTTTTCATCACAGTCCTCTGGCAAACATTTCTATATAGAAAAATAGAATATCTGCCATTTTTTAAAACAAAATTTTAAAAATAATCCTCACAAATAGGATTAGAAACATACAGATGACTTGTCAATAGTTTCTTAAGTACGAGGAAAAACAGGCTAAGGGCAATGAAATTCTATTAATTTGACGACAAATAAATGAATGTACAACTCATTCGTAGGTTTTATTTTGATAAAAACTAGGTACAGGGCTCAACTAATCGACTGGGGCCTGGACAGGCATCTCTTTGCGGGACCCCTACACCTTAAGGTTCTTTTACAAGACCATTAAAAAACCTCAACAGAGAGGGTTTTTTAGCAATTTTATTGTTTTTTTTAATTTTTGAGGCCTTTTCTTCACAGGGGCTCGGGGGACATGCCCCGTGTGCCCCTGCTTTAGTCAGGCCCTATGTATACATTAAAACAGGATGTAAGTAGAGGTCACAGAATTTTTCAGAAGTAAAAAAATATTGATATATGACTTAGAAATGAAAAAAAAAAACATTGGACGATGCAAAAAGGTCTTAGCGGCCATCTTTGATCGGCCATTTTGGAACGCATGAGAACTTTTGAGACTTTTAAGGTTTTTTTTTACTTGTCATAAAGAGCTAATTCTGAAATTTTCAGCTCATTATGAATTAATTAGCTATCAAACCCTAAATTTACTGGGCTATTATCCGAAAAGTGTCAACCCAAAAAATTACGTTTACAGAAAAATTGAAAAACGGTTCCAAGAATACAAATAAAGTATTTCTTTTATTTATTGAAATGTGCTTTTAACCATATATTGAGATATATTTCTTACACTTTATCATATTGATGATTGATATCTCAAATATCACTTTTTTTAAATTATGATTTTTGAAATAAAAATTTAGATGAAATTATGATAAATTTCGTGCCCCCAGGGCACGGGCCCCGGGTGCCCGTGCGATAGTCAAGGCCTGAACATGATAACTTTTGAAGCTGTATAATAAAAAGTAGATTTGTGAAAGTATTTCTCTCTTTTTTAAGGCTTTTCTCAAATCCAAAGGAGCTACATTCGGACACATTTATGAATTTATTTCTTTTCAGAATCGCGTAAGATTGGCAGGTCTTGTCTTCTTATTGAGAAAATATGTAAATGCCATTTTTATTTTCTTAGATAAAAGCAATATATCTTTCAGAAAGTACTGACACAGTTTTAGAGTTTTAAACCGAATTTCCGAAAGCGATAGAACAGGATGAGAGAAAAACCTACAGTCACGTGACAAGAATCTCTGTTATCTCCAAGTAATTTATCAAAAATGGAAAAGCTATTCGATTGCAAATCCCTTCAATAGGGCTGGGCGTCTCACCAGGTACGCAGCGTCTAATATGTGCAGATTCGGATAGAGCACGTCAATATGAGTATTTGGAATGGCAACATGTGGGGTCCCCGAATATAGCCGAATATTAATTTTGCCAGGTAAAATCCCCTATTGCCTGGACTTCATAACTTACTGCCCGTAGCGCCGCAGTGCATGTTCAGAGGCAGCCCTCCCCCTCCCCGTTCATCCTACGTCACAATGTCATATATCCTATTTGTTGAAAATTTTGTCTAGTTTCTGAATTTCGTAATGCTTTTCCCCTAAAACAATAAGAAATTTAAGTTAAAAACAACTATTTAAGGGGTTTTCGCGGGGGAAACATGTTGGGGGAAGTTAAAAATTCGAATTCAGCGACCCAAAAAACTTAAAGTAAACCTTATAGAGAAAGTTCGTAGGGGAGATGGGAGGGCGAATGTAAACGTGTGAGTGGTGAAGTTTGTAATATGAAAAACACAAGAAATGAGAAAAAATCCAAGTGAAAATCAATGTTTGTTGAGAACTTTCAATACAACAGATTTTCGAAATGTCCTCCGTTCGAACAAATAACATTTTGAAGTCTGGAATGGAAGTTCGCAATTGGTTTTTGCAATAGATCTCTTCCAAATTCCTTCATTTTGTTTTCAATTGCTGCTCTCAAGTCGTCTAATGTTTTGAGCTGTGTGCGATATACCGTGTCTTTCATGTGTCCCTATAAAAAAAGTCACACGGGTTAAGATCCGGGGCATACGTCGGCCACTATACCATTGCCTGTTTTCGTAATGGAGTCCAACCCGATGATTCTATCGTGAAAATGTTCTGTTAAGAGATCGAAGTCACGCTGAGTGCGGTGAGGTCTAGCACCATCTTGCATAGACAAATAATTGCTTATTTTATTCATGCCATGCAAGAATGGGATGACACAGTTATGCAACACGTCAAAATAAGCGTCACCGGTGACATTTCCGGTGAGAAAAGTTGGTCCAATGATGCCTTCGGCAGATAACAAACACCAAACTGCGAGTCTCAGTGGGTGCAGTGGCCGAACTATTGCATGATGGGGATTTTGGTTGACCCAGAACCTCCAGTTCTGTTTGTTAACAAATCCTTGGAGGTGGAAGTGCGCCTCGTCACTGAACCAGATCCGATTAAACCCCATTTCGCCATCTTCAACCTTACTAATCATCGTCTTTACGAAATCAAACCACCTTAAACCATCCAATCCGATTTGGATTTTGTAAGGGAACAAAGCCACATCCCTCCTCATTATCCGATGCACCGTGCTTTTGGACATGTCGACTTTTTGAGCCACCTGTCGTAACGTAGCTGATGGACTTTCTTCGTACTCTTCTGTCACTTTCTTAACATTAACTTCGGTTCGTGCACTCAACTCTTTGGTCCCCATCGTTAGCATATAGTCCAACACACTGCCGGTCTCCTTAAATTTGTCGTACGTTCGTTTGATTGTCGTGTCGCTTATGCTGTGGTGATTGCCGAATTTTTTCTTGAATTTTCTGATCACAGCCGCTGGGGATTGTAATTCATGGTAAGTCAGTATCATGAAAATACGATGCTCAATGGAATATTTGCTCATTTCAGAACCGAAACGGTAACACAACAAAAACGAAACGATACCGATACAACCCTACTTTCCTAGCGAGTAACGCCCCATTCTCTTCAAACCTCTTCTCTAGCTTTATAGTATGCTGCGGAGGGATATTGTGTATTCACTGACAGGCGTGCTTTTCCTCTCATTGGTCGCCACAAATTTGCATAGTCATCTGGAGAATCTTTCACGTTGTGCATTCGTCGTACACATCATCATTTGTAATACCCACTATCAGATTCTTCAATAGCGTTCATCCTGTAATTAGACTATCACGCTGTATTCGGAGATCCCACATATTACCATTCAAAATACTCATATTGACGTGCTGTATCCGAATCTGTACATATCATACACTGCGTACCTTGTGGGACACCCTGTACATTCAGCACAATATGCGGTGCAAAAAATATTTATAAAACTAATTATAGTACGAACGCACCTCATTTGTCACGTTTGACGGGCAATTTCCAACTTGTTCTTTTTACAATCATACGCACAGAATATTTCATTTCCAAAACTTGTATCATAAAAATAATCCATTTAATAATTTGTTAATTGTATAAGCTAGATAAATACTTGAACATTTGTAGTTAGTTACGTTACCATTGCTTGGACCAATAGATAAAAACAAGTTTTTGTCGAATTGGAATAAACCCCCATGCATTGAAAGAGAAAGAAATATTGAGGGGCCTCACTATGAAGTTTTGCCCCGGGGCCTCCAAGTTTATAGTTACGGCCCTGATATATACCCTATATATACATATACAGTAAACTCTGTCTAAGGCGGAATCGGTTGAGACTGAGAAAAATTTCCGCGGTAGACAATATTCCGGCTTATGCAAAAAGCTGCCCCCTCCTCCAAAAAAAAAAAAAAAAAATAAAAAAAACAAAAAAAAAAAACAAACACTCGATCTTTGACTATCTTTCATTGATTTTCCTGAGCCGAAAATCGATTGAAAACTGAAATTCTGAAAGATTCTTTGTCTTTATAGATAAATGAGAAACTTTATTCAATTTCTTAGTACGGCTGTAATACATGCAAATTGGAAGTTTACACACAGACACACACAATAATAATAATAATAATAATAATAAACTTCGAGAATGAGACAGAATGTTTTTATTTGAATTTAAGTACAACCATAAAGTATAATATATTATACTTTAGAATATATATATTTTCATAAATTTGCATTCTACTAGAAATGACTTTTAAATGCAATTTTGTATAGGAAAAAATGAGATAAGTAAGAATTATTTAAAATTTAAACAGTTTCTGGTCTTTTGAATTAACTTTTTCAAAGTGTTACGGAAACATCCTCGACATTGAGAATTTGACTTAACAATTTTAAATTTTGATAAACGAAATGCTTTTTTTTTTAAATATCCTTTTTTCCGCCTTATGCAAAATTTTGGTTTCGGTGGGACCTTAAAATCCTTCCCGTTTCCGCGTTAGACAGATTCCGCCTTATGTAGCATGAATTAATGTAATTTTCTATGGGTTCGCCGGGATTTGAAGAATTTTCCGTGGTAGACAGATTTCCGGCTTACACAGAGTCCGCCTTAGGCAGAATTTACTGTATATCACTTTGAAACGAAACTTTGAACATTAAAAGGCGTTAAAATCTAAAACTTTAATCGAGAAATACCTCATTTTCTCGCATTTAAATAAGTATTTTATTATTATAATAGAAATACATGTGCTTCTGTATTATTAATATAAAAATTTATCTTTATCAAAAATATCTTATTTTATATGAAAAATATAAAGCAATCAATAAAATAAACCCAATTTGGGGCGCGAAGGATTTGAACCCATAACCCCTAGTCGCTCTATCCATTCAACCGTCAACGCACTGAACGTTTATTCCATCCGCGATAAAGACTCACTCCATGTTCTTGTCTCCTGGGCTCGCGCGTGCATCTTGAACACACCCCTAATCTCACCCGGGCATCCCTGGAATGAGTTCTGTGGTGAAATTTCTGGAATGAGTTTTCTTACTCTTCCTATCCTTCTTCCACTCCACTCTGATCAGTTTCACTTCGCCGATTTTTCCTGTTCTTTGTGCTGTTTGTTGTACCGCTTGTGTCTTAAATTTTGGGCTTTTGAGACTTAATTTGACGTCGAATACTTCAATTCATATTTAATCATGGGGAATCAAGTAAGTTATTGTATTTTCATTCATTCATACTTGTAAAAAAAATGTGCATAGGAAGTTATCTGTTGCTTTGAAAATGGCGTGCATTGTCTATGTTAACCCTAAATTATTTCTCTCCTTGTTATCTTACTTATAATGTAATGAGCATAATTTTAAATGTTTTCTAATGTTTAATTTGAGGTTTGTGTGTAACTCGTAATGATTTTATTCTTGAATTTAATGTAATTTATTTGAATCCCATTGTTCCAATATATTGTGTTCGTTATATTTACCGGCTGGGTGGGTAGACATGAATTTACCACTGGTAACAATAGTTAAGATTTTTAAATTACGTTGTTGCCAATCTTGTATGTTAATGCTCCACGCTAATCTCAGTGGGCGTTTTTTCTCCGTATTACTGAAGCACACGAAAACCTAGGGTGAACTAACCAGTAATTGATCACATGCCAGTAATTGACGAAGGACATATTTAAGTTTTAAAACAAGAATCAATGTGTTGATATAGCATTTTTGATAGGTGAAAAAATAAAATATAGGGATGAGTTCCATATCCTGTGCAGGAAGATTTTTGGCGAAAAAAAATCTCTCCAAAATTCCGTTTTGGCGACATGAAAGTTTTTCCAAGATTGCAGAAAAACATCATTTTAAAATCTTTATATTAATTATAAATCAATGATTTTGCACCATTTTTAAAGATAGAAAATGATATAAAAACATGGATTTATGAATTACACAAAGATTTAAAAACTAAGTTTTTGCGCCATCTTGAAAATTTTTTTCCGATACAATTACACAAATTTTAGCAGCATTCTAAATAAATGTCCTTTTTGAGATTAATACTTGTTATTGTCAGGGCTGCTCTGCCCCCTGAACCCCCCGTTCTTAAAACATTTTCGACAATAAAAAAAGAGAAAAAAAATGGCCAGAAACTTTTTATAAATTTCAATAATATTTCAAAAACTATTATTTTTAATGCAAGTAAAATCCCGCTCACAACTACCGAAAAGAAAAAATGTATAAAAAAAAGGTATAAAAATAGAAAAAATGTATAAAAGTAATTTAAAGAAATAATAGAAAAGATGGAACATAGAAACATAGAAAAAATGTATAAAAATAATTTAAAAATGCTTACACACACACAAAAAAAGGTAAGAATTTAATGTTTATAAAATGAACCCATTTAGGGTCTGAAACAGGGTACCAACTATTCATCTGAAAAAGCACATGTTTAGATTTATTTAGAATGCTGCTAAAATTCGAGCAATTGCATCGGAAGAAATTTTCAAAGTGGCGCAAAAACTTCGTTTTTAAATCTTTATGTAATTTATAAATCCATGTTTTTACATCATTTTCTCTTTTTAAAAATGGTGTAAAATCATTGATTTATAAATAATATAAAGATTTAAAAATGATGTTTTTCCGCAATCCTGGAAAAATTAACGAGACTCTACTTACATCGACCAGCACAGAGAGTAATCCGAATGTGAGTGTCAGTGTGGTGTCGGAGCAAATTCTTATCTAACCGAATTCAAAATTTGCTGACTAACAGTTCCCGTGATGCTAGTAAACCAATAAGCTTAAGATCTCACGTCAACCAGTTGTTCGGTTTTAAAAAGGCATTTCCGAAAAAAAGCAACCCTAAAGCCGTTCCAACGATCCGAAATCCGACGAACAAACTTGAACCAGATCGAAACATTTATCGCCAAACAAAGCGCGCCAAAAAAATCGCCAAATCTTCTGGCACAGGTTATGGGACTCTTCCTGTAAATTTAATTCTTTCTGTTAGTTTTAATAACTTTCTTGTTTCTTCAGAATATTTTAGATTGTGAGTAATAACTCGTTAAGTAATTTATTTCAATTTCTACCAGTTTGGCCACCCCTACATCAGTTTTGTCCATCTCTATGCACCAGTTTTGGCTAGGGGAGAGTTCCATGTCCTGTGCTGCTTGGCAAACTTGGCGAAAAAATTGCACCAAATGCCGCTTTGGCAACATGAAAAAATGGTACAAATGTCATATTCGCACCATATTGGCGTGATTTTTTTCGGTTGCCAATTTGACGAAAACATCAACAGCATAAACATAATCCGGGTTACCACATCAAGCAAAATAACGACACTTTGGTGCCAGTTGTATATGACATTGGCATCAGAAAAAAATCGCGTCAATACGGGCGAATATGACATCTGTACCGAAAAAATTTTCAAGATGGCAGAAAAACATCACTTTTAAATCTTTATTTATAAATCAATGATTTTGCACAATTTTTAAAAAAGGAAAATATGTTAAAACATGGATTTATAAATAGCATAAAGATTTAAAAACTAAGTTTTTGCGCCATCTTGGAAAATTTCTTCCGATACAATTACACAAATTTTAGCAGCATTCTAAATAAATCTAAACAAATGTGCTTTTTGAGATGAATACTTGTTATTGTCAGGGGGGTTCTGCCCCCTTGACCCCCCCCCCCCCCAAAGCATTTTCAACTATAAAAAAGAGAAAGCTGGCCAGAAACTTTTTAAAAATTTCAAAAACTATTTTTAATGCAGGTAAAATCTCGTTCACAACTGCCAAAAAAAAACTTATTAAATCATACAAAAAAATATATAAAAGTAATTTAAAAATGTTTAAACAATCAGCAAGAATTTGTTTACAAAAAGGATCAAAGTTAGGGTCGGAAACAGGGTGTGTAAATACACACAATAAAACAGTAACAAGTATTTATCTGAAAAAGCACATTAGTATAGATTTATTTAGAATGCTGCTAAAATTTGTGCAATTGCATCGGAAGAAATTTTCCAAGCGGTGCAAAAACTTAGTTTTTAAATCCAGGTTCCGGGTGTACCCCGGATTTCCGGGTTTTTCGATCGATGCTTCGGGGTTTGAGATCGTTGTTTAGTGGAGAATTCGGACATTAAAATATATCGCGAATTTAGACAAGTGGTTGCCAAAAAAGAAAATCAATTTTTTAATCGTTCGCTGTAAAAATCGACAATTTCGTCAAAGGATTGCGAAAAAAACTTGAATTTCAACAAAGAATCTCGAAATAAACACAAATTTCGTCAAATGATGGCAAAATAAACAGAAAATTCGTCAAAAGATTGCGAAAAAAAGCATAAATTTCGCAAAAGATCATGATAAAACAAGATTTTCGTCAAAAGATTGCAGGAAAAACTCAATTTTCATCAAAAGATTGCGGAAAAAACGGGTATATTGTCAAAAGATCACTGGGAAAACTGAAATATCGTCAAGATTGCTGGAAAAATGCAAATTTTGTTAAAGGGTCATGGAAAAGAAGCATTAATTTCTTTAAAGAATTGCGGAAAAAATGTGAATTTCGTCAAAGGACCGCAGAAAAAACACAGAATTAGAACTGGAAAGGATATTTCCCATTTTGGGATTGCGGGGAAAACGCTATTTTCGTCAAAGGAT
This sequence comes from Maratus speciosus, assembly GCA_963932465.1. NCBI lineage: Eukaryota > Metazoa > Arthropoda > Arachnida > Araneae > Salticidae > Maratus > Maratus speciosus. The sequence goes on from OZ010789.1 coordinate 200,438,112, forward strand.
TGGGAGAAAAACGGGGATATCGTCGAAGGATCGCGAGAAAAGTGCAAATTTCCTTAAAGAATCGCGGAAAAAACATGAATTTCTAGAATCGCGAAAAAACACAAATTTTACCAAAGGATAGAGGAAAAAACAGGAATTTCGTCAAAGAATCTCGAAATAAAACAAATTTAGTCTAATATCGCGAAATAAAACAAATTTAGTCTAATATGATCGCGAAATAAAACAAATTTAGTCTAATATGATCGCGAAATAAAACAAATTTAGTCTAATATGATCGCGAAATAAAACAAATTTAGTCTAATATGATCGCGAAATAAAACAAATTTAGTCTAATATGATCGCGAAATAAACACAAATTCCGTCAAAGGATTGCGAAAAAAGCGCAAAATTCACAAAGGTAAGCAAAAAACAAGATTTTTGTCAAAAAAGCAGGAAAAAACGCAATTATCATCCAAAGATCGCGGAAAAAACGAAAATCTCGTCAAAGAATCGCAGGAAAACTCAAATTTTAAAAGTATCACGAAAAAAAAACCCCCAATTTATTTAAAGAACTGCGAAAAAAAATGTGAATTTCGACAAACGATTGCAGAAAATACATAATTAAAACCGCGAGGGATTTCTCCCTTCCGGAATCACGGGAAAAACGTGTTTTTCGTCAAAAGATCGCGGGATAAAACATGATTTTTCGTCAAAGGTTCGCTAGAAAAACGGAAATATCGTCAAAGGTTCGCTAGAAAAACGGAAATATCGTCAAAGGTTCGCTAGAAAAACGGAAATATCGTCAAAGGTTCGCTAGAAAAACGGAAATATCGTCAAAGGTTCGCTAGAAAAACGGAAATATCGTCAAAGGTTCACTAGAAAAACGGAAATATCGTCAAAGGTTCACTGGAAAAACGGAAATATCATCAAAGAATCGCTGGAAAAACGGAAATATCATCAAAGAATCGCTGGAAAAACGGAAATATCATCAAAGAATCGTTGGAAAAGCGGAAATATCGTCAAAGGATCGCTGAAAAAACAAACTTTTGTTAAAAGATCTCAGGAAAAAACATGAATTTCGTTAAAGAATCTCAAAAAAAGGCAAATTGCGCGTATTTCGTGAAAAGATCGCAGAAAAAACACATAATTAGAAACAGGAGTGAACCCCCCCCCCATCTATAATTTTCAGGGTTTTACACTTTGTATCAATTGATTTTCATGGTTTTTCACTCAGAGTCACAATCACCCCTGTAAATCTATGTAATTTTTTAATCCATGTTTCTACATCATTTTCTATTTATAAAAATGGTACAAAATCATTGATTTATAAATAATGTAAAGATTTTAAAATGTTTTTCCGCAGTCTTGGAAAAATTAACGAGACTTACCTTACATTGACAGAAGGTTTTGGTGTGTATCAAAAAGGAAATATTGATAACATTTTTCATACTTCGAAAGAAATGGTTTATAGAAAGACTATCTATGACTGCTTTTCTTATGTACATTTTATTCCTCTTGCAGTAAATTGAACATATAGTCCTAGATATTCAAATACGTATTTATTTTCATTTGAAACATAGTTGTGCTCAAACCTTTTTGTGAAACTCCCAACCAGGGGTGCAGAAAATATTTTTATTCCCAACATTTCTCCCAATCCACATGAAAATTTCCCCAAAATTTTACGTTATGTTATAGGTAAATGCTGTATTACCGTATGTATAGAAAATTTATTTGTCCAATATTTCTCAACTTATGAGCGAGTGTATATGGCAAGGGTGACTCGGAGTGAAAAATTTGTTTTGAAATTCAGAGCAAATTTTCTGAAAGGTTGCAACAGAGTGGAGAAAAGGGAAGAAATCCACTCCCAGCACTATTTTTTTGTGGTCCTTTGACGAGATTCGCGTTTTTTTCGCAATCTTCTGACGAAATTTGCTTTTTAGCGATCTTTTGACGAAATTTGTAGTTATTTCGCGATCTTTTGACGAAATTTGTGGTTATTTCGCGATCTTTTGACGAAATTTGTGGTTATTTCGCGATCTTTTGACGAAATTTGTGGTTATTTCGCGATCTTTTGACGAAATTTGTGGTTATTTCGCGATCTTTTGACGAAATTTGTGGTTATTTCGCGATCTTTTGACGAAATTTGTGGTTATTTCGCGATCTTTTGACGAAATTTGTGGTTATTTCGCGATCTTTTGACGAAATTTGTGGTTATTTCGCGATCTTTTGACGAAATTTGTGGTTATTTCGCGATCTTTTGACGAAATTTGTGGTTATTTCGCGATCTTTTGACGAAATTTGTGGTTATTTCGCGATCTTTTGACGAAATTTGTGGTTATTTCGCGATCTTTTGACGAAATTTGTGGTTATTTCGCGATCTTTTGACGAAATTTGTGGTTATTTCGCGATCTTTTGACGAAATTTGTGGTTATTTCGCGATCTTTTGACGAAATTTGTGGTTATTTCGCGATCTTTTGACGAAATTTGTGGTTATTTCGCGATCTTTTGACGAAATTTGTGGTTATTTCGCGATCTTTTGACGAAATTTGTGGTTATTTCGCGATCTTTTGACGAAATTTGTGGTTATTTCGCGATCTTTTGACGAAATTTGTGGTTATTTCGCGATCTTTTGACGAAATTTGTGGTTATTTCGCGATCTTTTGACGAAATTTGTGGTTATTTCGCGATCTTTTGACGAAATTTGTGGTTATTTCGCGATCTTTTGACGAAATTTGTGGTTATTTCGCGATCTTTTGACGAAATTTGTGGTTATTTCGCGATCTTTTGACGAAATTTTTTATTTCGCGATCTTTTGACGAAATTTGTGGTTATTTCGCGATCTTTTGACGAAATTTGTGGTTATTTCGCGATCTTTTGACGAAATTTGTGGTTATTTCGCGATCTTTTGACTAGTTTTGCAGCTTTTTTGCCTTGCTTTTGACGAAATTCGTGGTTATTTCGCCCTCTTTTGATGAAATTAGCGGTTGCTTTCCATCTTTTGATGGAATTTGTGGTTCTTTTGCATTCTCAAAAACGCAAATTACGTCAAAAGATTGGGAAAAAACGCAAATTACGTCAAAAGATGGGAAAAAAGCGCAAATTATGTCAAAAGATGGGAAAAAAGCGCAAATTATGTCAAAAGATGGGAAAAAAGCGCAAATTATGTCAAAAGATGGGGAAAAAAGCGCAAATTATGTCAAAAGATGGGGAAAAAAGCGCAAATTATGTCAAAAGATGGGGAAAAAAGCGCAAATTATGTCAAAAGATGGGGAAAAAAGCGCAAATTATGTCAAAAGATGGGGAAAAAAGCGCAAATTATGTCAAAAGATGGGAAAAAAGCGCAAATTATGTCAAGAGATGGGGAAAAAAGCGCAAATTATGTCAAAAGATGGGGAAAAAAGCGCAAATTATGTCAAAAGATGGGGAAAAAAGCGCAAATTATGTCAAAAGATGGGGAAAAAAGCGCAAATTATGTCAAAAGATGGGGGAAAAAAGCGCAAATTATGTCAAAAGATGGGGAAAAAAGCGCAAATTATGTCAAAAGATGGGGAAAAAAGCGCAAATTATGTCAAAAGATGGGGAAAAAAGCGCAAATTATGTCAAAAGATGGGGAAAAAAGCGCAAATTATGTCAAAAGATGGGGAAAAAAGCGCAAATTATGTCAAAAGATGGGGAAAAAAGCACAAATTATGTCAAAAGATGGGGAAAAAAGCGCAAATTATGTCAAAAGATGGGGAAAAAAGCGCAAATTATGTCAAAAGATGGGGAAAAAAGCGCAAATTATGTCAAAAGCAGGGTTGGCACGGTTTAAACCAAGTGGTTTTAACCATGGTTTAAACCAATTGGTTTTTTTGTCAAAAAAACCATTTGGTTTTTTTAGAAAAAATGTAATATATTTTCTCTTTTTTTGTAATTTAATTGTTTTAAATTATAGATAGAAGTAATTTCTACTTTTAACACTTCATCTCTGCAGTCAAGATGAGACATAATGAGCCTAGGTCATGTTTCTATGCATATAGAAAGATTGAAAATTAGCATGTGCTGATGAACATATCTGTATCCCTAAAGATTTTTCTTAAAACATGTGAAATTAAAAAAGATAAAATAGATAAATAATATTCAATATTTAGCATAATATATTTTCATTTACAAAATGCAGATTATTTACAGCAGTTAATAACAAAATACAATGATCTTTAAGATTTTGGTTAAGTTGTAAAAGAAAATTTTCTGGATTGAGATGGGTAAGGTTATGCTTAAAAAATTTAAAAGAGTAACTTAAGATATCAAATTGAATAACACAGCGTGCAAAAATTGAGTGCTAGTTATAGCATTTTCCATAATACCAATCAATCTTTTCTGTTAGTTGCTGAATCTAATGGCCAAAAATGTACTTGGACACTTGGAGTTATCACTCAGAAAACAAAATAACCAGAAGTATTTGGATATTAAAAAAATAACAACCACAGAATAATATATTATATTCATGAAACTGCATCAAATGTTTGTTGATTGATTATTATATTAATCAAAGGATTCTTCATACGATTTTCAAGGTATGAAAATAACTGCCTTACGTTGTTTCACTGTGTAGAGCAGTTTACTTTGAACATAAGACATAGCTGTTTACTAATAATGTTTAAATTAGAAATGATTTCAATTTTCTATATAATTGACTGTAATTATTTAATTTAAATATTTTCAAAAGTTATATTACTTATATAATATCCGAAAATGTTTATTTTATCAACAGATATGCATCTGTATGCAATAGGAAATTATATTTAAAAAAAACCTGGATTAAACCAAATAAACCGTTTTTTTTGGTTTTTTACAAAAAACCCTGTTTTTTTCCAACCCTGGTCAAAAGATGGGGAAAAAACGCAAATTATGTCAAAAGATGGGGGGAAAAACGCAAATTATGTCAAAAGATGGGGGGAAAAACGCAAATTATGTCAAAAGATGGGGGAAAAATGCAAATTATGTCAAAAGATGGGGGGAAAACGCAAATTATGTCAAAAGATGGGGGAAAAAACGCAAATTATGTCAAAAGATGGGGGAAAAACACAAATTACGTCAAAAGATGGGGAAAAACCGCAACTTACGTCAAAAGATGGGGAAAAACCGCAACTTACGTCAAAAGATGGGGAAAAACCGCAACTTACGTCAAAAGATGGGGAAAAACCGCAACTTACGTCAAAAGATGGGGAAAAACCGCAACTTACGTCAAAAGATGGGGAAAAACCGCAACTTACGTCAAAAGATGGGGAAAAACCGCAACTTACGTCAAAAGATGGGGGAAAAACCGCAACTTACGTCAAAAGATGGGGGAAAAACCGCAACTTACGTCAAAAGATGGGGGAAAAACCGCAACTTACGTCAAAAGATGGGGGAAAAACCGCAACTTACGTCAAAAGATGGGGGAAAAACCGCAACTTACGTCAAAAGATGGGGAAAAACCGCAACTTACGTCAAAAGATGGGGAAAAACCGCAGCTTGCGTCAAAAGATGGGGAAAAAACGCAGCTTGCGTCAAAAGATGGGGAAAAAACCATAGTGCTGGGAGTAGATTACCCCGCCCTTCCCCTACTCTGCTGTAACCTTTCAGAAAATTTGCTGTGAATTTCAGAATTTTTTTTTTTTTTTTTCACTCTGAATCACCCCTGCTATATATACTTGCGCATAAGTTGAGAAATATTGGAAAAATAAATTTTTGTACCTATGATAATACAGCATTTACCTATCGCATACCGTAAAATTTTGGGGGAGATGTTAGGAGTCAACATTTTCTGCACCCTGCAGTTTTTTTGCTGGCCCGAACCGTTTACTTTATCAGCCCAGCCCGTTGAAAAAACTGTCCTAATTCTGCAGCCTGGCCTGTTTGAAATTTTGCCGGCCCAGGCCGTGTGCAGACCTCTATTAGAGATACAATTGTAGATTATTTTTCACAATGGTATTAAAACATGATTTGCTTTCCTTACGTTCAGGTCGGGTTGTGGGCTGAAATATTTCAGGTCTGGTTGTGGGCTGAAATATTTCAGGTCTGGTTGTGGGCTGAAATATTTCAGGTCTGGTTGCGGGCTGAAATATTTCGGGTCGGGGGTTGAAATACTTCAGGTCGAATTGTGTGGGTTGAATATTTTTGCAGGGTCGGGTTGCGGGTTGCCGGAAATTATTTTTGCTGGTTCGGGTCGGGTTGCGGGTTGACTTAAAAATGGAATTTGCAGGTTCAGGTCTGGTTCCCGTGCAGGACTCTAATCTGTGCCTTAGCTTGTGCCGTAATTATGTATTCTGCTTCTTTGCAAGTTATTTTAGGGTGCGATTTCATAAGGGGATCATACCATTTCATGCCTGGTCTTCCATCTTGAAATGGAGTTTCTATCTTGTTGGTTAAAATTTTCTGGACAGAATCTTAGTTGTTCCATTTTTATAGGAAATAGTATTCTGACTACCTAAAATCCACTTTTCTAATTGATTTTTTAACTTCAATTCCTAGATCTACTACTTGAGATTCAACATTATTAGAGAAGTGCCAGTCTTACAAACTTGGGATGTAAGGCAGAACAATGTTCTCCAATACTTTGTTAGCTTGTAGTGCTGGCATTACATTTTGAATGGCCTTAATTTTACTTCGTCTTAGAGCAGTGTTCCCTGTAGGCCATTTTTTAAGAGCACAGAATTGTCTTTTTTAAACTTGGTAAAATGAATCCTCTTCTTTTTAAATGTGAAATACATACTTATATTTAGATCTCTTGTAAAGATTTTCACAATATTTAATATTTCTAAATCCGTGTGCCAGACTTAGATAAAATGTAAAACTGTCTGCAAACTCTAATAATTTCTTAAAAGTTTTCTGCAAAAAAACGCAGCGCCCTTCCCGAGTCCTATATCGCCACTAACAGCAAAAATGAACAGTTATATGAGAGTGGAGTTGGAGTGCCACTGACACCACTAAAAGAAAAATATTATTCTCCCCTCCCATTTACAAGCATTATTAAAACTCAGTCAAGAAATGTACTATTGAATGGTATGCTTAATACAGACAACTAATAAATGAAAGAAAAGCTAATGAAAAAAAAATATATTTATTAAAATGTGAAATATTTTAATCTGATATAAAGATATCAATTTATGATTGCTCAACAAAACTGTTATTTTATTAATCTATAAAATAACTGAAATACGAATAAATGAATGTTAAAATAAAGTTAGTCCATGAATGGAAGAGATGAACTCTTACTCATCAGTTTATCTACTGTTTTTGAGACAAACCATTCCTTAATATTGACTCTTTTTTAAAAATTTTACTTTTTTTTCTCCAGTTGAAAAATAGTCTGCAGACCTTCTCAAGAGTCTGCAACGTGCATCTTACCAATTCTCCGCCCGCAGTCTTAATAATTTTTTTTAGAAAGACATTTATAAAATAAACCCCATCAAAACTGTCTGCAAACTTTGAAAATTTTCTGCGCACAGCGTTCGCATGTTCATCTATATTATCTGACTCTGCTGTGTGCCTGACCCAGTAGCAGAAAGTTATGGTTGTGTCTGCGACAGCAATTTAGTAGGATGAAAATTGTCTGCGGCAGTAGCGTGTTACATTTTCTTATGTACAAGCATTATGAGAGTTAAAATAAACAGCGTTCTTACTGATTAATACCAGGGGTGATTCTGAGTAAAAAAAAAATCTGAAATTCACAGCAAAATTTCCGAAAGGTTACAACAGAGGGGGGGAGGGGGGGCAGGGAGCGAAAATCCACTACCGGCACTAATTGTGTTTTTCTTGCGCACTTTTGATGAAATTTGGGTTTTTTTGCGATCTTTTGACGAAATATGCCGTTTATCTCGATCTTTTGACGAAATTTGCCGTTTTTTCGAGATTTTTGCAATCTTATGAGGAAATTCCTCGTTTTTTTCGCGATCTTTTGACGAAATTTACCGTTTTTTTGCTATCCTTTGACAAAAATGAGCTTTTTTTCGCGATCCTTTACGAACTTCGTGTTTTTTCCTCGATTCTTTGACGAAGTTAGTGTTTTTTCTGCGATTCTGTGACAGAAATTTGCGTTTTTTCCACACCTCTGGGACGAAATTCACGTTTTTCCCGGGATCTTTTGACGAAATTTGCTTTTTTACAGCGATCCTTTGGCATAAATTTGCACTTTCTGCGATTTTTTGACGAAATTCCTGAAATTTAATTCTGATCTTTTGACAAATTTTCCTTTTTTCGCGATCCTTTGACAGTAATCTGCGTTTTTCGCGATCCTTTGACAGTAATCTGCGTTTTTCGCGATCCTTTGACAGTAATCTGCGTTTTTCGCGATCCTTTGACAGTAATCTGCGTTTTTCGCGATCCTTTGACAGTAATCTGCGTTTTTCGCGATCCTTTGACAGTAATCTGCGTTTTTCGCGATCCTTTGACAGTAATCTGCGTTTTTCGCGATCCTTTGACAGTAATCTGCGTTTTTCGCGATCCTTTGACAGTAATCTGCGTTTTTCGCGATCCTTTGACAGTAATCTGCGTTTTTCGCGATCCTTTGACAGTAATCTGCGTTTTTCGCGATCCTTTGACAGTAATCTGCGTTTTTCGCGATCCTTTGACAGTAATCTGCGTTTTTCGCGATCCTTTGACAGTAATCTGCGTTTTTCGCGATCCTTTGACAGTAATCTGCGTTTTTCGCGATCCTTTGACAGTAATCTGCGTTTTTCGCGATCCTTTGACAGTAATCTGCGTTTTTCGCGATCCTTTGACAGTAATCTGCGTTTTTCGCGATCCTTTGACAGTAATCTGCGTTTTTCGCGATCCTTTGACAGTAATCTGCGTTTTTCGCGATCCTTTGACAGTAATCTGCGTTTTTCGCGATCCTTTGACAGTAATCTGCGTTTTTCGCGATCCTTTGACAGTAATCTGCGTTTTTCGCGATCCTTTGACAGTAATCTGCGTTTTTCGCGATCCTTTGACAGTAATCTGCGTTTTTCGCGATCCTTTGACAGTAATCTGCGTTTTTCGCGATCCTTTGACAGTAATCTGCGTTTTTCGCGATCCTTTGACAGTAATCTGCGTTTTTCGCGATCCTTTGACAGTAATCTGCGTTTTTCGCGATCCTTTGACAGTAATCTGCGTTTTTCGCGATCCTTTGACAGTAATCTGCGTTTTTCGCGATCCTTTGACAGTAATCTGCGTTTTTCGCGATCCTTTGACAGTAATCTGCGTTTTTCGCGATCCTTTGACAGTAATCTGCGTTTTTCGCGATCCTTTGACAGTAATCTGCGTTTTTCGCGATCCTTTGACAGTAATCTGCGTTTTTCGCGATCCTTTGACAGTAATCTGCGTTTTTCGCGATCCTTTGACAGTAATCTGCGTTTTTCGCGATCCTTTGACAGTAATCTGCGTTTTTCGCGATCCTTTGACAGTAATCTGCGTTTTTCGCGATCCTTTGACAGTAATCTGCGTTTTTTCGCGATTGTTTTACAAAAATTTGCGTTTTTTTGCGATCGTTTTACAAAAATTTGCGTTTTTCCGCGATCGTTTTAAAGAAATTTGCATTTTTTCCGTGATTGTCTGACTAAATTCGCGTTTTTTCCTCGATCTTTTGATGAAATTCAAGTTTCTTCCGCGATTTTGTGACAGAAATTTGCGTTTTTCTTGCGCCCCTGGAACGAAATTCGCGTTTTTTTCGGGATTTTTGGATAAAATTCAAGTTGGTACAGCGATCTTTTGGCAGAAATTTACGCTTTTCGAGATCTTCTGACGAAATTCCTCCTTCTTTCCGCAATCCTTTGACATAAATTTGCGTTTGCTCGCGATCCTTTGACATAAATTTGCGTTTTTTCGCGATCGTTTGACTAAATTTGCGTTTTCCCCACAATCGTTTGTGTAAATTCGCGTTCTTTCCGCGATCCTTTTACTAAATTCACATTCTCCGCGATCCTTTGACGAAATTCGTGTTTTTTCCGCGATTCTGTGACAGAAATTTGCATTTTTTCTACAACCCTGGGACGAGATTCATGTTTTTTTTTCTGGTCTCTTTTGACGAAATTCGCGCTTTTATAGCGACCCTTTGGCTATAAATTACCGATTTTTTATGCGAACGATTGCCGAAATTGATATTTTTCGACGACCATTTGTCGAATTCGCGATATTTTTTGTCAGAATTTTCGTACTTTCTTTTTTTTTTAAAGGAAATACTTTTTTTTTCCAAATTGGCAAATTTATCTGCAAGGTTCAAAATAAATCTGCGACGCACGTCACGCGTCTCGAACTTTCTGCTACCGGGGTGCCTGAAATCTTGCAAAAATTATGGAACTTCATTTCTTTAGGAAAAATACAAGCAAATAAATCATGCAATAATTTTATCAAACTTTTTAATTTATAAGTTGTAAAAACTTTCAAAATTTGTTTGTTTATTTATTCTAAACATTACATATCACCTCTCCTTTTGTTTTATCAATATACTATATTTTCTTTAGCAATGTCATTCTTTAGAGCATGTTTTTCTTGTTGAACTGGATATCCTCCTTTGCTGTTTTGAGGTAAAAACATCTGATACGACTTATACAATTTACAACCTTTGTTTAAAGGTTTCTAATTAAAAATAATGATTTAAGTAATAAGTAATATAATAAGGTAACTAAACCTTAATATAACCTTAATAATCTTTTAATAAAATGCTTAAGGATTTTCTACAAAATTGACAGCATCCACGATCTGTAAAACATTCATTTTCCTCCTCCTACATTTTACCATATTACTCTTGGATTTAAGAAATGTTGCCATTCAAGAAGAATAAGAAACTCATTCTAAATTATTTTAGAAAATTGGTTAATGCTTAATATTTGTTTTATTTAATCTTGTCGTGTTTAGGAGCTTTTTTTGTCAGTTTTAGGACACTTTACCTTATTTTATAAGCAATAGCAATAAATTAAATGAAATTTTAATGTTACTAAATAGAAGATGAAACAGATGTATTATAATCCCGCTTCCGCCATCTTCGATTTTTTTTCTGGCCGTGAATTAAATTTTTTTAATTAATAGTTATTATTATATTCCAGTTTTTTTCAATATTATATTATATTAATCTATCAACAATATTTAACCATTGGCGACATTACTACTTGTCGAAAAAGTTTTCATGCTATTAAAAAAAATCAAAGGTGGTGGATCTGGGATAATAAGATACTAGTTGTGAATAATGCTACAGTGACCTTTTTATTACATAATTTCCCTAAAAGCAATCTTTTCTGATATTTGGGGAAATTATTACTATAGTCAACTGCTATATTTTAAATTTCTAATTTGGTATGGTTTTTCATGTTCTTTCCCGGAGACTGTGTTGACACTCAAAATGGCAACAAAAATTTAAATATGTTTTTATTTTCTTTTTAGCGTTATTCTGAACCTGAGCAGTTTCGTAAATTATTCATTGGTGGATTGAATTATAAGACCACTGAAGAGACTCTGAAGAGTCATTTTGAGAAATGGGGAGAAATTGTTGATTGTGTTGTCATGAGAGACCCAAATACTAGACGATCAAGAGGATTTGGATTCATCACATACAAAAATGCACATATGGTTGATGATGCTCAAGCTGCTAGACCTCATAAGATTGATGGACGTGAAGTTGAACCAAAACGAGCTGTTCCCAGAGAGGTATTAAGCCTGATTATTTTTGGTTAAAACAAATTTGATTCTATAGTTTTAACTCGTTGACTACCATAGATTGTGTGACCAAGTGGCCTTTTTTTTTGGGGGGGGGGGGGGGACATTTCAGTGTTAAAGTTTTGGTTAAATTCACAGTTTACTCTTTCGTTAAGGTGCGGGCGATAACTAGGAATTTACGGTTGATTCGGTGGTTCGGCATGTAAACCGAATATTTGGTTTTTCGGCCGAATAATTGCACATAAGTATTTTTTTAGAATTGGAAGAATTCTTTTACTTAGCAGTAGAATAGGCTAAACAAAGAGTTTCAATATGTGCCCAAGTTCAGAGTTCAGCTGCACTACAAAAAACAAGTCAAAGGTAATTTTTAATTAAAAAAAAATTTTTTTTCCTTGCTGAAATAGTCTACATAGGGGTGAAATCAAAACAACTTGTCTACAATAGAGTAAAAGGAAATTAAGGAAGATGCACATCTTTCACTTATTTAATTTTAATTACTTCTACATTAATTTTTTTTAAATTTATTTAATGTGTATTTTAATATACACATCAAATAAGTAGGGAAGAGTGTTGTACCTTGGGACAATTTTCACATTTTAATTTTTTACTTGGATGATTATAATCAGATTTAAAATTTAAAGGCAACATTTCAATACACCAACATATTTCTCTAAATATAATTTTAGAAATTCAGACAGTTTGAAAATAAAAAAAGCCATTCATTTAAAGTAGGGAAGGCAAACTGTCCCAAGGTACAACATCCTGTTGTACCTTGGGACATACTGCATAATTCAGGGAATAGGCATATAACTCATCAATAATTTTGTACAATAACAATAACTAATTTTATGCCAACAAACAAAACCTTTTTTTTTCAAGGAAATAGAGAATGAAACTCAAGTTCAACATTCAAAATGAAGTTGAGTTGTTTTATTTATTGCATTTCACATGATTTGTGAAATTTTCTGTAAAATAAGTAATAAACATACTTTTATTTATCCAAATTATTACGAACCACGTATTTCTTGTACCATTGGACATGTCCCAAGGTACAACATATTTTACTGTCCCGCGGTACAATCACCACACGGTTTAAATAAAATCAAAATGGCGGTAAATCTAGAACTATCACTATTTTCTCATACCCAAAGCATTTAAAAATCTTCTCTTTTATAAAAAAATAAATTGCAGTTGACTTGTAGAAATACATAGGAAAAAAATGAAGTCAGAATGGAGGAAAATATTTACTTTTGACTAATGAAATTTATTTTTTTCACCTAGCTGTTAAAATTCAATGCTTCTGATGTCTGTTATTGTGATGAGATCTGTTGGTTATAGGCAGGGTTGCAAAAAAGCCGGCTAAAATTAAAAAAAGCCAGGCCGGTGGCTTTTATTGGTTTTAACCGGCTTTTTTTGGCCAAAATTGGCTTTTTTTGGCCATAATTGGCTTTTATACAATAAAGCATTGTAATTATAAACTACACATTTTAAAGTGTTTTTAATTAGTTTTAATGACATTTAATTGATTTACAGTTTAATAAGTAACCCAATTTCTCAATAATGAGGACATAATAGTGGAATAAAACTTAGATGATTTTGCTAGTGATTTGTATTCAGAATTACAAATATGTCTGCTAAATTTTAAAAGGGCCATACCAACTGCCAATTTTTTTATTTTTACTGCTTTGTAAAATTAAAGAGGACAATGGTTACTTAGTTATGTTTTATTACTTAATTTTAAGAGCTATTAATATACAAGTCTTATTTTATTTCTAGCAAACATTTAAAATTATACATAGTCATATTAATAAACACCACCATTTCTCACTATTAAAAACATTATGAATAGCATATGCATGAATATGCTTACCAACAAGCTTTTCAAAATTTTATTTTGAGATTTTTTTGTTGTTGTTGTTTAAATGCTCTATTTTTTATACACTTATGTACCACTCTCCTCAAATAAAACATCTTTTCTAATTTCTCGTTTCCATTTTGATATGTTATATTTTGTCGTTAAGGCTGTTAAATCCAAAATGGCAACTTTCTGACCTAAGTTTTAATTTATTTTTGTTCAGAAATGCATGAAACTAGCAGATGTTGTTCAGAAACTATGTAATTGCACTGTTTTTTCTGTTTTTGCAAACGCAATAGATTTTTCAGAAAATAGTGTCAAAGTGAGCGTTTTGAACTGAATTTCCACAGGAAAGAAGAAACCACTCAGAAAAGGGTGAAAAAACGTGTTTGTCACGTGATCAAAATCTCTTTATAGCTCAATAGGTAATTGATGGATCAAAAAATGGAAAACACAGTTCGATTCCAAATCGCTTTCATGTTTCATGGTCAGGCTTTCGAATTTTACATCTTTCCGTTAAAAAATGAATTTGTAAATGTGTCAAAACATTTTGCGCTTGTTGAGCAGAGCAGTTAAGAACAGTTTTAATTAAATATAATCTTTAAAATGTGTAGTATATGTGGAGCTATATAATATAGAATTTCAAAACACCAGTTTGGAGCCTAACATATATCCTTTTCAATGTTTATATATATATTATTTTTTTTTCAGAGATAATGCGTTCACGGTTGTCTTCTAGAAGTTATAAAGACTTATTTATTTGATAAAATTTAATAGAAGCCTATTTTTTTTTTTTTAGTAGAAAATATTTATAAATGTATTAAAAATTAATTGATCCAAATTTAAAACAAATTTACTGTAAACCAACTTTAAAAAATAAAAACTGGCTTCTTTCAATAAAAGCCGGCTTTTTTTGGCCTGGCTAAAAGCCAGCAACCCTGGTTATAGGTCACTATTAGAAATACACAAAAGATAACTGTTGCCAATAGTTTATTAGAAATTGTCAATGTCCCAAGGTACAACTCTCCCCTATACTAGAGTAGGGATTGACCGAAGCAGCAATTTTGCCGAATACCGAAGCTTCGCTCGAAGTGTATACCGAATAGATTACAATCCCGGGATCCCGCTACAATTCCAAAAATCCCGGAATTTTGTCTGCGAAATCCTGGGATTTTCGGGATAGTCTCTTTTTTTAATGAAACAATATTCAGCTGAAATTAAATATTTAATACAGTTATGCTTTTGGAAAGAAATCAATTTTTATGAAATTTATATATAATTGAAAAAGAATACATATCTCAAGTATTTCTAAATGATTAAATCTTTTAACATGGAAATCTTTTGACCTTTCAAACAGATGTAACCCACTTAGCTTATTATTCAGGAAAAATGAAATCATTTATTTCCATTTTGCTGAGTTTAGGATGCCGGTCGTAGCCGCAACCAGGAATCACAAAATTAGTTTTCGAATACTGAATTACTAACAATAATACTAATAAACTAACAAAAATATTAATTTACTGATAAGCGTCGCATTTGTGTTTCATAGTCATTATTATGTGCTAGCTTCTTTGTTTTTCGTGCGTATATACTTATTTTTCCTTATGCATGTCTAATGAAAAGGATAGTAGCTCATAGGAAAGATAATGATACATCTTCAGTATGGCACTGCTATTTAGCATCAAAAGATGGAAAAAGCGCTAAATGTAAAAAGTGTAGCGCAGTGTACTTAAAATATTAGGTGGATCGACTAAGGGGTTGCATACATATTTATCTACGAAACATGGTACTAAAGTTCAGAAGGAATTTAATACAACCTCTCTTCCTTTCACACGTCAAGATTGCATAGAAAATACCTTGCTTTCTAAAAAGCGGAAAATAGAGGATTATTTTAGTAATTATAAGGAATCTCTGGATTTAATTTTATCGCGAATGACAGCTAAAGACGGTTTCTCATTTAACTTCAACTGATTTAAGAAACTTACTGATAGCTAAAGGCTATAATGATTTTCCAAAATCTGTAGTATCAATTCGAAATCATGTAGTGAGCTATAGTTCCATAATAAAGGACTTCATTAAAAGTGAAATACAAACTTTTAAAAATTCAGGAAAAAAAAAATTAGGCGATTGGACATCTACTGCAAACAAGCGATTTATGAACATAAATATTCATTCAAGAAATTTAAATTTGAACAAATTCTGTAGTTTAGGCCTTATTCGCACATATGGATCTTTTACAGCAAAAGAGTGTATTGAAATGCTAACATAGTGTCTAAAACAGCATGACATTTCAATAAAAATAGATAATGTTGCTATCATAACTGGGACTTTGCGATGAAACTTTAGTTGCCATTATATTTCTTGGATTATATTTTCAAAGAAATTTATCGATTAGTTAAGAAACAGTGAACTATTCAAACTAATCTTTTTTTTCTCGTGGTATGTAATTTTTTATATTTTGCAACGTTTTCAAATTTCAGCAACTATCTCTATTTAGAAATTTAAATTATACATCTAATTTTAACAACTATCTCTATTTAGAAATTTAAATTATACATCTAATTTTAACAACTATCTCTATTTAGAAATTTAAATTATACATCTAATTTTAACAACTATCTCTATTTAGAAATTTAAACTATACATCTATGTAATTTTTTATTGTATGTGTGTTAAGTTCTTTTATTTCAAGAAAAAAAGCTTCACGTTAAAATTATTATAAAAGTAAATAAATCTATATTACATGACCTTGAAATCATAATGTTACTGATAAATATTGATCAAGAGTCAGGATTATAAACAAATTAGATTTTTTCTGTCAGAAGAAATCAGTTTTATAATTATGTTTCACAATATGAAAGATAGAGTTAAATTATAAACAATAAATTTGAGGGCATTTACAATACCACCAAATTATTATTTTTTTTTAAATTTAAAAACCTTTTTGATATTTGTTTTGATATTTAATGATTTAATTGATCCTAATTATCTTTTTTCAAAAAGAACCACGATTTTCAATTAATTGATAAGGATACAATAATAATTTTTCATTAACATATTTTAGTTATTTTTTAAAATAGTGATAAAACGAATAATAGTCTATTTAAGTATTAAAATATCAGTAAATAAAGTTCAGGGAAAGTAACATTAGAGCGAATTTCCTTAGAACCTTTTAATCATCATGAAAATAATTAAATCTTGATTAGTTTAAAAATTAATTCAACTAGGGAAGTAGTAGATACTTAAGTATAAAGTTAAATTGGTATATTTCACAAATATATATTCTAAAACACACTCAAATTATATATTAAACATTTAATTGCTAAAAAGGACGTCATGTTAATAAAATACATTAAAAGATCTTAATAATTTGACATGTTTTGATTGAATTTTACTCAATCATCATCAGAAAAACAAATAAAAACTAACATGGAAAATGAGAATGAACTATTACAAATGAAATTTAAAAATAAATAAAAATCATGCGCATAATATTTTAACATGTTTCACGTTTAGTCCAAGAACTGTTAAACATTTTAGGGAAGGTATTTGAGGCACCCTGAAAATTTGTGCAACACTTTTTTTGTAATGGCTGAATACAAAATCGAATGTCTGGCTGAAGGATCGTGGCCTAAAAACTGTGCCAGACGTGTCAAGTGCCATTTTTTGACTACCCAAAAAAGGTAAAAAAAGGCAAATTTCGTTAAAGTATCGCAAAAGAAACGTAAGTTTCTTCAAAGGGCTGCGAAACAATGCAAATTTCGTCAAAGAATCGCGGAAAAACTCCGAATTTCTTCAAAAGATCGCTGAAAAACCGCGAATTTCGTCAAGAGATTGCGGGAAAACGCGAATTCTGTCAAAGGATCATGAGTGTAAAATGCGAATTTCATCAAAAGGTCACAGAAAAACGTGAATTTCGTCAAATTCCTTTTTTATTTTTGCACTTTTATATTTTTCATTTTAATAACTGTATATCAGTGTTATATTTTTTATTCAAGACATCTTTAAATTGTTTTTCTTGATTTGAGATTATCCATATAGTAATAGTGTAATTTTTCATTTATTATTTCTTTCTTTCAAGCTGTAGTTTTTATAAATGAAATTTATTTGGGTCTAAAATCTAAACTTCAAGAAATCTTTTTAACTATTTTCTTTGGACTTTGTTAATCCTGAAATGGAATAGATGCAGACCTGCCAACTGCTACGAAAAAATCGTAGTTGCTACGATTTGGACCTATAAACTACGAAAATAGGTCATAAACTAAGATTTTTTGCAAAAAACACAAACGAATTTTTTATGTTTATAGTTGCGATTTTTATCCCATGCAGCATATTTTTCAGGAGTGATTCTTTTCTAAAATTTCCACAAATTCAAAGTATTCATTTCCAAAAGTTTTAAAAAATTGGTCTTTAGTCCGAAAATTCGGGCATAATTTTGAAAATGTTCACGGGGGGGGGAAATCTAGGCTGCAAAACAAACTTCTTAACATGAAACCCTCCTTATGTATCTTATGTATATTAACCACGAGTGGATCGTGTTTTTGTAAATATTTATACAGGAATTCCCTTCCTTAGAAACAGGGTTGCCATTTTAAGAATTTCTGGAGGGGGGGGGGTCTTTGAGGGGCAAGGTTTGAAATAGTGTGCAAAATAGCACGATTTGCATGCGGAAAAGGAAAGGCCTGCATAACGAAAACTGCTGTGCAGTATTTCCCCCTGCAAATTCTTCCACAGACCTATGATTCTTCTGCAAGTATATTTTGAAATTTCTTGGAAGTCTGCGAATTTCTTTTCTTTATGGAATTTTTCCAAATTAATTCGTGAATAGATCGCGGAAGAAATTAAGAATTTCTTCAAACGATCGTGTAAAAATATCGGGTATTTCGTCAAAGATCTCAGAAACAAATAGTGTCTATATTCAATAGGTCGCTGACTTGCGCCTATTTTGCGCGAGATTGCGCAAAAATGACTAATTTCGATAAACTATCGAGGGAAAAATATTGCAAATTTCGTCAAAAGGTCGTGTGAACGAGTAGTGAGTTAATTGGTCGCGAAAAGATATCGAAAATTTTGCAGATCGGTTGCGATAAAGTATCGCGAATTTCGACAAATGACCGTGTAAAAAAAAAGTCAATTTCGTCAATTGGTCGCAGAAGAAAATAAATTTCATCAAAGGATCGTGGTAAAAACGTAAATTTTGTCAAAATATCGCAGAAAGTAAATGGAATTTCGTCAAATGATCAGTAAGAAAATGCAAAATTCATCAAAAGATCGTAGAACGAAAACAGTAATTTCGTCAAAGGATCATGGTAAAAATCTCAAAATTTGTCAAAGGATCGCGGTAAAAAAATGCGAATTTCGTCAAAAGTTCATGATAAAAAGTGCAGAATCGTATAAAAATTTTCAGAGGAAAAAGTTTACTATATTGAGTTGAAGGAATGAAACCTTATTCCTTTTACAAATGTCAAAAGATGGCTGCGAAAAACCAACCAACCAACCTTCAGATTAATTTTAATTTTGTGTGCTACGACTTCTCATTTTCAAAGGTTGGCTGGTCTGTAGATGATAGTTTTACATTTTTTGTTGACACTGTAATTGAGATAAGAAAATTTAAACCACATCAAAATTTAGATTTATTGCTTTTGCTGCAATAGCAATGTTATGGACTGTACATGTTATTTTGTAATTTATTTTTAAGACAACTTTAAAATATTTTCTTGGGATTATTCGTAAAGTATAATTTTACACTTTCTGAAATTACTGATTACAAGCAGTAAACATTTCCAATTTTAATTCTTTATCAAAATTGTCTTATGCTACAATTATAATTTAACTAATTTATTGTATTTTAATGTCATTTTGCAAATTCTTATTTGACTCATTTATTATTTCTGATCATTCTAGAAATAATTTTATGTATTTTTTGTTTATTTGTAAGCAGTAATTACAAAAATTCAATTTATAAATAAATCGCAATTTTGTTGAATTGTGCTTTTGCAAAAGCAATTTATTGCGTTTTTTTTTTATTGCTTGCAAGCATTTGTGATTAATAAGAATTTGATAAAGATTGATTCAAGGCAGTTGCTCAAATTTGTTTTTATCAGTGTGTTTCAGTATTCATTAAGAATTAAGCTATTTAAGAATTAAAAAGCTATTAAGGTTATTCATGAAATAATGGAAGATAGTTTCCTTTTTTTTTTTTTTTTTTTTTTTTTTGTTACTGGCAGGCAGTTGTGAACTATGGCATGGATGAACTTTGATTCATTAAAAACATTGGTTACATTATTTTGCTAATTTCTTTAATGTCTTTTTCTTTTGACATTTTTCTATGAGATTTCATTCATATTTATAAATAACTCATTATTACAGCCAAAAAAAAAAAAGAAATTTAACCATCAAACTCATGGATAAATGAAAAAATTCTTTATGTAATATAGATTGAAAATTGATTTATAATTTAAGTTGAATCTAGTTTAAAAAATCAAATGCTTCCATGTGTCAGCCCTTACGCAAAATTTAACATTTGTTTTAAAAAAGGGTAATATATGTTATATGTAATTATGAAGTTATGAATTTTAAAATATATGAATTTTAACCGTATAAAAATAGAAGCAATATTATTATTAACATGGTTGCGAAAGGAAATGAGAAAGTATAATAACATAAAATTGCAACCATGAAATGCAGTTTCACCTAGGGAAAATATATATAGGCGTAATTTGGCTTTGTTCCTAATTTCTAACCCTGCCAAATCCCTGAAAATAAATAAAACAATCGTTAATCTTTTTGAGTGATACAGTTTATTTTTTGTCAAAGTATTTTTTAGTATTTCAAGCCCTAATTTTTTATTTATTTTTATTGTAAAGTTATTTATTGGAGTATATACTATATACCTTTTATTTGTCTAGGATTCTGGCAAACCTGAAGCTCAAATGACAGTCAAAAAATTATTTGTTGGAGGCTTAAAAGATATGATTGAAGAAGATGATTTAAGGAAATACTTTGGAGAATATGGGAACATTCTCAGTGTTAATGTTGTTATGGATAAGAATACAGGAAAACATAGAGGCTTTGCTTTTGTTGAATTTGATGACTATGATCCTGTTGATAAAATTGTTTGTAAGTATAAATCATTGAATTATCAAATAAATGTTATATTTTGTTATGAATTAATATTGAAGGTATTTTTAAAAATATTTGTTGCAGCTTTTAATCCGAAGTGTCTGCCTGGTGGTCTGTGGTAGAAATTGTCAAATAAAATTACCTTGATCTTCAATAATTCAAATGAGAAATTGAGAATGTCTGTTTTAGGGGTGATTCTGTTCTGAATTTTTCAAAGAATTAAGGCAGTCATTTCCGAGGGTAAGGGGGGGGGGGGGACAGTCATGAATCTGAATTCAAAGTTTCAACAAATGGTCACCGCAAAAAGTCAATTTTGTCAATAGTTTGAAGGGAGATTGCCAATTTCGTCAAAGGATTGTGGTGGAAAATACAAATTTTCTCGGATCTAAAGAAAAAAAAAAACAAATTTCGTCAAAGAATCGCAGAAAAAACAGGAATTTTGTCAAAGGATTGCGAAAACCCTATTAGATTTCGTCGAAAGATCGTGAAGGCAAATTTCATCGAAAGATCGCGAAGAAACCTGCGAAAAAAAACTGGCAAATTTCGTCAAAGGGGCACGAAAAAACACATGGTTAGTGACGGGAGAGAATTCCCGCCCGGCCTTCTCTCCCTCTCTATTGTAACCTGTTAAAAAAAATGGGGAGGGGGTTCTTTTTTCCTTTTTGTTTCTGTTTTCAGAACAATAGAACATTCTCATTCTTCGTTGACAGTGTTTCATTGTCATAGTTGCCAACTTGTACGGATTTTGTTCTAAGTGTACGGTTGTACGGATGAACGGTACGATTGTACGTTTTAGCGCGCAGAATAAACGATTGTGAAGGATCACGGAAAAACGCTGATTTCGGCGAAGGATCGCGGGAAAAAAATGCTAAATTTATCAATGGATCATGTAAAAAACGCTTTCTTCAAATGATTGCGAAAAAAAGCCAATTTTGTCAAAGGATCGCGAAAAAAGCGCTAATTTTATCATATATCGTTGAAAAAACGCTAACATTGTCAAAGGATCGCGAAAGAAACACGAATTTTGTTGAAGATCGCGAGGAAAAACGCTAATTTCGTCGAAGGATCGTGAAAAAAATGCGAATTTCGTCAAAAATCGCGGGAAAAAACACTAATTTCATCAAGGAATTGTGAAAAGTATGCGAATTTCGTCAAAAATCATGGGAATAAAACGCGAATTTGTTCAAAGGATCGTGAAATGAAAGCGAATTTCATCAAAATTTGCAGGAAAAACGCGAATTTCATCAAAAAATGCTAATTTCGTCAACGAATTGCAAAAAAAAATGCTAATTTTGTCAATGAATCGCAAAAAAAAAGCAGCGAATATCGTCAGATATTTGAAAAAAAAAAGCTAATTTTGTCCAAGGATCGCGAAAGAAATGCACATTTCGTTAAAAATCGCACAGAAAAACACTATTTTTGACGAAGGATAGTGAAGAGAACGAGAATTTTGTCAAAAATCGCAGGAGAAACACTAATTTCCGCAAAGGATAGTGAAAAGAACGCGAATTTCGTCAAAGATCGCGGGGAAAGAACAACCAATTTCGTCAAGGGATCGTGAAAAGAACGCTAATTTAGTCAAAAGATCGCGAAGAATACGCGAATATCGTCAAAAGATCGCGTGAAAAAACACGAATTTTATCAAAAATCTTTGAAACACAGCTAATTTCGTCGAAGACTGTAAAAAACGCGAATTTTTTCATGGATTGCATAAAAAACCGTGACTTTTGTCAAAGATCGCGTAAAAACTGTTAATTTCGTCAAAAGATCGCGAGAAAATGCGTATTTCGTCAAAGATCGCAGAAAAATGCTAATTTACTCAAAGGATCGCAAAAAACGTAAATTTCGTCAAAAGATCGCGGAAAAAACTCAAATTTCGTCAGAAGATCGCGAAAAAAAACTCAAATTTCGTCAGAAGATCGCGAAAAAAACTCAAATTTCGTCAAAGGGCTTCGAAAGAATTTATAATTAGCACGGGCAGGGAATTCCCCTCCCCTTTCTTCCTCAATCCCTTTGCTGTAACCTTTCAGAAAATTTGCTGTGAATTTCAGATTTTTTTTTTTTTTTACTTAGAATTTCCCATGCAAAAAAATTTTATGAAATCTCACGTTTTTATTTTGGAAAAAAAGACTATACAGGAATACAGCATAGAAAATGTTATGAAATATTACTTTTTTCATTGCATGTGCATATGTTATGCATTTTTAAGCACATAAAAATTGTAAGGATTTAAAAATAGACATGTTGACAGGTATGCATTGTACATTTTTGATTAGATTGAATTTTAATTAATGTATGCTAATTATCAAAATTAAAAAAATCTGAGATTCATGTGCTGAACCTGCTTGGCCTCATCCAAATTTTCCTTTCTCTGAGGTAGATTTTTCTAGCCATTGCCAACACACAAACATCTTTCTTTAGTATAGATATTCCTAGCTTATGTGAAGGAATTTATTTTTCTCAATATTTTGCGCATCTACTCACATTGCCTTATAAAGTCCGAGAAAAGCAAACATTTTGCATAATTTTCACATTAAGAGAATATGCAAAGAAACAACTCTAAGCCAGGATTTGTGTAAAACAATTAACACAAAGCTACTCAATACAGCTTAGAAATTAAGGGATGAAAAATGCTTGGCACACAAAGTTCAAGGGGCCAGTTCCTAGGGAGCCCAAGGGTCTTAACTGTAATGTAAAAATGAGAGAATAACCAAATGGAAAAAGGATCCCATGAAGATCAGATTAAAAGGAAGCAATTTATTTGCACACACACACACACACACACACACATACAAAACTTAAAGGAAAGTCCTTAAAAAAATTAAATATGAGCCTCGGGTGCATCAGGACCTGTCTTTGGATTGGACTATCTCACACAATTTTTCTGACTTCTACGTGCGTTAGATTTTGCTAGCCATCACACACAGAGCAATGTGATCTTTTTATTTTTTTAAAAAATAAAATACAATTGCCAATAGTTGGCGTCAAAACAATATTGAAATAAAGTGTAGATGACGCATGGAAACAGTCTTGTTTATTTCACAACAATGCAAGCCAGTATGTATGAATGAAAAACACATTTCAAAATATTTAAAGGCTTTAATATGCTTTTACAAATATTTTAAAAGCAGAATAAGATGTTAGATGGAATTAATCGGATAAATAAATTGCTCAGTCATTCATTTCTAGGTTTGGAATTTGTGCTTCTGAATAATGGCAATGGCGTTCGTTCTTTTATATCGGTAACCTCCTTTTGTTAGTTGTTTATTAATTTAGAACATAAAGCATTATAATTATGTAGTAATTAAGTTAGAAAAAAAGAAAGAATAGATATTATACAAAGTGGATTAAATAAGGGAGTTGTTTAACTTATAATATGGCATTGGAATGCTTAACACTAGAATGACGGAAGGGGCCAATCTGGCCCCTATCGCTGTTTGCAACTTTGTATTTTCTATATTAATGGACTATATATTTATATATTTCATGACTTTTATTTATTTGGCTTACTGTCACTATATTTGAAATAAATTCTTTCTAACTTCAATAGAATAACAGATTTCAAACAATATACCTAGAACGACAGGAAGGGCCAAATTGGCCCTCCATGACATCCCCCTCTTCTTGCATTCACTGTTCTCTGCATCTCACTGCTTCATTCTCGAAATGACCTTGTAAATAGTAGCCCAGTAGTTCGATTTCATGTTTCCTCCTTACATTCTGTTTACGTTCCCTCTCCGTTCGAAAAATTGGTTTTACCGGCAGTTGGACTCGACTGAGTGGCGCGTCTAAAGATCTACCCACGTGATCATTAGAATGAGAACATATTGTCATTTACTGAAGTGATAAAGAATAGTAAAGATGGCTCGTAAACGTGGTCTCACTCACAAAGAGATTTTGAAGGAATTGAGAAGATTAGATAAACTGGAGGCAGGTGACAGTGATGATGGAGTTTAGATGAAGATAAAGAATATATTCCTCCAAAAGAAGTCACGGAAAGCAGCAGTTCCACTGAAAATGAAACAATTTCTCGAAATAGTGTTTCAGTGAAAAGTTCTCAAGAGTGCAGAAATAAGATTACCATTGAAGAATCTAATAAAAAAATCCAGAAAAAAAAATTACGCATGTCTGATAATTTTTTATCATCGAAATTACAGTCAGCAGAAAGGAAAGTTATTTATGAGTGATTCCGATGGTGATTTTTCCAAAAATATTCCCCATTCTTATACATCTACAGCACGAGGACGAGCACATTCTCAAAGGCGCGGTCAAAAACTTCTTTGGAAAACATCTGTTGTTCTTTCTGGTCCACCTTTAATTGGACACGAAGACACTGCCGTCGATGGTACAATTTGGAAAGTGATTGCACCTTCTGCTACTAAAGGACGTCGTTCAAACAGAATGTATTGCGGGAATTGCAAGGGACGACCTCATATGCGAAAAGCAATATAAATGCAGATAATGCAATTAGTACGTGACGTCTACAGGGCTCGCATTCCCCCTAAAATTCCTAAATTTCCCAACTATTATTTTATCCCCTAAAATTCCTAAAATTTTCTTATTGTTCCTAAAAATTCGAGATCACTAAAATTTCACCGAAAAATATCGCGAGTTTCAACAAATGGTCACCGAAAAAGATAATGCAAATTTCGTCAAAAGATCGCAGGAAAAGCGAATTTCGACAAAGAATCGGGGAAAAAACTCGTTTATATAAGGATCGCGACAAACACGAATTTCTTCAAAAGATCGCGGAATAAGCGTAAATTTCGACAAAAAAACCCCCTCAAATTTCATCAGAGAATCAAGGGAAAAAAATAATTTCGTCTAAGAATCGTGGGAAAACGCGAATTTCATCAAAAAATTTTGGAAAAAAAACGCCAATTTCGTTGAAGGATCGCGAAATTTTGTCAATCAATTGTGCATATAAGGCGAATTTCGTCAAACGATCGCACAAAAATACAAATTCCGTCAAAAGATCGCGGAAAAAACACGAATTTCACCTAAGAATCGCATTTTTTGTCAAAAGATTGCAGGAATAACGCGCATTTCGCCAAAGGATCGCGAAAAAGTTGCGAATTCCATCAAGAGATCACGAAAAAGTTGCGAATTCCATCAAGAGATCACGAAAAGGTCGCGAATTCCATCAAAAGATCACGAAAAGGTCGCGAATTCCATCAAACGATCGCGAAAGGGTCGCGAATTCCGTCAAACGATCGCGAAAGGGTCGCGAATTCCGTCAAACGATCGCGAAAGGGTCGCGAATTCCGTCAAACGATCGCGAAAGGGTCGCGAAAGAGTCGCGAATTCCGTCAAACGGTCGCGAATTCCGTCAAACGATCGCGAAAGAGTCGCGAATTCCGTCAAACGATCGCGAAAGGGTCGCGAATTCCGTCAAAGGGTCGTGAATTCCGTCAAACGATCGCGAAAGGGTCGTGAATTCCGTCAAACGATCGCGAAAGGGTCGCGAATTCCGTCAAACGATCGCGAAAGGGTCGCGAATTCCGTCAAACGATCGCGAAAGGGTCGCGAATTCCGTCAAACGATCGCGAAAGAGTCGCGAATTCCATCAAACGATCGCGAAAGAGTCGCGAATTCCGTCAAACGATCGCGAAAGAGTCGCGAATTCCGTCAAACGATCGCGAAAGAGTCGCGAATTCCGTCAAACGATCGCGAAAGAGTCGCGAATTCCGTCAAACGATCGCGAAAGAGTCGCGAATTCCGTCAAACGATCGCGAAAGAGTCGCGAATTCCGTCAAACGATCGCGAAAGAGTCGCGAATTCCGTCAAACGATCGCGAAAGAGTCGCGGATTCCGTCAAAAAAGTCGCGGATTCCGTCAAAAAAGTCGCGGATTCCGTCAAAAGATCGCGAAAAAGTCTCGAATTCCATCAAAAGAATCGCGGATTCCGTCAAAAGATCGCCAAAAAGTCGCGAATTCCGTCATAAGATCGCGTAAAAACGCGAAATTTTGTCAAATCGTGCAAATAAGATGAATTCCGTGAAGGACCACGAAAAAATGCATGTTTCGTCAAAACATTGCAGAAAAAACGCAAATTTCGACAAAGAATTGTGAAAAAAACTTTTCAAAAGATTTTCTGTGAACTTCAGAATTTTTTTTCGCATAATCACCCCTGCTTCCTACTTCTTGTTCTCTAGGTTCACTGAGAACATCCAAAAGAGAGAGGAGAGGAGTATTCAATTATTCTGGTTAGGCTCAATGATGCAGGAACTCAAAATTCTAATTAATACAATTGCATAAAAAACCGCGACTTTTGTCAAAGATCGCGTAAAAACTGTTAATTTCGTCAAAAGATCGCGAGAAAATGCGTATTTCGTCAAAGATCGCAGAAAAATGCTAATTTACTCAAAGGATCGCGAAAAACGTAAATTTCGTCAAAAGATCGCGGAAAAAAACTCAAATTTCGTCAGAAGATCGCGAAAAAAAACCCGTTAAAACAGTTTGTAATATGAAGCCGGTTATTGTGCAAATTTAAATGCTCTCATTCGCAACAAACAGGAAAAGCACATGGAACAAGGGCTGAATTCATTGGAATGATGGGAATATTCCTTGGCAGTGTACCACATGCGCCTGACTAGCACAAAAATACTGTTATTACATACTTGTAATGTCAAAAATATTGCAAATGCCCCTAAAATTTTCCTAAAATTTGTGAAAAAATTCCTAAAACTCCTCCCTAAAATTTTGAAAAATCCTAGTGCTAGCCCTGCGTCTAATATTCAGTGACAGAATGGTGTGCCATATAAAACAATGTACTGAAGCAGAAGCTCGCCTTCATCTTGGAAATGACACATGAACAACATTAAATGAATTGGACGCTGTTTTTTCCATTGTGTATGCAAGAGGAGTATAAAGAGCAAAGAAATTTCCAGTAAATACATTATGGTCATCAGTTTGTAGACCGCCATATTTTTCACAAACTACGCCAAAAGATAGTTTCAAAGATATAATTCGATTCTTTCATTTCGATTTGAAAACAGAAAGATCAGAGAGATTAATTACAGATAAGTTCGCTTTGGCAACTGAACTATGGGATTAGTTCTTTCAAAATAGTGCAGCATGCTACAAACCAGGAGAAAATCTCACGGTCAATGAACAATTGTTGCCATCAAAAGATAGGTGTTAGGACACAGTACATTCCAAATAAACCCGACAAGTTTGGGATAAAATTTTGTCTACTTGTCTGTGTAGATTTGAAATATATCCTCAACGGATTTCCGTATACTGGCCAGGATATCAATAGACCTGCAGATCAAGCTGTTCATGAACATGTAGTGATGAGGCTCACTCAAATATATTTAGGGAAAGGTAGAAATGTAACTATTTTACATCGGCAAAATTGTGTGAAAAATTGAGAGCCAACTCAACAAGCTTAGTTGGAACACTTACAAAAGACCGCAAAGGAGCGCCATCAACGGCCAAGATAGGGAAGCAAGAATTGTACTCCACAACGTTATTCCAAAAGGAACATGATGTAACTATCACGTCGTATCAGGGAAAGAAGAAGAACCATGTTCTGTTACTAAGTTTCTTCCATCTCAATGTTAAACATTGACAATTGAAAAAAAAAAGACGCCCCAGACAGTCCAGTTTTATAACTAGACAAAGTATGGAGTGGACATTGTAGACCAAATGTTACGCCTGTATACCACTAAATCTGGAACACGTTGTTGGCCTATGCACGTCTTTTATAATGTTTTAGATATATCTGCCCTAAATGTTTGGATTTTATATAAAGAAGTGACAGGAATGGAGAAACTCAGTCAGAGAAATTTTATTCTGCAATTGTGTGAAGAGCTGCGAGCTCCATATACAGCATTCCGATGTGGTACAGCATCTAATGTGATTCCAGCAAATGACATAAAAGACAGCAGTGGAACGAAAAGATCAAAATGCAAAATGAAAACAAGCTGCAAAGGAAATCATATAAGAAAAACTTGCCTCGAATGTAAAAGACCAGTTTGCGGCAAATGCGAATCTACAGAATTTCGATGTACTGATTACTTTAAGAATGCATAAAGTGTAAAATGTAAAGAACAGGCATGAGATTCTTCTGCGGCTCCGTGGTTTTCTGCTTTTTAGTCATTTTTGAATTTCCGTTTTTTCTTTTCAGATTTTTTTCAAGTTTTCACTTTTTTGCCATTTTTTTCGATTTTTAATTTCTCATTTTCATGGTTCGTACGCTTTGGAAAAAATAGAAAAAGTGCTGGAAAAGAAAGTATTCATTTTCAAGGAATGAAAAGTGCTGGAAAAGAAAGTATTCATTTTCAAGGAATGAAAAGTGCTGGAAAAAAAAAGTATTCATTTTCAAGGAATGAAAAGTGCTGGAAAAGAAAGTATTCATTTTCAAGGAATGAAAAGTGCTGGAAAAGAAAGTATTCATTTTCAAGGAATGAAAAGTGCTGGAAAAAAAAGTATTCATTTTCAAGGAATGAAAAGTGCTGGAAAAGAAAGTATTCATTTTCAAGGAATGAAAAGTGCTGGAAAAGAAAGTATTCATTTTCAAGGAATGAAAAGTGCTGGAAAAGAAAGTATTCATTTTCAAGGAATGAAAAGTGCTGGAAAAGAAAGTATTCATTTTCAAGGAATGAAAAGTGCTGGAAAAGAAAGTATTCATTTTCAAGGAATGAAAAGTGCTGGAAAAAAAAGTATTCATTTTCAAGGAATGAAAAGTGCTGGAAAAAAAAGTATTCATTTTCAAGGAATGAAAAGTGCTGGGAAAAAAAGTATTCATTTTCAAGGAATGAAAAGTGCTGGAAAAGAAAGTATTCATTTTCAAGGAATGAAAAGTGCTGGAAAAGAAAGTATTCATTTTCAAGGAATGAAAAGTGCTGGAAAAGAAAGTATTCATATTCAAGGAATGAAAAGTGCTGGAAAAGAAAGTATTCATTTTCAAGGAATGAAAAGTGCTGGAAAAGAAAGTATTCATTTTCAAGGAATGAAAAGTGCTGGAAAAGAAAGTATTCATTTTCAAGGAATGAAAAGTGCTGGAAAAGAAAGTATTCATTTTCAAGGAATGAAAAGTGCTGGAAAAGAAAGTATTCATTTTCAAGGAATGAAAAGTGCTGGAAAAGAAAGTATTCATTTTCAAGGAATGAAAAGTGCTGGAAAAAAAAGTATTCATTTTCAAGGAATGAAAAGTGCTGGAAAATTCATTTTCAAGGAATGAAAAGTGCTGGGAAAAAAAGTATTCATTTTCAAGGAATGAAAAGTGCTGGAAAAGAAAGTATTCATTTTCAAGGAATGAAAAGTGCTGGAAAAAAAAGTATTCATTTTCAAGGAATGAAAAGTGCTGGAAAAAAAAGTATTCATTTTCAAGGAATGAAAAGTGCTGGAAAAAAAAGTATTCATTTTCAAGGAATGAAAAGTGCTGGAAAAAAAGTATTCATTTTCAAGGAATGAAAAGTGCTGGAAAAAAAAGTATTCATTTTCAAGGAATGAAAAGTGCTGGAAAAAAAGTATTCATTTTCAAGGAATGAAAAGTGCTGGAAAAAAAAGTATTCAATTTCAAGGAATGAAAAGTGCTGGAAAATATCGCAAACTTCGACATATTGTTGCCGAAAAATATCAATTTCAAGAATCGTTCGCATTTAAAAAATCTGTAATTTCGCCAAAGGATCGCTTTAAAAATGCGAATTTCATCTAAAGATCGCGGAAAAAACGTGAATTTTGTCGAAAAGTCGTGGAAAAAAACGCGTATTTCGTCAAAGACTAGAGAAATAACCCGAATTTCGACGAAAGATCTCGAATAAAAGCGCAAATTTCGTCAGAGGATCGCGGAAAACACGTGAATTGCATTAAAATCTCACGAAAATACGCGCATTTTCATCAAAGGATCGCGCAAAAAACACGAATTTCGACAAAGGATCTTGAAAAGAACGCAATTTCGACAAGATCGCAAAAAATTGCGAATTTCTTCAAAGGATCCTGTAGTCGCGATTCTGTTCTGAATTTTCCGAAAATTAAAAATAAATCGGTCACCAATCCAAAAATTCGGCTATAAAAAAAGCCGAATTTCGACAAAAGGTAAAAAAAAAATAAATTTTGCCAATCGTTTTCTGAAAAAACGCAGATTTCGCCAAAGGATCGCGGAAAAAACGCAAATTTTGTCAAAGGATCACGGGAAAAAAAAAACTCAAATTTCGTCCAAGAAACGCGGGGAAAAACTAAATTTCGTGGAAAGATCGCAAAAAAACCCCCGAAGATTTCGTCAGAAGATCGCGAAAAGCGAAAAACCCGAAAATTTTGTTAAAAGATCGCGAAAACCCCGAAAATTTCACCAAAAGATCGCGAGAAAACGACATATTTCGTCGAAAGATAGCGAAAAAACGGCAAATTTCGTCGAAAGATCGCGGAAAAACGGCAAATTTCGTCAGAGGACTGAAGAAAAAACACATAGTTAGTGTTGGGAGTGGATTTCCCCCTCTGCTGTAACTTTTCAGAAAATTTGAGGTAAATTTCAATTTTTTTTTTTTTACGCAGTATCACCCCTAGGATCGCAGAAATAACGTAAATTTCTTTAATGGATCGCGAAAAAAAAACACAATTCATCAAAGGATCGCAGAAAAAGCTCGAATAGCATTAAAAGATCGCAGAAGAAACTAATTTCTTCAAAGGATCGCGGGGAAAAAAGGGGAAATTTCATCGAAGGTTACAAAAAAAATAGTAAATTTGTTATATTGCTCCCCCCCCCCCCCCCCCAAAAAAAAAAAAATAGGCCATTTATAAAAATTGCGAATGTTGTCAATCAGTTAAAACTTCACAGAGTTATATTAATTCCAAATTTTTCACTGTCTCATAAAAAAAATTCCTTTTTATAAATTCATTTTAAAAAAAAATCTTTTGTATTTAAAAAGTAAAAGTAAATTATCTAACCTTTATTTCAATTATTTTTGTATGGATAAGCGCAAATGCTGTAAGGTTTGAGAATTCAGAGAAAATTTATTGAAAAGTATATTGTTCACAACTTCAGAAATGCTCTCAGAAATAAGACTCTTGATGAGTGTTCAGAATTCCTAAAATTTAACTGGTTTACTCCTGTTTTCTGCTCTTGTAATGATACCATACCTTTTATTTATTTTTAAAATTTTTTTTTGCACTTAAAGAAAATCAAGCTCTGTTGTCTTAACTTTTTATTATATGAAATTTCTTCCCATGGTACCTTAATAAGTTAAAACACATTATTCTTTAAAAATTCTCTAATAATGTCTTGAAAATGCGTGTTATAAAAATAAAAGATTTGATAAGATTTCTTTGAAATAGATAATCAATGGGGTGGCTGTTTTCCCTATGTGTTATTCTACGCCATTTTTATGCATGTATCTAAACAGCCCTTGAATAGTGCTTGAATTTTTGTTCTTGAGTGTATGAACCATGATTTTTCAAGAATTTATTTCGTACAGACATCCGTTTTTTATTCGTTTAAATAAAAAAAGGTCATAAAATGATTTTAATCGGCATCAAAATATGCTTATATTTCAACACTTGACCTACGAGAAGTAATTTATCGCGTGCAGTGGTTAACCTATTTCATCGTGATCGCTGAACCAGGGATGATTCTGTTCCGAAAGTCCGAAGAATTACGGCAGTCATTTCCGAAAATTAAAAAAAAATCTGTCATAAATCTGAAAAGTCGGACATATATCGCGAATTTAGACAAATGGTCAGAAAAAAAAATCAGTTTCGTCAATTGTTCAAAGAAAAATTGCCAATTTCGTCAAAGGATAGGGAAAAAACGTCAATTTTCGTCAAAGGATCTCGAAAAAAATGACAATTTTTGTCGAAAGATCGCGTAAAAATGGCAATTTCTGTCAAAAATCGCGAAAAAAAAAGCGACAATTTCTGTCAAAAAATACGAAATAATTATTTCCGTCAAAAGATCATGAAAAAACGACAATTTTCATCAAAAGGTCGCGAAATAAGCGACAATTTTCCTGAAAAGATCGCGAAAAAGGGCCATTTTCCTGAAAAGATCGCGAAAAAGGGCCATTTTCCTGAAAAGATCGCGAAAAGGGCCATTTTCCTGAAAAGATCGCGAAAAAGGGCCATTTTCCTGAAAAGATCGCGAAAAAGGGCCATTTTCCTGAAAAGATCGCGAAAAAGGGCCATTTTCCTCAAAAGATCGCGAAAAAGGGCCATTTTCCTCAAAAGATCGCGAAAAAAGGCAATTTTCCTCCAAACATCGCGAAAAACGGCGATTTTCTTCAAAAGATCGCGAAAAAACGGCAAATTTCACATTAATGCTCTGTATCTTGGTAAAATAAACTTTTCATTAGAGTAAGTACCTGTAAATACTTCTGCCTAATTCGTGTTAATTATTTCTCTTTAATTTACACAAAGCTAAATTGTGTGTAAATTATATATGTTAATAGCAATTATATTTGTTGCGCTTGAAATTCATAACTGTCATTGTTCAAACGTCGTTCGTGCTGCTTTCAGCTTTTTTGCTTTTTGGTCAATCTCATCCCTGAAAGAAATAAAGGCCAGTATAAAGTTTATTTGCCTTTTAATTTTCCTCGTTTTTTCTCTTATTACTTAGTAATTATCCTACTCAAAACATCAATAAGGGGCCAAGTTGGCCCCATTCAGTCTTTCTAGGTATAAGGCAAGTTGCCGTCTTTCTAGTGTTAAGCCCAACATGGCCACAATGTTCCCCCCCCCCCCCCTCGATGAGTGTGACCTGGTATTGTTACCTTAGTGTATTAATATAAATGGATGTATATATGTTTTAAGCTGATATCTAATGTTTACATACATTTTATAGTTATATCTGTTTGTTTTTTGACCAGGGCTTGAATTTCAGGGCGGGATTCACGCCAAAAATTTTCAAATCCCGTCCAAAAGAAAAACGTGGGTGGGAGGTTCCGGTCCAAAAAATTTCACCCTTTTCTGGAAAATTTTCCATTTTGAAAACTACGATCAACTCCCACGAACGGCTTGTGAATTCGTTATATTTTCGCGCGACTAATTGACACATTTTGTGAGTTTTTTTTACCGCGAAAGATCATTGAAATTCATGATTTTTTTCCGTGACCGATAGACAATTTTTTTTTTTTTTTTTTTTTTTTTTTTTGAGATCGGTTGACAAGTTGGTTTCGCGTTACTTTCCGCGAGCGATTGGCGATTTCGGAGATGACTCTGTTCCGAATTTTCCGAAAATTTAAGACATTCAGTTCCGAAAATTATGAAAAATCGTCAATTCGTACATAAAAAAAAAAATAAAATCGCGAATTTCGACAAATGATCGCTGGAAAATAAATTTTGTCAGTTGTTCGCAGAAAAAATTGGCAATTTCGTCTCAAAGGATCGCAGAAAAACGCAAATATAGGTAAAAGATCGCGGGAAAAACGCAAAATTCATCAAAGGATTGCAGATAAACGCAAATTTAAGTAAAAGATCGCGGGAAAAACGTAAAATTCATCAAAGGATTGCGGATAAACGCAAATTTAGGTAAAAGATCGCGGGAAAAACGCAAAATTCATCAAAGGATCGCGAAGAAACGCAAAATTCTTCAAAGGATCACGGAATAAACGCATGGCATTTTCCAAAGGATCGCGGAATAAACGCGAATTTAGTCAAATGGCCGCTGGAAAAAATGCGAATTTTATCAAAAGATTGCAAAAAACGCAAATTTTATCTAAACATTAAAAAAAGCCCCTCAAATTTTATCTAAATATCGCAAAAAACCCCGCAAATTTTATCAAAGGATCGCGAAAAAATCACAAATTTTGCCAAAGGATAGCAAGAAACCACAAATTTCGTCAAAGGATCCTGGAAAAATGCAAATTTCGTCAAAGGGTTGCAGAAAAAACAACGCGACAGTCTCTTATAAAAAAACAACACATAAATATATGTTTATTATGATGGGTATAGTTTTTAATCTGAAATAATATATTGAACTAACTTTTGAAAAAGTGTGTTTAACCGGAACCTAATTTGCAGGAATCTACACTCAGCCTGAAATCAAACCGAACAAAAAAAAGTTTACTCGACCTGCAACAAAAAATAATTAGTGCCAGGAGAGGATTTTCCAATCCCTTTCCATCCCCTGCTGTGAAACAGAAAATTTGCTGTGAATTTCAGATTTAAAAAAAAAAAAATCTGAATCAGCCGAGAATTTCACGGTTTACTTTTTGCGACAGACCGACGGAATTCAGTTTTATCCCATGGCAGATCGACGAATTTTGCTATGTTATCCTGTAATCAATTGATGAATTTCACGGTATTCTCCCCTCGACCGATCGAGAAAATGTACGGGTTTTTTCCTACGCCTGATTGGCAAATTTCACGATATTTTTTCCCATGAAAAAAAAAAAGGAAAATATCCAAAAGTGTGTACCAAGAAAGGACAGCAGTGACCCGGAGCCGAACATTTTTTGATGCTCCAGCTCCGCTCCTAGAGAAAATACTGTGGCTCTGGCTCCAACTCGACTCCGACTTCGTGCTTTTGAGTTGCAGATTTTAATTTACACGTTTAATTTTTTGCTCACAAATACTTTCTACCTTCATTAAAGATCTGACAAAATGCATTTTCTTCTCATCAAACTTCAAATGCTTGTTCAGAAAGTATGACATCTGGTTAGCTTTTGCTTTTAAAATAGAAAGTTTGGTGGAATTTTAAACACAAAAATCTTAAATTTCTTCTACACTTTTCAAACAGCCAAAATTGTACAATTACACATGCAAACAGGCGGCCATATTTGTTTTCGAATAGTGTTGTCACTTAGTTCAAGTAGAAAGTAGAAGTAAAGTAGTGTTACCATGTTTCGAGAAGGTTTCTTAGGTACTAATAATAATAATAATAAAAACCTAAAAAATCATA
This sequence comes from Maratus speciosus, assembly GCA_963932465.1. Lineage (NCBI taxonomy): Eukaryota > Metazoa > Arthropoda > Arachnida > Araneae > Salticidae > Maratus > Maratus speciosus. The sequence continues at coordinate 200,473,559 of OZ010789.1, forward strand.
TAATTAAAATACTGAATAATGATGTACAGTAGAAGATCTTTATAACGCAAACCTAAAAACGCAAGGTTGTGCGTTATATAGAATTTTGCATTATATGGATCACATTTCACACATCATTAAATTTACCTTATAAACACGACCATATAAATCTGAAACATACCAAAATACATTAGAGTATCTTTATACACCTGTCACCAGGAATTATCCAAATTATAAATTTTTGCATTATATGATCATTTTATATTGTTTATTTTATAAACATGGTCCAACTATACCTGGACCCAATCATTCATTATATTACTCATTTCCAAAAATATAATATTTATTGTAATAATAGCAATTTTTTTTTCATTAAATAGTTTTGAATTAAGGAGATAAAGTTGAATTAATGTATCAAATGTAGTTTTCTAGAGAGTAGCAATTTTTACGATGTGGGATTTCAGGTGCTTCTTACCTGCAAAATTCATTGTTTACATCTGAGAATTTGTGCATTATATGGAGAATTGCATTATATAGAATCGCGTTATAAAGATCTTCTACTGTAATTAAAATATTTTAAGCCTAGAAATTTAAAAGACTGAAAAAAAAAAAAATTAAAAGAATATTAAAAACTAAAGGAGCCTGGAGCTGGGGAAAATTTAGAGCTCCGGCTCCAGCTCCAGGGAAAACACAGCTCCGGGTCCCTGAAGGACAGTAAGTGTCACCGTGTGTTGTGCTCTGTCAGATTGGCCTAGATGGAAGAAATGAATCAAGTTTCCATTTCAAACTTTGGGCTTTGTTTAAAACTTGAATGCATAGCAGCTTAAGTCAGGTTTTGACTATAATTCCATTAAGGATCTAATAAAACGATTTTGTTTAGAGGTATTTTGACATGTCTGTATTAATGTAATAATTCTTTAAGTAGCATGTAAAACAACAGTGGGTTTTAAAGATTTTTTTTTTCTCCCTTCCAAATAGCTCAACTCCCCTCCATTTATAAATGTTGGTAGGGAGACTCCCCTCCTCAGAAAAAATGAATTTCAAGCCCTGTTGACTGAAGAAAGATCATTGTTACATTAAAAATAACTTGCGTTTTAGTCACAAATGCAATATCTTAAATATTTGTTTATGATTTAATTTATTAATTCAAATATGTAAACTTTTCTTAGTATTCTTTTGTCCGAAATCATCTTAATAAATCAAATTTATATTTGGTATGTTGCTACGCCATAAGTAGGGTGATTCTGCTTCAAATTTTCCAAAAATTTAAGAAAATCTGTCACCAGTCCAAAAATTCAGACATAAAAAAATATGAATTTCGACATTGTCGTTGGAAAAAATAAATTTTGTTATCGTTTGAAGAAAATTTGTCCAAGAATCGTGAGGGAAAAATGCAAATATCGTCAGAGAATTGCAAAAAACACCCAGAAATTTCACAGAAAACCACAAATTTTGTCAAAAGATCAGTTTTGTCAAGGGATTGCCAAAAAAAAAAAAAAAAAAAAAAAAAAAGTGCAAAGTTCGTTAAAATATGCAGATTTCGTCAAAGGGCTGCGGAAAAAACTGTGCCAGGAGTGGATTTCCTCTTCCCTCCCTCCCTTGCCCACCCTCTGCTGTAACTTTTCAGAAAATTTGCTGTGAATTTAAGAATTTTTTTTTTTTTAAACTCTGAATCACCCATGGTCATAAGTGAACATCATCATTAAAGTAACCTTATCCTTTAATGATGTTTTTATTTTTTTTATGTAAATTCATTAATTTTTTGGACTTAAAATTTTAGAATGACAACATTCTTTCATTTGTATAATTTTGCTAAATTGGTCGACAACAATAATCAAGTAGTACCATAAATTTATATTTTCTTCATGAAAAAGTTTGTGTTCATACTAACCAGAATTATATCTTAAAATGTATACGTAATATTGAAAAGATAAATATTGAAACATAAGGAAATGAACAAAAGAAATAATACAAATAATTCGGCTACAGTTAACATTTGCCAATATTCTGTGGAACCTACAATAAGGATATAGATAAGCTAATTTACATCAAAATCTAAAATAACTTTATTTAGTAGTGTTGACTGTAGAAAAAGGGGCTGCTGGGTGGAAATTTTTCACAAAAGGGAACGCTATTCTAAAAAAGGGCACACTTGTACCTCATTCACAAAAAAAATATTTTGAACTGGTTTGTTTAGAGTCCCTAGAATTTATGATATTTTTACTTGAATTGCCACGGGGCACATAAAGAGTGTTGAAAAAGGCAGCCGGGCACATCAGCAGAGTTGCATAATATAGACGCGCATGCCGTACACAGAAAATTTTCTGCAAAATTCGGAACTTTGCGGAAAATTAAAAAAAAAAAAAAAAAAAAAAAAAAACCCCAAAAAGTAAGTTTTGTTTTTGTAACTTTTTTTTTCTTTTAAATACAGAAATATTAGAAATATTTCAGAATTTTATGTATGATTTATTTATTGTTTGCCGGGGGTAGTTCTGTTCCGAATTTTCTGAAAATTTAAGGCATTCGGTTCCGAAAATTAAAAAAATCGGCAATCAGCCCGAAAATTCAGGCATAAGAAAAATATCAATTAAAAGTATTGCGAATTTCAACAAATGGTCGCTGAAATAAAACAATTTCGTCAATCGTTCGCAGAAATAAATCATCACTTTCGTCAAAGCATTGCGGAAAAAACATGAATTTAGTCAAAGGACCAAGGAAAAAAACGCGAATTTTTTTAAAGGATCCTGAAAGAAAAAAGATAATTTCGTTAAAAAATGAAAAAAACCACGATCGAAAGATCGCGAAAAGTACGTGGATTTTGTCAAAATCGAAAAACTTGTGAATTTTATCAAAATATCGCGAAAAACACGCCATATTAGTCAAATGATCACAAAAAAGTGGGAATTTTGTCAAAAACAAACTAAACGCTGTCAAAAGATCGCAAAAAAACGCGAATTTCGTCAAAATGTTGCGAAACAAACAGCAACTTTCGTCAAAATACCAGAAAAAACATGCGAATTTCATCGAAAGATAGCGAAAAATACATGAATTCCGTCAAAAGATCGCGAAAAAAATCATGAATTTTCTCAAAGGCTCGCTAGTTTCGTGAAAAAACGAACAAAACGCGGTCAAAAGATAGAAAAAATACCCCTGTAAATTTCTACAAAAGATCGCGAAAAACAAGCGAATTTCACCCAAAGATCACGCGAATTTCGCCAAAAGATCACGAAAAATATGTGATTTTAGTCAAGATTGCAAAAAACACGCAAATTTTGTCAAATCATAAAAATATGCGAAATTCGTCAGAATACCGCAAAAAAATACGCAAATTTCGTCAGAATACCGCAAAAAAATACGCAAATTTCGTCAGAATACCGCAAAAAAAATACGCAAATTTCGTCAGAATACCGCAAAAAAATACGCAAATTTCGTCAGAAGACTGCAAAAATACGCGAATTTCGTCAAAAGACCACAATATGTGAATTCGTCAAAAGATCGCAAAAAATAAGCAGATTTCGAAAGATTTGAGTCACTTGAATTTCGGCAAAAGATCACAAAAAACACTCAAATTTTGGCAAAAGATTGTGAAATCACGTTAATTTTGTCAAAGTATCGCGAAAAACAATTTCATGAAATGATTGCGCAGATTTTGTGATTTGCTGAAATTAGGTCCCCAAAGGTTCCTTTTTATGCGAAATATATGGTCTTTTTTTGGTCCCTTTTTTTTGAAAAAAAAAATGATCTCCTTTTACCAATTTTTACTATAAAAGTTGAGTGGGAGTCCTGTATGTTGTATTCATAGGCTTTCCTTTGATTAATTAAAATTATTGCTCTAAAATAATATTTTTTAAAGCCAAATAGACTGATTTTTTTTCTTCTTCCTGCTGTTAATTTTTCATTATTGCAATCTGTACCCAATTGTCGTTTAATTAGCCCAGAGTTAGAAAGTGTGTGCAGAAATTTTATCTAAGTAATTATTCTTTCAAATGTGAAAATATTATCAAGATAGCAATCATTTTAATTTTTAGGAGTTTATTAGCATAAGAATTTCAGTCTGCTCCAAAAACAGAATTTTATTGCTACAAAATTGGATTTTACTGCTGCAAAGGTGTTCCAAAATGGCTTAGTGCACTTTCATCCCTGCATCAGTTCTGTTTAATGGTGATACCTATGAATAGACCTCTCCCTATAAAATGTGATTCGGTTGTTTCAGAAGTATTACCGTATTCTTTCTGTGAACAGAGTGACTGGTATTTTGAGCAAATAGATATTAAGGATTGGGCTGTTTCTAAATGCATTGACAAAATAATTGATAAGAATTCCCCTTTTCTTATCATGGATTTTTAGCTTTATTATTTTTTTCAGCTAAAATAATTATACTTTAATTAATATCGATTAATTTTTAATTTAAATGGAAATTACTTTAAAACTACTGTTTTTAATTAATATCATCAAAATAATGTAACACATTATTTTATTAAACATTAATTTAATTTGCAGAAAGTTTTTGACCCAATATTTGCGTGCGCAGAAAGTTTTTGGTTTTATATAAGTCTGCACATCAGAAGAGTTTAAAAGAGCCTCCAGACGCAAAAAAGAAATAAAAAGGGTCGCTGGGCACTGCGCCCTTCTAAAAAGCGGCTTAGTCTACACTATTTAGTAATAAATCAGTTGTAATAGTAAAAAAAAAGTTTTTAAAAAATTTAGCCAAAAAAAAAGAAAAAAAAAAGGCCGCTGACTTTAGTGCCATTTTGAATTTTGTTTCTGCAACTTAACTGAAAGTTTTGTTTATATATGAAAAAATATGCAGATTTGAGGAGTTTGCGCTGTGCATTTTAGGATCGCGATTTAAGTCTACTGCATTGCTTTTTTTCTTTGTTTCATTGCTGCATAAAATTTTCATGTGCAGTATTGAAATTTGGTCAACCTTTAGATTTTAAATAAAATTTTAAATTTGAAGCATGTTTTATTCAAGAAAAGTAATGTTACTTTAACTTATTTAAATCTTGTGTGACAGTTTTTCCATATTAATTTCAATTTTCCTAAAGATATTTTAAATAGTTGCATGTCTGTAAAAAGTAGAAATTGGCATTCATTTTCTCAATCATTATAATGCCGAACCTTTATTTTTGCTTAGTGAACAAGCATTACGTGAAAGGAAGAAAATTGGAAGTTAAGAAAGCACTTTCTAGACAAGAAATGGATAGTATTAAGCAAAGAAAGGAAATGAAAATGGGTAATGTTTCTGCTTTACTTTTGTTGGATTTAACGAATTAACCAGTAACTAACTTGTAATCATAGGTGTTTATCAATTATTAAATTAAATAATTAACTTTTTAAATTATTTTGTAGGTGGTGGACGAGGTGATTATCGAGGAGGTGCTGGTGATAGCTATGGAGCCCCAGGTATAAAATTATTTTAAAGTGTTATTGAGTATGATACAAAGTCTTTTGATACTGCCTAACTTTTTATTGATAAAACTAAAAATTATCAAAGTAATATTTGTCTTCTTTTTCTGGATAGAAAAAAAACTTATTGTATCGCCAAACTGATGTACAAAAATTGTTTTAATTATTCCATTTGAAATAATGTACATGCAACAACTAAAGCAATATAGATTCAGTCGAACCTGATTATAGCAGCAACTCTTATAATGCCACTCTTCAGTGCAAGCAAAAATCCAATGGGCATTACTGCAGGAAAATAGGCCAAAAAATAATTTTCCTGTTTCACTGTTGCATCGAAGCAGCCCTCCTTCTTTCATGAGATTTTGTTGCATTCAACTATTCTGACTTTTCAAGTATCCGGCAATAGGCACTTCCCGAGCATGCCGGTACTTTTACTGTATTTTTAAATGATTTTTTGTATAGTATACTTGAGGTCAGTATCTTTATATTGTACATTTGTACTTTTTTGATCTTGATTATTTTTTTATATATGCAGAAACTTTCACTTTTTGAACAGTTTCTGAAAGTGAAACTATCCTTATATTTAAAAAAAAACTAACCAAAATTGAAAAAGTATAATTTGTTTAAACTGTGCTAACCCTGCTGTTTTGGCATTTTCTATCAAAAACCAGCCTTATCAGGTGCACTTGTTGAAATCTCCAAGATAATTTCCTCAAGCATTGGCATAAATTTAGAATTTTTCTAATGGAGGGTCCATGGCTTCTATTTCATAATGTCTAAAAAAAATTGTATAATGGTATCTTTTTTAAGATTAATTTGGGATACTTATAATATATAATATCAAAGTATGTTATCGAAAGTGCCACTCACCGTATTAGAAACATCAATTCTGTAAATTGTTTTTCTTAATAAATTCTGAAATTTTGTTTGTTACATGTATTTAAATGTACATTTAAAAAATATTTCAGCAAGCTATGGAGGTGGTGGCTATGGAAGTGATAGCTATGGTGGTGGCTATGGAAGTAGCAGCAGCTATGGTGGACCACCGAGTGCATGGAGTAATGGTGGAATGGGATATGGTCGTGATTATCCATCATCAGATTATTCTAGCCCTGGAAAGTTCATGGGAAATGGTATTCTAATTTAATATAATATAATATTTAACAATGTATGCATTTTAGTTATTTGTTGATAATGGTCATATGTGACCTAGCAGTATTTATTCACATTGTCAAGTGATTGTGTTCTTATAGATACATTTCTTTATTAAAATAGAATGAGAAAATAACAATAGTATATAGTTAATAATTCTTTACAGAATCTGATTGTTTTTCTTTGATATTCTACAGTGAATAATTTGATTATTTAACAATTAAAATATGTGAATTATTGTAAATCTAAGTTTTTTCAGCATTTCAGACTGATGATACTCCCTTTAAAAATTACTTTTAAAAGATACTTTAAAAATTGCACAGCTTGTGTTCCTTGTAATAAGTGTTCTTGCCCCTTAAGGGCTCTCAGGACTCTTAAAATGGGAAAAATTGAAAAAAAGAGTTTTCAACATTTAATATCTTAGAATGTATATGGTTTAAACACAAATTTTATTGTGATGAAAGAGATATGCATGTTCTTTTATTTCATGCATTTAAAAAATTGCAAGATGCAGAAATAAGCGACTCCAAACTCAGACATTTGACGAGCATAAAATTGGTTTAACTCTTTACGCACAGGATTACAAAATAAATTTTCCAACCAGAATGAAAATTTTGGTGTCTACTTGTACCTGAGATTGTAATAATTACCCTGAACCTAAATAAATTTGTATTTAAAGCATTTTTGTAATTTTAATACAAAGTTGTATTTAGCTAATGCAAAATTTTGAAAATTTCATCTGTATAATCACCTAAAAAAATATTTTTTGAACAATAAAAAGGGAATTTTAGGTTCAGTTTATACAGACTAAGAAACGTATGTTTTGAAAATTTAAAGCACAAATATTCAGAAGTGCTTGAGATATTATGCATGTTAATTAGGCCAATGGGAAAAAAATTATTTAAACGGAAAACTTTTGACTGACCCTGTAATTAAACTATTCATCCGATTTTCATAAGATTTGAAATGACAAAATTATGCAACAATTATATATTTAAAAAATTTCAAACTATTTGTTTGTGTAGATTTTTGCGCTGCTATATGTGGACAGACAGATGGACTGAACGACGACTTTAGGTAAGTGCTACGTATATATAGTTACGAACGTACTTAGAAATGAAGAACAAACTGAATAAGAATAAGGTTTTAATAATAATTAAAAAAACAAAACAAATAATAAAAATAAAAACCCCTGTGGCTATGAGATTCATACAAGTTCAAGGCTTACTTATGTTGCCCAACCCTGTTTGACCCTAAGCCCTGAGATGCTGTACAGCATGTGTCTCGGTTATGTGGTCTGCCTAATGCGTGACCCTCGGTGTTTAGTTCCGAAGCAAGCTTGTTATTCATTTTGTCGTCCCAAAATGAATACCGAATAGTGGCTGAATATTCGTCCCATCCCTAGTTTTTTCGTTGGATAATTACAAAAATCAATCTCGCAAGGGAACCCCTTTTGGTGCTGCTCGCACATAGCATCGAGACCTAGTGCATTTTGTAGCCCTATACATAAGTTAGAGAACCGAAAAAATTTCTCTTAAAATATTTTATATACTTTTTATACTTTTAATTTTTTATTATTACATACTTGTTTATTTCACGCCAAGTGAGTCACCAAATATGGTGCTACAATTTTTCCGCCCATACAAATGTACAGACAGGGTTGGTAAAAAAACCAGGTTTTTTTGGTTTAAACCATTTTCTTTAGATGTATTTTCCTTTTGCATATACATGCATATTTATTGAACAAAATAAACGTTGTTGGATATATAAGTAATATAACTTCATTTAAAAATAATTTAAATTAAATAATTACAATCAATTATGTAGAAAATTTAAATCATTTAAAATTTAAACATTTTTAGTAAAAGAAATGATCCATTAATAAAATGCTCTACATAGTGAAACATTGATACCTTGAAAATCTTAATAAACAACCTTTTAATTACTAGTACTATAAATAAATATATGGTGTATATGATTTATACAGAATAAATATGATTTATTCTGTTGAGGTTTCCAGGTTTCAGACAAGATGCTATAATCATTAAAGTTAGCTGGGTGAAAAGGTTCCACCAGATTGGTCCGGGATAGCTCAGATGGCAGAGCACTGGTGGCTTTGGCTAGGAGGAGGTCCCTGGTTCGAGTCCTGGTCCGGACATTTTTCGCCCAGTTGGAATTTTACATCTAATATGGTACCATCTAATATCATATTAGAACATGGTTCGTACGCTTTGGAAAAAATAGAAAAAGGGCTGGAAAAAAAGTATTCATTTTCAAGGAATGAAAAGTGCTGGAAATAGTCATTTTCAAGGAATGAAAAGTGCTTGAAAATATCGCGAACTTCGAAAAATGGTTGCCGAAAAATATCAATTTCAAAAATCGTTCGCATGAAAAAATCGGTAATTTCGCCAAAGGGTCACTTAAAAAATGCGAATTTCGTCAAAAGAGCGCGGAAAAACGCGAATTTCGTCGAAAGGTCGCGGGAAAAAAGCGCGTATTTCGTCAGACTAGAAAAATAACCCGAATTTCGACAAAAGATCTCGAATAAAGAGCAAATTACGTCAGAGGATCGCGGAAAAAACGCAAATTGCATTAAAAGATCGCTAAAATACGCGTGTTCATTAAAGGATCGCGCAAAAAACCCCGCCAAATTTCGACAAAGGATCGTGAAAAAAAAAACACAAATTTCGACAAACGATTGCAGAAAATTGCGAATTTCTCCAAAAGTTCACGTAGGGGTGATTCTGTTCCGAATTTTCCGAAAATTTAAGGCATTCATTTCGGAAAATTTAAAAAAATCTGTCACCAATCTGAAAATTCGGCCATAAAAAACGCGAATTTCGACAAATGGTCGTCGAAAAAAATTAATTTTGCTAATCGTTTTCAGAAAAATTGCCAATTTCGCCAAAGGATCGCGAAAAAAACACAAATTTCGTCAAAGAATCGCGGAAAAAACGCAAATTTCGTCAAAGAAATGCGAAAAAAACCGTAAATTTCATTGAAAGATCGCAGATAAAACCGAAAATTTCGTCAAATGATCGCGAGAAAACGGCAAATTTCGTCGAAAGATCGCGAGAAAACGACATTTTGTCGAATGATCGCGAGAAAACGGCAAATTTCGTCGAAAGATCGCGAGAAAACGACATATTTCGTCGAAAGATCGCGAAAAAATGGCAAATTTCGTCGAAAGATCGTGAAAAGACCTCAAAAAAAATGCATAGCCAGTGCCGGGAGGGGATTTACCCCTTCCCCTCTCTGCTGTAATCTTTCAGAAAATTTGCTGTGAATTTTAGAAATTTTTTTAAAAAGTCACATTCACCCTTGAAAATTTCGTCAAGTGTACGGTGAAAAAAAAATGACGAATTTGTTCAATCTGTTACTTAAAATAATTGCAAATTTTAGCAATTCGCCGGGGAAAAATACCACAATTTGTCCATTGGTCATCGATAAAAGATGCACATTTCGTCAATTTGTCGAAAAAATCGCAAAATTCGTCAGTTATATGCCAGTTTCATATATTGCCCCCCCCCCCCCCCTAACATAGTCAATCAATCGGTCATGAAGAAAAAAAATTTGGGTCATTCATAAAAATCATGAATGTTGTCAATCAGTTAAAACTTCACTGAATTATATTAATTCCAATTTTTTCGCTGTGTAACTGATTAAAAAAAAAAAAAAAAAAAAAAAAAAAAAAATTATTTCCTTTTTATAAATCCATTAAAAAAAAAAAAATCTTTTGTATTTAAAAAGTAAAAGCAAATTATCTAACCTTTTTTTCAATTATTTCCGTATGGATAATTGCAAATGCTGTAAGGTTTGAGAATTCAGAGAATACCTATTAATAAAAAAGAAAAGGGCCCAGTTAAACTGATAGCATTGAGCTCACAGGCTATTCACACTAATTGTATATTATATTCTTATTTCAAAGAATAATGCCCCTCAAAAAACAAATGAAAGTGGCTTAGCCCCCGTTTCCCCCCTTTATACTTAGCCAATGAACCTCCAAATCTAATAAGGGAAGCTCCTTAACATAATAAACCTGTATACCAAATTTGAAACAAATCAGATAATTCTGCATGGAAAAACCATATCGCTAAATTAGGGGGGGGTTAACCCCCTTTTCCCCCTTTAGACTTAACTAACGAACCTCCAAATCTAATCAAGAAAGCTCCTTATCAGAATGAACATAGAAAAAAAAATTAAATTAAATTGGATAATTCTGCATGAAAATCCTTTATCTAAATTAAGAGGAGGGGACTTGTCCCCCTTTCCCCCTTTTATACTTAACCAATGTACCTCCAAATCTAATGAAGGAAGTGCCATACCGGAATAAACCGGTATAACAAATTTGATGCAAATCGAATAATTCTGTATGAAAAACTCATTTATCTAAATTAAGGGGGCAGGGGGGTCTAGCCCCCCTTTTCCCCCTTTATACTTAACTAGTGAACCTCCAAATCTAATCAAGGCAGCTTCTTAACATAATAAACCAGCATACCAAATTTGGAGCAAGTTGAATAATTCTGCATGAAAAACCCATTTATCTAAATGAAGGGGAGGTAGCCCCCCTTTATTCTTAACTAATGTACCTCCAAATTTAATCAGGGAATCTCCTTAACATAATAAACCGGTATACCAAATTTGGAGTAAATCGAATAACTCTGCATGAAAAATGCATTTATCTAAATTAGGGGGGGGGGGGGACTACCCCCTCTTTCCTCCCTTTATACTTAACCAATGAACCCCCAAAACTAATCAGGGAAGCGCCTTATCAGAATGAACCTAGAAAAACAATTTGAAGCAAATCTGATGTTTCTATCAAGAGTTATCACGTTACGTACATACAAGCATACGTACGTACGTACGTACATACATGCAGAACGGGTGGGCACATTAGCTCTCAGGCTTTCATAGCCTGTGAGCTAAAAAGTATAATTTGTAAAAAATTGTTCACAACGCCAGAAATGCTAATATTTGACTCATGATGAGTGTTCAGAATTCCTAAAATTTAACTGGTTTACTCCTGTTTTCTATTCTTGTAGTCATACCATATTTTTTTTTTTTTTTTTTTTGCACTTAAAGAAAAAAACTCAAGCTCTGTTTTCTTAACTTTTTATTATATATGAAATTTCTTCCCACGGTAACTTACTAAGTTAAAACACATTATTCTTTAAAAATTCTCTAATAATGTCTTGAAAATTCCTGTTATAAAAATTAAAAGATTTAATAAGATTTCTTTGAAATGGATAATCAATGGGGTGGCTATTTTTCTTATGTGTTATTCTATGCAATTTTAATGCATATATCTAAATAGTCCTTGAATAGTGCTGGAATAGTCCTTGAAAAGTGCTTGAATTTTATTTGTTCTTGAGTGTATGAACCATGTAGAATGTAGGTTTAGTAGAAAGTATATTATATAGAAAGTATTAAAGAAAACATTAGGGAAAAAGAAAAAAACCAGCATGGTTTTTTTTTTTTTAAATTAGGTTAAACCATGGTTTAAACCAGTGTGGTTTAAACCAAACAACCCTGTGTACAGAACATATTACTAGAATTACATCAGATTGTGATTTTTTTTTAATAATTGATAGCATAAGAAACAAATATTAGGTTTTTTTTTTTTTTCTATGCAGACGATAAATATATAAGTAATAAATATTATTCTATAAAAGCTTCGAAGATCATTGAAAACTATTTTTTAGTGAAATGCAAAATAAGCAAACTATTTTCTTTTGAAATCGAATGAAATAAAGTTTCGAATGTTTAAAATGAAATGTTGCTGTATTAAATGGTCCTTCGGTAAAAGTAGTCATAAAGTAAATTAATATTTGTACACAATTTAGAAAAATTACTGTGGCGAAATTGGTCGGACATTGCAATTTGTAGTATTACAAATTCAGCTATGACATTTGGCTAGGGTTGCTGGAAAGCTCTACTTTTGAAAATAAACGCTGTTTCCCTGCCAAAAATATGAATATAAAGTTGCAAAAATCAAAATTTTTCAAAATCAACTTCGTGGGTTTTTGAAGGAATTTTCAAACTTTTTTCAATATCTTATACTTATTAACTAATTTTTATTTTTAAATGCTTTTTTTTCTTAAAAAAAAATTCAAAGTTAAATAGTCCGATAAGTGGTCTCAAATTGCATTTTTGGAAAGTTATGCTGCTGTATAATCAAGAAATATTATTTTAACAGAAAAATTTTATCGATTCTCAAACTTCATAATATAGGGCTTTAAAATGCACCAGGTCTCAATGCTAGGTGCGAGCAATACCAAAAGTGGTTCCCTTGTCAGTGGCAGCAAAAAAAAGAAAAAAAAAAAATTCTTTTGTTATGCATGATTAAATAATTAGATTCACAATCGATAAATAGTCACAATGTTTGGTACAGGTTGCAATAAAAATCCTTTGCATGACTAGGATAAATGGCATATTTGCAAAATTTGAATTTAACTTGTACTATTTTATATTATTGAAATCTGTTCACATGTCTGTACCGCTATATCTTCGATAACCATCGGTAGTATAGATTCCTGACTTGGCAGCATTTGATGTAGAAAAATCCACGAAAGTCATTCTGTCCATTCGGTAAGGAATTTGACAATTAGCTGAGATATTGTAAAGCTTTCATTTTTACTAGCCTCCAATGTCCAGTGAATTGCTTCTTTATTTCCAGGATATCTTTTTATTTTTAAAGCAGACAGAAAAAAAGTTTCAAAAGAAACTTTTATATCCACATTCTACATTGAAAAGAAAAAAAAAAAAAAAATCTGTATTTGCGATACTTTCTTTGGTTATAACCGTATCTTTTGTTTTAAAAAGATGTCATTACTATTTGATATATAAAAAATATTTTTTCTGAATGTTTTTTTATTCTGCATAATCTGCCGTTGTGCCTGTGTTTTCTGCACATCTGGTTCTCTGGAGATAACAGACCTGCCAACCTTTGAAAATTAGAAATCGTAGCACACAGAATTTAAATTAATCTAGAGGTTGGTTGGTTGGTTTTTCGTGTTTCACAGCCATCTTTTGACATTCGTAAAAGGAATAAGGTTTCAGTCTTTCAACTCAATATAGTAAATTTTTTTCTCTGAAAATTTTTATACGCTTACTACAGTTTATTTTTGTTTCGCAGCGTTTTTTGCATTTGTAAAAGGAGCCTGGTTCTAATTTTTTAGAATTTTGACGGAATTAGCGATTTTTTTTTTTTTTTTTTTTTTTTTTTTCCCCCCCCGCTATCATTTCAGGATATTCACAATTTGTTTTCCACACTCGTAATTCACATTTTCCTATCACGATTCTTTGTTGAAATCCACACTTTTTACCATGAAATTTTCACGAAATTCACATTTTTACGTGATCCTTTGACGAATTGTGCATTTTTTTTACAACGATCCTTTGACTAAATTAGTGTTTTCTTTCTGCGATCTTTCGGTGAAATTTGAGTTTTCTTACTAATCTTCCGATGAAATTTGCATTGTCTTACTGATCTTTTGACGAAATTCGCGTTTTCTTTCTGGGATATTTTGACAAAATTCACGTTTTTACTGCGACCCTTGAACGAAATTTATTTTCTCCTGCGAACAATTGACGAAATTGGTTTTTTTTTTTTTTTTACACGGTCATCGCAAATCGTGCGATTTTGCACGCTATTCAAACCCTGTCCCTCAAGGAACCCCCTCCAAAATTCTTAAAATGGCACCCTTGTTTCTAAGGAAGGAAATTCCTGTATAAATATTTCCAAAAACACGATTAGAGTGTTTTATGTTTTTTCAGCCCAGAATTTTTTTCCCTCATGAGCATTTTTTAATGTCCGAATTTTCGGACTAATGGCCAATTTTTTAAAACTTTCGGAAATGAATTCTTGGAAATTTCAGAACAGAATCGCTCCTGAAAAATATGCTGCGCGGAATAAAAATCGCAACTAGAAACAAAAAATGCTTTTGTGTTTTTTGCAAAAAATCGTAGTTTAAGACCGATTTTCGTAGCATAATAGTTTATAGGTCTAAATCGTAGCAACTACGATTTTTTCGTAGCAGTTGGCAGGTAATCCCATTACTTACCTTTTTGATTTCAATATTTTCTCCACTTCATTTTAATAATTGATAAATGAAATTTTAAATAAAATACAGCTGCTTTAAATTTCTGATATTTAATCAAGTAATTTAAATCTGGCACACTGCGATTTGGCTATTTTTTTTAAATGGTCATTAATTTATTTTTGCATTTTTTTTTTCCTTTTGTGGAAATACTGTTTTGAGTTGCATTATCTTTTCATTGGTATTAAGTTTTCTGTTAAAGACAGATTTTCATTTTATTTGGGGGAAAAAAAAAATCCCGTTAATTTTGAAACTGAAATCTACCTTTGTAGTCTTGTTTCTCAATTTTAAACATGAAATTCTAATTTATAGATGCTGGAAGAAGTGGTGGTTGGGGTTCAGACTTTGGAGGTAGCTATTCTGGTGGAGGTCCCATGAGAAGCACTGGAGGATATTCAAGCAGAGGATCAGGTCCATATGGAGGTAAGAATTTAAAGTACTTTAAAATTTGAGTGTTAGAAAGAAAAGATGGGGCTGCCAAATGCTATTAAAAGCTATTTTCACCATCGGGCTACTATGGCTACTATTTTAGCCCAAAATACTCCAAAACCAACGATTTTGGAGGGAAATCAGAAAAAAAAAAGACTATTTTCAAATTCCAGCTACTATTTTTGGGAAAAACCTGATTTTTCATTAAGAAGGATTTACTCGCTCTTCTAGCTGTTTATTTATAAGTATTCAGCTGTTTTTTAATCCTTTTTAAAAGTGTTATGAAACTTAAAAAAAATCTGGTTTCTTCTGATTTTTTTGTCCAAAATCTTCTGAGTTTTACCAAAATTTAGTTGGCAAGTTTGGTATAAAAAAAAAAAAAAAAAAAAACTAACTTTGACAGGGCTTCAAAGCAAAGGCAATCGAAACTGCGACAAATGAAACTTTTTCCCAAATTCTTGTGAAATGTAAAAGGTATTCAAATTTTAAAATTAAAATCCATGTAATTTATTCTTGTTCCTATTTTGCTATTGCTTTATTTTTATTAAGCACTTGTTACCGTAATAAGAAATAGCACATGTATTTGTCGTTAATCTTAAAATTGAAGCAGTCACGATTATCCGAAAATTTAGATTTTCCGAAAGAGGGTCGGTCCCAATTACTTCGGATAATTGAGGTTTTACTGTTTTTCAATAAATGAAATTTTACGTATCAATATTTCATTGAAGATTAATAATTTGATAATGTTTATTATGAATTACACCTGTTTTATTGATAATGAAAATATTTAATGTCGATAAGTAAATACTATAAACATATAAAAATATCAATGATAAAATATTTCAGTAAACCATTTAATGATTAAAATAAATATGTATTTAAATACTTTTTGCATAACAGCTCTTTTTTTAAATAGAAAATATTTAAAAATTTATTGAACAGTTAATAAAAAAAATTATAATTACATAATTCATAAAATAGTATTTTAATATTTTATAGTATGAATAAAATATCTCTATAACATATATTGTAATATTATAAATTTATCTAATATAGATGATATTTATTATAGATAGTACCTCTCTTTTATTTGCGTTGATACAATATTATCTGGTAATATTTAATTACCATACTGATTATCATATAATTATTAATAATGATAAAAATGTTGATGTTTTGCGATCTTAGAAATTTGAGATTTTGTTTTGCATTCCATTAACGAAATTCATGATTACATCGCCATGTTTTGATAGTTACCAAAAAATTTTACCAAGAAATATATAATTACGTTAAGATTTTTTTATTGAAAAAAAAAAAAAAAAAAATCAGTTACAGGAAATCAGAACAATGCCCAAGTGTCAAAATATAAAATTAAAAAAGAAAAAAAGTCAGGAGGTAGCATTGAACCATCCGGCTGGCGAGCGAGCATTCTGCATCCATGTCACGGATGACATATTGAAAACTGCAAATTAATGGGTATTTGAAAATAATGGTATAATGGGTATGCTGAACTTTGACCCATAATTTCTCAATCTAAGGCCCATTTGAAGAACTCCTTTCATAAGAATAATTAGGGATAAGAACTCAACATATCTTAAATATATCAAAATAGGTGAGAATCATGTTTGGTCGTCCTCTTGTTAGCTTAACAATTTTAAAGATTTTCAATTAATGCTTGGGGCTTCAGGGGTGTGGGCAAAGAGGGGAAAACAAATTTTTGTGTAAGTGGGACGAAAATCTGCTGAAATTCAGAAGAGTGTCACCTTTTACCAATATCCTGCAGAGATGAAACATACAGAAGATCCTTTTGCTGTTTCATGGATCTACTCTCCTTCCGCAAAATATATATCTTCCTCCCTATCCCTAATTTTTTCCCCCTGCAAGAAATGTGTCCAATTCTGTGACATTGTCGCTGCAATTCTGTAACAGAACACATAGCAATGTGTTACTAGATTTAAATCTGATTTTATTTGTAAGTCAATAGAAATAATTTTTTTCGAACATTAATTCAAAAGCTGATTTTTGCCGTATACCCTTTTTTATTGACATTAAATGGTGATTTATAACACCAGGTAAGGAACACTTTTAAATCTGTTTATTTTATGGACAATTATATTTTATTTCTTTAGGTGGTTATGGATCTGGTGGAAGTGGCTATAGCAGTTATAGAAGATAAGCTTTTGTGTGTGTTGTCTTGGTGAGTTAAATTTTTTTGAACAGGCTAATAATGTAAGAATTTCTTGTATCTTATTCCTGATCTGCAATTAAAGATTTTCTCCTTTAAGTCCAAATAAATAGTGGGATTGAATTTTTAGCAATCTTGCTCTCTCAAAAAATAAATATGAATTCCAACATGCTTAAGTATATATTGTTAAAAAGAAAAAAAAATATTAAAAGCTGCTTTTTCATTTTCTGAGTTAAGATTCATTTATGTATTTTTAATTAATTAGTTGCAACATTTTTCATATTATGATGTAGGGTATATATATATATATTTTCATTGCAGTTAATTTTATTGGCAAAAAACTATCTACAAAAAGCTGTTCAAATCTTTTAAACTTGTTTGGCATTTTTCAAAATTTTTTATGCATCTATTCACTTAAATTATGGTTTTCAAAAGTTTAATAATATTTTTATTTAAATAGGATTGCATCTCACTGAAGCTTTTTCATTTAAAAGTTCGTCTTACTTTATTTGAATTGCATGAGATTTTGTAGTTAGTAATATTTGAATAATTTGTCCTTGATGTTTTTCTTTGGTATAGCCCGGAAGATCAGATTAAAAATCATTTCTTGCATTTTAATTTAGGGAACATTTTACTGTGAGAATAATAGCCAGATGTAAGCCAGTGTTCTGTAGGCGTGTAACCATTAGAAGAAATCCATAGTATACCAGATTTTGAAGGGTTATGGCATCAGGAACAGCTAGGTTCAACTCTGCTGAGAGGAATTATGCAGCGGGATTTTACTGTGCTAACTGGCACATTAGGTTATCTATTTTCACCGAGGCATTTTCATATGAACTTCCCAAGATTTTTCAACATTATTCAGTTTTCATGTTTTATGGATCAAACAACACCCTTTGTGTATTTTTTATGTGGTGGACTATCCGTCAGATTATGTTGTATATGTATATCTCTCTAAATAAATACATATTAGTGTTAGTTAACAATTGTTTTTTTTTTCTTTCAAGTTGCTTAATTTTTTTTTCTGTGTACTTTAAAATGCTAAAATGTTTTAAAACAGTACACTTTGTAAAAGTTTTAAAATTACAGCTGTAAAATTTATAGATTTTCATATTAAGTTGTCTATAGTTATGTAGAGGAAAGAAAGGTATGGCAGCAGCAGTCGTAGAAAAAGCAAATACATTTCTCAAATTTTACCATAGTCTGCTTCAATCAAGATATTTTCTCTTTATGATCAATTTTGATTTTCTTCTTTGTGTTTATTTCTAGCTGATACAAGTTAATTGCATAACATATTTATAGCACTTTTTTAAATAGTGTCCATTTTTATCTGTTAAGGAAAGCATTCTATGATATTGTTTAGCTAAAGGGACTTAGTGTGATATATAAAAAAATATTAAGTTATTACATTTTGATTTTGTATTTAATTGCCTGTAGTGTAATGCCACAAAGATTTTGTATTTAGTGAGTTTAAATCAAGGCCTTTTGTTCATTTTTTATCATTAAATGTAAGGCGTTAATAAAACTTACGTGTTACAATGTAAGGAAACAGAACTATATTTCCAAACTTTTATAGAAACAAACTAAAATGAAAGTTGTATAAGTACTCACTAATTATTAAATCTTTCGAAGACCAAAATGTTTTTCTAAGAAATATTTGTATTGGATTTCTTTGTAATATCAGATCATATAGTAGTAACTTGTTTTTTAAGTTAATTATTAAAAAAGTATTAAAAAAATGCTTAATCTCATTCTGACTAGAAAAATTATTATAATACGGTTCTTTATGCATTTTGCAGAATCTGGTAAAATTTCTCTTCATTACTTGTACCTGCAATAATTATCACATTGTATATCAAGATTCTATTAAATGATAATAGCTTGTGATGCTTAGATATTGATAATTATGGGTTTTTAAATAGTTTAATTGGGCTTTGATTTTTTTTTCCCTAATGTTACTTTGTGAGTTATGTTTTTGTTTCAATGAGACTTAAGATTTCCTTTGTATAATTTGCTATTTATTTAATATGTAACTTTGTGGTCAAATAAAACTTTCTGCCATTTCATCTGTTTGTCATATTGGAAGTTTTTGTATATACCAAAGATAATTTTAGACTAAATTGTTTTTGAGTACAAGTGCTAATGTCAGTGCTAAGTACAAGTGCTAAGCTTTGAAAAAAAAAAAAATATATATATAATGTAGCATGTGATCTTTTCTCCCTGGGAGAAGAAAAGAAGTCCCCTCTCCCCTTGATCAATTTCTAATTAACGTTTCAATAAAACTCTGACAAATCTATATATCTGCAGATTTATTAATACCAAACAACTGACTTTATTTTTTTGTCTATACTATTTGGCTATCATTATTTGAGGTTAAGCAACTTCTGAAATGTTTTTCTTTCGCGATATATTTTCTGGCTGTTTTCTCTGAAAAAGTCACTTTCCTTCATGTTCAGTTTAAATGAGTGGCTTTAAGTATGAACTTTTTAAATTTCCTACAATGTTGCCAGTGATTGTGACTTTGGTAGATTTCAGTCAGTGATTGGGTATGAGTAAGTTTTTGTTTTAAGTAGGTTTTCAGAGATGAAAATTGTGAAATCTCATCATGGGAGTATTTAGTATTACTAGTTATTTTTATGGAAGAGATTTTTAAATGAGAAAACTAAGTGTTCTGCCTACTTTTGCTCTTGGACATGAATGACACCTAATTTTTTTGCGTTCAGATTTCAAATTCTCATGCTCTGGCGGGAGAAGGAGGGAAGGCTTGAACTCATTTTTAATCGTAACATAGAAAAAAAAAATTTGGGGATTCTGCCTCCATAATTCTGAGAGAAGGGAGAGAAAAAAATTCCTTTGGCTGAAGAATGCAAATTTGGTATAAGGTGTGTGATTGTCAGTAATTTAGTTATCCTCATCTCTTCCACATGCACACACACATACTAAGTTGAAAATTTGTGGCAAATCACGGTAAAAGGCAACATTCAATGTAATTACAAAATAAGTTTTTAGAAATAAAATATTTTCTATCTACATTGATGACATTAGCAAAAACAAATTTCAATTTTATTCCAAAGCAAAATCTGATAAATCATTATACAATTAAACATCTATTTTACAAAAATCTAATGAAATTGATCAGCCTTTTATTTTGAAAAAAAAAAAAAAAAACAGGAAAATTATCTAGATATTGAAAAATTTAAATTTAATGAATCATTTTTTTCCCCCCAGATGAAATTCCAGGGCTGCCAACTACTACATGTAGAAACTGCAGAATGGTTTACTTCTATTACATTGTTTAGCATACTTTTTTTAAAACAAAAGATACTTTTGTCTTCTCATGTTCCTGGTTTGTGCAGGCTGTCTAAAATATTTTAAGAAAATGTTGATATTTTGAATAAAAGGTTAATCTTGTTGAGTTGAATAACAGGAAAGAAAAAGCATCCGTCCAGCATAGATTACAAAACACTAGTGTTGACTCTAGGGGGGGGGGGGGGGGAGGCTGCCGGGCAGGAATTTTTCAAAAAGGAAACACTTCTTAAAAAAAAAAAAAAAAAAAAAAAAAAAGAGTACATTTTTCAAAAAAAAGAACACTATTCTAAAAAGGGTACATTTTTTCAAAAAGGGGACATCTTATAAAAAGGTACATCTTTTCAAAAAAGAAACACTATTCTAAAAGAAGGGCACACTTGCACTTTGTTCACCAAAAAATATTTTGAACTGGTTAGAAGATTATAGTCCCTAGAATTTTCCTAGAGTCCCTAGAATTTGTGATATTTTGTCGGGATCTATTGAATTGCCACGGGGCGCATAGGAAGTGTTAAAAAGGGCAGCCGGGCATACCAGAAGGATTTAAAAGAGCCGCAAGGCGAAAAAAAGAGAAAAAGAGCGCTGGGTGCTGCGCTCTGCTAAAGCGGCTTGGAATCAACACTAAACACCTTCCAACACATTCAGAAAACTGTAACGAAACTTATTATTAACTTTATTAAGACGAAAGTTTAGACATCGTAACAACTTGGAAAATGCACAATGCATTTGAAAATCAAATTTCTGAAATTGCTGTAAATATTCCTAAGAAAAAAAAAATATTTTTTGTGCAGCCCTGTATAAGGATCTGTAGATTTATATGTATATTGCATAGTATGCTTAGTTTAGCTTAGTTTAAACATATAGCGATGTTGAAATTTTCTATTCAGCAGTTTGTATCATGAAATGTACTTTTGTGAAGCCTTCTGTATAGAATTTGTATAAGTAGTATTTAAAATTAAATTAAAAAAATTATAACTTAAAATTTACTCCCAGCAATTATTGTTCATAGACTTAAATAGTTCAACTGTCACTTTCTTTTGTGTGTCCCTGTAAATGAATGATAAATTCTAAGCACACCAAATTCTACAGTAAGCTCCTGTAATACACCCACCTCAGGGATATAAATTTCATTGTTTAAAATAATGTATTATCATTAAAAGACACTGCAAACGATTTTCTCCATAGACCGTAATCATGGGTGCAAGTCTTCAGTCTTGGAGAAATTTTTAAGTAATAATAAATTATACTTTTTACGATAAAGTAGCAATTTCATAAACAAAAACTTTTAATCTCCTCCTTTTCTTGCAAAAGATCAATTTTTAGCCATAGTGCTAGACATTGAAATCTTCTAGCCTATCTCCTTTAATTTAATTATAACCCAATAATCATAAATATTTTCAGTTTTGGCTTGGGCAGACTTCTTGCACCCATGACCATAATAAAGTGTATTTTTTTCCTTTTTAACATTATACTTATGTGAATTTACTTCGCCTTTTAACTATTACCAAAGAAACCAGAAATAGCTCTTCTAAGTTATCTGAAAGAGGAAGGATTAAAGACTTAAAAAATAATTAGGTATAGGTTTGACTTCTAAGTGTTTCCTAAAAATGTTTAAAATATAGAAATTTGACAGGGTGTCTACAGAATCTGGAAATCATGGAAAAATCAGGGAGGTTTATCAATCTGGAAAAATCAGGGAAATGTCAGGGAATTTTGTAAAAAATAATCGAAAATCGGGGTAATTTGTTTGTATTGCAAAAATGTTTGCATTTTCACCTTGCAAACAAGACTGATTCGTCTATTTTATGTACCATATTTTTCACATGTTGATTAGTCTTACCCAATATTTTTTAATAGATGCACATGGTATGATATTTAACGCAGATTAAGGTGATCAGATGTCCTGATTTTCTGTACATAGCGCTTATATTGAAGGCAATTGACCCATTTAAAAAAATTTAAATGATACATTAGCATAACCTAACCAGGTGGCCAGCTTAATCCAATGAATAGCTATCCCGTTAGATGTAGATAAGTCTTAGAATTGAATATTTTTCAGAAAATGAGGAAATTTTCTGGTCACCCTATATCCATTGGCCACTATATACAGGGTTCCTACGGGTCTGGGAAAAGTCAGGGAATTCAAAAATTTATGCAAAAAGTCAGGGAAATGTCGGGGAATTTTTGAAATATTTGAAAAGGTCAGGGAATTTTTTATGTACTACTTCCATCGGAATTTCTATTATCATCGTAAATGAAGAAATTTTGAATTAATTATTCATCCAATAAAAAAATATTTATATGAAATTTGTGTAAACTATATAACAATATGAAAAATAATTAAAAAATCTGAAATTCATACAGCACATACTTTTTTTTTAGCATTTATCTAAATTAAAGTCCAATGTGGAGGGTTTTACAACAATATGTAGGCTGAATTTTTACTGAGAAAAGTCAGGGAAATTTTAAAATAAAGTCAGGGAAAACCTGGAAAGTCAGGGAATTTTTTTATCAGAATTGCGTAGGAACCCTGATATAAAGTTGTTGGCGTAAACTTTGAGTTCGGATTTATAAAACTGTCAACCAATACGTAATGAATATTAGGCAATTTTTGTTTTTCTCTTGTTTTGTTTTTTTTATTATTCTTCCCAAATGCGATATTAGCAAACTGGGTAAGTGTGATACAAGGAATCTTCATACATGAAAAAATACTGTGTGTATTGTTAATAATGGGAATCGGGTAAGTCTGATATAGTCAGGGAAATCATGGAAAAATCAGGGAACTTTTTTTTAGAATTTCTGTAGACACCGTGTTTGAACAAATTTTTTCTAATTGTGTGCTGAGTCAAATTACTTATATGCTCATTAGGGTGGTTCACAAACATATGGAAAAAAATAAACTTTCTCCTACAGACCAGGACACCCTTCATTTTTTTACGTCAGCCCATACTATTATTCTGACAAAGTTTAAATGTCCTACTCCAAATGAAAGACTATGCTCAATGACTGTCAACTTTTGACTTTTGGAGATATTTAGGCATTTGTAGTTGAATTTTTTAAAATTTGAGGTAAAAACTAAATTATTTAAATAGCTTTTATTTATATATTTACAATATTAGTAAAGGTTAACAAAATAGTTAACATTGTCAGATTTTTATATTTATTTTTTTAAACAATATTAACAACTGATTTTTTTTGTTGTCGTCAGTAGGGAAGGTCCTATTTGCTTCAACGTCTGGCAAAAGAAACTGCATGTTATCTTCATCATTTGTTAAAAGTTTGTTGAATTCTTGAATCAGCTGACAACCTCTCTTAGCAGTATCGTTGACCACTCTTAGTCCTTTTACATAGTTTCTACCATTTTTATAATTGATATTGTTTTTCCATTCTTAAGGCGAAAGTTATAGAAAAGTCATCAATATTGAAACAAAAAAAGAGCTCAACAGTTCTTTTCATTGTAAAATCTCCAAGGCAATCTGCATCATCTTTCAATAAATTTGATTGCCCTCTTACATTTTGGATTGTTCATTCTGCAATAATTTTTGCTTTCTCTTTTGTTGGTAGTACTGTGCCTGAAAATGGGACAAGACCAACCAATTCATCTGAAAGGTACCACATGAGATTTTCTAGGACTTTTATTGCTCCTAGTCTAATATCAGAATCAATAGTCTCGTATTTTCTCGGGTCTTTCCATAATTGTAAGTCAGCTACATGAGCTTCAGCTGCAAGTGGAGATTCTATTCATGCTTTGCAGCAGAGAAGAGCACAGAACTGCACAAATCATTGGAGCTGCATTTCTTCCCTCTTAGTTAGATGGAACACTTCTGGATAATCTAGGATTTTGAAACCATACAAGAGTTCAGCTATCCACCGAGCATGATGAATAGCACCTGGTGTTCTCCAATGAAATTTCTATGGTGGATTTCCCAAAATAGCAAGTATCAACTCAATCATCTCTAATAGACTACAGATTTATCTACAGATAAGACAGGCAATGATTGAATCTTTAAAATCTTTAGTGCATTTTTTTTTTTTCAATTCTATACCCGAAAATTTGTTTGTTCAATTCCTTGCCAAACATTCTTAAATCTGTTGAAGAGTGGAATTTCTGTGAAACTGGATGGTCCATGGCACAAGCTAAAAGCCTTTGCCAAGATTAATTCCATGACATGACATGGCGTTGGCAGGCAGGCTAACCACAGTAGTTCAAGGCCATTTTTTTCCCAAACAAATGCATACTGTTATTACATAACTTAGTGTTTACACTCATAGTGCCAAAACATAAACCTTGAATGTTTTTCTCTACACGCAACTCGTGTAATCGGTTAAAAATAGAATTCACTATTTTTTGCTGTTTCACCACCACTGAACTTCCAAGGAGCTTTTCAGTACCAGCTCCCGAAACAAGCACTGGCAACTGAAAAACCTTTCCTAATTCAAGACATTCAGGTAAAAGTTTGCCATTCCAATGGAGGACTAGAGTCAGAAATTCGTGATTTCAAGCCAGATTGTCCTCAACTGTATTATTTTCTAGCTTTTTTTCTAAATCGCTGTATGGTACTTCTTGAAAGAGGAAGTGCACGAAGATCATGCCCTAGAGCTGATACAATTGGAATAATCATGCAGATCTTCCTTCATGATCAGATGTCTTGTTACAATATAAAGCACCACTAACATGAGATGTGAACTGTTGTATTTGGACACATCTTGTTTCTTTTCAGGATTGTAAATAAGATTTTTCTTTATATTCGAAAAAACATCAACATCTGATTGTGAAGGGGAGTTTTCTGAATCAGCCATTGAGTAAACATAAACAGCTGTTGATGAAGTTTCAACACCTATGACTTTTTCTTTTTGCCATTCTTCCTGTTTTTTTCTGTTAAGAATTCTCTCTTGCTTTTTTTTAAAATAAATTCTCTATCTTCATTACTCAAATACATTCCGTTGATCTATAAGGAAATCGCAATCTTATATTATTTTTATTAGAATCAAAGCATCAGCATGTACAATATAAAAAAGGATCATTGCTTACAAAATGGCGAATCCTTCTGTCAGATGTATTGCAGTATTGCCAGATGCATTAGATAGA
The DNA here is from genome assembly GCA_963932465.1 of Maratus speciosus. Lineage (NCBI taxonomy): Eukaryota > Metazoa > Arthropoda > Arachnida > Araneae > Salticidae > Maratus > Maratus speciosus. Next base: position 200,499,207 of record OZ010789.1, read on the forward strand.
AAAACTTACTAAATAATTCAACTAAACTTTTTACTTATTAGGAATTATGAAAACTTAAAATGATCAGCTTTTGTTTAAAAATCATGTATTTTAAACACATATTCATAGCTGCCAACATTGGTACGGTTTGGCCGTACAATGTACGGATTTTGTACTAAGTGTACAGTTGTATGGATGAGCAGTACGATTGTACGGTTTTGCGCATGAAACAAACGTTCTCGAAAAACGGTAATTTCGTGAAAGAATCACGGAAAAAACGCAGATTTCGTGAAAATACTGCGGAAGAAACGCCGATTTTGTCAAAGGATCACAGGAAAAACATTGATTTCGTGAAAATGTCGTGGAAAAAACGCAGATTTCGTCGTACTTCTGATCCCAATTTTCCGAAACGTAAGGCATTCATTTCTAAAGATTTCAAAAATTTGGTCACCAATCCGAAAATTCGGCCATAAAAAATTGCAAATTTCGACAAACGGTTGCTGAAAAAAAATTAATTTTGCCAAACGTTTTCAGGAAAAATGCAAATTTTGCAAAAGGATCGTGGAAAAAACGCAAATTTTGTCCAAGAAACGCAAAAAAACTGAAAATTTTGTCGGAAGATCCCGAAAAAACCGCAAATTGTTTTAAGAAATTGCGGGAAAAAAAAAAAAAAATATTCGTCGCTAGATCGTGAACGAACGGCAAATTTCGCCAAAGGACCGCGGGGGAAAAAAACGCATAGTTAGTGCCAGGAGTGTTCCCCCTTCCATCCTGCTATAACTTTTCAGAAAATTTTAGGTGAATTTCAGAATTTTTTTTTTTTTACTCCGAATCATCCCTGGTCAAGGGAATATATTTTTGAAATGATATTAATTTTTTCAATGCATATGCATTTGTTATGTACTGTTTTAAGTATGGAAGAATACGTCGTAAAAATTGTAAGGTTTTCAAAAATGACATGTTGGCACGTATGCATATTATCGATCTAAAACTATAAAATTGTGTAAAATTACCAAAAAGTGTCAAAATGAAGGGTCATTGAGCACCATCTTCGTGTAGGTATAAACAGCTACAATTTTAGGAGAGTGATACCATGGATAAATGTAAAAAAAAGTAGGGAGTGTCTTGGTCTTTACCTCGAAAAAAAATTTTTTTGAACCACCCTAATGCTCATGCTGTAGACTCTAAAATAAAACTTTGAAAGATAAGCTTTACAGCCGTATCCTGTATATTCTCTATACTTTGCCAGTACCAAGTAGTTGTAAGAATTTTATTTTTTAAACATATTTGAAGACAAAGGAATTTATAATTGATCTGTAAAAGTTATTTGGAAATAAATATAAATGTGATAACTCATAAAACTATTTACTCTGTACATAAAAACATATGTACAAAACATGTAAAATAATGTGGATTAAAATATAGTTTTATATTTCTACAAATAAAAATGTCATTTTAAATCTGTAGAAAGACTGATTTTGGATTGTAGAAACAAAAAATGCAACAAATTTTTAATTATTAAATTTATGATGCAAAAACACCAATCTTTCTACATTTTCAGGAGATAGGGCATTTCTTTTATGGTAAATTTGACCTGTCTCAGGGAAATGTGTTTGCTGCAAGCACTGTTAAAATAACACCTTTGTCTGTTGTACATAATGAAAAGAAACTGCAACCTCAATACAACTTTTTAATCAAAAGAAAATAAGGTAAAGCTAGAAAATATTAAGTGTTTTTCAGAATGTTACAGCAAGTCAATTTTGGTAGGGATTTGCTCTTAGGAAGTCAAAGTGTTTTTAGCAATTTTTTCTTCAATAGGAATAAAGATTTTATCTCCTGGTTTTTTCCATATGATTTTGCATATTTATGATTGCATCCACTTCGAAAACAGGTTTTTTCATTGACAAATGTTCACACAAAATAAAGCCTACACGTTCTTTTTATAGTCGGCTATTGCCCGCAACTTCACTTTACGGTTTTCTAAAACGATTTTGTGAACTTATTTTTTTTTATGTTTTCCGACGTAACCACCTCTTTTGGGCAACCAGAGCGTTGCGCATCATCGATGTTTGTACGACCACATTTAAATTCGGCAAACCAGTCAATAATGGTCGATTTTCCTGGTGCAGCGTTTGGATAACATTTATTAAGCCAAGCTTTTGTTTCTACAGTTTTTTTCCCCATCAAATAGCTATGTTTTATCAAAACACGAAATTCTTTTTTTTCCATTGTTTTGAAAATACAAAAAGTTTCAATAAAACCACTAACTTTTGAAGCAATCGTCAGATCGTCATGAAATGGTTACAGCTACTTTTTTAAGGTTAGTACTTACTAAACAGAATATTAATTCTGTATTTCTGGCGCCATCTGTGTGTCAGACCGGGAACTTATCAGCCGATGTGTTATATTTAAAACTAATTAAACAATTACGCAAGAATTGCTAAGGAAATAAGCTTAAAAGCCTGTAAGTTTCAAAGCCTTGTTTTTGCCAATTTTTTGCCCTTGGCGAAATATTCTGTAGAGTTAATTTAATCAGTACTTTCATAAACATTGGTTGTCTCCTTTTAAAACTGCTTTATAAATTCTTATTTATTCTGATATCTTATAATTTGAAACTATCAATTTGATTAATAAATGTAAAATAAAATTGGTTTACATATTTAATTTAGAAAACATTTCTCATTTATAAAGATAGTTCGGGGTTCGTACAGTCCTTAAAAGTGCTTAAATTTTTCAAATAGAATTTTTGGTGCTTAAAAGTACTTATTTTCATGCAAAATCTGCAAAAAGTCCTTAAAAGTGCTTAATTTTATTCTTGTATTATTTCTTAATCAGTGGTGAAACTCTTCTGCCTTTCTTTGAATTTCTGATTTAAAAATAAATCTTAACCCCCCCCCCCCCCTCCCCCTTTCCTCTCCTTCTTTCACTTCCTGCTTTTGCCCATTCCTCCACAATACCAAAATTTAAAATCTTTAAAACTTTATTTTTGTAAACTTTTCTGCTCTACTTGTTACTTCATAGTGAATAAATAATCAGTCCTAAATTTCATTGACAATGCATTTCATTAAAATTTCATCTGAATTTCACCCTCTCAAAATTTTGCTTTCTCATTTTTGTCCACATTACTCAAAGTTTAAAAACTCAACTGTTTAGTAATTTAAAAAAGAAAAAAAAAAACTGCTCTATTTGTCATTTTATTGTCGCAATAAATAATCGATCATGAGGATTTCTCTTCCCACCCGAAATTGGCATTTTCCATTTGCTCCGGCTCCACTTCTCCCCCTACTTAAAGAATACTTATATTTTTTTTACGATTTCTGCAATAGCTCTATCTGAAGAACTAATGCATGAATTTTCATTGAACTTCAGATTTAGGTACACCTTGATAAATATTGGTACTGATTACGTTTTGGTGTAAATCACCCGACAGGTGGCCCTGCTATGCTGCCTTTTTTACGGTTTCCACAATAGCTCTATCTCAAGAACTAATGCATGAATTTCCATCAGATTCAGGTATACCTTGATAGATATTGGTGCTGATTATATTTTGGTGTAACTTGCCCAACAGGTGCCGTTGGTATGCTGGATTTTTCAAGATTTTCGCATTAGCTCTATTTGAAAAAGGTATTGCACGTATTTTCATCAAACCTCGGATTCAGTTTAGACGTTGACATAATTTGTTGCTGATTAGGTTTTGGTGTAAATGCCATGCTGCATTTTGCAGGATTTGCACGATTTTAGTGGTAGTCATAGCTCAAGGACTAATGCACAGAATTTCATATCTTTAGGATCCTCATGATGGGCATAGATTGCCATTGCCGTTTAATTTTGGCACTGTGATAGTGAATTTTTCAGTATTAACATGTATGAAATAGAAGAAAGTTTTGAGATCATATCCAACTAGTTTTTCTTCTGTGGTATTTGTTATTTTAAAATTTTTTAAATTTCTACTGCCACAAGCTGAAATTCACCCCTTCCTGGCCACTTGAATGTTTAAAACTGGTATTTACAAAAAGGAAACTCTATTAAAAAATGCGAATTATAATTTATCAATTTAATTTTGTAGGTCCTTACATTTTTTTGGTTTTGGCCCTTGAAAGTTCTTAAAAGTCCTTGATTTTTATTTAAAGAAATGTGTACGAACCCGGTAGTTGTACATTGTGCACAAAAATTTGATGTATGAAATCAAATTTTCTTACACTAGATTTATATATATATATATACACACAGTAAAACCTCTAAATAACGTGACACCTCGGGAGCGCGGAAGCTGTCTGCTATTTAGAGGTGTCACTATTGGGAAAACCTCAGAGATTCAAAAATTGCTAAGAAATGCTTAATGTTTCATTGACTTTTATACATCCTAAAACCTCTATTATATGAAATTATCAGAAATTAAAAATATTTCTTAAGCAATAAAACTGAAATAAAATTGTGCATACGTCCATTGTTTATTACGTTCTTACGAAAAGAAATCTGTTACAAAAGTTTGCTTTTGCTTGCGATTACTTATAATTTGTTTTTCAATGTGAAATTTTCATTCTGTCAGTAGTTTTAATCCTTCTGAATCATCTTTTTTAAAAAAAATTTGTAAAACTCTTCACTGTATTTTGCCCCTTGGAAATTCCGGATATTGCAGGGGAAAAAAAAAGCATCTCCAGTTTCAGTATCTGTTTCATCATCACTAACAGAGTCAGCTTTTGTTAAAAATTCTGAAAAATAGTCCGGTTTCATCGGCATTAAAAATATTTCTCCTCACAATCTTTACAAATTGATTGCAGTAGTTCATGCCAATCCTCCACTTTAAGATCTACAGATTTTGCTTCTCCACTTATTGTTTTGAAAGAGATGTGATGAGATCGGAACTTAAAAATAAATAACACGGTATGTTAGGTTTTCAGTGATTTTCTTTTGCTCAGTTTATGTGATGTCTCCGATTTCTCTCTTCTGTGTTATGCAATGATGCAATCCAGTTAATTACTTTTTGAATGTAAGAACAAGCCCTACAAAAACGAATTTTTTGTTTCTTTGTTTCTTGACACCTGACACATTCCCTGATAAATTTAGAGGCTTTTTACTTTTTCCCTATTTTTTTTTCTTGTTAAAATTACTGTCTGCTATTTTGAATGTGTTATTTAGAGGTTAAAAAATACAAAATTTTAGGTTTTGGGAGTGGGGATTGGAAAACTCCGTTAAATAAATGTGTGTAACCATTATGGAGGTTTTATTGTATATATTTAGCCTGAAAGTTACTGAAAAGACTTTTTATTTTATTGGCTTAAGAAATGCAAATATCATAAGGTTTTCTGATTGCATGTGTAAAATTACTCATGAAATTTCATGCGCTTAAATGATTAAAATAACTTCTAGTGTGCATTGAAATTTTAAATTTTTGTTGCTTTTTTAAATTTAATTCGAGGGAGGGAATTTTGTAGATTATTTTAAGCATGTAATATATATTTCATTTCATTTTTACATATCTTTTTGAAAACAGGAATTAGCAGTGTCTTAGTTTTTTAACCCCTTGAGTGGCGGTGGGATATATTATATGCCACATACGATTAATGAAGATTTACACCAGGAAAAGAAAATTATTAAATTTTACTTTTATAACTTTGGTGGAAAAAAGTAGTAAAATTGCTTTTCTTATTTTACAATAAATTTTGTGGAAGATTCTGGTGTGAATTCAACATTTTAGAGACACAATTACTTACTCCTGAAAGGGTTAACTGTATGAGCTTCAGAAGTCTTTTTAGATATTGTGGTTTAGTGATAATTTTACAGATCCAAGTAAGGTGAGTTGCTATATTTAATTTATAGGTAATGTTTTTCCACATATTCTCTAAAGTACATATTAATTTTATCTCATAATAGATTAAGAAAAATGAAATAGAGATAGACTAACCAATCGCTAAAAGCATGTAAAGTACTAGATTTTTTTTTAGAAAGCTAATACAGTAGACTCCCTCAAATCCGCACAGCTTGGGACCAGAGGTTGTGCGGATTTTAGAATTTTGTGGATTTCTGGTCATTGATTTGTTTACATTTTTGAAACATTAATTTGATTGGTAGTTAAGCAAGGGAAAATATAATGAATGCTTACAATAAAGTGAAACATTAAAATAAGTAAAATATTAAAATAATTTATTAGTTTAAAAGTAATTATTAAAATAATTATGTAAAATAAAAATATTACGAATGAAATGGATTTAATTCGATTCCAAAAGTCCTATGCTGCCATCTAGTGATAACAAGGAGAACAGTGTTAATGCTATTAACAGTATATATAGCTTATTGCGCTCACTGTAACTTTTTTCATTGTTATTTAGAGTCCTGAATGCTTTTCTTATACTGCTTTGTATGTTTAGAAATAAATTTGTCTATAATTAAAAAAAAAAAATTCTGCGAACAATTATTTTAAAATAGCGTTTCGGTTCGTGGATTTTTCCATTTCAAACCCTAGAATTTTTGATATAGATATGCTAATTTATATTAAAAGTAATGTAAATTTATTTAGTAATAAATCAGCTGTAATAGCCAAAAGAGAATGATTAACAAAAAATTTAGTAAAAAAAACATTGCGGTAGTCGCCGATTTCGGCGCCATCTTGAATTTTTTTTCCTGCAACTTAACTGTAAATTTCATTGTTTACATCTGTCTAAAAATACGTGGATTTTAGGCGTTTGTGGATTTTAGGGTCGCAGATTTAAGGGAGTCTACTGTATTAAATTGATCATGTGGGATTTTGAATTACCTCCAAGAAGTTTTGCAAAAAACTCAGCTCTGAAAAATCATAAGCAATTGCATAAAAGTGAGAACTACAATTTTTTAAAAAGTTAGTTTTAAAATTTCAGATCCAATTTTACTGCTTTTTGTTAGATTCAGTTTTTATGGGCATTAAGGTTTTATAACAGATGACTGCTTTTTGTATAGTTAACCCTCTACCTAACTGGTAGGTGGAGTGTTAAATAATATTTTAAAGTCCATATAGGGTATAATTGTCTGCTGCTTATTCCTATAACTATTAAAATATTAATTGCAATTAACAAAATCTGTTGAACTATAGATTATTGCATTGGCTATTTCAGAATCCGATCAAAATGCTTCTGCAGGATATAAATTGGATTATTTTTCATTCCAATAGCTGTTGTTAAAGAAATGGAGGATTACTTTATGCTCCATAAATGTAGATTTAAAGCTGAAATTTCACAACAAAATTATTCAAGATAGCCATAATGAAATTTAAAAAACAATTTGGCAGACAACATTGGTTTAATGTAATGAATGTTAGCATGTGTTATTAGCCAATATGTAATTCATAAAAGCCTCTGAATTCATAAATTCAACCTATTTCACTTGTGTAAAAACTGGATGCTCTTAAAACAAGGTTAGGTTATTTATAATATTTTAAAATGTTCAACTGAGCCTTATTTTTTAAAATTTTTGCTATAATTTTGACTTTATTTATGCAATTATTTAGGTACATTTGAAAATTTATGGTTAGTAATGTTATTTTTCAGATTTTGAGTGGTTTTTAAAAACTTTATAAAAGAATTATTTGTACATACATCTTGCTTACTTGTGCATTGCCTAGTTTAATTTTGTTATTAAAAAAATTAAATACTCACAATGCAAGACTTTAAATTTTGTGATAGATTATTTCATATTGCATACACATATAAAAATTAGTTTTGTATTGTCTTTATACTTTGAGTACATTATCTTGGTTGCTGTAGTACATGGTGGATTAAGTGGAGGTTATTGTTCATCAGATCAAAAAGTAATATAAACTGAATTTGCTCACTTAGCATTCATAGTTATAAAAAATATTTTTATTAGACAATTATTAAAATTGATTGGAGATATTGTCAGTTACATATGGGTATGATGCTTATGTATCACCATGTGTTGTGTAAGAAGCACAGCTTATCAGTCATCTGAAACAGTTACATTTTTCTGGAAACACATTAAATTTAATAGTGGGAGGGGCATGAGTCTATTTTTAGAGAACAAACTTTTTAAAATATTAGTGGTTTGAAAAAAGGTGCCATTTCCCCTCCCCCAAACTTCAAGGTACCTTAAAAAAAAAAAATTAAACATGACTTATAACAAAATGTTTAACCCTTTCGGGCCCAGTGATGCCAAATGGCATGACTTTATCAAACTTTTTTTACATTTAAAACTTAATCTCGGAGATTCTGTTTGGTGTCATTCAAGACACTTTTTCTGTCTTTTCAGTGGTATTTTTTTTATTTCCTCAAGAGATGGTAGCAGAGGTTCCAGAAACTGAAAAGTATTGCTTGATTTCCTTTTAAAACGTGAAGTCAAAACATAACTGTGAAAAAAAATATTCACACTTTTCCTTTATTTAAAAATTACAATATTTTAAATATAAGTTGTAATATTTATGAAGTACATATTTATGTATTTATAATTCAACAATTGTATTTTTATTTCAGTAATAATGCATAGTAAATATACATGATTCCAAATGGCATCAATGAGACTTTATAGATATTTTCACCTTAACTCTCTATTTTGATTTCTTATCTGATTTGATAGTTTTTTGAAAGGAAAAAAAATTCCTTTACTATTTATCATGCCAAAACGAAAAAAAGAGTTTGTATCAATAGAAAGAGCCATTTATTTACTAAGGAATGATGATCTTTCAGATACAGAAATTGAAAAATCTGACGAAGAGGACAGTGAAAGTTCACGCAATCTGATAGATAATTCCGTGCATTATTGCGACAGTTGCTTGCATGGTTTCCGAATTCAATTGTCGGGCTCGTCGGCCTAACTGTTTTCTGTGGATGCCCAATTGTTAATATTCTTGATTTGAATACAAATGATTCAGTCGGTCCAGTTATTATTTCTCTAGGTAATAAGTATTTGAAGTTGAAAATGTAGATCAATTAGAAGATAAGAATATTGAACCATTTGACACGTCATTTAGAGAAACTTGTTCATTGCCTCCTGAAATTTTAGTCCTGATGAATATTTTAAATTATTTTGTGATGAATAAATTACAGATAACTTGGTGTATCAAGTGGTTGAGAGGTTCCTCTGGCAAAGTTCATAGATGGGGAGTGCTGGTTCGGAACCAATTGCGCTCATCGGCCTAACTAAAAAAAGTTTCCTAAAGAGTAAAAATTTTTAGTTAATCATACAGTTAGTCCTCGACTCCTGGATTTATACCAAAGAATTCAGTACGCGTGCAGCTGTGTCTTTTCGGGTCCCACCAATGAAGATAAAATAAGAAAAATTAACATATCAATCTTCTGCTATAGAAAGTTTAAAGCCGGTAAAGTTTTCTCCCTTTGTGACTGTCGTATTTGACTTTAATCGATAGTTCCAAGCAGTTGTCTCCAGTGCATGATGCGACTAAATATGACATATGGAGAAGGAATGGTAGGAACTGATGTCATTTATGACTACTTCTAATGGATCTGCCTAGTGATTGAATTGAGAAAACATTTTGGCCAGTGAAGACTTAGCAGAAGTAGCTGCGAGCCATCTATTGGATCTTCCTTTGGTTCCATCTTCCAGTTCATGCTCTCTTTCAGTTGACTCTAACTTCTTGAAACTGTTCTAGAGATTTATCTTTTACATGCTATCGGGATTTTAATGTAAAAAATTAATAGTAACCTTCCTTTAAATTGCTCAGTTAATATCTCTTTTAAGCATGACTTACAATTTAAGGAATATATCAACAAAGTTGGGCAGTGATGCTGCAGATGGATAATTTGAGGGAGGAAAAAATAGATGGGCCGTAATAATGTATAGTTTTGTTTCTGTGAGAAGGGGATTAACTTTTGCTAACAAACCTTTGAGCTTGGCTTAATTTTGTATTACATTGAAATTGCCATATTGCCAACCAATGTTGCAAGTTTAAAAAAATAGCATTACTGAGAAATGAAATTTACTTTAATGAAGCTGGAATCATAAGATGCAGAAAACATTTTAAAGATATTTTGGGTATTTCAAACATGTTTATTTTAATTGTAAGCTTATATTTCTAGAATTATTTTAAACTTTGACACTTGAATTCAAAGCATATTCTGTTTTTATTATTTGCAATTGTGCAAGGTTAGCTGTAATAGTATATAGTTAGGATGTATGAAATAAGATTATTTTTCCATTTCAGAAAATTAGCTTCAGTTTAAATTTTAAAATAAATTCAAGAATAAACTAGAAGTGCAACCAGGGAAAGTCTAAAGCAGCATATTGCAAAATATATAATTCAGAAATATTTCTTGAAGCTGTTAAGATGAGAGAAGCCCCTCAACTCAAAATTTAAATATATAATATTAGAAATTTAGTTGGGGTTATATTTTTGCGGCTCATTTCAGGTATGAAATTTTATTGATTTTTTATATCAGTGTTGGTGAAAGGTTTTTATTTGAATTATTATTTGAATTAATAAATTTTTTGTTTATATATATATATATATATATATATATATATTGTTTATTATTATAGGTTAAGATCTTCCATTTTGAAAATAAAACTATTCATAAGGTGGTAAGTACACTTTTAGATCACTTTTTTAAAACTCACTAAGTGTTACTGCAGTCAAATATATTATAGTTGTATATTATAATTTTATAGTTAAACCTTTTTTTTTTCCTTCTGTTCCCATGGTTCGTACGCTTTGGAAAAAATAGAAAAAGTGCTGGAAAAAAAAGTATTCATTTTCAAGGAATGAAAAGTGCTGGAAAAAAAACTATTCATTTTCAAGGAATGAAAAGTGCTGGAAAATATCGGGAACTTCGACAAATTGTTGCCGAAAAATATCAATTTCAACAATCCTTCCCATTAAAAAATCGGTAATTTCGCCAAAGAATCCCTTTAAAAATGCGAATTTCGTCTAAAGATCACGGAAAAAACGCGAATTTCGTCGACAGGTCGTGGAAAAAAACGCGTATTTCGCCGAAGACTAAAGAAATAATCCGAATTTCGACAAAAGATCTTGAATAAAGCGCAAATTTCGTCAGAGGATCGCGAAAAACACGCGAATTGCATTAAAAGATCGCGAAAATATACGTGTTTTCATCAAAGAATCGTGCAAAAAACACAAATTTCGACAAAAGATCGCAAAAAAATGCGAATTTCTTCAAAGGATTGTGTAGGAGTGATTCTGTTCCGAATTTTCTGAAAATTTAAGGCATTCCTTTCCGAAAATTTAAAAAAATCGGTCACCAACCCGAAAATTCGGCCATAAAAAATCGCAAATTTCGACAAACGGTCATCAAAATAAATTTTACCAATCGTTTTCAGAAAAAAGCAGATTTCGACAAAAAATCGCGGAAACAACGCAAATTTCGTCAAAGGATCACGAAAAAAAAATGCAAATTTCGTCCAAGAAACGCAAGAAAAACAGTAAATTTCATGGGAAGATCGCAAACCCCCCCCCCCCCCCCCCCCCCCCCCCCGAAGATTTCATCAGAAGATCGCAAAAAACCCTGAAAATTTCGTTAAAAGATCGCGAGAAATAGAAAATTTCGTCAAAAGATCGCGAGAAAACGGCATGTTTCGTCGAACGGTTGCGAGAAAACGGTATATTTCGTCGAAAGATCGCGAGAAAACGGTATATTTCGTCGAAAGATCGCGAGAAAACGGCATGTTTCGTCGAAAGATCGCGAGAAAACGGCATGTTTCGTCGAAAGATCGCGAGAAAATGGCATGTTTCGTCGAAAGATCGCGAGAAAATGGCATGTTTCGTCGAAAGATCGCGAGAAAATGGCATATTTCGCCGAAAAAACGCGAATTTCGTCAGAGGACAGCAGAAAAAAAAATTTAACAATCCTCCGGGGAAAAATACCATAAAATTCGTCCATTGGTCATAGATAAAAAATGCAAATTTCGTCAATTTGTCGAAGAAATCGCAAAATTCATCAGTTTGATGCCGATTTCATATACCCCCCCCCCCCCCCCCCCCAAAAAAAAAAAGAACCTTCGCTCTTTCCTAACATAGTCAATCAGTCATTAAAAAAATAATAATAAATAAATAAAATAAAAATGGCGAATGTTGTCAATCAGTTAAAACTTACCGAATTATATTAATTCCAAATTTTTCACTGTGTCTCATAAAAAAAATTCCTTTTTATAAATTCATTTTTTAAAAAATCTTTTGTATTTAAAAAGTAAAAGTAAATTATCTAACCTTTATATCAATTATTTTTGTATGGATAAGCGCAAATGCTGTAAGGTTTGAGAATTCAGAGAATATTTATTAAAAAGTATATTGTTCACAACTTCAGAAATGCTAATATATGACTCCTGATGAGTATTCAGAATTCCTAAAATTTAACTGATTTACTCCTGTTTTCCGCTCTTGTAGTGATACCATACCTTTTATTTATTTTATTTTATTTTTGCACTTAAAAAAAATCAAGCTCTGTTATCTTAACTTTTTATTATATATGAAATTTCTTCCCATGTTACTTTAATAAGTTAAAACACATTATTCTTAAAAAATTCTCTAATAATGTCTTGGAAATGCCTGTTATAAAAATGAAAAGATTTGATAAGATTTCTTTGAAATAGGTAATTAATGGGGTAGCTATTTTCCCTATGTATTATTCTACGCCATTTTTATGCATGTATCTAAACAGTCCTTGAATAGTGCTGGAATAGTGCTTGAATTTTATTTGTTCTCGAGTGTATGAACCATGGTTCCCAGGTCTGTAAAATTTATCTCCCCACTTCTCATACATCACCTCTATAATAACAAATGTAAACAGTAATTCAGTGCAAATTTTTTATCCATTGATTCAAATGAATTTTTAAAGAATTCCTAAAACTGCAAGATTTTTTAAAACATTGATTGAATGCAAAATTGGATAAAGTCTTGTCTAAAATTAATCCTGCCTTTTATGGTTCCTACATGAAATAAAAAAGGAATGGTATCTTAATTTGTCAAGGTCGTATTAAAATTCCAAATATCACTCTCGCATCTGTAAATCATACTTTGAGTAATTCGAATCATAAATAATATCAAAGCATTCTAAAATAATTATCTGATCTCGAAGTAAACAAGAAGAAACTGCGTATCAGTGACAATCAAAACTTCATGAATCTTGGCGCCGGAGTTCTTTTTAAGAAAAACATTTTAATAGAATTAGAAATACTATTTATAGTTATATTACATATTTACACGATTTTAAATCATAATATTGGGAGACGCAATGTTTCATATTCATATCTTGACAATAAAGTCACATTTTTCAATCTTAACAAAATCATGCCATCTTAAAACAACATTCGTTGCATTCTATTTACAAAAAAACAAGGCATTCTGGGAGTGTTCTATGAGTGAAAGTAGAAGTACAAATTGCATTGTATGTTGCTCTAATCTAACTGCAATTCTTTTTCTACACACTCCACACCTGAACTCTTAGAGTTCATCAATCAAAAATTCTATCATGAAAATTTAAATTCTCATATGTTCAGTGATCAAATATACGTGTTTTCATCAAAGAATCGTGCAAAAAACACAAATTTCGACAAAAGATCGCAAAAAAATGCGAATTTCTTCAAAGGATTGTGTAGGAGTGATTCTGTTCCGAATTTTCTGAAAATTTAAGGCATTCCTTTCCGAAAATTTAAAAAAATCGGTCACCAACCCGAAAATTCGGCCATAAAAAATCGCAAATTTCGACAAACGGTCATCAAAATAAATTTTACCAATCGTTTTCAGAAAAAAGCAGATTTCGACAAAAAATCGCGGAAACAACGCAAATTTCGTCAAAGGATCACGAAAAAAAAATGCAAATTTCGTCCAAGAAACGCAAGAAAAACAGTAAATTTCATGGGAAGATCGCAAACCCCCCCCCCCCCCCCCCCCGAAGATTTCATCAGAAGATCGCAAAAAACCCTGAAAATTTCGTTAAAAGATCGCGAGAAATAGAAAATTTCGTCAAAAGATCGCGAGAAAACGGCATGTTTCGTCGAACGGTTGCGAGAAAACGGTATATTTCGTCGAAAGATCGCGAGAAAACGGTATATTTCGTCGAAAGATCGCGAGAAAACGGCATGTTTCGTCGAAAGATCGCGAGAAAACGGCATGTTTCGTCGAAAGATCGCGAGAAAATGGCATGTTTCGTCGAAAGATCGCGAGAAAATGGCATGTTTCGTCGAAAGATCGCGAGAAAATGGCATATTTCGCCGAAAAAACGCGAATTTCGTCAGAGGACAGCAGAAAAAAAAATTTAACAATCCTCCGGGGAAAAATACCATAAAATTCGTCCATTGGTCATAGATAAAAAATGCAAATTTCGTCAATTTGTCGAAGAAATCGCAAAATTCATCAGTTTGATGCCGATTTCATATACCCCCCCCCCCCCCCCCCAAAAAAAAAAAAGAACCTTCGCTCTTTCCTAACATAGTCAATCAGTCATTAAAAAAATAATAATAAATAAATAAAATAAAAATGGCGAATGTTGTCAATCAGTTAAAACTTACCGAATTATATTAATTCCAAATTTTTCACTGTGTCTCATAAAAAAAATTCCTTTTTATAAATTCATTTTTTAAAAAATCTTTTGTATTTAAAAAGTAAAAGTAAATTATCTAACCTTTATATCAATTATTTTTGTATGGATAAGCGCAAATGCTGTAAGGTTTGAGAATTCAGAGAATATTTATTAAAAAGTATATTGTTCACAACTTCAGAAATGCTAATATATGACTCCTGATGAGTATTCAGAATTCCTAAAATTTAACTGATTTACTCCTGTTTTCCGCTCTTGTAGTGATACCATACCTTTTATTTATTTTATTTTATTTTTGCACTTAAAAAAAATCAAGCTCTGTTATCTTAACTTTTTATTATATATGAAATTTCTTCCCATGTTACTTTAATAAGTTAAAACACATTATTCTTAAAAAATTCTCTAATAATGTCTTGGAAATGCCTGTTATAAAAATGAAAAGATTTGATAAGATTTCTTTGAAATAGGTAATTAATGGGGTAGCTATTTTCCCTATGTATTATTCTACGCCATTTTTATGCATGTATCTAAACAGTCCTTGAATAGTGCTGGAATAGTGCTTGAATTTTATTTGTTCTCGAGTGTATGAACCATGGTTCCCAGGTCTGTAAAATTTATCTCCCCACTTCTCATACATCACCTCTATAATAACAAATGTAAACAGTAATTCAGTGCAAATTTTTTATCCATTGATTCAAATGAATTTTTAAAGAATTCCTAAAACTGCAAGATTTTTTAAAACATTGATTGAATGCAAAATTGGATAAAGTCTTGTCTAAAATTAATCCTGCCTTTTATGGTTCCTACATGAAATAAAAAAGGAATGGTATCTTAATTTGTCAAGGTCGTATTAAAATTCCAAATATCACTCTCGCATCTGTAAATCATACTTTGAGTAATTCGAATCATAAATAATATCAAAGCATTCTAAAATAATTATCTGATCTCGAAGTAAACAAGAAGAAACTGCGTATCAGTGACAATCAAAACTTCATGAATCTTGGCGCCGGAGTTCTTTTTAAGAAAAACATTTTAATAGAATTAGAAATACTATTTATAGTTATATTACATATTTACACGATTTTAAATCATAATATTGGGAGACGCAATGTTTCATATTCATATCTTGACAATAAAGTCACATTTTTCAATCTTAACAAAATCATGCCATCTTAAAACAACATTCGTTGCATTCTATTTACAAAAAAACAAGGCATTCTGGGAGTGTTCTATGAGTGAAAGTAGAAGTACAAATTGCATTGTATGTTGCTCTAATCTAACTGCAATTCTTTTTCTACACACTCCACACCTGAACTCTTAGAGTTCATCAATCAAAAATTCTATCATGAAAATTTAAATTCTCATATGTTCAGTGATCAGTGGTTCAGTGATCTATGATAATACAATTTCAACATTCAAATACACAAAATCAAATTGAAAATATCAAATTCAAACACAAAATATAAAGTTCAAAATATCAAATTCAAAGGCAAATATCAAATTCAAAACATCAATTAATTCTAAACATAAAAGTATAAAATTCAAACAATATAGAAAAAAAAAATATTACCTGCAAATTAACACAATAAAAATTTTTTTTTTTCTTTCTTCAAACAGTTAATATACTTACGTATACTAAACTCAAATAATACTGCATTCAAACTAAGTAGAATTAAAAAAAAAAGGAAAGAACTTTAGAGTTCTAAAAGAGATTTAATAGAAAAAGAGAAGTCTATAAATGTTCATCAGTCTAAAATTTCTAAAGGATATAGGTGCTGTATAGATCTTTTTAGCACTCCATTGGCAGTTTTTATTTCATATGAGCGAATGTTATCTCTTCCTGGAATTGTTTCCAGAGTAGTTTATTTTTTACATCTTGTATCAGTACATCATCACCCACTTTTAATGGCGTATGTGAAATGGGATTTTTCAACGAATGGAATGTCTTCAAATATAACAAATATTGTTTTTTCCACTTCGACCAAAGTTGTTTTAACAGTAATGATTGGTACCTTTTCCTTTTGAGAAGTGAAGATCGCTTTGAATCATCTTCAATTACATTGAAAAAGTTAATAGGAAGTGAAGCTTCTTTACCAAAATTTAAAAAATTCATTGGAGTAACAGGTTGAGGTTCATTGTTGTCGTTATAAACGTATGCCAAGGGACGCAAGTTGAGGATAGCTTCTACTTCAGCCAATACTGTCCGCATTTCTTCATAGCTCAAAAGAGCTTTTCCAATAATCTTTCAATGATATTTTTCCAAACGATTTTTTCTCTTGCAAGAAATTTCAAAAAATGGTTGTTGGAAATGACGTCATATAAATTAGCAACTTCTTGTTTAGCTTTTTTAAAGGTCTTGGCGTTATCTGAATAAATCTTTGCAATTTCCTCTTCGAGCCAAGAATCTTCTAAAAGCAAGGAGGAAAGAATCTGTAGTCATATCGGTAACAAGTTCTAGATGCAAACCTCTAGTAACTCCACAGGTGAACAAAACAACGTATGATTTTTAAGTTTCACTAAGGTTTTTTACTAAATAGGTCCTGCAAAATCTAAATCACAAATTTTAAATGGTGTAGTTTCATTGCTCTATCTTTGGGCAGAGGGGCTGTCATTTGGCCCGCAGACTTAGAGAGATACTTTTGACAAACAAGACATTTTTTAATGATGATTTTCATTAACTGTCTTCCCTTCGGAATCGAATTTTTGTCAAAGTTTGTGCAGTTCCTGCGAGCATCATTTTTTCATGATCTTGACGCACAATCAACACCATTAACCAGGAATGTCTTGGCAGAATGACTGGATGTTTTTCTTCTATAGAAAGATCACCAAATTCTAGTCTTCCTCCTAAACGTATAATTTCTGCTTGATCTATATATGGAACAAAATTGAATAGGGGTGAATTTTTCTCCACTGAATTATCATTTCTAAGAGACTCAAATTCTACTTCATAAAATTGCTTCTGTTCACTACGGATTAAATATTTTTCTGCTTCTAATAATTCAGCTGTTAGTGGGCCGCAAACTTCAGTAAACTTTAACTTCAATATAAATCTTTTTACCCAAGCAGTTATTCTTATTAGTTTCTCCAAACTACTAAATTTGGCTATATCAATAGGATTTTTAATCTCTTCGATTATGCACTCTCATTGCAAAATGTCATTAGGCTTCTTTCTGTATTCTAATTCATCTTCATCAATTATTTCTGTATCTTCAGATCTTGGCCGAAATTCTGGTGGGAAGCTAAGCCACATTGGCCCGAATAACCAAGTCTGGTCATTGATGAGCTTGGAACTTTTGCTTCTCTTGAGACAAGGTCTGCGGGATTGTCTGCCCCTGGGCAATGATACCAATCAGAAGGGGAACTCAGCTTTCGAATTTCTTCAACACTATTTCTCACAAAGGGTTTAAATTTTTTTCAGGTGATCCTTTAATCCAAAAATGTTATTTTAGAATCGGTCCAGTAAATGCATGGAATTTTTAGATGTAGCGCCTTCAAAATACTGCAGCTTAACCTAGCAGAACATATGCAGCCATCAATTCCAGTCTTGGTAAAGTGAGGGTTTTTAAAGGAGCTACTCTGTTTTTAGAAGCTACGAAGCCTGTTCGAATGTCTTTTTCAGAGGTTGTTATACGTAAATAAGCAATAGTGCCAAAAGCTATTGTACTTGCATCTGAAAATATAATTTGGTAATCTTCTCAGCTGGAATTTCAAAAAAATGTCGAGGAGCAGAAAATTCAGATATCTGAGGAATTTCATTACATCAGTCTTTCCAAAGAGAAATTAGATCTTTTGGGATAACATCGTCCCAGTCTATACCTAATGACCAGATTTTTTGCATCGAACATTTTATTCTTAAAGTGAAGGGTCCCAGGGGCGGATTTATGAAGTGAGGGGCCCCTCTCGCTGGAACTTTTTGGGGCCCTTCGATCTTACAAAATTGGGTATATTTATAAGTTACAAATAATAGATATCCAAAACTTTATTACAATAAATACTTGCAAATTAATTAAAATGTATTCAAATCGTTAAGGATTAATTACACAAAATTTATTTCATATTCAAATTACATCAGATTATTTTATATGAACTTAAATACTGTGACGGATAAATGTGTTAAAATTATGTTTCTTATTTTCCTTTCCATTTTTTAAGAACATAAAATGATAATTCAAACCAAGGTAATTCAGAAATTAAGGAAACAGTATTTTAGTATCTGCTGAGCTATAACTCAAAACCTCTTTTCTTTGCTTTTCATTTTTGGTTCATTTATGGCATGAAATAAGATATATGGGGTTTTGATGCACAGGACTGCAGCGGCCCGCGCTGCCATCCCATTATCTTGCTTGAAATTTTAATTTCATGTTTTATTAAATAATTTCAGTAATCAAATAAATTCATCAATTATAACCAAATTAAATTATGTTTTTCTCCTTTTCGTTACACAACGGGGTTTCAAAGAATGACAAATGTTTTATGGACGTAAAAAGAATTCGCAGCTCCATGAGTTGTTTTATAACCATCTGCACTAAAATTTTATGTAAATGTATTTTTTAAACACCAATTTAATTAACTAATCTGCATAGTTTTGTAATTGCGTGTGTCTTAATAGCAAATGCTATAAAAAATGATCCCAAAAATGTAAAAGTCGCACTTCCACAACTGAGAATAGCGAAACAGCTGCTAAAGTAAAAAAAAAAAAAAAAAAAAATCCCTGGTGGCTCAGCCTACAGCCACAGGTAGATTCCGAAGTTAAATACTAATTTTACCAACAAAAACTAAATCAAAATTAGAGATAAACCCAGTTTAATAATTTTATCTGGTCGCTGTTGACGAGTTTTTAATTCCATATTTTTTTCTTCAACCCCTATTTTTTTTTTCTTTTGCTCTAAGAGTCGGTCTTATCAAAAACTTGTCAATATAAAAGTTGATAAAAGATAATATTAAGAAGATTTATAATAAACTTAAGCTGATTTGATGTCTTGTGAATTGACGAAGTTATGAATTTTTTTTCTTCATCCCCTCTTTATTGTTTGTTTTTAGGTTTTTTATATATAAAAGTTGGTCCTATCAAACAGTTGTAGATCAGATTAAGAAGATTTATAATAAATTTAAGTGGATTTGATATTTTCTGAATTGACGAAGTTATCAATTTTTTTTCTTCTTCATCCCCCTTTATTGTTTGTTTTTAGTTTATTTTATATATATATATATAAAAGTTGGTCCTATCAAAAAGTTGTCAACGTAAAAGTTGTAGATAAATTTAAAATGATTTATAATACATTTAAGTGGATTTTTGATATCTTGAGAATTGACGAAGATATGAATTTTTTTTCTTCTTAAAAGCCTTTTTTTTTTCGAGTCCATTTTTAATTATATCAAAAATCTGTCATACATAAATTTTTGGCCCTTTTTCTAGAAGTAATAATAACTTTAAACTAATTTGATATGTACAACAATTAAGAAGTTATGGGATTTTTTCTGTTTTCACAAAAATCCTCCCTATTTCCACCCCCTTGGTTCAATTTTGCCCATTAACGATATATATAGTTTTGACTGGTCATGATCGGCGTAGATCTGCAAAAATGTTTTAGAAATTCCAACATAGGGGAGAATGTAATAGGTAGTATTTCTTACGAAGTCTACCTAAAATTCATATTAAGGAAAATTATAGGGGACATTGTCTTTGACAATCATGATATATTTGATTATCGTGTGTCATTTTTTGATCTAGATAGGGATAATTTTTTGATAGGTAAGAAATATAAACACTTACGATGCAATAATAAACTATTGATTACTAGCTGACCCACCCGGCGTTGCCCGGGCCCGTAAAAATAAACTAAACTCAAGTTTGCATGATTTTATATCTTTGGAAAATCTTGACCCCAATGTCTTCAGCATCATAGTGTTTCAAATTAACTTAGTTTTCGGGGATCTAATGCCTTCGGTAGTGTCTAGTGTGTTCCCAACAAATCTCTTTCTGAACGAACCTGTGACCTGGTTCTTTGTTGCCTACGGCAGCGTGTATCGGGAGTGCTCCGCACGCACCGAAGATAATCGAAAAACAAATTGAATGAGCCCAATTTCGTAGTAATCGGGGCCCATAGAACTCGAGCTGAGAATGCGACCCCTGGCGGTTGAAGATAGAACTAAATTCTGAAAACTATCATAAACTAAATTGAATGAACCAACCTCCGTTGAAATCGAGCTTATAGAAACCAAGAAACCAATGCACCGGTAATGTTTGAAAATTGTAAGAGAAGTCCAAGATAAACTTTCATAATGCAGAAAGTAGCTAAATCGTAATCTAATTTGAATGAACCAATTCCCGTTGAAATCGGGCCGATAGAACCCGAGGAAGGAATGCGCTCCCTAACGTTGGAAGGTGGCCCCTCCTCTATAAATTTAACGAATTATCTTTAACGAGAGTTGCAAAAAACCAGGTAAATCCCCCCCCCCCCCCCCCAAAAAAAAAAAAACTGACTTTTTTGTTTAAACCAGTTTTTTTTTGTTTAAACAGGGTTTTAAAAAAATATCTTTTCCTTATAACATATACATGCACATTTATTGATAAAAATAAACATTGTTAGACATATAAGTAATATAACATCATTTAATTTAAATTATTACAGTCAGTTATGTAGAAAATTGAAATCATTTCAAATTTAAATATTATTAGTAAAGTAACAGCTATGTCTTATATTCCAAGAATAAAATGCTCTACATAGTGATACACTGATCCCTTGGAAATCTTAATAAACAATCTTTTGATTACTATTACTAATAAATAAATAAATGATGTAGTTTCTTGAATATAATATACTTTCCCATGTCTATTCACAAAAATTTTCTCTGAAAACAAAAAAATTCTCTGATATGAGATTTCTCTGTTTATACGTGGGCAATTATCTTTTATTGAAAATAAAGAATTTTATAAGGAATTCCTGAAATGATTTGAAATTTAGCAGTTGAGTCTTTACATATTTCAAGAAGTTTTGTGTATTGTCATTTGACACTTCTCTTCTGAACCTACCTCCAGGGTTTAAAAAAAAAAAAAAGGAAAGAAAAGAAGACGGTAAAATAAGCAGAAACACCTATTTACTAGCTTTTTACATGACTGAAAATATTGATCTTAAAATGGACAGTAGTTTTATAAAAGTTGTCATCCAAAGCAACATTTAAACAGCCGCCAGGATTTTTTTCTAAGCTATGTTATAATACACATTACTTTTAAATTATAAAACTTAAAATTAATGATATATCTTTTTAGGCATTTTTCATGAGACTTTTCTATGTTATATCTCAAGCGAACCTTATTTCAATCCCTCCCTCCCTTTTTTTCTTGTTAGATCCAAAGTAATGAGTTTGATTATATTATACGATATAAATGGATTTTGTTGAAGTAAACAGGTGCATATTCAATAGAATTTGAATTTTAAATGAGAAACTAACTTATTTCACTTTTTTTACTATCCAATTTCCTTGTGCAATTATGATTAGGAGCCAAGACCAAGCACTCCACTAAACTTGACTTTAGTTTTTTTTTTTTTTTTTTTTTTTTTTTTTTTCCCCAGTGAAATTAGTCTGCATTTAATATTTTTTTCCTTTAGCTAATCATTACTTCACAAATATAAATAAATTCATCTGGAAGACAGTATCTCCAGTATGGTTAACTTCCTTATATAATATTAATAATATGAGGTTGTTGAAGAATTTTTCCTATTCAAACACTTCTTGTAATTTTGTTTTTTGTGTGATAACTCTGAATCAACATTTTTGGACATTAGATTTAGCAAGTAACGGAAAAAATAGAATTTAAATATTGAAATATAACTAGCACCCAATTTTTCAGTGCCCTCTTAATTAGACATATCTTCAGTTTCTTTTTTATTCTTAAGGGGATCGGGAAAGCCCTAACTCAGCCATGTTAAATTCACCAACTTTATGTACCTTTTTCTCAGAAATGGTGAAAGATAGAAGTCTAGATTCTTTAGAGTAGTTAGAATAACATGATTTACGTATTTTAACAGACCATTTTCTTTCTAAGTGAAACTCAAAATTATTAATTATTTATTGAAAGTCATTTTTAAATTAGCATTTTTGATAAGATTTCACTGACTAAAATAAATAATTCTCAACAAATCATTAAATCCCTGTTTTAAAGTATACAATATAACGTAATATAAGTATTAAAAAAAAATCTGAATTCTTAAGTTTAATAGATATTGAAAAAAAGGAACATACACATGAAAAATCCAAGTTTTGAGAAAAAGTCAATTAAAGATTTAAATGGCCATTAAGCTGTGAAGTACTCTTTGAAAGAATGGATAATTTCAACACTTATTTTTTTTATATATTAACATGTGTGACACATCGTTGGAAAGATAAAAGTTTAAACTATTTAATGATATAAAAAAGTAAAAATTGATTTTTTGGTTAAATTTTGCTTTCCCGGTTCCCTTAAAGCAGGCATGTCAAACACGCGGCCCGCGGGCCACAACTGACCCGCCGACAACTTATCTGTGGCCCGCCAATCGTTTGGCATTTTACTTTTGTATAATTCAGTTACGAGTTGCAATTTTTCAACTAAGTGAAAAAGTTGGCAATTAGGCATATATTAAGTATGTTCGGTTGCAAAATTTCTCTGGTAAAATCAACATAATTTGAACGAGAAAATGTGTTTCATGAATGAAATGAAATACGTAGCGCATAGATACAAGACACAATTTATTAAATAATTTTTTTTTCAAAATATGTTGTTTTTTGTTTTTTACTTGAAAAGTTTTTACTTGAAAAAAGTCTGGAAGATTAAAAGTTATACCTTTGCTAGATTAACAGAGCTTGTGTAAAATATTTTTTTAAGGTAATACAATTTAGAAAATCCAATTAAACTTTGTAGATTTGGTTGATAAAAAGTAATGTCAAGTATTTTTTTGAAAAATAAGATAAAATAAACTATGAATTATAATGATAACTTAGAAACTTTACTTGAATATTTGTTTAATATGGCTATGTTCTGTACGTACAAATATTGCTGTGTGCAATTCTAATAATATTATCTACTTTGTTTGATGTGGCCCGCGTCTTTGTATGCAATGCTTAATTTGGCCCGCGGCGGTAGACGAGTTTGACATGCCTGCCTTAAAGGATAATCCCCAGTCAAGAAAATTTTCTTTTACAGCTTGACTGAAATCTTAAAGATCATTTTATGTTATTAATTGCTGTAAATAATCTGCATTTTCTCAAATGAAAATATTTTATGCTAAATACTGAATATTTGTAATCTATTTTATGTTTGCTTAATTCACATGCTTTAAGTTATCTCTTTAGAGCCCCAGATATGTTCATCAACTCATGCAATTTTCATTCTACATTCATACAAGCATGACCTGGACTTACTATGTCTCGTGTTGACTGCCGAGATATTTTTAAAAATAGAAGTTGTTTATATCCAACAATTTGAAACATTTAAATTACGAAATATATATATATATATATACAGTATAAAACCATTTATCCGGAATGCTTGGGGTCAGATGTATTCCGGATAACTGGTTTTTCCTGTTAACTGGTTGTGCATTAAAGCAGCATCCATTTGATAAGCTTTGTGGAATATGTGTGGTTGTGACATTATTTCTGATTTTTAAATTATTAGATTACTTGGATTAAAAATCAATGCAAGAAAGATCAAAAGTTAACCAGAGTTTAAACTAGAAGGTAATTTATGGGAATCCCTTAGGAACAAAAATTCTTCTGTTTCCTCTGCATAAAAATTAAAACATCTAAAATACAGCTTCATTTCAAATACTAGATGTTGTCATCAAATTATACAATTGTTTCAAGCAAAGCCTATGTCAAACTGGCAGTATATGACATCTTTTTCTGCAAAGATTCTGAAATCAGTCTATCAGAAATATCATTCCGGATAACTGGTTTTCCGGTTAACTGGTTTCCGGATAAATGGTTCCATACTGTATATATTATATTAGGTTTGTTCTAAAAAAGCCAACTGGTTTTTTAGAGAAAAATATCAGTAGAAAAAAACATGGTTTAAACCGTGCCAAACCTGCGCATTAACATTAACACAATATTTTAATTTGCGGATGAAATCCCCTCCCCCCCCCCCCCTCTCTGCATTTAACCACTTACCTTTAACAATAGGGTGTTAAAGGTGTTAATAGGGTGTAAATAGGGTGTAGGGGCCATGTCAAATCAACGTGGGGTCTGGACCTCAACATCTCAGATTTCCATAATTTTTGGTTTATAGTTTGTATCCATAAAGTATATGAAAAATCTAATTTTTTTTATTTTTTTCCCCTAGCGGATTTGTTTCTATGGAATTTTAAAAATTGCCAAAAGTACCAAATTTAACCAAACTCTCAATCACAAAATCCTTTACAATTTTTTAACAAATTGGGCTAGAGAGTTAAGTTATATCTCATTTGAAAGCTCTTTTTATGGGCTTTAATATGATATGCAACACTAACAATTTTGTGTATAATAAATTTTTTGACAAATTTTCAAAATTTTTGAATTTAAATTTTTCAAAAACACCATCTTTAATTTTTTTCAAAAAAATATATGTTAATCTTTGACTTTTTGGCTACAAGTATGCCAAATTTCAAGATGGAGAAATGATGGGGTTTTGAACTATTAATTTTTAAATATGAGTTATACATGAAAAATTTCAAGTATCAGGGCAAAATTAACAATTGTACAATTTCTTTCCATATGTAATTCACACTTCTTTTTCATTAAAAATTTCAGAGTTTGATGCTAAGCAAATTTATTTCTAAGGCATGAAAATTTTCTAAAGCATATTTCTCAAAATATAATTATATAATTTGCCCGTAAGGGGACTGACTCTTCATTCACTTGAAAGCACCTGATCGGTAAAGTTAATCCTATGGGCAGGCAGGGGTGCAGAAAATGTTTCTACTCCCAACATTTCCCCGAATCCACACGAAAATTTCCCCAAAATTTTACGGTATGTTATAGATAAGTGCTGTATTACCGTAGGGTATAGAAAATTTATTTTTCAAATATTTCTCAACTTATGCGCGAGTATATATGGCAAAGGTGATTGAGTGAAAAAAAATTTCCTAAAATTCACAGCAAATTTTCTGAAAGGTTACACCAGAGTGGGGGAAATTCACTGCCAACACTATGTATTTTTCAAGGATCTTTTGACGCAATTCGCATTTTTTCGCGATCTTTTGACGAAATTTGCGGTTATTTCGCGATCTTTCGACGAAATTTGCAGTTATTTCTCCTTCCTTTTGATGAAATTTGCAGTTGTTTTGCCATCATTTGATGAAATTCGCGGTTGTTTTGCGATCGCTTGGCGAAATTTACGGTTCTTTCGCGATCTTTTGACGAAATTTGCAGTTTTTTGGGCTCTTTTAATGAAATTTGAGATTCTTTCGTGATCTTTTGACGAAATTTGCAGATTTTTTGCGATCTTTTAACGAAATTTGCGATTATTTCGCCCCTTTTGACGAAATGCGCAGTTGTTTCGCAATCTTTTGACAAAATTTGCGTTTATTTCGCGATCTTTTGAGTAAGTTACTTTCATTTCGCGATCTTTTGACGAAATTTGTGGGTTTTTTCGCTTTTCTTTGACGAAATAGAAGATCATTCGCCCTGTTTTGACGAAAATCGCGGTTGTTTTGCAATCTTTTGATGAAATTCGAGGTTGTTTTGTGATCTTTTGACGAAATTTGCGATGGTTTCGCGATCTTTTGGCGAAATGTGCATTTATTTTGCGATCTTTTGACAAAATTTGCATTCATTTCACGATGTTTTGACAAAACCTGCAGTTCTTTCGCGATCTTTGGAAGAAACCTGCGATTTTTTGACGAAATTTGCGGTTCTTTCACGATCTTCTGATGAAATTTGCAGTTCTTTCGCGATCTTCTGACAAAATGTGCAGTTATTTTGCGATCTTGAGACGAAATTCGCGTTTTTTCCGTAATTCTTTGCGAAAATTAGCGGTATTTTTATGTCCGAATTTTCAGATGACCGATTTTTTTTTTTTTTTTTTTCGGAACCGAATGTCTTAAACTTTCGGAAAATTCTGAACAGAAGCACCCCTGATATATGGTACATATTATTCTGAGATTGATTCTGAGATTATATGATTTTGTGAAGGTCGCCATACGGATATTTTTACGGATTTGTACTGAAATTGTTCTATCTCAGGGAATTATGGAGTTTGATGTTAAAATCGAAACCAATTGTATATGTTTCTGAAAAATTTCCCCAGGGTGTTAAAATTTCCCCCCCGATCCTAGATCGCCGGATCGGACATTCTGCACCCCTGTGGGCAGGTTGTTTTCGAATTTTCCGTTTAAATTTGAATATTTTTAAATGATTTTTTTTACATAGGGATAGTTGATGTCGATCTCTCATATGTCTATTTTTTACTTTTTCGATTTTGGTTGCAGATTTTTTAATAACGGTACTTTCACTTTCGGACCGGTTTCGAAAGTTACAGTACCTTTATTAAAAAAATCTGCAACCAAAATCGAAAAATTACAAAAATTCCCTATTAAAGATTGACCTCAGCTATCCTATGAAAAAAAAATCATTTAAAAATATTCAAATTTAAATGAGAAATTCGAAAACAGCCTGCCCATAGGTTTAGCATTACCAAGCACATATTTCAAGTAAGTTTGCCATCGACCCCTTAAATAAGTCTATTGAAATGCAGAAGATTCTTCCCTTTCCGCACCCATCCTCTCTACTTTCATGGTTTTCACCAAGCACAATTCCTGCTAAGAAAAGTCAGAAAGCTCTGAATAATCAGATGCATTTTGAGATACTTAAGCAGATTTTCATTGGTTCATTTCAAAATAGTTTGGCACATTCCCAAATCGTTATAATTATTATTATTATTATTATTATTTTTTACATATAGAAGGATAACTATTTAATAAACAAGCTTCATTTTACTTTAATCAAATGCTTTAACAAAGAAGTCTTGAATTACTACTATTAATGATGTCAGAAGATAAGAAAGACTGGGCATTATTTTCTGTTAAATGCTGCAATCCCTATAAAGGTTGGTTGTATTGAGTTTTATTGCACAAAATCCCTTTAGGGACATGCTGTGCCAAACAAAGAATAAAACAAAAGTGAGTTTAAGAAAAAGACATAATTAAATGAGTTAAAATGGAAATAGAAAAGCTATATAGATGAGGTAACTCATCCAGATCAATCCCTATAAAGAAACAATTCATTCAAAATCAGGAAAACTTAGGAATGTAACAACTTGGTAGTGCAGTTTAAGATTTAATATTTAAAAGGGCATGAAAATATGTGATGGCTGTAGAATTAAACTATCAAAAGATAGAAGTGCCAGGTCAAAACACTCTTCACTTACTTGAAATATGTGCTTGGTAATGCTAAACCTATGGGCAGGCTGTTTTCGAATTTCTCATTTAAATTTGAATATTTTTAAACGATTTTTTTTTTCATAGCATAGCTGAGGTCAATCTTTAATAGGGAATTTTTGTAATTTTTCGATTTTGGTTGCAGATTTTTTTTAATAAAGGTACTGTAACTTTCAAAACCGGTCCGAAAGTGAAAGTATCTTTATTAAAAAATCTGCAACCAAAATCGAAAAAGTAAAAAATAGACATATGAGAGATCGACATCAACTATCCTATGTAAAAAAAATCATTTAAAAATATTCAAATTTAAATGGAAAATTCGAAAACAACCTGCCCATAGGATTAACTTTACCGATCAGGTGCTTTCAAGTGAATGAAGAGTCCCCTTACGGGCAAATTATATAATTATATTTTGAGAAATATGCTTTAGAAAATTTTCATGCCTTAGAAATAAATTTGCTTAGCTTCAAACTCTGAAATTTTTAATGAAAAAGAAGTGTGAATTATATATGGAAAGAAATTGTACAATTGTTAATTTTGCCCTGATACTTGAAATTTTTCATGTATAACTCATATTTAAAAATTAATAGTTCAAAACCCCATCATTTCTCCATCTTGAAATTTGGCATACTTGTAGCCAAAAAGTCAAAGATTAACATATATTTTTTTGAAAAAAATTAAAGATGGTGTTTTTAAAAAATTTAAATTAAAATTTTGAAAATTTGCCAAAAAATTTATTATACACAAAATTGTTAGTGTTGCATATCATATTAAAGCCCATAAAAAGAGCTTTCAAATGAGATATAACTTAACTCTCTAGCCCAATTTGTTAAAGAATTATAGAAGATTTTGTGGTTGAGAATTTGGTTGAATTTGGTACTTTTGACCATTTTTAAAATTCCGTAAAAAATAAACCGATAAGAAAAAAAAAATTAAAAATTAGATTTTTCATATACTCCGTGGATACAAACTATAAACCAAAATTTATAGAAATCTGAGATGTCGAGGTCCAAAAATTACATTTTTTTCGTTGATTTGACATGGAATGACCCAATAGCGTTATTTTTAATCTACGGCTGTGAGTAAACGTAAGTCGATGCGGAGAACGAAAATTAATATTCGAAATAGGTGGTAGCAAGGATATAAGGAAATTTTTTAGTAATTTAGTAGTTCCGGAGGATCCTAGAACTATGTTAAATAACATTGCAAGAGAATCGGATCATTTTTAAAGAATCTGCACCAAGGGCCCCAATAAGGCGATTAACATTTACAATTGATCATAGCTGAAGTCTGAGCAATTTTTTTACCTTCATGTATTGTCTGAAGAACCCAAGAAGTTGTTACCTAAAAGCTAGTAAATCACTCTTTTTAAGGGAGCTATAATAGGGGGACCAAAAGATGTCAATTGATAGTTGAGAGTAGAGCCCTAAGATGAAAACATGTTAAAAAGTCCTAGTATTTAGATCTTTAGATGTTTAATTAGTCGAAATTAAGCATAGGGTATGAAATAATCATTAAAATAAAATGTTAAAGAATAGTGCTAAAAATAGCGGAGATTCTTCAAAATGGGCCCTAGAGACCCAATAAAAATATGAGGGGTAGCTGGATGTCCACATAAGTTTTTAGAAAAAAAAAAAAGTAGTGAATTGGACAATTTTTAAAGAAGCTATAATAGGAAACCCAAAAGAGGCCAACTGATAGTTGAGAGCAAGGCTCTAAAATGAAAATATGTTAAAAGGTCCTAGTACTCAGTGCCTTAGATCTTCAATTCGGCGAAATTAATCAATCATAGGGTTTGAAATTATCATTAGAATAACATTTTAAAGAAATGGGGGAAATGCTTTAAAAAAGGTCCTCCTAGAGTCCCAATAAAAATATGAGAATGTTGGCCCGGGGGGCAGGACTCCAAGAATCAACTTTAAAGTTACGCACTGAAAGGGTGACACAGTTAGGAAGGGGAAAATGCATGGTTCACAAAATGTGCTAGGGGCCCTGGACCACAGTTTAGGGTGCCAGGGTCTTACCTGGAATGTAGAATTGGGGAGGTAAGTAAATTAAACAAGAGCACCAAAAACGAATATGGTATTAAAAGGGGCAATTTATTAACAATTTAGGGCCAAAAACTTCCAAGGCCCTGACCAGGCCCAGGGGCGCCTGGATCTTACATGAAATGTGGAATGGGGGATAACTAAATTGAGAAAGGACCCCAAAAACGAAAAGGATTGGGAAAAAAAGGAGGCACGTTATTAAAAATTTGAAAGGCCTGGGGGGGGGGGGGGGGGGGGACCTGGTCTTAAAAAATAAAAAATCTTATCCACAGGTGCATCAGAAAATGGCTTAGACTATCCTCACCCAAATTTTCAGACATCTAGATTAGGCAGTATTACAGACGGTAGATTTTGCTAGCCATCGCACACACAGAGCGAAACTTTCTTTTATTAGTATAAATCAGGCATGTCAAACACGCGGCCCACGGGCCACAACTGGCCCGCCGACAACTTCTTTGTGGCACGCCAATCCTTTGGCATTTTACCTTTGTTTAATTCAGTTACGAGTTGCAATTTTCCAACTGAGTGAAAAAGTTGGCAATGAGGCAAAGTGAGCAATTAGGCATGTATTAACTATGTCCGGTAGCAAAATTTTTCTGGTAAAAGCAACATAATTTGAACGAGAAAATGTGTTTCATAAATGAAATGAAATACATAGCCCATAAATAAATACAAGACATAATTTATTAAATTTTTTTTTTCAAAATGTTTTTTTAAGTTTTTACTTGAAAAAAATCCGGAAGATTAAAAGTTATACCTTTGCTAGATTAACATAGCTCTTATAAAATATTTTTTTAAGGTAATACAATTTAGAAAATCCGATTAAACTTTGTAGATTTGATTGATAAAAAGTAATGCCAAGTATTTTTTCGAAAAATTTGATAAAATAAACTATGAATTATAATAATAACTTTGGAACTTTACTTGGATATTTGTTTAATATGGATGTTTTGTACGTACAAATATTTCTGTGTGCAATTCTAATAACATTATCTACTTTGTTTCATGTGGCCCGCGTCTTTGTATGCGATGCTTAATTTGGCCCGCGGCGGTAGACGAGTTTGACATACCTGGTATAAATAATCAGTAACAAAGTAAAAATACATTTAAAATATCAGCTTTATGAAAGTTGCAGACAAAGTGTGGGGGCCCCAGGTTGGTGGCCCATGATTTAACCAGGCCCTCAATCTGTATAATTAAATCGTCATGGAATGACTTTAACAGAGTTTCTTTCGGCTCAGACCCAAGTTTCCCTTGAATCCCATCTCGTTTCTCCACAACAAACTCCCCAGTGATCTTAGTCCTGATAATAAATAACGGAAAAATAATAAGGGAAAGCTAAAACATTTCTGGTAGTAGCAAATGATTGAAAATAATTCTATTTACTACATTAAAATGATGTAATATTAACTGAAAAATTAAAAAAAGAAGACTGAAGATTTGGGGGGACTTGTAATGTGGGGCCCCTTGCAATTGGGGGGGGGGGGGGGATCCGTTTTTTAGATTTCTCAAGATTTGCTCAAAATGTTTGAAAATCTGTCTTAAAATAACTCCACTTTTTGACCATTACGTTTAAAATTTTGGTTAGAATCTGAAAATCCCAGCTTATATTTTTTTCAGACAATCTACCTTTTCTGCGGAAAACACACGATTTCTGTCTAAGGATCGCGGAAAATACGCTTTCTGTCAAAGGATCGCGAAAAAGACGCGATCTCCGTCCAAGGATCGTGAAAAAGACATAATCTCAATCCAAGGATCGCAAAAAAGATAAGATTTTCGTTATAGAATCGCAAAATCAAATCAAAAAAAAAAAAAAAAAAAAAAAAAAAAAAAAAAAAAAAAAAAAGTTTGCCGAAGAATTGCGGAAAAATCGTAGTTTTCGTCAAATGATCGCGAAAAAGGTGCGAATTCCGTCAAATTATTGGGGGAAAACGAGATTTTTGTCAAAGGATCACAGAAAAAACGTCTGCGAAAAAAAAAGCGATTTTCCTTACAGGATCGCCAAAAAAAAAAAAAAAATTGCGGGAAAAACATGATTTTTGTTAAATGATCGTGGAAAAAACGTTAGTTCCGTCAAAAGATTGCGGAAAAACGTGACTTTTGTCATAGGATCGCGGAAAAACGCGATTTCCGTCAAAAGATTGCGGGGGAAAAAAACGCAATTTCCGTCAAAAGATTGCGGAAAAAAAAAACGCGATTTCTGTCAAAAGATTGCGGGGGAAAAAAAACGTGATTTCCGTCAAAAGATTGCGAAAAAAAACGCTATTTCCTTCAAAAGTTCGCGAAAATGACGCAATCTCCGCCTAAGAATCGCGAAATAGACGCGGTTTTCGTTAAAGGATCACAAAAAAAAAAAAAAAAAAAACTTTTCGTCAAAGGATTGCTGAAAAAACGTGATTTTCATCAAATGATCCCGGAAAAAAATGTGAATTTCCTCAAAAAATAACGGGAAAAATGCGAATTTCGTCTAAAGATCGTGTAAAATACGCAGATTTCGTCGAAAGGTCGTATAAAATATGTGAATATCCCGTTGAAAAAACTTAAATTTTGTCTAAAGATTGTGAAAAAATCCCCTCAAAGTTCGGCTAAAGATCGTGAAAAAATGCAAATTTCGGCTAAAGATCGTGAAAAAATGCAAATTTCGGCTAAAGATCGTGGAAAAATGCAAATTTCGGCTAAAGATCGTGGGAAAAATGCAAATTTCGGCTAAAGATCGTGGGAAAAATGCAAATTTCGGCTAAAGATCGTGGGAAAAATGCAAATTTCGGCTAAAGATCGTGGGAAAAATGCAAATTTCGGCTAAAGATCGTGGGGAAAATGCAAATTTCGGCTAAAGATCGTGGGGAAAATGCAAATTTCAGCTAAAGATCGTGGAAAAAATGCAAATTTCGGCTAAAGATCGTGGAAAAAACTCTAATTTTGTCAAAGGACAGAGTTAAAAATGCGAATTTCGTTAAAGGATAGCGGGGAAAAACGTGAGTTTCATTAAAATGATCGTGAAAAAACGCGAATTTTGTCAAAGGATCGAGGTGTAAAACGCAAATTTCATTAAAAAGATCTTCGTTAAATGGTTGTGGAAAAACACAAATGAATGTTTCCTACTTTTATAGAAAGAAGACTTAATTCTTTTATAAATCTGGTGA
Source organism: Maratus speciosus (assembly GCA_963932465.1). Taxonomy (NCBI): domain Eukaryota; kingdom Metazoa; phylum Arthropoda; class Arachnida; order Araneae; family Salticidae; genus Maratus; species Maratus speciosus. The sequence continues at coordinate 200,532,266 of OZ010789.1, forward strand.
ATTTTGTTAAATTGATGGTAATTCCACATGCAAAAAAATTGTTAATGCTAGCAGAAATAAAATGAAAATATGATAAAACTGGAACAATTTCATTTGCTGTAATTTTTACTACTATCATCAGTGCAATTTGTATTTTAATATTATTTGAGTTTTTTTAAACTTTCTTTTAAGGTACTTTTATTTAGTTTGATATTTATTCCTGAAATGACTGAGCCCCCCCCCCCCCCCTTTTTTTTTTTTTTTTTTTTTTTTTACTCTAGTTTCCTTCCGCATGTAGTAAACTGTAAAATTTTTGTTTCATACCAAATTTTCTGCAATTTATATGTTAAACTGCATATTATTAATTACTAGTTGTTAAGGCAGTTTTATTTGTAATCTAAAACTAGATATGAATGGGATATTTTTCAAACAGTTGTAGTCAAAGATTTAAAAAAAAAAGAATTAGACAGAAATTAACAAGATTGATCTGCAGATATTTGAGGTAATATATATATCTATCTATCTATCTATATATATATATATATATATATATATATATATATATACACACACACACACACACATATATTTAATGTCATTTATGGGAAGATATTTTTAAAATTACAAAACACTATATATAGGTGTGCCCATGCACATTCTTGAGTATTTCACAATTTTATGTGTCATAGCATCAGCATGTCAACTTTGTTTTTAGCTGTAGCCTGTATGAATTAAACTTTTGAAATACTGTTTACATGAATATGAATGTTTTAGATTACATGCATTTGCTTGCATAGGGGGTTTTCTGTTCCGAAAATTAAAAAAAAAAATCGGTCATCAATCTGAAAGTTCGGAGAACAATCGTAGAAAAAAAATCTAGTTTCGGCAAACAATTGCGAAAATAAATTGCGTATTTCGGCAAACGATTGAGGAAAATTTACGCAAATTAAGCGAATGATCGAAGAAAATAATGCAAATTTCTTCAAATGATTGCGGAAAAAAATCTAGAATTTTGGTAAACGATTGTGAATTTTGTCAAACGATCTGGGGAAAAAAAATTCTTGAATTTCAGAAAACAAACGCAGGAAAAAAAAAATCATAAATTTCAGCAACCTACAGAAAACAGGGGTGATTGTGCTCCGGGTTTTTGAGATCGTTACGTTTAGCGGAAAATTCAGACATTAAAAATTATCGCGAATTTCGACAAATGGTCGCCGAAAAAAATCAATTCCTCAATCGTTCGCTGAAAAAAATCGACAATTTCTTCAGAGGATTACGGGGGAAAAAAGTGAATTTCGTCAAAGAATCTCAAAATAAACACAAATTTCGTCAAAGGATCGCGAAAAAAGTGCGAATTTCGCAAAGGATCGCGATAAAACTAAGATTTTCGTCAAAAGATCGCAGGAAAAACAGATATATCGTCAAAATAACGTGGAAAAATATTGCGGGAAAAAAAGACAGTTGAAAAAACACATAATTAGAACCGGGAAAGATTTTTCCCATCCCGGAATCGCGGGAGAAAATGAGATTTTCGTCAAAAGATTGCAGGGAAAAACGCGATTTTCTTCAAAAGTTTGCGGGGGAAAATGCGATTTTCGTCAAAGGATCGCGGGAAAGACGAAATATCGCAAAGAATCGCTGGAAAAACGCGAACTTCGTTAAAGGATCGCGGAAAAAAACTAGTTTCTTTAAATAATCGCAAAAAACCCGCAAATTTCACCAAACGATCGCGGAAAAAACGCGAATTTTATCAAAGAATCTCGAAATAAAACAAATTTCGTCTAATGATCTCGAAATAAAACAAATTTCGTCTAATGATCTCGAAATAAACACAAATTTCGTCTAATGATCTCGAAATAAACACAAATTTCGTCTAATGATCTCGAAATAAACACAAATTTCGTCTAATGATCTCGAAATAAACACAAATTTCGTCTAATGATCTCGAAATAAACACAAATTTCGTCTAATGATCTCGAAATAAACACAAATTTCGTCTAATGATCTCGAAATAAACACAAATTTCGTCTAATGATCTCGAAATAAACACAAATTTCGTCTAATGATCTCGAAATAAACACAAATTTCGTCTAATGATCTCGAAATAAACACAAATTTCGTCTAATGATCTCGAAATAAACACAAATTTCGTCTAATGATCTCGAAATAAACACAAATTTCGTCTAATGATCTCGAAATAAACACAAATTTCGTCTAATGATCGCGAAATAAACACAAATTTCGTCTAATGATCGCGAAATAAACACAAATTTCGTCTAATGATCGCGAAATAAACACAAATTTCGTCTAATGATCGCGAAATAAACACAAATTTCGTCTAATGATCGCGAAATAAACACAAATTTCGTCTAATGATCGCGAAATAAACACAAATTTCGTCTAATGATCGCGAAATAAACACAAATTTCGTCTAATGATCGCGAAATAAACACAAATTTCGTCTAATGATCGCGAAATAAACACAAATTTCGTCTAATGATCGCGAAATAAACACAAATTTCGTCTAATGATCGCGAAATAAACACAAATTTCGTCTAATGATCGCGAAATAAACACAAATTTCGTCTAATGATCGCGAAATAAACACAAATTTCGTCTAATGATCGCGAAATAAACACAAATTTCGTCTAATGATCGCGAAATAAACACAAATTTCGTCTAATGATCGCGAAATAAACACAAATTTCGTCTAATGATCGCGAAATAAACACAAATTTCGTCTAATGATCGCGAAATAAACACAAATTTCGTCTAATGATCGCGAAATAAACACAAATTTCGTCTAATGATCGCGAAATAAACACAAATTTCGTCTAATGATCGCGAAATAAACACAAATTTCGTCAAAGGATCGCGAAATAAACACAAATTTCGTCAAAGGATCGCAAAAAAGTGCAAAATTCGTAAAGGATCGCGAAAAAAAAAAAAACAAGATTTTCGTCAAGATCGCGGGAAAAACTGAAATTTCATTAAAGGATCACGGGAAAAAAAAAAAAAAATTCTTTAAAGAATCGTGGGAAAAACGCGATTTTCGTCAAAGAATTGCTAGAAAAACGGAAATATCGTCAAAAGATCCCAGAAAAAACACAAATTTTGTTAAAGGGTCACAAGGAAAAAACATGAATTTCTTTAAAGTATCATGAAAAAATGCAAATTTCGCCGAAAAAACGCAAATTTCGTGAAAGGATCGCAGAAAAAACGCAAATTTCGTGAAAGGATCGCAGAAAAAACACATAATTAGAACCAGGAGTGATTATCTCCCTACCCTCTTTTCTGTAACCTTTCAGAAAAGTTGCTGTGAATTTCAGATAAATTTTTTTTTTACTGAGAATCACCCCTGGTATTGTGTTATCCATCTCAATCTCAGTACAAAAATGTCCAGAATTGCATATCTGTAATGTGTAATACCCAAATAGAAAGCAGGAAAAAGAAATTTACCTTGTATAAGAGTATTATTAACCCACCACGAGATGAGACTTGGGAAACACCCTCTTTTAGATGAGTCTATTTTACGGAAGGTGTACAAGGCGATACTGGAGGTGAAAAATGACCCCGCTGTTTCAGTTTGACCATTCCCCACTAAGAGCTAGGGGTTGCAATGAAATAATTTTTGCGCCAATAACTTGCTCATTCCTTGACAGAAACCTGTTTTCTCTCTCTCTCGGTTAGCTGTGTTCATTTAGTTTATTTTGCCATTTTTAAGCTGGTTTTTTTTTTTTTCAAAACAATTTTTTTTAAAATATTAAACATGCCCTCAAAAGGGAAAACAATTCATTCTAAAGAAAGAATGATTGTACATAAATTACAGCACAAAATTAAAGAAAAAAAGTTCTGCCATTCTGAAACAGCAAGTCGCTTATAATTTTACATCAGGAGTTCCCCCCCCCCCTTTTTTTTTAAGTGCATTTCTTAATTTAACTTATTTCATATATATATTCTTCATTTTAAAAATGCGATCTGGGCTACGGATTTTAGATGCATCTATTTTTTAGTATTTCCCTTCGTAGATTTTTTTTCTGTCCATAGAGCAAAAAATAAACGCAGAAAAGATCAAAACAGGCGTTTTGAACAGAATTTTCGGACGTGACAGTACAGAAATAAAGAAAAATAAATACTACCATTCTGAAACAGCAAGTCGCTTATAATTTTACATCAGGAGCTTCCCCCCCCCCCCCCCCCCCTCCTTTTTTAAAGTGCATTTCTTAATTTAACTTATTTCATATATATATTCTACATTTTTTAAAATGCGGTCTGGGCTACGGATTTTAGATGCATCTATTTTTTAATATTTCCCTTCGTAGATTTTTTTTTTCTGTCCATAGAGCAAAAAATAAACGTAGAAAAGATCAAAACAGGCATTTTGAACAGAATTTTCGGACGTGACAGCACAGAAATAAAGAAAAATAAATACTGCCATTCTGAAACAGCAAGTCGCTTATAATTTTACATCAGGAGCTCCCCCCCCCCTCCTTTTTTAAAGTGCATTTCTTAATTTAACTTATTTCATATATATATTCTACATTTTTTAAAATGCGGTCTGCGCTACGGATTTTAGATGCACCTATTTTTAATATTTCCCTTCGTAGATTCTTTTTTCTGTCCATAGAGCAAAAAATAAACGTAGAAAAGATCAAAACAGGCGTTTTGAACACAATTTTCGGACGTGACAGTACAGAAATAAAGAAAAAAAAAAAAATACTGTCATTCTGAAACAGCAAAATCGCTTATAATTTTACATCAGGAGCCCCCCCCCCCCTCCTTTTGTCAAGTGCATTTCTTAATTTAACTTATTTCATATAGATATTCTTCATTTTTAAAAACGGACTACAGATGCATCTATTTTTTAATATTTCCGCTCGTAGATTTTTTTTTTTCTGTCCATCGAGCTAAAAATAAATTAAGAAAAAAGTCATAGTTGGATCATTAATTTGCCTTAAAAATTTTTAGTAATTATAAATTAAGCTGATAAATTAAAAATAAAATCTTTAATTATTATTTTATTTTATTGTATTTTTTTAATTTTTCATTGACTATTGTGTTAAATTATATTTTTATTGGTTATTAAAAGTATTTAAAAATACATTAAGTTTTAAGATAATATAAGTTAAAAGTCCAAAATACGATATTATTACCTTTACAAAAATACACAATTCAATTGATTATTCTTAAAATGAAAGATGTGCTTAAATAAAGTAAATTAGTATTTCTTAAGTATTTCACCATTACAAAAAGTCGAGATGTAATTCATTTATTAAAAAAATATATATACTATTTTTTAACAAAATTTTTAATAAATTGTACTTAACCCTAGAACTACCGGAAATTTTACTCAAGTTTTATAAAAACATTCTGCACCAAAATTTTTACTTAAAACTATTTAACTTGTTTATTTAACTTATTATTGTCTGGTTTATACATTTAGTTTGTTTTGAAGAAATTTCTGGTTTGAATAGATTTTTTGAATGTACATGCCGGGTCCATTGGACCCTTTTGGTAGACAGAGGGTTAAACAAAAATAATTAATTCTCTGTATTATCGTAATAATTAAAAAGTAACATAGTTTATATAAATTTTTAACGCTTTTATGTAATTCCCCTTTAAAGTCAATAATATATATATATAAATAGCGCCAAAACCTCGCATATTTGGGAAATATGGCAACCTTTCCTTTTTCCTCTACGGCGCGGCGTAGAGAAGACAAATCCCCGCTCCGATTTGGAAGAAATGGGTTCGTCTTAGACTACGTCACGTATGATTGACAGGTCTCTTCTCGTCGTGGGTCTATAATACTTTGTGTAAGTACTTTAAAAATAGATTTTTATTTATTTTTTTCTAATACTTAGCCACTTAGAAGTAAAATTGGATTGGTTTTGACATTTTTTTACTGTTTTCAAATAACTAGATATGACTTGCATTAAATCTACTAAGAGAATAACTCTTAACATATAATTTGTACTTGTTTCATGAGTACTTAGAATAAATTCATTTACTGAATATAGAATTCGAACTTTGCGTACAACAAGGTAAATTGCACTCTCCATTTGATGAAGTCATTTAGCTTTCAGTGAAATTAACATAAGTTTACCAAATTATGTTTTTCTGCAATTGTATATTTCAAACAATAGCAGAAATATGTCATTTGATTGTCATGCTGTTGCAGCATCAGTTGTTATGTAAATTGATATTGGTATATTTTGCATCGATGATTTTCAGGGTTTTTCACTTTGTATCGATTAATTTTCAGGGTTTTTCACTCTGAGTCACAATCACCCCTGAGAAGAAAAGAACACTAATTTCTGTAAATGATCGTGGAAAAATGTGCGAATTTCGTCAAACGATCACACGAAATTAAAAAAAGCAAATTTCAGCCAAAAAAAAAAAAAAAAAAATTCAAATTTTGATGAACGATTGCGGGGAAAAAGTCGTATGCCGGGTAAATGTGTCCTGAAATATCGATAAAAGTATGTCCTGAATTATCACCTAGGACCAGTACTACCCCTGTATCAGTTTTTCAAATTTTAAGGGAAAAACACAATACTTACCCACCGTCCTAGGACGAGCATTTGCACTAGTTATAACAATAAATAATAGTGTAATGTCTTTCCTACCCGAAACTGCCTCTTTTCTACTGTACAAAGTTTAGCCTTTAAACCTTTTTTTAGAATATAAAAATAAATAGAAGGGCATTGATTAAAATGAATATTATAAAATAAAAAAGGAGTATATAAATAACCTTTAAAATACAATGAGGATTATTTTGAGATAGTAAAATATGGCCTTGTATTATGTACCAATAAAGAAAATTAATGAAAAATATGATGTTAAAAGCATGATACCCCTATGTGTTTTTTTTTTTTTTTTTTTTTTTTTTTTTTTTTAAATAAATATACCCATATACAGACCTGCCAACTGCTACAAAAAAATCGTAGTTTCTACGATTTGGAGCTAAAAACTACGATGCTACGAAAATCTGTCTAAAACTACGATTTTTTTCAAAAAACACACACACCGAAAAAAATAGATATCGTCAATCGTTTGCAAAAAAATGCCAATTCGTCAAGAATCGCAGAAAAACGCAAATTTCGTCAGAGGATACCGAAAAACGAAAATTTCGTGAAGGAATTGCGAAAAAAAAAAAAAAAAAGCAAATTTCTTCAACGGATCGGAAAAAAACACAAATTTCTTCAAAGGATTGCGAAAAAACACAAAATTTGTCAAAGGATCGCAGAAAAATATGCGAATCTCGTCAAAGAATCGCTAAAAAAAAAAAACCCCGAATTTCATCAAAGCATCGCGGGAAAAAACGCAGATTTTGTGAAAGGGCCACTGAAAAGATGCGTAAGTAGTGTGTAACCGCCTCCCCACTGCTGTAATCTTTCAGAAAATTTTCTGACAATTTCTGAAATTTTTTTTTATTCAGAATCAACCCAGCTCTGTGCTCTCTTCATAGGAAACATCATACACAGGCAAAAATCTTTACTTTTTATGTTTATTGTTATGATACATATAGTTTTTAATCTGAAAGAATATAAAGAACTAACTTTTGAAAAATCACGTTAACCCAACCTGTATGAATCTAAATTCGGTCCGAACCGAAAGTAATCAGAGTTCACCCGATATGCAACGTAAAAAACAGCACCCAACCAACCAACCTCCAGATTCATTTGAATTTTGGGTGCTACAATTTCTCATTTTCAAAGGTTGGCAGGTCTGCATATAATATAAGCACACATACATACACATATACATGCTCACACACATATAAACATAAAAGGTTTTAAAACTTTTTTTAGCAGTGTGTATAATGTATTTAAAAAACACACACACACATACATATATATATTTTAATTAAATTTTTGTGTACGTTTTATATTGTAGGCAAAGTATTGTCTGAAATGAAGTTTTTTTTTCTTTTACTTTCAGCCTTTCAGCCCCTTTTGTACTAACTGATGATATTTCATCTTGACACAAGGTACAGGAGCATACTTTTAAGTGATCTCTGTGAAACAGAAGAGGTACATATTTAATGTTGATTAGATGTATATTTGTACATTTTTGTTAGTGTTAAATATTGCAGTAATGAAAAATCTGTTCTAAACTGCTACAATTTTAAATTTCTGCTACACAATCAGCAAGATCTTATGGAAGTCCCAAGCTAAATAAGCATGGGAAAGGGAGGATACCTTCGTATGAACAATGTCTAGGTTCAAATGAATGTCAACCGACATTATCTATGGTTAGAATCAGTGATGGAAATTCATCAAATGATTACTGTAAAAATCTTAGGTGTGAAATTAAAATTTTTAGTTGCAAAAATTTTTTTTAATATTACTGTAATATTGTGCGCTACTTAATAGCAGACTTAGATAAAATGTAAAACTGTCTGCGAACTTAAAATAATTTCTTAAAAATTTTCTGCAAAAAAAGACGTGCCCCTCCCGAATCCTATGTTGCCGCTAACAGCCAAAATGAAAAGTTATATGCGAGTGGAGTGCCACTAAGCAACACCACTAGAAGAAAAATATTAATGTACAAGCATTATTAAAACTCAGTCGAGAAATGTAGTATTGAATGGCATCTCATGAATTGAATAAAAGAAAAACTGATGAAAAATTAAAATATTTATTAAAATGTGAAATATTTTAATCATTAAGATATCAATTTGTGATTGCTCAACAAAACTCTTATTTTATTAATCTATAAAATAAGTGAAATACGTATAAATGAATGTTAAAATAAAGTTATTAGTCCATGAATGGAAGAGATAAACTCTTACTCATCAGTTTATCTACTGTTTTTTAGGCACTTTTTTACTGTTTCTACTGTTTTTCCCTCCAGTTAAAAAGTAGTCTGCCGACCTTCTCAAGAGTCTGCGACAAGCATCGCACCGTTTCTCTCCCCGGAGTCTTTTTTTAATAAAGAAATTTATAAAAAGAAAAAAAAACTGCAAATTTTGAAAATTTTTTGTGAACGGCATTTGCCTATATCATAGGTTCCCAACGGGGGTGGTACCGCCCTCCAGCAGGCGCTGGAGCCTGCTAGGAGGGCGGTAGCGGATCCTGAGAGAAATGGAGGGTGTTAAGATAGTCAAGGGAGGCGGCCATGGTGTACCCACCTATTTAGAAAACTGATATAATAAAACTAGCTGACCTCCCTCTGGCGTTGCACGGACCCGTGACAAAAACCTTAAATATTTCTACATTATATGAAAATCTATACAAACGAATCTAAAGCTGGGGATGCCAAATTAAACTTTTTATGCACAAAATCGACACAAAACTCACCAAAAACAAAATTTTATTATAGCGGTCTAAACGTTGTCGACACAATTCTTTTATGAAAGTGAAAAATAGCTATAATTCGCATTGAAAATACCTATGAATTCGAAAATCGTGGAATGCAATATTAGCTATGTTAGGCACTAAGGAAGAACTAAAAGTAAAATTCAGAAATGGATACTAACAATTTTAGCTTAAAAATCTTATACTAGCTCTCTACCCTGGACTGTGGGCAACAGTACAACTTTAAATGCAGCTTTTTTAATTGATTTTCCTTCATCGGATTTGGCTAAGCTTGGGTTCAGTTCAATAACTAATGTACCGATTAAGAAAAGGAACAGAGGCATCACTTTGCAGTAAATTGCGGGTAATGAAATTGGAATCTATTTTTTTGCTTATTTTTAAATTTTGTTCAACAAATTAACATTTGATGGTCATTTTAATTACGTTCTACTTTGTGACTCCTAACAGATAGTTAGACAGATAAAATAGGTATAGGTAATATGCACAGGGGTCGATCCAGACAAAATTTTGGGCCTATTTAGGGCCCTTTCACAAAAATCTATTTAATAAAATGGGCCACTTCACAAAAATAAATTTAATAAAACAGGCCCCTTCACAAAAATGAACTTAGGCCCCTTCACAAAATTCTTTTAATAAAATAGCCCCCCTACGTAATATTCTTTTTCATAAAAACTGTTTTAAAATGTGCAATTTGTAAATAAAACCAGGTCACGAAAAACAAAAACTTTTGCAAGTGGATTTAAAGAATGTTTTTGTTCATAAATTCTTGGTTCGAATTTGAGTAACTGGATTTCAACTTTCATTACAAAATGTTATTTTTCACAAATATAATAAAATTCACAAAAATAACTTCCTTTTTTCACAAAATGGACCCCAAAAATAAAAACCTGCATCGACCCCTGAAGCATCAGTATTTCATTATCTGGTATAATTAACTATTATGGAATAGGGGGCGTTGGAATTTTGTTTTCTCATAAAGGGGGCGGTGGTCTAGAAAAGGTTGGGAACCTATGGTCTATATTATCTGACTCTGCTTAATAGAAAAGCACAAATCTTGTTTTTATTTAAAATTATTGAAGTTCTTGATCTCCAAGATTATAATAAATCAAGCAATCACTAACTATGAAATATCTTGATTTTCAACAGTTTGTATATTTTGCAAAAATTTGTTTAAAAAATCAGTAGTTTGTGCTTCAGAATAAATTGTTCACGTTCCACTCCCTAATTCCCAACTTTTAAAATTTTAATAATTAATATTAAAGTATTTTCCAATAGGTATTTTAGTAATCCCTGTGCTAATGCGAAAAAAATTATCATTCATGCAGGAATATTACAACACACTTATGGCTATTTAAACATGTGTAGGAAAAGTCATTTTAAGTGTGAAATTGTACATTTCCCACTTTATTCCAACGGTTTTTATAACCTTAAGTAGAACAATTGCTCACCATGATATGACTTAAAGAATAGAAGAAAGTTTTTTCTGCCTAGAATATGAACTGAAACAAATCTAAAATTCTCATCACTGTATTCTGCGCTGACTGCTTGAAATCATGTTGCATAATAGGAAGATAGATCTCCTGATAGAACTGTGATTTCTCTTTCAGAAAAAAGTTGTCAAAATCGGTGAAATAAAATGCGAAAATATGTTAAAAATGACATCATTAAAAAAATTCAGGAAAATGGCAATAAACAATTTAATATATTGCGACAATCAGCAAACTAGATCTACATTTTTTTTCTCTTTAAGAGAAAGGTGGGGAGAAGACTAGAGATCTTCACGGGCCCGGGAAGGCAAAGTGAAGTTGAATTTTCAAGTGGGCCGGGCAAGCAAAAAAAAACGGGCCTTCCAGACCGGGCCGATAAAAAAAAAAAAGTGGTCCTGCCGCCCCTCTATAAAAACTTAACAGAAGCTGGTAAAATATGAGCCACTTTCAATGAAGGACTTTCGCGAGAATAAGTATAAATGTGCATCACGAGCCGATGTTAGTTTGACAACATCAATAATGAAATATAACATGTCCAGCATAGGGATCAGCATCGGACAGGTAAATGGTGTCCCAGCCCGGGGTTAATTTTTTCAGCAGACTCTTGCCGGGCCTTGATCAGGCTTGCATTTTTTTTTTTTTTCCCCCTACATAGTCGAGCAAGGCTGGAACTGGACTTTATTGTTCTCAGAATGTGTATGGCAAGTTGATTTTAAGAAAATCAAGGTAGGAGGTTGTTGGCCAGGGCCATGTGTTTTTAAATCTCGCATGTAACAAAAGTAATTTTTTCCCCCTGCCCGTTATTTTGCTAACGAGAACATTTTTTTCTCTTCGCGGGCTTTTAGGGTTAATGTAATAATATGACGTAAGAGGGTAGAGGTATTTTATTATTTGGACAGACATGTAGTTTCAGAGCTAGAGTGATACTAGGTTTTTTGCTGCGAAAATGCGCAGTTTTAAGAAAGGAAAAAGGGTTCGGTTCGGATATTAATGGTTTTGACCGATAACCCTTAAAATTGTTTGTTGCGTTAATCACTCTTGAAATATTTGCTGCGAATAAGAGTGTAGAAATGTACGTAGGGCATAAGTTATGTCCTGTTTATATATAAAAATATCTGAAATCCAAATTCCATGCTTTTTTAATTCCTTCAATAAAAAGGACCTTTAGAGACGCGTGGTATCCCTCCACAAATTTTTTCCTGATCTAAAAAGGAGAACTGATATTCAGTACGTCTCCCTACAGGAGTTAATCTCATAGAATATCGTTTATGATTTTTAGACTGTTCTTGTTCCCCCAAACAGGGTATGAGCTAAATTGTCAGATGAGAGGCTTTCTAATTTTAAAGCTTCGGCTGTAGATTTCAGCACATACGACCTTTGAGATCCGCAATCTAAAAGACATCTGACTTTTTTCCTCATGCCCCCTGACACTACTTCAACCATTAATGTCATAAGGAGGACTTATTTCATACACGAAGGTGTAGACATAGTAGCTTGTACCGTAGTCGACCCTTTTGCACTCGCTACACTCACTCTTTTTTTCCTGAATCTCGGGACATAAAATAATGGGATGAGATCGCTTGCATACATGACATTGTATAAATAATTTACAATCTCTAGCAAAATGTCCAGGCTTAAGGCAGCGTAGGGAGCACTTTAAATCTCTTAATTTATCTAACTTTTCCTTTAGGGGCAAAGACCGAGCCAAAAAACTCTTTGCTCTCATGATTTTTCCCGCAAAATACACACTTTTGCTCCTTGGTTGCTATCAAGCTTGCAGCACTCACGGGAGGTTTTTATTTTTTAATTTGACTTCTCTAGGGCGTTCTTCGCGTGAGGGAGGAGAAATTTCAAACCCCGACCGTGCAAGTTTGACTGACCCTCTGTTCCCCTTCAACTTCTTTTCGCAAAAATTCTAAGAGATTTGAGAGACTTGGTCCCTTGTTATTAAATAGATCGCTTCTCTGCCACACCCTAATCATTTGAGCCGATAAACATGATTCAACCATATGATATAGCCATGCAGTATTAGAGTCTTGGTGCACGTTTAAAGACTCAAGAGCTCTGAGATAGGACTCAATTTTGTCAAACAATGACACCAGGGGTAACTTATCTTTAACTTGTGAACGTACGTTTTGGATTATTAATTTTAACAATTCTCTCACATATATCTCAGTTAAAATTTCTTTATTACCAAAACTCTCCTCAAACTCAGAAATGACTTTTGGATAATTGTCCGAAGTTAAAGGATAACTCTCAATTAACTCATAAGCTCGAGTACCCGGTAACATTGATTGTGCTAAATGAAATTTGTCAACATCATCCAGACTCTTATCCTCGTGGATTTTTGTAAATTGGCCCCAGAACGAAAGATAACTTTTTAATTTGAATTTTCGGCAATTTGTACTGTTTTTCATTACATGTATTTACACAAGTCCAAATTATCCGTTTTTTCTTTTATTCGGCGACTGAGTGTTATAAATTCATCGGAATATTCCTTGCAACTTATAACTTCCGTTTCTAAATTATCACCAGTAGCTTTAGCTGCTATCATTAAGTCTAACATTTCGGAATCATAAGATTTTAACTCGGTGACTATTGTTGGTAATTTAACAAATTTATCATCTAAAATGGATTTATCCGGCTGCTCTTTTTCTAGTTCGTCCTTTAAAACCTTAGCTGTTCTACAGGCAATATGTTTTGCTAAAATGTTAATAGCGATAACAGACATCTGTTAACAGAATCTTTGGAAATATACCTTAAGGTGGTTTACAAATTCACTGTTCAACAATGAGAAATTTTCTGACTCATTTTTAACTGTAAAGGCATGAAATGGACAGAACTGACTATTGAAGGGATTAGGAATCGAACAGCTTTTTCCATTTTTTATATGTAAATTATTTTTCAAGATATAAGATTCTTGTCACGTGACTGCAGGTTTTTATCCTTTCTCTTGCTATCACTTCTGGAAATTCAATTCAAAACTTTAACCGTGACAGTATTTTCTCAAAGTTATATTGCCTTTATCAAAAAATGGGTAACGTTATCCGATTATAGTTTCTGAATAAGAACACTTGCCAAATCTTATGCGTTTCAGAAAAGAAATGAATTCAGAAATCTATCAGAAAGAAACTCTTTTGGATTTGAGAAAAGCCTTATTAAATAACAGAAATATTTTTACAAGTCTGCTTTTTATTATTTCAAACGTTATGTTTTTAACCCTCCATGTTTCCTTTTATTCTAAACTACATTAATTTTTTGAATCCTTATTTGAATGTTGAAACATCTAAGACTAAGTAATCATTAATGGTGCTACTGTGTATTCTTTGTCTTGCGAATACTTAGTAATTTAAAAATAACTGTTAAATTATCTCATAAATATGTATGCTGTATTATTCTTTAAAAGAATCGTAATTGTATGTTTAGAAACACCTGAATTTTCTGTAGAAATTGAGTCAGGGCTCATTTAATTGATTTTTTCCATGGGTCTGGCTGGGCCTGGAAATTCCGGCCCATGCAGATCTCTGGAGAGAAGACCTAGGGATGGAACTGCTCAAATTTTGATTTCCTGCTACATTCTGTTCCAAAAATGGCAAATATTGTTAATTCTGCTCCAATAATGGAAATTTTGTAATTTAAAAAATTAGAATTAAAAACAAAGCAAAGAACTATTCATATGGGCTTTTATAGGCTTGGCAACACTTTGCTATTATGATGCATGTAGCTAAGATATGCAGTATCATGAAAGTTTAAAATTTATCTGAACTGAATCAAGGATTATGCTACAGATATTCTTAAATTTCAGTTTTTATAATATATGGGTCAATCCATTTCAAGTGGTCCAGAAAATCCGATATTTGTTGCTCGACCATTTTTTAAAAATCTGAAATTTTTTGTGCAACAACTCTCACATGATGGAAGTTCAAAATAATTATTATTTTGATTTTATTTATTTTTGTTTGTGCATGGTGGCCATCTTTGTTTCATCGTCTGCAGCAATTTTCTCACAAGAAGGGTTTACGGAATTGTAAATAATTCATCGTCTATTTCTCCAATTCAAGTGCGGATTAAAGCAATTTGTACAGAATACATTGGGCTAAAAATTTGGTAATAGAGTAGTTTCCGAAACTGCTTATTGGTGAAATTTAAGCATAAAGTTTTTTTTTTTTCCAAAATTTGTCCATTTACAAGAGGAAATTTTTCTAGCAAGCAAAACTGTCAACATGACATATTTTATTACAAAAATCAAATTTTAAAGTAATTGCTTAAAAGGCGTAAAGGCCAACATAGAGAAAAAGATTCCAAGCCGGGACTCGAACCCGGGCCATCAGTATAGCGCACTGACGTTCTACCGACTAAACCACTTGGAACGATACCGAGCTCGGAAAATTTCTCACTATTATATGTTGGCAAGGCTACAAACGCAGCACAAGATGGAATATTTATCGTGAGTCACCGACCTGGGACAAACACGAAACATAATTAAATCCAGCATCGATAGAAACTATATTAATACATGGAAATTATTCCAGAGAGAAACATTCGCCTTGCATACAATATTACAAATGAAACTCATTTGTATTTACAATATTCATTTGTAATATTTACATACAATACTAACCATTACAATTTATTACATCTTATTATTTATTTATTTATTTATTATTACAATTAACCATTACAACCATTACCTACCAATTACATACAATATTACAAATGAATATTGTAAATACAAATGAGTTTCATTTGTAATATTGTATGCAAGGCGAATGTTTCTCTCTGGAATATTATGTTTCGTGTTTGTCCCAGGTCGGTGACTCATGATAAATATTCCATCTTGTGCTGCGTTTTGTAGCCTTGCCAACATATAATAGTGAGAAATTTTCCGAGCTAGGTATCATTCCAAATGGTTTAGTCGGTAGAACGTTAGTGCACTATACTGATGGCCCGGGTTCGAGTCCCGGCTTGGAATCGTTTTCACTATGTTGGCCTTTTAAGCAATTACTTTAAAATTGATTTTCATTTGCGATCCTCTCTCCGGTGATATAAATGAGAATACAATTTTATAATTTTTTTATTGCGTTAAATTTTCATACAATTAATTATTTAAAATTTTGAAAAATCATCATTTTTTGGGTTGCATAAATTTTTCAATTTTGAATTTCTCAAGTTCTATCAGGCATACAGAATTTTATGACCCCTCATTTTAAAGAGAATTTTATAAGTTTTAATTTGATACCCAAGTTGACTATGCTCAGTTAATTAAAATTTTTGAAAATTTAAAATTAAAAAAATTTTTAGATAGTGTTTTTTGAAAAAAATGTATGTTTGTTGTAATATTATAAGCTAAAATTTCTGAAATTTTTAGAGTGGGATCTCAATGGGATCAAGAGTTATGAAATAAAAACTGAAAATTACCACTCAATACATAAATAACAAAATAGCTAGAATTTGATTATTTGAATGGTAATTTTCAGTTTTTATTTCATAACCCTTGATCCCATTGAGATCCCACTCTAAAAATTTCAGAAATTTAAGCTTATAATATTACAACAAACATACATTTTTTTGAAAATTTTTAAAAAACACTATCTGAATTTTTTTTTTTAATTTTAAGTTTTCAAAAATTTTAAATTTTTTTTTTTTAAACTGAGTATAGTCAACTTGGGTATCAAATTAAACCTTATAAATTCATCTTTAAGATGAGGGGTCATAAAATTCTGTATGCCTGATAGAACTTGAGAAATTCAAAATTGAAAAATTTATGCAACCCCAAAAATGACGATTTTTCAAAATTTAAATAATTGTACAAAAATTTAATGCAATAAAAAAAAATTATAAAAATATATTCTCATTTATATCATTAAGGAGAATGATTCCTGAGAGTTTCTGAGCCTTGCTATTTACAAAATTGAACTATTTACAAAATTTTGGAAAATTATTAAATATTTTAAGGGAGAATTTTAAATTTAAAAATGTAGAAATGTTGATTTTATTTAATTTTAAATTTATTGAAATTGAAATCTGAAATGGTCAGGTTGAGTCACTGGTTGATTTGACATGGAATGACCCTTAAGAGAACGAAGTGATACTAAGATTTTTCATGAGTCAGTTCTAAAAGAAGCGCGAGAAGGTCGCTGATTGGTTGTTTGAATCAATGCCACAAATGTCTAAATATTCGAATAAAAGATCGTTAGAGGATATTAATTTAAATTTTATTTTTATAAGTTAGGATAAAGTATATTTTCATCAAAGTATTAAAATTAAGATTTTTATTTTTAATGATCTTTTCTGGAGAATAAATTAAAATTGTTTAAGTAAAATTTAACTATTTACAAAATTTTGGAAAATTATTAAATATTTTAAGGGAGAATTTTAAATTTAAAAATGTAGAAATGTTGATTTTATTTAATTTTAAATTTATTAACGAATATTTTAATTAGAAAAAGTGTTACAATGTAACAGTTGCGATATCCAACCATATTATAGTGAATTTTATTTTCTGAATTGCTATTTCTGTGAATAATTTGAGAATTTCTTTCTACTTTTTAAAAGTAGCCAAAAATGTTGCTCCCCTATGTTTTAAAAATGTGTAATGATTGACATTATATTGCATGGCCATAATAATTTAAATCCTGTGTCTCATGGACCCACTTTTTTTTTTTTTTTTTTTTTAGTGAACCATCATGTCAAATGAACGATTGAAAATCTTTGTTGGATGTTGCATATTGAAGATTTTGGTTCTTGCCAAAGAATGTGGATCAAATTGTTGAAGTGAAAAATTCATATGTATGACACTAGTCAAGAATTCTGATTTTGTTAAACATTTCATTTATTTTTGTTACATTTGTTAATTTTGTTTTAAATAAAAATTAATTTTAATTTTTTGTCATGTCTGTTTTGTGAAACTTTATAATAAATTTTTTTCAGTTTAGTTTTCCTGGTCTAAATTAACAACAATTCTTCTTAATAAGAAAGGCCTTTTTATAAAATTCCATTTCACAAAATAACATTAATTTCAGGCTCTATAGATTTGAAATGTGTAATTGGTAAACAAGTCTTGCCTATATGCAATATCTCAGAAAAAAATTGATAAATTCCTATACGGGAATGATTTTGACAGATGTTAACAATTAACTCTTAAAATAATTCTGATATAAAAACTGTCTGCTTCAGAGTGTTTATCAAACAGTTTTCTATAACAGTATCGATTTTCATATTTTTGTATGCAGTAGTTTTCTTAATATTAGTGAAGAAAGACTGTCAGTTGCAAAAAATTCATTTAAGGCAACGACGGTGGTGACAGCATTACTTTTTTCAGGGATGAGAATTTTCCGTCTTTTGGCGGATTTCCGCTTTTTTGTGATTTCAAGGAATTTCCGCTTTTTTTTCCCATGAAATTCCGCCTTTTTTTCCGAGGATTCCGTATTTTTTCTCCTGCAAAATTTTGTTATTTTCCGAAATTTTCCCTTGCCTATCGATTCCGCTTTTCTTCCGATTTCGAAAGAACATTCAACCGTGATGAAAAAACGACAAATTTCGTCAAAAGATCGCGAAAAAGTGGCAAATTTTGTCAAAGGATCGCGAAAAAAGCGGCAAATTTTATCAAAAGATCGCGAAAAAGCTGTAAATGTCACCAAAAGATCGCAAAAAAACATAAACATCGTCAGAAGATCGCAAATAAACGGCAAATTTCGTCCAAAGATCGCTATAAAAATGGCAAATTTCGTCAAAAGATCGCGAAAAAGCGTCAAATTTCGTCAAAAGATAGTGAAAAAGCGTCAAATTTCGTCAAAAGATAGCGAAAAAGGCAGAAAATTTCGTCAAAAGATCGCGAAAAAGCAGAAAATTTTGTCAAAAGATCGCGAAAAAGCAGCAAAATGTGTCAAAAGATAGCGAAAAAAACTACAAATAATCATCAGAAGATCGCGAATAAACGGCAAAGTTCGCGAAAAAACGGTAAATTTCGTCAATACATCGCGAAAAAGCGGCACATTTTGTCAAAAGATCGCGAAAAAACTGCAAATTTCATCAAAAGATCGCGAAAAAGCGGCAAATTTCGTCAAAATGGCGCGAAAAATACATGTATTTATTGCTTTTAGTGTATCCTCCCCTTCCCCCCCTCTTTTGTAACCTTTCAGAAAATTTACTGTGAATTTCAATTTTTGACTTGATTCTGATAAGTCGAGCATTTCATATGACCTACACTCAATGTTTTAAGAGCTGTGTGTAATTTGGCTATTTTCACTCATGTAATGTAGTATACAGGTTTGTGCGCTTGTCTCCATTTGCCCGGAAATCAGACCCTGGTTTTATTTCTTAAAGTATCTTTCACGGATAAAATGTGGTACAATTTTTTGTTTGCGCGTGGTTTCAGTCTTTTTGCTTTTTTGCAATTCTCATCCCTGTTTTTTAAAGAATAGACAATAGAGATATAAATATCTAATCTATCCCTTCTTCCTTCTGCTACCTCGTGAATACTGAAAAAATAAATATTTTAAACTAATATTAAAAAAGTGTTACGAAAACAAACATTTTCTTTAAAAGCAATTTTAACGTTTTTTTTCGCATGTTGCTGCGATTCCCCCCCCCCCCCACACACACACACACTAACAGGAATCCAGCTTTAATCTTTTATCCCAATATATAAAATGTCTTCTTCTCAATGTTTATTCATAATTCTATTTCCAGTAAATCCACAAATTTCCAGTAAAAGTGTTCTCTAAATGTACACTTTCAAAGGGTATTGATAATATTCAGCTTCTCGGTAATACAAGAATGAATATAAAATTTTAATGGAGTCTAAATTAAGTTTTCGAAAACAACTTCATATTTCACATTAGACCAACAAGCACATTTCTCAGCACCAGCACCTCCCGTCTACCAGCTTTGATAGCAGAACCTCTCAGCCACAGGTGGTCAATGACAGTGTACCTTTTTAGCTCGCAGGCTATCAAAGCCTGAGAGCTAATGTGTCCACCAGTTCTGTATGTACATGCGTAACGCAATAACTCTTAACCCCTTCGCGACGGGAGCCTTTTACGAAATGTTTATTACTTTGCTACCGGTTTTAAAAAACAGAAATTTGTGCCTATTCAAATCGGGAAAATGCTCGGATTAAATAAAGCAAATTTTACAGTAAAATTTTACTGGTGAGGATCAACGAGGAATCTTAGGCCTATTTCCGGCACGTATACGTGTCGCTCGTCCCCAAGGGGTTAATAGAAACATCCTATTAGCTTCTACTTTTTTTCCTACTTTCTGATAGGACGCTTCCCTGATTAGTTTTGGGGGTTCATTGGTTAAGGATAAAGGGGGGATAGTCCACCACCCTTAATTTAAATAAATGGGTTTTTCATGTAGAATTATTAGATTTGCTCCAAATTTAGTATACCAGTTTATTATGTTATGGAGCTTCCCTGATTTAATTTTGGGGGTTCCATTGATTAAGGATAAAGCGGGGCTAGTGCACTCCCCATAATTTAGATAAATGTGTTTCTCATGCAGAAGTATTTGATTTGCTCCAAATTTGGTATACCGGTTTATTATGTTAAGGAACTTCCCTGATTAGTTTTGGTGGTTCATTGGTTAAGGTTAAGATGGGGGGTGGCTAGTCCACCCTCCTGAATTTAGATAAATGAGTTTTTCATGTTGAATTATTCGATTTGCTCCAACTTGGTATACCGGTTTATTATGTTCAAGAGCTTCCCTGATTAGATTTGGAGGCTCATTGGTTAAGTATAAAGGGGAGAAACGAGGGCTGTTACCCCTTCATTTATTGTTTGAGGGACATTATCCTTTGAAATAGTATAATATAAAATATAATAGTATAATATACAGTGAGCAAAAAAAGTATTTGCACGCAGACGATTTTTTGCATAAGTAACCATAGAAAGCAAATTTGATTACTATTCTCTTAATTATTCATTTATTTAAATAAGAAAATAAAAACTACCCATTTTCCTTAAACACATATTACACACTTCCATATTACACACTTTTCAATACTAAAGTTTAAATCCAGTATTTTATTATCAAAATATAAAACCTAGAATTTATTAAAATTATTACAAGTGTTGGTTCATTTAACCCTCCAAGCGTCTTGCAAAAGGGTAAAATTGTAAAGTTGTTTTCTTTGCATTTTGTTTTAAATGCAATGAAAATAGGATTCTTTCAACATAATAAAAAAACTCAATTACAAATATGATTGTAATCCTTGAGAGTATTATTCATTATTCAATGTATTTAAAATTCATTAAATCTATAGAATTATATTATCTTAAATATTGCTTGTATTGCTGTGAAACCTGGAGCTTAGTGAACGGAATAATACGCCCCAAACACTTAGAGGGTTAAATGAATTGCATTATTTTTATAAAAATCATTCCATTACTTCAGTAAGATTTGTAAAGCTGAAAACCAGTCATAGTCTGGTAAAATTAGACCAAAAAAGGCTTCTGCCTGGAAAGTTTTTCCTTTTTCCTCCTTTATGTTTTTTGGGGGGCTGAACACAATTTTCAACTTTGCCACCTTGTATCTGGTCTGCTAAAAAAGTTATGAGCCAAAAACCATGAAAAAATTAGTGTTTTTCCAGTATTTTTCTTGTATTCGGTACAGGATTAAGCAACTACAGAAAATTTCCTACATCTTTCATATACAATGTTTTTTTCTATGATAATAGTTTTGTCAATATGAATAAAAATAATTTTAACAATATATTAAAATTCCATCATCGTCCGAAAATGCTTAATGTAATGTTTTTCTGAATGCAAAACGAGTGGGAGGTTGTCCTTGAAACACTGATTAAATATTACATATGTAATATTTAATTTGTGCCTTGAAATACCCTCATGGTGCCCTACACTGTAATACAGTAGAACCTCAATTATCCGAAGTAATTGAAACACGATCTTTCGGAAAATCGAAATTTTCGGATAATCGAGAAGACTTCAATTTTAAGATTAAGGACAAATATATGAGGTCTTTCTTATTATGATAACAAGTGCTTAAGGCTGTTTTTAACTACTCTGCTCAACAAGCGCTAAACGTTTTGACACATTTACAAATTCAGTTTTTAACGGAAAGATATAAAATTGGAAACCTAACCTTAGAAGCAATTTGGAATTGAACTGTGTTTTCCATTTTTTGATCAATAAATTACCTATTGAGTTATAAGCGATTTTGATCACATGACAAACACGTTTTTCGCCCTTTCTTGAGTGATTATTCTACTTTCGTGCAGAAATTCGGTTCAAAACCCCTATTTTGACACTATTTTCTGAAAGATTTATTGCGTTTGCAAAAAAATAACTGAAACCAGCCATGCTAAACCTTTTGCAAAGCATTCAAAAGCTTTAGAATTGCTAATTTGTTCATTTTCTCCACCAGCTAGAACACATTCAAATATTCAGGTTGTCTCTCCTCTTACTGTGTTCTAGTTCACTCTGCAGTTTACGGGAGCTTAAAGGAATTCTAAGATACAGAGTCCGACATATTTATCTGTACTCATGCTTCGGAAAGGACCACTTGCACACAAGGAATGGGATAGTTAAAAAAAAAAAAAAAAAAGTTTTAATAATGGATTTCAGTTAATCGAGAGTTTCGGTTAAACAGGTTCTACTGTATTACAAGAATCCCCTCTCCACCAGGGCTTTTTTTGGCACGTTTTTAAATTGAAAGCTCAGCTCAGTTTGTTTTTAGGTGTCTCGCCTGTTGGCTATGGATTTGCCTTAATGTATGTGCAGTGTGCATTTAATTACAGATTATGTGTTTTAAAACGGTTCTGTGAGTCATGAAGTGACATTCATGATGGCAGAGAAGTTAGAGGACGGAACTAAAGTACCGTAATTTTCGGGTAGATAAGCTGCGGCTTATACGTGTTTCAAAGTTAAATTTTACCTTTTGCGGCTTATCTGCCGGTGCGGCGTATGCGAAGTAAAAACGATTTTTTCCAGAAAAAAAAAGTAAATCAGATCATGTAATATTATAGAGTGAAAATCTGAAAAACAATATTAAAAATGTTTCACCGATTAGAAATAACAATCATTTAAAAAAATATCGGGAAGTTCTTTTTTATTTCATTAAAAAAGAAAAAAAAATCTATGCATGGTTTCTTTCTGCATAACGAAACGTATTACTCAAAGATAATGATCTCATTCTGATAACGTTCAACTTTCCACCAGGGGGAGCCCAATCGTCCCCGAAAAGTGAAGACAGGAGGTGATATCTGATGACGTAGAATGGTTCTCCTAGTGTGAGGCAGGACCAAGGATAGGATAAGGGAAATCGTGGTTTTCAATATATTTAGTCGTATTTTATTTGAATATATCAAATTTAATATCAAAAGTAAAATATTTAAAAAGATTAATAAGTGAATTGGACTTTAAATGATTGGCTTTGTATTTGGAATAAATTGGTAATTTTTTTTTTTTTTTTTTTTTTTTTTTTTTGTAATGCAAATTCATCTTAAATAGATTTAGTTTATCTATTGTTACTATCACAATAAGTAAACTAAAGATGCACCGAAAGTGATTTTTACCGAATAACGAATATTCAGTTTAATTTTGCACTTGAAATGCTCTATTCAGCCAATGTTTAAATTTCAAGATTAATATTTTTTCGGATGCAGATGGATTTAAAAAAAAGATTGGCGTGTACTCAATATTAAGAAAAAAGAATACAAATTTCATTATGAAAATCAAGTATCATAAAAGTAAAATACAAGTAATTTTAATGTAAATTTTAAACTTTAGGTAGAAATACAATAATCAATTTCTAAACATTGAATTAAAAAATATATACTGAAGGCTTTTTCTTGATTATTATTATTATTGTTGTTGCTGTTGTTAATTTTTAGGCTTTGTAAACAATCTTTCTTAATTCTACAGATAGATATAAACTTCATTGTTCTACGTTTTAGCAAAGCAGCCAATGTACGTTATGAAATTTCATCAAAAAAAAAAAATTAATTGTAAAACTTCTACCATTAAAAAAATATAAAATTTTTCACCTTTGAATTGTAGATGACTTTTATACTAAATTTAAATTCAATGAGTGAAAACCATTTTTGCTGCAAGATAATATCATAATGTAAATTACATTAAATAAGCAAAAATTAAATATTATGTACTACAAATTTACATTTTTTTTTTACTAAGGGGCTCTGCCCACCTACGAGCTATGCTCGCCAAACCCCGTTCAGACACCGCAGATTCTAAAAACGCTAATCTGACTGGCTTTAAAAAAGATTACGGAAGATTGAATTATAATTACAAAACCAGTGGCGATCTCTCTGTAAACGGATTTCCATTCACTTCTCTTTGATTGGGGAATTTTAAGGCCGAATCACGGCTGTTAAGAGATACAATGGATATTTCAGTCTTTGATTAAATTAAATCAGTTAAACATTTAAAAATAAGCTAATACAAAATGAATTAAGTAAACAGTCTTTATCTCCCGGTATTTTTTAACAACGGTATAAGAAAGTTGTTTTAAATAAGACATTTTAAACATATCGCTTTAAATCTGATGTCATTTTCACCAAAGTTTTCAATCTCTTTTTAATATTCACGTAAAAACTCTTTTGTTGTTTGCACTGTCTTTGAACTCACAACAATAGTTAAAAAGATCATCTCAAAATATGAAATAAATGTCTGGTGTAAATATATTTTTTAATTTAATCTGTTTTGCAATATTGGTCATTTTAAATATGACGTAATCTCTTCTATCTACTGCTTTTAAAGCATTTTAATTTAATTTTTTTTTTCTCTCTTTTTAATTTTCACGTGAAAATACTTTTGTTGCTAGAAAAGAAATATTTTTATTTGTGCTGCCTTAGAATTGGCAACAATAGTTTAAAAGATCATCAAAGAAATGTGAAATAAATGTCTGGTGTAAATATATTTTTAAATGTAAACTGTTTGGCAATATTCTTATTTGGCCATTTTGAATATTACATATTATCCTCTATTTACGGCTTTTAATGCATATTAATGTATGTTATTTTAAAATTTTCTTCCTCTTTTAAAATTCACGTAAAAATATAGTTTTTATCTCGTAATTTTCAATATTTTAATGCTTTTAATACGGTATTATTTAATTCTAATATGAAAGGTTTTTTTTCTGTTTATAATAAATATATGCAAATAAATTTTTGATTTGAAGGAAATATTATTCTTTGCGCTGTTTTTACAAGCTGCAATAAATTAAACTAATAATATTTTTAAAAATATGTAAACAATCTCTCGAAACACTGAAAATTTGAATTTAAAATGGAAATAAACCCTCAAAAAATTAGTCCAATTAAAAAAAAAAAATAAATGCAGCCTACACACTGGGCGCTTCTAATGGATTATCTTTAGGGGGAAAAAAATGATAAATTCCTATGCCTAGTTTTTACTCCTAGAAAAGTTTTTTAATGGAACGATTTCGACCAACTTTAATAATAAATATCTCTTTAATTATTCTATTTAAAAACTGTCTACATCAGCGTGTTTATCAAACATTTCTCTATAATACTACTCATTTTAATATTTATTATGCAGTAGGTTTCTTAATATTAATGAAGAAAGACCCCCGGTCGCAAAAAATCATTTACAGAGTCGATGACAGCGTTTTTTTTTTTTTTAGAATATAAAGAGATTCCATTTACCTTAACTTTTCAAAATTTTCACATAAATTATTTTTCATATATAAAGAAAATTTTTACAAATTAAACAAAATAATTTTGTTTGTGTTTTTAATTTTGTGTTCGCTTCCTCTAGAATGCGCAACTGTCTCTTCATTTTTTTTTTCTGCTATTGTTTCTCTTCTGTAACGCTGAGTTCTTTTTATTTTTTGTGCCATAATTTTAAATGCCCGATGTTGTTCTTTCTTCAACATCGATAATTCAGATCTTGTATATCCTAACTGAAAATTTAATTTCAGTACATCTTTTAAGAGCATTTCACAGTTTTGACAACGTTTTCTGTCATTGTTTTCATTGCATCAAATTCACTGATAATATTTGCAATGCATGTTTTTACAGGACTCAAATTCTTTAATCGGTCTTGCACATGTTTCATAATTTTTCTCTTTTTCGTCTTTCTAATCTAGGTGTTAATTGCTCCTGTGGTTTTGTGAAATGCATATTTATATTCGGAACCGAAGAATTCCTTAATTTCTTCTTGATAGGCAAATCTAGTAATCGGTTTTACATATCATCAACATAATCATCTGCAATTAAATGACCACTGTAAATGCGTGCACTTTTTTTTTTTTTTTATTTACTGCATCTGCCAAACCATTCTCTTTTTTGTTCAAAATCTTATGGAAACCGATGAAATAAAACCTTTTTCTCTTTAGCTCGATACGTATTCCTACTTGTAACTACAGCAAAAGAAGACATTCTTAAATTGGTTTTACAACCCTTTTATATTAAAATATATATGCATAACTTAAAAGTAAAATTAAAAGTAGCCTTTGAAACAGAAAATAAGATCGAGACAATGTTTGATTTCCAGAATCTTTTTCTGCTAATCATATAAGAAAATGACCATCTAACTTTTTCTTCTCTCTTATGAGAGGGAGCCAGCTGACGTCACACATGACTCCCTGCTTAGAGGGGGTGGATTCAAAGCGGCGAGACACACTTCAAAGGAATGAGCCAGCCCTTATATCTCTATAGCCCTGCTTTCCACTCCACCACAGAGTTGAATAAACAACTGCAGATGGCTCTTTTCTTTTTCATAAACTAGGGGGTTTTGGGGAGTGCTGTAATTTTCTAAACTTTTTATATTTTAATAAAATTTTGTTACACA
Organism: Maratus speciosus; assembly: GCA_963932465.1. Classification (NCBI taxonomy): domain Eukaryota; kingdom Metazoa; phylum Arthropoda; class Arachnida; order Araneae; family Salticidae; genus Maratus; species Maratus speciosus. The sequence goes on from OZ010789.1 coordinate 200,558,852, forward strand.
GACTAATTTACTGTTATTGCAACTTGCTGAAAATTTGAACAAAATCGGACAATTAATAATAGAGATTTTTTTTTTTTTCTAATAGCTAAGAAAAAACGGGTTTTGCTTTTCGTTTTTTTTCTTTTAAATTATTTTTTCTGTTTGCTTGCAGCTCAATAATTTCTTTTTACTGCACTTACGCAAAGTGAAGTCGCTGACACATTTAAGGAATCCTTTTTCGCGTCGTTTTAATAGAAAAGAAAATAGATTCTCTTGTTTTCTTTAAGTGTGCGCATTTGCGAATGTTGTATTTTTTATTTTCAATAATGAACGCATGTATTTAATTTTTGTTTATTTTAAAACTTTCTTAGAACATTTTATTTTAAATATTTACAGAATATATCAAATCGAGTACCAATTAATGTCTGTTAATAGACATTAATGTTTACAGTTAGTAGTGAAGGGATTTAAAAAAAAAAAATCTCTTTATACGTCTCTCCCAACTTTTGCTAATAGTTCATGGTGTCAAAATGATTATTTATCATTACTTATTTTCGGAATTTCACGTTGTGTTATTTAATTGATGGATTCGAATAAAAAATAGTGTTATTTGTAATACTAGCGTTATGTTTTATAAGAATTCCATAAAATATATTTCTACTTGCCGATCCAAGGCTGAAATGTGTGATGCAATTGGATAAATTCACAAACCAAAAGTTATTTATTTATTTTCATTATTTGAATTAAATTTAAAATTCTAATTTTTTAAATGGTTTTAAAAAATGCACGAAAATCTTCAATATGGCGTCTATAGTAGTACATACTAGAGGTCTGCACAGGCCGAAATTTCTAGGCCCGGGCCCGGCCCGACTCATCGAAAAAAAAATTCGGCCTGGCCCGGCCCGATAAAAAAATTAAAAGTTCGGCCCGAGCCCGGCCCGCTAAAAATCTTAAAAGTTCGGCACGAGCCCGGCCCGGAAAAAAGATAAAATCTCGGCCCGAGAAAAAAAAACCCGGCCCGAGTGAATTTTTTACAAAACATTGATTTTTACGTCGATTTGGTTAAAAATTTGTCTCGTACGAGGTAGCTCTGACCAAAAATATTTATCTTAACTTTTTTTTTCTCATGTTTATAATCTTCATTTTTAAAGAAGTGACACAGACTGCGATATTTATTTTTTTAACGAATCTCTATTTCTTGTATGTAAATGTTTAGGTTATCATTAATATTGTTAATCCACATTCCATGCATTAACATACATGTATTCCGTGTGTGCCAAAAATCTGAAAAATTCTATACAGTAAAATTTTCTAAGACGGAATTGCGTAAAAAAGAAAAAAAAAAAAAAATGCGTTATAGACAAGTTCCATTCTTAGCAAGTGTAAATGTATCATATATTGTTTTCTTACGTGTTGATCCATGCAAAATTAATATACTAATACGTTTTTCAGTTTAAAACAGGTTTTCGTCATAGGCAGGTTCCTTTCACACGTGTTACTATATTTTAATTTAGCTATATTTTAATAAGCGTAGAAATATACTATTCTTTAAAAATAATAAATTTTAATGTTTAGTGTAGAATAATGGCAATTTAAAAATGTATGCATTTTTTGCAAAAATTTTTGGGCCAGGCCTAATTTGACTGATCTTTGAATGGATCTGGCCAAGCTGAGACAATTTTTTTCATATGGACTGAATCAAAACTAGGACTGAAAAGCTTGGCCCGTGAAGACTAGGAATGAAACCAATCCCGACTCTGTACAGAAAAAATAAGTTAGGCCCGTTCCGGCCCGAGCCTTTAGAAATAAAGTATGGCCCGGCCCGAGCCTTCAGAAATAAAGTACGGCCCGGCCTGAGTGTGAAAATCGGCCCGAGCCCGGCCCGCGGGCCAGGCTCGGGCTTCGGGCCGGCCCGTGCAGATCTCTAGTACATACACCACTTTCAATAAGTGCGGCTTATGCGGCGTATACGATGGAATTTCAGGCCTTTTTTTTACCATTTTCGGACGTAGCGGCGTATACGCCAGGGCGGCTTATCTACCCGAAATTACGGTACCAAAAGTGAAATCAAAAGGTGTTGAGTCCTTCAGATTAGCAAGTAAACGAAAAGATGGAAAAATGAATTTTTTAATGAACAAGGAGTTTCTAAGGTTCCATGAAAAAAAGCCGTAAACAGTATCAAATGAAAAGTTCATTGCTGCCTACTTGAAGAGGGTTTTTGAAGGTGTTGAAAACCAACTGAAATTATGTTCAGCAGTATAACAGTTTTCATTTCGGTCATTGCTTTTTGTAGAGAAGAAATTCCACCATACTTTGAAACAATAAAAAAACGAAATATAGTGTACGCAGTTTGTTCATTGACAGTCCTTGAAAAAGTTAATTTGCTGAAAATCTTGATGAGAGGCGGCCACCATAATCCATAGACTAGATCATGTGATTGACGTGGTTACTGCTGATGGGCAGTATCATTTGAAATGTATGAAAAAACTGTATCAGTGTGCAAAACCCACAGAGATGCAGAAACAAGGTTCATTTGCCTCTGAGATAGACACGCTACGCAAGTCCCTTTTTTATGTGAAGAAAATGAAGAGCAGTGCCAATTTTCTATAGAATAATTAACAGACCAGATTAAAGCAGGGGGAAACAGTTATCACACCATCTATACAAGCGTGAAGAAGATATTGTTATATCAATCACTGCAAACGAGGTACCTGTTCTTTGCTTCAAGAACACAGGTCATAAGATTTTGACTGATGTTTGGTATGATGTATCCTCATCTCCTCATGAAGAATGACGTCATATTGTCCAGACTGTGGCGAAGATATTCAGTCTCAGGTTTACATATCGCTCACCGTAAGATAAGTGACATCTTGAAAAAATTCATTTTGCATTTTATTCCATTGATAGGTCTGTCATAGGTGCGTCTTGCTACACAAACAGTGTCATACGTGTAATTATACGGAAAATCTCTTTATTACACTATATGCCCATTTGTGACCACAGAAGAGGGGTGGATTGTGTGGGGAAATAAAATTGTCCAAACCTCATCCTACGTCTTCATTCTTAATTGTTTTATGCACATTTTTATTCCTGCATGCACAGCTAAGTGCTATAATTTCATGTTACAGTAAAATCATACACGTTTTCTTTTGCCTCTCCCGTGAAATTTTCTATTGTCGAGATGTGTCACTTTTCTTGTGGGTGAGCGATATCTACTCAATATCCTCCTCAAGACGAATTTTTGAAAGAGAATCTCTCATTCCAGAAACAATAAAGATTTTCATAGAAACACTACTTTTAAGAAAAAGAAAAGGAGACCTTGATAAACGCTAGAACAGGAGTATTGCACTAACTCATAGCATTATTACTGCAGCTAGACAAAGATCCTTTCTTGTAAGACCGATTCAAATATAGCATTGCTCCCTCCAACCATAGGCGTAGCGTGACCAGAAATATATATTTTTTATCTTGGAGGGGGGCACCAGTGCCATGTGAAGTCAAAACTGCAACCGGTTCAAATTTTCAATTTTGCACCCTCCCCCCTCCACTCCAAAAAAAAAAAAAAAAACCCTCTTTGTGATGGGTGTCATAAAATTGATAAAGTGCAGAAACATAAATAAATTCGCGTTTATTTTGAAACTTTAAAAGGTTTAATTTTAATTTAGAAATTCAGAACAACTAAATAACACAAGAGAAAATTGCACTTTTTTGTTAGAGAGTTCATAATGTTTTGTGACAGGAAAAAAAAAAAGATCAAGAGAGAAAAAAAAATTCCCTGCAAAATTATCGAAGGCCAAAAAATGAATAAATAAATAAAACTGGTTGGTTGCATAAATTTTGCACGTGACTGCCCATTTTGCCCCCCCCCCCTCTTTGCATGGCACTGTGATGTAAGCTAGAGGTCTGTACAGACCTGAATTTCCAGGGTCGGCCTGTTTATATTTTCACAGTTCACGGCGAGTCGCAGTCAGACTCAATTTCTCAAAAAATTCAGATTTTTCTCAACATACAATTAAGATGCTTTTAAAGAATACTGCATACATATTAATGGGATAATTTTCCAGTATACTTCAGATTACTGTGTGTTCACAAGACAGAAAATATCATTACTTAGACTTTTCAACACTCAAATAAGGATTCGTTAAAAATTTTAAAATAGTTTAGAATAAAGAAAAGAAGTTGGTTAAAAAAATCATAACTTTTGAAACTGTATAATAAAAGATTTAAAAATAAAAAAGATGGTCATCCAAAAAATGAGTTTCCCACGACCCGTAAAAAGAAACAAAACATTAGGGCTGGGCGATGTAGAAATTTCTTAAATCGATTTATCATCCATCCAACATCGCGATTTAGTGCTAAATCGCGATTTAACACCGATTTTACATTTTAGAATATGGAAGCCTATTTTTTAATTTTTAGTAACAAAATACGATCTTTATGTGCCCCCCCCCCCCCTCCTGTATTTATTTAGTATACTTAGCTTTTAATTTGTCGAATAATTTTGAAAAGAGGTATATTTTACACATAAAAAAAGCTTTGAATGTCCCAAAACACTAGTTTTTTTTTTTTTTTCCATTTTAAAAATTAGTGACCTATTGTAATACATTTTATAAACTCATTCTATAAGAAGTAATATAAAAGAAAATTATTATTATTATTTTTTTGTCTGACTTGTTATGCATGCTACAATCTACATTCCTTAAGGGGGGGGGGGGGGGCTTCCCCTAGCCCACTCAAATAGCACTTCATTGCTAACAGCCTACATACACTTTTTTTTTTTTTTTTTTTTTTTTTTACAGACACAGATTTAAAAAGTTAATGAGGTAAAACAGAAGCATATTAAAAGACTTCAATGATGAATTTAACTATTCATTTACCATGATGAGAAAAGTAGTAAAAAAAAGGGGGGGGGGGGGAGGGAGATATGAGAAATAAGGTGCAATTTTATATCTTTTTAACTTTTAGATTAAAATAAGATTTGTTTAACATAAATGCTGATATTTATATAGCGGATGGAGAAGGATTGAAAGTGTGACCCTTGGAGCACATCACTGAAATTGCTGATTTTTTTCGTGGTTGTTGCCATCCTTTAAGATTAGTAATAAAATATAATCTTAAAATATATCTCTTTTTAATGATAACAAAATGTCAAAAAAGCAAAAAATCGCAGATCTGCAGAAAAATCTAATGAATGCCTCTTCCAGTCCTCCCTCATTCCGCTGTAAAAATAAAGTTACTTGACTCATTACAGAACTTTATTAAAGTATTTTTAATTAATTACAAAATAATAATAAATTAAAACTAAAATATTCCCATAATACCTAAACATATGAAAATTAATTTTTCATGAAAATAATGCATAAAAATATAAACTAAAAATGGATGAATTTGGATATAAATAGTGAATCAATTTCAGCAAGGTACTCAATCCATATGACTGGCATTGAAATTGGATTTTAATTAATTACAGAATAATAAAAAATAAAGAATATGTATTAAAATATTACCCAAACATGTGAAAAATGAATATTTCATTAAAAGAATGCATAAAAATAAAAATTGAAATTCGATGAATTTGGATTTTAAATGTGAAACTTTATTCTTTTTTTTCCAACCATAAATACTCAATCAATTTCAGAAAAAAAATATTATTAGTAAAAGAAAAATATTTCATGTGGATCACGGCCAAATAGTGATACACAAAACAATGCATGACTATACCTTTAAAATAATTTCATTCATTACAAAATAATAGAAAATAAAAAATAAATATTAAAATATTACTAAAACATGTAAAAAATGAATTTTTCATCATAAGAATGCATAAAAGTATAAACTGCAAGTCGATGAGTTTGGATTTTAAATATAAAACTTTATTGTTATTATTTTTAATCATATAAATGCTGAATGAATTTCAGGAAAACAATCTTTTGAAACAAGGCAGGATTCTACTTTAAAACATTTTAATTAATTACAGAATATTGGAAAATAAAAAATACATATTGCAATATTACTCAAATATGTGAAAACTTAATTTAGCATCAAAAGATTGCATTAGCATATAAATTGAAATTCGATGAATTTGGATTTTAAGATTTATTCCTTTCAACTTTCCACTATATAAGTTCTTAATTTCTGAAAAATACACATTCCAATCTCGTAAACTCTGAATCTTGTTTACAAAATAAATAAATAAATATCAATTCTTACTTAAATCATCGTTTTCTTAAATCGCCTTTTTCTTAAATTGGATCCTGCTAAATCGATTTAACACCAGCTTGCCTTGTTTTCATTAAATCGTCTTTTTCTTAAATCGGAAAGCATGGAGGCTTGCGATGTTTGCTTGAATCGGATCGTCCTAAATCGATTTAACACCAACTTGCCTTGTTTGTCTTAAATCGGAAAGCATTGAAGCTTGCGATGTTTGCTTAAATCGGATCCTCCTAAATCGATTTAACAACAGCTTGGCATGTAAGTGGTAGATACATCAAAGTAGATAAATCGGTTTTCTGATGTTAGCTCTGAATCAGTATTTTGTTTTAAATCGATTTAAAGCCAATGGCTAAATCGCGATTTAAGATAATGGCTAAATCGCGATTTAAGACATTGGCTAAATCGCGATTTCCGATTTTAGCTTAAATCGATTTAAGACCAATGGTTATATCAGATTTCCGATGTAAGCTTTAAATCGATTTGCCCAGGCCTACAAAATATAATTACATGGAAAGTGGGATCCTATTGAAGTACTCGTTGCCCCCAAACCAGAATATGCTTAAAAGTGCGACGTACGTCGCAGAACAATGAGATGTGCTGCAGAACATTTCAAGACAATTTTTTTTTTTTTACAAAAAAAAAAAGTAACAAGTTCATATTGATGTGAAAGCAAAAAGAATTCGGGGAGGGGGGTACTACTTTCGTTGTGTTCGCATCTATTTAGGAAGAATGTCGCGCGGCAATCAACCTTTCTCCCTCCCTCCTATTTCACCACCTACTTTCTGAACGGGAGTTTTCTTCCGCGCATGGTCAAAGAACGAAGCTAGGAAAGTTTTTCACTAAAGCTTAAAAGCTGGGAATCGCGAAAAAACGTGAATTTCGCCCAAGGACTCGTAAAAAATGCGAATTACGTCAAAACATCGCGGAAAAAACGCAAATTTCGTGAAAATATCGCGGAGAAAAAGCAACTTTTGACAAAGAATCGCGAAAAAGAATCACAAAATTCTTCAAAGTAAAATTTCGTGAAAAGATCGCGCATAAAACGCAAATTTCGTGAAAACATCGCGGATAAAACGCGAAATTCGTGAAAAGATCGCGGAAAAAACACAAAATTCGTGGAAAGATCGCGGAGAAAACGCAACTTTCGTGACAAAATCATGAAAAAAAAAACGCAAATTTCGTCAAAAGATCGCGGAAAAACACAAATTTCGAGAGAAGATCGCGGAAAAAACGCAAATTTCGTGAAAAGATCGCGAAGAAAACGCAACTTTCGTGAAAAATCACGGAAAGAAACGCAAATTTCGTCAAAAGATCGCGGAAAAACACAAATTTTGAGAGAAGATCGCGGAAAAATGCAATTTTCACCAAACAATCGCGGAAAAGAATCACAAAATTCTTCAAAGTATCGCAGATAAAACGCAAAATTCGTGAAAAGATCGCGGAAAAAACGCAAAATTCGTGAAAAGATCGCGGAGAAAACGCAACTTTCGTGACAAAATCACGAAAAAAAACGTAAATTTCGTCAAAAGATCGCGGAAAAACACAAATTTCGAGAGAAGATCGCGCAAAAAACGCAAATTTCGACAAAGAATCGCGGAAAAACGCAAAATTCGTGAAAAGATCGCGTATAAAACGCAAAATTCGTGAAAAGATCGCGAAAAAAAACGCAAAATTCGTGAAAAGATCGCGGAAAAAAACGCAAAATTCGTGAAAAGATTGCGGAAAAAACGCAAATTTCGACAAAGAATCCCGAAAAAGAATCACCAAATTCTTCAAAGTATCCCGGAAAAACGCAAATTTCGTGAAAAGATCGCGGATAAAACGCAAATTTCGTGAAAAGATCGCGGATAAAACGCTAAATTCGTGAAAAGATCGCGAAAAAAACGCAAAATTCATGAAAAGATTGCGGAAAAAACACAAATTTCGAGAAAAGATCGCGGAAAAAACGCAAATTTCGTCAAAAGATCGCGGAGAAAACGCAACTTTCGTGGCAAAATCGCGGAAAAAACACAAATTGCGAGAAAATATCGCGGAAAAAAACGCAAATTTCGTGAAAAAATAGTGGAGAAAACGCAATTTTCGTCAAAAGTTCGTGGAAAAAACGCAAATTTCGTGAAAAGATCGCGGAAAAAACGCAACTTTCGTCAAAAGATCGTGAAAAAAACGCAAATTTCACGAAAAGATCGTGAAAAAAAATGCAAATTTCACGAAAAGATCGCAGAAAAAAACTTAAATTTCGTCAAAAAAGCGCCTAAAAACGCAAATTTCGTCAAAAAATTACAAAAAAACGCAATTTTGTAAAAAGATTGTGGAAAAAACGCAGATTTCGTCAAAAGATCGTGAAAAAACGCAGATTTTGCAAAAGGTCACGAAAAAACGTGAATTTCGTCAAAAGATCGCGAAAAAAACGCGAAATTCATTAAATGGCCGCAGAAAAATGCATATTAGTTAGTGCCGAGGGGGGGGGGTCCTCCTCTGCTGTAACCTTTCGGAAAATTTCCCGTGAATTTATTTCATTGCAATTAATAGTAAAAATAAAAATTTTCAGTTGAGTGTAATCATATCGAATGGTAAGTAATATATATTTGTAAATTACAATGTTGATAGTTAGAAAAAAACACAATTTTGTATGGAGCGTACATAACTTTGTTACTGGCCAGTGAAAAAAATCTGTGTACTAGCCAGTGGTCAGTGGGTAAAAATGTTAATTTTGACCTATACTGGTTAGAGAAGATATTCCTGTATCCTGGGACCCTATGCACAGACTAGAGTTGGTTCAGGTACATTCAGATAGTAAAATTGTGGAAGATTCCTTAGCACTTATCAATACTTGCATGAAAGAATTCATGTGGAGGGAAATCATTTGAAAGTCTAAAGGAATGTGCAGATGAACTGCAAATGTTTCTCCGCAAGACTAAAATTTTTAAAACTTTGAAATTTGTTTCTCATGCTTTTAATGTTTTTCAAACATTCCTAAATGACTTCAAGGCATTTGTCGCAGCCTCTGATAAAACAGAAAATGCAAGTCTGAGGGACAAACTTTTATCAAAAAGAAATATCTTCAGTATAATAGCTGATATAATTTCAGTACTTGCTACCATGTTAAAATGTATTCAGGTAACGTAACAGATCTTCTTTCTTGGGAGTATACAGATTTAATTACAAATCTAAACTGTTATTTGCTAAACATCAAATTCCATCTGACAAGCCTTCATAATTGTGAGATTGTGCAACAATTTATTGATATTGTCAGATCATTGCCAAAATGTTTTTTCAAAAATACAATACTTTCATGGCACATGTTTTCAGAAGAAAGTACTTTCCAAGGAGTGCCTCTGCCAGACCTTCCAATAAATAGCAAAATGTTAAGGTCTACTACTGATAATTCTAGTATATCGTATTTTATCAGTGACATCAAAGATATAGTGCAATATATTGATACACTGCATCAATACAGTGTCTATTTTGGACAAAGCACAGAACTTCATGAGATCACCAAAGCAACAAAATATTTATTCAATTTTGAATATCTGTTTTTTCCACGTTCAGATGGGACTAACAAAATCTTGGATCTTTCCAATTTTTCAGAAATTTTGAATGTACTCCCTTCTGTTCCTCCCTCCAAAGAGGAAGGGATGGAGCTGTATTTTGAATACACTGTATTTCTTGATTGGGTTTATGAAACTGTCAAAGAATGCCAGGAGAGTGAAACATATTTTCAAAATAAGACCATATTAAAAAATGCTGTGAATACTTTAAAATCAGAGATCCCGAAATTAACCAGTTTTCTAACTAAAATTTTGTCTATTTCAGTATCTGAAGCTATATGCGAATCATGGGGGTCTACAACCGATAAAAAATTTTCTGAAAGGCCCAATACAGCTGATAGGAACGAAACGACCATTGGTACAACAGACAAACGTATGTTTATTTATACGAATGGACCTCAATCTGGACATAAATCTGTTAGGAAACTTGTAAAAGCTGGCCTTATAACTATGTATGGACCAAATTTTCAAAGACATTTTCTTCATAAAAGTAATATATCTAAATATCTCACTTCCAAAGTCAGTAACTTCTGTGTCAATGCCATGGTTCTAGAAATAAATCTTGCCTCCAGAATATGTTTCTTTCGTTTGACAATGTTTTACGAAACACATCTTTAGCATTTTCATAAAATATGAAATTATATCCTTACATATGTATATAAACATTTCCCTCCCCTTTTTTTTCCCCATTGCGCTTACAAGTGTTTTAATTCCAGTGATTCTTATGTAGAGAAGTAGTTGAAACATTGCTGTATCTTTTGCAATAAATCTTTCCAGGTAATTATGTTTTGTTTCTTTTTACGTGCCGTGGGAAACTTATTTCCTGGATGATGCTCGAATTTCTCTGTAATTTATTAAGGCTGTTCTCAAATCCAAAGGAGCTACTTTCTGACACATTTCTTTTCAGAAATACATAAAATTGGCAGGTGTTCTTATTCAGAAACTATGTAATCAAATGGCATTTCCCATTTTTTGTTAAAGGCAAAAGATCTTTGAGAAAGTACTGTCAAAGTTGGCGTTTTGAATCTAATTTCAAGATGCAATAGCACTGGAAAGGGCAAAAACCTGCCATCGCTTGATAAGAATCGCTTATAACTCGAGAAGTAATTTATTTATCAAAAACTGGGAAACTTACTCGATTCTTAAGCACCTGCAAACATTTGAAATTTTCAGGCAAATAGGAATGTAAATGAGTGTATGAATGTGTCAAAAATAATATTTTTGAGTGGAGATTTTTTTTTTCTGAAAACGTTATTAATTTACTAAAACAAACAATTATGTATATTTTTACCTTCTGTTCCCTTTTTGCCCTGCTGAAGCCAGGCTTTCATGAATTTAGAAGTATGGCATGCTTCATGGCATCTCTTTTTATGGAGTTTTCTATAAAAATTTCCTGATTTTTTACCCCGTTTATTTTTGCGGGAATCATTTATTCCTGATCAGTTTAAAAAAATAATTTTAACAATGAGCACATTCCCACAAATGACCAGATCAGACCAAACCAAGTGTGTGTAGGAATGTAGGGGTTAGCTAGAGAGGCTCCTATTATCTCACTTTGCAAAATATATACTTTTTTCAATTCCTACTATTAGTTCACACTCTCCCTATATATATCTTGTTCAAATTTTCAATCGTTAATAAAATACTTATTATTCAGTCACTCAAGTTGAAATACATTTTTTTAAACCTTTTGTGGATGACACTTGATGGTAATACAGTTTTTTCAAATATTAATTCATTAATTAAATTTAATTAATTTTAGTTTTATATGGGAGAAAAAATGGCAGCCATTGGTTATAGAACAGCATTAGCCGCCCTTGGCGACCTGTTTGGTCTCCCTTAAAAATATGCTAAGCATTGTATCATGTTACTTTTTTATATAATTTAATTTACTTGCTCAATCCTTCACCAAATCTGAAGATTCTGATACAGAAATCCTGAACTCAGCATTTTTATGTTAGCCAGGCATAGGTGATGAATCGCCAAACATTGTTCCTGTTGTATTTTTTCGTATTTCTTTTAAAATATAGTACTTTCACTCATTTTATTTAAAATGCATAACTTTAATTTAAAACTGAAATATTTAAAATTTATGACTCTCAATTATTGCTTTAAAAGAAAAAAGAAAAGTAATAAATAATACCATAAACCATGACATTTAATTTCAACATCAAAGCTTTGTTTTAATTTACCATGTGAAAAATTGTTTATGACAGTCGCTTGAAATGAACTATTACTGATGACATGATATTTACAATATTTGGCGATTTATCACCAAACTGGCGATTTATCACCTGCTCCCAGCTAACATTAAATTACCAAAATAGTAGCTTGGCATACAAAAAGTGAAGTAGTCAAACTGGAACTGTTGATAACAGTCACATGACTTAGGCTTTTATTATATAGATTTAATGCATCTCCATACCTATAAGGGGGTTACCATAGGGGGGGGGGCTGTTCTGTCACCAAATACTGCAAAGTTTATTGCCAAATTTGGTGACCAAAATGAGTCGCCAACTTGGCGATATCTCTAATATTTCACCAAATTACCATAGACTTCTATTGTAAACCAATAGGGTTTACTTGCTTATAGAAAATCAAACTAATAGCTTAAGGGATTATATTAAATTTTTCTTTGACGACTTACGTAGGAATTGACCAATTTTTTTTTTTTTTTTTTATTACTTGTTCATAATAAAAACAAAAAATTATTAAACCATTTATGCCTGGCATCCCATTTTTGGAACACTTCGAATTTTAATAAATTTGTATCATTTTCTTCTTTTTTATAACATGAAAATTGCATGAAATAATTATCTATAAATAAGTCTTTATCCGTTACCGAAAGATGACAGCATAAGATAGATAATTATTTGCTTAAATGATGGCTTTTTTTCGGCGTTTATAGAATTTTCATTCTTCAAGATGGCGAAATGTAAAAAGCCATCTTGAAGAATGACAAGTTTATTTGTGTTTTTCAAAATTAAACTTCTAAGGAAAAGATGTGATCTTGGCATTTTCCCCTACACTATCCCTCTTGCCTGTTTTAAGGAGGTTAAAAACTTGGATGAGAAGTACAATGGCAGATAATAGGCTAAATGGATTTGTTCTATTGAACATCCTCTATTATATTGGTTATAAATATAGAAAATGTTATAGTTTGGATTGCAAGCAATTGCAACACACAGAAATGAATTTCTTATTTAAATATTTTTTTATGTAAGTATATGTATATACAGTGAATTCTCGATAAGTCGAATTCGAAGGGACCGGCAAAAATATTCGAGTTATCGTAAGTTCGACTTATCAAAAATCCTTAAATACACACAGAAAATATATGAAAAATAATTCAATCATATAATAGGAATTGCAATTATACTGTAATAACGGAGTCTGCAAAATGAGCGCTAAAGAGATATATAATTTAATGCTACATATAAGGTACTTACAAACTCAAGTTTTCTGAAAAAACTTGTTAATTATGACTGTTTGAAGAAACTTTTTTGCCTTTCACATGTTAGAAAGTATGTAAACAAAGGAAAAGAGAATCGTCCACACCGTCTCTACTTTCGAGATTTTGCTGTAGTGTCGTCATAGCCGCATGTGCGTCTTGATTGCTTGGTGGTGAAACGCAATTTACTTCCTCATCATCCTCAGACTCAGGATCGTTCTCCACCTTTTTCATTTCTTCAACTATATCTGAAGCACTAATTTCTCCGCAAACTGCGTCATTTTCGTCAATATTCAAAAACTCATTTTCATCATCTTCAGAAATAACTTGATCATGTAGATTTTCATTCACAACACATGAGTGCTCATTGCTTGCAAAGAAGATACGTCTACTGAAGCATTATTTGATAGTGATTTGTTTCACGTCGATGTTCCAGGGACTTGAAATCAGTCTAATTGCTTCTAACACATTACACTTTTGATTTATTGGATTTTCTTCATCTTCGATTGCCTTCCACCCTTTTCTGTGTTAAACATTTAATTATTCCCTGGTCTGCTGGCTGTAGTTTAGAAGTTGTGTGAGAAGGGAGAAATTCTAACTTGATAGATTTCAAGTTCAAAAGTTGATCGTGAGCTGTACACAGATCAACGAAGATCAACATTTTACACTTTTTTGCATGAAACACTACATCTAAATTTCTGAATGTTCTCCTCGAACAATATCAGTGTCAACGAATCCTTGTTATTGGATCTTTATTCTACCGGAAGTGACTTTTTATGTTTGAAACAGCGAGGAGTTTTGTATTTAGCGATGACCAGTAAAGGTAATTTTTCTGTTCCTGAAGCATTTGCTTCGACAAACACATTTAAACGTTCTTTACTTAACTTTCCACCGGAACATGATTACCCCTTAAACATCATTGTCCTTTTAGGAAAACATTTGTAAAAATATCCCATTTCATCCACATTGTAAACGTCGTCCGCACTATAGCTTGCAAGAAGTTTGGGTGATGATGCTGTCTTCCATTCATGACACAGCGTATCAGACACGTCTTTTGCTTCAGTGTCTAATGTCCGAAAAAAAAATGTTGTGTCTGGCTTTAAACTTTTCCAGTCATCCCATGCTCCCTGGGAATCCTTCCACATTCAATAATTTTGTAAAATCCAAAGCATTCTCATGTAACATCGTACCACTTAAAGGAATTAAATTCTTCTGTGTACTATACGATGTAAACCACTTTATGAGGTCTGTTTCGATATCTGAGAAGGCACACGTATTCATCCTTTTGCACTTTGGGTTGACACTTCACTTACGTCTTTTGAAAATGCTTTCTTTATCTTTCAGTATGGTAGCTAGAGTGTTGTGAGTGATACCATATTTCAGGGGTAGATCTTTTTCAATAAATTAGAATACTTTTCAATATATTTTATCAAATTTACTTTTTGTTCTAAAGTAAGAATTTGTAACTTCTGCCTCGATATTTTAAAAGACCCAACTAAAAATGTATAACGATGTGAAAGCAATAAGCATTAAAATGACAAGACTCAACATTAAAACAAAGAACCCGAATGAAATTTCAATATTGGAATCGAAGGATTAAAAAAAAAATCCTTCCATAAAAGCGTGAGAAATTTGGCAATTTAGACTGCATTAAGCCACCTGAGAGTTGAGAAAAGGGAATACGTAAAGGAGAAATGAATGGGTGTGGGTGAACGATTGCCACCGAAATTGCAAACTCGCAGACTCTTCTCACTGTCCAAAGTGGGAAGTAAAAATAGCGTCCTTCAAAGGCCGCGAAGGAGTTCAGAAAAGTTTTATCTAACAGAAAGTGTCAGCCTTTTTGAGCTGTGACTGAAAAATTAAGACATTAGTCCAATTATTGTTATTTCTCTTTCTGAAAAAAAAAATCGACTCAAAAGATGTAGACTTCAACAAAATGAGAAAGTTTAACATTGATTTGTAATAAAGGGGTCGGGACTTCGTGTTAACTTCGACTTAAACGAATATTCGACTTATCGAGAATTCACTGTATTTTAGCAAATAAATTTGGTCTGTATTTTATTTATACTTTCTAATAACTTTGCCAGGTTTTATTATTACTGATATTGTTTTAAAAATTTGGATTATCTAAATGCTAGTTTTTAAATATTTCGAGCTATATTAGCTTCATGGAAGTTTGCAGCATAAGTTTTTTCTTAAAAAAAAAATTATAATGACATTTTTTAAAGAGGCTCTTTAATGATAATAAAATGTTGCTACAGAAGACTCCTGATCGTTCAGCTCTCAAAAGAATGATCTCGTAGATTTAGTTGGCTGAGATATACAGAGTGTCCGGTCTCAACGGCATCCAATGGCTAATTCATAAACCGTTAGTCATAGACATATAGTTCCAATTACAAAAAGGTTTTAGATGAGGTAAAGAAGTATTTTTAAAGCGATTTTGGTCAAGAAAAACATTTATTTAAAAATTACGAAATTTAAATTTTTATACGGTCCCCCGGTCTTATAAGTGATATTGAAACTTGAAAGAAAAACTTGTTTGAAAAAAATATTTTAGAGACCAAAATCAAAATGCAATTTCTACTTGTTAAACAAAAAATAAATATTAAATGGAGTGAAAATTTTTGCTGTTGGACAAGGAAAATGAGGTAAACAACTTTATTTGTACAATACATGTGCCAAAACACTTGCGGCTTCAAATCATGCACATACACACTTTCTAAGGTTTAAAATGCATATTTTTTCCCCAACCATGTTTTGCCAATTTGTAATCTGATTGGCCAGAGGTTTCGGTGTCAAAGTGACTCATCGTGGCGGTATTCGTGCAAAAGTGTTTAATGGGGAAAGTGATTTATATGCTTTTGAAACTTGCTTAGCGAGAAGTACGGCAAAAAAAAAAAAAAAAAAAAATATATATATAAATTGTTAAATGATAAAATTTAATATGTTTTGATTTAACAATATTTTTTCCTTAATTTTTAATTAAAAAATAAATAACTGCTCTAATGAATATTTGCTGAGGGGAGAGACAGTGGAATTTTCAGAAGGGGTAATGTAAAAATAATTATTATTTTTTATAATTACAATAAAATGACAAATGGAACAAAATCTTAAAAAAAGAAAAGTTAATTAAAAAAAGAGAATGTGGGTGATTATATGATGTCCGACCTTTAATGGATAAATCTGTGCTCTATTAGAACAAAATATTAAAATATTGTAACAATTTTGTTGTGTTTATTTAAGTCATTGACATATTAATTTCCTTAACATATTCAGAGCAGCCATTCAAAAGTTATGTATAAAAATATACGCATACAAAAAAAACCAACAACATTAGGATGGTACAAACAAATTACTTACAAATTGAGCTTTCTTGTGTCTGTGCTTGGGACGGAAAGGATGGGGGGGGGGGGGGGGGGGGAAGAGAGATGTAACAAAATTTGGAGCAGAGATTTCAGGGGGAATTGATACGACTGTTTAGTGTTCATTGCTACAACAAATATTGCTGCATAAAAAAAATGCAGTTTTCAGGATTATAAACTTTGTGTGTATGAGAGACAGAGAGGGAAAAGTTTAAATTGCAATTTCAGGTGGAATTTAGATTATGGATTACTTAGTTTTACAGCGTGATAATCCTTTGTACAGCAGCAGATTTTCGCTTTTTATGAAGACTTCATCTAAATTCATCGGCCCCTTAAATTTCTACTTCCCCACTTTTTGCTCCACCTGCACGCAAAGTTAAAAATCTATAGAGGTTTTTATATATATATATATATTTACTATTCTACTCTATTTGTCTAATTAAATAATGCATCTTCTAAAACTCCACGCCCGTTAAAAATTTTATTTCCTGTTGTCTTAATTATAACACTTAATTATTAGAGCATAAAGAGGTAATAATTTTAAAAAATATTAAATTTAAAATCATTAAAAATGATTAAAATTTATAATTTATATAAGCAATTATAGATTTCAATTATAATTTCATTTAAGTATAAATTACTGATTAAATTAAATATATATATACTGTTAAATTAAAAAATATAAAGTATATTAAATTTAAAATTATTAAAATTAATAACTTTATTAAAATGTTTGGAAATTTTTCCGGTTTGTCTTTGTAGTTAGCCATTACTTTGGGGGGGGGAGAGAGATGTAACAAAATTTGGAGCAGAGATTTCAGGGGGAATTGATACGACTGTTTAGTGTTCATTGCTACAACAAATATTGCTGCATAAAAAAAATGCAGTTTTCAGGATTATAAACTTTGTGTGTATGAGAGACAGAGAGGGAAAAGTTTAAATTGCAATTTCAGGTGGAATTTAGATTATGGATTACTTAGTTTTACAGCGTGATAATCCTTTGTACAGCAGCAGATTTTCGCTTTTTATGAAGACTTCATCTAAATTCATCGGCCCCTTAAATTTCTACTTCCCCACTTTTTGCTCCACCTGCACGCAAAGTTAAAAATCTATAGAGGTTTTTATATATATATATATATTTACTATTCTACTCTATTTGTCTAATTAAATAATGCATCTTCTAAAACTCCACGCCCGTTAAAAATTTTATTTCCTGTTGTCTTAATTATAACACTTAATTATTAGAGCATAAAGAGGTAATAATTTTAAAAAATATTAAATTTAAAATCATTAAAAATGATTAAAATTTATAATTTATATAAGCAATTATAGATTTCAATTATAATTTCATTTAAGTATAAATTACTGATTAAATTAAATATATATATACTGTTAAATTAAAAAATATAAAGTATATTAAATTTAAAATTATTAAAATTAATAACTTTATTAAAATGTTTGGAAATTTTTCCGGTTTGTCTTTGTAGTTAGCCATTACTTTGGGGGGGGGAGAGAGATGTAACAAAATTTGGAGCAGAGATTTCAGGGGGAATTGATACGACTGTTTAGTGTTCATTGCTACAACAAATATTGCTGCATAAAAAAAATGCAGTTTTCAGGATTATAAACTTTGTGTGTATGAGAGACAGAGAGGGAAAAGTTTAAATTGCAATTTCAGGTGGAATTTAGATTATGGATTACTTAGTTTTACAGCGTGATAATCCTTTGTACAGCAGCAGATTTTCGCTTTTTATGAAGATTTCATCTAAATTCATCGGCCCCTTAAATTTCTACTTCCCCACTTTTTGCTCCACCTGCACGCAAAGTTAAAAATCTATAGAGGTTTTTATATATATATATATATATTTACTATTCTACTCTATTTGTCTAATTAAATAATGCATCTTCTAAAACTCCACGCCCGTTAAAAATTTTATTTCCTGTTGTCTTAATTATAACACTTAATTATTAGAGCATAAAGAGGTAATAATTTTAAAAAATATTAAATTTAAAATCATTAAAAATGATTAAAATTTATAATTTATATAAGCAATTATAGATTTCAATTATAATTTAAGTATAAATTACTGATTAAATTAAATATATATATACTGTTAAATTAAAAAATATAAAGTATATTAAATTTAAAATTATTAAAATTAATAACTTTATTAAAATGTTTGGAAATTTTTCCGCTTTGTCTTTGTAGTTAGCCATTACTTTATAGTTACAGTAAGTTACTAATAATCTCAATCCTCCCTAAAATTTATACCCCCCACCCCCAACTTTTGCTCGGCCAATGCATCTCTCCATTCTAAAAAAAAGTAACTACCGCTGTCATTGCTGCCGATTTTGAATTTTTTGTGACCGGAGGTCTTTCTTCATTAATATTAAGAAAACAAATGCATACAAAAATATGAAAATCGGTAGTATTTTACAGAAATGTTTGATAAACACGCTGATGCAGACAGTTTTCAAATCTAAGAATTATTTTAAGAGATATTTAATACTAAAGTTGGACAAAATCGTTCCACTAAAAAAGTTTTATAGGAGCAAAAACTATACATCGGAATTTAATAATTTTTAGATCATTTTACACGTTATAATTTCTCGGTGTGCAGAATTCATTTATTTTTTTTTAATTTGACTCATTTTTCGAGGTTTCATTTCTATTTTAAATTCAAATTTTCAGCATTTTGAGAGACATTTTTTACTTATTTTAGAAATTGTACTAATTTAACCTGTTGCCAACTGTATAAACAACTGAAACAATAATGTTTGCTTCAAATTAAAAATTTATTTACACGTGACTATTATAAACAGAAAAGATACTTTCAAATTAAAATTAAATAATTGCGTATAAAAAGCAGGAACTTATTGAAAATTACTTCATAAGAACTATATTTACACGTGAAGTTTAACAGAGAAAGGATATTGTAAAATAATAAATTCATTAACATGCGTTAGAAGTCTTAAATAGGAGAAATTACATCACATTTACATCACATTACACTTATTATGTAAAATGAACAAAAAATAATATTGCAAAACAGTTTAAATTTAAAAATTGCTCAAGAGATTTATTTGATATTTCGAGATGATCTTTTTCACTATTTTTGCTGGTACAGCGTAAATAATATTTCATTTCTAACAAAAGTATTTTGACGCAAATATTAAAAAGAGAAAGAGAAGTTTGGTGAAAATTACGTCAGAAATAACTTTCTTTTCACTTTCTTAAAAAATACCAGGACACAAAGACTCTGTTTACTTAATTCATTTTATATTAGCTTATTTTGAAATGTTTAATGATTTTATTCAATCAAAGACGAAAACAGCCATTGTATCTTTTAACAGCACCTGATTTTTCCTTAAAGTTCCCCAATCAAAAACAAATGAATAGAAACCCGTTTATAGGGAGATCGCCACTGTTTTTTAATTTATAATTCAATCTTTTAAAATCTTTTTAAAGCCAATCAAATTAGCATGCTTTTAGAAAATGCGGTGTCTGAATGGGGGTTGGCGGGAGTAGCTCGTAGGGGGCCGAGCCCCCTAGTACCGTCTAAAATTATATATGTATTTTTCCCTATATTTTATTTTATTATGCAAGAAATAACTAACCAATCTGCCACATCAACCCCCTAAAAATTCTACTCTCTCTTCCCCCAACTCACGCGGAAACACCCGTTCGCTATTGTTAATCTCATGGAAGTATTTTTTTAAGATAGCCCGTCGCAGAATATCCCCCCTCCCTTCTGCTGTAGATGATACAGATTATCTTTTTTGTTTATTTACACATTAAAAGTTCAAATAACGCAAGTTAATATTTAGAATTGATCGATTGGATAAAAAAAAATCCAAATAGAAAACAACTAATTTAATATAATTCTATTAATTCTAAGATAGTTTAGTTTTTCTAATTCTCCTGGTCCTCATACGAATCACTTTTTTTATCAAAACTACCCTCTTATGGCTTTCGCCAAGCACGATTCCCGCCAAGAAATGCCACTTTGATGCTGAAACTCTGACCAATCAAATTACGAGATACAGCATAAATGGTAAAATGTGGTTGGAAAAAAAATATATGCATTTAAAATACCTACAATATGTTAAAAATATTTTGAGTGTTTCTGTTTAAAAATATAATCTAATTACTATGCAAAAGTTTCATTGGACTACAAATACTTTACCCTCTCAATTTATGCAAAACAGTTTGTATTTTGACTCTGTGCCGAAACGTACATTTTCTTTTTTTTCTTAAGTCTGCACTTTAACTAGATTGCAAGCATTTGTTAAGTTTTGACGTTAAACAAATATGTTTACCAACAATCAGTACAGTGAAATGGTATTGCTTTATGGACAGAGCAATTGGAGTAAGCAAGAGGCTGTATGCTTTGAAATTTCCAGATGAAAACCAACCACATCCAAACACTATAGCTAAAATTGTCAAACGTTTAAGGGAGCAGGTAGCTTTTAAAAGCATCCTCAATTAAGTCGACTCACTGGTTTAACAATACCTCCGAAGGATGTTCTAGGGTATGCATTTGCTCATCCTGAATGTAGTGTACGAGATATTAGCAGAGCGTGTGGATATTCAAAAAGTCAAGTATGGACAATTTTAATCAAGTATGGTGCTTATCCATATTGATCAATACTAGGACAAGAATTAGCACTAGGAGACAAAGAGCGTTGTTTTGATTTTTGTAATTTTATTTTAAACAAACAAGATGGAAGTCCATTTTTTGTGAATGAAATTATGTGGACTGATGAATGTCAGTTTACAAGACAAGGGGTCGTAAATACTCAAAACTTTCACTATTGGTCCTGGAAAATCCACACATTATTCGTCCTAACAAACATCAAATACGTTGATCCATAAATTTTTGGTGCGGTATCTGGAAGACATCCTTAATTGGGCCATTCATCTTCGATGACATTTTAACATAAAAAATATGGATATTTTATCTGGACCAATATCTGATTTTTTAGAAGAGTATGTTTCATTACAAGATTTGTCGAATATGTGGTTTCAGCATGATGGCGCGCCAGCACGTAGATCGCTAAAGCAACGCACTGTCTTAACCAGTACTTTTGGAAATAATAATATCAGATATGGAGGTCATATTGAGTGGCCTCCCAGGTGACCAGATTTGAATCCTTTAAATTTTTTTCTTTGGGGTTTTCTGAAAAATAAGGTATATGAAAGAGAATCCACTAGTCGAGCAGATTTGTGGAATCGTATTGCTATGGCGTGCAGATCGGTAACACCTACAGTGTTGAAAAAAGTAGAAGAAGAATTTATTTCACGTGTACATTTCTGCATTGCAGCCGAAGGGAGTCACTTCGAGCACATTTTAAGATAACCTTAATTTTTATTAAGTTTTAGATTAGGTAATCTAACTATGTATCATTTTCTAAAGAGTTGTGACTGTTGCTTTTATTATCGCTTAACAAAATTTCTGTTTTTTTTTTTTACTTATGTTTTTACTACAAGTTGTATATTTTGTTTTAATATGTCAGAATGAACAAAAATCTCAAAATATAATTGTAATGTTAATTTACTCTCAATGTTTAATATTAAATTTTATATCTGACGATTATTTTTTTTTCTAGTAAATTTGTGACTGACCCTATTTTGTGGCAAAAAAGATACTCCAACTTTAAACATCTATTACTCGGTCAGTTTTAGTTGCAGACGAATGGGACTTGTCTTACTTGTCAGCGCAATAGAATATTTTTACTAAATATCACTTATAGGACCTGGGGACCATATAAAAATTTAGTAATTTTTTAATAAATGTTTTTCTTGACCCAAATCACTTTAAAAATACTTCTTTACCTCATTAAAAACATTTTTGCAATTGGAACTATGTCTATGACTAACGGTTTAAGAATTAGTCATTGGACACCGTTGAGACCAGACACCCTGTATAATCTGATAACCAGGGAGATATATTAACAGCGGCATGCTAAAACAATAATTAAAAATACAAAAAATAAGATAAATAATTACCATAGTGCTGGTGATTTTACACTGCATATATGGTTTAAAAAAATATATATATATAGATTAGATATTAATTGTTGTTAATAATGTATTGGTACAGAACGTTATGTATACAGTCCTACTCATAGCGTGAGAAACTGAAGCAACAAATAGTAAGCAACAACTCAGGCTGACACTTTTATGATCCAGATTTATGACTCTGGTTCCTGTAAGTCTGCGCTACACAATGGGATTTGACTTGAACAGCCTATATAAATTTCAGTGGCGTGGCGTGAAAAATTTCGGTGGTCATCGCAATTATTTAAGTTTGTGGTGAAAAATTATTAACTCTAAAATTCAATGGTTGAATGTTCAAAAAAGAAACTTTAAATATTACCTTCACTTATACATGAACTCCAAATGTTCTGCTAAAACTGGATCGTAGAGTTTTAAAAGCTTATTAAGAGTTTTAAAATATTGCTTGGTCATCGCCGCATCCAGCGATGACCGGACGCCACGCCACTGATAAATTTGTAACTACCATTAAAGTCAACCCAAAGTAAAAACTTGATTGCATCTCAAAGTGGGTTCAGTGCAGTAACTTATGGTCTGAGACAGACCAATTACAAGTAATGTCCGTTGTTAGGAGATGACCCATATGGATCCAATAGGGTCACAGAGGGCGATGGCATGGTGCTCCCAGGAGTACAGGTACTGCCTGTATGTTAAAATATGGATGTGTAAGATACACATGTTAATAAATTGAGGGGTTTGTCAACAGTCAGTTGAAGATTCGGTCCTTTTTATAAAATTCAAATTAAATCGAATATTCATTTTGTTTATTTGTAGAGTATATGTTATGTTCAATATTAAATATAATCTAGTAATGTTTTCTGTAAAAGCTTATGTAAATATGAATTCATTGAAGTTAATCTTCCTTAATACTTTTATGTTTTTTCTTCATAAGTGTATTTTTGTAAATATGTAAATAAAATGCTCTTTGTTAATTTTTTTCTCTGTGATTATTTCTGTATGTAATTTATTTACAGTCTGTTTCAAAATTTTAAGACCACTCAGAATTTCACCTTTTTTCAACAAAGAAAATATCAGTTTGAATTTGAAAGTAGTTGTATGAAAAGAAGTAACTGTATAATGTTTATTTTTCCTCAGGGAAAAAAAGTTTGAATTATTTTTTGTCTCATGACAAACGATTTTACGCAAACCCGCCGTTTCATAAATATAAGACCACTCTTATATTATTTATAAAGCAGACGATTTTATTATGAACTCAACACGTTCAACTGTATGGTTCAACTGTAACCTAAACAATCTGTAAAATTTAAAAAGAAGAACAAAATGCAGAAATTCTGAATTGTATCTGATTCTTTGAATTTATTTGTAAAATGCCTCGTCGAAGTGAATTCTCTGAAATAGAATTGAGAAGAGTGTGGTTCTACAAAGGAAAAGGAGTATCTGGAATTAGTAAGATTCTTAATCATTCTAAAACTACGGTTCATAGTGTTTTAAGTAAAAAAGAATTGTATGAAATGCATAAACCATCTGGTCGTAAAAAGAAGTTATCAGATAGTGCTAATAGGCAAATTGTCAAACAGGCAATGAAAAAATACTAGTCGACTCGTAAAATGGCAGCACAACATATAACTAAAAGGCTATTAGATGCAACCGTGTGGCGAAGTTTGAAATCTAATTCTGGTGTTATTCGTCGCAAAATAAAGAGTAAACCACTACTATTGAAATGTCTCAAAGAAGCTCGTCTTAAGTGGGCAAAGAATGTCATGTCCTGGAACTCTGCATGGAGAAATATATTGTTTTCAGACGAGAAAAAATTCAATCTTGATGGTCCAGACAGAAATAATTATTAGTAGGATGATTTAAGGCAACGATCTCGCGAGTTCCTCAGTAGGCAGATGGGAGGCGGTTCTGTTATGGTGTGGGGCGTATTTTAATATGCAGGAAAATGCAATCGCCAAAGAGGTGAAGGGAAAATGAATTTGGACAGTAACAAACGGATGCTATTTCGAAGTCTGATACCCTTCGGGTCACTTTTAGGAGGTGAAAAATGGAAGTTTCAACAAGATAATGTTCCCAGTCAATCATCTAAATCAACAAAAGAGTGGCTTAAAAGAGAAAAGATTAATGTTTTACATTGGCCAAGTTGAAGCCCTGACCTAAACCCCATAGAAAACTTACAGGGTTATTTGTCGCGCCAAGTGTATGAAAATAGCAAACAATATCATTCAAGATATGAATCAGAAATGGCCATTATGGAGAAATGGGACAATATTCCCGAATCATTCCTAAAAAAATTAATTAACTCTATGCCAAATCATGTGTTTCAAGCTATTCAGAGAAATGGTGGAGCAACTTATTAAATTTGAGAAAACTGTCTATCCCACAGTTGGTCCTATAATTTTGTAACAGTTCTTTTTGATACTTTTATGTTATATTGATGTTTTATTTTTTCCGAAATAATTTCATTTGTGTAAGTTCCTACATTTTATTAAAAACTTGATGTACTAACATAGAATATTCTTTATTTCGATTGAAAATTTTTTTAAATTATGTAAATAGCAAAATATATTGTGGTCTTATACTTTTGTAACAGACTGTAATTAATTTTGCATCGAGATTTAGAAATATAGTGAATTTTCGATAAGTCGAAGTTTACATGAAGTCCCAATCCCTTTATTACAAATCAATATTAAACTTTCTCGTTAAGTCGAAGTTTACATCTTTTAAGTCTATTTTTTTTCAGACAGAGAAATAACAGTATTTGGAGTAATTTCTTAATTTTTTTCAGCCACAGCTCAAAAATATTGACACTTTCTGTTAGATAAAACTTTTCTGCACTCCCTCGCCGGCTTTGAAGTATTTTTGCTTCTCACTTTGGACAGTGAGAAGAGTCTGAGAGTTTGCAATTTCGGTGGCAATCGTTCTCTCTCTCCCATTCATTTCTCCTTTATGTATTCCCTTTTCTCAACTTGGATTCTTTCGAAACAGAACAAGTGGCTTGGTGCATTCTAATTTGCATAATTTCTCACGCTTTTATGGAAGGATTTTCTTTTAATCTTTTGATTCTATCATTGAGCTTTCATTAGGGTTCTTTGTTTTAATTTTGAGTCTTGTCCTTTTATTGTTTATAGCGTTTTCAGTTGGGTCTTTTAAAATGTCGAAGCAGAAATTACAAATTCTTAATTTAGAACAAAAAGTAAATTTGATAAAAGATATTGAAAACAATCCTAATTTAAACAAAAAGATCTAGCCCTGAAATATGGTATGCCTCCCAACACGCTATCTACCATACTGAAAGATAAAGAACGCATTTTCAAAAGACGTAAGTCAAGTGTCAAACCAAAGTGCAAAAGGATGATGACGTGTGCTTTCCCAGATATTGAAACAGACCTCATAAAATGGTTTACATATTACAATACACAGAAGAGTGCAATTCCTTTAATCCTTTAGCGGGCGGTGTCCACAAAAAAGGACACCTAATTTTAATTCCAAAACTGACAAACGGCACCAAGAATATTTAATTTAAATTATCCTTTTATAAAGTACAGGAAAATATGCAAGTTTTTATTTTCTAATAAATTCGCTGGTAAATTCTGATGTCAGTCTATCATTTTACAAACAGACTTACTGATTGGCAAATTTTGTCGCATCTGATTAGCAAAAATTTTAGTTTTTTTCCATGTCTGATCGATGAATTTTCGATTTTTTATGACGTTCTACTAACGAATTTCGTGTTTTTTCTCATGACCGATTGGGGAATTTTATGAAATTTAAATTGTTCTGATAAGCAAATTTTATAGCAGCTTTTTGCGACAGATTGGAGAAAATTGTGCATTTTTTCAGCTACTGATAGATGAATTTCATATTTTTACAAGCAACCGTTTGACAAATTCCACGATATTTTCTTTCTACTGATTGGCAATTTTTTTCACCTTTTCTTGCAAACGATTGATAAAAATCATGCTTTTTTCTCTGCAAACGATCGACTAATTTCACATTCTACTTGAGACAGATCAGTG
Organism: Maratus speciosus; assembly: GCA_963932465.1. NCBI lineage: Eukaryota > Metazoa > Arthropoda > Arachnida > Araneae > Salticidae > Maratus > Maratus speciosus. The sequence goes on from OZ010789.1 coordinate 200,585,440, forward strand.
AATTTCGCGATAATTTCTTTCTGTTGATAGGAAAACTTAGTCGCTTTTTTAAAACCGATTGGCCAAATCTTGGGTTTTTTCCACGACTGATCGATGAATTTCTGATGAATTTCGCTGTTTTTTTTTTTTTTTTTTTTTAACTTGTTACTGATTTTAAAATTTTGCAATATTTTTCTTGTACCAATAGACAAATTTTTGCGTCTAGACCGATTGGAGAAAATCTTGAGTTTCGCCATTTTTTAACTGTGACCAATTTGCAAATTTCGCGATATTTTCCTTGCACTGTAAGCAAATTTTAAGGCTTTCTCGCAACCGATTAGAGAAAATCATAGTTTCTTCCTCAGATGCACTTTTTATTACCCACAACCGATTGGTGAAAATCGAGGATTTTTTTCTGCAACTGTTCATCAAATTTTGTATGTTTTTCCACAACAGGCTGAAGAATTTCACAATTTGTTCTCCATGATTGACTGACAAACTGCACTAGTTTTTCTTGCAAGCAATTGATGAATTTCGCAATCTTTTAAATGAAGGATTAAAGAATTTTGCGATTTTTTTCCCGGCCATTGAATGCCCAATTTTGCGATTTTTCCTTCGATTGAATGGTGAAGTTTCTTGAAAACGAGAATTTTAAATGTTCTGCAGAGAAGTCCTTTGTTCTGCGACGTATGTTGCACTTTTAAGCATATTCTGCTTCAGGGCCATCCATAGACAGAAAAAGTACTCTAATCAGTTTGTGAAGTCCTGTAAATGATCTATAGATTTGTATATAATCTAGATAGTATGAGACAATTTAGTTTAATTCGAAAACATGTAAAGCAATTTACACTTTCAACCTTTAGCAATTTCTGCCAATAAACGGAAATATACTCGAACTTCTTGTATAGTCCTATGTATTATCTACAGATTTTTATACATATTACATAATATGATAAAATTTAATTCAGGCAAAAAATTGTTATAAACACACTTCCAGAAATTTCCAGTCATAGCCGCCAATGTTTTATGTTCTTTGCGTAGCGCTGCATTTTTGGAATTTCTACTAACATATTTTAGTATAGTAAAAAGAAATAAAAGATTGAAATCGGATAATTCAATTAAAAACCTTCATTAAGAAATTCACGCCCATGCAAAGTAAGGCTTACAAATTCTTTTGTAAGCCACATAGCTATGTGTACGATGTATAGGATTTATATGCACCACATAATATTCAAATAGTTAAAAACTCATACCATAATTGAAAACGCACTTGAAACTACTATCGCTAACAGACAGCAGTGTAACCAAATTTTTTTTTGTGTGTTCCCGTAAATTAACGATAACTATCATACATGCCCCATTCTACAGTAAGCAACTTGTAATCAATTGCAAATGTCAATTTCACTTTGTTTGGAATATTTTAACATTTTAAAAATATGTTTCAAAACTTTTTTTTTTTTTTTTTAAACTATAAACCATTATAAAACAAAATTCTTTTGTATGAACCTGTAAATGATAGTAAATGTCTTGCACACCATATTCTGCATAAAACATGTTTTGATACACTTGATAAATCCATATTAATTTAATTATGTTTTAAATATTGTAACACCATTTAAAGACACTGCTCTTTTTCCCTATTGAGTGTAATGTAACGGTATTCTTTTGAGTGTTCCTGTAAATGAACTAAAAATTCTCACATTCTATTAACAATAGAAAACATGTGCTATAGTAAAAGTCAAAAACCTATGTCAACTGCGTTAAATTTCAATCCATAAATAAAACAGTTTTTGTCTTCCTGATAAAAAGACTATTTTCATTTTGGATAGTTTGGCATAATACGGATGCTTAGAAAAAGAAAAATATACAAACATTTGTGGCAAAGGACCAAATATGCCATATTGGACAGTTTGACATTGCAAATTTTAGAAAAAATTGCATATTGGATACTTTGAAACAGCCATTATCCAAGTTCTTAAGCAAGCTAGAGCCGTGACGATTTTGATTAGTACGTATCATGCACAATACAACAAAATGGCACAAAATATGAAAAATGTATTTTTTCACATTGGATAGTTTGACATGGTAGCGACTATATATGGGCATGTAATAATTTCTATGTGTATTTGTAATAATTTCTATGTATATTTCTATGCATAACTTTGTAGAAAATAAAATTAAAAAACTTCTGAACACGTCATTTGTAATATGCTCAAATGTGCACTACCACAATTGCCAGTCCTAAGCCTGGAAAAAGTGAGAAGGGAAGTCACCTAAAAAAAATTGAAATAGGCTTCTTTTAAATTGTCCAATTATCTGGATTTTTTATCAACTGGATCGACTTCGGTCCTGACAATCTGTGCTCTACTGTACTTTCACTCATTTATCTATTTTAAAAAAACATTATTTAAACGTTTCCAAGGATTTTAATGTCTTTTTGTTTTGGAATAAGTTCCCTTTTCTTTTTTATGAAAGTGTGATGTCCAAATCGCGTTAACTATGGCACATTAGATAGAATCAAACAGCTTTTTCACTTTTTCGATAAAGGCCAAAAGCTTGATACAGGTTAAAGTTCTCCTAAATATATGATTTATGAGTAGAAAACAAATCAAGCACAAGCTCTTTTTTTTGCAAATTTCTGGTTGTTTCCCTGATTTACTATCATGTTCGATTGAAGTGTGTGTGTGTGGGGGGGGGGGGGGGGGGGCGTTGGTGGATTGCATAGACAAAATATTAGTTAAGCTCGGGTCGGGTTGTCTTTAAATGAAATTTGTATGTCTAAAAATCTTATTATCCAAGCAGGACTAGTTAGGTGTAATATTTAACTGTTAATTTCGCACAATAATTTCTCTTACAAATTTAAATATTTTTTGGCTACTTCATGCATTTTCAGTACTTATTTGTCAACTTATTCTTTTTTGTTACCTCCGACATAAAAAACCAGAATCAAACTTGGCTCAAACATGAATCACGTTTCAGGAAAAAATCGGCTTACCCACCTTACTTAATGCAGGATTTTAGTTTCTATACGTTAGTATTTTGTTAGGGGACAGGGTGGTCAGATTCATAACCAGAGGGCTGTTCCATACCTAGTCATTGACACACTGTTATATATATGTCATATGTGCATGTGAAATCTGTGATATTGAATGACCTCTTATTGGGAGGTTGCTAGGTGGAAGTAGAGTGTGAGATGGAGATTTTCCTTTTTAAATAATGCTCAAAATTGTGTGGAAACTTTCTCCTTTGTGGAGTTGTCCGATCGGGCAAATCCAAAATCTTGGTGACCAAAATTTTGTGGGTCAAAAATGTCTAATCAAACTCATACAGGCGAAGCATCGCCAAGAGGTGAGGTGTTTCAAAAATAACCTTTGTAAAAAGCTATTTTTTTTGTCATTTCTCTACAATATTCTCTGACAAGCTGCGAAATTTATGCTTCAAATAAAAATTGTTTGAGCACCTACAATTTCATTTCTGATCCCAATAAAAAAAGTAAGTGTTAGAGCTCTGCACGGTTCTGTATATGCAAATCCGAACCTGAAAATTCTACTTTAAATCAACCCGAAAAGCGTTCTGAACCAGACAAAAAAATTGAGTTGACCCTCACTCCGACCAGAGATTAAATAAAATTAATCAGTATTGTAATGCCATGATGGAAAAGTAGATTGCAATTATATCTTTAGTATCAATTTTATCTTTTAAGTAGAAAAGCCAATATATACTCATTAATATTCAAATATACAGTTTTCCATTTGAAAAATATATTTTGGAGATTCTTTTAAGAAATCCAAATTGCACGCAGTAAAGTCTTGCATCGGGTAGGTCATGGGATTTTGCACTGGCTTCGATACTAACCATGGTTTGGGTTGATTTTGTGAAATCAGTTGAACTACGAGCCCTGATTTAACAAGGAAATCTGAAATACTTGTTTGGTACAATGTTAAGTCTGTGGGATCATAACTCACATTTAATGAGCAAACCCCGGTTATAGTGAGTAATATTTTTGTGATTCTTAAAATTTCTATTGACTTTCACCACTCCAGCTCAGCTAATCGTTTCTTGGAAATATTCCTTTAACATTCCGAAGTCAACCGAAAGTTAGTGATGAGTCATAAATCTTGAGAGCGACGATGATAACGACAAATGTGAAGAATTTCAAGCTGAACTGATCCGAACATACTCAACGATTTTTGAGTGTGCAGAAAAACTTTAAACTTTTTTTGAAGCCAGGAGTGCAAATTATGTTTTTCGGGCCATGAGTCTTCTCTGTAGAACAATAACACAAGAAAGAGACAATAAGACAATTCAAAGCAAATTAACCAACTTCTTTTGTACTGTATTTTACATATTTATTTTTTATTTCTGTAAAGTAAGTATGCATGAATTTTTATAATTTTTTAGGAACCCATTTTTTATGAGAACCCAGTTATAACGAGCAAATATCACAGTCCCTTCACGCGTGCTATAAGCAAGTTCGACTGTATTACTTGTTAAAAGAGCAATCTTTTGTGCAGTAGATATCTGGGATGCTATAGATTCCGAAATTTTTTTATAATGCTTGGATGATATATACATTAAGTACTCACAAGTATGCTTGATAAGCATAAAAAAAGTCATCTTGAAGCACAAAAAATCAATGCAATTTCATGCAGTGCTTAATTTGCGATGGAGCCCAGGTCTGGTACTTCTGTTTTTCTTTAGTAAATATTTAAATATTGGTCATAATTCACCAGAGCTCATAATTACAGGGTTCCGGGCCCCAGTGCAGTAGCACTTCCGAAAAACCGAAGCCTAAATTACCTTTTCCAAGCTTTTGAGTTTTTTTATCAAAACACTTAATATGTGATGTAATGTGGCACACACATAGGAGATGGAACAGTCTCAATTTTTATATCAGTTTTTGGGCTTGGACTGGCTTAAGGGGATTCTTCGCGCACTTGAAAACACCCGCTCCATAATGTTAATCCTATGGACAAGTTATTTTCGAATTTCATGTTTCAATTTTAAAATATTCAAATCGAAACGAGAAATTCGAAAATAACCTGCTCATAGGATTAACATTACAGAGCGGGTGTTTTCAAGTGCGTGAAGAATCCCCTTAAGCTCAATCTGTCTTGCATTCAAAATTTTATTTATTCATGTACAGTACAGAACCATTTATCCAGAATGCTTGGGGTCAGATGTATTCCGGATAACTGGTTTTTCCGGTTAACCGGTTGTGAATTAAAGCAGCATCCATTTGATAAGATTTGTGGAATATGTGTGGTTGTGACATTATTTTTGATTTTAAATTATTAGATTACTTGGATTAAAAATCAGTGCAAGAAAGATCAAAAGTTAACCAGAGTTTAAAAGAAGGAAATTTATGGGAATCCCTTAGGAACAAAAATTCTCCTGTTTCTTCTGCATAAAAATTAAAACATCTAAAATACAACTAAATATGTTTTCATTTCAAATACTAGATGTTGTCATAAAATTATACAATTGTTTCAAGCAAAGCCTATTTCAAACTGGCAATGTATGACACCTTTTTCTGCAAAGATTCTGAAATGAGTTTATCAGAAATATCATTCTGGATAACTGGTTTTCCGGTTAACTGGTTTCCGGATAAATGGTTCCATACTGTATAGAAAAAAAAAATCTTCTTTCAAACTTACGTATTATATTCTATTTTAAATAATTTTAATGCTATTTGATCAGAATGAAGGGAAAACAGAAATTGTGCATTTCTGTTCTAGCGATATTTGCAAATTTTTGGCATTGATGGCGGCGGCGGCATGTTGAAAACGGCACCACTCAAGAGACTGAACAATGAATTTGCTTTCAGTTCGAGTTTCGTTGTGACAGTAGGATAATTTTTAATTGGCTGATTTATTTTATTTTTTATTCGAATGTCTTACATGAAAAGAATATTTTCTATTTCTAGCCAACGAGAATCAGCTTGAGTTTTTGCTTGTTTGTGGTTTTTTGTCTTCTATTGCGTATGAGTATAAAAATCATGTTAGGGATTTTCCTATTTATTTTGTATCATGAATGCTGCCCATGCTAAAGCACTGCTCTGCACATTTATGAAGTCACTTTCATTTGTAAGTAGATATAATTATCACATTGTTATTCTGATAGAAAGCAATGGAACAGTGTTTATTCTTTTTCTATAAAAGCATCGAATCTTTCCAATAACAGTGTCAAATTTTTAATTTAATCTGATTTTCAGGGAATCGCCACAAAAGATTGTTATACAGAAGGAATCAATTATAGTTTAAGATATGCACCTTTTATAGGAAATTGAAAAACATTGTTCTTCAGCATATATTAATTTCTGTAAATTTCATTCAATTTTTCATAAAAAATGCATAGCTGCGAACTATCCCTTTTTTGTGTTAACTATTTTCAAATCATAATCCTTACCTTTTATCGCAGAATTCTGCAATAAATTAACATTAAAATTAGGCAAAGATTACTGTTCGGAAGGAGTAATAACTAAAAAGTGAATACTTGACAGCTAAGGGTATGCTGATAGATATTTAAAATTTCTTTTGCTAAAAAAAAAAAAAAAAAAAAAATGCTTTAAATTTTTCAAATAATGTATGAAATATAAGTATGCAGATTGGCTGGTTGTGGTTATGACAGCCAGTTATCACGAGGAATATAAGCCCTAAAGGGGGGGGGGGGAGTGCCCTTTGTGGGGGGTTTTCTAAGGGTACCTAACCCTTATTTACACTTGGAAAATGAAGGTTCGAAGAAAACCACGAAAACTCTGAACGATTAGGCCGACGGGTGAGATTGGTATCGAACCCAGCACCTCCCCTCTACCAGTTTCAAGAGCAGAACCTCTCGGCCGCTGTATGCAGATTGGAGTGGCAGGAGAGAATGGAAGGGGGACGGTACAGTTGTTAGTACTGGCAGTACCACAGGATATTAGGACTCTGGTACTTTTTTTGTTAGAAATTAATCCCTGCTCCGTGCGACTATTTCTTATTAAATGACTTGCTTGCAATAGCAGAAGAAACTTATGAACATTGCCTATTATTTACTTATTGAGCACCAATTGGCATATTTTAGTGAGAGTGGTTTTACACAAAAGAGTATTTTTTGTGACAACCACATTATTTAATCTACGTTGTTATCATTCAAGAATCCTAAATAAAAGAATGGTAGCATGCTGAAAATGCTGGGGACATATTGTGAAATCTAAAAAGGCATATGCTTTATTATTATTACTGGTAAGTGATGGTGTTCTTGCATCACTTCAAGATGAAAATACGGCACATAAAATTTGAAATAAATTAGAATGCACATACGATAGGGAATGTGCAGCAAATTAAATTTTGATTCGGAAGAGGTTGGCAACTATTAAGAAAGATCGTGCTGCATCTATGAGAAACTATATTGACGAAATAAATAAGCTAATTTCGGGTCTCAAGCTATCTGGAACAGAAGTAAGTGAAACCGACACGATTGTTTACATATATATTTTTAAACTCCAACCTCTGCTGAAATTGGCCTACCTGGGCTCAAGCTTCAATACTGCATTTTGAATCTGCTTTATTTTAACAGTTCGATTTATCTGGCATTTTCCTTTTAGTTGGGAAAATGCCATTAGGAAGTATATATTTATTTCCAAAAAAATTCACAATGGTGCTGACATCAATGGCAATCACAATCTTTTTATCAAATACATTTATGTATTATTCAAGCTTTTATGGTTATTAAGTCTGGCTAAACATGGAAAAAAAAAAAAAAAACCTATTTTGCAATTTAGATGTAAATCATTAGTGTATCTTTATGAGGCGAGCTTCATTAACTAATCCCCCAAAAATATTGTCATTATTATGCATATTTAGTTATTCATTACTAATTATTTACTTGTCCTTTACTTTTAATTTTAATAATTTTTTAAATTTCCTTAATTTTTATTATTTAATTATTCTAATATTTTACTGCATTGTAAACATTCATAATGATTTCAAGTGCATTATTGCATTTAAATTACTGTTTAAAAAATGTAAAAGCAGTGACCAGAAATCCGCAAAATACTAAAATCTGCAATCTCTGGTCCCAAGCTATGTGGATTTGAGGGAGTCTACTGTATTTTATTAGCACTTGAGAAAGCATTTACTGACAAAATTTACCTCATGTTTGCATATAAAAGTGAAACTATGTGCTGCAGCAAGTTTAAAAGTTAAATAACGATAAAAATTTTAATTCCTTAATCACCTTGCTTAATAAGTTTATGGACAGTAATTTGTGAACAAATTTTGTTGCAACCGTGACCCTCATGGGCTGAACTTCTCACAACTTTAGCTAATATAGTTTCTTCTTTGATTTTGCCGTTTCCAGGATTTTTTTTAAATGTTTAAGCACTCAATAAATGGGATACACTGAATTGACAAACTTGATTTTAAGATCGGAATGCTTAACTAAGATTTTATAAATGTGTGAATATAAAAAAAACCCCGACAAATTTTGAACGATGTTTCCAAAAATTACAATTAAGGGGTTAAAATAAAAATAGTTTTATTAAAATCATTGGATGTAGAGACATGAAATATATTGCATTCAGATTTCAATTAAAACAATTTCTCTGTTTAATTTATACAAAGCTTTTCAAATTAACCACAAGAAAAATATATCACTTGGGAGCTTATTTCAAAATGCAAAACTTTCATTTTGATAAATTATTATTGAACAACAAATGAACTAACATTGTACATTTGAAAAACTTGGATATTTGAAAAGGGGAAAGATTACTTCTTAACCCCCTCACTGACAAGCCCGTGTTAATACGTTCACTAAGCTCCAGGTGTCACTATAATACAAGCAATATTTAAAGTAATATAATTCTATTGATTTAATGTATTTTTAATACATTGAACAATGATTAATACCTCCAAGGATTGCTTTCATATTCGTTATTAAGTTTTTTTTTAAATGTTCAAAGAATCATTTCTTTTAGCATTTAAAACAAAATTCAGAGAAAACAACATTACAATTTTGTCCTTTTCCAAGACAGTCGGAGGGTTAAACAAGTCAAAGTATTTTAAGAAATATAGTTACTTTTCAAAACACTTTAGATTAACTACTTTCATTTTCTAAACAAGAAAAAATATTGCGTAATAATACTACATGAGACCATCCATCAGCTGTAGATGAAAACAAAAAACGATGAAGAAATAGAGCACTTTGAATCTGTCTCAATTCTATTTATAGCACAGGAGAAAGTTTGATACACGCACTGTGAATATCCGAAACGGGAACATCCCGCTGCTCCGGATAATGTCAGAGGAAGTACAGCAATTGCATGCGCCGAAGCAAAAAAAAAAGTTCCAGGCAGGTAACGCCATCTTGTGGCCAAATGAGTTACATCCCATTCCAAATACAGTTTGCCATTGGACTTGGCTGGAAGTTTCATGAGTGCGATAATGTCAGAAAATGCAAAAACCAACTGGTCTTAAAAACCTTTAAAATAACAAGGTCGGAGAAATAGAAAGTAACTAAAATAAAAATAGTTTCTTATGAATAATTTAATTAGAAATATTATGATAAGAAAACATGGGTATATAGCTAAGAACAACTTCATATATTTGTTTGCTCTCATACTTTCCTATGCGAGATTGTCTTTTGCTATTTTCTACCTTCCCAGCAAATTTGAACGATCAATCCTGATACACCCTGTATACACACATACATAATGACAAAAAACAGATGCTTCCTTTTCTGAAGACAGTAAAAAACAAACATCAATAAAAGATTTTTCGACTCTTAACTACTATGGGAAAAATGAGGTAATTTGTTAAAAATTAAGGCTTCCCATCGAGAAGAAATTTCGCACTGGTATTATTTATTTTAATGTTCAAATAATGATTTCAAGATTATTAAAAACAATAAATTTAATAAATATAATTTCTGTAAAAATTTCAGTTTGAAGAATGGCAAATGACAAAGAATCAGGGAAATAGTATTTTCAAAAGTCTAAATTATTTCAGAATATCTATGTCAATGTTTCTGACGAAAATGAACAGATAACTAACTAGGATTACTATTATCTGATATTATCTTTTTACTTGTTTATTGTATTCCATATGTTTCATTTTCTTAGGGTTTAAGCAGTGGTAGGATTCAGCCGGTTCGCACTGGTTCTGTAGAACCGGTTGTTAATTTGTGTTGAGTTCGGTGAACCGGTTGTTAAAGGGATACACTTCAAATGCAAAAATCCCATTTACATTTTGTTTTTTAAAATGTTTATCTACACAACAGCGTTTTCTAATCATAACACTGTGGCATGTTCTAATTTGCTTTAATAAAATGTTCCATTTGAAAAAAAAAAAAAAAATCTACATCAGTTCTGTAAGGAGCAAATTTAACTTAAAAAAAATTATGCATGAAATCTTGAAGATTTGAAAAAATTTGGGATACATATCGGCAGCCTAGACTAAACCTAGTAATATGGCACGCTTATTGAACAGTACAATAATTATTTATATTCGAATAAAATTCTGCTTTCCTCTGCCTGCTTTCTTTGAAAATATCTGAAATGCTAGCTTTTTATCACCGATAAAAGGGAACAAATAAATCGTTAGGTTTACTAGTATACTTCCAACTGAATTTCTTTTAAAAATATTATTCTTCATATCTTAAAAGTTTATAGTGAATGCAAGTTAAGAAAGAAGCACAGACCCGATAATGTTCGAGGAAAGACAACGAAAATTGAAAGTGAGGATGCTTAAAAAGAAGCTATATGTAAATATCTCAAATACAAATTATTTAATATTTTAAAACTCTTTTATATATAATATTTTTTTCTACATCCTTTATTGTTTTATATAAGTATTAACTATATGAAATAATATACTACCTATTTGAATAATTTTTTAAACTTTTCACCATCATAAATATAAAGGTTTTTTCAGAACAGAGGATACCCAAAATAATTCAAATTTATTTTTGCTAGTTTCAATACAAAAATGTATAGTGTGCTGATGCATTTAATCGACAACTGTTATTCATGGGAAGTTATTGTATGAAAGGTTTTTAAAAGATGTTGCATGTTTTTAAACTGAGCTAAATTTTATTATTGATACAAAATTTGCAGGTATATCCTTTTTGCATGCGCATTATTGTTATTTCAAAAATAATTTTAGAGTCATTTGGGACAAATTATAGAAGAATATATTGATGAGTATCTGTGAAATTTGAGACTTTGGTGACAAAACCTAACACAAAACACACATTCAAAAAATCCAGAAATCAAGCATCTACCAACTAACAGCCGATTTATCGAGATTAACTTTAAATTAGAAGCAATTATCACCAAAGCAAAGACGAAAATAAGAATGCTTGACATTCAGTGAGTTAGTATTCTCACGGGAATAGATTTCGCCAATATCTCGAGCTCTTCCTATTGTTCGAGCTTTTAGTATCGGATTCAAATTTAGATCATGGACACGGGTTAATCGTTAAGCTTAAATTTCTTCTATTCTTGTGTTATCCTTATTTTATTATACTGCAGTATTATTCATGAAGTATCTGATAATTTTAATCAGGGTTTCATGATTGCCGAAAATTTATTAACCCTTCACTGCACAATTTTATCTTTTTTTATGAAAACAATTATTTGAAATCTATATATCAGTCTAATAATGGGAAAAATAGTAAAAAAAAAAAAAAATTCAGCTAAAATTTGATATTTTATGTCGTGTACCCTATATACACAATTAGAGTTTTAAAATATTGTATTGCTATATTTTACAACTAAACAAGCTTAAATTAATTTTATCTGCTTAACAATCTGCAACTTTTTTTATATTAATATTTTTAAGTATTCAGTAAAAATAATGAAATTAAATTTTACTTTAATAGCTTGATCGAATTTTTTTGTTTCCGAAGAACAAATTCTAATTTTTTTGTCAAAAGCAGCCATCTGACACGGACAAAGTAAGTGTTATTCCATTCTTTGGACTGTTCTTGATCAGGGATAGAGATCATATTGGCCAAATTCATGGCACATAAGAATTACAGTGCTTTTAGGTATGTGCCAGATGTGGCACGTGGTGCAGTGAAGGTTTAAATAAATTACGTCCTCATATAAAGAAACATGTTCCAGGATTGTTTTTTTTTCACTATACGAAGAGATCGAAGTTTTTTAACAATGTTCTTATAACATTGGAAAGTGTTTTAAATCTCTGTGTGATGCTTCATTTTTTTTTTCATCATTTTATGCATCAAAAGTCATTCGAGTAGCAAACCGGTTGTTAAATTACTTGAATCCCACCACTGGGTTTAAGGTAATATATTTCTTTATCTAGCAGTTGATCTGAGCTATTTTAGTTAGTAGGTATGGACAAGCTCCATCATTGTATCGTGAAATTCCAGATAAGGCAAACAAAGAAACTCCCTATCTCGTAAGTCATGAAGACCATCTGAGGGATAAGTTTTTTTAGATGAGAGAAGGGGTCTCTGTGGGAAGAGAAAAAAACCTGTAGGCAGATTTTGGAAGGGATTGCTGAGAGAGAGAGAGAGAAAGAAAGCACTACGGAGGTAGACCTCGTGAGAAGAGGTTGGAGGTGTTTATTGATTTTTAGTGTATATCTCAACATAAGAGGTTTGTGTTCCCCGAGTGGAGTTTTTGGGAAAGAGTCGAGTCTTGTGCAGCGAAAGAATACACAAGGAACGGTTGAAGGCGATCCTCCGATAAACCTGATGAGATACGGTAAGGTGAGAAGGCAATAGGGTATTTTAATAAGTTAGCCCAGTGCGCAGAAAGTACTTGCTATATGTAACTTAGTGTCGGGCCGGATCGTCTATATCCGACCTCTTAAATGTAAACAATGTTTTATTTATATGTAAATAATTTGTAAATAAATTGTTCGTTAATTTTAATTGAATAAGTTTAGCATTCTTTTGATAATCCTTCTCACAATGTGCCCGATATCACGTGTATATATTGGTAGTGGCAGCATATAAAAATAAAAGAACATTTTTTCAAAGTCTGCAAGTGGTGATCATGGGTCTAGGAGAATTCATCAGCATGTGGACTAAGAAAGAGTGCAACAATCTAAACTCCAGAATATTCCTAATTTGAAATCACCATGTTTGATTTTCGAGACTACTGTGCTGAGATTCATTTTCTGTTAAAGACATGTGAATATAAACTTTGAGAAGTACAGACAATTTTATTATAAGTAGTTTTAATAACAAATGCTAATGTTATTGTTTTTTGAAACAATCCTTTTATTGTTTTAACAATTCCTTTTAAAACAGCATAATGTATTTCTAGCAAAATATTTTACATAGCAATAAAATGGAACATTCCTGAAGGGATGATCAAAAGATGAATAACACCAACAGGCAATCATTAAGAACCCCTAAAAGATAAATAAAATTATTAATTATGTACTATAACATAAAATGATTAAAATATATAATCTACAGCTTAGTATTTTTCTCTGGAGCCATTGAATCAAACATATTGCTAGGTACCTAGCATCTTGCTGGAATTTTATAGTGTTTAAATAAATTTTTTTTTGAAGCTATCTTGAAATCATACTTTGTATACAAAATCAAATTCAGATCTTTAGTTGTGAAGGTAGCTTTAGAGGGGATAGAATAGACCTTCTCCCTCCTAAAACTATGTAGCAGGGTCAGAGTAATAGAAATTTTAGATGCCCTGCCACACATTTGTATTATTGATTTCTAATAAAGTCAATTCTTGGAGTAACATTACATGAGACCCACTTGAACCATGTAATTTCTGGATCAACATTGTGACACACATAGTGAGGTATTTTAACCCATTACCCGCTGATGTTGCGTTGATGCAACGGTAAAAATAAATGGGTATGTTTAAATTATTTATCTACTCACCATTATTTTTCAATTAAAGAACTAACCTTACTTAAAGACAAACTTTCACATCAAACAAATCAAAAATGATCTTTCAGAATTTGTGGTGGCAAACAACATTCAGCTAAAAAGTTTAAAATCTCTACCTTATAGTTTCGGCAGTTAATGGGTTAAAGGAATCTCTTGACTTGACACTAAAAACACTTCTTCACTGACAATCAGCTGCTTAATTGATGTGAAAGTACAGAATATATATATCATGGAAGAATCTTTGAAACAAAGTAGCAGAAAATAAATTACATATTAAACTTTTTTCCACATTTTATTTTAGTTACATAGAACTGAAATTCTGAAACATTATGATTTTAATAAGGAAATCAAAAGAAGGAATTATTTTTAAAAACTGAATAATTATTTATACTGGTTTTTATTCAGATGACAAAACTTTTATAAGTAGTCCTTAGGGATGTACCAAATATTCAGTATTAGTCCATATTGTCAAATATTTAGCTTCGCTGAATATTAAAATATTTGGCACAACTGAATATATCAGACATTTTCAAAAAAATTCTGAAAAATTCTTAATAATTGGTATTTTTAACTGTCAATAAATAAAGATATTAATTCAAAACTAGATGGAAACTCAAAACTTGACAGCAAACAACGATCTATAAAAAAAGTTCATGACCACTTTAAAATGTTAGAAATTGTTAGAGAATAATTCTTAACAAAAACTTAAGTAGGAATTGTTTAAACAGGAACATAAAAATCTTTTTTTTTTTTAATGCTTGCCAAAATTATCGATTTGGTAGGTGGAAAAGCACATAGTGTATATGAATGCATTTCACATCCAGTGGAGTCGCATAAGAATCGTGTGTGACTTTTCAGCATCATGTTGGTAAATAAAATAGTTATCTAAAATTCTTTGAATTGAAGAACATGCAGATATGCATCAGGCAAGCCACACAATAAATTCATGATTACCCCTACTAAAATTACCTTCTTTTACACTGCATTGAAATAACTAAAAACTCTTAAATGCAGACTGTTCATATAAATACATTTAAGTTTATGTTATGTGATAAATTTTAGTATATAATTTTGCATGTAGCCAGTTTGGTGTATATCAGTTGTACTTTTTTAAAAGCACCTTTCCATTAACCGATGCAACAATGACATATAGTACAAAGCTGTTACTACCTGACATTGGTGCATGCAAAATGCATTCATATGTACTACTTGCTTTTCTACCTACCTATTTTCATGTTGGTGTCGCCATAGTGTATATAAGTACATTTTGCATGAAAAAAAATGTATAATCCCAGTAGCAGAAACTGTCCAGCACGGCAGCGGGCACTGTAGATTATTTTAAACCTTGCTTTAAATCCATCGGCTTAAAAAGAAAGGCTGGACTTTAAAAAAAGCTGAAATTTACTTTAAGTCTCTAGATTTATGGTATTTGTTTCATAATTTTATTATATTTTCTTTATAAAGGCAAATTTCTTATTTTTGGGATATTGTTGTTTCAGTAGGCTTAGTCTAGCACTATTGGGTCATAGACAAATTTTAATATGCTGCAGACTGACACAGAAAATTCTGCTTTTGGGCGTATAATGACAATCAAGTATGGATTTATTGATATTGTGTCAGTTAATGGAAAAGAGCTCTAAGGATTCTGTTAGGTAAGAATGGTAAGTGGAAAGTATATTATAGCTGCTGCTTCAAAAAAGGCATTTAATTTATTTATTGTAATTTGTAGAGATATCCATTTTGATCACTCATTTTGTTCACTTTTTATTTAAAGAGTCCAGAGCTTATTTAGGTTTATGGTACAGAAAATCATTATTTTCACATCTGTTTATAGCAGTAATTTTTTTTATTGTTTAACTCCTTGAAGGGCGGTGGGATATATTTTATCCCACTTAATCTATTCCCAACTCTTGGGGGGGGGGGGGGGGGGAATCACGGCACTTTTCTGTTAAACCAACAACATTGTCACCAAACATAAGATTTCAAATGAAATATTTGAAAATAACGTTGTGAAAGTGATCATTTGAAAAATCCAGGTTTTCATGAACTCTTTTATTAAATCAATACAAATACAGTAGACTCCCTCAAATCTGCACAGCTTGGGACCAGAGGCTGTGCGAATTTTAGAATTTTGCGGATTTCTGGTCATTGATTTGTTTATATTTTTGAAACATTAACTTGATTGGTAGTTAAGCAAGGGAAATTATAATGAATGCTTACAATAAAGTGAAACATTAAAATATGTAAAATGTTAAAATAATTTATTAGTTTAAATGTAAGTAATTATTAAAATAATTATGTAAAATAAAAATCTAGAAAAATATTAAATTATTACTGATGAAATCGATTCGATTCCAAAAGTCCTATGCTGCCATCTAGTGGTAAAGTGATCGTAAGATCGATACGCCATCATATAGATATGCTAATTTATATCAAAATCAAAAGTACTGTAAATTTATTTAGTAATAAATCAGCTGTAATAACCAAAAGAGAATGATTAACAAAAAATTTACTAAAAAGACATTGCAGTAGTCGCTGATTTCGGCGCCATCTTGAATTTTGCTCCTGCAACTTAACTCTAAATTTCATTGTTTACATCTGAAAAAATACGGGGATTTTAGGGTCGTGGATTTAAGGGAGTCTACTGTATATGTATTTAAAATAAATATTATACACAAACTCAATTTAAACTGTATGCATGAAATTGTAAATGTTTCTAAACAAAAAACATTGCAGTAAACATTTAAACTTTTTAAAATAAAGATGCTGCATCATCACAGCAAACTTATGAGCGTAGTAAATGATGGCTAATAGTACCATGCTTCCTTATTATTATTTAAAATTCTATTACTGCATCGTCACAGAAAACTTTATGAAATAGGGTAGTAAATGATGGCTAATAGTGCCATGCTGCCTTATTGTTTAAAATTTTATTACACACTAGCTAATCTGCCCATCATTGCCTGGGTCCTTCAAAAAATCATAACATCACAGCATGCGAAAAAACACTGAAAATCACAATAAAAAATAGAAAAAAAAAAAAAAATCACTACACGAGTTTAAAATAAACTTCATCGAAAAGAGAAAAAAAATTACTATATTGGGCTAGAACATTCAAACTGGATTCTTTTAAAAATCACAAAAATAAAGAAAATTTCAAAAATTGCTGTACAAAATCAGAATAAACTTTATTGAAAAGAGAGCAGAATTTATTATATTAGGTCAAAAATTGAATGTCAAAATATCGCAGCAGATTGCAAAGGAACAAAAATCGCAAAAATTTCAAAAATCACGAATGTCAAAATTTTCTATATTTGGATAAAAGTTTCAAATATTCCTTTGAATGTCAAACCGTGAAATGTGGAAAAATGCTAAAAATCACAATAAAAAGCAGTTAAATAGCAAAAATTGCACAGGAGAAAATTTATTATATTAGGCTAAAAACTTGAAGTCCTTTCCGTATCTAAAAAAAAAAAAAACAAAAAAAAAAACACTGTGAACTCTAAAAAAAGAAAGAAAAAAAAGAGCTAAAAATTTTTATAATCACTACAGTTCTAAAATAGCAGATCAGAACATACATATATATCATCATCAACAGTTTTTAATCAACTGCTGGATGTAGATCTCTCCCAGATGTTCCCAATGTTTCCTGTCTAGTGCTTTAGTCATCCAATTTAAGCCGGCTACTTTTCTGATCTCATCACTCCATTTTACTTGAGGTCGTTTTCTTGGCCGTTTTACATCTCTGGGATACCACTGTAGGGTGTTTGTGCTCCATCTATTGTCTTGTCTTCTTGCAATGTGCCCAGTCCATTTCAGCCATTTAATTCTTTCAATGATGTCAAAAACTTTCGTCAGACTTCTTATCCAGGTTATTCTTTTTCTGTCTCTTCTAGTTATACCTAGCATACATCTTTCCATACTTCTCTGTGTTGTTTGTAATCTTTGTAGCATCCGTTTTGTTAGCATCCATGTTTCTGCTCCATGTTCTGCAGAGGCAAAACACACTGGTTAAATACCTTTCTTTTCAAACAAAGGGGCATGCTACTCTTCAGAATAATATTGTTCTTCCCAAAAGAACTCCATTTCTTATTCTTCTATTGATTTCATTCATGATACTATTATACGATGATATTTCCTGCCCAAGGTACACATAACTTTGCACTTCTTTAATTTCAGTGTTGTAGACAATTTTCTTTTTTGATGCAAATGAATTGAACATCACCTTAGTCTTTTCCAAGTTTATCTTTAATCCCACATTAATGGTAGCTTCTGCCAAATCTTTTAGCATATTTTCCAATTCTTCAGGACTGTTACTGAAAATTAAAATGTCGTCAGCGAATCGGAGATGACTTAAATATTCACCATTTATTCTAATCCTTTTGTTTTCCCAATCCAGCTTCTTGAAAATATTTTCTAAGACAGCAGTAAAAAGCTTAGGCGAAATGGTGTCTCCTTGTCTTACCCCTCTTCCAAGCTTGATCTTTGCTTTTCCTTTGTCCAAGCAGATGATTGGTGTTGCTTTCTTGTAAATCTTCTTTATGATATTGATGTAAGGTTTGTCTATACCAATGTCCTCCAGAGATTCTACTACTGCTGATGTGTAGACTGAATCAAATGCTTTCTCATAATCAATAAAGGCAAGGCAAAGAGGTAAATTATATTACTTGTGTTTTTCTATGAGTTCCCTTACCGTTTGGATATGACCCATTGTGCTGAATCCACTTTGATAATCCTGCTGGTTCTCTAGGTTGAGCTGATTCAAGTCTTGTCGTTAAAACTTTGGTGAAAATTTTATAAATCACTGATAGTAAGCTGATAGGACGGTAGTTTTTAATGTTTTCCTTCTCTCCTTTCTTGTAAAGTAGCACCATCACAGCATTATTCCAATCTTCTGGTACATCTGACTTCTTGAGACATTTGGAAAACAGTAAGGATAGCATTTTTGCAAATTCTTCTCCTGCTTCTTTGATAAGGTCGATTGTAATTCAATCTTCTTCAGGGTATTTATCTTTTTTCATAAATTTAATGTCTTGTAAAACTTCGTCTGTCATCACTGGGATTATGGCTCCGGTTAAGTTTTCTCGAGGATCACATAGGTTGATTTCCCTTTGATCTTCACATTTATATAAATCATTATAGAATTTTTCAACAATGTACTATTTCTTTATTGATTTTGGCGATTGTTCCATCTGCCCTCTTTAGTGCAAAAATACCTTTTCTTCTGACACAAAGTTTGCGCCTAGCTGATTTTAAACTTTTGCTATCATCTAGAACTTTCTTGACAAGATCAGAGTTAAATTTTCTGATATCTCCTGTAACACATTTTCTTACCGTTTTACATAATTTAGCGTATTCACCTCTTGATTTAGGATAGTTTTTCTTCATTTTAAATTCTCTGTGTTTCTTCATCATCTTGTTTCTTCTGTTAATTTCTTTGTCTGCTTTACTTGTGCATTGCCGGCTATCTTCTTTGCAATATCTTGTTGAGTATTGGTTAGTTTCTTGTTCACTACTGTAACATCTTGCTTTTCTAAAGTTGATTGAAGTACTTGGAAACTGTTTTTAAGTTTCAAATGGAATTCTTCTTTATGTTTTTGGATATTTATTATATAGATTGATTTCTTTGAGTGTTGCAAAAGCTTCATTCTTTCCACTTCAGTATTTAACAGCAGTTTGCACCTAACCAACCTATATATTTTATGCAATCGTATGTGGCACAGAAATCATGATTATTTGTTAATTGTTTAATGGCAATACCCGAATGAAACACATCTCATTGGTTATTGTGAAAAAGTCCTTTGGCAGGATTTAGGCCGAGGTAAATCGGGTTTATTTATGTTTCGCTCTTTTGCTGCAATCATGGAGTTTCAAAATATCATTAGAAATGCCTGTAAAAGATCTTGGTGAATGTTTGAAAGAAGCTGAATTAAGAAGAGAAAATCAAAATAGTTTGGATCGAGAATGCCGTAAACACAGAGCATAAGCAATCGCCAAATTAGGCTTCATAACCATTACATGCATGAACGCATTGCTTCTGAAATCCAAATTACTGATTTAAACGTTCCGGAGCATAACTGTGGGACTTTGAATGAAATGTGCAATTTCTGCCAAGTACTGTATTGGAATATTACATAACATTATTATATAACATTAGCATTTCACAAATCTTAATTTGCCATATATCAAGCCTCGCTCTTATACCAATATGCCATTTAGGTTCAACCGTAAGAACTGCCCTGACCTTTTCATTCTTTAAAAGTAATAATTTTCCCCGACAGTTTCATTTTTTAACCGTAACTTATACTTTTGAAATTTTAGCTCTTATTTAAAGTTTTGGGTAAGATGTGATATACACACCACGTTGGTGTGATTTTTGCTGACACCAATGTCATACTAATGTGTACTTAATTGGCACCAAAGTGTAGTTATTTTGCTTGATATGGTAACCCAGATATTGTTTATTAATAAATTGTTTATTTACTTTTATTTTCTTTTTTAAAATTATATAAATTGTTTTGTTCTATAGTTATTAATTAAACTTTTTATTTATTTATTGTTATTCCCTTTTTAAAAATATATATGTAACTGGTATTTGAAAATGATGTTTTCGCCAAATTGGCATCAGAAAAAAAATCGCACCAACGTGGTGCATATATGACATCTGTGCTCTTTTTCTACAAGTTTTTAGTATAAATAAATCTTACTACTTGATTATCCCATCGACCAAAAAACTATCGCCAAACTGTAAGATTAAAAGCCAATAATGGATGATCATAAATGTCACATTCAATGACATTAAACACGATACAAGTGTTTGTTACATTATCAAGTGATTTTTAATTAGACTTTTTATTTCTATTTTTATTAATGTTTACTAATCTGTTCTTTCGTTATTTAAAATAAAAATTTCATCAATTTGTATAATTTGGCTAAAATGGTCGACGGGATAATCAAGTAGTACCAAATAAATATTTTTCAGTTTTTCTTTTTTCTTTAATGAAGTCCACTCTACTGTTATATTTTTCAATGGCAGTCTGCCCGGGCAATGCCAGGCGGGTCAGCTAGTTTACCATAATAGGGTAAAGGTTTGAAATCAAATTATTAGGCCAGAAATTTGAAACATAATTCCTTTTAAAAATGTCAAAAAATCATTGTGAAAGCTGAAAAATGGCATTGAAAATGACATTAAAAATCGCTAGGGTAAAAATTCACTATTAAGGGATAAAAAATTGTAATTGAAAAATTTACTATATTAGGCAAAAAGTTTGAAATCTAAATCATTTTCCGTATGTCTAAAAATCAACCGGAACTCGAAAAATGGCTAAAACTCACATTGAAAATTGCATTAAAAATTGCTAAATATTTGAAAGTCACTGCTGTAAAAAATTTAACACTTTGCCGTCCGCACGATTCGTAAATATTTATTCGCTTGGCTCCGGCAGCGCTAATTCGGATCAGTTGACTTGTCGCCGGCCGTTCTTGACATTATTGGTCCAGGACAGGCGATCCTCAATTGACCATTCTAGGCGTGGACAAACGCTGGGCCAAAACTAGTCCCGCAACTCAGGATCAGAAAGGTCTTCGAGTCTTTCTTCGGTCATTACAATGCTATGCACACGACACCACTGTGGTGTCGCTGGCCGTTGGCAGCTAATTTGCGCACGACACCACTGTGGTGTCACCGCCCGTTGACCGCTAGTTTGCGCACGTCACCACTGTGGTGTCGCCGGACGGCATAGTGTTAATTATTAAGAGGGAAAACATTGTAATCTAAAATCATGAATAATAAAAATCTGCACTGAATGACAAAAATCTTTAAAAATCACACTAAAAATTGGTAAAATTCAAAAAGCATAGAGGACAAAATGTACTATATTAGGCTAAAAGTTAGAAACCGAAATCTTGTTACCAATGTTAAAAAAATGCTGCGGGATTAGAAAAATCGCATTAAAAATCACAAAAATTCAAAAATTGTCGAAGACAAAATTTACTATAGTAAAATATAAATTTCACACCAAATTCCTTTTCCGAATGTCAAAAAATTGCCATGGGACTCGAAAAAACACTAAAAACTACATTAAAAGTCACTGAATATTCAAAAATAGCAGCTGAAAAAATATACTATAATGGATATTGTAAGCTGAATTTTTTCATTAATAATTAAAAAAAAAAATAAAATAAAAAAACGACTCAAAACACTGTAATCAGAAATCTTTCAAGAATGACAAAAAATCGACGTGTAATGTAAAACTTTAAAAAATCTCAAAAATGCTAAAAATCAATGGCAAAATTTACTATATTAGTCTAAAACTTTGAAACAAAATTTCTTTTCCAAATGTCTGGGCATTTAAAAATGCCTTAAAAACCACTTAAAATTTAAAAATAGCAGGGGACAAAATTTACATTAATGGAGTAAAATAGTGTAACCTGAGTTTTTCATAAACAAAACATCAACATAAAGCGCAAAGAATCTCTAAATATTGCATTAAAAATTCGTGGAGGTCAAAATTACTACATTATGCTAAAATGTTGAAACCGAATTCCTTTTACCAATATCAAAAAATCACCGCGGCATTAATACAATCGCTAAAAATCCAAAAATCGCAGGGGTCAGACGATGCCCAGCTAGGCATCTCTCAAGTCAATAAGCCTGCTACTGGAGCTATTCAATGGAAATGTCTTCATGAGCACACAATTTTAATTAATTATCACTTAAATTAATTATCACGTGAATTATCACTTTTGCTAACTAACTCTTAGTTAGCAAAAGTGATAATTCACATCTTCAATATTCAATATTTTCAAGCATAATTTCACTGCTGAAAAGTAGTTGAAGAATTAAAATTGTATATTCACCGATGCTGGGTTCATTTGCGTCTCATGTTACACTGCAAGATTGTGTGCTTATGAAGACATTTCCATATAATAGCTGCGGGAGCAGTCTTGCTGACTTATGTGAGTGAGAGATGCCAAGCTGAGCATCGTCCTCCTGGCTTAAATGGTAGAGCACTAGAACGTTATTCCAGGGGTCTGGGTTCGATTCCTGGCTTAGACATTTTTCACTCTGTTGGTTTATGCTTAGTTAGCAAAAGTGATAATTATACATAGAATGACACAAAATGTATAACGCTTCCAGGGTTGAACTCATCCATTTCCTGATAATCCAAACGCGGCCACGTTAGGCTTAAGCATTCCAATGCCGTATTTGCCGACTGCCTTATTTAATCTGTCTATCTATTTGTTATGTAACATATTCTTCTTCAATTTTTCTCAAACCTTCAAAAAATATACAATTATAACGCTTTGAGATCTAATTTAAAAATAACCAGATACCAACAACATGGTTCCGATGTATACAAGCGATTACCGTTGCCATTCATAAGCACAAATTACAAATCCAAAAACAAATGAATGACTCTTTCAGCTATTCATTAAATGCTCTTAAAATATTTTGCAAAAGCATATTAATATTTTGAAATACGTTTTTCACTTTTGTTTACATTTATTTACAATTTGAATTCAGTATACACGGTTAAAAATATCACGAAAAATTACCTCTGTTTTTCAAGGCTATCTATTTTCTGACCAATGAGAACACTTTATGGTGTTCAGTGAATATAGCTATATTCGGTGATTCATTCCCGTGAATTATTTTGTACCGGATTAACGTTTCCTTTCTAAAAACAAACGTATTTCAAATTATTTAAAAGCTTTATTATGGTTTTACAAATATTTTAAGAGCAAAATCGGATGTCGACCATATTTTTAATGATTCGTTCAAAGAGTCATTCAATTGCTTCTGGATTTGGAATTTGTGTTGTACATGTGGCATCACGACACACGAGTGATTGTTGATTTGATTTTCAATCTTAAAACGCTGAGTAAAACGTGCTTTCTTTTCCACTATTCGCAAAAATTACATTTTTAGACAGATTATTCAAAATAAATTAATATTTAAGAGATTACATTCAATTATCTAATATTCTGCTGCGATAACTTTAGTTTAAATTAGATTGGTAGCTTTATCTATCCCTATATGAAAGTAAACAAACAATTGATTCATTCGTCTTGAACTTTTAAAATATTAAAACAAACGTTTATATGCTCCGTTGCGCCATCTGTTGGTAGTTAAAAAAAAGAAATTTTCTTTTTAAAATTTTTGAATTCTGAAGACATTGGGGGGGAAAATGAATATTTCTTATAAAATAAAATTAGAATATCAGAAATATGTAATGCCGTGTATTACATATATATATATGTATATAGTATATCAATGCATTATTATAATAATTAAAATTTTGTATTTTGTAGGGAAAATAAATTTGTAATTTAATAACAGAATTTGGGAAAATAAATTGTTAATGTAATTAATAGTTGCAATTTACTTATGTGATAAAAGATGATTTTTAATTATCAAAATTTATTACAGGTTTCTTTTATGCATAGTTTAAAAAAAATCAGGATTTTCTCTGTTCAACTTTAAAATTTAAGTTATATAATTATTATTTTGGCAATTAATAAAAACAAATAAACTTTCTGTTGGAATTGTCTTTTATTTTACCACATACCATCAGATAAAATAGTTAATTGACAATATGTTTTAAAATAACATTATTAGTACTAATTTGAATGTTTTTGTGAAATATTTCTTCAAATTTTGTGAGTGAAGTTCATTTGCATACTTTATATCAGTATTTTACCAATTCAATTAATTTTCTTGCCAATTAAATTTAAATGAAAAATGGGCTGTTTTTACTTTACCCCCACCTGACCCTATTAATCAGACAAGACAAAATTTATTACTTCACAATTCTTTTTATAATGCAATGCTATATAATTTTTTTGAAAATGCAAACACGTCATTCTGATGGGCTATATTCTAGTATTCAATATTTTCAAGTGTAATTTCACTACTAAAAAGTAGTTGAAGAATTAATTAAAATTGTAAATAAAAAAAATCAGCTAAATTGGCAACATTGGTGGGAATGGGAGGGGTTAACTAATTTAGAAGGTAAGGGCACCTCACAAAAGTTCTTGTGCCCAGCCTTGCTTTCGTTAAGGATATCTGTCTAGCTATGTGTATGCCCAAAAGCTTGCAAAAACCATAGAAATACCCTAGACCGGGAGCACAGACAATGACCTCATCGAGTTCATGGCTGAAATTCCAGAATTAGTTAAAACTCGATTTACATATTAAAACGCAATCGATCTGCCAAGTCATATCTTGGTGGAAAACACCTAAAAACCCGATTTTAGCAGCTGACTCTTAGGTTTACCATTGTGTTTTCCTGCCCCCAGTCCTCCATGTTTTTATACTTTTGGGTGCAGGAAAGCAGAATGGTAAACCTACGTGTCAACCCCTAAAATAGGGTTTTCAGTAGAGATGGGAAATAGAGTTACTTTTGGTTAACAGGTTGCATCGTTCCACGCCTGCACAAGTAACAGGTTCCAACAACCTGCTATTTTTTTAACATATAACTAATGGCTGTGTATGATGTCAACAGGTGTTTTAATTAGAAGGCCTTTAAACAAAATGTTTGAAATAATTTCGGGACGTACATAGACACTGTTTTTTGTTAAGGTGAATCCACTCCATTAAAATCAGTTTTTGTTTAAAAACTTAATTTTTACAGGACAAAACTTACCTAGTTATGATACTTTTAATTTTATGCATTTTGAGCTTTTCTGGCACTAAAAACACGTTTTTTGTTTATGGTGACAAAAACGGCGAAAATTCATAAGTTCTAAGTATCATAACTCAATAAGTTTTAGCTGTAGGAAAATAAAATGTCTACTGTGTTAGTGGTTAGAACATGGAGAAACTTTCTGAATGAATCTTATAAGAACCAGACGTTGTGAAAAGATTGTAATTTCTTAACTATTTAAAAAGCACTTATTTTAACGCAAATTGGATTTTAAATGATGCATAACAATATCTGAAACATTTTTGCAATTGGAACAATACCACTAAAACTAACGATTTAGAAATTAGCTTTTGGTAAACGATAAGAAGAGACATCCTGTATAAAAATAAACACAGATTTAACATGATTTGTAAAAAAAAAAAAATTCCCTGATTTCATTGCTGCTATGTGTATCAACGGATATGCATAGCGAAAACCACAAGAACATGAAAATATTATTTATATATGTTTAGTCAGATGCAATTTATCAATGTAATACTAAAAAAGTGTTTTTCCATATTTGGCGACTAAAAATCACAAAATTCATTAAATTGCAAGTATCTTAACCCAGTTAGTTTTGGCCATAAAAGAATAAATTTTTACTGTTTTACATCTTAAAACAGAGAAACTTCTAAGCCCTAGATACTGTAAAAAAATTTTAATTTCTCAAGTATTTAAAAATCAGCTATTTTAACGTAGATCGATTTTTATACGATACAGAACAAAATTTGAAACACTTTTGCAATTGCAACTACACCTCTAAAACTAATGGTTTCGAAATTAGCTTTCGGCAAACAATAAGTAAAGACATGCAGTATAAAAATAAACACTGCTTTAACAACATGATTTATAAAAAAAGAAATTTGATCCCTGATTTCATTGAAGCCATATTTATCAACGTCTATCCAAAGATAATCCACAAGAACCTGAAAATGTTATACACTTTTAATTAAAAGCAATTTATCCGACCAGATTTTTATACGTTTTTCAAATTAGTTACAATTGTATTAAAATTAAGTGCTCGCACAAATAATGCGATGCTATTGTCTTTCTTTTATTTACAGTGAAATAAAAATCAGAAATAAAAATGTTTGTAGCTCTTATTTTCTAAAAACACAGTATTGATAAACTAATAAATAAATAAAAACACATGCCTCCCTTTCTAAAAAAAAAAAATCCACTGTCAAATAAAATAAAGAAAAAAACCTGTCGAACTCCATGAGCATATCCTTTTTAAACATTCAAATTCAAAGAAACCACTAGCCCAATCAAAAATGGTTATCGCAATAACTGTGTCAAAAATGCAACAAAATCAAAATCATTCCCATCCTCTAATCCCTTTTAAACATTCTAATTCAAATAAACCACTGCCAGGTCAAAAATGGCTAACGACCTAACTCTGCAATGCAACAAATTCGCAGTTATTCCCATTCTCATATCCTTTATTAAAAAAAGCTTTTTAGTTTTCATCCCAATAAATCTCATCATTAAAATGATGTTATTCAATACTATTTATCTGTATAACAAATTACAACAGTTTAACGTATATCAGTGTGATGTGTTAAAAACTATTTTGTCTCCGTGTTGAGTTAAAGCAGCTACAGTATTAGAATCAATAGTAATGAATATTTGTAATAAAATAACTATCAAACTCTATGCGGTTTCTCAGAATATTTTAACAGTGGTAGCTTTCTTTTCTAGCAAATGGCCAGGTGTTTGCTAGTGAATTGGGCTCTGATTGGTTGATTGTGAATTGCTTCATAGCTACTAAGCTTTAATCATTTTTTGCAGTGAACGATACATTCTAGCCATTGAAGGCTACTAAAGACATGAAAGGACGATTTTTGACTGTCTGCGGTTGATGATTTCTTTCTATTAGCTTTGGCGCATCATAATAAGCGTTCATAATCATTTAAAAAGGACTTTTTTAATTTGAAAATACATATTTTTTTAATTTGAAAGTACATTTTTAAGTTCTTTTTTTTATAATATCGAAAACAAATTTTGGAAATTTTATTTTTATTATAATTTTAATATATATTTCTAAAAAACTATTCTTTCAGCTTTTTTTTTCTTTTTTTTTATATACTTTGCAGGTAATGTATTATAAATTTAACAGGGACTTTCCGTTAATCTGTTACTAAATAATGTACTGTAAACGAATAACATTGTTATTTATCCTAATATGTTAAATAATGCCCATCTCTAGTTTTCAGGTGCTTTCCACCAAGATATGACTTGGCAGACCGATTGCGTTTTAATATGCGAATCCAGTCATAACTAATTCTGGAATTTCAGCCGTGAACTCGATGAGGTGATTGTCTGTGCTGCCAGCTCCCTGTCTACATTATATCTAGGAAAATACCAGGAGATTTCTCATTCATGTTTTAATTTAGCTGTATTTTTTAGTTCTTCAAAATCACTTGAAATTAATACTACCTTATTATCTAAAAATTACTTTTTAAATTACTAAACACAAAATTTTCTTCAGAAATGCTGTTTTTTTCCTAGTGAATTAATGCTTCCCCCCCCCCCTCTTTTTGGCTTTAATAGCACCCATTTTAGCGACTCACCTTTTACTTTAAGGGTAAGCATTAAAACTAATCCGAGTATAAAATATGAAATTATACATTTGAACATAAAATTAAAAAACTTACACAATAATATTGTTGATAGGAATGTGAATAAGTTTTACAAAGAAGCCTATAAATCCCATAATTGCAAATCCAATAGCTGTTGCCATAGCTATTTTTTGAAACTCTGAAAATAAAGAAAAATATTTAAATATAAACATAAAAAGATAAAGTCACTCATATAGAATTTTCAGTTTTTTCATCTTATATACATGTTTCTGTACAGGGTACTTTTTCTTAGCACTGACTAATAGCCAATTCCTAAACCTTGTATCTGAGGTTTACAATAAACCTCAGACTATCAAAACGTCCTTGTATTATATGATGCTTCTTGCCAGGGCCAATGCGAAAGGGTGGGCGAAGGAGACAGTCGCCACAGACGCATAAATTGAGGGAATGCCAGATGTTTACTACCAACCCTTTTTTCTTTTTGGGTATATATAATATGTAATATATCTATGTACATATCGGGAATTTTTATCCTAATGAAAGTATGTACATTTTTCTATTCAAAGTTATTGCACCATCCCTTATCCAACACGCCAAAACAAATTTCTGACTAAATGCTTTTTTAGAAATTGCTTTAGGTCTTTGTCTTAATCTCTTTTGTTAACCTGTTAACTTTCCTGAGTTGAAAAGAGAGGGGTGTGTGTGTGTGCCAAATTGTAACTTTGCCCCAGGTGTAGTTCTCTTTGCATGGTCCTGCATTTTGCAATTAAGTTAGACATTATAAAATTTGTGCAATTCTTTATTCTTGGACTATCACTGTAATAACATTTTAAACCGCATAGTATAGAATATAAGGCACATAAAAAAATAAAACATTTATAAATTACTATCCAGTATAAAATAAGAGTGATGTTTTGGTATAAAAAGCGAGTTAATGTTATTGGATGCGGGAGGTGGGGTGGTGGTGAAATGCATATTTATAGAACTCTGGTTTTTTTTTTTTGTTATCTAGTTTGCCCTTCTGCCAGATTGGGCTGGATATTCAAGAGTCTACTGCAGTTGAGCTACAAAAACATTTCAAATGTGTTTCTTCACATGAAAATCCATTTAGGCCAAAATAGTTTTTTTTTTTTAACAGTTATGAAATTTGAATTTTTTTTACAGCCCTTGATATCTTTAAGTTATAAAAAAAAATTTTTGGTCCGACAAAAAGTTAATTTGCCCATAAGAAAATTTCAGAGTTATGATACTATAGATTTTATGAAACTTCACAACTTCTCAGCACTAAAGCAGTGTTTTTACAATTTTAGTGCTAGAAAGCTCTGATTTCATAAAATTCATAATATTATAACGCATTGATTTTGCTCATAGAAGAATGGGGTTTTTATTGATTAACTTGTCAGAGCATCACAAATTTAAAAAAATTATATTCTCAGGAGTCAAAAATTTAAATTTCATAAAAAAAAACAACAACAATGTAAATGGATTTTTCATGCAGTGATCAACATTTTGAAACTTTTTGCAATTGGAACTATACTTATAAAATTAATGGTTCAGGAATTGGTTATCAGCCAGTGATGAGAACAGACACCCTGTATATCCTTTTTAAATGCAATATTAATTGGTAGAGTTTATAACTTTATATTTTTGAAAATATAGAATCGGTGAAATTTGTATACATAATTCATTGAATTAGCATAACAAAGTGTAGAGAAAAATAAACTACAAACACACAGGGGCGGATCCAGAGAATCGTTTTTTTGGGGGGGGGGGGGATACAGAGTGACACATAGTTATAATTTCTGTTGCTCAAATCATTCCTTGCAGTTAATTATTAAATGAATATGAAATAATTAATGCAATTCAAAAATATTACAGACTCTCGATTATCTGATGTCTGATTAACCGAAACACTCTGTAATCCAACACTTATTATACAATACCGTCATCTCATCAAAATGTGATTTATTGTTACTTATTAAGTTGAAAAAATAAAAATGTTATAACAATATTTATTTATTGAATGCCTTATTTTTTTTTCTTTTTACTCTTGTACTGTGGTAATTATTTATCTTATTTTTTGTTCTTTTAGTTATAGTGAAGTTTTAACAACGTTAATAACACAAGCCTGCGATGATTGTGTTTAACTTTTGATAATTGATTTTGATATATTTTTTAGCACTGAATCCGAAAATGACCTTCATTTTTAACCATCATGTAACGATTTTCACAAATCGTAAATATCAAAGTTCAAAAGTAAAAAAAAAATAGCGAAAATCTTTTAAAGCAATTTGTCAAAGCCTTAATAAAAGAAGGTAAATGTTTTAAATACATCTGCGACAAATTTCCCAGCCTTATCAACTGCCAAAATAAAAGAGAATACCGAGATGAACCCCATAAAGAAGATAAAAGGAAAAGCGCGAAGCAGAGCATGAGCGGTTCAAAGAAACTAGAGCCGTAGCGAGTACTCGGTAAATACTCGGTACTTGGCCTACTCTGCCAATTTGCCGAGTACTCGGTACTTGGCGAAATTTTGGCCGAGTACTCAGCCAATACCGAGTAGCTGTAAGAATTTCATTTTTTAAGCATATGAACTTATAAGTGATCTGTAAAAAGTTATTTGAATATCAATGTATAATATACGCAATAATTCATAAAATTATTTACTCTGTATTTAACAATATGGCTACAAAATATAGAAAAAGTTAAGAACAAAAACCCTCATAAAATAATTCCAGATTAAAATTTAGTTTCACATTTATACAAATAAAAATAAGTTTTTTTTAAATATATAGGAAAACAGAAAAGACTTATTTTGGATAAGAAACTGAAAATGCAATAAAAAAATTAATAATTAAATTTATTATATTTCAAATTATGGTGCAAAAACAGCAAATGTTCTACATTATCAGTAAACAGGGCATTTCTTTTACTACTGTAAATTTGGCCTGCCCCTGTTCAGAATAAACAGTGGTTGAAGGTGCACATAAGAAATTTTTTGAAAGATTGCACATAATCGGAAAAGCCCCCCCCCCCCCCCCCCACCATGCAAATGGAGTGCCAGTTTTACATAAGTCTTCTTTTAAGAAAGCCTGTGTCTCTTTTTGTACCTCTCTTTTTATTTTTCTCTTTTTATTTTTAATCAAAAGAAAATAAGGTACAGTTACAAAATAAATATGAAATGTTTTGCATCATTCAATGAATTGTTACAGTAACCAATAAACATTTTTATTTTTCATAGAGAGATTTCAGGTATCAGAATAAATTGAGGGTTGAAGAATGTTTTAATTTTATATTGGTTAATAATTGTACTTGTTATGTGTCAATTCTCCTTTTTTTGCTACTGTTTTGAATTGTCAAAAATTGTCTTTAAAAAGTGCACAAATAAATTTCAAATTAAATTAGTTAATTTATATGTACTATATTATATATGTATATTATATATATGTACACACAGGTATATATACATATATATATGTACACAGCTCACATTATGTGCACATGAGTGTTTGTTTTTTTTTCTTATTACACAACTACTCTGTATTCGGTCGAGTAGTCAGTGGCCGAGTACCGAGTACTCGGCCAAAGTACTACTCGGTACACCACTAAAAGAAACTTCCACGCATGGAATAAAATTATAAGAATTTTAAATACACAATATTTTACATGTTTAACTGTAAAAATGCATAGTATAAGTGAAAAAATGAATAAATTATTATGAAAAAAAGTTGATTATTTATAGTAGCAGATTTTTCCAATATTTCGACTTTTTAAAAATTTACGATTTGGAAAAAATCCTGATGTGATGCTATGGTAAAAAATGAAGGTCATTTTTGGATTCAGCACTAAAAAATACACAAGAACCAATTATCGAAAGCTGAAAAACATAACCATCACATCCATTTTTTAATATCAGATTTCTGAAAGAGAATAATCTGTGAAGAAAGATCCCCTTCAGAAATCTAAAGGGCCTTAACATCCTTGAAAGTCAAATGTCATCTAAGTGGGGTGCCTCTCTTCACAGGTACGTGTTATATAATAACATCCTTTCCAATTAAAATTAATTTAAAAAGCTATTTTAAAATATTTAAATTAAATCAATAAACTTCTTTACTTTTAAAATTTAAATTCTACCTTTAAATATTCATTAATTTTCGTTAAGTTCGTTTTTCAGTTAAATTTCACTCAAAAACAATTTTAATTTAATCGCCATAAAAGATCATAAAAAATTATCAATAATAAAATTATAAATCTTAAAATTAATACTTTCTACCGTAATAGAATATTTTCATAATAATTTTCAAATCTAAAATTCATCATTTAAAGTCTTTTTATTCAAACACTTTTATTACTCTGTGTGGCATCGTCGATTTTAAATCAGCCAATCAACGATGTCCGTTCCTAACGGCATGTTTTTGATAGTGTTCTTTTGCAATAGCATCGCTCTCTTCCTGCCTGGATTCTACGGTGAGCGGACGTATTCCGCTCTCGGTGGCTCCGCCTTTTTCTTTTTCATGGCATATCAGCGTTGGACTAAACGGGTCCTTCGCTTGATATTGCCACTTTAATATTCTACTTAAAAATAATCTTAAAGTTAAATCTTACATCAAAGTAAAATTTGTAATGGTATTGGTTAAATTGGTTTCACAACCTCGTTATGTACAGTTCTGTTGTCACCAACGTCTTAAAATGGTTTCTTCAAAATGAGATGACGAAGTAGAAAAATCTCGGGATGTGTTTCAACGATCGGCATGAAGAATTCAAATATGGGCCGTCCTACGCCATCCTTCCTTATATTGTGAACAGACATCTATGAAAATAAATTTAGATCTACCAGTTTGTGAGATATGAAAGATGCTATGAACAGGTATGAAGATTACAGCTTTTCTGGGCGTGGCCTATCAAGATTTTCGAAATGATTTTTCTTTTTGGATATATAAATCTTGCAATGGTCTGATTGTATATTACGACATGAAATGTAGGATTTATCGTCTCTATAAACTAAAAAGCGAACTATGTGGTGGAACTCTTACAGCAGTAATCTTAACGATGTTGGAATGATCAGTATCAATTTATCTTTTATTTTTTTTGAAGTAAATTCTATGCACCTTCAATATTTTATAGAGTAAAAATTTAAATGTATTCGAATATAATAATGAAACATTTTGATATTATAATTGTAAAAAAACAGATGCATCTCGTTTTCTCTTTTCTCTCCCCATTCCCCCCATTTAATTAAAATAATACTTTAATAAAGAAAATTATTTATTTAAATATAATTGTGTATTTTTCTGTGTTTTGACTTAAGTGTCTCTTAATATTACCATAAAGTGCCAAATCAATTTATTACAATTATGTACTATAGAATTATTAATTATAAAGGTTCTAAAGTAAATATTTAACACTTGGCACAATTTAAATATGTTCTACATAGAAAATATTTCATCTTGCCTGAAAATTGCATAAGTTCAGGTGAGTCTAAAATTTATTATTTATATTTTACCATGAAGTTACCAGTTTATATTTATTTACATCTTTCACATGCAATGTTTACTAACCACTAACGATCACTAGCCATATTTAACAGTAAACTCTCTCCTCTCTAATTCATAAATTAAATCGACATAATATATTTATAACTCCCAATTTTAATAAATTTTAAATTCCTTTTCTCTTTTCCTCTTAATTTTTTTTTTCTACCTAACAGTACGGATCTAAGGAAGGGGGGGGTCGCCCCCCCCCTCCCTTGGATAAAAAAAATATAAATCCACCGATTATCGTGAATTTTGACAAATGGTCGCCGAAAAAAATCAATTTTGTCAATCATTCGCAGGTCAAAGGATCACAAAAAACGTGAATTTCGTCAAAGGATTGCGCAAAAAACACCAATTTTGCCAAAGGATTGCGCAAAAACGCCAAATTCGTCAAAAAAGCGTGGGTAAAACGTGAATTTTGTCACAAAATCTGGCATTTCGTCAAAGGTGATAGAGATACAAACACTGTATTTCTCATTGCCTCTTATCATCTCCTGTCATAAAACCTCATTTCACAAACTTCATTTTATTTTTAAGTTCATTGTCATTTATTTACTTTATTTACATTTATTTATTTCTTAAATAAAGACAGTAATAAATATTTCTTAAACTTTTACTTACCCTCTCTATTGATTCTAGACAATATCCAGCTGTAATAAAAGTTTCCTGACTCTTTTAACATCCATAGTAATTCATACCATTTTGCCGTTTTTAATTTCATTTCATTACCGTACTTCACCGGCAAAAACTTTCTTTCGACTACGTTTCAACTTCCGTGACGATATTTCTCCCGCCAGATGGCGACTTAGAATATCGTTTTCAAATCGAATCTTTTCATCGAATCTTGCTTTGCATCGATTCGATGCCGTTCTCTGATTGGTTCGTTCATCTGAAACGACGTTTTCAATCCGACCATTTTTATATAAATACGCGATTCCAATCTTAATAAGGTGCACTTTTATCTTCCTCTAATGGAAGAAATATTTCAAGTTACTGAACGTGGCTGGACCACGTTCTGGATGTTATATATTAGCTTTTATCTGTTTAATTATGTTTTATCTTAAAGTTCAAAGTCTGTGATATTTACAAATAACAATGTCGGTTCTGATATGTGAAACGTTGTCATCAAGGCCTACAAAAATGTCTGTTTAAAATGAATGCTGCTTTTTACTATTGATGTCAAGTCTGTGTTTGGAATCAAGGAAAAATAAACTGTCTTTATTTTGTTTAATCTGCATACGTTTTACTCTGCCTTCATGAAGATCACAATACAATTTCTACATATTCACTTTCAGGATAACCCTTTTCCCAGCCAAAAGTTTCCACACGCGCTATCTGCTTCATTTAATTACATTTTTAACGTGCATAATCATCATATATTTTAAAGTGTTATGATTAAAGCACATTAAAAGGATCACAAAAAAACCCCGCAAATTTCGTGAAAGGATCGCAGAAAAGAATCGCGAATTTTGCCAAACAATTGCGGAAAAAAACACTAATTTCGTGAAAGAATCGCGCAAAAATGTGAATTTCGTTAACAGATCTTGGAAAAAATGTGAATTTCATCAAAGAATCGCGAAAATAATAGGCGAATTTCATCAAAGGGCCGCAGAAAAAAACACTATTAGCACCAGGAGGAAATTCCCCTAGGCGCGCACCTGTGGGTGTCAATCAGGACGGTCACCCCCACAAGATATAAATCCAACACTTTTAATGGCAGTTTTTGTGGAACAGACAGAGGAACAAGCAAACGAAAACCAAACACTTTTCGGATGTCAATGATAAACCTCAATGACGTTTCGGCAATTAGTGAACAAAAAAGGATTATGTCCTGTCAAAAGGCATATGGTGCCATAATTTTTTACACTATGGATTTAACGGGCTGCTAGGGCAAATTAAGCCTAGAAGCCACAACAACTTAAAGCAGAGTTCAAGAATCGATGTCCACTGACATGCAGAAATAAGTCAGGATATAATTCAAACATAACTTTATTAAAACCAATTAAAAACACGATTAAAAGATATTAAATATAACAATATATGGCCATAACTTCGGCCAAGAACTTAAACAGCTCATATATTGAGCCTTTACTTATCAATCACATTACTGAAATATAACATAAAACGAGCCATCTGAACACGAAGTCGCTCCAATATATACCATCCAAACAGAATCACCTTCGTAACTAACAGTGAAACATGCAGTTATAGAAATCAGCCAATTAGAAACCAGCGTACGTCATCGGCTTGATGACGCAATACTTAACCCTCCGACTGTCTTGGAAAAGGGCAAAATTGTAATGTTGTTTTCTCTGCATTTTGTTTTAAATGCTAAAAAAAATATGATTCTTTAAAGATTTTATAAAAAAAATTAATAACGAACATGAATGCAATCCTTGGAAGTATTAATCATTGTTCAATGTATTAAAAATACATTAAATCAATATAATTATATTACTTTAAATATTGCTTGTATTGCAGTGAAACCTGGAGCTTAGTGAACGTATTAACACAGGCTTGTCAGTGAGGGGGTTAAGTTGGAATTCAGTCATTCATCTCTAGATGCGTGGAATTCATAAATGTATGACATCATATCGTCAGAAAAATGAAACGCTCGTAAGTTAAAGGCTGAAAAGATTTCGCAGCTAAACTAGAAAACAAACATCGATACCGAACAGTCTCAGAATTGGGCTGCGAAGCATAACGACTTGAAACACTGAT
Source organism: Maratus speciosus (assembly GCA_963932465.1). Taxonomy (NCBI): domain Eukaryota; kingdom Metazoa; phylum Arthropoda; class Arachnida; order Araneae; family Salticidae; genus Maratus; species Maratus speciosus. The sequence goes on from OZ010789.1 coordinate 200,621,815, forward strand.
ATCTATGCTGATCTCGGTCCGGAAACCAGGATCGGTCTAAAATTACTAAAATTATAGCAGAGTGTGGAAGATATCTTTAATTTGAAGTGCTGTAGGTAACCATGGTAGGATAGTGACAAAGAAAATGTTTAAAAGTGTAAAGACAAGTAAAGATATGTTTAAGTTTGAAATAAAACTGACGTTTATTTTAACGAAAAGAAAAATGACTTAAATAATTATCAGACAACATAATAAAAAAGTAAATTAAATTATGATGAAAGGATTTAATGACAGATGGCAGTAAACAGCGTGAATTTAATAGATGAACAATCCATCAATATCAGGTCACTATTCATATTATATTTCTCAGTTGTCAACATTCACTTAAAGTAAGAAAGTAAAAAAAGAGGAACAATTACAGTTTGACTTTAGGCTGAGCACGATACATGACCTTTGATATACAGCCCATGTTAATATGATGATAATAACCTTCAACACAAATGACGATGGTTTGAAAGAAGGGAAAAAAGGATGAAGAACCAAGTAGGCTTAAAACACCGACGTTATAATAAACCATCGTTATCTTTAACAAAAACACAACACATCTCTTTACTTGTATTGATGAAAAAACAAAAACACTGCGTTGCTATCCGGAAACATTACTTTTATGTTGAAGTCAACATTCGTAATATGCTTGTAGAAAAATAACTGCTGAATAAATTATAGAACGTAACTCAACTACGTTCAAAAAGGAAAACACTTTCATAACTGAAGTCTAAGTCCGTAGTACGAAACACTGGTCTTTCCATAGTAACGAACGACGAACACATCGAAGCTTTCTTTAAACAAAAACACTTTCAAAAGTTTAAAACTATTAAGCTTCCTAAACCAGCAAAGATTCACATCCCACAAGCTCATTAAAAACCAACAACCAGCCATGAACAAGCTACGAACCACACAAGCTCATTAAAAACCAACAACCAGTCATGAACAAGCTACGAACCACACAAGCTCTTTAAAACCAACAAGCTACCACAACTTCAAAATGCACCGGCATATATCGTCTACTCCCGATACGTCCCCTTCCGATCAAAACACTATTTCCCGATCTGTGGAGTTGAGAGAAATGCATCCTGCCTTACGACAAAACTAAAAGACGAAACTGCATACCTTCCGATACGGTTCAGTGATCGGTGAAAGGCGTGACGTCACATCGGTACGGCGAGATTGAAGCGTTTGAAGAAATGAACGGTCGATCTCTGTATTGTAATAAATGATGAACGATGCGTGAATAGAAGTTTGGAAATAAAACTGGATATGGATGCTTTAGATATACTAAATAAATAAATGAAAATAATAACCAAAAGAAAACTTGGTTATTAGAATAGAAATAAGAAAAACCAAAGGAATAACGGTAAGTACCATTTCAGGGTGTATAAGTAACAAGGAAAATAGGCTGTCAATTCTGACATATGCCATATTTCGATATCGGCAAGAATGCCACGATATGACATCAAGATTGAGGTTGGGGACGATGCTACTTCGTGTACCTTCTGTTGAATCTCTACAACAGAAATTGACAACGTTATGCGGATCCTTTTAAAGTGTTGAAACTTTTCGTTCTTTCAAAAAAGCTGCAATTCTAATTTCTGTATAACAATATTTTTGAGGAGTGCTTTATTGTTTGAGAAAAGAATGGGATTCATAGCAATTTCCAAAGAAAGAAAGAAACAAGAAAAAGAAAGGTCCTTTGAAAAATTCAAGCATCTTAATGTTTACTGAAGAAAGCCACTAATGTGTAAAAAATGTACTGTTATTGCCACCCACATTAGTAATCAAGGGGTATTTGATGAATGAAGAAAAAAGGATTATGTCCTAATCCCAAGTCAGTTAAAAGCTAAAATGCGTATGGTGTGTTGATTTCTTAAAAACCAACTTGGTAAATTTGTTCTTTCCTTCTTTGCCCCGATCAACCCCTTCCCCCCATGGATGCGCACCTACGGGAATCTTCTCCCGGTACTAATTGTGCATTTTTTTCGTGGCCCTTTGACGAAATTTGCATTTTTTCAACGATTCTTTGGCGAAATTCGCTTATTTTTTTTGCGATTCTCTGAACAAATTCGCATTTTTTCAGAGATCTGTTGATGAAATTAGTGTTTTTTGCACGATTCTTTCATGAAATTAGCGTTTTTCCCCCGCAATTGTTTGGCGAAATTTGTGTTTTTTCTGCGATCCTTTGAAGAAATTCACATTTTTTTTCGCGATCCTTTGTCTAAATTTGCATTTCTTTTGCGATCCTTTGGTGAAATTTGCATTTCTTTTGCGATCCTTTGGCGAAATTTGCATTTCTTTTGCGATCCTTTGGCGAAATTTGCATTTCTTTTGCGATCCTTTGGCGAAATTTGCATTTCTTTTGCGATCCTTTGGCGAAATTTGCATTTCTTTTGCGATCCTTTGGCGAAATTTGCATTTCTTTTGCGATCCTTTGGCGAAATTTGGATTTCTTTTGCGATCCTTTGACTTGCGAACGATTTACGAAATTGATTTTTTTCGGCGACCATTTTGTCGAAATTTGCGATAATCGGTGGGTTTATATATATCTTTTTGGGGGGTGATCGCGGAAACACCTCTTCAGGGTTGAAGTTAAATCAATGGATATTGTACATTAAATAGGCCTGCAGACAGGCAATGTAATTTATAAATTTATATCCCTTTAGGGATAGTCAGGAAGCAACATCTACCAGTTGTAATGTGGTGAGATCAAATGAGAGAAGGTGGAAGGGGAGAAGCAAGCTGAGAAATTTTTATAAAATAAAAGACTGGTTTCTCAGAAGCTTCATTTATTTTAAAGATTTTAGGACTTGAAATTAATTTTTTCCATGGAGGAGTCTCCCTCCCAACATAAGAAATAGAGGAGAGTTTGACTGTCTGGGAAGGAGAAAAAAAAAAATCTTTAAACTCCACTATTATTTTATGTGCTATTTTAAGAATTACAATAATACAGACATGATACCATTGAAGAAATTTTAATCAACAACTCAGAATAATTATGCAAAACGTTTAATTTTTAAAATTCAAGCGCTAATATCTGCAAGTTGCAAAAATCAACTAGTTTGTTGTTTCTAAATATGTTTCTTCATGTGTACCACAAGATCTTAACAGTTCTTCTAATCTTATTGTTTTGTACTGACTCTAGGGCAATTTGGCAGGGCCTTACTGTCTTTTTTTTTTTTATGTGTCCATTTATTTATTTTCCTTTTTTAAGTCAAGAGGAGAAAAAAAAGCAAAATATGCCCATTGGTCATACGGTTGATAGGCAGCAGAAAAAAAATGAATTTCGTCGTTCTGACATGGGGAAGAAATAGCAAAATTTGTCGATCGGTCATGAGAAAAAAAATGTGAAGTTTGCCATTCGCTGGCAGGTAAATATCACAAAATTTGTTAATTGACCAGATAAAAAATTGCGAAATTTGGTAACTGGTCGCGAAAAAAATATCGTGAAACTCATGAGTTGGAAGAAAATATTGTGAAAACTTTCAGTCGAGCATGAGGAAAAAAAGATGTGAATTTCACCAATCTTATCACAAGAGGAAACAGCAATTCGAAAATTGGTTGCAGAAAAAAAATTGTTTATTTCGTCGATCTCTCATGAGGAAAAAAATCAAAAAACATTGATTAGTCACGTGAAAAAAGTCAGGAAAATCAATTATCGGTTGTTGAAGAATATTGCAAAATTCATCTGCCGGTAGCGGAGGAAAAAAAAAAAAAAATCGTGAAAATTCTCAGTTGTGGAAAAGAAATATGAATTTCATCGAACAGTTGCGAGAAAAATAACACAAAATTAGTCCGTTACGGGATTTTTTTTTTTTTTTTTTCATTTTGTGAATCGACATCAGATAACCAGTATAAAAACTATCAAATGTAAGAATGTTATACATCGATCATTTTACGGTTTCACATTGTTCTCTGGATTGATTTGCCCACTTGATCATTATTTCAAAAAGCAAAATTCTCTGGAAAATGGGATTTTTTTAGGTGGGAGCCCACCCATGATATTTTGGGTGGGGTTAGAAATTTTATGCACAAATCCCGGCCTGAAGTTCAAGCCCTGGATTTTCTTCCAAATTAGCTTATCTTTCCAGATATCTGCCTTTTTCGAATATATGGTGTCGCAAATTTGATTAATTGAAGTAATGTTTATTAAATGTATTCACAGAGGGCAGCACAATGCAGAGATGTACTTGATTAAATGAAAAGAAAATGTGTTTCAACCCGCCCCCCTCCTCTCTCTGTCAGTCTAAGTGATGAGTGGATTTAGAAGGTGTTCAAATATTTTTCAGCACAAAAGGTAAATAAAATGCTGTTGAATTTTAATATAAAATGATTTCAGTCTTATTTTAAGTTAAGATATTATTTTCACATGTTTTATTTTAATGAATGTGTAAATCAGGTAGATTTTAGAGATTCGAAAATCGCCTTCTGTTTGCGATACCTTGGCACATGGGATGCCGGAATAGGGATGCATGAGGTAATATTTGATTCAAAACTGAGCTTTTTAAAGAAGTATGGATGCTTTAAAAATAAAGAGAATACCTCTGAGAAGTGCGTTTACAAAGACTTTGAATGGACTAAATCTAATTTTAAACTACTCAAGCCCGGATGTCAACACAATTGAACAGTTATTAGACTAGTTAGTTGACAAAAGCAAGAAATTGAGTGCTGTAGATAAGGAAATTTTAAATTTTATGCTAATAAACAAAGTTTCTGAGAAAGATTACACAAAAGAATTTGAAGCTTGTGGAGAATAGAATGAAAAATTGATTAAAGTGAAGCAAATTTGTATTAAGTCTATCTAAGAATCCCCGTGGCAGAATGTGCGTGACACTGCAACAAGCGTCGCAGACGTTTTAGGGCTTCTGCAGACAAAAAATATATAATACACAGCGGGAAAGAAAAAAAAAAAAAAAACAAGGGGAAAGCGATGTTTTTATGAAAAGCCAAACAGAATTCACTAAGTGAGAACGGGTCTATGGCAGGGACAATTCGTCTCTGAATTTTCTGAAAATTTAAAAAATCGGTCATCGGCCCGAACATTCGGAAATAAAAATCACTGAAAAATATCGCGAATTATGACAACTGATTGCAGAAAAGAAAGCCTTTTCGTCAATCATTCGCAGAAAAAATCGCCAATTTTGCCAAAGGATTGCGGGGGAAAAAGCAAATTTCGGATTGCGGAAAAAACACGGATTTCGGCATATGATTGCGGAAGAACAGATTGCAGCAAACCACAGTGGAAAAACGTGGATTTTGGCAAAGGATCGCGGAAAAATCACGAATTTCGTTAAAGGATTGCAAAAAAATGCAGATTTCTTCAAAGAATTGCGTGAAAAAGGCCAATTTCGTGAAACACAAATTTCGTCAAATGATCTCAGAAAAAACAGATTTCGTCAAATAATTGCAAAAAAAACACTGATTTCGTCAAATAATCTCGAAAAATTGCAAAATTAATCGAAGGATCGCAGAAAAGCACGAATTTTGCAAAGGATCTAGGAAACGCAAATTTCATCAAAGGATTGCAGTAAAACACGAATTTCGTCAAAAGGTCGCAAATTTTGTCATAAAATCACGGTAAAAATGCAAATTACTTCAAATGATCGCAGAAAAAATGCACATTTTGTCAAAGGATTGTGGAAAATGCGCGAATTTCCTAAAAGACTAATAAAAAATGCCAATTTCGGCAAAGACTTGCGTAAAGAATGCAATTTTCATGGAATGGTCGCGGAAAGAACGTCAATTTCATCTAAGGGTCATTGGAAAAATGCGAATTTAGTTGAATGATCGCGGGAAAAAAATGCAAATTTTGGTAAAATGATCGCAGAAAAAAATACGAATTTCGTCACAGGATTGCAGAAATAATGCGAATATCGTAAAAAGATCGTGGTAAAAACGCGAATTTCGTCAAATGATTGCAGAAAAAATGCGGTTTCGTCAAAATATCGCAGAAAAAACATGAAGTTCGCAAAAGACTTGCATAAAAAATGCCATGAAAGAATTGCATATAAAACACATTTTGAGAAATGATCGCGGAAAGAACACGAATTTCGTTTAAGGGCCGTTGAAAAAAAGAAAGTTTAGTCGAAAGATCGCAAAAAAATGCAAATTTTTTAAAATGATCGCAGAAAAAAGTGAATTTTGTCTAAGGGACATTGAAAATATTTGAATTTCGTCACAGGACCATGGAAATAAGGTGAATTTTGTCAAAGGATCGCGAAAAAAATGAAAATTTATTCAACGGATTGCGAGAAAATGCAAATTTCTTTAAAAGATTGTGAAAAAAGTGAACTTCATAAAAGGGTCGCAGAAGAAACACAGCTTTAGAAAACAGCTGATACACAAACATCTAGTTTTATTATTATAGATATATTTAATCTGAAATAATATATACTGAACTAACTTTTGAAAAATCAGGTTACCCGAACCCAACCAAACACGGAATTAAGCCGACCTGCAACAAAAGTAATTAGTGCTTGGGGAGAATTCCCCCCCCCCCCACTTCTGCTGTAACATTTCAGGAAAAATATATATATCTATGATGCCATAATTAAATAACACTACAACAGCAAGAAGATATTTATATGATATATAGCGTATTACAGACTATTTTTGAAAATATTATTAGCGTTGCAGACACTTAAAGATAGTTCTGCCACTGAGCTAAGAATATCGTTCACAAAATTTTATAGATGTTGGGAGAACGGTATCCCGACTACTTCATTTACCAGAAATAAACAAACCCGTTTAATGGCAATGCAAGAACCTGGTTATCTTTTTGGAACACTTTCAAGAAAATCCATGAGGTTGCCGTTTTAGACAACAACTCAAAATTTGTGTATCTTATACAGGCAATTACACTGAAATCTAAAACATCGCAAATAGTACAAGAAGTTATCCTGTCTCGGCAGATAATTATCCTAAAGTAATCCAGCACCCGAAAGAGAGGTTCGGAAGATAAGATTTGTTAATACAGATTTATATAAGATTTATCACAACTAGTGTTAAGTAATAGAGCGTCAAGAAAGGAATTTAATTTATTATCTTTGTACAATAACCTAGAAACAAAACTTAAGGTCTTTGGAATCGTTAGGAGTCACTGAAGACAAGTACATTAGCACTTTATTTCCCTTGGTGGAATCCTGCTTGCTTCATGATGTGCTAAGAATTTGGGAAATACAGCGTGAGAAGCCTGCTCGAGGTAAGAAAGAGCGAATTAAATTCTATTCTTGATTGTTAAAAAATGAAGTAATTTCAGAAGAATGTTCTATTGCTCTTTGGCCCGTTCTAGTCTTAAAAAATTTACTAGATTTAATAATGAATACAATTCTGTGCCAACTGCTACTGATTTGTTTATATACGATAAGTCTAAAGATAAGCATTTAGTTAAGAAATATGATGGCACATGCAGACTTGTTTAAACCCAAAAACTTTCTTGTATGTCAAAACCAACATAAATATCGGATCAAAAATCTTCTGCAAATTAATGTCTAATAAAATGTGTCGTATGATTTTGACAATATGAATTAAAAACAGTAGTTTAAAATAATTAACATTTAAATTAAAAATTAATGAACAATTATTCTGGTTAAAAAAAATAATAAAGCTAACAATCCATGATAGGAAGTCAGGGGTGTTTGAGCAAAAAAATTCTGAAATTAAACGCAAATTTTCTGAATGATTACAGCAGAAAAAAAACAGCACCCTTCATGCTCCTCAGTCAAAATAGCCTTTTGTACTAAAAAAGTTGCTTGCATAGTTAAAATTGAATCATTGTTGTGTCTTAAAAAGAACATTAACTTTTATATATTATAAGTATATATTAAGTGCCCTTAAAAATAAAAAAAGCACCTTTCAGAATTTAAAATATGCCCTTTTCTTACCAGCAGCACCCTGCCCTTTTTTAAACCTGTGGGGAAACTGCTAGTACCCTGATCTTTTCTTTTTTTCTAAAGTGAACATTAACCTTCATTACTTAATACTTTTAGATAGATTGCTCTGTGTGTTCGTAATTATATAAATACATAGCACTTATAACTGTCATCTTGTCTGTGTGTCACCATATAACAGTGCAAAAACTACCCAACCGAATGATTTGCAATTTAATGTATATAATCATTGCAGAATTTTGTCGAGTCATTTAAAATTACCAAAATTGAATCAAAGCTTATATTAAAGTTTTCTTCATTCTATTAAATCCTATCATATGTAATTAATTCAATGATATTCCATGATAGGTAATGATTCTAGGTTGCCTATGTGATTACATCATATTTAAGGAAGAGTCATTATTTCCGTATTACTGAATTTATATAAATAATCTTAATAAATTTTGTATTCACGCATTTTTGCATAAGGGTGCAACAACTATCGCACCAAGATTTGAATATTTATAAAACTAGTTATAGTATGAATGCATCTCATTTGCCACGTTTGATGTACAATTTCCGACTTGTTTTCATCTCCTATTAAACATAATATAACAAAGTACTAACTGTTAGTTATATGGCACAAAGATGATGCAGAACACATTTACCTTTTCTATCAGGTTTGGTACATCTTTTAACAAGCCGTATTGAATCCTTGGCAAACTGCTTTCCAGGTTCAATAAAGGACATAACTTGATCCATGATGTCAACTTTAATAGAAAAAAAAAATATATATATGCATAAAAGAATGCAAAATTCTTTTAATGAAAGACTTAATATTGGTATTAATACATTTGATTAAAATTGTTCAATGAAAACATTAGAATAAAAAAAATCTGAAAAAAATTATGCAAATACAAAATCATAGTTTAATTTTTGCAAAAAAAAAAAAAAGTGTTTATTGAATTAGTTTGGACCTTAAAAAGGAGGATTATTATTACTTTTACCATACTGTATTAGAAATTTTTCTTTTGTACATTAAAGTATACCATAACTTTTTTCTAAACCTTTCTCAATATTGCAACCCAGGGCCCATGTTAAACATTTGCCACCTCAAACAAGAGTACGATATAAAAAGTGGCAAAAAAGATTTTGACTAAGTATTTAGCAAAGTATTTGGTTTGCTGGTTAATAGCCTAAATTTTCTAGCACCTGGATTTTGATGATAGAATTCGATTGCCAAAATATTTTTTTTTCTTTTGCACGAGATTAAAAATGAGTTTGTTAACAAGAAATAAGATTTTAACAAATTTAGTATCATTAAATGTGCATCAGTATGTTTATGCCATTCATAACTGTAGATCATATCTACTAAAAAACAACTTTTCAAAAGTAAAAAAAAGCCAAGCAAAAAAAAAAAAAAAGAAAAGAAAAAAGGTGAAAGTTGTGGCTAAAAAATAGTGTGATATCAAATTTCCAAGCTTATATTACGGTACTTATTTAACATTTTTTGATAAAAATTTACCATATGTAAGTCGAGTACCTAAGTATGCGTTGATAGAAAGCCTTTTCTCCTTTACTGACTACATCATAACGTGTTTCTGAAAATTAAATTTTTTTTAATTATGCATGATGGGTTTGGCAGCCATCTTTCCATATTTTACACAAATTTCTAAGCACACAAGTTCATTGTTAAGATTGGAAGTTCGAAATTGTTACTAAAGCAAACATTTTATTCTTTTAATTTATGGAAATGAGTGCCTAAAAATTTGTGTCTAAAAATAAAGCTGAAGTAACTTCAGGTTTCCTCTTATGATTCTCTTTTTTCGGAGGGGGGTTAATTAATTAGTTAAAGCAGTAAAAATCAATTTGTTTTTTCAAAATAAAAAACTTTAATTTATCTGTCTGTAGCTAAAACTAGAAGTTCGAAATTCTTAATAATGCAAATATGTTACGAGCTTGAGTGCTTAGAAATTTGTGTAAAATATGGAAAGATGGCCGCCAAGCCCATCATGCATAATTAAAAAAAATTTAATTTTCAGAAACACGTTATGATGTATTTAGTAAAGGAGAAAAGGCTTTCTATCAACGCATACTTAGGTACTCGACTTACATATGGTAAATTTTTATCAAAAAATGTTAAATAAGTACCGTAATATAAGCTTGGAAATTTGATATCACATTATTTTTTAGCCACAACTTTCACCTTTTTTCTTTTCTTTTTTTTTTTTTTTGCTTGGCTTTTTTTTACTTTTGAAAAGTTGTTTTTTAGTAGATATCAGTTCTGTTTTTAAAACAAATGATATATAATTGAAATAATTCTACTAACTCAAATTAAAATTAGTCCTTGTATAGCCTTTATAAGCAGAGAGCAAACACAATATTATACATTTTGTTTACCTATCATTCATTTTTTATAGTGATTAATAATTTAAAAGTAAGGAAAGTCAATTTATTCTTTCAAAGTATCAGTCTTTCTCAATTTATATCTCCTTAAAATTTTCTACGAAAGATGAAAATTTAGTAAAAAACAGAGTCGAAATAAAATATATATTTACAGTTAGTCTCTCAGTTAATTGTTTTTTCTAACTTTTTTTTGCTGACGGTTTTGCAAAATAAATTTACCTTTACAAATACCTATGGTTAATCCGAGAATGAAACCCCGCAGTCATCTAAAGAATCGAAGATCTGTAAATCTAGCAATTCTAGACATAATAAAGGAACATTTTTGATAAAAAAAATCTAAAAATTTAAAGATATAAACTGTACATATAACTTCTTCATTTAGATCGTGTTATAGAGAAGAAAGAATAAATATGTAATTTTACTCAAGTTTGTTTATCCATACGTATTTGCATAAATGTGAGGATATTAATTTACTATAAAATTTCCCCTAAATTGATTATCTTTAATAGTCTATTATTGAAGCCGCATATACATTAGAATTAAATATTTTTCCGTTAAAAATTGCCTGAAATCTATAGTCTTATCGTTCGTCAAATTTGTTCTTTTTTTATTTTATGCCCAGACTCTTTTTCTTAACTCTGACAAAAGATCACAGACATATTGAAGCTATCCAAATTCTTATATCTTTCTATCGTATTTCCTTTTTTGAGGGGGGTGTGAGGAAGAGCCCTTAAGAACTTCGTTTTGTTCTCAGAATTTTGAATTATTCATTCAAAAGATCTACCTACATAAGTCTTGTTGCAGAATTTTCATTAGCTAAGAGTTGCATCAAGTTATACATCATGTGAATCTATTAAATTAATTTTGTGAAATACTAGATGGGAGCCATTGATATTTCCAGACCATTTGCCTACATTTTAAACTTGAGTCATTTACTACTATTCATTAATTTTCTATACGAATTAAAGAAGTCATTGTTTCCATGCCAACTGTACCTTTCACTATTGCTTGCTTGTTTGTTTGTTTGATTTATTGAACACATACATCATATCACATGCGGATCACGGCAGGATTCCAACCTGCTTCCACCTACGCTCTCAAGCGATTAGCGGCATGGTGCCTCATCCACTCAGCCACGGTGGGCCACTATTGCTTTCTCTAATGCCCAGATACTCAAATTTAACCAACTGCACTTAGAATCATGGTCATAACAGAGAACATTTATATGTTAGAGCAGTGTTGCCAGTGGGCTACTTTTTTTAATTCAGATTTCTTGATTGCCAGCACTAATTACAAACGGTAAAATTCCCTTTGTTTTCGCCTTAATATGTCATTAAATAAGGCGCATTTTACAATTTCAAAAAAGTGGTGCCAATCAAGTATCTGAATTAAAAAAGTAGCCCATCTGGCAACACTGTGTTAGAGTGGTGAAATATGCACAAGTCGTGTACTCATATTCAATTTTTTGTCCAAAGTACGGTAACTCAGTTTTCAGTAATAGACGAGGAAGATTTCAATTAAACTAACCAGAAAAGTTAACAAACATTGGCTTTCTGATTTGATTTTATTCAAAAGTGTTTTAACCAACCAAAGTTAATGTCCGGGATCCAGATAAATTTTTTTCTGTTAGTAAAATTACATTGACCAATCAGTAGCCTCCATCCTTGCAGGCTTTTCGGTGTTTAGTGCAAACATCAAAAAGTTCGGAAAAATGCAGACGTCTGATTGATCAATCTCATCCCGCTAATAGCGAAAAATCTATCTTGCTCCCGGCCTATTCAACGCTCTTTAAATATTGGAGAAAGCCTTGACACGTGTCAGGAAAACGTCACACAAAGCAGGCAAAACAAAGAAGAAAAATCATTCATTGGCTCGTTCATATTCACGAGCAAATGAATGATTTTGTTTCTTTGCTTTGCCTGCTTTGTGTGATGTTTTCGTAATGCGAGTCAAGACTTTCTCAAATATTTAGGAGGCTTTGACTTATTTCACCCCCATGAAGTTATGAAAGGAGAGGAATAGACATGTCAATCTTCCCGTGTGAAAAACTAGTTACCAAAAAAATGAGTTCTTTCCCTCTCTTCTGCCCTTTTCTCTCTTGATTTTGACCGATAGTAGCCCATTTAGCAGTCTCCAGTACAAGATGCTGCTATATACGGTGGACGCAGGAGGGAGGGTGTTAGCGCGACCAATGACATAATAGGCCAGTTCATGATGTTTAATCCTCCATCACTCGTGCCTGTTTTTGTCACACGATCACTCGCGGGGGTGTTGTAAACACCCCAAACTTTTTATTGCAATTTTCAAGTTATAATGAATTATAATAAATTTTTCATCTACTCATAATTAAAGTAACTTACTTTGACTTATTATAAATAAAAATAATTTGGAAATACAAGAAAAATATAATTTTATAAAAAATAGATAAAAAAACTTTACATATACTACTACATTACAGTCAAATTTATATAAAAAATATTTACATTTACTACTTATATTACTTATACTCAAAAAATATTGGATAATGACATTTATTTGCTATATTATAACATACATTAAGATTTGTTTATGCGTAATGATTTAATAATATTATTCTTTAAAACAATTTGGGCAAATGGAAGACATGTGTTTTAAGCACATATTTTTTTTTGCAAGAAACACAGTAGCAGTTAGTTTTTATGTCCTTTAATCGAGGGCACATCACACAACGACCTTTCTTTGGAGGGTTGGTGTTTTCGAAACTTGTATCAGGATTTAAGCTTCTTTTCAGGCTTTTATTGATATTTGGATTTTGTGTTCTTTCATCTATGTGAGGTTGTATAAGGCTGAATCCAATTTCTTCTATGAACTTCGAACGTGGTATTTCTGTATTTGGAAACACAGAATAGTTTAATACAAAAGCATTAATTCCTGCTGTATTTAGTAGATGATAAAATAATCGAAGCGGCCAACGATTACAAATTCTTGATACATCATAAGTGTTGCACATTTGATCAGCTGTATCAACTCCACATTTAGTAGAATTGTAAAATTGTACAATTTCAGGCTTCATAACTCCGGGCTTTGTTTCGATTAATGTGTCATCATTGTAATGCATTGTAGATAGAAGAATTACATTTTTCTTTTTTTTCTTACAATAAGAAACTATAGTCATGGGCACCTTATTATGAAAGCCAAATACTGACGTACCCGTCTCTTGTTGCTGTATAAATTGTTTCGGCAACTGCTTTTTATTTTTTCTTAGTGTACCAACCAACGTTAGCTTCTTTTTCAATAATTCCTCAGCCAATGGAACACTCGTATACCAATTATCACATGTAATGTTCCTTCCTGAACCATATATACTTTCACTTAACCTCATAACTATATCTAAGGTGGTATAGGAAGTTTTAAATGGTCCATCTGGTTGAGTACCAACATAAGGTTCAAATTTTAAAGTATAAAATGTTTTAGCATCACATAACGCAAATAACTTTAAACCGTATTTTCCTGGTTTATTTGGCATAAACTGTAAAAATGGGCAACGTCCTCTAAATTTGAGCAACTGCTCATCAATCGTGAAGTATTCACTTACTGAATAATATTTGGCACTATTTTCGTTAAACTTTGAAAATATGTCTCTGATATGAGTAAATTTATCCAAAGATTTTCTTTCATCACGATCTAAAACATTATCAAAACGAATACAACGTAATAGAAACGAGAAACAATTATAAGTCATTGTTTTGTGAAATATATTAATACCAAGACGGGAAATATTCCATAAATCGCTCAATTTCCTGTGACTAGATTTACATAATCCAGCAAGAACTAATAAGCCAATGAAAGCATTTATTTCGGTTTCATTTGTCACTTTGCAGTCTCTTTCTCTGGAAAAATTTGATTGTATTTTATTTATATACACATTTGTGTGCTTAACCACAGCTTCGATTATATCATCTGATATAAGCAGTTTGAAAAATTCAATAGGTGTTTTACAAGACTTAGCAGCGCCTTTAGCACCCGGCAAGTGAATAACTATGTTCGAAGAACGCGTACGTATAGAAGTTTTACCTTTTTTCTTGTACCATTTCGTGATTTTTATCCTTTCCTAAGTAATACGGAGAGTCAGACTGTAGTTCGATATCTGAATCGTGTTCCGATATTTCATCAGGTTCTTGTTCTGATTCAGAGTTGTGATCAGAACATTCCTTAAAGTATTCATCATCATCCGAAAAAGTATTATCTGTACCTGCTACCTCATCATCTTCAGAATCTGATGAAACAGAAGCCAAAAGATGCCGCAAACGCTGTTGCTCCATTTCCCACGGAGATTTCGACATTTTCTAGAAAAAATGGCAAAATATCGATGTAAAAGACTCAAAATAAATTAAAATAAAACAAAAATTATTCATAAATTTAATTATTATTATGATAAAAATAAAATAAATCTGCAATATAGCTTACCTTAATTGTGTTTTCAGTCAAAAAATATTCCTTGATTACTCACGAGGTGTTCTCAGCACCCCGTTGGAAAATTTTCACGTCCTCACTGCTTCGGAAAAAATGGTAGAATGAACATCTGTCGTCAGTAGGCGTGGCCTCTAGGAATGTGCAGCTACTGAAAATATTTGACCTTGAGCTTGAAAAACTCTGTACTTGTGCACATGTTTTTACTCGTGGGGTGATCAGAACACCACACGCGAGTAATGGAGGGTTAAAAGTCACACGGAGTTGGATCGAGGCTAACGAAAAAGACAGGCTACCGCGGTGGGTCCGATTCTTCTTTTTTTACAAACCGCTGGAGTCACGTGATGCTCTTTTCACGCACCTTCTTTGGTGCATTCGAGCATCACGTGACTCCAGCGGTCTGTAAAAAAAGAAGAATCGGACCCACCGCGGTAGCCTGTCTTTTTCGTTAGCCTCAGAGTTAGATCATCTTTACACGACGATTAGTACAAAGCTGCGCGCCGATTTTTTTTTGTGTCCATTGCCGTGTACAGATAATCAACTCCGTGTGACGTTATGAACTGGCCTTATATGTTGTTGGCCACAGTTTAGGAACAGCTACAAATGACTTCATCCATATCTACTCCGAGGTAAACGAAAAAGACAGGCTACCGCGGTGCTACAGCGCCTAGAATATATAGTGTGGAAATCGGCTATCCCAGTAATAGTTTAAAAAGTGCTAAAATATTGGATCTCTTAAATTTCAAATGATGCTGAAATCCAATGAGTCGATCACAGCGATATCTGCAGGATATTTCCTAAAACTTCATGACGATTTGGTAACAGCGTCTAAAATACCTAGTGTGGAAATATTTTATTAAACAACGCTAAAAATTTGTATAAATGATCGACGATACTGCTAAAATCCCAAGTGTCGATCGCAGCGAAATCTGCGGGATTTTCGTATTACATTGTATAGACTAGCAATATCTTGCAGTTATAGAAAATATCCTGCAGATGTCGCTGCGATCTGTATGTTTCAGCAGCATCGTTGCACATTTAAGGATACAATATTTTAGCACTTTTTTAAGTATTACAGGGATAGCCAATTTCCACACTATATATTCTAGGCGCTATAATTTGGTCTAGACGCTATAGCATTTTTTTTTTTAGATTTTATTAACATACATCTGACCTGTGTGCTTGGCGTCAAGCCCGCTGTAATAATACGATGTTTACTTTGAAAGTATATCACAGGTGTTGCTGCGATCAGCTCCCTGGATTTCAGCATCAGTGATCATTTAAAGGATACAACTGTTTAGCGCTGCTTGGATAGCAAATTTCCACATTATGTATTCTAGACGCTATAGCTACAGCGCCTAGAAGATGCAGTGTGGAAAACGGCTGTAAAATAGTGCTAAAAAATTGAATCCCATAAATGTACAACGATGCTGAATAAGAAGATGTCGATCGTAGCGCCATCGTAGTGATTTAAAAACGATAGTCATTCTAAAAGAGACTCTTTAACCTATTTCACGTCATTCTAAAAGAGACTCTTTAACCTATTTCACGTCATTCCTTAACTAAATTAGTTTATAACAGACCAAAATATCTTATATTTATAGTTTCCGATATTTAACATTCTATAATTTTTGAAAACACAGTGTTTATATTGAAGAGAGTTACGAGATGGCGCTCGTATCAGCATATTGCCGCTGAGCATTGTTGGAGATTTATGGGATACAAGTTTTTAGCACTTTTTAAAGCATTATAGGAATAGCCGTTTTCCACACTGTATCTTCTAGGCGCTGTACTATAGCGGTGCATTACACGTGTCTCTTCTTTAAAAAATATCCTGCAGATGTCGCTGCAAATGACTGTTTGGAATTCAACATCGTTGTGCATTTAAGGGATTCACTATTTCCGTGCTTTTTTAAGTATTGCTGGGATAGTCGATTTCTACAACATATAATCTAGGCCTATAACGGAGCTATAGTATCTAGAAGATATAGCTTAAAAATCGGCTTATTAAAAAGGTGCTAAAAAATTGTATCCCATAAATGTTGAACGAGGCTGAACGATGAATGTCGATCACAGTGACATATGGTAATTCCAACGTAACTATTTCAAAAGACATCAAATGAGAAAACGTTTCGCTCAGAGAAGATCTAGAAAATGTTGCTGCTATCGACATTTGTTATTCAGTATTTTTCAATATTTATGGGATTAAATTTTTAGTAATTTTTAAAGTATTACTGGAATAGCCGGTTTCCACACCATGACCATGATCTAGGTAGATTTTTCTTTGTTATCGCAACGAGATTACCAATCAGAAGCCAGAATTATTGCTAACTTTTCACTGTTTGCAAAAATGTACCTTGATCTCGGCCTATATTTCTAGACGTTATAGCTGAGCTTAGGAATAGTACAGAAAGCAAACTCCGTATTTTGATACATTAAGGCCGGGATCCAATTAGGAACAAGTGTGTCGCTATAACGAAATAGCGACATATGGCCAATAAAGGTTTATTGGTAGAAGTGATAAAAACAAATCGTTAAAGGTCTTTGTGAGCTTGTCATTATCGTCAGGCTAATGCATGAATTATTTCTCTAGTCTAATAAAGCTCGTCCATGCGCGTATCGTCTAATGGAGGATATTCCAAATATGGGTTCAAGGCTGAAAAAGTCACGTGGTACCGGCAATTTACCTAAAGAACTTCTAACTGATGAGAAGGGAAACAGGAAACTACTACTGCTTTCTCCCGTGAACTGTTTCATTGGCTAGCGGGGATTTACATTACGTCGACGGAGCCTTCCCTTCTTTACGTTAGACGTTTTGCCTTTACCACGTGATCATAACAACGTAGATAGAATAGCCTCTATTCAAGAAAGGGGATTGCCGTACTATAGCACCTAGAATATATAGTGTGGAAATTGGCTATCATTGTAATACTTAAAAAAGTGCTAAAATATTGTATCCCTTAATTGTGCAACGATGCTGCTTAAATATACAGATCACAGTGATATCTGCAGGATATTTTCTCAAACTGCAAGATATTGCTAGTCTATGCAATGTAATACTAAATCCCACACATGTCGCTGTGATCGATACTTGGAATTTTAGCAGTATCGTCACACATTTAAGGGATACAAATTTTTAGCGTTGTTTGGATAGCATATTTCCACACAAGGTATTCTAGACGCTGTAGCCATACTTTCGGCAAAAACTTGAAATGAGCATGCTTCCTGTGCATATATCACCACTATTATGTATAAAGGCTCTCTGTTATGGTGTTGATTCTAAGCGCTCTTTGTTAAATTTCTATATTTGTGTTTTAGAGAAAGCAATACAGAAAAGTACTGTTACTATGGAAACAACAACTTCTTTAATATCGAAATGTATAGCAAAGGAGTTCAGAATCAGTGCCTTAAATAGTTTCGAATATGTATTGTTGTTATGACAATCAATAACCTTCCTGGATGTGGAAATGCAAAATTGTGTTCAACATAATTGAGGATATTCCATCTACATTTTGATCACGTGGTCAAGGTAAAAACTTCTATCGTAAAGAAGGGAAGGCTCCGTAGACGTGTAATGTAAATCCTCGCTAGCCAATGAAACGGTTCATGAGGCAAAGTAGTAGTATCTTCCCTTCTTATCAGTTAGAAGTTCCTTGGATAAATTAATGGTATCATGTGACTTTTTTCAGCCTCGAACCCATATTTGGAATATCCTCCATTGGGCGCAATCTAGATAGATTTTTGGCTGTTAGAGAAACGAGATTCATCAATCAGAAGTCTGCATTTTTGTGAACTTTTCGCTGTTTACAGAAATGCAGGCTATTGATTGGTGATTCTCGTTTCGCTAACAGCGAAAAATCTATCTGGATCCTGTCGCTTATATAAATATTCATGGCGATAATTTGTTGTGTCTTAATAATTCATATTTAATCACAACAATACTTAGATAATTAAAACAAGAATCTTTATTTAACAACACAACATCTCAGAGCAGCATAGCAAGCATGCCGCATCGCTAGCCATCAAATCACAACATTTACACAGTTAATAAGTTACCGTTAATTGTTGGTTAAGTAAAAGTTGAAGTATATGTTTTCGTTCAACATAAATATATCACATCCCCCCTCTTAGTTATACAACACTCTCTACAATATTCATGAAACATTCCAAATATAACAAATATTAATCACACACATAATCATTCAGGTATTGGGGTCGTTTTATAATACGACCTGTTCGGCTGCTGGTATTGCCTTGAGCAATTACATTATTAGCTATAGGATTAGATGTGGCATTATTAACGAAAGTGTTACTGTCTGGAAGATCATCAAGTATGTCATCGGAATACTGATGACAAGTTTTAGATAACTTTAAGAACTTTCTGTTTCTTATGAAGATTCTTCCAGAATAAGTTTTGATTTTATATGACCTAGGGTTTTCTAATTTACATAAAACAATAGCAGGTTCCCACAATTTAGTTTTAGCATTTTGAACAACAATTTTATCCCCCTGTTTAAGTTCCTTTAAAGTTTTACTATCTCGGTCATAATACTGTTTTTGTTGTCTCCTTAATAACTATGTCAACATCTTTAAAAAGTTCAGGGTTAAGAAATTTATTGTTAATTGGTAACTTTGTTCGCAGTCTTCTGTTAAACATTAACTGGGCAGGAGATAATCCCAATCCTGAAATCGGTGTATTACGGTACTCTAATAAACCTACAGATGGCCTACGGTTATCTTCGAAAGCTTTTTTAAAGATTGTTTTGCATATTCCAACTGCCTTCTCAACCATACCATTACTTTGAGAATAGTGGGGGCTTGTAAATATTATTTCAATATCCCATCCCTTCCCAAAGTTTTTAAACTCATAACTGTTAAAGGGGACATTATCACAGATAATTGTTTCTGGTATCCCAAACCGGGAAAATATTTCTTCTAACTTGGTAATGATTTCTACAATTGTTTTATTTATTATGGGTACAGTCTCGATCCATTTTGAATAATAATCAATTATAACCAGATGATTAGCATTATGAAAATACATAATATCTATTCCAATTCTTTGAAAAGGACGAGTTGGCACTTCATGCGGTATAAGTGGTTCTTTGCATTGAGAATTTTGGAATTTTTCACAAATACTACATTTAGATATGACATTTTCAATATCGCGATTAATGCCTGGCCAATACATTAATTCTCTAGCCCTATTTTTGCACTTTTGGATACCCGATGTGATTCATGTATCAAAAACAACATATCTTGTCTCAATACCTTAGGTATAACAGAGTTTCCCCCAGTCAGTTTCAGGAGGGTGCTGCACCCTGCCTGCCCTTACATTTACAAAATAGCACCCCTCTTGCCCCTGATGAAAAACATTAGCACCCTTGTTGCCCCCAGCTGAAAAAAGTGCCTTTAGTCCTTTGTTTATTAAAAAATTTACTTGCATAGTAAAAATTGACTCATTGCTGTCTTTAAAATAGCGTCCTGTCCATTAAATATTAAAAGTAGTTTTAAAAATCAAAAGAATGCCTAGAATTTTTTTGTTTTTTAAGTGCCCTTAAGAATCCAAAACATGCCCTTCGGAATCCAAAAGTGCCCTCAAGTATCCAAACATGCCCTTCGGAACCCAAAAGTGCCCTTTTCCTACAAGAAGCACCCTGCCCTTTTTTAAAGCTGGGGTAAACTCTGGGTATAATAATTTTATCATTCAAAAATACTAACCCTTCTATACAAACAATATCATTTTTTTAATTTGTGATAATGCATCAAGCTCTTAGGCATTCGCCTTTTTTCAGGCCAGCCATTTTGATAGTATTGACTGATTAATTTTAATTCATCATCCTCAGCAGTAGCTTTCTGAAACTGTTGAAACCGGCTTTCACTCATTGGTAAAACCTTAGAGATTGAATGTACCATGTTTAACATGTCAGGGTCACCTATCACTTTTTCTTTAATATATGCTCTAGACAATGTATCTGCAATATACATTTTGCTTCCTGGTAAGTACTTTACGGTGAAATGATATTTCAACAGCCTCAGAAGCATTCTCTGTAATCGACAGGAAATTTTAGAGACTGGTTTAAGTACTATAGATGTCAAAGGTTTATGATCACTTTCAACAACAACTTTGTGACCATAAACAAAATTGTGAAACTTTTGAAATGCAAACACTATGGCCAATAACTCTTTTTCGATTTGAGCATAGTTTCGTTCAGCATCAGTAAGACTCCTTGATGCGAATGCAACTGGCTGACCCTCTTGCAATAAACATGCACCTAGACCATCTTTAGAGCTATCACATTGAAGTGTAATAGGCAGGGATTCATTAAATACTTTTAGAACTGGTGTTGAACTGATTAACTTAATCTACATCATTTTTCAGCAGACTCCTTAAGGGAGAGGTAACTGTTGATACATTCGGTATAAATTTAGAAAGAAAATTGATCATACCCAGTAACCTTTTAATGTCACTTTTACAAGATGGTTTTTCAAGATTGACAATAGCTCTAACATGACTTGGATCTGCCCGTATTCCATTTTTAGATATTAAAAACCCCATATATTTTACCTCAGGTACCTTAAACTGAAACTTATCTTGATTGAATTTTATATTATTTGCTTTGGCCCTTTCAAGAACCTCTATCAAAATTCTGTCATGTTCTTTTTCATCTTTACCTGCTATTATTAGATCATCATAGTAAATTTCTACCCCATTAATATCTCCAAACATTTTCTGATTCTTTTTCTGAAATACCTCAGGAGCAGAGGAAATACCCTGGGGAAGTTTATTAAATTTATATCTACCAAAGGGAGAGTTAAAAGTGCATAACTCTGAACTTGGTCCATCTAATGATACTTGCCAAAATCCATCTTTCAAATCTAGTACTGAAAAACATTGTTTGCCCTCTAATTTGTGTATTATTTCATCTGCTGAAGGCATTATATGATGTTCACGCTTAATTGCTTTGTTAAGGTTTCTAGGATCAATGCATATTCTCAATTTACCATTAGGCTTTTCGACAACAACTAAACTGTTAACCCAATTTGTTGGTTTATTTACCTGAGATACAATGCCCAAGTTTTCCAATTCGTCAATAGTACTTTTGAGTTTTTTATGTAAAGATAGCGGTACCCTTCTAGGGGCATTAATTACAGCATGCACATCAGGTTTTGTTTCAATATGATGTGGTTCCCCAGGAAAATTTCCCAATCCCTCAAACACAACTTTATAATTTTCAATTACTTTTATTTTGGATTCAAGAGAAACACTATCAATATACTTAATTGTAATTTTTCACAAGCCTGCAACCCTAAAATTGGCTTAGCTTTAATATCAATGATAATAAATGTAAGTAAAACATTAGAATATTTCTCAGTATTGCAGACTAGGTCTACAGAACCAACAGGTTTCAGCTTATTATTTCCATAGGCTACTAAGACAATATCAGTTGAAGTTAATTTATGTTCTAAATTTAATGTTTTGAAAATATCCAAAGGTAAAACATTGACTTGAGCGCCAGTGTCAAGTTTAAAAGACACATGCTGACCTTCAACTGATATAACCTTAAGCCATTCATTACATTTAATAGGATTAATATCATGCACACTATCAATAGTAATATCATGCACACTATCAATAAACAAACTAATATTAAAGTCATTATATTTAGGATAGAAATTTGAGTCACTATTTTCAGGGTGAACATTAGAGTCACTAAACTGTACTTCATTCACAGTTTTATTGGTGTATCTTGCAGCCGATTGTTTCCCTGTACAATTCCGTCTTAGATTTTACTCTATAGCATTTTTCAGATTTTTAACTCTCCAATACATGGAATATGGATTAACAGTATTAATGATCACTGAAACATTTATATACAAATAGATTCATTAAATATATATATATTGCAGCCTAAGGTGCTTCTTTAAAAATAAAGATTATAATAAAATAAGTATTTTTGATAAGAACTCTTACTAATCCATTTTTAACCACATCAAGGTAAAAATCCATGTTCTGTAGAAATTCAGTTGGGCCGGTCTCGTTCCGAGATCCGTTGGCCTAATCGTTCAGAGTTTTTCTTCGAACCTTGGATTTCCTTGTGTAAATACGGGTTAGGTTCCCTTAAAAAGACCCCCCCCCCCCCTCCACAGAGGACATGCCCCACTCGGGCCCATATTCCTCGTGTAGATAATTGGACGTCAGAAACAGCACCAACACATCGGGCCGAGGTTTTAACTATTTTCCGTGCCGGGTCGGTTCTCGCACCGAACTTTTATTTTTTATACCGGGAAGGGTCAATAATTTTTTTGTATGGGCATGGCCGAACTTTTAACTTTTATACTAGCCATTCATTTTTTTTTTGTATGGGCTGAATTTTTTTTCTATTGGTTGGGCCCCGTCTCGGGCCTGGAAATTTTGGCTCGTGCAGACATCTAATCCGGGGTCACCAAGTGTATGTTAATAAATGCATAAATTGAAAATAAAGAGAAGTTGCTAATTAATTACGATAAAACTGCTGACATATCAACAAAATGCAAAGTTCAATGCATTAATGTGCCACTTTGGTTCTACGTTGTTTATCCAAATAAGGCATGTCTTCTTCCTTAAATAAACAACCTAACAGCTGTATTTCCTACAGCATATGTCAATTTTCGATTGCGTTCAAAAGTAATGTAAAATACTTAATTCGCTAATGTGGTTTCATGTTTGTATAATATGTGCATCTGTAAATTAAAAGTTTTTTTTTTTTTATTTCGAAATGTTGGGACTATGATGGAAGCAGGTTTTCTTTTCCATTCATATGATATTTATATTGGTACCATACACAGTCTTCTTAGTTTAAAAAAGGAGATGCAGCTTTTCTAAAATATTAGGCATGACAAGACTGACTGAGTCGTGACTTCATTTAGAGCCGAAAAATAGAGGGGATTGTTAAAAATTAAAATACCGAACAGAGATAAGAAGACCAATTTATTCCTTCTTTCCACTCTCTCTCTCTGAATGTTGTTTTTCGCACCTTTTTCCGGTCCCACCCATATCTCAGGGGTCATGAAGGTTACAGGACACAGGACAGGAGTAATCTGAGTGGTTTTGCTCTTTTAACTGTGCTAAAATGCACTGACTGTTTGGGTTTCAAATCATTATATAATCTTATTTTATGGAAAATGTAATTTTAAAAACAATTGTTTAACAATTAGCGATAAAAATAATTCAATTCTAAAAAACAACGAATTATTATATTTTTTCGAATGTGAATAGACTGACAAAAAAAAGTGTGAATTTAAATTTTTAACACTCATTTAATACGAAATGATCATTCATATAGCTTTTAGATTTGTCTTCATGATTTTGCGTATAATATTATATACATTAATATTTTGTAACAATTATGTAAACCTATATAAAATAGAGCAGACTACATTTTTAAAAATCATTACTAACTGCATTTAATATTAAATTGAATTAACACGTTAAGTGCCACGATGACTGACACTGAAGTGCTGAAAATTTACAATGTTTAAAGTAATTTTTAAGAAAGTATAATCCTGTAATAAATAAAAGGTAGGTAAATTTTAAATATTTGTTCAGTAATTATTTAAAACAATGTATATTTTTTCAGTTTTATATCATATTTTAGATGGCAGCCACTGGTGAATGACTCATTTCAAACGGAAAGTTTGCTGTCAGCCACCAGTGGCTAACGTGGCGCTTAATGTGTAAAACGGCATTTAATATTAAATTAATATTATTTAAATTGATAGTTAATAAACAATTCTCTAGATGTAACATTATACATTTCATATTTCTATTAATAAAATTGTAATTAATAGAATTCCAAAAATAATAAAAACTGCAAATAAGTAATTTCATCACTTAACAATAACATATCAAATAAATGTCATGGCAAGATTTTTTGCATTTCAACTTACAAAAATTACTTTTAATACCATTAATCAAAATAAATTATGAAAATAGGTAACAACCATTAATTTTATGCGCACAAAGTAAATATGAGAATGACCAGTTATATTTGAAATCCACAAAATAGCAGCATTAGATTTAAATATTTTTAAAATCTAATACTTTTTATGCTAGATAAAATTTTTTTACAAAATTATTGTACCTATTTCTTTATAAGCATTATTTAAGCTTGTGTAAACATTGTATTTAAAGCATTTTTCGTTTATTCATTAGACAAGATACCCATAGAAACTTTACAAATTACGTTCACCTTAGATTTCAATGTTTTTTTACACCGTTTTAAAAATTTAGAATATTTTTATTTTAATCAATGATAAATTTAAAAAAAAAATAACGATTTAATCACTGGTTGTAATCATCTGATTAAAATCGCTGACATCCTTATTAAAAGTATTAATATTATTTTTTACAAATTGAGATCAAATTTGGAGTTTCTTTTTATAGCAATGGCCGCTTTTCCAGTATGAAAAAAAAAAAAATTTCCTATTTGATTTTTTTTTTTTTTAAATAAAAAGTTAAGAAAATATTTAATCTACTATGAAAGTAAGTATTATCATAAAAATATAAGTATTTTATTAATTTAACGTTTATTAAATTTAGTAATACAGTAGAACCTCTTATACGAAACTCTCGATTAACTGAAATCCATTTTTAAAGCTTTTTTTTTTTTTTTACTGCCACATTCCTGGTGTGCAAATCAATTTTGAAAGTTTTTTTTTAAACTATCATATTCCTTGTGTGTAAGCGGTCCTTTCCGAACTACGAGTACATATAAATATTTTCGATCCCCTCTCTTAGAGTTCCTTTGAATTTAACTAGAACTCCCATAAGCTGAGGAGTGGAACAAAGAAAACCAAAAATAAGCAATTCTGAAGCGTTTGAATGTTTTGCGAAAGGCGTGGCATGGCTGGAGCAGCAGAAAAACGGTGATACTGGTGAACTAATATTAAAAAACTCCCTGATAGAGTTTCAAGGCAAAGGCAATTGAAACTGCGACAAAATATTTTTTAAAACTCTTGTGATATATGTACTTAATTTCAAAATTAAAATTCAGGTAATTTATTCTTGTTTCTATTTTGCTATTGCCTTATTTTGATTAAGTACTTGTTACCATAATAAGAAATATTGTATATAATACTCCTTGATCTTAAAATGGAAGCATTTTCGATTATCCGAAAATTTCGAATTTCCGAAAGATGGTCGGTCCCAATTACTTCGGTTAATCAAGGTTCTACTGTATTTGAATATGAATTTATAAATATTTTATTATTCATTGAATGTTGAAGTCGGAGTTAAAATACAAAAAAAGTAACTTTCAACTATTTTATATAATAAAGAATATTTTTTTTCTTTCAAAGCATTCCAAAAAAATTTATTTACATGAATTTATTTTTATTTAATTTGTGTGTAGTATATAAATACATGAGTATATAAATACATGCCCCAAAAATTTTTCTTGCACTGGGACCTCTTTAAGAAGAAGGCTGGGTCCGACCATACAATTATTAATACTTCAATGCTTGTGTGGACAGGGCAGGTTTCCCCACCCCCCCCTTTTCTTTTCTTTTAATGCAGAGCCCCGAAATACAGAAAGAAGCAGGGTCATATGCTAGTAGGTTTATTTTATCTAGTAGGGAATTAAAATGTCATCTTGTTAATAACTTCTTTTTCATTCGTTTGTCTTTCTTGGTTTATGCTTGTACAGTAGTACGACAGATGCATCATCTTACCCACAGAAATAGCATGGGAAGAAAAGTTCGGAGATGATAAAAAAGACTATTTTAAGCATCCAGAATTGGATCTCAAGAGATAGCATCTCAGTGCAAGAACAGAGGGAATAGCTACTGGATAATGCAATTTTAACTTCCCGTATAGTATCTTATTTCCTCTCTGTTCTTGGCGAATCCCTACTGACCACCCAGGGCTACCACCCACGAGATAGAAGGCAAAAAAGTATACATAAGTTAGCTGGAAACTATGATGAATTGGTGGGAAGAAACAGGATGCTTTTGAAGAAGTATTTCTCAAACTTCATGGAACGAGTAAAATTATAAGTGATCGTTGAGAACAACTATGGGCACATTTGACTATTTTTGAAACATGAAGGGCACAGTTTGCAGATTTAAAAATGGCAAGGCGTGTTCTACCGATTTTTAAAAAAGGCAGGGCGCTGCTCCCTTAAAAAATGGCCTAGCAGGAACACTAAGCTTCTGTAACTTAATTGTTTTTATTTAAATTAAGAGGGATTAAGCCCTATGAAAACCTCTTTGACCCCAGTAGCAGAAAGTTATGGTTGTGTCTGCGACAGCAATTTAGTGGGTTGAAAATTGTCTGCGGGAGTAGCGTGTTATATTTTCTTATGTACAAACATTATGAGTGTTAAAATAAACAGCGTTCTTACTGATTAATACCAGGGGTGATTCTGAGTAAAAAAAAAAAAAAATCTGAAATTCACAGCAAAATTTCGGAAAGGTTACAACAGAGGGGGGGGGGGGGGGGCAGGGAGCGAAAATCCACTACCGGCACGAATTATGTGTTTTTCTTGCACACTTTTGATGAAATTTGGGTTTTTTCGCGATCTTTTGACGAAATTTGCCGTTTTTTCGCGATCTTATGAGGAAATTCCTCGTTTTTTTCGCGATCTTTTGACGAAATTTGCCATTTTTTCGCGATCCTTTAACAAAGTTGAGCTTTTTTTCGCGATCCTTTTTACGAACTTCTGTTTTTTCTGCAATTCTGCGACAGAAATTTGCGTTTTTTTTGGCACCTCTGGGACGAAATTCGCGTTTTTACAGTGATCCTTTGACGAAATTCGCGTTTTTACAGTGATCATTTGGCAGAAATCTGCGTTTTTCCGCGATCCTTTGGCAGAAACCTGCGTTTTTCCGCGATCCTTTTACAGAAACCTGCGTTTTTCCGCGATCCTTTTACAGAAACCTGCGTTTTTCCGCGATAGTTTTACAGAAACCTGCGTTTTTCCGCGATAGTTTTACAGAAACCTGCGTTTTTCCGCGATCGTTTTACAGAAACCTGCGTTTTTCCGCGATCGTTTTACAGAAACCTGCGTTTTTCCGCGATCGTTTTACAGAAACCTGCGTTTTTCCGCGATCGTTTTACAGAAACCTGCGTTTTTCCGCGATCGTTTTACAGAAACCTGCGTTTTTCCGCGATCGTTTTACAGAAACCTGCGTTTTTCCGCGGTCGTTTTACAGAAACCTGCGTTTTTCCGCGGTCGTTTTACAGAAACCTGCGTTTTTCCGCGGTCGTTTTACAGAAACCTGCGTTTTTCCGCGGTCGTTTTACAGAAACCTGCGTTTTTCCGCGGTCGTTTTACAGAAACCTGCGTTTTTCCGCGGTCGTTTTACAGAAACCTGCGTTTTTTCGCGGTCGTTTTACAGAAACCTGCGTTTTTTCGCGGTCGTTTTACAGAAACCTGCGTTTTTTCGCGGTCGTTTTACAGAAACCTGCGTTTTTTCGCGGTCGTTTTACAGAAACCTGCGTTTTTTCGCGGTCGTTTTACAGAAACCTGCGTTTTTTCGCGGTCGTTTTACAGAAACCTGCGTTTTTTCGCGGTCGTTTTACAGAAACCTGCGTTTTTTCGCGGTCGTTTTACAGAAACCTACGTTTTTTCGCGGTCGTTTTACAGAAACCTGCGTTTTTTCGCGGTCGTTTTACAGAAACCTGCGTTTTTCGCGGTCGTTTTACAGAAACCTGCGTTTTTTCGCGGTCGTTTTACAGAAACCTGCGTTTTTTCGCGGTCGTTTTACAGAAACCTGCGTTTTTTCGCGGTCGTTTTACAGAAACCTGCGTTTTTTCGCGGTCGTTTTACAGAAACCTGCGTTTTTTCGCGGTCGTTTTACAGAAACCTGCGTTTTTTCGCGGTCGTTTTACAGAAACCTGCGTTTTTTCGCGGTCGTTTTACAGAAATTTGCGTTTTTTCGCGGTCGTTTTACAGAAATTTGCGTTTTTTCGCGGTCGTTTTACAGAAATTTGCGTTTTTTCGCGGTCGTTTTACAGAAATTTGCATTTTTTCCGCGATTGTCTGACTAAATTCGTGTTTTTTCCTCGATCCTTTGATGAAATTCAAGTTTCTTCCGCGATTTTGTGACAGAAATTTGCGTTTTTGTTGCGCCCCTGGAACCACGTTTTTTCGAGATTTTTGGATAAAATTCAAGTTTGTACAACGATCTTTTGGCAGAAATTTACGCTTTTCGAGATCTTCTGACGAAATTCCTCCTTTTCGCAATCCTTTGACATAAATTTGCGTTTGCTTGCGATCCCTTGACATAAATTTGCGTTTGCTCGCGATCTCTTGACATAAATTTGCATTTGCTCGCGATCCCTTGACATAAATTTGCGTTTGCTCGCGATCCCTTGACATAAATGTGTTTTTTTCCCCACAATCGTTTGACTAAATTTGCGTTTTTCCCCACAATCGTTTGACTAAATTTGCGTTTTTCCCCACAATCGTTTGACTAAATTTGCGTTTTTCCCCACAATCGTTTGACTAAATTTGCGTTTTTCCCCACAATCGTTTGACTAAATTTGCGTTTTTCCCCACAATCGTTTGACTAAATTTGCGTTTTTCCCCACAATCGTTTGACTAAATTTGCGTTTTTCCCCACAATCGTTTGACTAAATTTGCGTTTTTCCCCACAATCGTTTGACTAAATTTGCGTTTTTCCCCACAATCGTTTGACTAAATTTGCGTTTTTCCCCACAATCGTTTGACTAAATTTGCGTTTTTCCCCACAATCGTTTGACTAAATTTGCGTTTTTCCCCACAATCGTTTGACTAAATTTGCGTTTTTCCCCACAATCGTTTGACTAAATTTGCGTTTTTCCCCACAATCGTTTGACTAAATTTGCGTTTTTCCCCACAATCGTTTGACTAAATTTGCGTTTTTCCCCACAATCGTTTGACTAAATTTGCGTTTTTCCCCACAATCGTTTGACTAAATTTGCGTTTTTCCCCACAATCGTTTGACTAAATTTGCGTTTTTCCCCACAATCGTCTGACTAAATTTGCGTTTTTCCCCACAATCGTTTGACTAAATTTGCGTTTTTCCGCACAATCGTCTGACTAAATTTGCGTTTTTCCCCACAATCGTTTGACTAAATTTGCGTTTTTCCCCACAATCGTTTGACTAAATTTGCATTTTTCCCACAATCGTTTGACTAAATTTGCGTTTTTCCCATAATCGTTTGTCTAAATTCGCGTTCTTTCCGCGATCGTTTTACCAAATTCGCATTCTTTCCGCGATCCTTTGACGAAATTCATGTTCTTTCCGCGTTCCTGTGACAGAAATTTGCATTTTTTCTACAACCCTGGGACGAGATTCATGTTTTTTTTCCGGTCTCTTTTGACGAAATTCGCGTTTTTATAGCGACCCTTTGGCTGTAAATTACTGATTTTTTATGCGAACGATTGCCAAAATTGATATTTTTCGGCGACCATTTGTCGAATTCGCGATATTTTTTGACAGAATTTTCGTACTTTTTTTTTTTAAGGAAATACTTTTTTTTTTTTTTTTTTTAAAGTTGGCAAATTTATCTGCAAGGTCCAAAATAAATCTGCGACGCACGTCGCGCGTCTCGAACTTTCTGCTACCGGGTCTTTGACTGTGCTCTTAAACAACATTTTCTGCTTCCTGGCTGGTTTGATCATCAGGTTATAAAATATGCAAGGTATATGTAGTACACAAAAAAGAATAAAATATTGAAATTTTATTAATAACATAACTTAAAAGCAGCTATTTATAAAAGTTTGATGTTATTACATTTTGATAAGTATAATTTAAAAATTAAATTTGATTATTTAGGTTTGTAGTTAAGCCAAAATATTTTATGCTCTATAAACATTTAAGAAATTGCATTTTTAGCGATGTCTACATGGGGTGCCCATCACTGGAAAATGACTAATTAACCATTCCAGTAATGGACACCCTCCCTCTTAAAACCTGAAAAATAAATGAAATTTTGTAAATGGCCGTCAGTATATAAAATTCTAAGTTTTCTAATGCAACTCTAACAAAAACATTCAAATTTTGCAAGAAAATAAATATATATAAATAAATTAAATGAAGCTAGCTCTTAGCCTCTTCATTAAGATTTTCACAGAAAAATGGAGAAACCTTGAAACATTATTTTCTGCTTCCTGATTGGTTTGATTAAAAGTGTCAACAATAACCCAGTTTTATAAAACATGCAATGGGGAATTATAAAAAAAAAAAAAAAAAAAAAAAAAAAAATTAAAGCTAAATATTTATTAGTTATTTTTTTACGAACTAAAAACATCAAGGGGTGCCCATTACTGGCACATCTACCCTATCTTACTTTTTGTGAGGATCTGTTACTTACAATAAAATTTTTATTAATATTGGGAAATGAGAGTATGGGAATGGTTAAATATTGTTGATAGATTAATATCATACTGATACAGGGTTCCTACACAATTCTGGTAAAAAAATTCCTGACCTTTCTCAGTTAAAGTTCGGCTTATAGGGTAGACCCTTGATGTTTTTGGTTCATAAAAATATACCTAATAAATATTAATTTAATTTTTTTTTTATAATTCCCCCTTGCATGTTTTATAAAACTGGGTTATTGTTGACACTTTTAATCAAACCAATCAGAAAGCAGAAAATAATGTTTCACAGTTTCGCTGCTTTTCTGTGAAAATCTTAATGAAGAGGCTAAGAGTTGGCTTCATTTAATTTATATATTATTGATTTTCTTGCAAAATTTGAATGTTTTTGTCCGAGTAGCAATAGAAAAACTTAGAATTTTATATACTAACGTCCATTTACAAAATTTCATTTATTTTTAAGGTTTTAAGAGAGGGTGTCCATAATTGGGGTGGTTAGTCATTTTCCAGTAATGGACACCCCATGTAGACATTGCTAAAAACGCAATTTCAGTAATGTATTATAGTGCATAAAATATTTTGACTTAACTGCAAGCCTAAATAATCAAATTTAAATTTTAAATTATTCTTACCAATATGTAATAGCACCAAAACTTTTATTAAATAGCTGCTTTTTAGCTCACAGGCTATCAAAGCCTGAGAGCTAATGTGCCTGCCCGTTCTGTATGTACGTACGTATGTATGCATGTACGTAACGCGATAACTCTTGATAGAAACATCCGATTTGCTTCAAAATTTTTTTCTAGGTTCATTGTGATAAGGCGCTTCCCTGATTAGTTTTGGAAGTTCATTGGTTAAGGATAAAGGGAGAAAAACGGGGTTAGTCCAACCCCTTAATTCAGATTAATGGGTTTTTCATGCAGAATCATTCGATTTGCTCCGAATTTGGTATACCGGTTTATTATGTTAAGGAACTTCCCTGATTAGTTTTGGGGGTTCATTGGTTAAGGATAAAGGGGG
This sequence comes from Maratus speciosus, assembly GCA_963932465.1. Taxonomy (NCBI): domain Eukaryota; kingdom Metazoa; phylum Arthropoda; class Arachnida; order Araneae; family Salticidae; genus Maratus; species Maratus speciosus. Next base: position 200,653,937 of record OZ010789.1, read on the forward strand.
AAAAGGGAGGTTAGTCCACCCCCTTAATTCAGATAAATGGGTTTTTCATGCAGAATCATTCGATTTGCTCCGAATTTGGTATACCGGTTTATTATGTTAAGGAACTTCCCTGATTAGTTTTGAGGATTCATTGGTTAAGGAAAAAGGGGGGTTAGTCCACCCCTTTTAATTCAGATAAATGGGTTTTTCATGCAGAATGATTCGATTTGCTCCGAATTTGGTATACCAGTTTATTATGTTAAGGAACTTCCCTGATTAGTTTTGGAGGTTCATTGGTTAAGGAAAAAGGGGGGTTAGTCCACCCCTCTTAATTTAGATAAATGGGTTTTTCATGCAGAATGATTCGCTTTGCTCCAAATTTGGTATACCGGTTTATTATGTTAAGGAGCTTCCCTGATTCGTTTTGGGGATTCATTGGTTAAGGATAAAGGGGGAAAAGGGGGGTTAGTTCACCCCTTAATTCAGATAAATGGGTTTTTTTGCAGGATTATTCGATTTGCTCCAAATTTGGTATACCGGTTTATTATGATAAGGAGCTTCCCTGATTAGATTTGGAGGTTCACTGGTTAAGTATAAAGGGGGAAACCGGGGCTAATTCCCCTTCACTTATTTTTTTGAGGGCATTATTCTTTAAAATAAGAGTATGATATACAATTAGTGTGAATAGCCTGTGAGCTCAATGCCGTCAGTTTAGCTGGGCACTTTTCTTTTTTATTAGTTATTTTATGTGATTAATAAAATTTCAATATTTTATCTATTATGTAACTTGCATATTTTATAATCTGGCAATCAAAACAGCCAGGAAGTAGAAATATTGTTTAAGAGTCAAAGAGGGGCTCATAGGGCTTAATCCCTCTCCGCTTAAATAAAAACAATTAAGTTACAGAAGCTATTAAAAATCTATTTTCTGTCTTAAATGTTTCCTATTCACCTCTGAGCACCCCCCCCCCCCCCCAAAAAAAAAAAAAAAAAAAAAAGTAGTATTTTTGAAAGTTATAGGATAGGTAATGTTCATGAAACTAGTAAATCTGCAGTGGCCTCAAACATCAGTTATACAGTTTTATTTTGAATATCATTTCTTTCATATTTGTAATATTAATTATTATAAATGATATAGTATCAAGTAGTCTCTGGAAGATTAATTGTTAAAAATAGTGACATGGCTTGAAATTCAATTTTTTCAAGGAGGGGAGTCTCCCTACCAACATTTATAAATGGAGGGGAATTTAGTTATTTGGGAGGGAGAAAAATAATCTTTAAAACCCACTGTTATTTTACATGCTATTTAAAGAAATTACATTAATACAGACATGATAAAATACCATTGAAGCAATTTGAATCAGCAACTCTGAATAATTATGCAAAATATTTTTTATTTAAAGAAGGAAGAAAGTCAAGCTTTTATACAGTCTATTTTCCAACTGTCAACCAAATGTCATGAGTCCTTAACAATGGGATTGTTAAATGAAATTCTGAATTTAATATTTTATTCGATTTTGGGGCCTGAAATCAGCTTTCACAAAGTAAACTTGTGACACACAACACAAGCACAACATTTATAACTTTGGAAATTACTGGAAGCGTATGGTTATGCTCTCTTAAAAATTTTTTCAGAAAAGTTTCCAATGTCTGACGTGCCTTCATTTTTAACTACTTGCATGAACAATGTATATTCGGTGCTGGCATCATCAATATCCATTTCTGAACGAAATTGTTTTATACAAAGGAATTACAGTCAAAACCTGACTCCCTGGTATTTTCTTTGATTGAACAAGCTTCTATGCATTAAAATTTTAAACAAAGCCCAAAGTTTGAAATAGAAACTATTGATCAATTTCTTCTATTACACGAGAAATGTAGGTTAACCTTAAATTGTCAAGTCCAAATTTCTGTGAATTGCAAGGATCTAGTTTGGTGTTTCTAAATATGTTTAATTGAAGCTCGGAATTTTTCTTTCATGTGCACCACAAGATCTTTGCAGTCCTTCTAATCTTATTTTTCTTTAGTACTGAATCTAGACCAATTTGGCAGAGCGCTGCACCTAGTGACACTTGATGTCCTTTTTGGAGTACCCTCTTTGTTATTTTCCTTTTTCTGTCACGGGAAAAAATATCGTGAAATATGCCAATCAGACGTGGGAAAAAAATTGTGAATTTCCTTGATCAGTCGAGGGAAGAATATCGTGAAATTTGTCCATTGGTTGCAGTATAAAATCGGGAAGTTCGTCGATCTGTCACGGGATAAAACTGAATTTCGTCAGTTTTTTGCAAAAAAGTAACCATGAAATTCGCGTCTGATTCTGAGTAAAAAAAAAATAATAATCTGAAATTCACAGCAAATTTTCTGAAAGATTACAACAGGGAATGGGAAATCCTCTCCCGGCATTATTTTTGTTGCAGGTCGAGTAAACTCTGGTTTGTGTTAAGTGCAGATTGCTGCAAGTTGGGTTCAGGTTTAAACCAATTTTTCAAATTTTATTTCAGATTGAAAACTAACTATAATAATAAACATACATATTTGTGTGCTGTTTTTTTCTAAAGAGACTGTTGCATTTTTTCTGCGACCCTTTGATGAAATTTCCGTATTTTCTGCAGCTATTTGACGAAATTCGCATTTTTTCCCCAAGATATTTTGATGTAATTCACCGTTTTTTGCAGTGTTTTTTCCGTGATCTTTTGTCGAAATTAGCTGTTTTTCCACGATCCTTTGACGAAATTTGTGTTTTTTCCGTGATCCTTTGCGTTTTTGTGACCCTTTGATAAAATTCACATAGTTTCGTGATCCTTTGATGAAATTCGTGGTTTTTTTCAGCGGCTTTTTGGCGAATTTTGTGTTTATCCGAGATTTTTTGATGAAATTTACGTTTTTCGCGATCCTTTGATGAACTTTGCGATCTTTCGTAATCCTTTGACGAAATTCACGTTTTTTCCGCGATTCTTTGATGAAATTTGCGTTTTATTCATGATCACTTGACGACATTTCGTTTTTTTGCAATTCTTTAAGGAATTTCATATTTTTTTCCGCGATCGTTTGCCAAAATTCACGTTTTTTCCCATGATCCTTTGACAAAATTTCGTTTTATTCGCAGTCCTTTGATGAAATTCGCGTTTTTCCGCAATTCTTTGCTACGAAATCGGCGATTTTTTTTCTGCAAATGATTAACGAAATTGATTCTTTCGCCGATCATTTGTCGAAATACGCGATATTTTTCTGTTATATTTTTTGTGTCCAAATTTCCAAATTGATGTCCGATTTTTCATAATTTTTGGAACCGAATGCCTTTAATTTTCGGAAAATTTAAAACAATCACTTCTGAATTGGCCAATCGGTCGCGAAAAATATTGCGAAACATGTCAACCAATCTCGGAAAGAAAAATAGTTAAATTTGTCTATCGATTGCGGAAAAAAAAATGAATTTCAACGATCTTTCGCGGTAAAAAACTCGCAAAATGTGTCAATCGGTCGCGCAAAAATATTACGAAATTCGCAAGGCGTTCGCGAGAGTTGATCCTAGTTTCAAAATGCAAAAATTTCCGGAAAAGGGTGAAATTTTTTGGACGGAGCCTCCCACCCATGATATTCTTTTGGGCGGGATTTCAAAATTTTGGTCGCGAATCCTGCCATGAATTTCAGGCCCTGAGTGAGTCAAAACTAAACACTAATATTCAAAACTTTTTTTTTTTTAATTATCTTTTAAATCCTCCACTGTTTCAATAATTTGATAGCTGTAATTGCCGGATATTTAGTATTTTAAACTATCCATCTAAAATAATTAAAACATTCATCTTCTGATAATTAGAATAATTGATGCAAACAGTAAATGACTATCACAAATATTATATTATTTACTGGTATCCTAATTATTAAATTTATTTGAAAATGACTATTTTGTTTCATTAGTATGTATTCATTAAATTCTGGTTCTAAATACAGTCATAAAAACATTTATTACTTTTTATGGGGTGTCCATTACTGGATAAGAGGGTGTCAAAAACTGGGCTTTTGATATATTTCTGTTATTTAAAATTAAATTTAGATTCATATTGGGAAATGATACTATAAGAATGGTTAAATATTGTTTATAGGTTAATATAGTATTGAAAAAACTGAAATATAATAATTATAACTACAGTAGAAGATCTTTATAACGCAATTCTATATAATGCAATTCTCCATATAACGCACAACTTCTCAGATGTAAACAATGATTTTTTAAGTTAAAAAGCACCTGCACTTTCACATTGTAAAATATTGCTACTCTCTATAGGACTAAATTTGATACATTAGTTCAACTTTATCTTCTAATTTAAGACCTTTTTACTGAAAAAATGCTATTATTACAATAAACATTTTTGAAAATGTCTAATATAAGGGATGGTTGTGTCAGTTATATTTGGAACATGTTTATAAAGTAAATTAACAATGTCTGACCTATATTATGCAAAAATTTATAATTTGGATAACTCTTGGTAACAAGGAATGCAGTATAAAGATATTCTAATGTATTTTGATGTATTTCAGACATATTTGGCCATGTTTACAAGGTGAATTTAATGATGTGATCCATATAATGCAAAATTCTATATAACACACAACCTTACGTTTTTAGGTTTGCGTTATAAAGATCTTCTACTGTATTAATAAAAAAATAATTTTACAAGAAATTCCTTAAGGATGTCCATTACTGGCACATCTACCCTATATTACTGTAAAACTCTCCACAATGGACAACTTTAATCTGGATAAATGCTAGAAAAAAGTATGCACTATAGGAATTTCTGATTTTTAATTATTTTTGATATTGTTATAAAATTTGCATAATTTTTTTACAAAAATTTTAGATTGGATGAATAATTAATTCAAAATTTCTTCATTTACAACGATAATAGAGATTCTGATGGAAGTAATACATCAAAAATTCCCTGACCCGTAGGAACCCTGTGATAAAACTTGAATATAATAATTAAAAAATAGTCTAAAAAATTCCTCAAGGGTGTCCATTACTAGCACATCTACCCTGATCCTGATATAATAAATAAAAGCTGAAGAATTTTTATTGTTAATGTTTCTTATTAGAGATGCAACGAATATTTGGCCAAATATCAAGTCCATTATTCGGCCTTGGCCGAATACACTGTAACTAATGTTTTTATATTTACACAGTATAACTTTTTAATTTGACAATTTATATTCATCATATATAATGAAAATTTTATTTGAAATTAACTAACACTTTTTTTTCCATTAACTTTCATACTCCGAATGGGTTTTATCTACCCATTTTTATATAAGAGGCTAATTTAGGAATCATGTTAAAAAAAAAATTATGCTGTATCAGTAAGTACAAAAAGTATCTGTAATAAGCTAACATAATCTGTTAAATTTAAAATTAATCCATTCAAAATTGTTTTAATACAGCTGTAACAATTTTTTTTTTTTTATAATGTGAAGTTTAACATTTAACCCTTGTTACATAAAAAAATATTTCTTTCAATAATATTTTGAATTACAGTACAGGACCCATTATCCGGAATTCCAAAACCCGGAAGGACCCGAAATCCCGAAAAATAAAATTCGAAAATTTTCTAAATTTGTAAATTTTTACTAAAATTTCGCAATTTCTGAAATTTTTCGAAAATTTTACAGAATCCTAACTTTTTTTTTTGGTCTATTGTGTTGCAATGTGTAACCACTAAGATACGTTACATCACTAATGAAGGAACACAATGTCCCCTCCTCCCGAAATTAGAAAAAAAATCATTTTTCTGTCAAATTTTAGTTTAAAATTAATTTATATTAAGATTCGTTTTTTTATAAAAGATATTTCACACCCTCCCTCTCACTTTGACAAAATATTATGACTACACAATTATGTTACTTGAATCAAGGGTGATTCTGTGTAAAAAAAAAAAAAAAAAAAAAAAAAAAATCTGAAATTTACAGCAAATTTTTTGAAAGTTTACAGAAGAGAGGGGGGACCCTATGTATTAATTATGCATTTTTCCCATGATCCTTTAACGAAATTCGTGTTTTTCTGCGATCTTTTGATGAAATTAAGAGAGGTTTTTGCGATCCTTTGAAGAATTTTTTTTTCGCTATTTTTTTGACGACATTTGCGTTTTTTTTCGTGAGATTTTGATGAAATTTGCGTTTTTCTTCCTCGATCCTTTGATTAAATTTGCATGTTTATCGCAATATTTTGGAGAAATTTGCGTGTTTATCGCGATCTTTTGACGAAATTTGCACGTTTTTTCGCGATCTTTTGACGAAATTTGCGTGTTTTTGCGATCTTTTGACGAAATTGCGGGGGGGGGGGGGGGGGGTTTCGATCCTTTGAAGAAATTTTTTTTCCCGCAATATTTTGACGCAATTTGCGTTTTTCCCGCGATATTTTGATGGAATTCGGGAGGACCCGAAATCCGGAAAATTCCAAAATCCGGAAAGCCTTCGGTCCCGAGGATTCCGGATAATAGGTCCTGCACTGTATACCTATAAAGAACATAAATATATGATTGATTAGATATAGATGTATTATATGTATAAGATATTTAAGTCGTATATGTTGCAATAGTTAAGGGTTTTTTTAAGTAAAATACGCTTAAAAGTGAAATATAATTTAAGTGATTTTTTTTAAGCCTGTTACTATTTCTTATTAAATAATGAAAGAAATGTAAATACTAAATTCTTTTAATTAGTATGCATTTACGTTTTAGATATTTTTTTCAAGAATAGCATTGTAATGCCTTAAAAAACAGTTAATGTTTTCAATAAACGTAGATTGTGATGCAGAAATAATAATCAGCATTCTCAGATGATAGTCTTTCTTTTTTTTTTTTTCGTAAATGTTACCTGCTTCTGAAAATAACCTCTCACTATATATGGTACTTCCTGGTGCAGAAAGGTACTTTTTGGCTAATTGTGAAACGTTTAGAAAGTCTTCCGAATTTTTCGCCCACCACCCCAAAGGACGCTGTTGTCTTTCTAGTAGTGGCTTTGAAAGAAAATTACTAATTTCTTTTACTCTTCACATTGAGACGCACTTTCTAAAGAGGCTTCACTGCTGACAGCAAAAAAAAAAAAAAAAAAAAATAAAATAATAATAATAAAGATAAATAAAAATTTTGTTAATTGTGAGCTTTATAAAGTCTACAGTGATTTCTTTCCACCATTTTAGAGGATATTCCTTTCACCCTTTCTATCAGTGGTTTTTCTTAAGATATTAAGATTTCTTATTTTTTATTTTATTTCATCTGAAAGCTGAAACTTATGTTTTCTAGTACTTTTAAAATTTTGTCATTATTTTAAAATGTAACAACAACACATATAATGTCTTAAAATGTAACTAGACAGTACCTGATGAGGAACTTTTGCTAAGAATTTTTTTTTTTTTTTTGGGGGGGGGGGGGGGTCTGAATATTATTGAGGCAATTTTTAGGCCGAACATGGCCGAATATTTTTTCAGAGTAAAATAATGCTTTAAAAAATTAAAAATTTGTAGGGTGAACTTCCAGTAATTGACCACATGCCAGTAATTGACCAAAAACACATTTATGTGTTAAAAACAAGAATCAATGTGTTGATAAAGTATTTTTGAATGCTGAATAAAAATATCTAACATCCAATGAATTGCATAGGAAAAAATTACTTTTGCTATCTATATTCTGATTGAATGTAAAAAATTAAAGAAAATGCACCTTCTAACAATATCAAAAATGAATATATTCTGTAATAGTAGTGTTGTTTTGTGGGTTGTTTTATTAATCTTGCAGCATCAAGTTTAATTTAGTTCCATTGGTTCATCAAATGAGGTGTGTAGTTCATTTTTGTTTGTTTTAAGTTAATCATTATGCATTTAATGTTAAATTCATAAATTAAATGACTTTAAGGGGGGTGGTCAACTACTAGATGTGTGAATGTTGAAAGCATTCAGTAATTGACCAAAGTGGTCAACTACTGACTTTTTGCTTGTTTGCATCCATTCCTTTTGATACTTAAAAAAATACATAGATTTCTATTATGAAAGCAATATTCACCAATTTTTTAGTTAAAAAATGAGTTCTTTCAGTAGTTGACCAGGGTGGTTAATAACTAAATATGCTTGGTCAATTACTGATCAAACAAGCACACATTTGTTATGTTAAGAGTGTCATAACACATTTATATAATAATAATGTAAGAAAAGTGTAATTAAAATGTAAAGATAACAAAATTAGTATAGTGAGGCTCTAAATATCGTTAGGGTTTGTCACACAAATCTTATAAAAAAAGTTTTACCACCATCAGCTCCAAACATAGTTTGTGATAGATTTCTATTACAATTGTTGCGAAAGTATGCTGTTAAAATTGCTATATAAAATGTTCTTTATGCTAATTTTATCCATGACAAAGTTCAACCCTAATTAACTGCAGTTGTATAATAATAAAACATAATAACAATACAGAATTTACATTAATATTACAGTAAGTTTTGAGGGACAAAAGTAGAGTGTTGATTGCCAAGTGCTTCAGAAATGTATGCATAACTGTAGCACAAATAGGACTACAACTAAAAAAAAAAAAACTTTTCACTAAACGAAAAGGGCATTTAGAATATTTAAATATAATTTAAAATTAATTATAAATAAAATGACAGATTTTGTCATCCCACAAAAATATAAAGCAATAGGGAAAATCTTAAATATATTTTATGCATATATCAATTTTATAAATAGAGATTAATGATTATGTATCTCGGGCCACAAGTAATAAGATTATTGGGCCATAAGATTACTGGGCCATAGGTTGAGCATGGCTGCTTTAAAGCATGACTAAATTATTGGGAAAGTAAAGAAGAGAAACAGAAGAAAGAAGACAGGAAGTAAGGCAAGTTAAAAAATTAAAGAAAACAAAACAACAAAAAAAAGGTGAAAAGCAGCAATAAAGACTTCAACATATAAGCAAAGTCTGATAAATGATTGGGTGTGAAAGGCATGTGAAAAAATCTAGATGGAAGAAGATATGATAGGAATAAAAGAAATCTGGTATGAGCCCTATCATACTAAAATGTGCGTCTACGAGACACAGGCAACAATTTGCATTGGATGACAGAGTGACAAATAAGTTGACTTCATGTGTGTCAGTTGTTTTGGTGAAACAGATGAGGATTAAGTTTCATTTTTGTGTTAACTTTAAATTAATGGATTTTTTTTATAAATAAATTTCGAAGTAATAACTATTCTTTTCTTGTCTATATTTACATATAAACATCACGTTTTACCACTAATTTCAATCTTACAAAACATTGTGGAAATTCACTAATATGTTTTCTGTTCAGAAACAGTTTTAATTTTTTTACAAAAAGTCTCTTGACTAGTTTTTTAAAATCAGATCATAATGTGCTCTATATAGAATGTACATCTATGTTTTCCATACAGAGTGACTGACTAGCCAAGTTCAGTGATGAATTTCCTTTACTTTTCTAGGTTTTCCATGCCAATAAAAACAACTGGTACTTTTCGATTAGCCAGGTGGCAACAATTTTTCAGGTGTCGAGATTGTGTGATGTTACATACCAAAAACCTTAATAATTGCCAAGGAGAGTAAAAGAGGATAAGCAAAAAAAAAAAAATCTATAAGAGGTTCGAACAGTCCTTATAAAGAGCACAGCTACATATTTTGCTACTACTGCAATTTAAAAATCCTTGGCTTTATGATTGAAATTCATTTTCTAAAAAATTTCTCAGAAATTTCAAATTCGTCAGTTTTTTTAGGAATTTGAAATTTCCCTGATTTTTTTCTGGCTGTCCAGGAGGCTAGACATCCAGTTTCTGTAGAATAAAACTTGACAAACTTCCCCATTTTTTCATATGATTAATTTTAAGAAGGTTTATCAGTTCAACTTCAGAGTGGTCAATTACTGACACAGTGATGGTCATTTTCTAGCATTAAGTGGTCAATTACTGGCAAAATCTCACTTGACAACTATTATATTTAATAAAATAAAATTGCAAAAAAGTAGACAAAAAATGTTTATTTATTATTGATCCTTATAAGTGATTGTTGCTTTAAAAAAAAAGTTTCAAGAAATATCTCCTTAAATTTAGCACAGAAAAAAAAATTGTGAAGAAACTTTCACTAAATGGTCAATTACTGGGTAGTTCATATATAAATAATTTTTTAAAAGAAAACAATACATTTTAAATGTGAAATATACAAGAATTGTGCATATAGTGCATACCATATTTTGTTTTTAGGCAAAAATAAGTTCATTATTCGGCGGCCGAATATTCAGTTATTCGGCCAAACCACTATTCGTTGCATCACTATTTCTTATAAACCAAAAACTTTGCAGGGTGTAGTACATTATTGGCCCATTTTTCCTAGAAATTGTAACTTCACAAGAAATATTTAAAGTTAATGAAAGGTCTATCAGAAAGAAAACACGTAGATATTTTCAGCTTGGCAAATAGTAGTACCTACTATATAGTTCAAGAAGGGATCACTCTCTAATATTTACATATCGTATACCTATTCAAAAGTTTCTTTAATGAATCATTTTTAATATGAGAAATATCGATTAAATTATTTTTTACTAATTTTCATCACTTTAAAAACTTGTTCAAGATTTGCACTTAAAAAAAATCGATTTCAGTTCTCAAAGCAATTAAATACTAGTTATAAATAATGTTTAAACATTAACATCATTTCTCAAAACTTTGGTTAGTTTTACAAGTAAAATAATGATACAGATACACTTTATAAAATTAAACAATTATCAAATAGCAATATATTGCACGTACTAATGCAGTTTATAAAATAATTACTTTAAATTTCTTGAAAATTCTTCCAGACAGCTAAACCAAGGTAGGAACTTCACACGTAGCTCACTTTTACGTCTTACGATCGATGTACAAGCAAAGAAATAGTCGGATGCTTTTCAAGCCTATGCAACTACGTATACATTGGACACGTCAACAAAAGCTCCGTCTATATGATTATGCAACTGACGTCATGTTCCTTAGTTCGAGAGTAATCGAAAGGAACTGTGGGAGAAAGAGCCATATTTTTCCTATTCTGGCGAATGAGTAGACTTTGTAACTGATAATGTGTTATAGAAATAACTCGTGGAATCTGAAATTCGTATACAAGCTGCACTCGCAGTGTCAACATTGTGGAAATCTTTTTGTTTTGGATTAAATGATTTAGAAAATGATGAGTTTCATATAATGCAATTATGTTTCAAGTAAATTGACCTTCCCGTCCGAGGGTCACAGGTGTGATAGTCACTGGTCGAGTGATATAAGTACGCCAAGCCTAAGGCTATGGACAACACAGAAGCAATGGAGTTGCTGTTTACGTCTTCATTGCTGAAAAAATTGATTATTTCGTACCTATTGGTAAGCCTATTTTTCGCTTTCACATCTCTAATTTTTTTTTTATGAAATACATACAAATATTAAAATGGTCCATTTAACTCGGATTATCTTGTTTATGTTCAAGTAACCTATTTTCAATGGACACTTTTTCGCGCAAAAATGCTACGCAGCGTAACTGGTTTTGAGAATTGAAAATAAATTTAAGGCTTGTTTTTATTTGACGCTATTCATTATTAATCAGAATAATATTTCAAATGCTTGGCCAAAAATGTGTATCGCCTTTTTTGCTGTAATTTTTCAATTCATTATTATGAAGTTTTTAATCGTATGTCTTTTTTTATGATATCTAATGATTTTTAATATAGGATTGATTAAAGATTTTAATTTCGAAGTATATTTTGCTTATATAGCGTAAAATTCTTTGATATAAAGCTTTTATTTTTGAGAGAGAACGACCGAAAAATTAATAAATTATATTTTCGAGTATATTTTTAATTTATTAAAATGTAGTTTCGATATCCTTGCATGAATTGAAAGCTGTTGGAAACAAGAACTATTTTTTTGCTTAATTTAACACAGTATTAAAGCTTTAAAATTACAAAAATAACATTTTTGAGAGCATAATTATTATTCATTATTTCTAATAAATTATATTTCCGAGTATATTTTTAATTCATTAAAATATAATTTCGATACCCTTGTATGAATTAAAAGCTGATCTTAAAGCTTTTAGAAACAAGAACTATTTTTTTGCTTAATTTAACATAGTAACAAAGCTTTAAAATTACAAAAATAATATTGAGAGCATTATTATTATTATTAACATTATTTCTAATATATTGTTATTCCTAATATTTATTTATGATTACATACTGATAAATAAATAAATGCCTGTTATGATTTAAGAAATATTAATTTTTAAAGAACATTTATGTTACTAAATTTTGAAAATATATCTGTTTGTGTACTGTATGGGGGGAAAAAATTGATTGCGATTTTCAATTATTATTTTTAATACCTGTAATAACTGAATTAATTTATAAAGTGCACAGTTTTGCTGTGCTGGGAATTTAATTTCCTTTAAAGGATTAAAGGAAAACCAGAAGACAACCTTTGGTGTAGCTCTTTAAATGGGCTTTTTAATTTGATACTTAAAGGGCTGCAGTTAGAAGTTGAATTTAAAGAAAAAAAATTCTGTGCGTATGAATAAATTATTTATTTTGTATAAGCACTTTTAATAAAATTAGGTGATTGTATATTTTAAAGATATTTGATGGGAATTAATTTCTTAATGTTGTAAATTTTTTGAATAGTTAAAAAATTTATTTTTTGAATAGTTAAATCTGAGGGATTCTTAGTTGTTTAATTCTTTAGTAATCTGGTGTATAGCATGCAAATAAAAGAAATTTTCAACAGTAAAAAGAAAAAAAAAAAGTTCACCTGTAATTTCAATATGCATTTTCAGAGGATTTTAAATGTTAAAATAAGCAAAGTATCATACCTCATATATTTTTTAAAGGCATCTGACTGAGGTTTCCTTTTATTTTACCCAGTTTTATCTCCTCTGTATTTTCCCCTCTACACATTTATTTACTTTTTTTTTTTTTTTTTTTTTTTTTATGAAAGTGATAGTTTTTTTTTTTCTCCTCTAAGTTTTGTGCATTCAGGTCACATTTTCAGAATTGGCTTTTATTTGTTCCATGCTTTTTGTCATTATAATTTAGTAATAAACTGGTATTATATTTTAGTATTAGGGATGTAATGGATAATTATTTGGCTGAATATCAAAATTTTAAACAGATACTAATTTTTACTATAAATATTTCTTCAAATTTTCAGTTAAGAACAAAATTAAAGATGAAGACTTTATTTTTTATTATTGACTTATAAAAAAAAAATCTTAATTTTTATATAAATGGTTTGTAATATTTCAAACACTTTCATGTGAATTAGCAGGGAATTGATGCTGGCTCATTTATTTTTGTGAAATTTAATTTATTACATTTTTGTAAAAAACAATATTTTGTAACACAACTCAAATTCAAACCAAGTGTTTATTAATTTCTTAAAGTGCTGCAGAAGTTTTCTTTTCTGAATCTCTTTTGTTTTAAAGTTTCATATTTTAAAGTAATGTATGTTTATATGGAATTTTGTGTAGAAGGCCTGTTTTATTAAGAGGAATTTTGTGAAGGGGCCCAGGGGATCTGTTTAATAGGGATGCACCGAATATTCGGTATCTATTTGGAATTCGGCCAAGTGACCGAATATTCGATTTGGCCGAATATCAAACTACAGTGGAACCCGGTTAAGACACGTTTCAAGGGAGTGGTCAAAAGTCGCGTATTAAACGTGATTTGTATAATGTTGCAGGAAATAGGCTTATTTACACAGATAATCGTCTAAATGAACTTCAGAGCTATCCTTTATACATTTACAGTCAAAAATTGTGTCTCTTACATATCTTCCGAATGAAATTTAATTGTATTCCACTTTAACTCATTATTTTTTTTTATAGGACAAACTGGAATAATAACGGAAAATAAATATGGATTCTAACATGACTTTATTGTCGATTAATACGTTGCAACCAAAAATAATTTTCCTACTACACTCATTTTTTTAACAGAGAGAAAAAAATATTAATTTTTTTAAATTTTTGAAGCACAACCCAGTTTTTAAATTCATATTTAGTACTTGTAATAATGAGTACCATTATAATATGCTCTTCATTATTAATATAATAAGAAAAACTATCCTTATAAAATATTGTTATAGCTAAAGGTAAAGTATACATAAAAGAATTATCCAATCGGAGTCGTATTTAATCTTTGCGATATTCCTTTTTTGCTGTCTATAATATGCATTATAAAAGTAGCGATATAAAGTACATTTAAAATCTCTCTAACAATAGGTATGAACATCTCTAATTGCAATAATTTTTATGATGCATCTGAGTAACTTGAATTCGTCTATTTCTCTCTACTATAGAAAAGACATACACGAAGCGAGAGACGAAAAATGCTAGGAGGTGGGATCAAAGAAGAATTGCAGTTTTGCTAATTTAGAGGGATTTTTTTTAATTCAAATGTCTACCACTATTTCCGTTTAGTAATTTTCGCCTTAATCAATCTGTTATTAAATAAATTAAATACTATTAGAAAACAGTATTTTTTTTTTTTATCTGAATAATAAAAATCCACTACATTGGTAACACTCGAGAAGAAAGAAGGAATTCGCATCTTGATCAAAGAATTTGCGTCTTAAGCGTGATTTTTTTCCCTCGAAGAAGAGAAAATTTATCGCGTATTAAGCGGGATCGTGTCATAACTGTTAGTGTATTAAATGTGATCTTTTTACATTATCCTTATGGGTGATGTTCAAGGGATCGGACAAAATCCATGTATTAAGCGGGATCGCATATTAACCGTGAGCGTCTTAACCGGGTTCGACTGTATTCGGTATGCCCCCGGTAGCAGAAAGTTCGAGACGGGAGACGGGGGTCACAGATTTTCTTTTCTCGTTTGCAGATTATTTTTCTATCGAACCTTTATTTTGCTTTATATTATGTTTAGCTCTTTATTACTTTAATACTAGGGTGTAAAAAAATCATGATTTTTTTTATTTAAATCAAATTTTTTTTAATTTAAATCGGATTTTTATGATTTTTCCCCCAGCATTCAAATACGGAATAGCTACCAAGGGTTTTAGGTTTCCAAAACAATCAAACCACTATTTGCTAACATAATCTATGTTTTTACACTTTAATTAATAAAATTATAATTATTAGTTAGAAATTACAGAAATTATAAAAATTGCAAATTACTAGTTTCATTTGGTAGTATCATACAATAATGTTATATTCATTAATATTGTAATAATTATGTAAAACTTTATAAATACTAGTGATATTTAACATCTATTAAAATTATTAACTGCATTTTATATTAAATAGTTAACACTACTTCAAATTAATAATTATTAAACAATTAACTCTCTAATTAGGAACATATTATACATTTTTAAGACTTAATTATTAAAATGATAATAATGTAGTACTCATGTTAGAAAGGAAAAGGGACAGGATGCTAGTTCCAAAAAGGGGCACTATTTCATGAGGAAAATGATATAAGGGGTAATGATGATAATGATATAAGAAAAAAAAAAGAATTTTTAGTATGATGAATAAAGTGTCCTTAATTTTTAATAATTTTTATGAATAACAAATTGAAAAATACAATTAAATAACATATTTTAATAATATCCTGTATTTTCTAAAGAAATAAAGTTCTATGTTTTTGCGAGATCTTGGCCACATGAATTTAGAAATACTGTTGAATGGGGAAGTTTTTTACAAGAAATCTCTTTCCACAACTACAGGTAAATTTCAACTATTTTTTTTAAGGCACGGTGGATTTTGCCAATTTCAAAAGGGACATGGTGCGGCACCATTTAAAAAAAGTCCTAGAAGAAATAGTATAAGTAATTACAGGATTAATAAAAACTGCAAATAAGTAATTCATTAGTTACTAACACAAATAACAAAACTAACAAATATTATTTGCAGCTCGTTTTGCATTTATATTTAGAAAAATTACTGTAAACCACCAAAATCTAAACTTACGCACATGTATGTGTATGATAATCGAAAGAATTATGAAAATGAGTCAAACCTATTCATATAGGATAAAGTTAGCCACTTATATCTGAAATCCTCAAAATATTTAAAGCTGAATCCATATCAACTCAGGCAGGGGGGGTTACCTTCATAGTCTCAGAAGTTTTTGAATTGAACAGATGTTAAAATTTAAGAAAAAGTAAGATACTTGTATATTTTCATTTTGCCCCAAAAAATTCCTGGCCCGAGATACAGGCCGCCAAAGATGACATCCCCGGCATCCTTTCTCATTCGCGATTTTCGATAAAAATTTTAAAGTGCTCTATCTCTAGAACGGTGCAAGATATTTTGTTGCGGTTTATTTTATTTTAAAGATAATATTCTTCTGTTTAAAATTATATACCCAATTTTGAAAAATGTATTCAACTTTTCTTGTGGCAGCCTTTTGAAAAAAAAAAGTTAAAAAAAAAAAAAAAATTTTTTTTTCGAAAATGCCAATCCCAAAAATTTTGATTTTTTTGCTGTTGATCAATACCATTGGGAACTATCTTCACTGTAAAGGAGAACTTCCACTTTTGAGTTTAAAAAATTTTAGAAACATTTTAAAAATTCTGAGAAGTTTACAGGAACTGTATATATACAGTTCCAATAAAAGCCACTGAATTTTTGCTTATTTGTATCATATTTGTAAGGATAAGCCTACTATATATCCTAAACAAGTTAGAAATTGCAATATAAAATGTGGCAAATGAGGAGCGTGTGTACTATAACTAGTTTTATAAATATTCAGATCTTAGTGCAATAAGTTACACTCTTGGGCAAAAAGGGCATGAATACAAAATTTATTATGATTCTACATATTAAATTCAGTAATACGGAAATAATATGAATTCATCTTAAAAGGACTTAATCGCCATGGCAACCTAGAATCATTACCTATCATGGTATATCATTGAATCAATTATGTATTATAGGATTTTTAAATAGAATGAAGAAAACTTTTATTAATGTATTGTATGTTTTAATTTGATTTTCATAGCATTTGAAGTGATACATACTTTATTTTCAATACCGAACATAGTAAAACAATCTCAATAACATATATCAATTACACAGCAATACAAATTATATTAATACAAGTTAGAGTTCAGACAAATGGGCAGACAAATCGAATCCATAAAGACTTTCAACTATGTTGGAAATTGTTAAAAACACATAAATAGGCCGGAATTTGACTTTTAGAAATTTATGTCAATAGACGGAAGCATACTTGAATACTTTCATACAACCCTGTATTTTACCTACTATCTTTATATACATGCCACTATATAGCTAATATTTAATTAAGATTAAAACATCCTTAAAACCAGTGAAATCACACTTCCAGAGATTATCATTCATAGACGGCCATGTATTTAATTCTTTGCGTGGACCTGTATATCATTTTATCTATATTCTCCAAACATATCTTAGTATACTAAATGTAGTTCAGTGTAAAAATGCATAACTCATTTAAAAATCACCTTTAAGCTACTTTCATTCATACTCAGTAAACCCTTAAGATTTCTTTTGTGTAGCCCTGTATATGATCTACAGCATTTATGCACACAACGTAACATGGAAAAATTTAGTTAAACTTAAAAACTCAAACACAACTAAAAATGCACTTCCAGCAATACCCTTACGATTTCTTTTGTGTAGCCCAAGCCCTGTATATGATCTACAGCCTTTATACACACAACGTAATATGGAAATATTTAATTAAACTTGAAAACTCATATCGCAACTAAAAATGCACCTCTAGCAATCATCGCTAATGTACAGTATTCCCAATAAGGTAAAGTATCCGAAATCTTTTGTGTGTCCCTGTAAACACTAAGCACTTTCTATGACACAGGAAGTAATTTTTTGTAAACCTCTGCAATAAAGTATGTATCACTTCAAATGCTATGAAAATCAAATTAAAACATAAAAGACATTAATAAAAGTTTTCTTCATTCTATATAAAAATCCTATAATACATAATTGATTCAATGATATACCATGATAGGCAATGATTCTAGGCTGCCATGGCGATTAAGTCCTTTTAAGATGGATTCATATTACTTCCGTATTACTGAATTTAATATATGGAATTATAGTAAATTTTGTATTCATGCCTTTTTGCCCAAGAGTGTAACACTTATTGCACCAAGATCTGAATATTTATAAAACTAGTTAATACTATGCATGCACCTCATTTGCCATATTTGATATTGCAATTTCTAACTTGTTTAGGATATATATCCTTACAAATATGATACAAATAAGCAAAAATTCAGTGACTTTTACTGGAACTGTATATATACAGTTCCTGTAAAATTCTCTGAATTTTTTAAATGTTTCTAAAATTTGTTAAACTCAAAAGTGGAAGTTCTCATTTACAGTGAAGATAGTTCCCAATGGTATTGATCAACAGCAAAAAAATCAAAATTTTTGGGATTGGCATTTTCAAAAAAAAAAAATTTTTTTTGAAAAAAAAATTTTTTTTTTCAAAAGGTTGCCACAAGAAAAGTTGAATACATTTTTCAAATTTGGGTATATCATTTTAAACAAAAGAATATTATCTTTAAAATAAAAAAAAACCGCAACAAAATATCTTGCACCATTCTAGAGATAGAGCACTTTAAAATTTGTATCGAAAATGGTGAATTGGAAATGGTGCCCGGGATGCCATCTTTGGCGCCCTGTATCTTGGGCCAGGAATTTTTTTGTGCAAAACCAAAATATACAAGTATCGTATTTTTTATTGAATTTTAACATATGTTCAATTCAAAAACTTCTGAGACTATGAAGGTAAGATTTTTTTCTTTGGCTGCCTGAATTGACATGGATCATACCTTAAGTAACAGCATTATAACCTTTCAGTGTGGATTATTAGCTTTCAATGGTTTCATTTTTTTTTTCTTTTTAAGAAAAATTTTGCTGCCTTTTCAATCCCTAATCATCATTATTATTTATTTAGTATTATGTGAGTTACAAAGTTAATTTTAACTTTTAAACATTTATTCAACCTATACCGAAGAAGTTCTTGGTGAGCTTAGCATTTTTATACCAATTATTTCTTCTTCTCTTATGCATTCATTTACAATTTAGCTTTGAAAAGATGTCATTCTTTCATTCTTCTTTAACTTGAGATTGCTACTAATTACTATTTATTCTTTTACTTGTAGAAATGTATTACACTTGCTATATGTAATTTTATATAAAATAATGCATAAATTGATTATCTAAAGGAATTTATGACATTGCAAATTATATAGATTTAAATATCATTTTTAAATTAAACTGTTTTAATTTGGATAAAAGCTTAAAAACAATGTTAGATGTAAATTTCCAACTGGGCAAAAATGTCCAGACCAGGATTTTTCGCCCAGTTGGAAATTTACATCTAATATGATTTGTTTACCAATTAGAATAATTGTGTTAAAATTAATCTAGTGTTAAAAACATTGCTTTTTATAAACTCAACTGTTTTTAATTTTTTACAATACTCATGAATTAAGCTTAGCAACAATTATTTAAAGCTCTTTTTTTGTTCATTCATAAGTCAAAATACCTGTAGAAACATTCAAATTATGTTTATGTTAGATTTTAATATATTTTTTGACATTTTAAACATATAG
The DNA here is from genome assembly GCA_963932465.1 of Maratus speciosus. Classification (NCBI taxonomy): domain Eukaryota; kingdom Metazoa; phylum Arthropoda; class Arachnida; order Araneae; family Salticidae; genus Maratus; species Maratus speciosus. Next base: position 200,673,571 of record OZ010789.1, read on the forward strand.
AGAATTTTTGATTTAAATCAGTGATTTTTTTTTAAAAATCGGTTGATTAAAATCATGATTGTAATCGCTGATTTAAATCAACTGATTAAAATCGCTGACACCCTATTTAATACAAAAACTTAAGATTTATTATTAGTAGTAAAATTAATAAAATGCATAACAACAAAGGTAAGTGATCGTTTGATTAATTAATGCTTCAATTCTAAAATATTTTACCTGCAGATTTTCTGTCCCTGAAGTATCTGTAGCAGACTCTTGGCGAATTTTTTACTACACTGGACGGTATGTCGAATATTAGTCTTGAATGAATAGCAAACTATTCGGCTTGCCAAATATTTGGTTTGGCCGAATATCTAAATATTCGGCTGAACCGAATACTTAAAAAAAAAAAATTAAAACTTATTTTTAAAAACCTTATACAACTTCTACATTTAACAGTCAACTTAAGATATTCAGAATAATTATGAAACAGAATCGTATTTAAATAAGAGAATATTTTTACATTATTTATTTGCTGTTTGTTAAGTATTATTTAAGAAAATTAACCAATCACAAGGATTTTCATAGGAATTATGTACAAATGAAAGTTCCTGAACATTGTCCAGTAAATAATTTGTTTCTTGCTCAGATTTTAAGAACAACGTTTACACTCTCTGAAAATGATCACCCACTCCAGACACCGATCTAGGATGCATTTAAAAACTTCCTTGCTGCTTAATCAAAGGGAGTAGAACAGTTATTCTTGCTGAGTTGCCACCAGGGTTGGTAAAAAACTGGGTTTTTTTTCAAAAAAACAAAGGAACAGATGTCATAAGTTCCTCCCAGACTAGGGATTGACCGAAGCAGCAATTTTGCCGAATACCGAAGCTTCGGTCGAAGTGTACGCCGAATATTCGGTATTCGGCGACCGAATACTTGAAAATTTTTAATACGCATTTTTGCATATACTAGCTTTTTTAATAAACTTTAATTGAAATGAAATTCTCAATAATTTAATTCAGTTACATTTTTATTCTTAAATCTTATTAAAAAAAAATTTAATGACTTCTTTCCACTCACAAATTTATTAACCCATCACTTTTTATTATTTTATCACTAGTCAATACCCAAAAATAACCTATGAAAGTATTAAACTATGCAGGCTATTATTAAGGATAAGGACTACCAGAAAAACAAAAGTTCATTCAAATAAAAAGAAACAATGTTGTTATTAAGCTGATTTACTGATTGTTTAATTATAAACATATTGAATAAGAATGTTCTCAAAATACAAAAAGTATCATATCAATTTGTACATTTAACTATTTTCTATCAAATTATTGATAGATATTTATATTTTGATTAATATTTTAACACTGTGGTGATGAAGATTACAAATTTGAACGTTTTTGATATAACGGTTATAAAAGCTATAGGATAAGCATCGGAGTATACTTATTGGATGTGTGTATTTTCTTTAATAACCTTAGATATACAGATATGAACTCTAATATACTTATTTGATGTGTATATTAAAGAAAATACATATTAAATAAATTTAAATTAAAAAAAACTAATGTAGAAGTAATTAAAATTAAATGATAAGGGATGCATCTTCCTTACTTTTCTTCTTCTCTAGTTGGCAGTTGTTTTGATTTCATCCCTATCCCCTATGTAGACTATTTTAGGAAGGAAAAAGTTTTTTTTTAATAAAAAATGGCCTTTGACTTGTTTTTTGTAGTGCAAGCTGAATTCTGAACTCATGCACATAATATTAAACCTCATTGTTTAGCCTATTCTACTGCTAAGTAAAAGAGAATTCTTCTAATTCTAAAACAATACTTATCTGCAATTATTCGGCCGAATACTTAAAAGTATTCGGCCGGAGCCGAATATTCGGTTTACATGCCGAACCACCGAATACCGAATCAACTATTCGGTATTCGGTCAATCCCTATCCCAGACGCCATCTTGGAATTTTCTTGGCGTGAAAACCCTTTTTCTGCCAGTACTGGCTTATATGCATGTTTGGTTTAACGAAAATAAAATGTAAATAATAAGCAAAATTCGCTAAAATGGGAACCAGTAATCCTTGTATGTGCACTTCGTGCACATTTTCCGAAAAAAAAACATCACTGCATTCAGCACTTCTCGAGGTGTAGCATTCTCAAAATTCAGCAGTTCTCGCTTTCTAGCAATCTCAAAATGTAAAAAACTCAAAAGCAGTAAAATATACATAAAATTATCAACATACCTTAACAGACATCTGCTTTCTTGAAAGATCCAGCTCGAAATATCATCGCTGACATTTTCCAAAATAGGCTTATCAATACGTATTCACAAACTATAAACAAACCTCCTTTTCTTGTCAAAATTTCCTCATATTTCCTAATTATTTCAGCAACAACGTTTAAACGGACTACAGAAAACATAGTCAATCAAATACATTCAATAAATTTCACATAAAAATAAAAAGGCAGAACTATACAACACGATATCAAAATACATTCACAGTATTCCAACATGAACTTCTCAGTTGCCAGAACGACACGTCATAACAACACGTCACACGGGATTCAACATATCGAGGTTGCCATATCCATAACCACCATCAACACACCAACAAAAAATCACCAAACATTTCAAAACAACAACGGCGGAGGGAAGATACGGCATCTGTTCCAAAACGAAACCTGGTTTTTTTGGTTTAAACCAGGTTTTTTTTTGGTTTAAACCGTGTTTTTAAAAATATATTTTCCTATTACATATACATGCATATTCATTGATAAAAACAAACATTGTTGGATATATAAGTAATATAACTTCATTTAAAAATAAAAGAAAGCAATTTAACAAATTACAACGACCATTTGGAAAATGATTTTTTCGAAGACTAAAATTTAAGACATAAAAAATCGCACGGAGTTGATCCAACATTACGTACACAATGGATTAAATGATAACATTCCTGGACCCATCATGAACAAATTTTAAAAGAAATTTCAGTTTTACAGTTTTCGGTACTGTAAATTTTTAAACTTCGACGGAGCTGGTCATACATTACGTACGCCATGAATTAAAGATTAATAGTGTTATTACACGTAAAAATTGCAAGCAAGAAAAATCACCTGCGACTCGTCAGATTTCCAATGAAACTTATGTAATAGCCAAGCATTTCATTGGCTGTTCGGGAAAAGGCTTTTCTATCATCAGATTTCCAAAAAAATCTCACAACCAATTTTAAATAAAATTTCATTCTTAAACTTCTAAACATCCGGCAATATTACTTTTTATACCATCGGATAGAGAAAAAAATGTACTTTTAAATGCAATTTGTTTGAAAGCTGTATCTCAATTTGTTTCTGATTTATTTTTTTTTTGTAGTTTTTATTACTTTTTTGTCATAGTGGCAACATCTAGTGTTTCCCCCAGAATAAAAAAGGGCAGGGTGCTCCTTCAAAAAAGGGCATATCAGCTGAACAAAAAGAGCACTTTTTTAAGAAAAAGGTTTTTGAAATTTTTGTTTTGATTGCCACAAATTTCGTCAAAAGATTGCAGGAAATGCGTGAATTTCATCAAAAGATCGCGGAAAAAGTGCGAATTTGATGATTTTTAATGATAGTAAAATAACTGCACTCGGAAAGATCGCGGAAAAAGTGCGAATTTCGTCAAAAGATCACAGAAAAAGCACGAATTTCATAAAATGATCACGGAAAAAGCGCGAATTTCGTAAAATGATCATGGAAAAAGTGCGAATTTTGTCAAAAGATCACGAAAAAACACGAATTTTGTCGAATGATTGCACAAAATGCGAATTTCGTCAAAAGATCGCGGAAAAACACGAAATTTCATCAAATGATCGTGAAAAAAACCACTAATTTCATCAAAAGATCGCGGAAAAAAAACGTGAATTTCGTCAAAAGATCGCGGAAAAAAACGTGAATTTCATCAAAAGATCGCAGAAAAAAACGCAAATTTCGTCAAAAGATCGCGGAAAAAACATGAATTTCGTCAAAATATCGTAGAAAAAGCACGAATGTCGTCGAATGAACACGGAAAAACTCGAATTTCATCTAAAGATAGCGGAAAAGAGGAGAATTTGGTCGAATAATTTCAGAAAAAGTGCAAATTTCGTAAAATAATTGCAGAAAAACGGGAATTTTTGTCAAAGGATCGCGAAAAATGCGAGTTTCGTTAAAGGATTGCGGAAAAAACGCGTTTAGACATAGGATAGCATAAAAAACGCGAATTTCGTCGGAAGATTGATGAAAAGACCCCAATTTCGCCAAAGAATTGCGAGAAAAAACGCAAAATTCGTCGAAAGATCGATGAAAAAACGTGAATTTTGTCTAAGGGCCACTGAAAATACCCATAATTAGCGCCGAGAGGAGATCGTCCCCGGCCTTCCCCTCTACTGTAACGTTTTAGGAAATTTACTATGAATTTCAATTTTTTTTTTATTTTACTTAGAATCAATCACCCCTGATTTAGTTATATATTGGAATTTAGATTTTTATGTAGAAGGAACAGGGGAATTTTTGTTTGCAAGGTATGCTCATAGACTACTTTCTCAGAAACTCAATTTTCTAATTTGTTTGGATCCGATTTTTAATCTGTGTAGTGTAATAATTGATTTGATATCAGAAACAATACTACAACCACATATATTCTACAAATCCAATAGATTCTTCTTTAATGACCAGTCAGTTATCTAAAATATATCTATCTTCAACCAGGTTAAATGATTCTGCACCGTACATTTTTTAAATTTAATTTTTATGCGTTTTTCGTGATGCAACTAATTTTCCATGTTAGAAAAAGGAATCGGTTTCAATGTTTTAACCCAATACAGTAAATTTATTCCTCTTAAATTAAGTTTTTACAGAATTCCTACAACTATATTTTCTGTGACCACTTGACAAAATTCACGAATTTTTTTTCCACGATCATTTCGTGAAATTCAAGATTTTTTCCCACGATCGGTTCGCTAAATTCACGATTTTTTTCACTAGCATTTCGCGAAATTCACAATGTTTCTACGATCGTTTAGCAAAATACACGATAGTTTCGCGAAATGCACGATTTTTTTTCACGACCGTTTCTCGAAATTCACGCTTTTTTCCCCGATTGTTTCGGTTATTTCACGATTTTTTTCCACGATCGTTTTGCGAAAATCATGGTTTTTTTCACGATTTTTTTCCACGACTATTTTGCGAAATTCACAATTGTTTACCAGGATCGTTTGTTGAAATTCCCGTTTCTTTCCTCGCGTTCCTTTGATGAAATTAGTGTTTTTTGCTTCACTTGATTGGTGATTCTTTTTCTGTGACCGACTGATCAAATTGACAATATTTTTACGCGACCGATCAACAAAATTAGCGATGTTTGTTTGCGCAATTTGACGAAGTTCGTGATAATTTTTATGCAATCTTTTAGCGAAATTTGCTTTTTTTCTCCCTGATTGATGGATGAATTTATTTTTTTCTTGCGATCGATTGACGATTTTTGTGATATTTTCCAGCAACTTATTGGGACATTTTGAGGTTTTTCCTGTGATTAGGGATTGACCGAATACCGAATAGTTTATTCGGTGATTCGGCATGTAAACCGAATATTCGGCTTCGGCCGAATACTTTTAAGTATTCGGCCGAATAATTGCAGATAAATATTTTCTTAGAAGCAGGAGAATTCTCTTTTATTTAGAAGTAGAATAGGCTAAACAATGAGTTTCAATATTATGTGCATGAGTTCAGAGTTCAGCTGCACTACAAAAAACAAGTCAAAGGCCATTTTTAATAAAAACTTTTTCCTTCCTAAAATAGTCTACATAGGGGTAAAATGAAAACAACTGTCTACGATAGAGAAAAAAAAATGTAAGGAAGATGCGCATCTTACCCTTATCATTTAATTTTAATTATTTCTACATTAGTTTTCTTAATTTAAATTTATTTAATGTGTATTTTCTTTAACATACATTTCAAATAAATATGTTAGAGTTCATCTCTGTATATCTAAGATGTATGTTAAAGAAAATACACACATCAAATAAGTATACCCCTATGCCTATCCTATAGCTTTTATAAGCATTAAATTAAAATCGCTCAAATTTGTTATCTTCATCACCACAATGTTAAAGTATTAACCAAAATATGTATCAATAATTTGATAGAAAATAGTTAAATGTACAAATTGTTATGATACCTTTAGTATTTAAGAACATTCCTATTCAATATGTTTATAATTAGACAATCAGTAAATCAGCTTAATGACAAAATTGTTTTTTTCTATTTGAATGATCTTTTGTTTTTCTGACAAATCCTTATCCTTAATAATAGCCTGTATAGTTTAATACAGGCCTGTAGGTTATTTTGGGTATTGACTAGTGATAAAATAATAAAGAATAAGTGGTGGATTAATGATTTTGTGAATGGAAATTGGAAATAAGTCATTAAATTTTTTTGTGTAATTAGATTTAAGAATAAAAATGTAACTGAATTAAATTATTAAGAATTTAAATTAAAGTGTATTAAAAAAGCTAATATATGCAAAAATGTGTATTAAGAAATTTTAAGTATTCGGCCGAATACCGAAGCTTCGGTATACACTTTGACCGAAGCTTCGGTATTCGGTATTCGGCAAAATTGCTGATTCGGTCAATCCCTACCTGTGATCCCTTGAAGAATTTCGAGGAGGTTTCGCGCGATCGATCGACAATTTTCGCGGCTTTTTTCTGCGACTAACTGAAGGACTTTGTGATTCTTTTCCCCCGGTTGATTAACATAATTGCTGATATTTTCCAGCTGCCTATCAACGAATTTTGTGGATTTTATTCTTTGGAATGATTGGCTAATTTCCGGAGATTTTTTTCCCTCTATCGTCTACGAATTTCGCTATTTTTTTCCTGCGAATGATTAACAAATTTCGTGATTTTTTCTTGGGTGCGATTTTTCAATTTCGCGATTTCTTTTCTTCCGACTGATTGATGACATTCGTGTTATTTTCTTGCAAGTTTTTGGCAAATTTTGAGGGGTTTTCCTGCGACCAATCGACTACTTTCGAAGTTTTCCCCCCGTGACCTACTGGAGAATTTCGTAATTGTTTTCCTGTGATCGATTAACATAATTGGCAATATTTTCCTGCTACATATTAGGGAATTTTGCGGGCTTTATTCTTGGGATCGATTGGATAACTTCCGGGGCTTACTGGCGGAACTTGCGGTTTTTGCTTCATGCTAACATAAACGAATTACGCGATTTTTTTCCGCGAACGATCGACAGATTTCGTGATTTTTTCCCCCGAGAGCAATTGGAGATTTTTTTTTAGTTTCTCGTGCATTAGATTAACGAAATTCACGATTTTTTCCCATGTCCCGCTGAAACAGTTGTTTTTCTGACCGACTGACGAATTTCACAATATTTTTTCACGATCGATAGACTAATTGTGCGATATTTTCCCGCGATCAGTTCTAGAATTTCAGATCCATCGATCAATTGCAAATTTCCGGATTTTTTCGCGACCTATTGTTAAGATTTGTTAGTTGAAATATGCCGAGGGCAAAATTTTGGAAACCCAAAATGGGCAGGGCGCGTTTGCAGCTATATAAAAACGGGCAGGGCACGTTTGCAGTTATATAGAAATGGGCAGGGCGCTGCGCCCTTACGAAAACGCCTAGGGGAAACACTAATCCTGTTGTCCATCGTTGTTGAAACCAAAGGGAAATACAGATTACTGTATATACCATCAGATAATGAATAAATTGCAGATTAAACCAGTGAACGTTATGCTTTTGATTTCCTACCCTGACGAGAACAATAACCATTTTTCCAAATGGTTAATTTAAATTGAATAATTAGAATCAGTTATGTATCAAATTGAAATCATTTAAAATGTAAACATTTTTAGTAAAAGCTACGTCTTATGTTCCATGAATAAAATGCTCTACATAGTGAAACATCGATACCTTGAAAATCTTAATAAACAATCTTTTGATCACTAGTACCTATAGGTCAAAATTGGGAAATTTCATTTGCGGCCACTGGCCGGTAGGACTAATTTTTTAAGTGGCCACTTTCTTTAAACTAGCGGCCACCTTTCTATTTCAAAATGCTAAACAGTAAAATTTCCATAAGTATTAATCAAAAACTGAGTAACCCAAATAAATATGTTAATATAAATATATTGGAACAAAAAAAAGTAGAATCCTTGATGAAATGCAAAAAAATTTTATTATCTCCTTGTAAAAAAGTGGCCGGAAGGTGGCCACTGATAGACAATTTTTCACTAGCCACTTTTTTTCATTTACTGGCCCTGTGGCCGGTGGCTAGTGCTAATTTTGACCTTTACTAGTACCTACTATAAATAAATATATGGTGTAGTTTCATAAATATAATATACTTTTCCATGGCTATTCAAAATAATTTCTTTGAAATATTTGCAAACTGGGATATCTGATTTTTCTGTTAGAACACTGCATGAACAATTATCTTTATTGAAAGTTGTTGTGTTGTCGGTGAGACTGCAGATTCGGTAAATTCAAATTATTTCATAATGCATCGAAGAATAAAAACGTCTTCATAACTTAGTTCTAATATATTGTAAATAAAATTCGTAACTTGAATAAGTAAACACACTCTACAGTTCAAATTAAACTTCTTTCTTAAAAAACAACTATGTACATTTTATTTACAAATATATAGGTATATTAATATTATTATTACTCTCATTTGAGAGTTCCATTATTACCGTCAGACCGGTTCAAAACAAACTTTACATCTACACTGAAAAGAAAATCGGAAAACAATAAAAAGGGGGTTGCCACAATGCCGACTAACAGAAAATGGCAAGCATCGCCAAGTTGGCATTCTCAACATCCTGCCCCGGGCTGATACATACAGCTACAGATATAAAAGCAAAAATAATAAGAATGCTGCAATCTACGAAAGAAAATAAAACACATGAATTGTATGAAAATTAAACAATAATAAGGGTAAATATGAGTAACAAAACAAATTAAATGTTCGATAATAGTTCTTATTTTTAGTGTAAGAGTTTTAGTGTCTTTTAGTCCACTAAGTCCAATTCAAGATTATATAGCAATTGCACAGGTCGTTTAAGATCGCCTTTTGCAGTCTGTAATACACATGATCTGATTTTAGAGTCACGACCAAATATGAGTTCTTTAACACGACCACACTTCCACATATGTTTTGGGAGCTTTTCATCATGAATTATCACTATATCGTTAACTTTGAACTGAGGCGATGAATTTATGTTTTTCACTTGAAAAGCAGATCTAAGTTCTAACAAATATTCGTTTCTCCACCTTTTCCAAAAGTGGTCAGTAATTTGTTGCTTATATTTATATTTTCTCGTCAACAAAATCTTATTGGATTTCTCTTGCGTACAGACTGGTAATCCATAAGAAGGTAAGGACATTAATCATTTACCAACTAAAAAATGAGATGGCGTTAAAGGTGATGGTTCAGCATTTTCTTCGTAGAGATAACATAAGGGACGTGAATTAATCACTGCTTCAATTTCTGTAAGTATTGTTTCTAGCTCTTCATAACGGAGACAAGTTTTTCCTAGAACCTTTTTTAAAGGTGTTTTGATGATTTTATCTTTCGGTAAAGGTGCTATTTCCACCTTTCCAGGAATAGCATTAAGTTTTCGACATATCATACACGATCTTAAGACGGATTTTACAAATCTTCTTCCCTTTAATATAAAATACCTTTCACGAAGGTGAGCTAAAGTGACAGCTACACCAAAATGGTACATTCTTTCATGAGCATCCTTAATTAGAAATTTTACAAAATAAGATTTATTAGGAAGTATCCACGGATGTTTTTCCTGCTCTGTAACTTCAGAAAACTGAAGTCTTCCGGATAAAACAAGTAAGTCATTTTCATCGAATTGTGGATTAAGGTTGTACAAAGAAGAATCTTTATTAAGTGGTTTTTTTTGTTTAAGTGCTTCTATTTCAACTTTAAATGAAGTTTCCTGAGTTTGTTTAATCCAGTATTTTTCTGCTATTTCTATTTCTGAGGTAGTTAAAGGTCCTAAAATTTTAGGGTTTTTCGAATTGGCATTATGAATAAAACGCATTATCCAAGCAGTAATATTATACACGCGATTTAAACTACTGAACTTTGCCATATCAAATACTGGCTTAGGGATAGAGTTTGATTCGTTACACAATAATGTTAAATTTGGTTTTGCTTTCATTTCATTAAAAGCTTCGGGAACCATCCCAGGCCCATCACCGCTCCACTGCCACCAGCCCAGTGGCAGAAAGTTTTGTAGCTGTCTGCGACAAGCTTTTAAAATTTCATAATCTGTCTGCAAATTTTACATGTCATTTTAATGAATAAATAATAAATTAAACTAGGAATTTTTTATCGTTCTATTTAAAACATGATAAGCATGATGCATTCTCATTAATTTTGCTTATAACATTTCATCATCTAGCTTCTTGTAGAATTTCTAAAGTGTGAAGGATAAGCAGAACCACACATAGGCAATAACGATGCTTTTAAAAACCTCCGGAAGCTTCAGAGGCCTCAAGTGCGAAAAGCAAGTTTTTTCTAAAACCCCTGAATGAAATCTGCAGCCTTTTGAGGAAATTATTTTTTTGTAATTCTTTTGTGAAATCCACGTTTTTTCCATGACTTTTTGACGAATTTATCGTATTTTCCGCAATTTTTGGACAAAATTTGCGTTTTTCTTGTGATCCCTTGATAAAATTCGAATTTTTCTTTTCTGCGTCCTGTTGAGGAAATTATTTTTTTTGTAATTCTTCGGTGAAATTCACGTTTTATCCATGGCTTTTTGACAAATTTCGCGTTTTTCCCGCAATTTTTGGACGAAATTTGCAGATTTTTTTTCTTGCGATATTTTGACAATATTCGAGTTTTTTCCACACTCCTATAACAAAATTCGCGTTTGTTCCGCGATCCTTTGACGAAATTCGTACTTTTCCGCGATCCTTTGATGAAATTTGCGTTTTTTCATGATCCTCTGACGTAATTCGCATTTTCCGCGATCTTTTGATGAAATTTGCATTGTGTCCGCGATCCTTTGACGAAATTTGCGTTTGTTTCACGATCCTTTGACGAAATTTGCGTTTGTTTCACGATCCTTTGACGAAATTTGCGTTTGTTTCACGATCCTTTGACGAAATTTGCGTTTGTTTCACGATCCTTTGACGAAATTTGCGTTTGTTTCACGATCCTTTGACGAAATTTGCGTTTGTTTCACGATCCTTTGACGAAATTTGCGTTTGTTTCACGATCCTTTTCCGAAATTTGCGTTTGTTTCACGATCCTTTGACGAAATTTGCGTTTGTTTCACGATCCTTTGACGAAATTTGCGTTTTTACGCGATCTTTTGCCGAATTTCGCTCTTTTTAAGCGATTTTTTACCGAAATTCGCGCTTTTTAAGCGATATTTTGCCAAAATTCACGTTTTTACCCGGTCTTTTGCCAAAATTCACGCCTATCACCCGATCTTTTGCCGAAATTAAAGCTTTTAACGCGATCTTTTGCTGAAATTCACATTTTACGCGATCTTTTGCCGAAATTTGCGCTTTTTACGCGATATTTTGCCGAAATTCGCGCTTTTTACGCGATTTTTTGTCGAAATTCACGCTTTTACCCGATCTTTTAACAAAATTAACGCTTTTAATACGATCTTTTGCCGAAATTCACTTTTTTTACCCGATCTTTTGCCAAAATTTACACCTTTAACCCGATCTTTTGCCGAAATTAAAGCTTTTAACGCGATCTTTTGCTGAAATTCACACTTTTTACGCGATCTTTTGCCGAAATTCACGCCTTTTTACGCGATCTTATTTCAAAATTCGCGCTTTTTATGAGATCTTTTGCCGAAATTCGCGCTTTTTATGAGATCTTTTGCCGAAATTCGCGCTTTTTATGAGATCTTTTGCCGAAATTCGCGCTTTTTATGAGATCTTTTGCCGAAATTCGCGCTTTTTATGAGATCTTTTGCCGAAATTCGCGCTTTTTATGAGATCTTTTGCCGAAATTAGCGCTTTTTATGAGATCTTTTGCCGAAATTCGCGCTTTTTATGAGATCTTTTGCCGAAATTCGCGCTTTTTATGAGATCTTTTGCCGAAATTCGCGCTTTTCACTCGATCTTTTAACAAAATTTACGATTTTTACCCGATCTTTTGCCGAAATTAATGCTTTTAACGCGAACCTTTAACAAAATTTAGGATTTTTACCCGATCTTTTGCCGAAATTAATGCTTTTATGCTATCTTTTGCCGAAATTAATATGCTTTTAACGCGATCTTTTGCCGAAATTCACACTTTTTACGCGCTTTTTTGCCGAAATTCGCGCTTTTTACGCGAATTTTTGCCGAAATTAGCGCTTTTTACGCGGGAAAAATTGTCCGAAAGTTGCAGACAATTTTTTAAATTGACTTCATGTGTGCAGACAATAATTGTCTGCAAAAGATTTTTTGTGTCCGCGACTGTGTCGCGGTGTTTCTGCCACTGGGACCACCAGAAACAGGATCTGGAAGTTCCCTAAAAGATACACTGATGGTTTCTACAATTTGATCATTCTCTGGAATCCATATGCGATAACCCTTGGTATTAAATGCATAACCCACAAGCCTTCTTAGCCTTTGGATCCAATTTAGAGCTACGTTTTTGATGTGAAATTCCAACATAAGCAGTTGCCCCAAAAGGTTTAAGATGCCTGACAGATGGTTTCCGGCCCCCGTACAACTCGAAAGGTGTTTTTGTTAAAGATTTAGGACAAATTCTATTCCAAGTGTAACAAAAATATTTTAAGGCCTCTGGCCAAAACTTCGGGTTTGATTTACTTTCATCAAGAATAGTTCGGACCCCATTGACAGCCGTCTGCATAAATCTCTCAATAACCCCGTTTTGTTGTGGAGAAAAAGGGTTGGTCTTTTCATGGTGTATTCCCTTCTCATCAAAATAAATTTCAAAGTTATCATTGACAAACTCACCCCCATTATCTGACTTGAAATTCTTAACTTTTCTACCCAAGAAATTCTCTGCACGAGTAATATGAGACTTGACAATGTCAAACACATCAGATTTCAGTTTCATTGGGTATATAGATACTCTACGGGAGTGGTCGTCCATAATTGATAAGAAGTACCGTTCCCCATTTCTCCCAATTGTACGACATGGACCCCAGACATCAGCCATTAAAAGATCTAAAGGATGTTCTGACCGAATACTGCCAATGGGTTTAAAAGAAGGTTTTCGAAATTTATTTAACTTGTAGACTTCACAATGAAAATCATTATCTTTTAAATCCACTAAACCTCGGACCCCATTTTCCTTACATGTATGTATCAGTACAGAAGGACTAATGTGCCCAAAACGTCTATGCCACAATTCCATCTTACTTAAATGTTTAGCATTACTTGTAGCATTACTTTCAAAAGACAAATTTTTATAAGGTTTAGGAGTCCTCGGAAATAGTTGATAAAAACCCTTCTTTAAAAATGCCTTAAATAAAATTTCATCTCCCCTCAGGACATCAATTACCCCTCCACCACCCAGAAATGCAAGACCTTTCCTATCCAATTGAGGGCCAGAGATCAGGTTACGTCTTAGTTGGCTTGAGTACATTACATCAGTGAATGTAAACACTCTTTGTCCAAAGCGCAACCTCACCTCTCCCTTACCCTCAATAGGAAAGGATATACCCTTGACAGCAACATTCATTTGTTCATCAGAAATAACATTAAATTTAACAAAAAGATTTCTATTACTACAGAAATGATGAGAGGCACCTGAATCAAAAATCCAGGTGTCCTCATCTGATGAACTACATAAACTGGCCTGAGAAATTACATAAGTTGACTTACGTGAACTGTCAGTAAAATCGTCCTCCTCACTTCGCTGTATCTCAGGTTGCCGTTTAGGAGTTGATCGAAAACCTCGGACTCTTCGGCAAGATCTGGGCGATGGGGATCTCAAGTGATCTCTGGAATCTCTAGAAATGCTCCTATCTGCTGCAGAATCAGTAGATGAATCTCGATAATTACGTCGATAGGCTCCTTTCCTTCTCCCTCGAAATGCACCAGAAGAAGAATCTGTAGAACCAACGGAGTTTGGCGAAGAATCTGTATGATTAGGGTAATTTGATCGATCAGAGCTATAACGGGATTTCAAAAATTTGCGACATTTATTTCTTATATGACCTTGAATTCCACAATGCCAGCACTTTTTAGAAAATCGAGGTCTTGGCTTATATTTAACACTATTCGCTGATGGTGTACATTTGGAGTTATCTTGATCTCGTACAATTAAACGAGTTCCTTCTGAAATAAGTTCTAACACTATTTTCTCGAATTTGAACTCATCTCCTGACCATCTTAAAATACTCTGCACAATACCATCATATTTCCTCGGTAAATATCGGATCAATTGGAAACTTAAATAAATCTCATTAAAACTTGCGTCTTGTTCCTTAATTATATTCATAAGCCTTCTTAATCTAGTCGCAAATAAGTTGATCGATTCTCCCTCTTTCTTTCTACATTCTATCAATTTGGTAAAAGACTTCATTAAAAATTATCTAGAGTCGGGGTGGAAATGTAGACGAATTTTATTCCAAGCCTAAACAGCATTCGTACAATCAGCTATAACTCTTTTAAATTCACCTTCAATATTCAAAAATATAATTGATAGGGTTTGTCTTGAGCGCTGTTTAAACGTACTTGCATCTGTCTCAGTCACCGAAGCACTCACAGCCAACCCTTCCTTTGCCGATTCAATCACATCCCAAAGCCCCTTATCAATTAAAACGAATTTCATGTCGACGCTCCACCCCGCATAATTCGTTGCGTTTAATTTTTCTATTGTATTACTTGCCATTTCTACTTCAAATTATATAAAAAAATGTATTATGTTTAAAAATAAATTTAAATTATAAATCTTCAATGAGAAATCGAACATGTATAACCTTTGACCCCCCCCCCCCCTCTTTTAATCTATATACTTCCTTTGTTAACTTTTCAATAACTGAAATATTTCATGGGGGTTAGGCCATTCAAATATAAGACTTCTCAAATAAAAGATTGAAACATTTTGTCAGATGCCTTTAATTTTAATTTTTCTTCTTTAATCTGCACCCACAAACCTGAGCTCTTTGCCCATAACCTCTTCTGTTAGGGGTTAGCACAAGTACTAACTCCCCAACATCTAATACATATAACACTAATTTAAAAGTCTTAAGCAGAGTGAGCAGCTATGCAGATTCGAAGGTGTTATGAATATGTAAATGAAGAAGAAAAATATATCATGTCAAAAATGAATTCTTTAAACATCTGCAAATGATGAACGTAAATAGATAATGTTAAAAATGTCCTTGAAATCATTAAAACATACAAAGGTTTCCATTGGCACAGATCATTTTATTTTCTTCCAAAATTCACATAAAAGTTTTAAGTTAAAATAGTCTTTCATAATAAATCATAAATAAGCTGACAAAAGATAAACGATAAAACTATTTTATAAACACATCAGATCCACTATACCTTTCAACAGAAGCCATGACGTATGAAGATTAAAATAACAGAAACGTAAAAGCGAAGATAACTAAAAGTAAACCAGATGAAAATAAGCTGCTTGAATAAATAATTACCATATTGTCATAGCAGCATGCCTATAACAACCGAAGTTGTCATCGTAATTTGATCCTTAGCTTAATAACAAGTTGTCCTTCTCTCCGAGAGAAACAGCTTATATACGGAAGCAAGCACGGCACATGCCGTTATGTCCATTCACTAGAATGATCCATGATGCCGTGATTTGCCAACAGCGAACGACGTCAACTAATTCATTCATAATTTCCTCTGCTGCCCTCTATCGAAGGAAAAACTTACCGCGTTATAGGAACTGCTGAAATGAACTATGACGCGTGGCTATCGTAAATTATCCGTAAGCGGTAAACAAAAGTACGATGTTTTATAAACGAACTGTAACTCACGGAAACTAATAAAGGAGAATAAATAACTGAAGAATAAATGGATTAACGTGAGATAAAAGGTAAGTTTACTTCCGAAATGTTTATACAGTAGAAGATCTTTATAACG
Organism: Maratus speciosus; assembly: GCA_963932465.1. Lineage (NCBI taxonomy): Eukaryota > Metazoa > Arthropoda > Arachnida > Araneae > Salticidae > Maratus > Maratus speciosus. The sequence goes on from OZ010789.1 coordinate 200,689,658, forward strand.
CAATTCTATATAACGCAATTCTCCATATAACGCACAACTTCTCAGATGTAAACAATGATTTTTGCAGTTAAAAAGAACCCGTATTTTCACATTGTAAAATATTGCTACTCTCTAGAGGACTAAATTTGATACATTAGTTCAACTTTATCTTCTAATTTAAGACCTTTTTGCTGAAAAAAATGCTATTATTACAATAAACATTTTTGAAAATGTCTAATATAAGGGATGGTTGTGTCAATTATACTTGGATCATGTTTCTAAAGTAAATTTAACAATGTCTGGCCTATATTATGCAAAGATTTATAATTTGGATAACTCTTGGTAACAAGGAATGCCGTATAAAGATATTCTAATGTATTTTGATATGTTTCAGACATATTTGGCCATATTTACAAGGTGAATTTAATGATGTGATCCATATAACGCAAAATTCTATATAACGCACAACCTTGCGTTTTTAGGTTTGCGTTATAAAGATCTTCTACTGTATATTTAAATAAAGTTACTTTAATAAATAAAGATATAACAACTGAAAGCTGTAAACTATATTGACAAAGTAAAAAGCTATTGAATAAGAGTAGAGGCATTGAGACTAGGAAAATGAGCTTGTTAAACTTTCCTAACAGATACCACTATTTTCGAATAGTAATTTCAGCAAATATAATAAATTCTTGGTTAAGACCGTGACCCCTTCCACTAGCATATCTCCTGATAGGTTGTTTAACGGAGTTACGTTCAGATACAGTTTTGTTAAGAATAGAGTGCGCTCCCTCGTGGTGGAATGTGGAACTAACAGACCGCGATTTCATTTAAAGTAGGAAATCTAACAAGGCGATCTGTTTGAAACTTTAACATAGTTTATAACACACAAGAAAAAGTTTATAAAAAATGGCACGTGAAATTTCGGGCAGGTGGGGAGAGTGGGAGGTGCAAAATATTTATTTTTTGTTTCATACCGTTTCAGGTGCGTTTTTTTTTACGGAGTCCTCAGATACATGGTACTTATTAAATATAAATATGTCAAAAGTTAAATTCTATTTCCGAATAGTAATTTCAACAATTAATTATCTTAAATTCTTGCTGAAGACCGCCACCCCCTCAAGTAACATATCTACTGATAGGTTGTGTAAAGGAGTTTCGCTCAGATATGCTTTTGTTAAGAATAGAGTGTGCTCCCTGGTGGTAGAATGTGGAACTAACAGACCGCGATTTCATTTAAAGTAGGAAATCTAACAATGCGATCTGTTTTAAACTTTAAGATACTTTATAACAAATTATAATGAAGTATAAAGAAGAATGGCGTGTCGCATTTTGAGGGGGAGGGAGGGGCGCAAACAAAATTAGGAAATATAGCTGGACGATCTGTTTGAAACTTTAGTATAGCTTATAAAACATAACAAAAATTTTAAACATCAGGCCGCGTCAAAAATCATGGTGACCATTACCCCACTTCACCCCCCCAAAGGGGGCACTTAAATTTGGCAGATACTCTTCATGTGATACATCGTAGCATTTTGAAGGGGGGGGGGGGGGGTGGCACGAACAAAATTAGGAAATATAACAAGGTGAATCTGTTTGAAGCTTTACGATAGTTTAGTAAGGGTTTGCCAAAATTTAGAAGATGTTCCATGGCGATAAATGTACTGGACGTTTTGAAAGGAATATTAAACGAAACCCTTTGTGCGATCTATGATCACACTTACCCACTTGTTTTTTCTTCTCAGCTAATTTTAGAAAAATCAGTCTGCCATGTAGATTTAAAGCTTATAAGAAAAATTTGATTAAAAATGTTTGTCTCTTTACAAATTTATTAATTCATCATTTTTCTAAAGCTTTGCTTGTAGCTTCTGCATAACTTAGATTTTGCATTTTTCAATAATGTGTAAAATAAATGAAAACATTAGGGAAAAAGTGAAAAAAACCGGATGAAAAAAAACCACTTGGTTTAAACCATGGTTTAAACCAGCGTGGTTTAAACCAAACAACCCTGCAAAAAACCCCCAAAAATTTCCTCAGAAGATCGCGAAACCTCCCGAAAATTTCGTCAAAAGATCACAAAAAAACTCAAATTTCGCTAAAAGATCGCGAAAACCCCCACAAATTTGCCAAAAGATCGTGGAAAACCGAAAATTTTGTCAAAAGATCGCGAACAACCGAAAATTTCGTGAAAATATCCCAAGAAAACGGCATATTTCGTTGAAAGATTGCGAGAAAACGGCAAATTTCATCAAAAGATCGCGAAAAAAGGCAAATTTCGTCGAAAGATCGTGAATTTCGCAAAGGGCTGCAGAAAAAACGCATAGTGTTGGGAGTGGATTTCCCCCTCTCACCCGCTGCTGTAACTTTTCAGAAAATTTCAGGTAAATTTCAGATATTTTTTTTACTGTCCGAATCACCCCTAGGGTCGTAGAAATAACGCAAATTTCTTCAAAGGATCGCGGAAAAAGGGAAATTTCATCGAAAGGTTACGAAAAAAGACTTAATTTGTCAAAGGGCCTCGAAGAAAAACGCATAGCCAGTGCCGCAAGTGGATTTATCCCTTCTGCTATCTGCTGTAGTCTTTCAGGAAATTTGCTGTGAATTTTAGAATTTTTTAAACTGAGAATCAACCTTGAAAATTTCATCAATTATATGTTGAAAAAAATCATAAATTTCTTCAATCTGTCATTGAACAAAAATTGCAAATTTTAACAATCCGCCGGGAAAAAATGCCACAAAATTCGTCCATTGGTCATCGATAAAAAATGCAAATTTCGTCAATTTGTCAAAAAAATCAGTTTGATGCCGACTGATTTCATATATTGCCCCCCCCCCCCCCCCCCCCAAAAAAAAAAAAAAATTCCTTACATAGTCCAGGGCTTGAATTTCAGGGCGGGATGGCGGGATTCGCGCCCAAAATTTAAAAATCCCGCCCAAAATAATATCGTGGGCGGGAAACTCCCATCCAAAAAAATCTCACCATTTTCTTTCTGAAAATTTTGCATTTTGAAATTATGATCAACTCCCGCAAACGGCTTGCAAATTTCCCGATATTTTCGCTCGACTGATTGGCACAATTTGCTTTTTTTTTTTTTACCGCAACAGGTCGTTGAAATTAACGAATTTTCGAAACGAACTTACAAAACAAATATACAAAAAGAAAAGTTTTGTGCACGATTACCTAACATTTTGCAATTTTATATTGGGTGTGGGATTATGCTTTCTAATCTTAATATTTTTCTTCAAATTTTGACATTTCTCACGGTAGTTTAATCATTTTTTTATGATTTGTGTATCAAGAATTGTTATAATTGAAGGTCTCAGCAATACACTTTTAATTGTATCAGACACAGGTTTAGATGTTTCAGAAACAGTGTGTTCCAGATTCCAGCTGGCAGATATTAAGTTAAATTGAACATATAAATAATGTTTCATATCATCTTCATATGTTTGCCAAAGATCATAGGCTAATGTTAATTGTGTTGGTTCGCGAAATACTAGACAATTCAACAGTTTTCTAGATTTAGGCACGTTAGCAGACATTGTCACATTTAACACTGACTGTTTATTGAAAAATAATCGAAGAAACTGTTAACACTCTAAATTGGACTAACATGTTATGAGTTGCAGCCAAATAAATCGGAGACAATCAAAGCCGGCACCCACTACGCTGGTTTCTTCAAAAGTCAAATAAAGTGGGGCCATCGTTTCTATGGCATTCACAATAAGTTATTCGCTTTATTACAGGACATTAACACTTCATTAATTTAATTTTGCAAAATATAAATTTAACAATAAGCTTAAAACACTTTTCATGCAATTATTGGCTTTTATTCATTTTTTATGGAAAATCAGGCGCTTTGAGGAACCGGAAAATATAATTTTAAAATTAAAAGAAAGATATTTTCTTTTTATGGAGTTAAAAAGGAAAAAAATAATCACTATTAGAATATAAAATTCCAAACTTCGTTTTTTAGTTCCACCCTACCTACAAGTAGAAAAATCAAACAAAGTGCGAGGAGCACCTGTTTGTCTCACTTTTGGAAAAGTTACTGGTTGTACTACCATTGTATTACTAAATTCTCCTCATCTCCCCTGCCTTCTTTGTTGCAAGTGCAGCTGTTTGCTGAACTCTTATCTTTTGGTTCAGGAATTCAATACATGTGTTTAGAATTTAAGACACATGTGAAAAAAAATGGCCTTTATGAGGGGTAGATGCGGCCCCTAATGGGAGTAAATTTAACATTGTCTATGGGGAAAATTTTCATTCCTAAAAATATTGGCCCTTAATAGAGGTGGCCCTTGAATAGGGGTGGCCTTTAAAAGAAGTTTCACTGTATATACTTTAAAAAAATAAAGTACTCCCCCTGCCTTCACTTCCTAAAAAAGCAAACCCAATAAAACCCAACCGGGTTGGGTTTTATATAAATAACCCGTGTATTTTGCAACCCTGCTTAAAGCTTGCATATTTCCCATAGGATTGCACCCAGTCTTGTCTTCCCTTAACCCCTTCAGGACAAGCGTCTTTTACAGAATTTTTAGTGTTTATTCACCGGTTTTTTATACCAGAAATTTTTGCCTGGTTGATTCGGGAAATTGCTCGGATTAAATAAAGCAAAATTTACAATAAAAATTTACTGGTGAGAATAATCCCCAATTATGAGCACCTTACGCGGAACGAATATCGGTTGCTCGTTCCCAAGGTGTTAATAAAGCATCAATTCAGCACCGTGGGAAGAGAAAACTGCGCCCTGGGCGAAGTTTCAATTTGCCCCCCCCCCCCCCCCACACACACACACACACACACTTTTATGAAAACTGTAGAAACAGAGATAAATTCTATTAAATACATATTTCGCATTTATTTTGTAACTTTATGCTTAATTTTAATTCAGAAACTCCAAACAAATAGATAACATAAAAGAAAATTGCACTTATATTTTTCAAAGAGAATATCTGGAAAATGGGTGTAGAAAATTTTTTTATAACGCTATAGCAGCAGTTTGCAACCTTTTTGTATTCCCAGAAGGAAACCCCATGCTGTTTTGAGAGTATACGTTTTTGTCACAAATACAGAAAGAAAATTACATACTCAGAAAAGAGAAGTTTAATGAAGGAGACTAAGACAAAGACCTAAAACAAGTTTTTAAAAGAAAGAAGTCCTTATTAATAAATTTGTATTCGGGTGTAGGGTAAGGGCCCATGCAATAACATTGAAACGAAAAATGAACGTTCGGTAAAAAATTCCCAATAGGTAAATATATAACTTATTTTACAAAAAAGAAGAAAAAAACAAAGTTTGTAGTATAAATTTGGCACCCCCACAATTTCTGCACCCGGGGCAACCGCCCCACTTCGCACGGCCCTGCAATTTAAATTCAAAGCTCCTTTAAGGAGAATTATCAATTTGAGTACTGAATATTGGAATACTTCCCATCTTCTTGCAGTAGAAACTTTAGCTCAGTGTACTTTTTGTGACCCATCTTTATAAAGATAACTAATTAACATATTTTTGGGGGTACTTTTAAAAAATTTGCTTGCATGTTTACGAAAACTCGGTGCAGTATTTTTAGACATGATCTCCTAAGTCCCCCTTTTTAATATAAATGGTTCCCGAAGTCCCCCTTTTTAATATAAATGGTTCCCCGAAGTCCCCCTTTTTAATATAAATGGTTCCCCGAAGTCCCCCTTTTTAATATAAATGGTTCCCCGAAGCCCCCCTTTTTAATATAAATGGTTCCCCGAAGCCCCCTTTTTAATATAAATGGTTCCCCGAAGCCCCCTTTTTAATATAAATGGTTCCCCGAAGCCCCCTTTTTAATATAAATGGTTCCCCGAAGCCCCCCTTTTTAATATAAATGGTTCCTCTGAAGTCCCCTTTTTCAATATAAATAGTCTCCCAAAGTCCCCTTTTTCAATATAAATAGTCCCCCGAAATCCCCCTTTTCAATATAGCCCCCCGAAGTCTCCTTTTTCAATATAAATAGTCCACCAAAGTCCCCTTTTTCAATATAAATAGTCCACCAAAGTCTCCTTTTTCAATATAAATGGTCCCCCAAAGTCCCCTTTTAAAATAAAAATGGTCCCCTTTCCCCCTTTTAGGAGACTAAAATGTGTTGGGGAGCCCTGATATTATATACAGTAGATTTCTGTTACAACGAAATTTGACAAATCCCCTTTTCAAATTGCATTAACCTTAATGTATTAAAAATTCTGATTTAATGAAATGCATTTTTTTAGGAATCCCGTTACAGTGAAAAATATTCATCAAGCTCTTTTGAAATGATCTCTGGTTCGTGGCAAGAAATAAGCCAGAAAACAATTTCTAACTGTTGGAAACATGCCTGGTTAACTTAGACCGAAGAAAGTGAATCAGAAATTTTAGATTACAATGAATCCTCTGAGTTAAACATAATTTGGAAGGCTGCCAAAAAATTAACATCAGTCCCTGATCAGGTGGATTTGGAGGATTTCTTATCTGTGAATGACAGTATTCAAATATGCACTGAAGTGTCTAATGAAAATATAATTTTGTCCATTAAAAGTACATTAAACCGACAAAATGACGAAAGTAGTGATGACAATGATTATGTCATCATCGACGATTCAAAAGTTACCGCTTCGGGAGCTCTTTCATGCTTGGAGGAAATGCGTGCTTTTGTTTCTCATCAAAAGAATGTTCCAGAGGACGTATTTTCGCAGATTCATTTGTTGCACACGTTTTTGTTATCATCAACTGCACATTTCTTTGTACAAACTAAATCACAGATTTTCTGCAATAATGTGCTACTAAATAAAGTTTAGTCTGCAATTTTGTATTTTTAATATTGAATTTTATTTTACTAACTTTTTCTACGTTAATTTAACTAATCTTCCAATAAAATCTTCTATAACGAAAGGTAAATTTATCATGCATAATCATAGAAGACAGTAGTATTCAGAGTGACGCAGCCTTAAGCCTAAAATCGTATCGTAGAATTCGTAGATGGCGGAACTCATATACGGCTAACTTGACATCAAAGAAAACGCGAAAAGCCGCCATTTAATAACTCAGCAGATGCAGGCCCTACACCCAGTAGCAGAAAGTTATGGTTGTGTCTGCGACAGCAATTTAGTGGGTTGAAAATTGTCTGCGGGGGTAGCGTGTTACATTTTCTTATGTACGAACATTATAAGTGTTAAAATAAATAGCGTTCTTACTGATTAATACCAGTGGTGATTCTGAGTAAAAAAAAAAAAAATTCTGAAATTTACAGCAAATTTTCCGAAATGTTACAACAGAGGGGGTGGGGGAGCGAAAATCCACTATCGGCACTAACTATGTGTTTTTCTTTACGCACTTTGATTAAATTTGCGTTTTTCGTGATCTTTTGAGAAATCTGTTGTTTTTTCGCGATTTTATGAGGAAATTTCTCGTTTTTCTCGCGATCTTTTGACGAAATTTGTCGTGTTTTCGCGATCTTTTGACGAAATCTGCTGTTTTTTCACGATCTTATGAGGAAATTTCTTTTTTTTTTTTTCGTGATCTTTTGATGAAATTTGCTGTTTTTTTGCGATCCTTTGACAAAAATGAGCCTTTTTTTTCGCGATCCTTTACTAAATTTGCGTTTTTTCCTCGATTCTTTGACAGATTTAGTGTTTTTCCACGATTCTGTGACAGAAATTTGTGTTTTTTCGGCACACCTGGGACAAAATTCATGTTTTCCCGTTTTTCTTTTGACGAAATTCGCATTTTTACAGCGATCCTTTGGCAGAAATTTCCGTTTTTCGTGATCTTTCAACGAAATTCCACAAATTTAATTCAGATTTTTTGACATAATTTTTTTTTTTTTTTTTTTTTTTTTTTTTGTGATCCTTTGACAGTAATCTGTGTTTTTCGCGATCCTTTGACAGAAATTTGTGTTTTTTCGCGATCATTTAACAGAAAGTTGCATTTTTCCGCGATTGTCTGACTAAATTCGTGTTTTTTCCTCGATCCTTTGATGAAATTAAAGTTTCATCCGTGATTTTGTGACAGAAATTTGCGTTTTTCATGTGCCCTTGAAACGGAATTAACGTTTTCTTTCGGGATTTTTGGATAAAATTCAAGTTTGTACAGTGATCTTTTGGCAGAAATTTACGTTTTTCGAGATCTTTTGATTAAATTCCGCGTTCTTTCCACAATCCTTTGACATGAATTTGCGTTTTTTCGCGATCGTGTGACTAAATTTGCGTTTTCCCCACAATCGTTTGACTAAATTCGCGTTCTTTCCGCGATCCTTTTACTAAATTCGCATTCTTTCTGCAATCCTTTGACGAAATTAGTGTTTTTTCCGCGATCCTGTGACAGAAATTTGCATTTTTTCCACAACCCTGGGACGAAATTCATGTATTTTTCGTGGCTCTTTTGACGAAATTTGCGTTTTTATATCGACCCTTTGGCTATAAATTGCCGATTTTTTATGCAAACGATTGTCAAAATTGATATTTTTCGGAGACCATTTGTCGAATTCGCAATACTTTTTTGTCAATTTTTTTTTTTAAGGAAATACCTTTTTTTCCCCTCAAGTTGGCAAATTTATCTGCAAGGTCCAAAATAAATCTGCGACGCTCGTTGCGCACTTTCTGCGACTGCGGTCCTACAGTTCTGAATTTTTTTAGAACAGTCTTACATCTGCAAACTAATCCTATTCTGAAATTTTTACATTTCTATGTGCAGTATATTTTGAGATCTAAATAGCCATTTTTAAAGCGAAAGTGATGAAACAAGTTCCTAATGCAGACCTGCCAACCTTTGAAAATGAGAAATCGTAGCACACAAAATTAAAATTAATCTGGAGGTTGGTTGGTTGGTTTTTCGGGTTTCGCAGCCATCTTTTGACATTCGTGAAAAGAATAAATAAGGTTTCAGTCTTTGAACTCAATACAGTAAATTTTTTCCTCTGAAAATTTTTATATGATTTTTAGAATTTTGAATTTCTTCTCGTTTCGAAGCGTTTTTTTTTTTTTTTTGGAGCCTGGTTCCAGTTTTTTAGACCAGTGCAGTAAATTTTGACGAAATTAGCAATTGTTTTACCACAATCATTTCAGGATATTCAATTTCCCCCCCCCCCTCCCCCCACAATCTTAATTCACATTTTTCTATCACTATTCTTTGTTGAAATCCGAAGTTTTTACCACGAACTTTTGACGAAATTCGCAATTTTTACCGTGATCCTTTGAAAAAGTTTTGCGTTTTTTACCACGATCCTTTGACGAAATTAATGTTTTCTTTCCGCGATCTTTCGGTAAAATTTGCGTTTTCTTACTAATCTTTTGACGAAATTCGCGTTTTTTTTTTTTTTCAGCGATATTTTGACAAAATTCACGTTTTTACCACGATCATTTGACGAAATTTATTTTCTTCTGCGACCGACTGACGAAATTGATTTTTTTACATGCTCATTTGTCAAAATTCGCGATAGTTTATCGCAACCGATCGGCAAAATTTTTTATCGTGGTTTTTTTCGCAATTTTTACCGTGATCCTTTGAAAAAGTTTTGCGTTTTTTACCACGATCCTTTGACGAAATTAATGTTTTCTTTCCGCGATCTTTCGGTAAAATTTGCGTTTTCTTACTAATCTTTTGACGAAATTCGCGTTTTTTTTTTTTTTCAGCGATATTTTGACAAAATTCACGTTTTTACCACGATCATTTGACGAAATTTATTTTCTTCTGCGACCAACTGACGAAATTGATTTTTTTTACATGCTCATTTGTCAAAATTCGCGATAGTTTATCGCAACCGATCGGCAAAATTTTTTATATCTTTTCGCGACCAACTAACAAAATTCACCACTCGTTTCCGTGACCTTTTGAAGAAATTTGCAATATTTTCTGTCGATAGTTTATCGAAATTAGTGATTTTCTGCGATATCTTTTGACGAAATTCGCAATTTCTTTCTGAACTCTTAACGAAATTAGCGATTTTATCCAGCGACCAATTGAAGATAATCACTATTTGTTTCTGAGATCTTCGACGAAATACCCGATATTTTAATCCGATCATTTGAAGAAAATCTCATTTTTTTCGCGATCGATTCACGAATTAATTTGGGGAAATTCCAAAAAAAAAAAAAAAAAAAATTGTGGTCTTCCAAGAAATTTCAAAATATATTCGCAAAAGAGTCATAGGTCTGTGAAAAAATTTGCAGTGGGGAAATACTGGACAGCATTTTTCATTATGCAAGGACTTTCCTTTTCCATGTGCATATCGTGCGATTTTGCACACTATTTCAAACCTTGCCTCTGAAAGAACCACCTCCACCCCCCCACCCCCACCCCCTCTCCAGAAATTCTTAAAATGGCACCTTTGTTTCTGAGAAAGGGAATTCCTGTATAAATATTTACAGAAATACGATTCACTGGTGGTTAAGATACATAAAGAGGATTTTATGTTAAGAAGTTTGTTTTGCAGCTCAGATCCCCCCCCCCTCCCCCCCCCTCCCCCATGAGCATTTTTTAAAGTCCGAATTTTTGGACTAATGACCAATTTTTTAAAACTTTCAGAAATGAATACTTTGAAATTTATAAAATTTCTGAACAGAATCACTCCTGAAAAATATGCTGCGCGGGATAAAAATCGCAACTAGAAACAAAAAATGCGTTTGTATTTTTTGCAAAAAAAAATCGTAGTTTAAGGCCGATTTTCGTAGCATCGTAGTTTACAGGTTCGAATCGTAGCAACTACGATTTTTTCGTAGCAGTTGGCAGGTATGCTAATGTCAAAATCTGGAAAATGGCCCGGGCGATTTTCTTTAAATTGATATGTAATAGGAATCGGTTTTATGTGAAGGGAATAAGATAATATTTGTTTCCGGGAAAACTCTAATTTTCTTTTTAATTCACATTTTTTTTCTTCCGAAAATGATCTTATTTAAATTAATATATAATATGAATCTATTTTAGATGAACCGAATAAGACCATGTTTGTTTCCAGGAAGACTATTTGTTTTATAATAAGCATGAAAAATCAGACTATATTTTTCCACCATTTATGGGAATTTCACCGAAGTTGCATCTACTGTGTATTCATGCGCTTAATTTCTTCTGATCAACGTTTAGTGGAAGGTTTACGAACCTTCCCTAGCTCAGTCGGTTAAGTGCGGGCCTCGCAGTACATAGGTCGCGAGGTCTGTCCTCTTTGAAGCAGTAAGCAATTTTTTTTTTTTTTTTTTTTTTTTTATGAAAGTAAATTTGATTTTATGTTTCTATAAAAATGCATTTATTTATTTTGATTTTTTCTTTAAGAGTTTCACATATCACTATTTCGTGTAAATTTTTCAGACAATAAAAATACTGTAAAATCTGTGTAAGACGGAAATCTGCCTACTGCGGAAAGACTTTCAAGTCCCGGCGAATCCATTGAAAATAATATTAATATGTGCTCCATAAGCCGGAATCTGCCTAACAAGGAAACGGAAAGGTTTTTAAGGTCAGCCGAAAGCCAATTTTTATATAAGACAGAAAAAAGAATATTTTAAAACCGAAAAGCATTCGGTAAATGGAACTTTAAAACTGATAGATAGATCAAAAACATATAATAAATAAATACATATAAATTACAAATATAAAGTTTTAAGTGATTTACAACAGTTTCTTTTATTTACAATTTTTAACACATAAATTTTTGTTTTTCTACTGTACATAAATTTAAATTATGCGTTTTTATTTTTTCCATTACCCTTATAATAATAATAATAAAAAAAACTGGCCATAATTCTTCCATTACCTTTATAATAATAATAATAATAATAAATACATGCTGTTATTCTAACTGTAAATGGAAGACTACGAGATTTAAAAAAAATGTCATACATTCAAAATTTAAAAAAGTAAATAAAAAAAAAATTTAAATTTTTAAAATTTTTGTACTGTTACATAAATTGGCATGCAAATAAATTGCAGTTTTATACTTTTATTTTTGGGGGAGGGAGAGGGGCTCAAACAAAGCTTTATTAAACCATCTCTTTAAATCAAAAGAGCATAAAATGCAAAATTTGTGTTGTAAATTTATTTTTTTAAATATATTTAAATTATTTTTTAGTTTTACTACAACAAGAACAACAACAACAACAACAACAAATACCTTGCAAACTTCCCATGTATTCACAGAAAAAAAATAAACTAAATAAAACTTGAAATTAAATAATTCAGTTGGCTAAATAAATTATTAAACCATTGCATAGCGTTAAAAAAATTATAAGGTACAAAATATAATTAAAATCTGTTTCTGAAATAATTTAAGTTGCTAGTTAAATACATCAATAATTAAATGATTTTCTGCATGGTATCGCCATCTGTTGGCTAAAATTTGTCAAAGGATCGCGTAAAAAATGCGAATTCCGTCAAAAGTTCATGTTGAAAAGTGCGGATTTCAACAAAGAATCGTGATAGGAAAATATGAATTACGATAGTGGGGAAAAAATTGTGAATATCCTGAAATGATGGCGGGGGGAAAAAAATCACGAATTCCGTCAAAATTTACTGCACTGGGCTAAAAAAATTGAAATCTGGCTCGTTTTACAAATGTAAAAAAAAAACACTGCTAAACGAAAATTAACTCTAAGAATCGTATAAAAATTCTCAGAGGAAAAAATTTACTATATTGAGTGGAAAGACGAAAACCTATAAAGAACATAAATATATGATTGATTAGATATAGGTGTATTACATGTTATAAGACATTTAAGTCGTATATGTTGCAATAGTTAAGTTTTTTTTTAGTAAAATACGCTTAAAAGTTAAATACAGTAGATCTTTATAATGCAATTCTATATAACACAATTCTCCGTATAACGCACAACTTCTCAGATGTAAACAATGAATTTTGCTGCTAAAAAGCACCTGCATTTTCACATTGTAAAATATTGCTACTCTCTAGATGGCTAAATTTGATACATTAGTTCATACTTTATCTTCTAATTTTAGACCTTTTTACTGAAAAAAAAATGCTATTATTACGATAAACATTTTTGAAAATGTCTAATATAAGAAATGGTTGTGTCAGTTATATTTGGATCCTGTTTATAAAGTAAATTTAACAATGCCTGACCTATATTATGCAAAAATTTATAATTTGGATAACTCTTGGTAACAAGGAATGCAGTAGAAAGATATTCTAATGTACTTTGATATGTTTCAAACATATTTGGCCATGTTTACAAGGTGAATTTAATGATGTGATCCATATAACACAAAATTCTATATAACACACAACTTTGCGTTTTTAGGTTTGCATTATAAAGATCTTCTACTGTATAATTTAAGTGATTTTTTTAAGTCTGTTACTATTTCTTATTAAATAATGAAAGAAATGTAAATACTAAATTCTTTTAATTAGTACACATTTACGTTTTAGATATTTTTTTCAAGAGTAGCATTGTAATGCCTTAAAAAACAGTTAAAATGTTTTCAATAAACGTAGATTGTGATGCAGAAATAATAATAATCAGCATTCTCAGGTGCTAGTCTATTTCTTTTTTTTTTCTTTTTCGTAAATGTTACCTGCTTCTGAAAATAACCTCTCACTATATATGGTACTTCCTGGTGCAGAAAGGTACTTTTTGGCTAATTGTGAAACGCTTGGAAAGTTTTCCGCATTTTTCGCCCACCACCCCAAAGGACACTGTTGTCTTTCTAGTGGTGGCTGGGAAAGAAAATTACTAATTTCTTTTACTCTTTACATTGAGGCGCACTTTCTATAGAGGCTTCACTGCTGACAGCAAATAAAAGAAAAAAAAATAAAGATAAATAAAAATTTTGTTAATTGTGAGCTTTATAAAGTCTACAATGATTTCTTTCCACCATTTTAGAGGATATTCCTTCCACCCTTTCTATCAGTGGTTTTTCTTAAGATATTAAGATTTCTTATTTTTTATTTTATTTCATCTGAAAGCTGAAACTTATGTTTCCTAGTACTTTTAAAATTTTGTCATTATTTTAAAATGTAACAACAACACATATAATATCTATTAAAGTGTAACTAGACAGTACCTGATGAGGAACTTTTGCTAAGATTTTTTTGGGGGGGCGGGGGGGGGGGGGGAATCTGAATTATATTATTGAGGCAATTTTGAGGCCGAACATAGCCGAATATTTTTTCAGAGTAAAATAATGTTTTAAAAAATTAAAAATTTGTATATAAATAATTTTTTAAAAGAAAACAATACATTTTAATTGTGAAATATACAAGAATTGTGCATATAGTGCATACCATATTTTGTTTATAGGCAAAAATAAGTTCATTATTCGGCGGCCGAATAGGCCGAATATTCGGCTTCAATTTGGCCGAATATTCGGTATTCGGTTATTCGGCCAAACCACTATTCGTTGCATCACTAGAATAGACCAAGAGTTTTAGGTTTGCAAAACAATTAAAACACTAATTGCTAACATAATCTATGATTTTACACTTTAATTAATAAAATTATAATTATTAGTTAGTAATAACAGAAATTATTAAAACTGCAAATTAGTACTTTCATTAGGTAGTATCATACAATGTTATATGCACTCATATTGTAATAATTATGTAAAACTTTATTAACTACTAGTGATATTTAACATTTATTAAAATTATTAACTGCAGTTAATATTAAATAGTTAACACTACTTCAAATTAATAATTATAAAACAATTAACTCACTAATTAGGAACATATTATAGATTTTTAAACTTTAATTATTAAAATGATAATTAATAATGTAGTATTCATTTTAGAAAGAAAATGGGTGCAGGATGCTAGTTCAAAAAAAAGGGCACTATTTCATGAGGAAATAAATTAGTAATGTATTTAGTAATGATGACAAATCTCCCCAGAATTTGACAGCACCCAGAATTTATAAGAAAAAAACAAGAGAATAATTTTTAGTATGATAAATAAAGTGTCCTTAATTTTTAATAGTTTTATGAATCACAAATTGAAAAATACTATTAAATAACATGTTTTAATAATATCCTGTTTTTCTAAAGAAATAAAGTTCTATTATTTTTGCAAGATCTTGGCGCACATGAATCTAGAAATACTGTTGAATGGGGAAGTCTTTTACAAGAAATCTATGGCTACAACACATGTGAATGTAACTATTTTTAAGGCAAGGTGCATTTTGTGCAGTAATCCCAGAATTAATAAAAACTGCAAATGAGTAATTTCATTAGTTAGTAACACAAATAACAAAACTAACAAATATTATTTGCAGCTCGTTTTGCCTTTGTACTTAGAAAAATTACTGTTAATCACCAAAAACTGAACTTACACACATGTATGTCTATGCTAACCAAAAAAATTATGAAAATAAGTTAAACCCATTCATACATACATACAGAATAAATATAAGGATAGCCAGTTATATTTGAAATCCTCAAAATATTTAAATAACAGCATTATTACCTCTTAGTGAGGATTATTAGCTTTCAATGGTTAAATTTTTTAAGTTTTGCTGCCTTTTCAATACATAATTAATTTTTTTATTTAGTGTATATGAGTTACAAAGTAAAAAAAAAAAAAAAAAAAAAAATTATTCAACCAGTATCGAAGAAGTTCTTACTGTGTTTAACATTTTTATACCAATTAGTTCTTTTTCTCTTATGCATTCATTTACAATTTAGCTGTTGAGCAGATGTCACTCTTTCATTCTTCTTTAACTCAAGATTGCTATTAATTTATTATTACAAAAGTAGAACGAGAAACTAAGACACTGACTATTTATTCTTTTACTTGCAGAAATTTATTACACTTGCTCTGTTTTATATAAATTGATTTCCTAAAGGAAATTATGACATTACAAATTATATTAGGCTTAAGTATCATTTTTAACCCCTTGGGGACGAGCGACACGTATACGTGCCGCATGAAGCGCTCAGATTCCTTGTTTTTCCTCACCAGTAAAATTTTACTGTAAAATTTGCCTTATTTAATCAGCGCATTTTCTCGATTCAACAAGACACAAATTTCTGTTTTTAAAAAACGGTGACAAAAGATTAAAAATTTCGTAAAAGGCTCCCATGCCGAAGGGGTTAAATGAAACTGTTTTATATTGATTAAAAACAATGCTTTTCACAAACTTAACTGTTTATAATATTTTACAATACTCAGGAATTAAGCTTAGAAACAGTTATTTAAAACTCTTTTTTTTTTTGTTGTTTATTCATAAGTCAAAATACCTGTACAAACTTTCAAATTGTGTTCATCTTGTATTTTAATAATTTTTTTGACATTTTAAACATTTAGAAAATTTTTGATTTTAATCAATGATTTTAAAAAAAAATCGTTTGATTAAAATCACAATTTAATTGCTGATTTAAATCAACTGATTAAAATCGTTGACACCCTACCTAGAACACAAAACCACCCTCAGTAAAAAAACTTTATTTATCTGTCTATTATATATCACTTTCTTCTGGACACGATAACTTCCATAATTCTGCACAAATCTCTTCCAAACTGATACATAAAATCAAGAGCATAAAATCTCGGTAAGTTCATTAAAGGGCAAAATCGGACCAAGGGGATGGAAATAAGGATGGGTTTTGTGGAAACCGAAAAAATCCCATAACTTCTTAATTTTTGTACATAACAAATCAGTTTAAAGTTTTTATTACTTCTGAGAAAAGGGCGAAAAATTTATGTATCACAGATTTTTGTTAAATTTAAAAAGTGCTCAAGGGGCTGAAAAAATAGGCTTTTTGGGAGAAGAAAAATCATAACTTCATCAATTCTCAAGATGTCAAATCCAATTAAATTTATTATAAATCTTCTTAATCATGGAAGACGATAGTATTCCAGTGACGCAGCCTTAAGCCTAAAATCGTATCGTAGAATTCGTAGATGGCGGAACTCATATATACAACTAACTCGACTTAAAGAAAACCCGAAAAGCCGCCTTTCAATAACTCAGCAAATATAGCTTTTATTATTCTGATTTTTTTAGAACGGTCTTATATCTGCAGTCAATTTCTATTCTGAAATTTTTACATTTCTATGTGCAGTATATTTTGAGATCTAAATAGTCATTTTTAAAGCGAAAGCGATGGAAGAAGTTCCTAAAGTCAAAATCTGGAAAACTGCTCGGGCAATTTTCTTTAAATTGATATATAATATGAATCTGTTTTATGTGAAGGGAATAAGATAACAGCTGTTTCCAGAAAAACTCTAGTTTTCTTTTTATTTCACATTTTTTTCCCTCCAAAAATGACATGGGCGATCTTATTAAAATTAATATATAATATGAATCTATTCTAGATGAACCGAATAAGACCATGCTTGTTTCCTGGAAGACTCTTATTCGTTATATAATAAGCACGAAAAATTGGACTATATTTTTCCGCCATTTATGGGAATTTCTCTGAAATTGCACCTGTGTATTCGTGCGCATAATTTCTTCTGTTCAACTTTTAGGGGAATGTTTCCGTACCTTCTGTAGCTTTGTC
Organism: Maratus speciosus; assembly: GCA_963932465.1. Classification (NCBI taxonomy): domain Eukaryota; kingdom Metazoa; phylum Arthropoda; class Arachnida; order Araneae; family Salticidae; genus Maratus; species Maratus speciosus. Next base: position 200,707,086 of record OZ010789.1, read on the forward strand.
GGTTAAGCGTTGGTCTTGCAATACATACGTTGTGAGGTCTGTCCTCTTTGAAGTAGTAAGCATTTTTTTTTTTTTAAAATCCTTTTTAAGTCTGTTAATAAAGTAAATTTGATTTTATGTTTCTATAAGAATGTATCTGTTTATTTTGATTTTTTTCTTTAAGAGTTTCACATATCACTATTTCGTGACAATTTTTCAAAAAATAAAAATACTGTAAGATCTGTCTAATGTGGACTCTGTGTAAGCCGGAAATCTGCCTACTACGGAAAGACTTTCAAGTCCCGGCGAATCCATTGAAAATAACATTAATACGTGCTCCGTAAGCCGGTATCTGCCTAACGCGGAAACGGAAAGGTTTTTAAGGTCCGCCGAAAGCCAATTTTTACATAAGGTGGAAAAAAGAATATTTTAAAACCGAAAATTGTATTTGTTCAGCCTACAGCAGTTTCTTTTTATTTACAATTTTTAACACAAATGAATTTCTGTTTTTCTATGGTACATAAATTTAAATTATGCGTTTTTATTTTCTCCATTACACTAATAAAAAAAAAAAAAAAAAAACAGGCCGTTATTCTACCATTACGTTTTTAATAATAATAAAAAAAATACATGCTGTTATTCTAACTGTAAATGGAAGACTACGAGATTAAAAAAAAAGTCATACATCCAAAATTTAAAAAAGTAAATTTTTAAAAATCATATTTTTAAATTTTTAGGATAATTGAAAAAAAAATTAAAATTGTATAGTTTATATATATGTATCATATTTCAATCCGTTTTGCTGAGGAAAATACGAATTTTTATGTGTAAAAAAAAAAATGTAAATAAAAGGAAATTGTCGATTGAACAAATAAACACTGCATGCATACACTTTTCTCTTTTACTTTTTATTAAATTCATAAAATGGTAACTTCATACTTTAAACTCTCTCTATGCATAAAAAAATAATAAATAAATGCTCAAGCTCATGTTTTCTTTTGTTGCAAACTTAACAAGTATTACTAATTAATATTTCACTTTAAAAAATGGTACTGAAGATTACAAACGCAATCTAGTAAAATCAATCCTGTTTATATTTCTGAATTATATAAATTAGTGTTTAGTGGTGCTGCCATCTGTCTTTCAAATGTAAAAATATTGTTCCATATAACGCCTCTCAACTACATCTGCAATTTTAAATACTGGTAAATAGGCCCCAAAAAATTTAATTTGGTCTCGAAAATTCAGATTAGTACCAAGCTTCAATATCTTTTATGAACAGCAATTATATTTAAGAGATTTAGTCATTTATCGTTGCTTTATCATGATATCAACGAGATTACATTTTGGCAAGGTCTTGGTGATTTAATGTTACCAGTTCACTTTGGCAACTTTTTCTTAGAGTTTAATTTCATTTGATGCTGTGGAAGATTGATGTTTTCCTGTGCTATTTGATTTCTGTATGGAATGTATGTATATTCGAACTGTTGCTCAATGAAAATGGATACTCAATTATTAGCAAAGAATTGTAGGTTAGAATTTGATTTAGATAGATTTATTTAGTTTTGTGAGCAATTATTGTATTTTAAATAAAAAGGTTTAAAGAGTAATATTTCTTGATATTCTTCTTAAAAAAGTAAACTTTTTTCGTAGTAAAATTTAAAAGCTTTATATCTATGAAACAAACCATAAAAAAAATTCCCATTTTGTATATAGGTATGGAGAAGGTGGGGGGGGGGGGAATTAAAGGTGAATGGAAATCACGATTATGAGTTCGTACCAGGGTTGGCAGATTTTTGACACGTGTCAGTTTTCGACGGTTTAAACTGTCATGTCAAAAACCTCAAATACTACAGTGATCTGTATAATTTCACATTAAATGTCACACATTAGATGTAATATATAAAATTCACTATTACTGTAATTGTATAATTAGTATATAGTATTAGTAATAATTACAGGATTGGCAGGTTTTTGACATGTGTCAGTTTATGTCGAGTTCAAACCATAGTTTAAACCGTCATGTCAAAAACCATCTGTCAAAAACCTCAAATACTAAATTGATCTGTAAAAATTCAAATTAAATGTCACACATGACAACATTACATGTAATATTTTAAATTCACTCTTACTGTATATGAGTAATTAGTACATAGTAAAGTATTATTGTTAAGTACAACTTTTTAACAGGGTAAAATTTTTATTTACATTTTTTTTTGTAAAATTGTATTTTTCTAAAAAGTAGACATTAAGCTCACCTGAGCTGTACATTTTTTCTCTTACTTAAAATCGTTTTAATTTCTCTTACTTTTGAAAGCTTAAAGCATTAGCTAACTTTTTTTATGGGAAAATTTTTTTTTGTATATGTAACAAGATAATATGAAAATTGCTATTTTCAAGATAATATGCATCGATGTTATTCTAGTCTAGGCAATAACCATTCCACTCAAAATTGAAATTGGATTATTAATTTTAAACATTTACAAAGTAAGAGAAGTAATTTAAAAAAAAAAAAAGCTTAAAGTCAAAATCTTTTTAAAACATGCTTTCTTTCAATATATAAAAATGTTTTCGATTTTAAAACTGAACAAAATTGGCCGGTCATCTAAAAGAAAATTCCTTTAAGCCCATATTGAAAAAGTGCATAATAGAAGGGATCAAATCATGAAACCATTCCATTGTTTGGCTTATACTTTGCATCCCAACCATCAGGAGCAAGGGTTGACTGCTGTATCAGTTGATTCAGTTCGCGCTTGAACTACAGAGAGAATTTATGGATCCTTACCCATACTGATTGTGTATGAAGCTAAAAGAATCCGCTTTCCCGCCTTCTTATTTCAGTGCTATAGGGAGGACTTCATTGCTTGGTGGAAAGGTATCATTAAATGCAACAGCTTTTTGAGTCTGCTTCAAAACTTGCTCATCTAGCAATGCTTTTGCTATCAAGTCCTACTAGCTCAGCATCAATTAAGAGACAGACTATTTTCTAACACTTCATACACTTTAAACTCAAAAATCTTTTGGGTGTAAATAAATGTGCTAAACACGTGGTGTGCTGCAGCATGCTGCAGGGTAAAATTGATCCGGATTAATTGTACAAAATTATTTTCTTCTGTTTGAAAAATCCAAAAAGAAATATTTTATTGCAAATAATATATTTTTTAAATTATTAAATTTCAATAAAAGATCACATAAATCATTGACTTATTTAATGTTTACCTATTGTTAAATGTTTTAGTGTGTTACATGTATTTGGCAGTTTTCGACGGTTTAAACCAGTTTATGACAGTTTAAACCAGTTTTTGACGCTTGTCATGTCAAAAACCCAACCCTGGTTCATACCATTGGTTTTTAAATTTTTTTTATTTTTATCTTTTTATTATTAACCTAAAAAAAGCAGTGATATAACACAAAAAACCCTTAATGGGTTAAAAGTTTGACGCAGCACTTTATCTTATTGCTATAAGAATTTTAAATATGGAACTTAAAAATAATATCAAATTTTAAGTGACGCTATGCTATTTTAATTAATGTATATATACATACATTTATATTTCATCATTTTATTTTTGTTTTACTTATAATTGCATGTGTAATAATTATGTTAAATTTAAAAGGATGTATAAAAATTTATTCATTGATGCTTTATCAATCACATCTTTCATAAATTCAAAATATGAGTTTTAAAAGATATGCTATCAAAATTTAAGTGACGCCTTGATGTAGCTTTAAACATTTTGTTTTAAAATTCTATTTCAATTGTTTTCGGTTTGGCTAAATATATTTACACATGTAACCAAAGTTTTTAATTTACCAATACACTGTTAAAAATATCACTCTCACTGAACCTATACAAAACAATGCACTGTAATGTATTTATATGAAAAATCTGATTTATCTTGTGCCACGCTATCCAAAATTAAAAGTAAAATTTATGTAAATGATTTTTGTGAGTCATGTTATCTGTTTGCATACATTTCGTTCAGTTTGGATACAATGACGCACAGAAATCATTGTTCTGTTGTACATGTGGTATGCATTAAACAAATTATTTTTCCCTTTGAAGTCCTGAGTTTTTTCCCATATAAACGTTATTGCTTTTATGCAATTTTTTCACAATGTGGCAACTGGATTTTTTGGGTTTAGGAGCCACTGGCTCCTTAAAAATTTTGGGAATCTGCACCTATAGTATAAACTCTTAACTATAATAAAACCAAGTCCTTCTTGAAACATCTAATATCTAATAGACTCGAAGGTAAATACAGTTAAAGAAATTTTGAATACTACAGCTGTAGTATACAAAATAGTAATACTAGTATAGTCGTATAGTGAATACTGGTATAGACCCTATTAGTATAGTAGGGTATAGTACCTACTGCTATATAGGGAATACTAGTATAGTAATAGTGAATACTAGTATAGGACCCATTATCCGTGTATGTGAATACTGTGTGTAACTTTAGGAATGAAGACGAATAGGTTTCTTTTTCACATTTTTTATAACACACAGCACACAAATGTTACAAACACGAACACTGAAGAACATATAGAAAGATGAAGTGACTTTGGGGTAATAACCCGCTGTTAGAACAAGTGACGTTCGTAAAACATATTTTTGGGGAATACTCCCGCTATAAGAAACAGAATAATGGGGGATAAGACCCGCTATAACATAATGTGCCACAATGGCAGCTAAAAGCACAACATACTCTATACTTGGGGATAAGACCCGCTCGAATACACAATGTGCCGCAATGGCAGCTAAAGAACAACTATATACTTGGGGATAAGACCCGCTCGAATACACAACGTGCCGCAATGGCAGCTAAGCCACAACTCTATACTTGGGGATAAGACCCGCTCGAATACACAACGTGCCACAATGGCAGCTAAGCAACAACTGAACTGGATCACATGACCGCAAAGCTACGGAGCTCGTTCGGCATGCGCACAAGGTCCGAACATGCCGCCCCGCGTTGCAATGTGCGTAGCACATTCAAAATATTAAAAATACACTATAAATACAAGAACTAAATAAAATACCAATACCACAAAATAATATTACAATACAAATACAATAATAATAAGTAGCAACAATAAGGACTATACAATACAATAAAATTAAATTCTTTGTTACAAAATTTAAGCTATTTTCTAAAAATAGTTCTATATTGTTCTTAAGAAAAGTTGAATGTAAAATAACATGTAAATCTTAGGTGCACCTTAAAATACATAAACAATGAGAAATAAGTATATACATTAGATTTCATTAAATTTCGGAAGAAATATTTTGTTACTAAGCTAACGAAAATCGCGATATAAACCTTAATCTCTTCCTGAAATTCTGCATTTTGTACTAATCTAATTAGAGAAACTTCTGAATTTTTTATTTCTGGGGTTGTGAGGCTGCCTCTGCGCCGGTCTGCTAACTTACATTTGCAATTGTGAAAACACCTATAAACATATGCCAATATGCGAAGAATACTATAGTATTTACCACTTATGTTGAGAAAAAAATTTACTTCTTCAGGATTCCTGAAAAGAGAAAGAGAAATATTAGAATTGAAATCATTACAGTTATTTTTATATTTTGATTTAGTCTCTGGAATGTAATCTGTTTCTGGCACAGAAATAGTTTCTTGCTCAGTCACCAAGTCATCAGCTGCTAGGAATTTTGGTCCCCTAAACCACATTGGATTCTCTACAAGGGAATTAACACTTGCACCTCTGGTCAAGAGATCGGCAGGATTGTCCTTGCTAGAGCAGTGATACCAAGAATTCGAATCTGAAAGTGCATTAATCTCTATGACACGGTTAGCCACAAACTGCTTCCATCGCTTTGATGATCCTTTGATCCAGAATAAGGTTATTTTGGAATCTGTCCAATAGTACACTTTCGATGTGATTTTTTGATCTAGGATGGGTTTTACTTTATTGGTCAGTCTTGCACTTAGTAAGGCTCCGAGAAGTTCCAGCCGAGGCAGAGTTATCTCCTTTATCGGTGCAACACGACTCTTCGAGGTCACGAGATTGACTTCCACTCCACTCTCTCTTTTTATTCTCAGATAAATTGCAGAGCCATACGCTATTTTACTAGCATCAGAAAAGGCGTGTATTTCTACAGCTATTACTTGATTCAAGCAACCAAGAATTTTCCTCGGAATTTTTAATTCTGCTAAATTTGGAAGTTCTTCGAGCCACTTTAACCATTTTTCGTGCACATTAGTTGGTAACTGTTCATCCCATGCTGTCTTCTTTAGCCATAGTTCTTGGAACAGGCATTTTATTCTAATGGTGAATGGCGTCAGCATGCCTAACGGATCGAAGATTTTACCAACTGCTTGCAATAGTAGACGTTTTGAGCTTTTTTGCGATGACAAGAATTCTATTAAACTTTTGACTTCGAATGTCAGACAATCTTCTTCTGTTTTCCAGGACATTCCTAATACCTTGCTTAGATTGCTTCCTAAGCTTATTGCAGCATGTTCTGTTTGAATATTTAAACCTTCCTTTTGCCAGCACTTCAGTAACGCTTCATCATTGGTTATCCATTTTCGAAGAATCATTCCTGCTTCAGACATTATTTTGTTAGCATTCAGGGAAACATCAAGAGCTTCTTGCAGCGTATCTTCGCCAGATATAAAATCGTCCACATAAATATATTTATCGAGTAGGTGAACAGTTCTTGGGTGTAGGTTCGTAAACCGCTTGATGTGCTCCTTTATGGTAGCAGATAGGAGGAATGGAGAGGCATTGACTCCAAAAATAACACGTTTGAATCTGAAAACCTTGAAAGATTTTAAACCATCATCATACCACAGAAAACGGACAGAATCCCGATCTTTTTCAGCTAGTGAGATTTGAAGGAACGCCTTCTCGATATCAGAAGAAAAGGCAATTTCGTATAATCTGAAGTGGATTAAAATATCAAATAGAAGTGGATTTAAGTTGGTGCCGGGCCATAAACAATCATTAAGGGGCAAATCATTGTTATCATGAGAGCTGGCATCGAAGACGATTCGGACCTTTGTAGTAAGTTTATCTTCTTTACAGACCGCATGATGGGGCAAATAATAAACTGCCCTGTCTAAAACAGGTTCATTTTCTTGTACCTGCTCTATAATTCCTTGCTTTAAATATTCCGTGATTATTTCAGAATATTGTCGAAAAAGCTCTGGGTTTCGATAAAATTTTCTTTTTAGACCTTCCAAACGCTGTTTCGCAACATTAAAATTATCATTTAAATCCTTCCAGTCTTTTTTCCACGGTAACTGAACTTCATAACGATCGCCTACAAATTTGACAGTTTTATCGAATATTTGTTGTGCTTGATCAGTTTCCGATATTTTCGGATCATGTTTAATGCCTATAGACTCAAGCTCCCAAAATTGTTTTAAATTATCATTTATTTCATCGAAATCTCTAACGAAATTGCACATAGTAATATTGTTTGTTTGCGTGTTCTCCTCTAGCGCCCCAGTTGGGATCCATCCAAAAACAGTGTCTTGCAGAAAAAGTTTATCATTTATCTTAACTGAATTATGCTTTAAAATTCTATAAAATAATTCAGCGCCAACCAATGCGTGAATTTTTCCCGGTTTGAAAAATGTGGGGTCTGCCAATTCCACAATATTCGGTAAATTAATGTCCGATACATTTAATTGCTTTGATGGAATTACATCCGTGATTTTGGGAACAATTAAGAAATCTATATTCTCCCTGAAAGAGCCATCTTCGTTTGTAATTACACTCGAAATTTTATTTTTTATATTATAAGTATAACCGTTTAATCCTGTAACGGGTACATTAATTATCCTTTTTTTAAATTTCAGCATGTCAGCGCAATCCTTAGTTAAAATATTGACATTGCTAGCATTATCCAAAATTACTCTAAACCTTCGTTTATTTCCGAAATTATCTTCTATAAAAACAAAGCATGTACTCAATAAAATTGATTTTCTTTCTTTACTTATATTATTCAAGGTCTTTAAAGATTCATTATTTATCGAAATGTTTTCCGTTTCTCTCTTTACCGCACCTGCAAGAGGGGAGGAAATTTGGGGGGAAGCCAATTCATTTTTGGATTTATTTTCTTTTTCTCGATGAAGCAATGAGCTGTGTCGCAATCCACAGGTATTACAATTATATTTTGAAATGCAAGAATTTACGAAATGAGAATTATTCAAACAATTAATACACAGCTTATTTTTCTTCACAAAATCGTATCATTCAGAAACATTCATTTTTCGAAACTGAGAACATTTGTTCAAATTATGAAAAGCCAATTTACACAGAATACAAGTTTTTCCATTCGATTTATCATTCGAATTTAGCATGAAATTTTTTTGTTTGTTCGAAAGAGAAATGTTTTTGTTTAAGGGTTTTGAAGCAGAGTATCTATTTACGCTTTCTAACGTAGAACTGCGGTTTTCCAAAAATGACATTAATTCATTAAATTGCGGGTATTCTGATTTTTTAATCGAATATTCAAATAATTTTCGAGATTCCTTATCTACCTTTTGCAATATAATATTGATAAGGATAGCATCAGACAGATTGTTTTGTTCATATTGTAATACTTTTAAGGCCCTCAGATTTTTATTTACACAATCAATAAAGGATCTCAATTCTTTAGAAGACTCGTAATGTATTTTTTCATAATTAATTATGGCTGATAAATGAGTGTCAATGAGCAAACGTTGATTTTCGAATCTTTCAGTAAGTGCTGTAAACAATGACTCAAAGGAATCGTCTAGGCTCTCTAGTTGTTTTGCTTCATTTTTTAGCGATGCTCGCAAATAAAACAGCTTCTGAGCGTCATTTAAGTGAGCATTATTGATAATTAAATTTGTAAATTGTACTTTAAAGATTGACCACTCTTCATATTTACCATTGAATGTTGGTAGTGGGATTTCAGGTAACTTAACTTTAATATTATTCAAACTTATAGATTCAATACTATCAGCATGCACATTTATTTCAGAAACTTTAAGATTTTTAAGAAATATGTTGAGACTTACCTCAAGTTTCTCGAGACGATCTTCGAGTTCATCTAACTCGTTTTCGATTTCTGGTAAGTCCTTAATCTCAGGGATATCATAATATTTATCCCGTATTTCCGATACTTTTGCTTGAAGCTCAGGTAATTTTCGAATCTTTATTTCGAGCTCGGTACTCGAGTAATTAATTTCGTCTGTATTATCTTTTACGAAATTTTCTAATTTCGTTATAGCACCTTTTAGAGCACCTTTTGTTCTATTTAATTTTTCCATAGCAGCTATTTCGCTGCGAAATCGACGGACCACAAAAATGTATGTGAATACTGTGTGTAACTTTAGGAATGAAGACGAATAGGTTTCTTTTTCACATTTTTTATAACACACAGCACACAAATGTTACAAACACGAACACTGAAGAACATATAGAAAGATGAAGTGACTTTGGGGTAATAACCCGCTGTTAGAACAAGTGACGTTCGTAAAACATATTTTTGGGGAATACTCCCGCTATAAGAAACAGAATAATGGGGGATAAGACCCGCTATAACATAATGTGCCACAATGGCAGCTAAAAGCACAACATACTCTATACTTGGGGATAAGACCCGCTCGAATACACAATGTGCCGCAATGGCAGCTAAAGAACAACTATATACTTGGGGATAAGACCCGCTCGAATACACAACGTGCCGCAATGGCAGCTAAGCCACAACTCTATACTTGGGGATAAGACCCGCTCGAATACACAACGTGCCGCAATGGCAGCTAAGCAACAACTGAACTGGGTCACATGATCGCAAAGCTACGGAGCTCGTTCGGCATGCGCACAAGGTCCGAACAATCCGGAATTCCAAAATCCAGAAGGACCCAAAATCCGGGAAAAAAAATTATTTGAAAATTTTCTAAATTTGTAAATTTTTACTAAGTTTTGAAATTTCTGACATTTTTTAAAAATTTTACAGATTCCTATTTTTTTTAATCCATTGTGTTTCAATATGTAACCACTAAAATATGTTACTTCAGCTGCGGGGGGAACACGGATCCCACCCCCCCAAATAGGAAAAAAATCATTTTTCTCTTCAATTTCCGTATAAAATTAATTTATATTAAGGTTCATTAAAAAGAAAATTGTCAGATATTTTACCAGGAGTGATTGATTCTGTTCTGAATTTTCCGAGGGGGGGGAGGGGGGGGGGGGGGGAATTGGTCTTTGGTCCGAAAATTTGGACATAAAAAATATCGCAAATTTAGACAAATGGTCGCTGAACAAATCAATTACATCAATTGTTCGCGAAAAAAAATCTCTAATTTTGCCAAAAGTGTGCGAAAAAAAACGCGAATTTTTCAAAGGATCGAGGGAAAAAAACGTGAATTTTTCAAAGGATCGAGAAAAAAAAAACATGATTTTTTCAAAGGATCGAGAAAAAAAAACGTGAATTTTTCAAAGAATCGAGAAAAAAACGTGAATTTTTCAAAGAATCGAGAAAAAAACGTGAATTTTTCAAAGGATCGAGAAAAAAAATACGTGAATTTTTCAAAGGATCGAGAAAAAAATACCTGAATTTTTCAAAGGATCGAGAAAAAAAATACGTGAATTTTTCAAAGGATCGAGAAAAAAAAACGTGAATTTTTCAAAGGATCGAGAAAAAAAAAACGTGAATTTTTCAAAGGATCGAGAAAAAAAAAACGTGAATTTTTCAAAGGATCGAGAAAAAAAAAAACGTGAATTTTTCAAAGGATCGAGAAAAAAAAAAACGTGAATTTTTCAAAGGATCGAGAAAAAAAAAACGTGAATTTTTCAAAGGATCGAGAAAAAAAAAACGTGAATTTTTCAAAGGATCGAGAAAAAAAAAACGTGAATTTTTCAAAGGATCGAGAAAAAAAACGTGAATTTTTCAAAGGATCGAGAAAAAAAAGTGAATTTTTCAAAGGATCGAGAAAAAAAAAACACAAATTTCGCCAAAGGATCGCGAAAAAACTCTAATTTCATCGAAGTGTCGCAGAAAAAACACTATTCTTCAAAGAATCACAGAAAAAATGCTAATTTTGTCAAAGAATCGCAGAAAAAACGCTAATTTTGTCAAAGAATCGCAAAAAAAACGTTAATTTCAACAAAGAATCGTGAGAAAAACACACTAATTTCGTGAAAGAATCGCAGAAGAACGAAAATTTCCTAAAAAGAATCGAAAAAATGTGAACTTCTTTCAAAGAATCTTAAAAAAACGCTAATTTCATCAAATGATCAAAGAAAAAATACACTAATTTTGTCAAAGAATTGCGGAAAAAACGAGAATTTCCTCAAATGATCGTAGATAAAATATGCAAATTTTGTCAAAGAAATGCATAAAAAACGAGAATTTCGTCAAATGATTGCGATAAAACGCTAATTCCGTCAAATGATCGTAGAAAAAATATGCAAATTTTGTCAAAGAATCGCGAAAAAACTCAAATTTTGTCAAAGAATCTCGAAAAATGCTAAGTTCGTCAAATGATCGCGAAAAAACGCTAATTTTGTCAAAGGATCGTGAAAAAAAAAAAAAAAATGCAAATTTCGTCAAAGGATCACGGGAAAAAACGTGAAATTCGGTAGGACCCGAAATCCAGAAAGTTCCAAAATCTGGAAAGCCTTCGGTCCTGAGGATTCCGGATAATAGGTCCTGCACCTATTATCCGGTTAAAATTATAAATTAATTACTATTATAAATTACTACTATATATTAACTGCTTTTATATTAAAGTTCAGTCATAGTTATGCGAATATCAAAGGTATGGTAATTCATACCATATTCTTGATTGAATTTAATAAACAGAAACTGGGAAAAATAATGTTAAATTTAGGGATGCACCGAATATTTGGTATCTATTCGGTATGGCCGAATAGCAAACTATTCTTCCTGCCGAATATTCAGTTTGGCCGAATATCGAAATATTCGTTCAAACCGAATACTTAAAAAAAAACCTTTTAAAACATATTTTTAAAAACCTTATACAATTTCTACGTTTAACAGGCAACTTATAAAGATATTCAGAATAATTAGAAACAGAATCTTATTTAAATAAAAGAATGTTTATACATTATTTATTTGCTGTTTGTTAAGTATTATTTAAGAAAATTAACCAATCACGGGGATTTTCATAGGAATTTATTATGTACAAATGCAAGTTCCTCAACATTATCCAGTAAATAATTTGTTTCTTGCTAAGATTTTAAGAATAACGTTTACAATCTCTGAAAATGATTGCCCATTCCACACACTGATCTAGGATGCATTTAAAAACTTCCTTGCTTAATCAAAGGGAGTAGAACAGTTATTCTTGCTAAGTTGCCACCATGTAAAATTTTAATAGATTGTATTATTTATTTAATTTTACTTTAGTCGTTTCCTGGCAAACAAATAATCAGTGGTGCAGAAAATGTTTCTACTCCCAACATTTCCCCCAATCCACATGAAAATTTCCCCAAAATTTTACGGTACGTTATAGGTAAATGCTGTATTAGCGTAGGTATAGAAAATTTATTTTTCCAATATTTCTCAACTTATGTGCGTGCAGTGTTGATTTCAGGGGGTGGCCCGGGGGGGAATGTCCCCCCCGGAGCAATGAGATGTCCCCCCCGGGAAGATTTGAGATTTTGTGTTTTCGATGGTCAAAAAGTGCAATTTCCCCCCCGGAACTCTATAATGTCCCCCCCGGAGCCACAGAATGAATTCAACACTGTGTGCATGTGTGAGTATATATGGCAGGGGTGATTCTGAGTGAAAAAAAAAAAAAAATCTGATATTCACAGCAAATTTTCTGAAGGGTTACAGCTGCATAGGCGTACCCAGCCTTCTGAACGGGGGGGTGCCCAGACTTCTTAACCTGAACATGTTGGATACAAACAATATCTTATATGGTAAAACCTGCTGAAACGGTACCTTATGAAACCGGTCGAATTTTCGTTTTAGACAGGTTTTCATCTTAGAAGGTATAGTTGTGTGGTATTTCTTTTAAAGGGCTCAAACGCGATTTTTGTTTGCGTGAGATGGGATTCAAAGCATCAAAACTAGATCTAATGGTAAAAAAGAAAAAAAAAAGAATATGAAAATCTCTTTGCAGCAGTGACATAAGACAGTGACTAAGAGTGGTCGCAAGTGTAAAATCTTCTGGCAACCCAACTTCCTATAAAGATTAAAAAAGGGCTTTAATCATGCTGGAAACCTCTATAGGCACCGGGGAACACTGCATGAGATCTAAAATTATCTCAGTCAAAGTCTTGTAGATGAAATTTTGTGGGATGATAAATCTCGGATAACACATGCGGTACACACCAGTACATACGCACGAAAGTTTTTCAGAATGTGACTACATGACTGCTTAGGGGTCACCGGAGGGACCCAAGAAATTTTGGAGGAAAGCCTATACAAATAATTATTTTATTATTACAAATATTATAATATTCATTAATATCGTAATTTCCTGCCTATAATTTGTGGATCAAAAAATCATGTTTCGATCCATAAATTTTATTTCATTATTGAAGTTAAATATTTATTACGATTTAACAAGTTACGTTTTATGGAACAAGATTTCTGGGTTCGAACGTAATTGTTTGATACGCGGATTATAGACCGGGAATGACGGTAATTGATGTTTTTACCACAAAATGTGTTGAATATATTAAGTAGGCCATGATAATATACACTAAATTTTATCAATATAAAATTATACTATCATGATGCGACTGTAATAATAAAGATATGTGCTTGTCTGTCTGTGTGTGTGTTTGCGCGAGCGCTGAATTCTGTAAAAACAATGCAGCCCGCACAGCTGTAAGTTTTGACAGGACCTGTGTGCCTGAAGTCATGCATATCGAAGACAATTTCTGGGATTTTTCGATTAATGTTTTATGCGAATTTTTTCGCATTTTGCGGCATTTTTTTTTCAAATTAGTAAAAAAGAATCCGATTTCAATATTTTATCCAGTATAAACTATGTCTTCTTTTCAATAATGTGTTTTCGAGATTCTTACAGGCCTTACAGCGATTTTTCAATTCTTAACAAATTTTTAATGTTATTTTTAGAGGAGTTTTTTTGCATTTCGTAGTGACTTTTTTTTAACATTCCTAAAAAGAATCCGGTTTAAATCTTTTACCCAATTAGTTAATTTCGTTCCCTGTAGTTTCTTAATCTTTTCCGAATTTTTAATGCGATTTTTAGTGTTGGTTTTCGTGCTTTAAGGCGATTATTTTACTTTTTTTGAAAAAGAAAAAACTCTCCGGTAATTTTTGCAATTGCGGTGATTAAAATCGAATTGGGAGAATGCAAATCAGTTCTTATAATGAAGCTGAAAATTTAATTTGGCTCGAAATAAAAAACGCAATAATTCAAGATTCGCTTCTTTCCAGACGGGAGAAGTCGTAGCTAAAAAAAAAAAAAAAAAAAAAAACCCAACGAAACTTCACTAGTCATGAACTTTTCTTTGAGGGATAGGGCTTGAAATAACGAGCGGGATCGCGCGATTTGCACACAGAAAAGGAAAGTCCCGCATAATAAAAAATGCTGTGCAGTATTTCCCCCTCCAAATTCTTTCACAAACCAGTGATTCTTCAGTGAGTAGTTTAATTTTTTTTTTTTTTTTAAATCCGCGATTGTTATTTCTTTTATGGAATTTTTCAAAGTCAATTCGTGGCCTCGGAAAATTTTGAGAGTTTCTTCAAACGATCGTCGAAAAATATCGGGAATTTCGATAAAAGAGTGCAAAAAATAATCGCGAATTTCGTCAAAAGATGGCTCAAAAAATTACGAATTTCGATAAACGATCGATGAAAAATGTTTGCAAATTTCGTCAAAATGTCGCGGAAAGGAGTAGAGAATTTTGTTAATTGGTACGAAAAGATATCGAGATTCCCGATCAGTCGCACAAAACTATCGCGAATTTCGACAAATGACCCCAGTAAAAAAGTCAGTTTCGTCAATCGGCCGCAACAGAAAATAAATTTCATCGAAGGATCGCGGTGAAAGCGAGAATTTCGTCAAAGGATCGCAGAAAGAAAAAACGAATTTCGTCAAAAGATCGTAGAAAGAGAACGCGAATTTCATCAAAAGATCGTGCTAAAGAAATGCCGATTTCGTCAAAATATCGCAGTAACAAATACGAATTTTGTCAAATGTTAGTGGTGAAAAGTGCGGATTTTGACAAGAAATCACGTAGAAAGGCGTGAATTTCGTCAACGATTTGGGGAAAAATTGTAAATATCATGAAATGATTGCAGAATAAAATCGCGAATTTGGTCAAAATTTACTGCACTGGGCTACAAGATTGAAACCGGGTTCCCTTTTCTTACTTTCAAAAGAACGCCTCGAAACGAGAAGAAACTTTAAAAATCGTATAAAAATTTTCAGAAGAAAAAATTACTATACTGACTTGAAAGACTGCAACCATAGTCCTTTTACGAATATCAAAAAAATGGCCGTGAAACACGAAATTGAACCAACCAACCAACCTCCAGATTAGTTTGAATTTTCTGTGCTATTATTTTTCATTTTCAAAGGAGGCCGGGTCTGTACACTCCCTCCTATTTCCCCCGGTTAATCGCATTTTAGAATATCGTTTCACATCTGCAATTCCTTTCAAATTTTTTTGCTTTTTTCTAGATTTTAAACTATGAAAGCAAAGAGACAAATACAGTGAAACTTCTTTTAAAAGCGACCCCTATTCAAGGGCCACCTCTATTAAGGGTCAATATTTTCAGGAACGAACATTTTCCACATAGACATAATGTTAAATTTGCTCCTATTAGTGGCCGCACTTACCCCTCATAAAGGCCATTTTTTTTACATGTGCCTTAAATCCTAAACAGGTGTATTGAATTCCTGAACAAAAAGTTAAGAGTTCAGCAAGCAACTACACTTGCAACAAAGAAGGCAAGGGGAGATGGGGAGGATTTAGTAATACAATGAAGGACCACAAACGTTTCCACAAGTGAGACAAACAGGTCTTCCTCGCACTTTGTTTGACCTTTCAACATATAGGGATTGCATTGGAGGGGAAACTTGACCCTTTGTTGTGGGCACATTAAGGATAACGGGTTATCCAGAAAGCTGATTCCACATTTACTAAAACTGTGAATGCATATTGCAGCACAATTTTTATACCTGTCAGGAAACGTTAACAGAAATAAATAAACTAATATCTTATTCTAAGGCATTAATAAAGGATGCAAATTTAAGTAATTTGTTCCATAAAGTAAAAGAATTATTAGAAAACAAAATTGTCTGCGAAAAAATATGAAAAGTAAACAAACTTCAATAGAAATTTTTTTCAATCATGTAGGATAGAGTTTGAAAATGTTAATAAACAGTTTTTTACCTATATAGGCATTTGATTTCCTTATTTTAGTTGGGGTTATTTTTTGTCACCCCTGTTCAAGGGCCATCCCTCATAAGGGCAGGGATGAGAATTTTCAGTCTTTTGGCTGATTTCCGCTTTTTTGTTATTTAGAGGAATTTCCGTTTTTTTCCCTCGAAATTCCGCCTTTTTCCGAGGATTCTGTATTTTTTCTCCTGCAAAATTTTGTTATTTTCCGAAATTTTCACTTTCCTATCGATTCCGCTTTTCTTCCGATTTCGAAAGAACATTCAAAGGTGATAAAAAACGGCAAATTTCGTTAAAAGATCGCGAAAAAACTATAAATTTCGTCAGAAGATCTTGAACAAATGGGAAATTTCGTCAAAAGATCGGGAAATGCGGCAAATTTTGTCAAAAGATCGCGAAAAAGCGGTAAATGTCACCAAAAGATCGCAAAAAAAAAACTACAAATATCGTCAGAAGATCGCGAATAAACGGCAAATTTCGTCAAAAGATCGCGAAAAAGCGGCAAATTTCGTCAAAAGATCGCGAAAAAGCGGCAAATTTCGTCAAAAGATCGCGAAAAAGCGGCAAATTTCGTCAAAAGATCGCGAAAAAACGGCAAATTTTGTCAAAAGATCGCGAAAAAGCGGCAAATATCATCAGAAGATCGCGAATAAACGGCGAATTTCGCCCAAAGTTCGCGAAAAAACGGTAAATTTCGTCGATAGATCGCGAAAAAGCGGTACATTTCGTCTAAAGATCTCAAAAAAGCAGAAAATTTTGTCAAAAGATCGCGGGAAAAGCAAAATTTTGTCAAAAGATCGCGAAAAAGCAGCAAATTTTGTCAAAAGATAGCGAAAAAACTACAAATATCATCAGAAGATCGCGAATAAACGGCAAATTTCGTCTAAAGTTCACGAAAAAACGGTAAATTTCGTCAATAGATCGCGAAAAAGCGGTACATTTCGTCAAAAGATCGTGAAAAAGCGGTACATTTCGTCAAAAGATCTCGAAAAAGCTGCAAATTTCGCCAAAAGATCGCGAAAAAGCGGCAAATTTCGTCAAAATGGCGCGAAAAATACATGTATTTAGTGCTTTTAGTGTATCCTCTCCTTCCCCCCTCTTTTGTAACCTTTCAGAAAATTTGCTATGAATTTCAATTTTTTTTTTTTTTTTACTCAGAATCGCTCCTGATTCAGAATTTACTTTAAGCTGACTGTATGTCCTGTTCCAATTAGCCCGTGTGACCAAAACTAATTAACCATTGTGATTTTCACTAAGTTTTTCATATTTTTTGCTAAAAAATTTACACACAAAAACCCTATTCTTAATTAAATTATTTAATTTTCAGGAGTGGCCATGATTCTGATAAGTCGAGCATTTCATATGACCTACGCTCAATGTTTTAAGAACTGTGTGTAATTTGGCTATTTTCACTCCTGTAATGTAGTATACAGGCTTGTGCGCTTGTCTCCATTTTCCCGGAAATCAGACCCTGGTTTTATTTCTTAAAGTATCTTTCACGGATAAAATGTGGTACAATTTTTTGTTTGCGCGTGGTTTCAGTCTTTTTGCTTTTTTGCAATTCTCATCCCTGTAAGGGCCAATTTTCAGTGGAACGGCAGGTGGCCCTTAGTGAAACCTACAGTGAAACCTTACAGAGAGGTTTCACTGTAGTTTCTATCCTCGTCAAGAACTTGCGTTAAGGCTGTTCTCAAATCCAATTGGGCAACTTTGTGACATAAGTTTTAACTTATTTTTGTTCGGAAATGCAGGAATCTAACTGGTGTTATTTTTCAGAAACTATGTCATCGAGCTGTTTTTTTTTTTTTTCGTTTTTTTGCAAACGCAATAGATTTTTCAGAAAATAGTGTCAAAGTGGGAGTTTTGAACCGAATTTACGTGCGAAAGGAGAAAGAGCAATCAAGAAAGGGCGAAAAACGTGCTTGTCATGTGATCCAAATCGCTTCTAACTCAATACATAATTCATTGATCAAAAAATGTAAAACACAGTTCGATTCCAAATCGCTTCCCTGGTCAAGCTTTCCAATTTTATATCTTTCCGTTAAAAAATGAATTTGTAAATGTGTCAGAACGTTTTGCGCTTGTTGAGCAGAGCAGTTGCTAACAGACTTAATTTCTCATGAAATTGCAGAAACATGAAAATAGAAAGAATGCTGTTACAAAAAATCTCCTCTAAACAAAAGACGTCAAAGTGGGAATATAAAGCCACCTTTTTGACTTACTATGACTAATACAGATTCTTGTAAATATTCTAGTTTTAAAAAAGATAGAAAACATAATTTTCTTAAAAAAAGAAAGAAAGAAAAAAAGAACATGGGTTTCTTTTTTTTTATCACATTTCAAAACTTAGGCTATTAGTTTTCTGAACTAAGTTAATTTGCTAAATTAATTAAACTCTGCTTTCACTTCTTTTTTTTCTTTTGTAGATTTCGATTTTTTTAAATAATTGTGCTTGAGTCTGCGCAAGCGGGGGGGTGCCCGGGCACCCAGGGCACCCCCCCCCCCTGGTTACGCCTATGAGCTGAGTGGGGGAAAGGGGGGGGAATCCACTACCAGCACTTTTTTTTTTCGCGGCCCTTTGATGAAATTCGCGTTATTTCGACGAAATTTGCATTTTTCAGTGATCTTTTGACGAGTTTTGAGGTTATTTCGCGATCTTTTGACGAGTTTTGAGGTTATTTCGCGATCTTTTGACGAGTTTTGTGGTTATTTCGCGATCTTTTGACGAGTTTTGAGGTTATTTCGCGATCTTTTGACGAGTTTTGCGGTTATTTCGCGATCTTTTGACGAGTTTTGCGGTTATTTCGCGATCTTTTGACGAGTTTTGCGGTTATTTCGCGATCTTTTGACGAGTTTTGCGGTTATTTCGCGATCTTTTGACGAGTTTTGCGGTTATTTCGCGATCTTTTGACGAGTTTTGTGGTTATTTCGCGATCTTTTGACGAGTTTTGTGGTTATTTTCGCGATCTTTTGACGAGCTTTGCTGTTATTTCGCGATCTTTTGACGAGCTTTGCTGTTATTTCGCGATCTTTTGACGAGCTTTGCTGTTATTTCGCGATCTTTTGACGAGCTTTGCTGTTATTTCGCGATTGCTGTTATTTCGCGATCTTTTGACGAGCTTTGCTGTTATTTCGCGATCTTTTGACGAGCTTTGCTGTTATTTCGCGATCTTTTGACGAGCTTTGCTGTTATTTCGCGATCTTTTGACGAGCTTTGCTGTTATTTCGCGATCTTTTGACGAGCTTTGCTGTTATTTCGCGATCTTTTGACGAGCTTTGCTGTTATTTCGCGATCTTTTGACGAGTTTTGCTGTTATTTCGCGATCTTTTGACGAGTTTTGCTGTTATTTCGCGATCTTTTGACGAGTTTTGCTGTTATTTCGCGATCTTTTGACGAGTTTTGCGGTTATTTCGCGATCTTTTGACGAATTTTGCAGTTATTTCGCCTTTTTGATGGAATTCGCTGTTGTTTTGCAATCGTTTGATGAAAATTACGGTTCTTTCGCGATCTTTTAATGAAATTTGCAGGGTTTTTGCAATCTTTTAATGAAATTTGCCATTATTTCACCCCTTTTGATGAAATGCGCGATTGTTTGCGTGATCTTTTGACGAAATTTGTGGTTTTTGCGATATTTTGACAAAATTTGCATTCATTTCGCGATCTTATAACGAAATTCGCGTAGTTTTTTTTTTTCGCCTTCCTTTGATGAAATTCACGGTTATTTTCACCCCTTGTGACGAAATTTGCGGTCTTTTGATGAAATTCGCAGTTGTTTTGCGATTTTTTGACAAAATTTGCGGTTGTTTCATGATCTTTCGATGAAATTTGCTGTTCTGTGATCTTTTGACAAAATTTGCGGTTCTTTTGCAATCTGTTGACAAAATTTGTGGTTCTTTCGCGATCTTTTGACAAAATTTGCTTACATTTCGCGATCTTTTGACCAAACTTGTGATTCTTTCGCTATCTTTTGGAAAAATTTACGGTTCTTTCGGAATCTTTTGACGGAACTTGTGGTTCTTTCACTATCTTTTGATGAAATTTACGGTTCTTTCGTGATCTTTTGACGGAACTTGCTGTTCTTTCGCGACCTTTTGACTAAATTTGCTGTTATTTTACGATCTTTTGACGAAATTCGCGTTTTTTCCATAATTCTTGGACAAAAAAATTTGCGGTATTTTTTATGCCTGAATTTTTAGATTGATGACTTTTTTTTTTTTTTTTTTTTTAATTTTCGAAACCGTTTGCCTCAATTTTTTTTTTTTTTTTTTTTTTTTTTTTTTTTTTAATATTCCGGACAGTATCACCCCTGATATACGGTAGTATATATTATTCTGAGATCGATTTTGTGAAAGTCGCCATACAGATTTTTTTATTTGTAGTGAAATTTTTCTATCTCAGGGAATTATGGAATTCGTCGTTAAAATCGAAATCAACTGTATATGTTTCTGCAAAATTTCCCCCGATTCTAGATCGCCGGATCGGACATATTCTGCACCCCTGCAAATAATATATGATCCTGTACAATTTATCTTCCAATTTTTTCACAATTTCTCTTTGATTTTAAAATGCTTGTTCTGGAATTTAAGAATTTTATTCATTTGTTTTAATTCTCAGAAGCCATGAAATTTAAAATTTTATTAATTAAAAAATTTTTATAACTATCCTCTTGTTAAATGACTTAAAGCAGATTTTTTTCAGCATAAAGTTTACCTGAAAAAAGCTCTTGTTTATTAGAATAAAAGTGTCTGTTATAAATATTATGTAAAATTATTTTAAAATTTAACATTTTAATGTCTTTAAACTTTAAAATATAAAAGTATTTGACAAGCCAAATATTCGGCCTAGCAGTTACTATTTGGCTAGGTGAATATTCGGTATTCGGTTCACCTCTAGGCCGAATATTCGGTATTCGGCCAAATTCACTATTCGGTGCATCCCTAATTAAAATCGATATTTTAAAGCATAAGACTAAAATCTTACTTTTAAATGGGTTTTGAATTTTGCTTTATCCTTCAAAAATTTAATGTATAATCGAACATTGTTTTATACAACTGCTATTTTTAATTTTTTTTATTTTCATCAACAGACACTATTTAAAAATATTTCTCGTCTATTAGTGCATACTGTGTATTATCACAATTAATCCTCTTTTTATATTTTTATTGGGCGCTTTAGAAGTATTATTCATCTTTTTACGAGACTCTGCGATAACTAACTGCATTACATTTCTAATGTATTTTAAATAATAAATAGGCAGCAAAACTATGAAAAACCCTTCCTGTCTATCACATAACAATTTTTTGTAATTCCCATAGAATGTTATGAATTATAATACTATTTTTGTAACTACTCAGGAAAAATTCTTCTGCAGAAATAAACATCTGATTACGTCATGAAGTATTAAACAATGTGTACATATTCATATTTTGCAGAAACTAATTTGAAAATTATTCAAAACAGACAGGCATGTATTTCCTTGTTGCAAATATCTGATCTGTGGCTTAAACACGACAGCTTGAAATCTGGGGAAATGTATTTTGAGTATTTACAAAATACTTTGAAAAAGCAGTTCAAAATGCATTACCAAAATACTTTTGCTTTGACGGTTTAAAATACAAAATACAAATGTATTTTGAAACTGTATTTTCAAATACATGTTTTTTCGATACTGCCCAACTCTGTCCGTACTTTTTGTCGAAAATCCCATTGAAATGAACATATGTTTTCCTCATATCACATGATACTGCTTTTTTTGCTCATGAAAAGCATGACATTCTTAATATACAGTAGAAGATCTTTATAATGCAATTCTATAATGCAATATATATATATATATATAGGGTGCAATATTTTATCTATCACCGACCTTTAATTTCTCAACCGTTGGTCATAGACATATAGTTCCAATTACAAAAATGTTTCAAATGAGCTAAATATTCACGTTAATGGCATTATTTAAAGTAAAAATAAATTTTATAAAAATTACAAAATCTAATTTTTTATACGGCCCCCCAGTCCCTATAGTTATACTTAGTAAAAGTTTACACATATCTTAAGGCTGTTCTTAACTGCTTTGCTCAACAAGTGCAAAACGTTTTGACATATTTACAAATTCATTTTTTAACGGAAAGGTATAAAATTGGAAAGCCTGGCCATGGAGGCGATTTGGAATAGAACTGTTTTTTCCATTGTTTGATCCATCAATTACCTATTGAGTTATAAGCGAATTCGATCACGTGACAAACCTGTTTTTCGCCCGCTCTTGAGTGCTCTTTCTTCCTTCGCACGGAAATTCGGTTCAAAATGCCCACTTTGACACTCTTTTCTGAAAGATCTATTGCGTTTGCAAAAAAATGGAAGAAACAGCTCAATGACATAGTTTCTGAACAACAACTAGATAGTGTTCAGTGAATATAGCTGTATTCTGCGATTCATTCTCTGTGAATTATTTTGTACCAGATTAACTTTTCCTTTCTAAAAATAAACATATTTCAAATTTCAATCTCATAACATGCTTTTTTTTTCACTATTCGCAAAAGTTACATTTTTAGACAGATTATTCAAAATAAATTAACATTTAAGAGATGACTTACATTCAATTATTTATATATTCTGCTGGTATAACTTCAGTTAAAATTAGATTGGCAGCTCTATCTATCCCTATATGAAAGTAAACAAACAATTGATTCATTCGTCTTGAACTTTTAAAATATTAAAGTAAACGTTTATATGCTCTGTTGTGCCATCTGTCAGTAGTTAAAACATTTTTTAAAAATGTTCTTTGAATCCCGAAGACATTGGGGAAAAAATGAATATTTCTTATAAAATGAAATTAGAATATCAGGAATATATTATGCCTTGTACTACATATATATATATATATCTCAATGCATTATTATAATAAATAAAATTTTGTATTTTGTAGGGAAAATAAATTTGTAATTTAATAACAGAATTTGAGAAGAAAAAAATGTTAACGCAATTAATAGTTGCAATTAACTTATGTTATAAAAGATGATTTTTAATTATCAAAATTTATTACAGGTTTCTTTTTTGCATGTTTTAAAAAAATCGGGATTTTGTCTATTCAACTTTTTAAAATTTAAATTATATAATTATTATTTTGGCAATTAATTGAAACAAATAAACTTTCTGTTGGAATTGTCTTTTATTTTACCCCGTACCATGAGGTACAATAGTTAATTGACAATATGTTTTAAAATAGCATTATTACAGACCTGCCAACTGCTACGAAAAAATCGTAGTTGCTACGATTTGGACCTATAAACTACGAGGCTACGAACATTGGTCTTAAACTACGATTTTTTGCAAAAAACACAAATGCATTTTTTGTTTCTAGTTGCGATTTTTTTCCCCATGCAGCATATTTTTCAGGAGTGATTCTGTTCCAAAATTTCAAAGTATTCATTTCCGAAAGTTTTAAAAAATTGTCATTAGTCCGAAAATTCAGACAAATGCTCATGGGAGAAAAAAATCTGGGCTGCAAAACAAACTTCTTAACATAAAACCCTCTTTATAAATATTGACCACGAGTGAATTCTGTAAATATTTATACAGAAATTGATTTCCTTAGAAACAGGAGTGCCATTTTAAGAATTTCTGGAGTAGGAGAGAGGTGGTTCTTTGAGGGGCAAGGTTTGAAATAGCGTGTAAAATCGCACGATTTGCTCACGGGAAAAGAAAGTCCTGCATGATGAAAAATGCTGTGCAGTATTTCCCTCTGCAATTTCTTCCACAGACTTGATTCTTTTGCGAGTATATTTTGAAATTTCTTGGAATGCGATTTTTTTTTTTTTTTTCTTTTATGAAATTTCCCCAAATTAATTCGTGAATCGATCGCGGAAAAAATGAGAATTTCTTCAAATGATTGTGTAAAAATATCGGGTATTTCGTGAAAGATCTCGGAAACAAATGGTGATTTTCTTCAATTGGTCGCTGAATAAAATCGCTAATTTCGTTAAGAGTTCAGAAAGAAATTGCGAATTTCGTCAAAAGAGTGCGCAAAAAATCACGAATTTTGATAAACTATCGAGGGAAAAATATTGCAAATTTCCTGAAAAAGTCGCGGAAACGAGTAGTGAATTTTGTTAATTGGTCGCGAAAAGATATCGAAAATTTTGCCGATGGGTTGCGATAAAGTATCGCGAATTTTGACAAATGACCGTGTAAAAAAATAAATTTCGTTAATTAGTCGCAGAAGAAAGTAAATTTCGTGAAAGGATCATGGTAAAAACGTGAATTTTGTCAAAATATCACAGAAAAAAACGCGAATTTCGTCAAAAGATCAGTAAGAAAATGCAAATTTCACCGAAAGATCGCGGAAAGAAAACACTAATTTCATCAAAGGATCGTGGTAAAAAACGCAAAATTTGTCAAAGGATCGTGGTAAAAAAATACTAATTTCGTCAAAAGTTTGTGGTAAAAAGTGCGGATTTCAACAAAGAATCGTGATAGAAAAATGTGAATTACGATTGTGTGAAAAAAATGTGAATATCTTGAAATGATTGCTGGAAAAAAATTACAAGTTTCGTCAAAATTTACTGCACTGGGCTAGAAAACTAAAACCAGGTTCCTTTTACAAATGAAAAAAAAAAAAAAAAAAACTTTGAAACGAGAAGGGACTTTAAAAATCGTATAAATTTTCAGAGGAAAAAGTTTACTGTTTTGAGTTCAAAGACTGAAACCTTATTCCTTTTAGGAATGCTGTGAAACACGAAAACCAACCAACCAACCTCCAGATTAATTTTAATTTTGTGTGCTACGATTTCTCATTTTCAAAGGTTGGCAGGTCTGCATTATTAGTACTAATTTGCATGTTTTTGTGAAATATTTCTTCAAATTTTGTGAGTGAAGTTCATTTGCATACTTTATGTCAGTATTTTACAAATTCAATTGTAATAATTTTCTTGCAAATTAAGTTTCAATGACAAATAAGCTGTTTTTACTTACCCCACCCGATCCCCGACCCTATTAGTCAGATAAGACAAAATTTATTACTTCACAATTCTTTTTATAATGCAATGCTATATAATTTTTTTGAAAATGCAAACACGTCATTCTGACAGGCTGTATTCTATTTGTAAAATATTACTACTCTCTATGAGTTGTATTTTGCATGTTTTAAAATGTTGATTATGATGTATTACTACTCTCTCTCTTCTCTCTAGATGACTAAATTTGATACATTAGTTGAATTTTATCTTCTAATTTAAGACCTTTTTACTGAAAAAAATGTTATTATTACAATAAACATTTTTGAAAATGTCTAATATAAGAGATGGTTGTGTCAGTTATATTTGGATCATGTGTATAAGTAAATTTAACAATGTCTGACCTATATTATGCAAAATACTCTTGGTAACAAGGAATGCGGTATAAAGATATTCTAATGTAGATATGTTTCAGACATATTTGACCATGTTTACAGGGTGAATTTAATGATGTGATGGTGATCCATAGAACGCAAAATTCTATATAACGCACAACTTTGAGTTTTTAGGTTTGGATTATAAAGATCTTCTACTGTAGTTTAAATGAGGAATCATTCTTAATGTATAAATTGCTCGTTTTAACAGTGTCCTCGTTTTAGCCATGCTTATTTTAAGTGTTTCACTGTATATTGATTAGTAATTCTTTTTAGTTAATTGTTAAAAATATTAATTATTTTTCGTTTAATATTTGTATTTATGCATCTTTTTTTCTTTTATTTTCAGAATTTAAAAGCAGTCTGAGGAAAGCAGTCTCATTGCAGTCTTGTTTCCAGTTGCATTATTGTTTTGTACACATAATGCTTGTAAGGAGAGATGTGTGTGCTTGTACATGGTTCTCTAATGCCACTTAGAGGCAGCCATTCTTATAGCTTCAAAGGAAGCTAAAATGGCATCATTTAACCAGGATGTCAGGACAAATAAAATTGTCTTGAATGGCACTTTTCAGGTATCACACATGCCTGAAAATTTTATTGGTGCTGGTTCTTTGGATGTTAGAAACATTCCAAATTCCCAGCCCGGTTCACTTAACATCAGTGAACCTAATGCCGCTCCTGGATTAAATGCTGTACATGGTTCAAATTCTTCTTTAATATCTGCAACACATTTAGCTGTGAGCAACATGTGTGCTCCGACTGCTGTTGGGTGCGAAGCCAATCAAGATCCTAGCAAAAAGATCGCTAGCTCCTATGAGCGTGTTACTTTACCACACCCTGTAAGCCAGGCTGGAAATTTTTCATGTGATACGAAGCTGTATCCTGGTGGCCAAAAATATCCTGTAGAATCAAATACTTCACACACTGTAGTTACTGTACAGCACAGTGAAACATATATAACTGTGCCTTTTGGTTGGAAACGGGTGATATCAAGTGGAAAAGTTATCTATGTCAGGTAAGCTGTTTTATTTAAATAGATAATGAAACTGTGTTAAAAAGTGAACCTTTAAAAATCGTATGATTTCATTCAGATTTTATTATTTAGTATGACCGGGCTCGAAAAATTCTAAAAATTTTGAAGTTCCCACCCAGAAAAGTTAGTGTTCAGTTTTTTAATAAATTCAGAGCTTAATGATGGAAGATATTGTGTCAATCTTAGGATGTTTTTTACAAATAGTACACCACATAGCACTTCTATCAATCTCCAGCCAAGGAAATTCTTGAATCCAACTGCACTAAACGAGACATTCTTTTTTTTTTCTCATAATTTTGGTCATAATTTTCAATTGGCTTCAGTTTGTTTAGGGATGGATCGAAGCAGGAATTTTGCCGAATACCGAAGCTTCGGTCAAAGTGTATACTGAAGCTTCAGTATTCGGCATCCGAATACTTAAAAATTTTTAATAAACATTTTTGCATATATTAACTTTTTAAAATAAACTTTAATTAAAATTAAATTCTTAATTTAATTCAGTTACATTTTTAATTCTTAAATTTAATTACACAAAATGTAATGACTTTCCACTCACAAACTCATTAATCTATCACTTATTTTTTATTATTTTATTATTAATCAACACCCAAAATAAGCTATGAAAGTATTTAACTATATATTAATAAGGATAATTGTCAGAAAAACAAAACTCCATTCAAATAAAAAGAAACAAGTTACAATTAAGCTGATTTAAAGATTGTCTAAATTACAGTCAAGGACTATAATCTGCACATCCATAATCCACAATTTTCTATAATTCGCATTGCTTAATGAAAGTAAACAACTAAACAAATTTACAAATTCTTGATTCAAAAAGGATTTTTTAAAAGAAATATCTGAAATTTTTAAATATAAAAGTGAATATAATCAATTTTTTAATACAAGAATTTGCAAAATGCATTTTTGGAGGTAGCATATTAAATTAACTATTATATTTCACATTTTTCTTTTCATGTTACACTGAATATGTAATTAAAATAGTGTCCAGAAAAATTATTATATTTCATATTTTTCTTTTCATGTTATACTGACTATTGAATTAAAATAGTGTCCAGAAATAAGAAAATGAGATGTAATCCATAATACTCCATAATCCGCAATATTCCATAATCTGCACAACCTTTGGTCCCAACTTGTGCGGATTAAAGAACTTTGCCTGTATAAAAATGTTGAATAGAAATTTTCTTAATATCAATTTGTACATTTAAGTATTTTCTGTCAAATTATTGATATTTATATTTTGATTAACGATTTAACTTTGTGGTGATGAAGATAAAAAATGTGGGCGATTTTAACTTAATGGATATAAAAGCTATAGGATAGGCATAGAGATATACTTATTGGATGTGTAAATTAAAGAAAATACACATTAAACAAATTTAAATTAAAAAAACTAATGTAAAAATTAAATGATAAGGGAAAGGTGCCCTATCTTCCTTACTTTTTGTTTTCTTTATTGTTTATTATAGACAGTTGTTTTGATTTTAGCGCCCGCCGCGGCGAGCGGCCCATCTTCGTCCGCAGCCCTTTATTCTTCCACTTATTCTGACTCTTTTGCGGAAGCAAGTTTCATAGGTCCCCAGCCACGTCCCGAGTAAGAGACTCTCTAGCAAAACCGAGATTGAAAAAAAAAAAAAAAAAATTTAAACCGGACAAACTTCGTCCGCAGCCTTTTATTCTCCAAAAATTAAATGATAAGGGAAAGGTGCCCTATCTTTCCTTACTTTTTGTTTTCTTTATTGTTTATTATAGACAGTTGTTTTGATTTTAGCCCTATATAACTATTTTAGGAAGGAAATGTTAGATAAAAAATGAGACTTAACGTGAAAAAACAATAATCACATTAAATCACAAAATAAAGATAAGGTAAATTTCCTTACCTTTTGGTTCGTGATCGTCCACGGTAGCACGGAACTTTCTTTTTCATATCCATTGAAGAGCTATATGTATATCCAATTGCTATATAAAATATCTTTGAGATTTATCCTGTAAAATAAACTTGTTTTCTTTTATTAATAGGTGTAATTTTTAATTCCTAATGTATCCAATGAATTTTTCAGGAACATTGTAACAATTCTGGTTAAACTATAATATTTATGTTTCTAAAATACAAAATTGGAGCATACATCTTTGCTTCCATCTGATTACTTATCTTAAAACATCACTTAATTAACACACTGAAGAAAATTATACCTTACAAAAAAATATTGTTGATATATGATTAAATAACATAAACAAAAAATCTTGATTACTTATATTAATAAAACAATCAATATTATTTAGTCTATAAATTACTAATATAGCTCTTTCATCTGTCACAATTGCAGTCATTTAATCTAAATGTTTATCAGTTTTTGATTGACACATTGCACAATCGAGGAAGTCATTTTCTATTTGCCTGACATGATCGTTGAATGAATAATCAAGTCTTATTTATGACAGACATAAAGTGTTTTTGAAAAGCATTTAACTTGATTTATAATGAGTTTATCTAATTCTGAAAGAGATTAATATTTCCAACAGGAAAAAGTTTTTTTTTTTTTTTTTTTTATTATTAAAAATAACCTTTGACTTGTTTTTTGTAGTGCATCTGAACTCTGAACTCATGCACATAATATTGAAAATCATCGTTTAGCCTATTTTACTTCTAAGTAAAAGAGAATTCTTCTACTTCTAAGAAAATACTTATTCGCACTTTCCAACAATGTTTATAGCGAAGATTTATTTTCTGGAGCTGGACAGATTTATAAACAGAAAAGAAACAGATTACAACCAGATAATTCGGAAAAACTCTTATTTTTACTCTGTAATTTGCCCAAGTTAAATTTTGATATTTGGCCGAAACCGAATATTCGGATTCTATGCCGCATCACCGAATACCGAACAACTATTCGGTATTCCGTCAATCCCTAGTTTTGTTTTAGTATCTATTTTATTTTCTGTTTCGCAAATTTTTCCTTCCATAGTATCAACGCCCTTTTCATTGCTACAGCTAGCTCTGGCATCCTCTTGAACTTTCTTCTGCATTTCTTTTTTTATTTGTATTCTTGCGGGATAATGTTGCAATATCCATCCCTAATATGGAAAAACATTTTAAATTCTATCAAAATTCTAAACAAACGAACCCTATAGATTCGATAAAAACCATGTGCGCTAAAGTGAATGAGAAAACAAACCCGAAGTATGACGTCAATTCACTCAAAGCCCACGGTGAACGAGAGTGCAACTAGTTTGCACACAATCAAAACAGAGAGGAGAAACACGAGAAATCCTCTCCTCCACTCATAGAGGCACGGAAATGCAACTCTCGTGTGTGCTCAGCGCTCCACGCGTTCTTTGTCCAACCTCCCCCTTCTGAAAATCACCACGGTTCATAGGGAAATAAAAATTCATCGTTGATGGTGGCAGCCACTGCGACTTGCGAGCTCTTCCATTTAGGTTCCTGCCGGGAATCGGAGTGGAAAAAATATGTTCCCAGAAATGATTTCTGGGTTTCCCGGGAACGCTTTTTTTCGATCCCTGAGCATGATGATATGGAATATGATTTTAACATCTGAAATCTTTAATTTTCAAAAATGAATATTTAAATTACTAATTAGTGGAGAAAATCTTGTAAAATAAAGAATTTTTAGAATAACTACTCAAGGAAGGTTAAAAACATCTTTGTCACATGATCAAAATTGCTTATAATTCAATAGGTAATTTATTTATCAAAAATCGAAAACACAGTTCAATTCCAAATCGCATCCAGTCAGGCCTTCCAATTTTATCTTTCCGTTAAAAAATGAATTTGTAAATGTGTCAAAGCATTTTGCGCTTGTTGAGTAGAGCAGTTGAGAACAGCCTTAAAAGATAATCTCCCCAATCAAGAAAATTTTCCTTTGCGGCTTGACTGAAATCTTAAAGGTCATTTTATGTTATTAATTGTAAATAATCTGCGTTTTCTCAAAGGAAAATATTTTATTCAAAATATTGAATATTTGTTATCTATTTTATCTTTGCTACATTCACATCTTTTAAATTTTATCTTTAGATCTTCTGATATGTTCATCAACACATGCAATTTGCATTCTACATGCATACAAATATAACATAGACTCACTATGTCTCACGGTGACTGCTGGGATAAGACTGTTAAAAGTAGAAATTATTTATATCCAATAATTTGAAACCCTTAAATTACAAAAATGAGAAAATAGATCTTTTCTAAAAAACGAGTTGGTTAACCAATTGATTTAAACCGTGCCAATCCTGCTGGTAACAGAATAAAATCATAATGCAAAAACCCGATCCTAATGTAGGAATGCAAGAAAAACAAAAGCTTACTAAACCCAATAGCCATGATACAGCAAAGAAAACTCACAGCCAATCATTCATTAGAATACAGAATAAAAAGTAACCAATGGAGAGAATTACTTATGATTATGTCATCATTGAGGCATATGTAATTCTTAGTAAATCTTAACTAATCAAGCAATCTAGG
This sequence comes from Maratus speciosus, assembly GCA_963932465.1. Taxonomy (NCBI): domain Eukaryota; kingdom Metazoa; phylum Arthropoda; class Arachnida; order Araneae; family Salticidae; genus Maratus; species Maratus speciosus. Next base: position 200,738,344 of record OZ010789.1, read on the forward strand.
GTCACCCAGGGTAATTCCTGGTCAAAAAGCATCAACATCTAATTATTATAAAAACTATTAAAGGTATTGTTCCCAATTTTTTTGTGGAATAAGCCCCCCTCTGATGGCTATATTATAAAATGCTTACTTAAAGATCTATGCACTTATAATTAAAAAAATTATAATTTTTAAATGACCAAGTCACTTCTGGGGTAATTATTGGTCAGCATCCTTTTTCATGTAAATAAAGTAGTACAGTTAATTTTTTTATGACTGAGTTATAAAATAAGTAGAATCAATCTTCTAAAAGTTTTGTTCATCTCATAATTGTGGAATAATAAAGCATAGACTTTGTTTTGGGCATAAATACAAAGTTATTTGACATGCAACAGACTCTTTGTACATTTTACAAATCATTAATTAGCCAAAGAATTTTTATGCATTTTTACAGCATTTATAAGCAGTATTTATTACTTCATTAGTATCCACTGTAAAAGGATTTATTAATAACTTGTAAATTTATTGGTCCATAAAAAATATAACTGAATGTTTGTTACCAATTTTATTTTGCTTAGGTCAACTGAAGTTTTCGGCTACCTTTTCAAGAAATTTTTGATACAGACCTTTAATATAATACACAGCATAATAATTAGGTTCCTCTATTGCATTAAGTATATTTTTATGTACGTGTTTGGCATTTTGCAATGAGATAGTATTTCTACTTAAATCGTTCAGTCATAGAGTGGGTCTTATTCTCTGAGCACTTACTGTTTTCTTCTTTTAAGTGTTTTAATATAGTAGGGGGAAATTTTATAATCTTTTTTAAAGACTGTGATATGTCATTAGTTGAAGTAAAATAATTAAAACCTCAAAAATGACTGATCTGTTGTGAAATGTGTAAAAATCAAGATCAATCTTTTGCAGAAATTTGAGTAGCAGTTTTGAATCTATTATTTAATTTCAACTAAATGAATAATTAAGACATATATTTCAAAGAAAAGGATTCAAAGTATCTTTGAGATTTTTTACAGTTTCATAAATTGTTATAACAAAAGCGAAAATGATCAAGAATATCCTCAGAAACTGTGACCAGGAATTACCACAGGTGACTACTTTATTCAGAACTACAATTAACTAAAATGTGGTGAACAGTGTGGTTGCAGTTAATTCTCAAAGATTTTGCAACAATTAAAATCACTAAATATGACAATAAAAGGGAATTAAATTATGATAAAAACATTGACCAGGAATTACCCCAGTGACCAAGATTTACCCCGGATACATGGGGCAATATTTGACCAACTTCTGTAAATTCTTTAAAACAGTACAAAAAATTTCAAGACTGTTTTTTAATAGCTAACGTAGTTGGTAATTGAACCAAAAAGAAAGAAAAGAAAAATATTTAAAATTTGAGTTGTGACAAACATCTTTGTAAAAATGTATCATAACTAAGGCCAATGTTATTTTACAGAAATTTAACAAGCCATTTTAAAAAGATTTTTTTTTTTCAAGATAAATAAATAATAATCTCATAATTAAGTAATAAATTCCAATGAGGATAGTTCAGAGTACCTCTATGTTTTTTTTTTCATTTTGATAAAGTGTTTTTAAAACATAAAAAAGACTGTGACCAGGAATTACCCCGGGTGACCCTAAGTAGTAAAAGTGTATTTTTAGCTCAAATCTGCCATTTTGGCTATTTTTAAAAATAAAAGGCTTAAAAAAAAGAAGAAAAATAACTAACTACTTATTTTTTTCTTCTCGGCTAATTTTAGAAAAATTATGTAGATTTAAAGCTTATAAGAAAAGTTTGATTAAAAATGTTTGTCACCTTTACAAATTTATTAATTCATTTTTCTAAAGCTTTGCTTGTAGCTTCTGCATAACTTGGATTTTGCATTTTTCAATAATGTGTAAAATAAAAGAAAACATTAGGGAAAAAGAGAGAAAAACCACATGAAAAAAAAAAAAAAACAGCATGGTTTTTTTTAACCATTTGGTTTAAACCAGCGTGGTTTAAACCAAACAACCCTGTCGCGTACGTATAACAATACCACATGCCATAATTTAATTCTATTGGAATGAAAACCTATGAATATTTCTCACTCTAAAACAGGGTTGGAAAAAAACCGGGTTTTTTTGTAAAAAACCAAAAAAACCGGTTTATTTGGTTTAAACCAGGTTTTTTTGGTTTAAACCAGGTTTTTTTGGTTTAAACCGAGTTTTTAAAAAATATAATTTCCTATTGCATACAGATGCATATCTGTTGCTAAAATGAACATTTTTGGATATTATATAAGTAATATAACTTTTGTAAATATTTAAATTAAATAATTACAGTCAATTATATAGAAATTTGAAATCATTTCTAATTTAAACATAATTAGTAACAGCTATGTCTTATGTTCAAAGTAAACTGCTTCACACAGTGAAACATTGATATCTTGAAAATCATATGAAGAATATTTTGATTAATAATGTAATAATCAGCCAATAAACATTTGATGCAGTTTCATGAATCTGTGCTTGTTATTATTATTTTTTTAATATCCAAATACTTCTGGTTATTTTGTTTTCTGCGTGATAACTCCAAGTGTCCAAGTCAACATTTTTGGCCATTAGATTCAGCAACTAACAGAAAAGATTGATTGGTATTATTGAAATGCTATAACTAGCATTCAATTTTTGCAAGCTGTGTTATTCAATTTGATATCTTAAGTTACTCTTTTAAATTCTTTAAGGAGATAATCTTCCCCAATCCAGAAAATTTTCTTTTACAACTTAACCAAAATCTTAAAGATTATTGTATTTTGTTATTAACTGCTGTAAATAATCTGCATTCTTTAAATGAAAATACTTTATGCTAAATATTGAATATTATTTATCTATTTTATCTTTTCTAATTTCACATGTTTTAAGAAAATTCTTTAGGGTACCAGATATGTTCATCAGCACATGCTAATTTTCATTCTACATGCATAGAAACATGACCTAGGCTCATTATGTCTCATGTTGACTGCTGAGATGAAGTGTTAAAAGTAGAAATTACTTCTATCTATAATTTAAAACAATTAAATTACAAAAAAGAGAAAATATTATATTAGATTTTTTCTAAAAAAACCAAATGGTTTTTTTGACAAAAAAACCAGTTACCATGGTTAAAACCACTTGGTTTAAACCTTGCCAACCCTGCTCTAAAACAAAGACCTTGTACAAAGTTTACACTTGGCAGAGAACCAACCACGATTCGGAAAGAGGCAGCAGATATTCTCTCAAAAAATTACTTGTCAATCATATTTCACGTAATAGTAGACAATTTTAAAGCAATTAAAAAAAGTACGCTTTAACAAAGTGAAACTTTGATTCATTTTTAAAAATAAAAGCATATGCAGGCATGATTATTGAAGTGATTTCTAATCGAAAAGCTTTTTCATTATAAATGAATTAGTTATTGAATTATGAGTAATTGTTGTCTCAAAATTACTGACTTTTAATGTCTTGGAATTATTATATGAATTATTTTTTTAATATTTGCCTTCAATAATTGAATTCAGTTGGAATGAAAAATGTTGCTTATCACTATGATTCACCTTACCTAGAACAAAGATCTTGTACAAAGTCTAAACTTTAAAACCAAAAGGTTCAAATGCGCTTTGAAAATAGGTTGCAAAATAGTAACTGTTTTGATATGTGCCATTGTTTTCTAGATGGATTTATAATTAATATCTCGGCTTATTACAGACACATTTTTTCGAAAATCATTCATTACCAACAATCCTTGGATGATTATACGTCGATAGGTACATCGAGTGCCCTCAACTCCTCCGCTGAGCGACAGCAAAATAAGACACATGAATGAGATCTTATAATAGTTCTGTTTTTACTTTTTAAGTGTGGAGTGGAACCGTAATAATGTTGGCAAAATGCTGGTGACAAACCTGCTCCAACACAGGCTATATTTTACATCGGTACAACAACTTCCAAAGGGGTGCAGGGACAAAAAAAAAATGTTCTAAAAGTGCAGTTTCTGCGATATAAAATCATGCAAATTTGAGGTAATTATCATGGGCCCGGGCAATGATCAGCTAGTACGAGGGTCACTCTGAAATTTTTGAGATACAACTAGGTTTTTAAAGTTATACTTACACAATTTTAGGTGTGTTCAAAGTAGTCTCCTCCAACATCAATGAACTTTTATAGACGAATTTTCGACAGATTAAATGCCTCAAGCCATTCATTTCTTGATATGGATGAAAAAAATGCATTTATAGCCACATCAATCTCTTCTTCTGAATGAAAAGGATGTTCACGTAAGTTCTTTTTTAGATTAAAGAATAACCAAAAGTCACACATAGCTAGATCAGGTGAATACGGCAGATGTTCTATCACTTTAATTCGTTTTTGTTTAAGAAACTCAACTGTTAATCCGGCTGTATGTGAAGATGCATTGTCATGGTGAAGCATTAGTCCCGTAACATTAACTTCTTGTAGAATTTCTGGAAGACATTTAGTGGTATACCAGTGTGCTGTTACTGTCTTCTGTCCTTCCAACTTGATGGCTTTGACCAATCCCGTACTTCTGAAGAAAACGGCATACATCACTTTTTTCAGTGCACGTTGTCTTTTCACAATTGTCAGCGTGGGATCATCTTCAAAGACCCATACTTTGCTTTCATGACGTGTTGGAACGTCAAAAAACGGTACGTACGTTTCATCACCTGTTACAACTTTAGAAATGATGCGGTGGCCACCATCATTTAGCAATTTAAGAGTTTCTTTACTGATTATGACACGCTCCTCTTTTTGGTGCTGAGTTAGATTATGGGGAACCCAACGGCAAACTACTTTTTTCATATGCAATTCTTCATGAATAATTTTGTGTATGGCTGCGGATCAAATGTTAAGTTCCTTCTGTATCATTTGATAGGTACAGCGATTTTCATCCATTAACATTTTTCGTATAAGAGACACATTATCCGGGATTACTGCCGACGGCGGCCTTTCCTGTGTGTTCTTCATCCTGAAGAAAATTGCGACCTCTGCTAAATTCTTTAAACCATCTGAATACAGTAGCACGAGATGGAGATTCATCACCAAATGCTAATTTCAATCCTTGAACGCATTCTTCTTGGTTTAATCCTGCTTTAAAATCGTAGAAAATCATAGCGCGGAAATGTTCTCGCGTCAACTCCATTTTCTCTTCTGTTTAAAATTTATTCTACGCTAAACAAGTTGAAGTAAGCCAGTAAAAAATCGTCTGCTGTGTTAAAATACTTTGTATTTTAAAATTAAACCGTTATTTTTATTTTGTAAATTCTCGTCTGCGCGTATCTCAATAATTTCAGAGTAACCCTCGTATAATTTTGATGATATGCAGGCAGCATTCTTTAAAATGTAATTAAGTGTAAATCAATGTATAACTAATTTATTACTTATTAATTAAAATTTATGCATGATTAACATAAAATTGTGTAAAATTATAGATAGTGTTTTTTATAAATTCTAAGAAAATGTCTTATCCCTCTTTTTTCAAAATCCATACTCACAGGCATATATCTATAAGTCAATGAAATTACAATCAATGCTTCTTTCCTATGAGGCACAGGTGGCAGTGCTTCCGCGAGAGCAAGCACCATTATTCGTTGCTACATTACCAACTAATGAAATAAATTCTTTAAATTTGTGTACAGACACCTTCGGAACAAATGGTTCGAAAGAAACACTGACTACGATAATTTGTTCAATCACAATCAAAAACAGCTTTTTTTAACTTAAAAGTACTAGTATCTTTTTAATTCTTATTTTTACATAGATTTTTACCTGGGCACACAAAAAGCTTCGTCTTAGGTAGGGATTGACCGAATACTGAATAGTTGATTCGGTATTCGGTGGTGGCATGTAAACCGAATATTCGGCTTCGGTCAAATACTTAAAAGTATTCGGCTGAATAATTGCAGATAAGTATTTTCTCAGAAGTAGAAGAATTCTCTTTTACTTAGAAGTAGAATAGGCTAAACAATGAGTTTCAATATTATGTGCATGAGTTCAGAGTTCAGCTGCACTATAAAAAACAAGTCAAAGGCCATTTTTAATTTAAAAAAAAAACTTTTTCCTTCCTAAAATAGTCTACATAGGGGTGAAATCAAAACAACTGTCTACAACAGAGGGAAAAAAAAAGTAACGAAGGTGTGCATCTTTCACTTATCATTTAATTTTATTTACTTCTACATTATTTTTTTTAAATTTAAATTTATTTAATGTGTATTTTCTTTAATATACACATCAAATAAGTATATCAGAATTCATATCTGTATATCTAAGGTGTATATTAAAGAAAATACACACATAAAATAAGCATACCCCTATGCCTATTCTATAGCTTTTATAATCATTATATCAAAATTGCTCAAATTTCTTTTCTTCATCACCACAATGTTAAAATATTAATCGAAATATAAATATTCTATCAATAATTTGACAGAAAATAGTTATATGTACAAATTGATATACCTTTTGTATTTTGAGAACATTGCTATTCAATATGTTTATAATTAGACTTAGACAATCAGTAAATCAGCTTAATGACAACATTGTTTCTTTGTATTTGAACTTTTGTTTTTCTGACAATCCTTATCCTTAATAATACCCTGTATAGTTTAATACTTTCATAGGTAATTTTTGTGTATTGACTAGTGATAAAATAATAAAAAATAAGTGATGGGTTAATGAATTCGTGAGTGGAAAGAAGTCATTAAATTTTTTTGTGTAATTAGATTTAAGAGAAAAAATGTAACTGAATTAAATTATTGAGAATTTAATTTCAATTACAGCTTATTAAAAAAGCTAATATATGCAAAAATGCGTATTAAAAAGTTTCAAGTATTCGGTTGCCGAATACCGAAGCTTCGGTCAATCCCTAGTCTTAGATATAACTGAGAGCAAAAAGCGAAAAACAGAGTGTTTGAAACTGAGAAAGATCTACAAAGTGTTGCAGAAACGGCCCGCTCTATAATACTTAAACCCAAAGCGTTTGGTGTAGCAGGAAATGACCATTCTTTTAGCATAAGAAGCCTCGAAAAAGTGACTTAGCTCAAATAACCAATTTTCACTTAACCAATGCATTTAATATGTGCTTGCACAGTTTCAAGTAGAATTTTCACCGTTTAATGGAATCACTTTGTTGAATAGAATTTGAATTAACAAAGCTGCGGATTCCGAAAAAAGCCAAAAAGTTTAAATATTAACTTTGGTTTTGATTCGTATAAGCGGCAATTATAGTAATTTTTCTTAGCTCTGGGGGGTGTTTTAACCCCCCATCCCCCTTGGCTGTGCCACTATTACTATCTGCACCCTTTGCTTAAGTAGTACTTCCAAATGAACAACAATGGATTTCCAATCCCTGAGTACACATCTGAGTGTACTAACTTTGCTTGCAAAACCCACTTTATCTTGTGCAAATACATTAACTTTACAATTTTTTCTTCTAGGGCTTCAGAAATCAGCTTTAACTCTCTTAAACGTTTAGGGGGTTCATGAAAAAATTTATAAAGAGTTATCAGTGTAGAATCTATATCATTAATTATTTTACAATCTTTATTTGATTGTAAAATACTCAACTGGGCCATTCCATGAGAAACGGACAAAATGTCCAGCACGTGACGCTTACATATACAGTATGGAACCATTTATCCGGAAACCAGTTATCCGGAATGATTATTTCTGATAGACTGATTTCAGAATCTTTGCAGAAGAAGGTGCCATACATTGCCAGTTTGACATAGGCTTTGCTTGAAACAATTGTATAATTTGATGACAACATCTAGTATTTTTCGTCATCACATTTAGTTGTATTTTAGATGTTTTAATTTTTATGCAGAGGAAACAGAAGAATTTTTGTTCCTAAAGGATTCCCATAAATTGCCTTCTTTTAAACTCTGGCTAATTTTTTATCTTTCTTGCATTGATTTTTAATCCAATCAAAATGGGGCAATGGGCCAAAATAGTATAAATTTTCCAAATTTTTTTTCAATAAAAATAAATATTATGAAACTCAATTTTTTTCCCTTTTTTTCCCCCCATGAAGCGTCTTTTTTCTTTTTTTTTTTTATCTGATAAGTCTAATTTCTACTTTCCCTCCCCCATCAGCAGTCTTCAAAAGATCTGTGCAAATTATTCATTTTGTATAGTAGAGATTTATACTAATAAAAGAAAGTTTCACACCCTATGCGTGTGTGTATGTGAATGTCTGTTTCCGATGGCTAGCGAAATCTATCGCACATAGAAGTCTGAAAATTTAGGTAAGGATGGTTCAAGACAGGTCCTGATGCACCTGAGACTCAGATTTTTATTATTTTTTTTAAGGCCAGGGTCCCTTGGCCCCTTTAAGTTTTTATGCCTTAAATTGTTAATAACTTGTTCCCATTTTATCCGATCTTCTTCGTTTTTGGGATCATATCTCCATTTAGTTATTTCCCCATTTCTACATTCCAGTTAAGACCCTAGCCACCTGGGGCCCGGTACAGGGCTCATTGAAGTTTTTCGCCCCAAATTGTTAACCTTTTACCCGCCAACGTTCCACAAGTGGAACATAAAATATGTGGTGCTGTATATTTTTAAGTATTTGTTTAATCTGTTTGAAATTTTTAATATCTTTTTAAAAGACGTATTGTAATGGATTAAAAATTGTTTTTTTATTTTTTTATGGTTTCTATTTTGGAACTTGTTGAAATGTAACAAAAAAGTAAATGTAGTAGACTGTGCTTTTTACTCTATCTATAACTTTAGAATTCAAATGTGAGTGCTGTGGTGATTAGGGCTGGGCGATGTCTAAAATGAAATATCGTGATAAATCGGCAGCTTTATATCACGATATTCCGATATATCGATATTGCGACATATGAACAAAAAAATATATGTACATTTATAATATATGTATAACTTCAATATACATTATATATTTTATTAAGGATTAAAATTAAAAAAAAAAAATATATATATATATATATATATATCATTTTCAAATAGATTAATAAAAAACTATGTATAAATAAGCAAATCTAAAAAAATAAATGCTAAAAGAAACTAGTAGGATGTGTCAATGGCAACAATTTCTTCTATTTCTACGTGTTATTACTTCAAAATACGCTATCACAGAGGCAAAATTAAATAACAATCTATGCCCATCATGAATATTCTAAAGATATAGGTGCACTAAATTGTATGCATTTAAAAGGAAATATAAGCATCGCATCTTTCAAACAAATCATTGAATTTCAGCACCAACCTTATTAGATGTCTGTAACCAAAATTCCTAATCTAAAAATCATAAAAGCAATACCTGTTGGACAGTATACACCCAAGCCCTAAGAAGGCTCTACTTATGTGAAACCGTAACAGAATAAGGTGTTTGATTAAAATTCGTGCATTAGTTTTTGAGATACAGATATCGCTAAAATTGTGGAAAATGCAGCATAGCAGCGCCACCTATTGGACGATTAACGCTAACACTTAATCAGCAACAAGTTATGTCGACGTCTGTCTGAATTTGAAATGTTATGAAAATGCATGTGATAATTCTTGAGAAAAAGATATAGCGGAAATTTTGAAAAATACAGCATAACAGCGCCACTTATGGGCTATAAACGCCAAACACTAATCAGTAAAATTTATGTCTACGTCTAAGTCTAACTGAATCTGAAGTTTGATAAATATCAGCGCATTAGTTCTTCAGACAGAGCTATTGCGAAAATCGTGAAAACTCAGCATAGTAGCTCCGCCTGTTAGGCCATTTACACCAAGAACTAATCAGCACTAATTTACAAGGTATAACTGAATTTGAAATTTGACAAAAATCCGTGCATTAGTTTTTGAGATAAAGTTATTGTGGATAACGTAAAAAATGCACCTACCTGTCAAGTAATTTACACTAATTTATAACAAGATATAAAATAATCTAAAATTTTGCTAAATTCCGTGCATTAGTTCTTCAGATAGAGCGCCTACAAAATTTGTGTTACAAAGAGACAGACAAAGTTTTTTAAAAATAGTCAAATCGTGTTCAAGACTTTCTAAACATGTAAATCGGTCGAAACCTGGATGACAAAATTTTCATGAATCCAATACTTTCTTCTTGTAAAGATAGAAGAAAGTAAAAGAACTAAAAAAAAATCATTAACAGAGAGAGAAAAATAATAGTTTGGTTAAAGTCAATTTTTGAATTGTTTATATTCTATAATTGTTAAATAATATTTATATTGCTGTTGTGCTGTTATGCTTAAAATTGTCTAACTATGCGTCGGCGTCCCCGACAAAAACTCTTATTTTATTTCATTTTTATATTCTCCATTTTTTTTTTAAAAGAAAAAATAAAACTCTGTGTGATGTGCGAATCATAATCAAATGTGTTTCAAAATTTACCTTCCCCTTAATTTTGTTCTTCCATCGTCCATGTATGCTGTGTGCATGAACCGCAATAATTAACCCTTTGGACTCCGGCGTCTCTTACACAAATTTTATTCGGTCGGCACCACTTTTATAAAAGAAGTTTCCTTCAAGTACACAATTTCAAAAATGCTGAGATTAAGTAGGAAATTTTATCATCCTTTATTACAGGTGCCAAAAACAAATTTTGAAAGGAAAGATGGTGTCGCCACAGTGGCGACAACGGAGTGCAAAGGGTTAAATAACTTTATGCAATAGTGGATAAGGATTTTAATGAGTTACTGTCCCTTTCAACTAATTTCTTGCTATTACATTTAAAAAATCCGTGAATGTGCTAGAAATTTTTGCATGAAATAATATTTTTTTTAGAACAGCCCTAAGAATTTAAACTTAAAAATTCTGAATTAAAATATTTTTTTCCCTAACCTTTAAGACTATTTCCTATGCTTGTTCTATTGGGGAACTTGGATGAGGATCTCCTGCGTTTCGACCAATGTCCGCTAAATGAAGAAAAAAAAATTTATGTCTCTCCTCTTTTGATTGTCAGTACACAAACTTTAACTGCTTAATTTTTCTGGCTGTTTGTTATTTTGAATTCTAGTGACATTAAATAAATATTGATATCTAAAGATTCTCCCCCACTCCCCACAAACAAACAATGACAGAGGCAGTAAATACCAAATACTCACATATGTCAATTTTTAAAAGAAACTACCAGGAGAAAAAAAAACCGAGCTTCAGAGAAGTAAAAATATCTGCATAAAAAAAAGAACCTGGAATAAACATTAATATATATTGCTATGGAAGTATTATTTCATTTGTCCAATTAAATCCACTGTTGCAAATAAAATGTAATATTTCATTTATTTATCTCCCTGAGTCACATATTGTTCATTAACAACGAACAAATATTCATTCAAAACCGCTGTCTAAATACCAGATTGAAAAAAAAAAAAAAAAATATATATATATATATATCATTTGCTGTTGGCAGCGGCATGAAAAAAAACAGCTGTATCATATTTATCACCCGTCATCTGAACACCGAAACTATCACTTTTTCCCCTTTTGAAAAACCTTTTAGGCTCAGAGAAATCACAGCGTAATACCATGATAATACCATGATAGTATCATGCTTATCGAAAACTGAAGGTTCGGTTAATATCACGGTTGAAGCTGGGAGAATCTTGAGGAGTGATCATGGTTTAGGGTGAGACGTATCATGATGATCGAAACCGATTATTCGGTATTTAATATCATCATGGTTTAGGCAGGGAGAAACTACTCCGTTAGTATCATGATCATCGTAATAACCTGCGGTTTAGAATGGTAGAATTTTGAGTACTCGAAGTTGAAAAAGCGCCGATTGCAGTTTAATGAAAAAGTATGATAATCGTGGTTAGCAGCATGGGTATGATAATCGCGGTTTACACCCTGATTATGATAATCTTGGTTTACATCACAATTACGATAATCGCGGTTTACATCACGATTACGATAATCGTGATGTACCGTTGTATAGGATTTTTTGATATCGTTATCACGATTTATAATTTATATCGGTTTTATCGATATATCGCCCAGCCCTAGTGGTGATTATTATTGTATTGCTTAGTGTTGTTTATTACGTTTTATGCACAAATGAATGTTTTATCTTATTTTGTTTTTGTTTTATGATAATTTGAATGCCAATGTTCCACATATGGAACATTGGCAGTTCAGAGTACAAAATTATCTTATTGTTACTTTTTTTAGGATCTTGATCATTTTTACTGGGCTCCCTCGGGCGATTATTTTTTTATTATTTTCGTACCAGTATTATTAAAGAATACATTTTATGATATATATCTCTTGCACCTGCTGCCAAAGTGTCTGTGAAATATTTTTGAACCAATAAATGCCAAGAAAATCTACAAAAGAATTGAAAAAACAAGAAGGAGGAGGTTTTTATTATTATAGTGATGGCAAAGTTGTTTGTGGACGATGGAGTGACAATAGTGTCGTTACTGTTATATCAAATTTGGAAGCTAACACATCGCTAACTCAAAGTGGAACATGATATTCTCGAAAATTGAAGCGAGAAGTTTCAATCAAATAACCTCAATTGATTAGATTGTATAATTAGAATATGGGTAGTGTAGAATTTTTGGATTATTTGCTTGGACCATATCGTCCAGTACTTCGATGGCAAAAATGGTGATGAAATCTATTTGCAAATGAACTAAATATGGCTGTTGTTACTTGTCATGCAGTAGGTTCAAAAGAAATCCTAAGCCATGTGGAGTTTCGTCGCGAAATTGCGACTGTTGCCATAAAACTTGGATTTGATGTTTGAGAAAGGGAATAGAAAGTCCTACTGCTCCAGAAAGTATGGACATTATCACCTCATTCAGTAGCTATTGCTTTTCGCCTACTACTCAAGAAGATTCTCAAATCGACAGAAAAACATGAATAAATGGTGTGAATATTATGGAAATTGTATGCATGAAAAATGTTTTCAGTCCTTTCATAAACATTTTGCTCTTAGTGACTAGTTAACATGTTACTAAAATAGAAACATTTTTTACTTTACCTTATTTTCTTTGTTTACTTATGTGTGTAGTGCTGGTATGATTTCGAAAGAAAAATTCGCCAAAATGTACAAATGTTATTCGTACCGCCAACGTTCCACAAGTGGAACATACCTGTAACTCCACTTCTATTTTACATAACATCCCAAAATTCAGCACGCAACATTAGAATTAATCTAAATCATCTCCAAAAAAATTTCAAATTAATTTGACAAAAACAGTTCATGGTGCGGCGGGTAAAAGGTTAATAAAAAGCTACCTTTTAATCAGATCTTCATTTTTAGGACCCTTATTCCATTTAATTATTCTCATGTTTCTACATTCCAGTTAAGACGCTGGAGCCCCCAGGGTCCTGTAGGGCCGGTCAAAGACTTCTTGAACTTTTTGTGTGCTGTGCATTCCCCCCCTTAATTCTCTCACCTTCTCAGTGCATATTTTTAAAGTTGAGCCTTGGACTTTTCTTCAAGGATAAACACCCTCATATTTTTATCGGGACCCTATGGCCCTTTTTAATTTTTTTCCAATTTTTTGCTCATTTGTTTAAAATATTCTAACGAATAACTCATACCCCATCTTTAATTCTGACTAATTGAAGATCGAAAGCGCTAAGTACTAAGACATTTTAACATGTTTTTACGTTAGGGCCCTGCTGTTAACTATCGGGCACCTTCGACCGCTTGAGGTTGTATCCTTTCCTCGTGTTTTAAGCCAATTTCAATGGGATTTGGTTCATTCAACTTATATTACAATTCAGCTACTTTCTGCATTATGAAATTTTATCTTGCACTTCAGTTACCAACATTTTTGAACATTAAAGGTGCATTCTTTTTTCGGGTTCTATGGGATCGATTACCACGAGGTTTGGCTCACTCAACTTGGTTTTCGATTATCTCTGGCCCGAGCCGAATACTTCCGATACACGCTGCCTTAGGTAGCAGGACCCAGGTTCGTTCGGAAAGAGGTTTGTTGGGAACACACTAGACGCTGCGGAAGGCAATGGACACCCGAAACTAGGTTCATTTAAAAGATTTTCAAAAGATATAAAATCATACAAACTCGAGTTTTGCTTAAGGCTACTCTTAACTGCTCTGCTCAACAAGCGCAAAATGTTTTGACACATTTACAAATTCATTTTTTAACAAAAAGCTATAAAATTGGAAAGCCTGGGCATGGAAGCGATTTGGAATTGAACTGTTTTTCCATTTTTTTGATCAATCAATTTCCTAGTGAGTTAGAAGCGATTTCGATCACGTGACAAACACGTTTTTCGCCCGCTCTTGAATGCTCTTTCTCCCTTCGCGTGGAAATTCGGTTCAAAACGTCCATTTTGACCCTATTTTCTGAAAGATCTATTGCGTTTGCAAAAAAAATGGAAAAAACAGCTCAATTACATAGTTTCTGAACAACAATACCAGCTAGTTTCATACATTTTCGAACAAATATAAATTAAAACTTATGTCAGAAAGTTGCCCTTTTGGATTTGAGAAACACCCTTAAGGCCAGGGCTGTTAGTCATTCAGTTTCCGGATTCGTCTCAGTATTATTAAATCTATAGGCGTTTGACGCATTCTTATATTTAAAATATCTCCTTAGGAAATTAATATATTTAACTAATTTTTCTGTGCACAATTCTTAAAGAATGTCTCTTTTTTTGCCTTAAGGTTATTATAATGAGGCATCGCCGAGCAGGTCAGCTAGTAGGAAATAAAGTAAAGAGCACACATAGTCAGGGAAGGGAAGTTCTTTGGTGGGATGAGTCTGTGTGCGGACATTTGTGTAGTAATAAATGATAGGCAAGGCTTAAAGATAGGCAGCATTTTTTGCCCTGAATGCGAGCTAAAATCCTCCGCGCTGACCGCAGGAAATCATGTTGGAAAATAGGAAGACAGATCTGTTATATATGGAGCTCACTAGGTAAGATCCCCTACTGCCAGATCGGGATTTTGTCGAGAGTGGTTCGTTGGAAAGCTTTTACCATGGGGATCAAGGAAATGTATACAACTACCCATCCGAATGCAACTGGTGAAGAGTTTTACTGGAGAGAGATGAATTCCTGTTATTTATTGATTTCTCCAGGTCGCTAGCTATGCAGGGAAGACACTCCATGTGGTAGAAAAAGGCAGCTTACAGTACAATTATGTAACTTGTTGTTGCCAGTGTAAAGTTAGTGAAGGTTCCATCTTCCTTCTAGTAATAAACAGAAGATTGTGACCAAATTTTCACAATCATATATAACTAATTGGTCTGCACTAACTTGGAGTATGCTTTAGAAAACATCAGGAACTAACTCCTCGCCCACATTCAGTGACTTGTGTCGGTATGCCTTTCAAAAGGCTTTAATTAGAGACATGGATTCCGTCTTTCGATCAGTTAAATGGGCATGCTTTACAACTTAACTAATAACACCAGTGACAACTGCGAAACACCTTCTTTTATTGTGCGTACTTGGTGTTGGAAAAACTCGTACTTCAGCCATTTCTATTCAGAAATGCACTACTATCCGTGAAGTTACTTTTCTGAACAAGCATAAACTGTCTTCTCTGTAGTCCGCCAACTCTTTTCTACCACACAGAGTGTCTTTTCTGCATTGCTAACAGTCTGGAGAAGTCAATAAATGACAGAAATAGATTGGCCTATTACTTACTCTTCACCAGTTGCATTCGGACGGGTAATTGTATACATTTCCTTGATCCCCATGATATGAGCTTTCCAACGACACCACTCTCGACAAAATTCCAATCTGGCAGTTGGGGACCTACCCTAGTCAGTAGTGAGTAAAGAGTCTGTACGTGGAAATAAACTTCTTCGTCGATTGCAAAAAGTAAACACTACTAGATGTTGGAGTAAAGACCGAGCACTTAATAGTATATTTGACGAGTCTTCAAAAGCTTTTAAAAATCGACATAAGTTTTTAACATTGCTCAAATGCCTACAAGCTATCACCAAAATTTACGATTTTGCATCACATGTATCTTTTTCAGAAAGTTCACTGATTGATAATTGGTACAAGTTTTAGTATATATTAATAGCAATTATTTTAGCGACCTATTCAATATCTACTCCTACATCGAAGTATCTTCAGACAAGTGGCCTGAACTACTTAACTGCTGCTAACAAAATCCAAACCCTGAAATCACATCTGGTGCACAAAAGAAATAATTTTGATATGGTACTGAAAAATGCTTTTGAATTTACTGAACCTCTTCAGAAGCAACTAATAGAAAAAGACTACTTCATTGAAATTAAGAATTTTCTACCGGAAAAGAGAATGTCTATAGTGAACCGTCGATGTGGTGAATATTATCACGATGAGGCAAGAAGTATTGTCGGGTCATCATCAGAATTATTTAAGGTAACAATTTATAATTCATCTTAGACTCAGCAGCTGAATGCACGATTTACTGGAAATGACTTGCTCATGAAAGACATTGCCTGGTTCGATCTCTGTCGCTTCAGTGATAAATGAGCTTGCTGAAGAAGCTGTTACTACTCTGTCTAGGTTGGCAAAAGTCAAGAAAGACTGTCAGAAAAGAGTTGCTGCAATTTCTCCGCTGAATAATTTATATGCTTATTATAATCAGTCGCTATTGTAGCAACAATTGTGACATAGCGAGCTCTCATCTGCTTGCAGCAAAGAAACGAGCGATTTAAAACTCATAAAAGATGATAATCTCTGTAAAATTAATAAGAAATGTAAAAAATGCCTAGCTTGTGCATTAGAATTATTGTGCGAGTTGAATGCCTATGGTCGTATTTATTCAACCTTGATGTACATAGCTTATAATAACATATTAATTTTATCATGCACTCAAGTGTCTTGTGAATGAATGTTCTCAATACTTAAAATTATAAAGAACCGATTGTGTTGGTCTCTAGGACAAGAAATGTTAGAGGATTTTATCTAATTCAAAGTCGATATTTTGATTATGGCTATGATAAGAAAATAGGTGGGGTTACCTCAAGTTCAAAAGAATTGTCCATCAGATATCTGGTA
This sequence comes from Maratus speciosus, assembly GCA_963932465.1. Classification (NCBI taxonomy): domain Eukaryota; kingdom Metazoa; phylum Arthropoda; class Arachnida; order Araneae; family Salticidae; genus Maratus; species Maratus speciosus. The sequence continues at coordinate 200,755,327 of OZ010789.1, forward strand.
TTCTTATTAGTTAATAATGAGGCATAAAACAAACTATTCAATTTTTATGCACAATAGTCAATATTGCTATTTTAAACAAACATTAATCAATTTACTAAGTGTATATATGTTGATAATTTCAAATAACAGAATAAAATGTACAAATATAACGATATTTCAAACAACAAATTAATGAATGTATGTGTGTCAATTTTAATCTAACTCTTTCCGGTCAATACTAATACTTTCCAGCATAAAATTTACAATGCAGTGTACAGATAAGTCTAAGGCTTTTTTTACGGTATAGTAGTTAGTATGTTAGCCTTCCACTCAAAGGGTCCTGGGTCCGAATTCCAGATGAGGCATGGATGTTCCTAGGCATTGTCAATGTGCATATAGGGCAGGGTCAGCGATTCCCTATTCCCGTTGACAGTGATGGAACAGCTGCGCCAATTGCTCCAATTACGCCAAATCGTTAATGCTGCGCATTTCTGCGCCAAAACGATCATTTTTCAACAAAATTGCGCCCAACTGCGCCAATTCGATAATAATTCTTGAGCCAAATCGATCATTTCCCACAAGAATTTCGCCAAATGATCGCGAAAAACACGCGATGTTTGTCAAATGATCTCGGAAAAAAACCTGAATTTTAACAAAGTATCGCTAATTTCGTCAAAAAACGAATAGAATGCGGTCAAAAGATCGCGGAAAAACTTGATTTCGTTAAAAGATCGCGAATAAAACGCAAATTTCGTCAGAAGATCGCGAATAAAACGCAGATTTTGTCGAATGATCGCGAAAAACACGTACATTTTGTCAAAAGATCGCGAAAAACACGCGAATTTTGTCAAAAGATCGCGAAAAACACGCGAATTTTGTCGAAAGATCGCGAAAAACACGCGAATTTTGTCGAAAGATCGCGAAAAACACGCGAATTTTGTCGAAAGATCGCGAAAAACACGCGAATTTTGTCGGAAGATCGCGAAAAACACGCGAATTTTGTCGGAAGATCGCGAAAAACACGCGAATTTTGTCGGAAGATCGCGACAAACACGCGAATTTTGTCGGAAGATCGCGACAAACACGCGAATTTTGTCGGAAGATCGCGACAAACACGCGAATTTTGTCGAAAGATCGCAAAAAACAAACGAATTTTGTCAAAAAATCGCGAAAAACACGCGAATTTCGTCAAAGGATCGCGAGAAAAACGTGGCTTTTGTCAAAGGATCGCTAATTTCGTCAAAAAACGAACAAAGCACGGTCAGAAGATCGTGAAATAACGCTAATTTATTTAAAAAATAGAGAAAAATCCTGCAAATTTTATCAAAAGGTCTCAAATTTCGTCAAAAGATCGCGAAAAACACGAGATTTTTGCCAAAAGGTCGCGAATAGCACGTGAATTTCGTCAAAGGATTGCGAAAAAAAATGTGAATTTTGTCAAAGGAGCGCTAACTTCGTCAAAAAGCGAACAAAACGCTGTCAAAAGATCGTGAAATAAAAACGAGATTTCGTTAAAAGATCGAGGAAAAACACGCGAATTTCGTAAAAGGATCACGAAAAAAAAAAACTAAATTTTGCCGAAGCATAGCTAACTTCGGCAAAAAACGAACAAAACACGGTCAAACGATTGTGAAAAAATGGCAACATTTCGTTAAAATGTCGCAAGAAAACCCCGCAGATTTCATCATAAGGTCGCAAAAAACCTGCGAATTTCGTCAAAAGATCGCGAAATACATGCGAATTTTGTCAAAGGATCGCCAAAAAAAAACGTGAATTTTGTCAAAGGAAAGCTAATTTTGTCAAGAAACGAACAAAACGGGGTCAAAAGATTGTGAAAAAACGCGAATTTCATTAAAAGATCGCAGATAAAACCACAAATGTCGTCAAAAAATAGTGGAAAACACGATGATTTCAACAAAGGGTCCAAATAACACGCGAAAAATACGCGAATTTTGTCAAAAGATTGCGAACAATATGCAAATTTGGTCAAAAGATCATGAAAAACACGCAAATTTTGTCAAAGGGTTGCAAAAAAGCACGAATTTCATCAAAGAATCGCAGGAAAAATCGCGAATTCCGTCAAAGAATACCAAAATGACATTTTGATTCTCCAAAATAGTTATTTTCTGCTCCAAAATGAGCATTTTTGTTGCTCCAAAATAGTTATATTCTGCTCCAAAATGGCTTTTTGCTGCTCCAAAATGAGCGTTTTTGCTGCTCCAAAATGGCTTTTTGCTGCTCCAAAATGAAGTCCATGCTGTTCCATCACTGCGTTGAGAGCGTCTTCACAAGTAGCCATACAGAGTTCATTCTAGGCGTTTTTCGCGGCCTTTCTTTACAAAATTTGACGCCCTGATGCCTCCACTGTCCGAAATCCCCGCCCCGCGAGCCCTATGACTCGGAAAATCGACTGAGAGAAAAATAGCACCCTTTAAGTTAATTTCATCGCTTATTTCAAACAAACTCTAAACTATTTGTCAACATTATATAATGTCCTAGCCCCATTTTGCTCCTAATCTGTTCCTTTTCACTCCCCCCCCCCCCCCCAATCATCCTCATACAGACACCAATTATTTTCAGTAAAATTCCAGCACCGACACAGTCATAAATTTCTCTCTCTGTCTCTATACCCCGTTTCTCGGCTACCGTGAAAATTCAGCCGAAATAAGAAAGAAGAAAAAAAAAAAAAAAAAAAAAAAAAAAAAGAAGGGAAAGGTCCTTTGACGAAATTGGCATTTTTTCGCGATTCTCTGACAAAATTGGTTTTTTTCGGCGAACATTTCTCAAAATTTGTGATATAGTTTATGTCCAAATTTTTGGATTTAAGACCGATTTTTAATTTTTAGAAAAGAATCAACCCCTGCATTGCAAAGTGTCATTAATGGGGTAAAGGCAGACCTGCCAACTGCTACGAAAAAATCGTAGTTGCTACGATTTGGACCTATAAACTACGATGCTACGAAAATCGGTCTTAAACTACGATTTTTTTACAAAAAACACAAGCTCATTTTTTGTATCTAGTTGCGATTTTTATCCCACACAGCAATTTTTCAGGAGTGATTCTGTTGCGAAATTTCCAAAATTTCAAAGGTAATTTCCGAAAGTTTTAAAAAATTGGCGATTAGTACGAAAATTTGGACAGTAAAAAATGCTCATGGAAGAAAAAAATCTGGGCGGCAAAACAAACTTAACATAAAACACTCTCTTTATGTATATTAACCATGAGAGAATCATGTTTCTGTAAATATTTATACAGGAATTCGCTTCCTTAGAAACAAGGTGCCATTTTAAGAATTTCTGAAAAGGAGGGGGGGGGGGGTTCTTTGAGGGGCAAGGTTTGAAATAGTGTGCAAAATCGCACGATTTGCGATAAACTACTGCAAATTTCGACAAATACCGTATAAAAAAAAAAAAATCAATTTCGTCAATTTTTCGCAGAAGAAAATAAATTTCGTCAAAGGATCGTGGTAAAAGCGCAGTGTTGATTTAAAGGGCTGGACCGGGAGCATGCCTCCCCCCCGGATGATTTGAGATTTTGTGTTTTCAATGGTGTGAATTTTGTCAACATTGCAGAAAGAAAACGCGAATTTTGTCAAAAGATCAGTAAGAAAATGCAAATTTCATCGAAAGATCAGTAAGAAAATGCAAATTTCATCGAAAGATCAGTAAGAAAATGCAAATTTCATTGAAAGATCAGTAAGAAAATGCAAATTTCATCGAAAGATCAGTAAGAAAATGCAAATTTCATCGAAAGATCAGTAAGAAAATGCAAATTTCATTGAAAGATCAGTAAGAAAATGCAAATTTCATGGAAAGATCAGTAAGAAAACGCAAATTTTCACCGAAAAATCGCAGAAAGAAAACACTAATTTCGTCAAAAGGATCACGGAAAAAAAACACAAAATTCGTCAAAGAATTATCGTAAAAAGTGCAGATTTCAACAAAGAATCGTGATAGAAAAATGTGAATTACAATTGCAGAAAAATTGTGAATATCCTGAAATGATTGCAGGTAAAAAAATCCGGAATTTCGTCAAAATTTACTGCACTGGGCTAAAAATTTGGCACCAAGCTCCTTTTACAAATGTTTAAAAAAAAAAAACACTGCGAAGCGAAAAGAAACTCTAAAAATTTTCAAAGGAAAAAATTTACTATATTGAATTGAAAGACTGAAACCTTATTCCTCTTACGAATGTCAAAAGATGGTTGAGTAACACGAAAAACCAACCAACCAACCTCCAAATTAATTTCAATTTTGTGCGCTACGATTTCTCATTTTCAAAGGTTGGCTGGTCTGTAAAGGGGTAGTAGCAAAGACTTTTTAGGGGGATGGGGTCAGGGGAAGAGTTATTAGTTGATTATTTATCATTACATTAATGTGCCCTTTTTTTCTCTAAAGTGCCCTTATATGGCAAAGTGCACCCTGCCTGTCCTTGATCCTAGAATGAACTCTGGGTCAATACTAATACTTTCCAGCATAAAATTTACAATGCAGTGTACAGACAAGTCAAGTCTAAGGCTTTTTTTACGGTATAGTAGTTAGTATGTTAGCCTTCCATGCAAGGGGTCCTGGGTCCAAATTCCAGATGAGGCATGGATGCTCCTAGGCGTTGTCAATGTGCATATAGGGCAGGGTCAGCGATTCCCTATTCCCGTTGAGAGAGTCTTCACAAGTAGCCATCATCTATTCTAATGATACTGATATGCTGACAGTGTAGTTGACTTGCCATTGGGCCAAAGAATTTTTTTTTTAAATATAAAGAATAAAAATATTTGAACTGAATTCTCTTAAGCAATTTCAAATGCTTGTATATATTATGTGTATAACCTTTAATTGTTTAAAGTTTACATATTCAAAAAATAAATAAAAGTTAAGCAATTTAACCCCCCCCCCCCCCTTCCACACACACACACACACACACACACACACACAAGATTTTTATTCCCGATGACATTATTACCAATTGAAAATAAACTATTACAAAGATGCTAATATGTCTCGAATTGGAATTAAGTCATCTTCATAGAGCAAAGGGTCGTGTTGATTAGTCAGTATTCAAACATTTTAACAAAGGAGTTACCGATTGATGGGCCAATGCAAAAGTCAAGCGGGGTGGGCCAAACTATGCCAGTCTGCCCCTGCTGCTTACACCTTTCCTCATTAGTGTACTTGTTCAAGTCAGTCACATCTAATTTTGATAGTAATGTCACTAACTCTTTAAAATCAATAAATGGCCTGTTATTTTTTGCTAAATAAGATGCATTAAATAATTCAGACAAGTGTTCAAATGATTTTTGATCTATAGTTTTAATGCACTTTGCCACTGGCATGTCATAAGGATTTTTCTTTGTTTCGTTTTGCCTTCTCACACTGAATATGTTGTTGGGATTTTCCATGTTTTAAAAATGTTTCCTATTTAAAATTTGAAGAAAATCCTTGCACAACTTTAGAGTTACTGTCACTGAGATTCTGAAATAAATTACATACTTGACAAGTTACAATCCCTTCTTTGTATTCCAGCCAGTCCAAATCTTTCATCCATGCTTGTTGAAATTTTCTTTATCCATTTCCAAGCTTCTTAGGTTCAAGTTCTACACACTTTTTGGTCTCTGAATACAATTTTTCAGGAACTTTATTTTCGCAGAAATTTGATGTCCGTACTTTTGTGATTTTCGTTATTTGTAATAAGTTTTTCAGATTTATCAGCAAAGAATAAGCGATCAATTTTCACTTGTTTCTTAGGAAGTGAATCTTCTTGCACACTTCTTTTCATTTTATCGTATCTTCATTAAAAGAAAGAAAAATAAATATTGAGCCAGAAAAAATTAGACCACATGGAAAACAACAAAGTATGCAGATGCCGCTGCAAAAAACAAACCATTCTGGCTTCTCAGGAATGAATGAATCACGAAGTAAGAACTAAAGAGGGGAAAGTGCAATGAGCGGGAACGGCTGAAAACCAGAGAGCTAAAACCTATGGGGTCGACCTTATACAGCAAATGAAGGCAGTGCCATGTCCCTTCTGCCTCCAACAACGGACTGATCATTCCATGAGCCACCAAAACATTCCTGTGACCCATATTTTGAGAATGAAAGAAAAAATAGCAAAATTGAAGGATAGTTCAAGTATTGAGGAAGAAATGATTAAGAAGTTATTGAACAAATAAGAATATAAGGTGATATGAAAAACTACATATATCAAGGGTCTGTCCAGACTTTTAGACCAGTCTTGTTTTTGTTACATTGTGAACAGCTTTTTTACATTTGTGAAAAATCTAGTCCTAATTTTGTGAATTTCAAATGATCGTTAAATTCAGTTTCTCTTTTATATATTTTTAAGAAATACATATATTTTCTTTATGTGTAAAAGTAAGGTCAGATTTTAGTTTTAAATGATTAAGTTAGGAAAGGTTTAGTTTAGAGCTGAAAATTTTTTGTAAAAGGCCTATTTTTTCATACAAAGAATTTTGTGATGAGATGAAAAATTTTGGGAAGGGTCCTGTTTTGAAATGAAAAAATTTGTGAAGGATCCTTTATTTAAAGGACCCAATTTCTTCCTAAACAGATCCCTGTATATGTAAATTAAAACCAACTTGTTCTTAGAACAAAAATGACACAAATTAATATTTAAAAAATAAAATAAAAATCCTCCATTTAAAAAAAAAATATCTATATATATATATAGCTAAATTATTTGTGATTTTATGCATGATTTTTTTAATTCACAGAAACTAATGTAATATTTCTCTTTTGTATAGTCCCAGTGAAATTTACCTGCATTCAATTCAAGAAGTTGCAGTTTATCTACAAACTGAAGGTACTTGTAAATGTGGCCTTGAATGCCCTTTGATGCTTAATAAAGTTTTCAACTTCAATCCAATGGCAACTACTAAGTGCTGGACTGTGAATGATTTATCATGGAATGATCCTACAAAATTGTGCAACCATAAAAGAAAGATAGTTGCAATGGCTACATTTCGGAATAGTACCATACCTTTGTCCTCTCTTGGGACAATGAATCCTGTTATGACGCCTTCAACATCTAAAAAAGGTAAAATTTTCCCATGTATGTATGTATGCATGCATGCATGCATTCTATTAGTAAAAACATAGTTATTGCATAACAAACTTTAGAATATGCATTTTACTAATGTGTGTATATTATTTGTTTGGAATTTTTTTTCATATATCATGTCTATGTACCTCTATAGTGACTGTAAAATGTATGTTGTAATAATTGTATTTTTGCCTCTTAAGTTATAGATTTATTTAAATTTTGAATGTTTTCATTTTGAAGTTTGACTTAAGCTGTAGTTTGGGTTTAATTTCAGCGATTCTTCCTTTTCTGTAAATCTGATTACAGGAAAAACAAAGATATATTTTTTAGTTTTACGAATTTCTAAAAGATAATAAACTTGATAAATGTTGTTATAATTTTTTTTTTTTTTTCTTTCTACGCTTTGATTGTTTTGATAAAATTTAGAACTAATCTTCTGTGATGAAGTTCACAGCCAAGATTAGCATTAAACATAAATGGTGCTATAACAATATGGTTTCAAGTGTATTAGAAGAGTAGTGTTTATTTTACAAAAAAAAAGGGCAGAATGGATGGGAAGAAAGGGCACGGGGAAGAAAAAGGACATGTAAGAGATTAAATAAAGTACATTGGGAAAAAAAAGAACAGTATAAATTATGCTAAACAAATGAGTTTGGTAAACAAATTCATATGTACAATATTGCAAAAACTTACTTAAAAATCCTTTGTAAAATCAAGTGACTTGATTCAATGCAGAACTGTACTCTTAAGTTTTTTTAAAATTTAATTCCAATAAAATTATAAATTTGAACTAAAACTAGATGGAACCTGTTAAAACTTGACGGAAAAAATTTACTATAACAATATGAGTAAAATAAGCTTCTTTATTGCTTAAGAGGAGGTGAGTAAGAAACAGTTTAAAACACTCAAAATATTTGGTTTGAATTTAATAGTTTTTTTAGACTATATCATTAGGGACACAACCTGATTACCACAGGAAGGAAATTTCACTAGTAATTTATAATAGTACTTTTTTCTTTATTTAATTAATCTGTATGCCTACTGGAATTTTTTTTTTAATTTTTTAAGTTTAAAAATTGCTGCTAATTATTATTTAAAATGTGACATAAACATACAAATTGGCAATTTAATTTTTAAAAAATTTTATTAAAAAAATAGCATAAAATTAATGGAAAAATTGCTATTTTCTTAAAACTATTTATAAATACACTTTGTGAATAACATAATAAATATAATGTTATACAAGAACAAGACTATTTTTATGACAATAACATATATATTTTAAAAGTTACAGGTATAAAAAGACGAATAACTCAGAAAATTCCTGAAAAATGTTAATAATTCATAAATTAAAACTGTTAACTCATAAACTTTTTCAGTAAATAAGTATAAGAATAGTTTACTTCTTTGGAGTATAAATTTTAAACACAACTTAAAATTTTTGTGGTAATTGAACTAGTATTATTTATTGAGTTATGACACATTTTCAAACATAATTTTACAAAAAAAAAAAAAAAAAACTTTTAACTTAGTTTCTTACAGGTTGTAAGAAATATTATAAGCTCCAGGATCAAAAAGTTCACAATCCTTTTTTTTTTTTTTTTTTTTTCCTCTTCTAAAACAGTAAGTTTTTATATTGAAATTTTGATCAAAATTGGTGTTTTAAATGCATACAGATACCTTAAGACAAAAATTCTCTGTTTAAACAAGTTGAAATTTTTTACACTAAAATACTGGTGGAAGTTTGTCCCTGCAGTAATCGTGCCGTGATTGGGATGCTAACAAATCTTGCCCTGGATATTGTGGCTACTAAATCCACTCCTGGTTACTAATAACTCTTGCATAGGAAGGAGTGTCTAGTAAAGATCTGCATGAGACTGGGCCAATTTTCTTATATTACACTCAGTCTGTTCTGGACCTGGGCTTACTTTTACTTCTACAAATTTGGTTTGGGGTGCCAAATTTTTGTTTTAAAAATAAGTGGTATTGAAATCTTTTATCGAAATTTTTGGAATTTTTTAGTTTTATAAATTACAGTAAAAATTTTTTTAATCTCCTTTTTTCTTTTTTAAACTGTAGTGCTTCAAGATTGAAAATTTTTTTTTTTAATAATTTTTTTCTTGTAAATCCATCAATTTTTTGACTCAACTTGAATGTTATAGTCTAAATAGGTGACCACCAAACATGATGTTATAGATTTTGATGATTTTAAAGTATGTTGTAGAGTTCTTATCTCTAACTATTCTAGGGGCAGGATTTCTTCAAATGGGCCTTACATTCTGAGAAATAGGGAGTCACAATTCAGCATATGTTTCAAATAACTATTTAATTTGCTCTTCTCAATGTGGACTTAGTGGTATTTAGGTAGAGTGGTCGCACTCTGCTCAAAGCTCCAGAGTTTTTATTCCCCCCCCCCCCCCAATTAATTTTATATTTTTCACACATTGCAACTTTTAAGCATAGTTATGAATTGCTGCAGCTTTGAACTTTTGATATTTTCCTCAAAAAAAAAAAAAAAAAAAAAAAAAAAAAAATTCATGAAAATTTTCCTTTTTTTCTGTAATTTTTAAATTAACATATCTGTTGACAGAAATCCAAACTAATTTGTGTCTAGAAAATTTGTTTTCATACAATTATTATTTGCATTTTTATATTTAAGTACAGTTCTGAAGTAATGCATATATTTTTTTCTCCCTTACATGTCCTATAAAAGCGTATTTAATTAACCAGAAAAATAAACGGTCGAGTGCGAGTATTAATTGCGCTCAGAGGGTTCTGTACAATAAATGTATGAATTATTTACTGTAATATTACAAAAATCATTGCTAAAAGAATAAGACTTTGTAAAAAACAATACAACATAGTGTTGGGTATAGCTGTGTATACTAAAAAAATATAAATGGGTATACCATAAAAGTTCAAAGAGATATGAAGCCTAAATAATATCAAATATTCAGTGATGGAACAGCTGCGCCAATTGTGCCAAATAGATAATGCTGCGCATTTCTGCGCCAAAACGATAATTTTTCACCAAAATTGCGCCGAACTGCGCCAATTCGATAATAATTCTTGAGCCAAATCGATCATTTTCCACCCGAATTTTGCCAAAAGATTGCGAAAAGCATGCGAATTTACCCAAAAGATCGCGAAAAACACGCAATATTTGTCAAATGATCACGTAAAAAACCGTGAATTTTAACAAAAGATCACTAATTTCGTCAAAAGACGAACAAAACGCGGTCAAAAAATCGCGAAAAAACGTAATTTCGTTAAAAGACCGCAAATAAAACACAAATTTCGTCAGAAGATCGCGAAAAACACGCAAATTTTGTCGAAAGATCACGAAAAACACACAAATTTCGTCAAAAGATCGCGATAAACACGCGAATTTCGTCAAAAGATCGCGAAAAACACACGAATTTCGTCAAAGGATCGCGAGAAAAACGTGAATTTTGTTAGAGGATCACTAATTTCGTCAAAAAAACGAACAAAACACGGTCAAAAGATCGTGAAAAAAAACGCTAATTTATTTAAAAAATAGAGAAAAACACCCGCAAATTTCATCATACGGTCTCAAATTTCGTCAAAAGATCGCGAAAAACACGAGATTTTCGTCAAAAGATCTCGAATTTCGTCAAAAAAGCGCTTATTTCGTCAAAAGTGAACAAAACGCGGTCAAAAGATCGTGAAAAACGCTATTTCGTTAAAAGATTGCGAATAAAATGCAAATTTCGTCAAAGTATCACGATAAAAAAAAAAACGTGAATTTTGTCAAAGGATAGCTCACTTCGTCAAAAAACGAACAAAGCACGATCAAAAGATCGTGAAAAAACGCTACTTTCATTAAAATATCGCGAAAAACCCCACAAATTTCATCAAAAGATCGCGAAAAACACGCGGATTTCGGCAAAAGATCGCGAAAAACACGCGGATTTCGCCAAAAGATCGCGAATTTTGTCAAAGGATCGCTAATTTCGTCAAAAAACGAACAAAATGGGGTCAAAAGATTGTGAAAAACTCGAATTTCGTTAAAAGATCGCGGAAAAAACGGCAAATTTCATCGAAAGGTCGCAAAAAACCTGCAAATTTTGTCAAAAGATCGCGAAAATTCGCAAATTTCGTCAAACGATTTCGAAAAACGCGCTAATTTCGTCAAAAGATAGCGAAAAACATGCTGATTTCAACAAAGGCTCCGAATAACATGCGAAAAATACGGAAATTTTGTCAAAAGATTGCTAACAATATGCAAATTTGGTCAAAAGATCAAGAAAAACACGCAAATTTCGTCAAATTTAAAAAAAAAAAAAAAAAAAAAAAAACCCAAATTTTGTGGAAGAGTCGCGGGAAAAAGCGAATTTCGTCAGAGAATATCAAAATGACATTTTGCTGCTCCAAAATAGTTATTTTCTGCTCCAAAGTAACTTTTTGCTGCTCAAAAATAGTTATTTTCTGCTCCAAAATGAGTGTTTTGCTGTTTTGCTGCTCCAAAATGAGGTCCATGCTGTTCCATCACTGAATATTGCTATTCTGTATAACTCTTCGTTAAATATTATCCTAATCTGTTTATGATGAACGTAATCCGGTACTGACAATAAAAATAAAGCATATTTAAATTTCATTCAGCATTTCATAAAACTAAATTCAGCGTCATAGTAATCTTTTCTTTTTACAGTGTAGCTAAAACAAAACCGTTGTTAAAAGTTTAAATTTGGCATTGTGTTAAGTGTGCTTCGAAAGGAGATCGCAAATTTGCTATGCTGCCTTGGTCCGTGCCGCTTTTTTCCAGATAAGTTTTGAATTAACTTTTAAAGACACGGGATGCATGTTCAGAGATCCACTCAATGCAAACTAGTCACAAATCCCATAGTATTTATGTGATTAATTCTAATTAAATTAGTCAGTTTTTAACAATTGGACATTTATTGCTTTTATTCTGCTACTGGGCATTGCATTACACAAATATATCATTAAAAACTGTTATCTAGGCTTTAAAAACTGATGTCACATAGAGTACGCCGCTCCTGTCATTATGTATGTCTAAAAATCAAATGTTAATTGTTATCTAAAATTTTAAGTGTTTAAGAGTTAAAGCAAATTGATTTTTGACAGTGGTCAGGACAGGAGCAATTTAATTAAACATTTTATAAAAGGAGTTTATATATTAAAAAGTCATATATTAAATTTTATATTCTATTTTTTTGTTGTTTATTAAGAGTTAAGAGATTAGGAATGTTAAAATGTAAATTGAAATGATACATTTGAGTTAATAGCTGTTAAATAATTTCTACTGGATATAAGTATATAATATATATATATATATTTTTTTTTTGTCTAGACCTTCTTTAATATAATTTAACATTAAGGTTTGGAAATAATTTGATAATTTTTTTCTTTTATAGTTATCTAGAAAATATTAGACTTTTTTTTTTTTATAATTTTCCAGAATTGATTGTTTGGGTTCTAAAACTAGAGATTTAAAATTAAATTGAATTTTGAGTTTCAGTTGTGTAATTGAATGCAGATAATTTCGTGACATTGGGGGAGCGTTTTCTTGACTATTTTTTCAATTCCTACTATTAGTTCATACTCTCCCTATATTTATATATCTTGTTCAAATTTTCAATCGTTAATAAATTACTTATTATTCATCCTATCAAGTTGAAATAAATTTTTTTAAAACTTGTATTGTACTGGATGACAATGGATGTTAATACAGATTTTTCAAATATTAATTCATTAATTAAATTTTAATTACCGTAAAATCCTGATTGTAAGCCCCCCTCCCACTTTTAAGCAATTTTTATTTTATTTTTGCTCCCAAATATAAGCCCCCCCCCCCCCCTTTCTTTCACGAAATTTTTTGTGGGAAAAAATTTATTTAAAAATCTAAGGGAATATTTTGACTGTTTTGGTGAATTTCAACATGTTTTCACATATTAATAAACATCACCCACCCCTCTGCAGGAAATGTCAGCTTTCTTTCTCTACTCTCCCACCCTCCTCAGCACAAAAAGTTTAAAATCGTGGAAATCTTAATTCTATTATTTAGTTTGTAAAAAAAATCCTGTCCTATTTCTTACAGTTGAACCTCAAAAATTCAGAATCGGCGGGACCGTGGCAATTCCAGATTTTCGAATTTTCTGGATTTTGGAGGTCTGCTAAAAAATATTTCTCATGGCAATATAATAACATACAAAAAGCATTTTTCCCCCCTAGTGCAAATAAACGACGATCAAATTGCCGAATTATGTTATAAAATACAAATGATACACTAAAAGATAACACTTATGCTGAAATTAAATATACATATTAAAACACAATAAATTGAAAATAGTACACAATAGATAATACAGAAGTGATTTTATTCCAAATTTTCCGAAAATTTAAGTCATTCGGTTCTGAACATTACCGAAAAATGGGACAGAAAAAAAGAAATCTGGATAAAAAAAACAAACTTCTTAAGGCTCCTGTCCCTGCTGGCGAAGGCGCTCACGAGCTAATGCTAATCCTATGGGGAGGGATTTATCTAATATCTCGTTTGCATTTTGGCATTTTTAAATAACTTTTTTGCATTGGATAGTCGAGATCTGCCCCTACATTGCACTTTTTTAGGGTTTCGTTCATCTGACGAAACCCTATTCGTCTCGCTCCTGTCTGTCTGTCTGTCCGTCACAGAGCCCGTTCTCAGAAATTATACATGTTAGAGACTTGAAATTTTGGGTACTTATAGCTGAACACCTCACATCAAACAACAAATCATAAAATTTTGAAAAAGTTGGTAATTAACCTAATTACAGGCTAATTAAATTCTAAAATTAACCAATCTACCTTTTGAATGCAGGTGCGAACACACGTTATCGAAATCCTCCCCAGTTTCTCCTAAGGGTTGCCAGTAAATTCGGCGGATGTTCTGTCAAATTAGCCGGTGCAGGGTTACCACGGAGTAATTTAAGCAATAAATGAAGTGGACCTTTAAAAAGCAAAATCGGATCTGCCGAAGTATCGGTCGTACAAATTCGTAACAGGTGTAGAAATATGCGGAAAAAATTCTACTTTATTTTGGTATAAATTTAAAATTTCTGCATAGGATAGAACGCAAAAAATCCACTAAAAATCGATCGATAAAAATTTAATTTCTGTGTTTGAAAAGACAATGAAAACAGATTTCCATTCACCGGAAGGCAGCTGTCGTCATCTCTCGACATATCGGCGCTGGAGAAATTTAAGGGGAGGAAAGTCTAATACAAAATTTAAACTTTTTAAATATTAAATTTTTCAATTAAATTTTTTGACATCCGGGCTGGAAATTTCTTGCAGATTTCATACATACCTGGTTCAAAGAGAAAGCTTCATTACGAGCTCAGATATTAATTATTATTTTATTAATTCCTTTTATTTCCATCAAATGCCAGATTAAGATGGAGGCACATGCTTTTTTAACGGAGATTTCATTTAAATTAGGAAATCTAACAATTTGCATGGGGTGTTTCGACGGCACGCTATGAGATAAGTATTAATTATTCAATATGAAAAAGTTTATAGGTTTATAAGTGTTCATCCCACTATTTCCGAATAGCAATTTCAGGAAATATCTTAAATTATTGTTTAAGACCGCCACTCGATGTGTTCGAAACTTTAAGATACTTTATAACACATAAGAAAAAGTGTAAAAAAGAATGGAGTGTGATATTTCGAGGAGTGGAGGGGGGTGGACGGGTGGGGAGACTAGATTTATTTATTAAATCTTAGCGTTTGTTATTGCAGAAAATGTTTTAAATTATTGGTTAAGACTGCACCGCCACCCTCCCGACCATGTATCTACGGAGAGATTATGCAAAGGAGTTTCGTTCAGATATGCTTTTGTTAAGAATAGAGTGCGCTCCCTGGTGGTGGAATGCGGAACTAACGTAACGCGATTTTGTTAAAATTAGGAAATATAACAAGGCGATCCGTTTGCAACTTTAAGATACTTCATGACACATAATAAAAAGCTTATAAAATAATGGTGCATACAATTTCCTGTGAAGGGAGGGGCGCTGGATTTCTTTTTTAAAAATTAGCGTTTATGACCTTTTTAGATGTCGTTTTTTTTAGCACTATGATATACTCAGACACGTGCTGCTTATGAAATATAAAAATGTCAAAATTTTAGTTACCGCTATTTCCGAATAGTACTTTCAGCAAATTTCTTAATTTCTCGCTTAAGGCCGCCACCAACTCGAGTAACACATCCACTGATAGGTTGTTTAACGGAGTTTCGATCTGATACACTTTTGTTATGAATAGTGTGCGCTCCCTGGTGGTGGAATTTGCAACTAACATAACGCAATTTTGTTAAAATTATGAAATCTAACAAGTCGATCTGCTGGAAACTTTGACATAGTTCATAACACATAATAAAAGGCTTATAAAAGAATGTTCCGTGCAATTTCCTGTGGCGCCTACCTATCTCGGGTGCTATAGACTCGATCCCCTCGACTAATATACCTACGGATAGGTTGTAAAACGAAGTTTCCTTTGTATAGAGGTTTGTGTAGAATAGAATGCGCCCCCTGGTTGCGAAATGTGGAACTAACAGATTTCGCAAAAGGATAAAGTGTTTTAAAGGAATATTAAACGAAACCCTCTGTGCGATCTGTGATCACACATACCCACTTGTTTACTTTTTCGATTTTGGTTGCAGATATTTTTTAGAATGACACTTTCATTTTCAGAACCGGTTTTGAAAGTGAAAGTAACTTCATAAAAAAATATCTGCGACCAAAATTGAAAAAGTAAAAAAAGTGCGATGACAGACCTAGGCTATCCAATGCAAAAAAAGTTATTTTAAAATGCCAAAATACAAACAAGATATTAGATAAATCCCTCCCCATAGGATTAGCATTAACTCATGAGTGTCTTCGCCGGCAGGGACAGGAGCCTTAACACAAAATCCTCTTAATGGATGTTAAATACGAGTGAAATCATATAGTTTACATCACGAATTCTTTATCTGAGAAGGTTTAGTGCCATTTCTAGAGTTTCATGAAAAGAGAGGGGAGGGGGGCGTTCTTTGAGATAACATGTAAAATTGTGCGATTCTTCCGAGAATATATTTAGGTAATTTCTTCAAACAATCTTGGAAAAATATCATGAATTTCATCACATATCTAAGAAACAATTGGAGATTTTTTTTTTTTTCAACTGATCGCTGTAAAGAGTTACTAATTTAAATAATCAGTTAAAGAGAGAAAAATATCAAATTTGTCTATCATTCGCTGAGAAAAATTGCAAATATTTGATAAAAATACAAACACTGTGTTTCTCATTGCCTCTTATCATCTCCTGTCATAAAACCTCATTTCACAAATCTCATTTTATTTTTAAGTTCATTTAACTTCAGTCATTCATTTACTTTATTTTTATTTACTTCTTAAATAATGACAGTAATAAATATTCCTTAAACTTTTACTTACCCTCTCTATTGATTCTAGACAATATCCAGCTGTAATAAAAGTTTCCTGTCTCTTTTAACGTCCATACTAATTTATACCATTTTGCCATTTCTATTTTCATTTCATTAACGTACTTCACCGGCAAAATCTTTCTCTTGACTAAGCTTTAATTTCCGTAACGATATTTCTCCCGCCAGATGGCGACTTAGTATATCGTTTCAAAATCTAATCTTTTCATCAAATCTTGCTTTGCATCGATTCGATGCCGTTCTCTGATTGGTTCGTTTCGTGGGCGTCGCCTGAAACGACATTTTCGATCCGATCCTTTTTACATAAATACGCAATTCCAACTTTCATTCGAATCACTTTTATCTTCCTTTAATCGAAGAAATGTTTCTAGGCACCGAGCATTGGCAGGTCCAATGTTCTGGATGTGTTATTTTAAAACACCTTTTTATATTTAAGTGAAGTCATCATTCAGTTGTTTTAAAATGTGTATTACCTGTTCATCTAAAAGTAATGTCGCCATGTTGTCTCACCAATCTACTTGTTATCAAGAATGCACTCAGCTGTTGTAATGCTTTATTATGTCAAGTGTCTGTTTTATGGAATCTAATAAACTCTGCTTTATTTTTCAAGTAAGTTACGCTTCTGTTTTAATTAAATATCATAGAAGTTATCTACACTACAATTCATTTGCATATCTACACTTCCAGTGGTATTTCTCCCAGCAAACATGCCCATTGTGCTATCTGCTCCATTTAAAGGACTTAGTATTACATGAAGAATCAATTCAGATTATTTCATGACTATTAATTTTGGCATAGGTTGCGGGGGAAAAAAAATCAGAGTTTCGATGAACTATCAAGGAAAAATATCACAAATTTCGTCAAAAGAGTAAGGAAAAAAATAGTGTATTTTGTCAGTCTGTCACGGAAAAATATCACGAATTTCGATGAACGATCGCTCCAAAAAAATCAATTTTGTCAATCAATCGCAGAAAAAATTGATAATTTCTGCAAACGATCGCGAACTGAAAGAAAAGCAAATTTTGCAAAGGATTGCGGGAAAGGAAAAAAAAAAACGAGAATTTTGTCAAAAGATCGAAAAAAAAAAAAAAAAAAAAAAAAAAAATTCTTGTTTTCTTATTTTCCTACTGCATTCTAAATTTTTTTCAAAGAAACAAAACTGAAACGAACAACACATCGAGATTGGCTCGAGTGCTCGTCAAGGTCATAGGGCAGTGTGTCACTCGGTTGATCATTCTGTTGGAGAAAGGAGCAGGTGTTAATAGAGTGACTATCAAGTGTTTTTATCTTTCAGTTCAATCAAAAGAAAATGAAATTGCATGTTTTTCTTCAATTATAAATATGTATTTTAGCGATTTTATTCAAATTAAAATATATGAAGCTTCGAATCATCAACGTATCAAGTCTTTTTTTTTTATGCCGTTTTTTATCTTTCCAGTTTTTGTAATAATTAGTCTTTAATTAACGGTCAATCATTATAAAAATATACCAGAATATATCTATATTTATTTACTTAGTGCTTATAGGTGCAAGAATTTAACTGCATTTGGTGAGAAATATGAAAGATGCGGCAGTCTTATTTTAAAAATTAATAAAACTGAAATCAGAGAAATGTCTGGATTTCTGGAATTCGAATGTCTGGATTATCGAGATTCAACTGTATTTGTAGCAAGATGATTGATCTAAAATCTCATGTACATAATCTCATACAAGGATCACTCATCTAAAATATTCATCCTCTTTGAAATTTTTTCTCCATCTTTTCTCCCCAAATGGTGGTGTTGTTGTGTGTGTGTGTGGGGGGGGGGTGTCTAAATATGCAGAAGGAAAGCAAAAGATTTTTTCTACAGTTTAGCTGTTCTAACCCTTGAATTACATGTGCATTTTATGATTGAATAGAGCCAAAAAAGTAAAAACAATTTGTTTTTAAATATAGTGTGTGTGTGTGGGGGGGGGGGGGAGCAAAAAAGAAAGGAAAACATTTTTGAGGGGGGGGGGGGGTGAAATAATTTAGGTGATTATTTAAATATTTTAAGACACAATCACAAATCAAGTAGAAAAAAAAAAAATACAGATTTTAAACTGCATGAGATGCAGGGGAGGGGGGTGATCATGATATGAGAGACAGGGAGAGAATGACTTATTGATTAAATATTGTTGCAGTAAAATAACAAATAAAGAAGTGCATTTGAAAAAAGAAAGTACATTTTTCAAATTTTGCTTAGATTTTTTTTTTTAAGGGAATTTTTTTTTGGGGGGAGGGGGATGGGGGGGGGGATTTAGGTTTTTTTTTTAACAAATCGGAAAGCTTTCAAACTATGGAAGATTCTCAACCCTGTATTTACCTTATTTACTTCTAAATTAATGATAAAAACAGGTGAAAAATATGAATATCAAATTCACAATATATCTTTACTTAATAGGTGCCAAATAGGGATGCAACGGATATCCGGCAAATATCCGATATCCGGCATATCCGGCTGATTTTTCAATATCCGAAATACCGTCGGATATCCGAATCACAATCACCGGATATCCGACTTCTCTGCCGGATATCCGGCAATACGTAGCAAAGCAAATATATAAGGATAAGAGAAATCGTTTGACCCAAACAATGCCGAACAACTTTCGTTTATAATGCAAAATATGAAAGTAAGTCCACTATTCATGAGTAAAAGGTAATTCTCAAAAGTTTAAAGAATTGCCAGCTTTCCTAACATTGGTATTAGAACTCTTTATAATAAATTTAAGAATTTATGTTTACATCTTTTAGAAAATTGTACCTTTACTTTCAGAATGTGAAACAAAATCTGAAGTTGTTTATTAAAGTATGACTTTATTAATTTTCTTTCTCTCTTTTAAGTTTAACAATTAAACAGGCCTATTTTTACTTTCTTCTATCTTCAGTAGAAGAAAGTATTGTAACTGAGATTTTTTCGATTTCTGGTTTTCGGTGGGCTTAGACGTTTTAGGGGCCAGAGATCCCAAAACATGTTTATACAAAATGTCTGTCTGTCTGTCTGTCATCATACCATCAAAAAGTGTATGAAGTTATGCATAGAATTGAACCATTTTTTTGTGAATGTTTTTGGCTGTGGCCAGCAGGTCCTTCTTCAATATGGAGGCATTCTGCCGGGAGGGAGTGCTGTAATTGTGATTTTTGTGCCATTTTCATTATTGTACTATCAAAAAGTGTATGTTAAATATGTAATGATAAGTTATCCATATAATTCAACAAAATTTTTTGTGTAAATTTTTTGCTATGTCCAGCAGGTTCTCCTTTAAATTGGAAATATTCTGCCAGAAAGGTGCGCTGTAATAGTGATTTTTGTGCCATTTTCATTCTTGTACCATCGAAAAGTGTATGAAGTTATGTATACTAGAATTGAACCAATTTTGGGAGGTATGTTTTTGGCTATGGCCAACTGGTCCTCCTTCAATTTGAAAATATTCTGCTGGAAGGGGGCGCTATAATAGTGATTTTTGTGTTATTTCCATTATTTTATCATTATTTAGTATATGAAGCTAAGCATAGAATTGAACCAATTTTTTGTGTATATTTTTGGCTATGGTCGGCAGTTTTTTTTTTTAATTTGGAAATATTCTGCCAGAAGGTGGCACTGTGACAGCATTTTTTGTAAAATTTTCTCAATTTTTCGCAGTTTTTCGTACTGTATATTGGTGGCTCGTGAAGCCATGGGAACTTCCCATCCTGCTAAGCTGGCTATTCACAATCAGCTAATGTACAACAGAATAACGAAAAAAATCTTTGATTGTAATAAATATCATAATCGAGATTAACTTATTCTTATTTTGATTAATTGACGAGCAGAAATTTTAGATCAAAATCAAAGTTGGTATAATATTGAAGTATTAAGATTTGGAACTACTTTTCGAAATATTAAGATGTATGAGATAGAAAAAAGTTTTGGGAGTGTCACATCCAATTAGTTATTTTTGTAACTTCATTATAAATAAAATAATTAAAATTAAAAGTAATTTTCTTTTTACTTATAAATATCACAGTAATTTAACTTAAAATAAAACTAAATGTGACTCAAAGCAAAACAGTATTAAATAATTAAAACAGAAAAAAGACATCAACTAAACCTATATTTGGAGAAAATAACTCTTTAATCATGGGTATATTAGTAGGTATTTTATGTTTAAATTATAAAAAGAAAGTATGTATTTCTTTGTGAAAATACTCTACAATTATAAGCCTATTAATTGGTTAAAATTTGTTACACAAATTATCAGCATTTCATTGTACAAATTAATTATTAGCAATTATCAGCATTTGATTGTACAAATAAACAGAATATTTGAATGTTTAAATTACATTCTTTATACAACATTATTAATATACATTACACGGCTTAAATGGCAGATACATGTCTTGAATTTCGAGATGGGATGGCAGGATTCGTGCCCTAAAGAATATTGGGGGCGGGAAGCTCCTGTTTCCAAAAAATCATTTTCCAAAAATATTTCTTTGTAAAACGACGATGAAGTGTCGGGACCGACTGACAAATTTCATGATATTTTCCACTATCGATTTGCAGATTTCACAGTTTCTTCTTACAACAAATTGACAAAATTAGTGTATGTTTTTCTGCATCTGACCAAAAAAGTTTGTGATTTTTCTCCTCGACCGACTGACGAATTTCTTGATTTTTTTCTGGAGATCGATTGATGAATTTCATAATATTTTTTTTTCGCAATCAATTGACAAATTTAGAAAATTTATTCTGTGATCAATTGGTAAATTTCTCTGTTTGTTCTTGTGACATACTGATGAAACAAACGATTGTTTTTCTGCATCCGATTGAAAAATTTCGCATTTTTTCTCTGCGACCGGCTGAGAAATTTCACGGTATTTGCTCGTGACAGACTGGCAAATTTCACGATACTTTTCATGATCGATTGACGAATTTCGTGATATTTTCCCACTTTCGATTTCCCATGAACTTCAGTTTTTTTTCTCGCAACCAATCGACAAATTATTTTATTTATTTTCACCATAATTGACGAAATCAGCAATGTTTTTTTCTATGACTGTTTTACGTATTTTGCGATGTTTTTCCTGTGTGCCCAAAATTGCAAATAACTAAAAGGGCAGCAACGGCCACCGGAGACTAAGCTCTACCAAATTGGATAATAGCCAGCACTAAACAAAATGAGATTACACTTGTGGTGCACATGAAAAAAAAAAACTTTGATGAACTTCAAAAAAACATATTTAGAAACAACAAACTAGTTGTTTCTCGCAATTAACAGAAATTAGGACATGACTTTTTGAAATCAACCTTTTCTAGTGTAATAGAAGAAATCAATTGACTATTCCCTTTTCAAACTTTGGATATGGATTTAAAATTCCAATGCATAGAACATTGTTCAATTAACGAAAATACCAGGGATTACAGTTTTGAATATAATTCCATTAAGGATATAATAAAACAAATTTTTTCAGAAGTGACATACCATCACCGATATGCATTATTCATGTAAGTTAAAAATTAATGCACATTAGATTTTTCAAAGTTTTCTAAAACTTTTTAAGAGAACATAACCATGTGTTTCCGATAATTTCTAAAGTTATAAAAGTCACTCTGTGCTGTTTGTCAAAAGTGTAACTTGTGAAAGAGACTAAATTAGCAAAATGGAATAAAATCTAAATTAAGAAATTCATTTAGCAACCCGATTGTTAATTGCCCATAACATTAGGTGAAAGTTCAGAAATAGACATGGTATATAGGGTGACTGCACCAGTAGTTGATACCCCTCCAGTAGTTGATCAAATGTTTGAAATATTGCGCCATATTTTAGGCGGAAATGAATTTTACATGTGGCACTAGACATAATATTTTTGTTTGAATGTTGGAGCACCTGTTGTCACATTGTTGGCAGTTGCATGCTGTAAGAGAAGCAATTTTATGAATTTTTTTTATTAGAAAATGTAAAAATTTAGTTTTTGATTAGTTGGAGACGATTATGATAAGTTAAAATAATCCACTTCCATCTTGCTTATTTCAAATAATAGTTTTATATATGAATTACTGTTAATCACAGCTTAAGCATGATATTTTAAAGATTAATTTTTGAATTTTCGACTGATTTCTTCGATTGATCAACTACTGGGTAAATGGCAATTAAAGAAACTATTTACTTATAATTTTGTTGCTATTTAATTTCAGCAGATTTAATTTTTGCCCATTATAGGACATTCATTAAGGGTTGTAGCAATCATGTTAGTTTACTTCTAAAACTTAAAACGAAGGAAATATAATAAAAAACCTGTAGTACCGACCTTATTTGATCAACTACTGGCTCAGTCACCCTATAAAGCTTGTTTCTGTTCCTTTGTTTTAATAAAATAAAAAATTTGAATAATTATCTTGAGTTGTTAATTTAAATTGTTTCAATGGTATTTTGTCATGTCTGTACAAATGTAATTCTTTAAGTAGCACATAAAAAATAACGGGGTTTAAAGATTTTTCCCCCCTTTCTAACAGTTCAAATACCCTGCATTTACAAATTTTGTGTATGAAACTCCCCTCCTGGGAAAACTTGAATTGCAAGCCCTGATATTCAAAGAGATATAGTTTTTGTAAATTATATTTCAATACATTTAAAATGCTTTAATGATGTGTGAAACATGTTTGTAATTTATTGTTCTGAGATGACATTATATAGAGAAATAATTCACTATATAACTAAAAACATATCTAGTGCCGGATATCCGAATCCGGCAGGCGAATGAGCTTCGGATATCCGGTATCCGATATCCGGCAAAATCAATATCCGGTGCATCCCTAGTGCCAAAAATACAAATGTTAAAAACATTTTAAAAACAATGCAGATGTTGAGAACATTAAGTCACATGATGTTTAAAATCCGAGCGCTTTCGACTGAACCATCAGTCGTCATCAGGGAAAAGAGCACTGCCGAATGAAAGACAAACAGCTGGTTAAATATCAAAGGGCGAATCTAAACGAACCACAAAATAGGAGGGTGGGAAGGATGGAAAAACATAGAGCAGCAGCCAATCAGAAAAAGAGAGAGGGGAGGGGGGGAAGGGTGGGACAGGGAGGAGGGAAAAATGGTTAATCAAAACCAAATTCCCCTGTAACCCCTAGAATTTTAAACCAGATTCTTGGTAAGTTATAGGATAGAACATCATTACAGGTACTCTTGCCTTTTGCTAAAATTTCCAACGACTCTCTAATAATACAAACATTATAAAATGAAGCGTGTGCGATGATTTTAACTTCTTTGAATAAGATGTCAATGTCTTTAACTTGACTTAGCTGGGATAGAGCTGTGGATGGTCTACCCTTTTTTAAATCTGTCATATGCTCTTTAATCCGTTCCAATAATTTCCGAGTGGTCATTCCTATATAAGTATACTTTTTTGAACTGCCTCCAATCCTAAAAGGGACAATATAAACTCCGGATTTGTCAAAATTGTCTATAGGATCGACCTTTCTGTATACCAGTTGCTCTAATTTTGTCGGTGGTTTAGCGATAAGTGTAACATTATATTTCTTTAATGCATACTTAATTCTTTCAAAAAGATGTGGAATATATTTCATACTGCAAAATTTAGGTTTTTCTTTATTTTTGCTAACGCTTGTAGATATTTTGTTACTATTATATTTATAAATTATGAAATATATTCCACATCTTTTTGAAAGAATTAAGTATGCATTAAAGAAATATAATGTTACACTTATCGCTAAACCACCGACAAAATTAGAGCAACTGGTATACAGAAAGGTCGATCCTATAGACAGTTTTGACATCCAGAGTTTATATTGTCCCTTTTAGGATTGGAGGCAGTTCAAAAAAGTATACTTATATAGGAATGACCACTCGGAAATTATTGGAACGGATTAAGAAGCATATGACAGATTTAAAAAAAGGGTAGACCATCCACAGCTCTATCCCGGCTAAGTCAAGTTAAAGACATTGACATCTTATTTAAAGAAGTTAAAATCATCACACACGCTTCATTTTATAATGTTTGTATTATTAGAGAGTCGTTGGAAATTTTAGCAAAAGGCAAGAGTACCTGTAATGATGTTCTATCCTATAACTTACCAAGAATCTGGTTTAAAATTCTAGGGGTTACAGGGGAATTTGGTTTTGATTAACCATTTTTCCCTCCTCCCTGTCCCACCCTTCCCCCCTCCCCTCTCTCTTTTTCTGATTAGCTGCTCCTCTCTGTTTTTCCATCCTTCCCACCCTCCTATTTTGTGGTTCGTTTAGATTCGCCCTTTGATATTTAACCAGCTGTTTGTCTTTCATTCAACAGTGCTCTTTTCCCTGATGACGACTGATGGTTCAGTCGAAAGCGCTCGGATTTTAAACATCATGTGACTCAATGTTCTCAACATCTGCATTGTTTTTAAAATGTTTTTAACATTTGTATTTTTGGCACCTATTAAGTAAAGATATATTGTGAATTTGATATTCATATTTTTCATTTATATTATTAAGGTGAATCTGTCGTTCTTTGAAAATATAGTTTTTCTATATTTATTTAATTTGATAAAAACAGGTTTTAAAAGAATTTTTTTTAAAATCTCAATTATAAGCCCCCCTCTCAAATTTAACTGCTTTTTCTCTTCAAAAAGGGGGGGGGGGGCTTACAATCGGGATTTTACGGTAATTAATTTTAGTTTTATATGGGAGAAAAAAATGGCAGCCATTGGTTATTGAAACAGCATTTAATGCATCTCATATCTATTAGGGGGGGGGGAGTACCATAGGGGGGGACCCTGTTCTGTCGCCAAGTACCGCCAAGTTTATTGCCAAAAGTGATACCAACTTGGCGATATCTCTAATATTATATTATATCTCTAATGTTATATTATAATAATATTTCGCCAAATTCCCATAGACTTCCATTGTAAACCAATAGGGTTTACTTACACCGGTTAGGCTTATAGATAATCAACAAATTGAGATATTTTAATGCAACAAAAACTAATATTAGCTTAAGGGATTATATTAAATTTTCCTTTGATGACCTAAGTAGGAATTGACTTTAAAAACAATTTTTATATTACTTGTTTGTATGAGGAAGTTAAGTTGCCCGGACCCAGTTAGATTAGATGTTTCTGCATAAAATTCAATTCAATCAATTATTACATGATTTAATAGCTTCAGTTATTATATATATATATATATATTTATTTATTTATTTATTTTATTTATTTATTTATTTTTTTGTTAGTTTTATTAATACCATTTTTTATTAAAGTTACCTTTAAAATTAAAAATTGATAGATTTTTTTTTTTGTAAAGAGGCTATTTAGTTAATTTCTTATGAGTCATGATGCCAGGTAAGATATTGCTCAATTTGTTTCTCTTGATGTAATCAAAGAAGTATTGTGTTATGAGCTTGAATATTTTTAAAAATATGTATTAGATTGTGTGTGGTATTGAACCATTGCACAGACTCATTGTCCGGTACACTGTAAAACATTTGGGGTAATGTTGCTCCATAAAACTGGAGGCAGCATTGCTGCCTCCAATCTTACTGTGGTATTTAACTGATATAACTGGTGTAACATTACACAGCTCTTGTGTAAGGTTACACCGTAATATTTTGAAACGTTTCACAAATTTCTGTGTAAGGTTACACATCAGTAGGATTAAGGTTTCACCTAACTTTCCTGGAAGAATACCCATTATTAGGTGTAAGTTTTCACCACATTTGTCTGTAATCTTACACAGTAATTGTGTGTAAGGTTACACATCAGTAGGAGTAAGATTTGATGGAATGGCTAAATATTTCCTGCACCTATTAATAAATCTGGTATTAAAATATTATTTACCTAAAACAATTTTTTTTTTACAAAATAACAGCTTTTAAATGCAAAAAAATTATTAAAAACACATTTTACTAAAAATTTGTATATAATAAACAAGCCTTTAAAAGCTCTCTTTTTATTTATTTTGTTTCAATAAATATATATATTTCAAATGTAACCTTGCACAGTAAATTGTGTGTAAGGTTACACATCAGTCGGTGCTTTCCTGGAATGTTACACATTATTAGATGTACGTTTTCAACATCCATTGTTCATTTGTCAACACTGCCTAAAAACTGGGTTAAATTTACAATTTTACAATGTTTCTTTCTATAAATTTTCTTAGTGAAAAAACACTAAATTGTTATTTCAAAATTTGAAAAATATATGTATTTATTGAAGCAAAATAAATAAAAAGTGTGCTTTTAAAGGCTTGTTTATTAATATATACTAATTTTTAGTAAAATGTGTTCTTAATAATTTTTTTTTTTTTTGCTTTTAAAAGCTGTTACTATTTTGCAAAAGAATTATTTTAGGTAAATAATATTTTAATACCAGATGATCATTAATAGGTGCAGGAAAAATTTAGCAACCAAAATGAGAAATATGTACTAAAATACACTTATAAACTTCTGGAATTAAAATCTTCCACAGAACACCCCCCCCCCCACCCCCCCCCCCCCAAAAAAAAAGTTGTGTTTCTGAATAGGTATTTTAATATAGTTTTTGCATTAATCTGATGAAAGAATAAAATAGGACAGAATTTCAAAAAAATTAATCCCCCCCCCCCTTCTCCTTTTTTTTTTTTTTTTTTTTTTTTTTTTTTTTTTTTTTTTTGAGTGCTTTGGTGTTTTTGAATTATTATCAAAAGTGGATGAATGCCACTCATTGTACAAATTATAAACTCACAAAGTACAATACAATAAGAAAACATATTATTAATTATTTAAAGTATTATTAACTTTAATTAAAATTGTTTAAGTGTTTCCTTTTTTTATTTTTTTATGTTTACAAAAAGGTAAAATTTTAAAAGCTCAAAAACTTATATTGCTACTTCAATTAATAATTATAAATATTGTATTCTTCCTTTATTCAGAAATAAAAATATGCTATATTTTTTACAGAATATTCTACAATATATAATTCCCATGTGTATTGTGTATATATATATATATATATATATATATATATATATATATATATATATATATTTATTTATTTATTTATTTATTATTATTATTTCTTACTTCACATTTCTGTGTAATTATGAGTTTTATAGTTTATTTAATTTACCATAGTAAAACAAAATGTATTCTTAAGTTGTAATAAAAAGGAATAACTAAAACACTCGACTGTATAATATTAACAAAAAATAATGAACAAAATATTTTCACTTACTTATTATTACTAATATTTAAAAAAAAAAATTCTGCAACACATGCGATTACAAAGTATAATTTCCATATATAATTTCTTATACCTTACCTTACATATTCTTTGTAAACATGGATTTTATAAAGGGTTATATACTATACTGTACTACATTACTATACTAAAATAAAATGGGTTTTCAAAAGAGAAAAAACAACATTCTTTAAATGTTGCTTCATTTAAGGGAACGAGGGACCTTAAAAATCAATTTTTTTAATTTTTGTAAATTTCATTTTAAATATTACTCAAATGTACATTTATATGCATTATGGAATGCATTTATCGCAAAAAAAAAAAGAAAAAAAATGGAATTTTACTAGACTAATAATAAGCTCGACGTAGCAGTGGTTGGTGGGTAGCTCCATGGCTCCAAGTCCTCTCTTCCTGCTTTTTGGTGTCTTTAATTTGTGCAATTTCCCTTTTAAATTTGTCCGGTTTCAATTTTCGATTTTTTTTTTTTTTCAAACCTGTCTTTCGCTAGAGTCTTTTACTTGGGACATGGCTGGGGACGTATGAACCTTGCTTCCGCAAAAGAGTCAGAATAAGTGGAAGAATAAAGGGCTGCAGATGAAGAGAGGCCGCTCGCCACGGCGGTTCAAAAATTTTTAATTTTTTGAAATTTTTTCAAAAAAATTTCCAAAAATTTTTAATTTTTTGAAATTTTTTCAAAAAAATTTCAACATTTTTCAATTTTTTTCTTTTTTTTTTACTTTTATATTCAATTATATAAAATTCGATGCACAGTTTTATTTATGTATATAAACCAAACTTTTATAAAAAATATTGGGGATTTTCATTGATGTGGAATGCGCAGGAGGCATTTCGAAGATTTTTAAGACGACGCGTAAAATTCCATTTTTTTCCTCAAAATAAATAAAATTTTTTTTTTTTTTAAATGCATGCCATAATGCATATAATGTGCCCTTGAATAATATTTAAAGTGAAATTTACAAAAAATAAGAAATTGATTTTTAAGGTTTTCAAGGTCCCTCGTCCCCTTAAACCGTAATGAAATAAAGCTATTAAAATGAAAAATTGGATGTATAACACTTAAAATAATAAGAAATAATAATTAAAATAATTACATCTAGTTATTAAAATATTTATACATTAAATAATAGTAATTAAATTAATTTATCTTTTTTGTTGTTCAAATAAAAATATACAGTATTTTCTACAGAATAATGTATAACAATAAATATAATTCACACACTGAGTTATATATATATTATTTTTCAGACTTTACATATTCTGTATAAATATGGATTTTATAAAAAGAAATATTTAGTATACTAAAACATAACGTTTTTTATATTTAATTTTTAAAGAAATAATGCGATAAAACTAATAAATGAATAGGGTGTCAATGATTTAAATCAGTTGATTTAAATCATGATTTTAATCAAGTGATTTTTAAAAAAAATCATTGATTAAAATCAAATTTTTTAAATGTTTAAAATAATATATAAAAGTATTCAAATCTAAAATGAACATAATTTGGAAAGTTTCTACAGGTATTGTGACTTATGAATACACAAAACAAAGCTTTAAATAATTGTTTCGAAGTGTAATTCCTGAGTATTGTGAAAAATTTAAGTACAGTAAGTTTGTAAAAAGCATGTTTTTTTATCTAACAAACATAAAAAGCATTTAATTTTAAAATGATATTTAAATCTAATATAACTTACAATGTCATTATTTCCTTTTAATAATCAAGTTATTCATTCTTTTATATATAATAAACATAGCAATAGTGTCAATTATTTTAATCAATTGATTTAAATCAGATGATAAAATCACATATTTTCTGATTTTTTAAAATAGTGTGAAAAAGCATTATAATCAGTAATGGAAATTATCACTAAATCACTTGTAAAAAATGTAATATTTGTTATTGTTAATTATAACAATATTAAACTGTGTAAAAAGAAGTATTACACATTTAAAAAAACATCTAACTAAATGTTAAATAATTTCTAAACATTATAATATTTAGTAGCTATTCAAATATTTTAATGTTGTGGGGGAAAAAAATCTGATTTAAATTTCAAAAATACAATTTTTGTAATTATTTATAAATTAAGTGTGAGTTTGCTGTATGTATACATTGCTACAATTTTTGATCAATTTGATATACATACGCTTTAACCTGTGTAAAATTACTGGCAGCTTTATGAATTTATCAAACTATTATTTATCACCTTTTTTCAAAAATGTAGATTGTGTTCTTAATTAAACAGTTAATTGTTTAATAATTACAAAATTTAATCTGTATCATCAATTTGAAAATAAATGCAATTTATCAATAACTTTAAAATATAAGCAGTATTTAATATTGGTTTACATAATTATTACAAAATATTAATGCACATAATTAAAATTTTATTAATTAAAGCAAGGAAACATAGATTATGTTAGTAATTGGAGGGTTATTCATTTTTGAAATGCTTAGTTCTTGATGGTTAATATTTTAACACAGTCAAAAAAATCCGATTTAAATTTAAAAAAAATCTGATTTTTTTATTTTTTAAAAAAAAATCATGATTTTTTTACACCCTATAAATGAAAAACTTGAATATATATATATAATACTTTAAAAAATAAATAACAATTTGTTTTCTTACCTTACTGTATTTTTGTGAGTTTATAATTATTGCAGTGAATGATGATAGCCATTTTTCGCAATGATTATGTAAGACGTAAAACAATACACCTTGTGTTTCTGTCCATGCTTGTAATTATAATGGCATCTAAATATCATACAAAATGGTGGCATGTCGCATATGTGTATTTTTGATAATTTTTTTAATAAGAAAAATCACTTTAATATCACAACACATGCTATTCTTGCTCCAACATGTGGCTAAACGCCAGATCACAGCGTGCAAGGGAGAAAGAAATCCCCTTCAATGTTCAATGGTTCTCTCGTGACGTATGCGACTAAGTTGAAACCAGTTTTCACTCCACAGATGTCGAAGGCTACGCCTGAGATAAGAGAGGTTACACAACCTCTGTGGAAGAATTCTCCAATCTTGTGAGTTTTTAAAATATCAGAACGGCTTCCTCCAGAATTTGTGTAACGTTACACAGGCAGTCCAGAAGTAAACTTACACAAATGTTTTACAGTGTATTTATGATTCTGCAATATTTTTTTTTTTATGCTCCTTGTCCTGTACTAGTCATTTTTGTAGTAAATCTTTCATATTTTTGAATAATATATTTATATATATTCATTTTTAAATAAAAGAATGTAGAAATTATCATTGAGCTGATCTTGTCTGTATCACTTGCTATGATAATGGAAATATATTGTATTTAAATAAAAATATTGTTAAATATAATTTTCTCGTTTTATATATTGTTACATATGTTTATTTTTAGGAAAACTTCTGAAATCTGTTTTAAATTTGTTATTTTATTTTATTTTTTTTTTTTTCCTGGTATCAAGTTTTGCTTTGCTGTTGTTTCTAAGATCAGCTATTTCAATGTACTTACACCAATTTTTAATTTTTAGGATATGGTGTGTTATTGAAAGGAAAAAGATATGATCTTTTAAATTAGGTCATGGTTAGACTTCATTGGCAATAATAGAACTTGTGTTTTTTTTTTAAACAAATATAATGGATAATTTAGCACATTGTCTGGAATTAGCATAAGCTGGTTCAATTTTTTTTTTTTAACAGGATAAACTTTTTGAGGAGGAATGATTCTAATCTGTTAGACCTTGGAAATGTTGCCTGCAGCGTAGACATATGCTGGATTCTTAGTCCTTTTTGTTTTTATTAGTTAATTTATCAATATATAATAGCAATGTGGTATAGCTTGTTAAAGATAATAGGCTCAATTTTAGATGGTTTTTAAACTGATCCAATAAACATTGAAGTGTTGATACTGAAAGTGCTTGATATCAGGTTTGGATAGGGATTCTGGATGGTTATTTAAATCCTATAGCGGTTTTTCTTAAAATATAGTTACTACTTTTTTGTATTATTTAGTGTAAGGAAATGTCAGGAACATATACTAGTCATTTTTAAGGATTAAATTTTTTTTTAAGTGGATCAATATCTTTTTGTAAAAGAGGTTGTTGATGGAAAAATGGAAGCTTTCAAATTCAATGGAGGTTTGATAGTGTCTGTTAATATATTTTTGCAGAAGTTTGCAAAATAATTTTGTTATACTAGATTAATTTTCACACAATTATTCTAATTGGTAAACAAATCATATTAGATGTAAATTTCCAACTGGGCGAAAAATGTCCGGACCAGGATTCGAACCCGGGACCTCCCTGGCTGAAGCTCTGCCATCTGAGCTATCCCGGACGATTCTGGTCGAACTTTTTCACCCAGCTAACCTTGAAGATTACAGCATCTGGGAGGTCCCGGGTTCGAATCCTGGTCCGGACATTTTTCGCCCAGTTGGAAATTTACATCTAATATGATTTGTTTACCAATTAGAATAATTGTGTGAAAATTAATCTAGTGTAATTTCGTATCCAGCGATTTCTGGAGTTCCATTACCTGAGATTTATTCTGTTGAGCTGAACCAGGTTTCAGTCCAGATGCTGTAATCTTCAAGGTTAGCTGGGTGAAAAAGTTCGACCAGAATCGTCCGGGATAGCTCAGATGGCAGAGCACTGGCGGCTTCAGCCAGGGAGGTCCCGGGTTCGAATCCTGGTCCGGACATTTTTCGCCCAGTTGGAAATTTACATCTAATATAATTTGGTTATGTTTTCCTTAACCTTCCGACTGTCTTGGAAAAGGGCAAAATTGTAATGTTGTTTTCTCTGCATTTTGTTTTAAATGCTAAAAAAAAATGATTCTTTGAACATTTTATAAAAAAAAAACTTAATAACGAATATGAATGTAATCCATGGAAGCATTAATCATTGTTCAATGCATTAAAAATAGATTAAATCAATAGAATTATATTACTTTAAATATTGCTTGTATTGCAGTGAAACCTGGAGCTTAGCGAACGTATTAACACGGGCTTGTCAGTGAGGGGGTTAAGGAGAAAACTTGAAAGAATATTAAGCTGAATTAACATTGAAAATTATACCACATTTGAAAGTAGGATCAATGAAACTTATAACTTGCCTTTTCTCTTCAATACATAGTTAATAATTAGATGTGCATGCATTTACAAATTTATGAGTTACTTTTAAAATTGATGAGTTTAAAAAAGTCCTGGGTTACTCTTCATTCATATAATGTGGGGAAATAGGATGTAGTTATAATGAATTTATTTCGATATGGAAATTGATTCCTATTTGAATTTTTTAAAAGTTTTGTTAAAGTTTGTCGTATGTTAGAGTATGGTTCTAGTGGGCTGTATAAGATCGGCATATCAATAATTGTGAATGAGGAATCCAGGTTTTTATTTTTAAACCGTTGTTTGATGGACTCTTCAGGAAAGGTAATTTCTTTTAGGGAATTTACTATCTGAATGTGGTTCTAATTCTAAGTGCCCGATTGACAATTAGACTAATTCTGGTTGCTTTCTTTTGATAGCCATGGATGATCTATATCAATAGATGGGTATAGAAGGATTTTTCTTCCTTAATGATAAATTTTAATGGCTCTTGAGTGTTATCACTCATCTGTGTCTGTAGTTTACCTTGGTCTAAATTTTTTTTTTGAGAGATTGAGGAAAAAGACTTTTAGCCTAAAGCAAGTAAGGTTAAATCAGTGTGGTTGGTAGTAAGGGTGTGTGCATGAAAGTGATGTACCCCATAATTTTTTTTTTTAAATGTTTTTCAGGATTCAGGGTTGAACTGCAGATTAAGATTTATTTTGGTCTGAGCTACCTATGACTACGTGTTAATGTTAAATGAAGTGCTGAAAGGTTGTATTGAAGTCTTTGGGTTAATTAGCTGCTGGTTGATCCATGGATTTTGATGTATTTTTTTGAATGACATGAATGTGTGTTATGTCCCTAGCATAAATTTTCTTTTGATCCCAATAATTGGGATGCTTAGGTTTATTTCTGTGTTGTCCCAATTAGCAGGGTTCTTAGTTATTAGAGTAGTTAGGATAAGAAGTTTAAATTTTTTTTGCTAGTAGTATCCATGTGCCTTGAATTAAACTATACTGATTTAATATTCAACTGGATTGAGTTTTTGCTGGGATTGTCATGAAGGGTGCTTGGTTAATCAATGTTTTATAAGATGCTTCCTCATTGAATTTTGTTAGATGCCTTTTTCACTAATAAATAGTGTTAGAATTCAGTGTGTGTTGCAGGTTACTCATCTGGAACTGTCTCGCAAATACTTAGTTTTATCGTGAACTGGTTGACAGGTTATACTTAAGAATTTGAAATAATTTTTGTGTAAAATATAGTATTAAATTTTTATATATAAGGCAGATTTTATAAACAATATGTATTGTTTAATGAAATTTAAGAAATGTGTTAGATTGGCAGCTGTGAACTGGATAAATTTTTACTAAAACTCTTTTGTGCTGTGTATGATTTTGTATTTTAATATGTATTAGTGTTTATACAAATGTATTTAATTTGTCTATTTTAGTGTGCCAGAGCTCGCTATTTTTCTTTTAGTCTTTAACTCTTCAGACTTATACTGCGGGTTTGAGATATGAGCATGGGTTTTCAATTATCTTGGGTGATGCTGTAATTTTGATATAGATGGTGATTCTAATTTTTAGAATATGTTTTAGGGTTTTTGTATTAGTCTGGAAGATGGCTGTTATATGTTAGAGGTTGTTTTATTATAGATGACTGTTAGTTTTCCTTTGGGCAATCACCCTTGCATGTTGTATAGATGACAAGAGGGGTGGGGGGGGGGGGTGGCATTGATAGGAATATACCCAGGGTTTTGTCACTATACACATGTATACATTTGTTTACACCTATGGTAAAATGCCAAACTTTATTGCAGCATTGACTTTTTGATAACTTTATTTACAGTAATATAACTTTAAAACTCAACTTACACCTTTAAAATAGAAACTTACTTTATTCATCTTATTTAATTTTATCTTGCTTGTTTACTTTATTTAACTATCGTATTTTCCGGCATCCCTTTTCATTTCTATCGTACACACACATCTGTTTCTGACACAGTTGTTCTGATCACCGTTAGGTGGTGTGATCAGCTAGAGTCGATGACGTCCTCGCTTACGCGAATTAACTTAGCAGTTTCATTAGCTAGTCATCTCTTAGAGATTGGTGGGTGTGTTGAACGATGTGTAGTGGGATGATTTCTGTTCAGCGGTATCAGATATATACTCAGAGTTGCTGATCAGTAGTAGCTTCATTTGTTCTTTTGTTTTACTGTGTTGTTACGATATGTAACGCTTTCTGGAAGGTGTCTCTTTAAAGTATAGTCATGGAGTTATAATCACGTTTTTATAAGATGGATCTAAAGCTTAACTCACCATAACAATAATGTTCTGTTTCATTACTTTAATATGTTAGTTTAAGCCTTGGTTGGGAGTTGTTTTTAGTTTGAAACATGCATAAGCTTTCGACTTGGAATTTCATATCGTAAGCCGTACCTTTCTGAGGATGAAAATGCTGATGCTGTTTGCCTGGTCACCTGGTGTTGGATCATGTTTGTGAGATGTGGTACTTCATCTTTAATTGAGCTGATCACTAAATCGGACTATGGCTACAATAGGAGGTGGTTGTTTTTCATCTATTGCCGTATGTTTTATCTTGATTACTCGTGGTGAGGTCAACGATATTTCCTGTTTCCTGCTTTATATAACTAGTGGAGTAACTGTTTGCTTTTTTACTGACAAGTTTGGCCGATAGTTCTGCTAAGTTCTGTTCCACATTTATCAAGCATGTATGTCGGCATTTAAGTATTGAACTTTAGTTTCGGCATTAGAATGAATTAGTGAAGAGTGGACATTTTCATAATATGCAGTGAACTATTTTTCTGTTTTATTTAAAGTAATTTACAAAGTTATTTAAGGTGAAGCTCTGGTACACGAAGTTGAAATAGTTAATAGAAATATGCTTTTGTGTCAAGAAGTTCCTGCTGTGATATATAGAGATAAGTCTGCTTTATCTTTGTTAATGGAAACCTGGTATATTGTTTTAAATTATTTTATTTTATCAATATATTTTATTTGTTTTTATTTAATGAACAAATAAATATTAATTTGGATTTTAAACTTGTATGTCTTTTATCTATCACATGTTTATTTCAGGGTTAATTATGGATTCATTTAAAGTTCTGTTTAGTTTCAGATTTTTGGGATATATAGTTAAATATAATTTACTTTTATAAATTATTTTCACTTAATATAATTTTTCACATTTCTTTTGGGGTTATAAAAATCAGCAAATGCCTCTTCTGCTAAAGCAACTCTATCTCATTTTTCAACCCTGTTGACTTTGCATAAGTATTGTCCCCAGTGGCAGAAAGTTTTGTAGCTGTCTGCGACAAGCTTTTAAAATTTCATAATCCGTCTGCAAATTTTGCATGTCATTTTAATGAATAATTAATAAATTAAACTAGGAATTTATCATCATTCTATTTAAAACATGGTAAGCATGATACATTCCCATTAATTTTGCTTATAACATTTCATCATCTAACTTCTTGTAGAATTTCTAAAGTGTGATGCATAAGCAGAACCACACATAAGCAATAACGTTGCTTTTAAAAGCCTTCGGAAGCTTCAGAGGCCTAAAGCGCGAAAAGCACTGAGTTTTTTCTAAAACCCTTGAA
Source organism: Maratus speciosus (assembly GCA_963932465.1). Lineage (NCBI taxonomy): Eukaryota > Metazoa > Arthropoda > Arachnida > Araneae > Salticidae > Maratus > Maratus speciosus. The sequence goes on from OZ010789.1 coordinate 200,791,776, forward strand.
TGAAATCTGCGGCCTTTTTAGGAAATTATTTTTTTTGTAACTCTTTGGTGAAATTCACGTTTTTTTTCATGGCTTTTTGACGAATTTATCGTTTTTACGAAGTTTTGGACGAAATTTGCGTTTTTTTTTTCGTGACCCCTTGACAAAATTCGAATTTTTCTTTTCTGCGTCCTTTTGAGGAAATTTTTTTTTTGTAATTCTTCGGTGAAATTCAGGTTTTCTCCATGCCTTTTTGACAATTTTCGCGTTTTTTCCGCAATTTTTGGACGAAATTTGCGGGGGGTTTTTTGCGATCTTTTGACAACATTTGCGTTTTTTCCGCAATCCTATGACGAAATTCGCGTTTGCTCCGCGATCCTTTGACGAAATTCGTACTTTTCCGCGATCCTTTGATGAAATTTGCGTTTTTTTCATGATCCTCTGAAGTAATTCGGATTTACCGCGATCTTTTGATGAAATTTGCATTGTGTCCGCGATCCTTAGACGAAATTTGCATTTTGTTCGCGATCCTTTGACGAAATTTGCGTTTTGTTCGCGATCCTTTGACGAAATTTACGTTTTGTCCGCGATCCTTTGACGAAATTTCCTTTTTATTCGCGATCCTTTGACAAAATTCGCGCTTGTTTCGCAATCCTTTGACGAAATTTGCGTTTATTTCCCGATCCTTTGACGAAATTTGCGTTTGTTTCACGATCTTTTCCCGAAATTCGCGCTTTTTACGCGATCTTATGCCAAAATTTGCGCATTTTACGCAATCTTTTACCGAGATTCGTGCTTTTTAAGTGATCTTTTGCCGAAATTCCCGCTTTTTACGCGATCTTTTGTCGAAATTCGCGCTTTTTACCCGATCTTTTGTCGAAATTCGCGCCTTTCACCCGATCTTTTGCCAAAATTCGCGCCTTTCACCCGATCTTTTGCCAAAATTCACGCCTTTCACCCGATCTTTTACCGAAATTAAAGATTTTAACGCGATCTTCTGCTGAAATTCACACTTTTTACGCGATCTTTTGCCGAAATTCACGCCATTAACACGATCTTTTGCCGAAATTTGCACTTTTCACGCGATCTTTTGCCGAAATTTGCGCTTTTCACGCGATATTTTGCTCAAATTCGCGCTTTTTATGCAATCTTTTGCCGAAATTCGCGCTTTTTCCGCCATCTTTTGCTGAAATTTGCGCTTTTTTGCTAAAATTCACGCTTTCACCCGATCTTTTGACGTAATTAACGCTTTTAACGCGATCTTTTGTCGAAATTCACACTTTTTACGCGATCTTTTGCCGAAATTCGCGTTTTTTATGCGGTATTTTGCCAAAATTTGCGTTTTTTATGCGGTATTTTGCCGAAATTCGCGCTTTTTATGCGATCTTGTACTGAAATTCGCTCTTTTTACACAATCTTTTGCCAAAATTCACGCCTTTTACCCAATCTTTTGCCGAAATTACAGCTTTTAACGTGATGTTTTGCTGAAATTCACACGTTTTACGCGATTTTTTGCCGAAATTCAAGCTTTTTACGCGATCTTTTGCCGAAATTCAAGCTTTTTGCGCAATCTTTTGCCAAAATTCACGATTTTTACGCGGTCTCTTGCCGAAATTCACACTTTTTACGCGATTTTTTGTCGAAATTCGCGCTTTTCACGCGGGAAAAATTGTCCGAAAGTTGCGGACAATTTTTTAAATTGACTTCATTAGTGCAGACAATAATTGTCCGCAAAAGATTTTTTGTGTCCGCGACTATGTCGCCGTGTCGCGGTCTTTCTGCCACTGGGGTATTGTCAACAGTTTATACTCATTCACAATTCACTCACTCTTATCAAAACATTTCCTCAAATCATCAAACCCCCTTTTAGCTTTATTCTGCAACACAACGGGCAAATCTTTCCATAATAATCGTGAAAACAAAGTTTCACGGGAGCTTAAAATAGCTGTTTCTTTCTTGTTCATTGTTATTTTAACTTTAAATGATAACATAACCATGGTACTTATGAATGTTTTCTTTTTTTAGATTCCTGTCTCTCAAACAATAAAAGGAAGCGGCTAAAAGGGAAGAGTAAAAATCCTTTCGATAGTGTTCTTGTATCACAGCTGTTAGCTCAGCGAGATAAATTAGGACTGAAAAAAGATAAATGTGATCTCCTCAAAAATTTTGATAGCCCTGGTCAGCCAATAAAAATAAGAAATGCCCTTACTCAGAAGGCTGAAGTTTCTAATGCCGTGCTTCAATCCAGATTTCCTATGGTTGAAACTATGAAGAACTCCCCAAAGCCTATTGGATTTGTTCCTTTAGAAGAGCAAAGTGTGCCTGTTCTTAATAAACTTAATAACTCTGCCAATTTTAATGCTTTACATATGAACCAAAATTTCTTTGTACCTGACAATGTTTTTCAAGATAAAAGGATGCAAGAATGTATTCAGCAGTTTCAACAATGTAGTTCTGACAATAGTAATTCAACAGTCATGTTTCATAAGCATGTAAATTCTTCATCTGTTCCATGTGTTGTCCCAGACCAAAATATTTCACGAAATCCGGAAGCTTTATATACAGATAGGGTTCCTCCTTTACCATCTGTGGACCATCAAACATTTGGTCCTACTATGCATCAGGGAGTGTTTAACCCACAGCAGTTTTTGCACAATAATAACATTCCTGCCAATATTACACTGAATTGTAATTTTCCTTCTCCTAATGTTAGTGGTCAGGTATTTAGTACTCAGCTTCCCATGAATCAATGTCTTGATATTAATGCTCACAACCAGACAAATACTGAAATTATTACAACTGTTTCACAGTCTTCAAATCCCGGTGCATTTTTATTTCATGCTGATGTTCAGAACAATTCTAATCAATCGGTTAATAGTAACATCATGACAAATTTTATAAATCCTGGTTGTGGACAAGTGTTTCCTGTATCAAGTCAAGATTCTCAGCTTCCTGTTGTTAATTCTCTCAGATATACAATTTCTCGAGAAGATAATATGGTTTCTCGACAAAAATCTAAGAAGAGCAAAGCTAAAATAAATAAAATAAATTCAGTTTTAGACCGTTGTTCACCTTGTCCTAATATTGATGTTCGTCAAATTCCTTCTGAACACCACCGTCCACCCCCTGAAGCATTTGCTGCAATTGGTAGTGCTCCTGGTTGTCTTAACTCAATGGGGACAATACAAACTTCCAATTATCAAATAGTAACTGGAAATAATTTGTCTTTTTCAACTGATAATTTCAATCCTTCATACTTAAACAAATCGGTTATGTCAGTAGCAGGCCAAAATTTGTCTAGTAAATCTCGTTCTCAAGGTGGTAATTTCTTTGAAATGTCAAAAACAATTGACTCTAGTGGATCAAATAGTAATTCTCCTTTTCCTGGTAGTCCAATTAATGTGAATAATTTTCAGACCAACAATTTCCAATCATATCAAGATACATCCCAGCTTCCACAAATCAATACTCCACACTCCCAAGAAAACCTTAGGAATCAAAATAAGATACTAACTTTAAATTCTGGAAAATTATCTCAAATGAATCAATCTGTAACTACAAGTCTTCCTCATTCAGTTATTCCAACTAGCAAAATGCAAACTAACATTGATGTCAAGAACTTCAATGAGTCTACTGTATCAGATAATTCTATCCAGAAACAGAATATAGATGCAACTTCCTCTATTAACAGTTCTAGCATATCTCCTAAATGTTCAGAAACAAATCAACCTAATAATACCAATATAAATTCACAGAATAATGTGATTTCCTCTCTTCCAGTCAGTACAATTAATTCATCTTCTGGTAACATCCAGTTTAAAACTGTAAATTCAACATTCAACTTGCAATCTTTTAATAACACATCATCCCATTCAAATGTCATGAATATGAGCTTTGCAACTCCGCAGAATACTATTTCTAATATAAATGCTGTACATCATAATCAAAACTTAATTACTGGCTCTCAGCAGATTCGGCAGAATTTATCAGTACCCCAACAAAATCAGCCAGTTATCTATAACAATGCTTTGACAAATCCTTCTAACCACAGACCAGATCAAACAAATTTCTTTATGCAGAATACTACAAATCCTACTTTAGAAAGCATGACTACTATAAGACCATCTCTCGTTCAACAAGATGGTTCTGGAGTACTAGTACAACAAGTTTTAAGTCAAAAGCTATCTCAAGATTATCCTACTGCTAACATATTTTCTTCTACTGCTAGAGCACAAATGGTACAGCAAGTTAACGGGATGGTTCTTCCGCAATCTGCCTCAGATTCTAATATGAATTCTCAGCAACTGGTCTTAGCTCCTACTCAGATTAGAATGTCGGCATCAGGTGGTTTAATAACTATGCTTCCTCCAGCAATTACAAGTAATGCAATGATGAATGGCACTCAAGTCATAACTGGACCTGCACAACAGATGGGTCCACAGATGGTAATTCCAGAAAATATTAGACCAAATATTATGAATCAGCAGCAACAAATTCTCCAAAACAATTGTTTTATAATGAGTAATCAGCCTGCGTTTGTTACAAGACCTCCTCATACAAATATTGTCAGTGCCCAAGTACCATGTCAGACTAGTGTTTCTCTACCATTTTCAACTGGTGCTGTTGGAAATTTTGCATCGTCCCAACAGAACACTAATGGAACTTCAATTATTACTGCACCTTTAATACACAAAACTCAAGATCGTAATGAAATAACTCAAAATATCAATACTGAATTGTCATTGCAAGCTTCTAAAGATCAAAATTCTTTTGCTACTGGCTTTCATGTTTTGCATTCATCACCACAGAGGTTACATGGACTCAAAAATCCTGTAGATCTGTATTGGCTTGATCACTAATGCTGATTCT